>OY720637.1:136992037-138230309 GCA_963169105.1 Ceriagrion tenellum | reverse complement strand
GAGTACATTGCTCTATGGAAGCGAGAGTTAGACCCTCCAGAAACGGAAAAAAGAGCTATTAGAAGCAGCAGGAATGTGGATTTGGAGAAGGATGCTTAAGGTAATCTAGACGGAAAAGAAAGGTAATGAAGAGGTTTTTATGGAAATAAATGAGAAAAGAACCCTACTCAACACCATGGAAAAAAGAAATATAAAATTTTTTGGACATCTCCTGAGGCACAATAGATCTTTTGTCAATGCAGTGGAGGGGAAGGTGCTCGGGAAGAAAGGCGGAGGAAGGCCAAGGTTACAGTACCAGAACAGGGCACAAGAACTGATGGGGACGGAAAATTATCGGTAGTTTAAGGGATTAGCAGAAAATATGACCATTTGGTTGCAGCAACAAGGCGGAGCCTTTAGTTAAAGAAGGAGAAGAAGAAGACATGATTTCCTTCTCTCATCTCCAAATTCGACGCCTCATGTATATTTCTGTACAATTTCTCTATATTTCGCATAATGACGCAATTGCATCAAACCCGGTCAGTTCCTTTGAAAGGGGTTGCTGAAATTCCTCTTGTGTTTTCCACTTGGTCAGATACTCCGTAAAGGCCGTAGTTTCGATGCTTGATTCGTTGATTGTAACGTCGCCTATGAAACCAAAGAATAACCGAGACCAATTCAAAGAACTGCTAAACGCAGTAACGTCAGCGAAGTAACTCGCACATGGTCACATATATGGGGGAATCCAATGAATAAATATCATTCGATTTAACTGGGATGCGAACCCAGACACCTTCGAATTTTCGCCAAGTGTTCTTATGCTCCGGGTTTAAATAGGCGGATGATTTTTTTCACTGGTACGGAGGCATCCGCGTTAATTTGATGTGTTCCGTTTAATCTAGTTTTGTTCCCGCGTTGATTAATTTTTATGAACAACAGTTTCACCTGTGTTACAGCTAGCGTCATCAGGTCCTGAACACCTGGTTTAGTAACCCAGTCCAATCGATTGGATTGGATATTTGGGGAAGCGACCGACGGCTTAGGTCACTTGCGCTATAGGTGATAGGTAAAGGAGGAATGGTTGATAGAAACCCGGCGTCAGCGTATTAGCCAACTCTTAATGAAAGGCGCCAAGGGGATCACGCTTTAACGTCTCATCCGACAGACGGAGTACTGTACTTGAAGTGCCCTCCACAAGATACTCAAGTAGGGATCAGATTTCCTTTGAATAACATCCTCCTCTGCGGGGATTCGAACCCTAGCCGCCCGCGTGGCAGGCGAGTACTCTAGCCACCACACCAACCCGATCCCCCCAGTCCAATCGAAAGATATGTATTACTATAAATTTCGACCACGTATGTCACCATGTGCGAGTTCCCTGTTTCAGGACCTGGCAACGCTAGCTGTAACGCTAGAGAAACTGTTTTCCATAATAATGAATCAATGCGGGAAACAAACTCACATTGACGGCGCGCGATTTTTTCACTGTTTGTTGCACACAATTTTTTGCTTTTCCAATTTCACACAAGTGTCCTTGAGTGAATGACTCCTTGTAAAGAGAGAATTTGGGACCCTGGTAAAATAGGTTGAACTAAAAATATTGATAAAATACAAAGGAAAGCAGCCCGCTTCGTTAAAAACTCTTAAACATAAAGTGTATCACAACTTCTAGAGGGATTAAAGTGGGAGCCCATAGAGACTCGTAGGCTGCACGCTGGGCTTAGGTTGCTTGACAAATTCAGAACTGATATTTTTCCGAGCAACATTATTCAGAGCGACAGAGAATATTATCATGACTGGGTGAATGATCTCTAGGTCTGACAGAGGCGATAAAATGAGAAAGATACACTGCCGAACAGATAAGTACAAAAAATCGTTCTTTCCACGAACAATATGCGACCACAATAAAAATCGAGCAACACTAAATACACTCCCATAATACATGTCACCAATTCATCTCTCAAAAACATACATCTTTACGCGGCTGGCGTCCTAACACCCCCCGCCTCACGCCCATGCGGCGGCTTGCAGGGTATTATGTAGATGTGGATAAAGTCGCAGTGTGGCCTATTCCGTAGTTCTTTGAATTCGTCCAAGCGAACACTTTTGTGTTTGAGGTTGGGCTTTCTCTCGTGGACTGTAGGCTTGCGCACACGGATATTCCATGACGTACATGCACTCACACACCCTCTGTTCTGTTCCTACTCCGTGCTCTGTTCGCACAACTCGCTCCTAAAATCCGCCATGGATGTGAAAGAGGACGCCTGAGTAGCTTAAGGTAGTGCGAGCGATATAGTTCCCTAATCATAATAGAGACCGTATTCGATATATATGTTTTGATTTCACCAGCTGCGAGACACACATAAAATATTGCATTATAAATGGTAAAATAAAATAGTTTTACATGACGGAAATTGAAAGTAATCAAATGAAAATATCTGAATAAGTCTCTAACTTGACTCATTTTTTTCACGCGGTACGTATGAAACTCCATCAAAACAGAAGGTTTATTGTGATCCCGAAGAATTTACTGCGGTGACAATATGATTAATTTTTCAAAATATTTGAGAAAACACACTCACTACACACTGTTGATTTTTTACGAGATCTAAGCGTAGGGAATGCTTCATTTTTAATAAAGGTCTCTCTGGAGTGCATACACGTACCATTTCCTATGTAAAATGGCTGGTATTTTCTGTAAAATATCTCGGAAAGTAATGTGGTAAGGGGTTGAATTTTTTATGTCAATGGAAGGGTGATATATTTATTTCTAAAATGAGACCAAATTCACTGATTTTTAGGCAAAGTGATATTTTGCTCAAACTACCTTAACTGGTTAGAGCTGTCAGCGCAAACGCGTGGGGCATTGGTTCGAATTCCAGTCCAGGTGAGTCATGTTTTCTCTCCGAATTTTACACAAGTGGCAAGGCGGGGGATGTCCTGCATCTAGAAGACCCAGAAAGCAGCGAAAATTGTATCCCTCACGCTACTGAGTTACAACATATACTCAATTTCGCATTAAGGCTTGTATCGTTTAAAAGTTACTGCTTTCACTGACGACAGCCTTTGGCCTCTGAAAGCATTATGATGATACGAAATACGCACATTATTTGACAAATATATTTTAATGAATACTGTTTTCAGGCATTGAAGCCGATTACTGCGTCGCTTCTATTGAACTAGCGAATTACCAAAAACTTATGTTTTTACAGTCAGTTGAAAATAGCTCAAGAACAAAGGTGAACTGATACTTTGATTTGACTACTATAATATTCTTTGAAATACTCGCTTCATGTATCGTTTTTCATGAAAGTTACAATTGTATAGGGTAGAAAACTATTACTCTTTTTTCCATTCAGCCCATTCTTGCATTAAAAATAAGGTAATTTCATGTTAAATTTACGAATGATATAGCGAGGAAAGGTTGAATTTTATTTTTAAATCACAAAGAAGACTCGATGATCTATGAGACGCCTGGTTGTTATTAATAACATTTCAGCCATGTTGTGTAACCGCCTTGTGTGGTATATGGAATATTACTCAGTGGTCTTCTTCCCATGTTTATATCCCAAACGTAATTCCACTCATTGTCAACTTTCTACTAATAACTGATTTTGTACTTTCCCGGCGAATATTATGTGTGAAATTCTCTCGTGATTCATACCGGGTATTTTTGGTGTTTTTAGTTCTCTCGTTCCGGAAGCGACTACCAAAGAAAAACCCATAGCCAGAGCTTCTGTTCCATATATTTCTACTGTCGCGGGGAAAATATCAAGGATTTTTAATAAACATAACATCCAGGTCATTCATAACCCACTAAATAAATTACGAGCTCATCTCTGCCGAGTAAAAGACGATTTGGGACTCAAGACACCGGGAGTTTACCGAATTCCAAGCCAATGTGGGAAAATATACATTGATGAAACAGGCCGCACAATTGAAATACGCTTGAAAGAACACAGGAGATGCATTAGGTTGTATCATCCTGATAAATCCGCCGTGGCGGAGCATAGTCTAATGGAGGACCATCTCATCTCCTTTAGTGATGCGAAAGTCATATGCAAGGCCAATGGTTATTGGGAAAGGCTATTTAAGGAAGCCATAGAAATACATTTTCAGCCCAATAACTTAAATCGAGACTCGGGGTCCTCTAAACATCAAGGGTGGAAACCGTTAATTTAAAAAATAATAACGGAAAGAAGAAACAAAAATGGTCAGTCAGATGTAACCGTCCAAGACCTTATACAAGGAAGAACGCAGGCGGTAAGGGCATCTTAATCCTGATGACAATGGAAGTGTTATCCATCGAAACGTTGGCAGCAGCCAAAAATTTTACCCGGTGTGAATCTCGAGAGAATTTCATACAAATTTCAACTAGTTATGAATTGAGTTGTGAGTGCTTGATCATACGTTCAACAATGGAGCTGCTGTAGTGCCCCGAGTTCTGTCCTCTCATTCCGGAGGCCTGGGTTGGAATCTCAGCATTGGAGGAAATCATTCAGTGGATCAGATCCTGTGATTTGTCCGTCATGTGTGGAGCTCCTCAATTGCTGAAATCTGTCTGTCCGATGGAATGCGATACCCTACCGCTTCTTGTACCCAGGGTGACGAGTAGGCTAACGCCGAATCTCCGTTCTTCCAGACCATCTTCTATTTTTCATATTTAACGTGACTATGCCCAGCTTAACTCCTGTCCTCAGCGTTGAAAATAGATCCCAGTTGCCATATTCTTCCCCTTATCACTCCTGCTTCCTCTTTTGCGTTAATAAAATGGAAATGAAGATAAATACTTGGCGCAGTATTCCCAAATCATGGATTAAGCGATAATAGGTAATGTAGTAATGCCAAAAATGGAGTTTTGATCCCAATTTTATGCAGTAGTATCCGTGATTGTATTTTTTTTAAACCTTGAAAATCGCAACCGAGTCCACAGTAAAACCTAAACGTAAAGTTCCTTATAGTTGGGGAGAAGGTAGAAGATTCCTTCACGGAATTTTTAGCCACAACTAAAGAAGAGAGCACGGAGGTAACATGAAGATATTTTTTGGAAATTCTACGTAAAGGGATCACCGAACATGTTTCACGCAAATTCAAACGTGAAAGTAAAGAACATCGTTAATTTGACTGAGAATTAAGGTGGGAGCTCAGGAAATAGTGGCAGGTACATAATTTATAAAAAAAATCTATAAAGTTAGGTAACATAACAACGGACCTTTCGGCGAGAGAAAATTTCATTGATTTACACTCAAAATCATAGAAAACAATGAACACTACTCCACGAAAGTTAAAGAAAAAATCCTAGGCGAATTATTAAAAGAAAACCTCAAGTCATCCTTTTTTTTCACGAGAGGGAATCAGGGTGAATATTTGACTGTAGAGTCTTTGTTGGACAAAATCGACAAAGCAGTCATCAACAATATCTACAAAGTCAACCTATTAAACCACTACTTTGAAAGTCTATACACTAAGGATGACACTGTTCATAATTCAGACACTCCTGACATAAACGAGCCGATGGCTGATATCATTCTTCAGCGTGATGGAAAATCAAAACAAGTGCGTTAGATTAAAGCTAACAAGTCCCCATGTCCAGAAGGAATACGTGCACGCGTGCACAAGGAGCTATCGCCACAGATTATACTATACCTATAAACCATATTTAAGCATGAACATATGGCAAGGTACCCCAAGACTGAAAAATAGTGAACGTCACACCAATAAATAAAAAAGGAAACCGACAGACCCAGGAAGCCACCGGCTTGTATTCATAACATCCTGATAGATCCTGCGAGATACAGCTTGCGCTCTTCCTTCATGACATCCTAAAATCAGGTGAAATGAAAAAGCAAGTTGACGTGATATATTCTTGATTTCAAGAAAGTATTCGACAAGGGTTCTAAAAAAAAAAACACATAAATATTGTAATCATGCGGAGTAAATTAAAAATATTTGATTGGATACAGTAATTTCCAAGATATCGCAAATTAAAAGTAGCTGTTGATGGCATTAGCTCTAATATGGTTAGAGTCACATCCGGTGTCCCACTAGGAAGCGTAATTGGCCCTCTTTTATTCATAATGTACATGAATGATTCAAGTTCTCGAGTTAGCATTAGATTATTTACTGTCAACGCGGCCATTTACCACGAAATTAACGAAGATACGGACTTTGAAGTCCTATCATCTTACCTAAAGAAAGTTCATTCGGGGTATCAGAAGTGAGGGCTAGAACTAAATCTCAGTTAATGCACCACAGTTCTTGTGGAAGTCAAAGGAGCCTTTGCTCTTTATTGTGTGTCAACATTCGTTAGGTGTTATTACAGTGAAACTTGGATAATTCGAACCCTAAGGGACCAGTGACAAAGCTTGAATTATTCAAGACTTAGAATTTCAAAAGTTTTCCAGAAAGAATGTAAATAATACCAGTTATAAATAAAAAAAAACATTAATGAAGTAAAACCTTAATTCTACCCAAGATCGTCTTATTTAAACCACACTGCCACAAACTTCAGTGAAAAACGCAAGTTCTACAATATATTGACTGATTATGCCATTTTGAAAATTACGCAGAGGATTGTTATAGTAATGTACTTAACCAATAGTGTATTAGAGTATAATCAAATTCCATTCAAACTACGTATATAACGTATGACATTATGACCAATAAAATATTCTAACGTGATTATGAATAAATACATTGTACATATTTAGTTATGATAGAGTAGAAATAAAATCGAAATTTTCGATGAAGTATGCTAAATGTTAAGGCAGGAGCTTCAATTAAGTTTCCCCGCAGTATTCATCGTAAATTGGAAGAATTTGAGCTCAATGTGAAATTTCCTCTGCGTATTCTCCTCTTTCTAATTTGTAGCATTTATCGCTTTCACCGACCAACGTGACTCTCCCCCACCTCGACGCCCTTTTGACGGTATCAATACGCGCTAAACAAGATAAGTACTCCACAGATTGTGATCGGCGAACCATGTATTTATTCTCACAACTTTGACACTAAAAAAAGATGTCGGATATTTCAAACATTATCGCCGTTTCCAATCTCAAATCCCGTTGTCTGTTCTATTCATTGCTCGACGTGTCTCTCGGTTATCGCTTATAAACGCTCAGCACATCGCGGCATATCTTTCGGTAATGCGTCTCGTCCTACCTATACGCCAAGCGATAACACTGATATGTCGCATGGCTGTAAATTTCCTGGGGGCGTACTTTTTTCGCAATAGAGAGAAATGACACTGAAAAAGTATGACAGACGTTTGAGCATCTTAATGTATACTTTTCACGCCAATATTGCCTACACCGCCGATTGACCATGCTCGAGAATTGCTCTTAATCTTGAGTTATTTTATATTTTTTATGAAAATTGACGAATAAGGACATACTATTTTGGTAAATCCTGTCAGTTCTGTTATCTTTCACGCTTGCACTTCTTTAGTTTACCCAAAAAAATTAAAAATAACTATTTTGCCTACTTATGCTTTAAGAAAGCAGATTATTTATTCAAAGTGTATAATAAAATAACTTGATATTCCTTCTATCCAAGCCCTCTCTTGATAACTAGAAGATGTTTCCTACAGGTGAAATTAGTCAAATATTACCTAATACAATTCTTTTTAGTTTGCGTGTAGAATTTTGTGCAAAAATAAATTACAAATATTAAATAAGGTTATTATAAAACGACTCGATTGTGATTCAACCTTGGTCACAGTCAGCTCCGGAGATGCTACTGAAAACTCGCATAACGATAACGATGGTTGGTCACCTTCGCCGTTGTTAAGATATTAAACTTCAATTCAAGACCCTTAGCGGTTGTTTGGTTATCCATCATGGGTATTCCGTTTTTATCTGGAGCTGTTAAATTCTAAAAAGCTTTTTCTTCGGTCGGTAATATCGGTCGTATTGGAGTCGAAATGCGTCTCAGGTTTCATTGCGACGATTTCCTTTAAAGCCTCTTAACGCTGGCCTACTTTCTGGAGCCAAGCACAATTGGTCGATAGGGTCGTGATATTTGTTACACCTTCCTCGGCATTACTTCCGTACGTCACTTTTAGACCTCCCAAGTGCTCTTATATCCTACTTTTTGATGCTGGGTATTATCTGTAAATTTGTGATTCTATCAGGAAAACAATAAATTCACACGAGTTCCAAAATCCGATTGACGAATGTACATGGCAGTCTCCTCGGAGAGCATTTTCGGTATTAATATAATTATTGTAATTTTCCACTGTATAATGGCGTTGTAATGATAACCTCTAACTTTGTTATTCCACATATCTTTATTTTCTACGACCCGGGTTTTAACGTTGGACGTCATCTTCAGGTAAAGACTCTACAAATCCACCATATATACGGGTATATACAGAACACAACTAAGATGGGGGCGGTGATGTGGGAGGAGTGAGGATGGAGTTGTGTTTTGTATATATATGTGATGGATTTGTAGAGTCTTTACCTAAGGATGACGTCGCACGTCGAAACCAGGGTCGTAGAAAATAAAGATATGTGGAATTACCAAGTTAAGTGTTATCATTGCAATGTTAACAGATTCCACGAAGTTACGCCTATTGTATTGAACTGTATAATGGCTTTTTATATTTCTTGTTATTTTATATAATTCTTATTATTTGGACAGTGATGACTAATTGAGTCATGTAACAAGATGGGTCCACTGCGTTTGAGCATTATTACGCCCTCCATTTCATCTATTCCTTGGTATTTAATTTGACATCTACAATTCTCTCTCACCTGGTCCTCACCGTTAAAGTGGACCAGTTTTCTTCATCTACTGCTTCTGTGTTATAATCTATCAGGTAGTTATTATTTTAAAAACTCTTGGTGTGTTCTGAACTCTTATGTGCAAAATGGTGGCGTTTTTTCAGTTCCATTTAATCTTTATAATATCGAAAGCTCGTATTTCATTTTTCTAACAGCCAGTATACATCAAGTCCTCCCTATTCGTTAAATCTGCCTATGTAAATTAGGTTTTGCTTTCAACAGAGTTCTTTGCCTCCGTGAATGAATCCGTTTTTCACTGAATGTGAGGTGTGCGCTACAGTGTGCCTGGAATGGGATGAGCGTGTAACTTTACCAAAAGGTCCTCATGTCATCCATGCTTTTCATATGATATATTATAATCGACTAATTCAGTTCTCCACAATGATTTCCTAGTTGATAAACATGGCCGTTTCACAATGGATATTGCAGGTTTTGGTTTCAAATAGCTATGTAATTACTCTATCTGTTTACACATTTAATACTCTTTTTCAAATTTATTTTTTGTTTTGTTTTCAAGATACACGATGTAAAATTTATTGTAACGGAAATTTTGAAACAACGCTGCATGAGAAAGCAATCTCATCATACACCTTACATCTCCAGCTAATATTATCTCTAAATCTTCCTTTTATTTCATGCCCATATGTTTTTGTATAAGAAGTAGCGATTGGGGTCAGAATTATGAAGAAAAAGTGGTGTTCGGAGCGATTAGACGTGGCACGGCCCAGCAGTTAGCTATGGGGCTCCTTATTTTGTTTTTATTGATGCCGACGTATATTATGTGCGGTGGAGTATATGAGTTGTATCGGGTCAAAGAAGAAATTCCTTTGAGTATATCTGCCGATGCTCTTTGGCGAGGTATAGAGAGACCTTTATTAGCAACTGCAAAAAAAAAAACAAACAAACCCTACTAAGTTGACATTCTGGGAAGGGGATGAAAAATGACATGGACCAAAGCAGAGAAGCGTGAATTGATTGATGATTAACTGGACGATTAATCAAGTGATGAGGAGCTTACAGTTTTAATGGCAGGTGTTCATCTCTTGCAGAAGAGTTGCCTTAATATCCAAAAGATGACATTTCCGTTGTTTTTCAAGTTCTTCATTCATCATTTTCGAGGTGAAGGTAAGGACGGCCGAAAACGGTGAACCAGTTATTGAACACATTTATATATTATGGCATCTCATTCATTCAGTAGATTATTGCTTCTTATTTGAATTTTGATTTTTTGGGGAGGCGACCGACAGCTAGGGTCCTTTGCGCCATAGGGTATAGGTAAGGGAGGAAGAGTGGATAGAAACCCGGCGTCGGCATTAGCCTACTCTTAACGAAAGGCGCCAAGGGGACCACGGTTTAACGTCTCATCCGACAGACGGAGTACTGCACTTGAAGTGCCCTCCACAAGACACTCAAGTAGGGATCGAGTTCCTCTAAAAAACATCCGCCTCTGCAAACCCTGGCTGTCCGTATAGTTAGCCTGTACTCTAGCCACCACACCAACCCAATCCCCTCGGAATCTTTGGTAGCAGGCTCGAATCACGGAAGGTTGGGTGTTCCGCGCGGAAGAATAGGTGATGAGTTTTTATCTTTCGATGCTCTAAATGTATTTTCGTTGGCGAAAGCTATTTTCAGAATATAACAAAAATAGTAGAGTAGGGAAGAGGGAAAGTTCGGAAGGAGAAATGTGCAAATGTAAGTAGAAGGAATAATGACAGAGACAGAGAGCAGAAAAATAATCAGCAGGGATTTGAATCCGTCGTCCGTATGGTTAGCCAGTAGTATAGCCACCACACCAACCTCCTTTATGCATCTAATTCATTCAAGAGAACATTGCATCTTATTCATTCACTAGATTATTGCTTCTCATTCATTCACTAGATTTTGTGCATTTAATTCATTCAAGAGGATATTGAATCTCATTCATTTTACTGTTGCGTGAGGAAATTTGTCAGCGCTCGTCTTGAGGCATTGTTCTTAACGGTATTGGAATGGATTGAAACTTGGCCTGTGTACACACTCGAACCGTGGTCAACTCGATGGCAACATCACGCCTTCTCCACCGATGTAGGGCGCGCAAAGCTCGCGTGGCCGTGAGCGCCTTCCACTGTTACACCCACCTACTTGCTCTCTCGAGTTCCCTTTAAAATTATTGATTTGCGCTTACTCTTGACTGGCGTGCAGCAATAGAGCATGGCGAACGGTGTGAAGATAGTTCGCTCCGACTCTGAATAATGTTTTCTGGGTTTCTCTAATATTACAAACCCTCTTTTTTTTGGAATTCACTACAATTTGGTGTGGCAACTATGAGTAATTCTCATTATCATTGACCCTCAAAATAGCCAAAAATGGTGGTATATCAGCGATCAAACGACAAGTATTTGCTATTTACCGAAAGGGTGAAAATTTTCCTTGCGTGCAAAAGAAGGCTGTAACAATTTCATAAAGGTAATTTGAGCGAAATATCATTTTACCTAGAAATCAATGAATTTGGTCTCATTTTAAAGAAAACATATCACCCTTCTAATGATTTATTATTAAAATTATTTAAAATTATTATTTATTAAAATATGATTATTAAAAATTTAACCCCTTGCCACATTACTTTCCAAGATTTGTGACATTTTACATGGGAATTTGTACGTTTAAGCACTCTACAGAGACATTTTTTTTAACAAATGAGACATTTACTACACTTAGATCTCGTCAAAAAATCAACAGTTTGTAGTTGGTGTGTTTTCTAAACTATTTTTGAAGATTAAATATATTGTCACCGCAGTAAATTCTTCGGGATCACAATAAACCTTCCGTTTTGATGGAGTTTCAAACGTACTGCGTGAAAAAAAGTCAACTTAAAGGCTTATTTAGATATTTTCACTTGATTAAGTACTTACAATTTCTGTCACATAAAACTGTATTATTGCACCATTTATAATGCGATATTCAATTCGTGTGTCTCACAGTAGGTGAAATTAATTAGTATAATTCGCATATGGTCTCTATTATGATTAGGGAATTATCTCGCTCGGACTACCTTAAATACCGATGATAAGTAAAATAATGAAAATAAATTGAATTAAAAACTAGTAGAAAAGAGGAGGATGTTAAGTATGAGAGTAATTTATGAGTGTACATATATATATTCATTCTATCACTGATGAAGGTGCGGGCGACTCACCGAAAATTTTAAACTCGTGAGCTTGCTTTTTATGTGTTTTATGTTTAGTGTCACCCTGTGACGAAGTTTTATATTATATATATATATATATATATATATATATATATATATATATATATATATATATATATATATATATATATATATATATATATATATATATATATATATATATATTTATTTATTTTTTTAAGTATATGAGTCTGTGTCCAAAATTATGCGTGTTGAATGTCTAACCGAAACAGCACATACTGATTTATTTAAAACCGCTGAAAGTAATGAAATTTTAGTGGTATGGCAAGGAAAACCAATGGCATCGTGCCAATTTCTGTTTGCCACATAAATGTCTGTTAAACTAAAACTGTGGCTCACTATTGCTCAGTGACAATAATTACTACATAAATTCAAGGTACCAGCAGTGCATATACTGCTTGGAATTGACCCATCTCGTGTTTTGAGAACGGCTATTAGAAGGATGCTTAAAATTCAGTTAAGGTAATTGTTTGATGTAACAAAAATCTTATGATAGTCGGCCGCGGTGGCGGCAGGATAAAGTCCTCGTCTGCTAACCCAAGGGTCGTGGGGTTCGAGTCCCACCTGGGTAGAATATTATCTGCCCAGGACATGAGTGTTTGTATCTCGTCCGTTGTTACTGTTATTCACCCGACGTAAATTGGCCCATTGTGCTGTATTCGGGATGGGGAAGATAAATAAAAAAAAGATGTTAAGGTTAAAGTTCCCTTCTTTGGTAATATTGCTTGTAACTTAAGTATGAGCAGTCTGTTATTTGATTTTAATTAATAGTAGTTTAAAGCGTGCCTCTTTCTCGATGCAATGGCTAAGAAACACGTGAGGCTTGCATGCACTCATGTCTTTTGAAGGCGAGATATGAGTGCTAGTCATTGCTTTAGGAAAATATTTTGTTTATACGGACGTTGTAGTTTTACTTCCTCTTTTTCGTGTTTTTTCAGTTTTTTAATTATATTTTCTGTCATTTTTTGGCGCAGGGTGTCATTGAAGTATTTCATCATACCATTGTAAAAATTAAATGATATAGCCTGACAATTTTTTCTTGCAAGAAAAGTCATCGGCACTGAAAGAGAACGGTTATATCTAATAAATTTAATATCTCAAAGAAAATTAATTGGCACAGTAAAACATTTTTCATTACGTGTAATTTTCTGTGTGCATGTAGTTATAAAATTGGATTGGTACTTGACGGCATGCCAGAAATTCAATTTTTAAATCCATATATTCTGACAATTTAGTGTTGAAATCTTATAGAACCGTGGGACTTGCATCGCGCTGGTAGTGTTTGAGAACGAAATTCAGAATGAGAGGGGTTGAGGGCTGAGGAATTATGCTTTTAAAGGGTTATTTGCCTTCCCGCCGTTCATTAATAACACAAAGAGATATTAAATAAAGCCAACGGGCTTCGGCTGAAATGGGCTGTTCAAAAGGGCCGTGGGCGAACTCTTTGCGCGCACAGGGTACTTAAGGTTCAAGTGTACTCATGGATGCTGCAGAGCTACTGCTTGCGCTATTCGTGGTTTATGAAGTGAACAATCCCCTTTGGACTTTTTTCGAGACAAAGCGCAGAGCGCGTAATGAAAAATGGATATCGCCAACGGTTTACCTGAAACCTACTCAGTGGTGAGATTTTTAACGCCTTCCTGTGCCTCCCCTTGGGAACAGAATACCAATATTGTAGGCTTTTTCAAGCAGCTAACCACTTTAATTTTTGCCACAGTATGCGAGAGAATAAGAAACTTAATTTTTCATCTACACATTTCTACTGTCGAATATTTATATCTTTTTTTATAGGTAAGCATTAATTATGTGAATTGTATTGATAGTTTTACTGTATGAGATTAAATTACTCCGATTTCATGTAAGTAATTTAGATAACGTGTCTAAATATCAGTATAAATCTAATTCCATGAAGCGATTTTATTTCTTTTTTGAAACTGATTCCACTTTACATTGATGCATATTGACTGTATATATCAAACAATATGAGAGGACAGGAAACAAGTAATGAAATCCATAGGGAGTTTTAAAGTGACTGAGGGGAGGTTATCTCAAAAATATGCGAAAAAAGCTTGAGAATATGGCTTTTAATAGAGTGTGTTATTGCATTAAGTGAATGAGTGTGTACATTACTCTAATAATGTGTAGAAACTTGCATCTGACGAAAACACTTGCCCCTTCCTGAATATTACAAATCCTTTAGCTCCTTCAGGTGCTCGATAACCGGTAGATTGTTTTTAGATTGAATAACCCTTCGCCAGAGCCATGGAGAACAACAAAGCAAATCCAGAGAGGATCCAGTTGTAATCAGAAGGATATTTTATTTGATTCATTTCTGGAAAGCATATCATTGAATGGAAACTTGATGGTTGAGCACTTTTAGGCATTACTACACGATGAAATTCATCGACCATTGTGATAATTAGACCAATTTTGAATAAATGTTTTACAATTTAATCATGTGCAATATTTATATTGTGGTATGTTAATACCGTTACTTAAGTTCCAAAGCACAATATAATAATTCTCTTCTTAGCCCCAAACATAATGCGTATGATGCGACTGCCACCTCATGTATATTATATACCTACAAAAATTAGCGGAGTACATACAATGCTTGTGAATTATGATTATAAAGGTTATACTTTATCAGACTGTTACATTGTATTGATGTTAATTTTACGTTACTTTCATTATTTACTTGAATAAGTGAATACGTTAATGCCGAAAATATTATAGTTCTGTTTATTGGTTAGCTTTTTCTGTTTATTACGCATTTGGAGGTAGGAATGCATGTTTAGTCTTAATATCACCAAAAAAGAGCAAATTATTCTTTTTCTTATTTACAAATTTATTCAATGTCATTGTGAAGAAGCTAATGAAATTCAGTGAAGGGGAGCTTCATTAGATTTTATGATCATTAAAACTTGTATTGCGATCATGAATGTTTGCGGAATGGAATTATCAATGTACCATACATGGAATCATCATGTTATATGAAATTAAAAAATTAATTTTTCCCAGTCCATTCGTTTTACATGCCGACCAGGATTCAATACTTGGGTGATCTGTAAGTTTGACTCTGTAATTCCCAATGTGAAAATCTACAGTTCTTGACAGTACAGTTATTTTCTCCGCCTTATAATTTGAGTTTTATTTGCGTCATTGGTCGACACTTTTATCATTTAACGCAAATGATTTGAAACACTATGCCGACGAGTACGAACTAAACGGTAGTCTTAATGTGCTCACTGTGTAGCACACTGTTTTGGAATGAGGACAGAGTTTTTTGAAGGTGGGAGAAAATGTCCTTTAGTTCGGGAAATCGAATATTTCTCTCTCTCGATAGCTACATTTTTAAAGCACTTGGTAGATTCAAAATTAAAAATTTAAAAATGTCTCTGAATTCAGATATTTCTTAGCCAGCCTGTACTTTTCCTAGAATTTCACTACATGGACTGGTAAAGTATGACGGAACAAACGCTGAGTGCCATGGTATTCTTCTTATAAAATTTAAGTCAATGCTTGATTCTCCGGGAAATATGGCTTAAAAGAATTTGACATCATGATTCCACCAGTTCGTTATCAACCATTCTTTGTCCATTGCAATATATAACAAACAGTTCTTTGTAGCTTTGTAACTTTGAGGAAACCATAAAAAAAGGCTCAACTAGGGCTGTAGCGCCATCGGAGAGAGAGATTAAATTTAAATATACTGACCTGAAGCTATCAAATAAATGGGTTTACATTATTTGGAAATGAAAAATTTGACGTCATGGTGAACGTGAAATCTCCTGGCGGGTTTCAATTATACCGCTTCCTCTTATTTCCATAACGGTTAGTAACCATAATTAAGTAGGCACTCAAGTTGTCGCAACGCAAAATGTATAAGTAAATCTCAAATAATTTCCACAGTTAGTTTTCCCTGAAACCAATTTATACTTTTAAATGAACTTACGGATAAATAGACCATGCATATTCGAGAGCTGTGCTTTCCGTCATCTGTTATTCTTTGGGAAAACTACCATCTCGGACTATTTTTTGGACGCACATTTTAATAAGACATAAATATAAAATGATACGTAGGAATACTAGTTGTTCCTACTTATTAAATTATATTTTTTCCATAGGTATTCTTTTAGTGAGGTGAATCAATGGCCGAAAAACTTAAACATCAAATTAAAGAGGTCCAAATAATACAATAGTTTTCTGTAGCACAACAGCTGACAAATAAGTTACTTTGTTCTCATTAATTGCAGGCCCAAAAGTTATTCTCCTCATGCAGAACGTGAAAAATTTTTGCGTTGGGTACATGATTTTTGTATGAATTTGTGGCCTTTGCTGGAGAAAGAGAAGCGTGCGGTAGAAATCGAATAATGTAAATAGCTTTCCCTGAATTCAAGGTGTAAGCTTATCGATAGCATACGTTATATACGTGCTAGTTTAACTAGTGCTAATGAGTAGGATTTTATTTGGCTGAATGAAGCTTTTCGTACCTATATTTTTTACGCATAACTTAGTAAGCATTTATTCATAAGACCTAGTGAAGTATGTAAGTTACATATTAAGCTTTCTCTCTCAAACTTGTGTCGTTTTTCATATTCCTTTCGGTTCATTGTAATTAATGATCTTTCAACCGACTTCTATTATTGTATCAATTTAAAAATGACCGATTCAAGTTCCTCCTCTAATAACTTATGAAACTTTAATTCCATTTACAGATTGTGCGTCTCAAGATGAAAAGTGGAGCATAGGCAAAAGAAAAAAAAATTGCCGTCCCACGGATGCAGTCTGAGATAACCGGCCTACATGCTGGTGGAATTTGGTGAGTTTCAAATTATGGTAACATGAATGTATGAACAGGGTGACATCTAGAATTTTTCACAAACTAGAACACTATTTTCACAAAAAACAGCTTATGCACCCTAAAAACTCCCTCGGTATAAAATAAAAGAAAACATTTGCATTTTACCGCCTTATCGTTCGAAGTAGTTGCTAAATAGTACAATAACTCGTTGAATATTTCGCATATTTTTGATTTAAATGATGATTTTCAAGAATTTCTTGGTTTTGGGAGGATTTGTTTGCCATTTTAGCCATAAGTTGGACCAAATAGTTTTTTGGAATCTCGTATGTGATGATAAATCGCCTTCTCTTGTGGCAATTCATTCTACGAACTTCTTCCCGTATTGCTGCCGTGGTTTTTATCCTTCATAGAAGACTCTTTGTTCTGGTTGGACCAGTTGATGCTTTATCGCTATTTGATGCTGTATTATTTAGGTCTGTTCTTTTTTCTTATTGAGACATTAAGCATTGACTAATGTACTGGACTCAGATTATTCACTTTGTGCAAAAGAACATCGGAATAACCGTGGAATTGAAGTCTAATGGAAAGAGCATTGATGGGGGAAATGGTTTTAAGTGAAGGGTTGAGTGCAGTAGTCGACGTGTCGAGGGATTGGAAGCAGCGGATGCAGGAAGCTGGAGTATCAGCGGAGAGAAGCCCCGCACCAGGGAGGATCGACATAATCTCCAGTGAGTTAAGCGCCTTCTCTCTTGGCGAGGGAAAGGAAATTAAACTAGGGCGTATCAACTAGGCAGCTGCACTCGGAACTAACTCCCGCCTCATTAATTTTCGAGTTATCCCTCTCCAGTCGGATGCAGTCTGTAGCTTCAACGCCCCAAGGATATAGGCTTTGAACGCAGCATTACTGTGACCTCACTCAACTATGGTGTGCTTTTAAGTAGAGTATATTCGTGTCACTGTTCAACTCTCTTGTTCAGATTAAAAGTTAGTTGTCTGTATATTATCAATATTTTTTCCAATCGTTAGATGAGCAATATAACAAGACAGCGTCTGATTTTACCCTCTTACTCTACGACCTTCACCGATCCTACTTGTTTGCTCTTCACTAAGGTTTTGAGCAAAATCTTGATATTCTACGGTTAAAATAGTTTATTTGGTTGGTTTTCCGATCCTGAAATATATATTGGTTGACGTTTATGACGGTAAATATGACACTAATAGAATATATACGAGCGCGTTTACTCCCAAAACTCCCAATTCCCTTATCACCTGCCAGGGTATTTCCTCGCTACATTAGTCTTCTGTTTTCATCCATCATCCATGAAGACCCTGCTCTAACATGATTGGAAAGATTACGTGTGACAATATAAGTAAATGGAGTCATCCTTTAGGTGCTCCTTGTATCCACAACTTTCCCAGGAACTCATTTAAAAAATCATAAGTGAGGTAGCTTAAATATAAGAAATAATTTGTTTTATTTTTACCTTTCGTGAATGTGTAAATAGGTTGAAATGGAAATAAATGCCATCATAGCCACTTGCCTGCACTCTGCATTACCTGATTAATTAATTTCATGAGTGATTTGACTCTGCTTTATTTTTGCGTGGGACGTTGCGAGTGATACGATACTGCAACTCATCCTTTAGATTTTTATATCCGGAAATCACCCGTAAGATTATCCTGCCACACAACATTTGGAAAATCATGAAATCCTTCCGTTGTATCCGTTGCAATATAATTAGGTTAATCATTACATATTTTTATTAAAAATTTTCACTTGAATTGAACATTTATACTTTTTCAGTGCATCGATTCGATGTTTCTTTGTGTTAAATTCATCTTATGGTTGCATTCCCTCTTTCGTGGCTGGCTTTTGTGAAATATTTTGCTTCCTCTTTGGTCTGTGAACTTATATGCATTGTGTTCTATTTTTATCTGTGATTACGTATCATTTCGGTGGTAATGTGTATTTCAATAAATCAAAAATTCTTCCATGCTTCAAGAACTGGTATGAATGACAAAAAACAGAGGTGAAATTAATATACATGTGCATAGCATGTAGATGTAAATTTAGGAGTATAGCATGGAGATACTCTTACCTGCCGAAAAGACGGAGATAAATTTCATAGAAATTGACCCGAAAATACCCCTTCAATGCATGTACTATTAATGTTTTTTCTTGTTTTTTTTTTCTGGTTAGTCCGATAATAGATGAAAATTTGAGGAGCTATTTTACCAGCGGGATAAAATACATCATTTCTTCCTTGTGAAATCTTCGAAACAGATACTTCGTTTTGATTTTACAGGCGTTATGGTGATCTAATGCCCCAGTCATTAAGATATGACCATCTTGGGTTATCAGCAGGCTTTGTCGGAGCTAGCCTGTAAGATCGTGACAGAAAATCCTATGCCTATGATAAATCTGTAAGGATAGATCTACGCAAATGGGGCTAGAACCTCAAGTATTGCAGGCCTTTACCTTATCCCCAATTTCCACACGACTTTCTCGATATAATTTCAAAAGAGCTGATTTCTCTTGAAATATTAATAAAATTAATGAGCATATTCCCAAAAAACGGATCTGGGTAAAATAAAGTATCACTTTCAGTCATTATCAGTATTTAAGATATAATTTTAAAATGAATTTTTTTAATTTAGATAAAACATTTTAAAGGCATATTATTTCTGGAATTACTCCTTTAACAGGACATGAAATATATGTACTGCCATAAGCAATAATCGGCTAGTACCGGTCAAATCACACTATGGATCTTTGATTTGCCGGGCCAAAGTGGCTTGGCTTATTGGGTAATTTTGGTTGAGGTTCAATGGAATTTACTTGTGATAGGAAATAGTTAATTTTGGCATTCTAATTTTCAACATTGAGACGCTTTATCTTCTTATACCTCGTCCTTTAGTGAGCATTTGTTTTACAATAGCTATTGTATTATTTTTATTATTATTAGCCACGACCCAGGCCCCATCATGAAATATTTACTCTGTCATTCGCGCTTCCCATTTTTTTATTTTTTCAAAAAATATTTTCCTTTTTCCAAAAATATTTGTAGAACACGAATGTTGTTAAATTAGTCATCTTAATGACATTCACCTCACAGTTCATATCAATACTGTTGATTTATCACATTCTGAAAGTTGACATCTGTTTTAAATTATCTACGCCCCAATACATCGTCTCCAGTAAAGCATTTGTCCGTGAAAAACTGACTATAAATACAGTGGTTATTAATTACCTAAACACTGTCACAAGTTACCAAAAATATGTGAGCAGCTAAAGTGTCAATGGCTTAAGAAATATAAAAACATAAAACTAGACTTCTGTTGCTATGAGACACATGCGTAAACAGTTTTAAATTAAATATTATTTTCATGCTATTCACAGCTGTGCTAAAAGAGATCTGCATTGAGAGACACAGTTTCCAAAAAAGTAGCTTATTGAAGCAGAAATACAGACGCAGTTAGCCATTGGTTCCGAAACTATGGTGCAGTTATCCGTTAGACTGCTCGGAAAAAATTTACAACGGCATAATTCATGCAGGCTTAAATTTCTAGCACAGTATTTCAGAACACCGCAGTTTGTAACAGAAGTTGTGAGTGGTGTGCTGAACAGAGTACATGCGTCCCCGCGTGGGTTTGGCCCCAGTGATGAAAGTATTTTTTTACGGTGATCCTATCTCAACAGGTAGATGATTTAAGAGAGAACTCCAGTAAAGTGTGCCGTCCATCAGATGGAACGTTGAGACCAGGCGCACATTAAACAGATGAGGGGGACAGAATAGTGGCTTAAGAGGGCAGGAGAGGAATAACACCATGACAGTTTCAACTCAGAGCATTATTATGAGCACAGTATTACGCTCCTAGTGTTTTGCTGAATCTCGAATCTCTTTCAAAGGTATTTTACAGTGGTTATTAATTTCCTAAACACTCTAACAAGCCTACATTTGTGTTTACCAGTAATCTACCAGTTGACTCAACAAGAATGCCATGCCAAAATTAACTGCATAAAACTTGACGAGATCATAAAGAATGAAAGTAATGCACGTATCCACTTAGATAAGATATAGATAGGGTATCTAAGTGGATACGTGCATTACTTTCATTCTTTATGATGGAATCCTTCCACCCTTCAAGCCTGAAACTTCTCTTTTTATACTTGACGAGATACTTAAAAAAAAGTTTAGTACTTTATGACGGGTACTTCACGATTTAAATTCTCTATTGAAGATGTTCAAATGTTTAATTAATGCCCAGCTAATAAAAAAATGGGAGTTCAACGGTCGAAGGGAGTAAGTAGCCTCACGTGGTTCTTTATGGGTCGACCGTGGAGTCGGCCCGAGACTGTACGGTCTCGACTGGAGGGTAGGTGAAGGGGGGACGAGAGAGAGGAATCAGGAGGGGAGGGAAAGGAGAAGGAGAGGAAGAGGCGAGGAGGAGAATACGAATGGGAAGAGGGAGAAGACACAAGGAGGAAAGGGCGAGTGCTGCAGAACGATCGAAAGAATGCGCACGATTTTTTTCCTTTACTGTCCCTCCTCTTCTTCCTTGTATCTCTCTTAAGTTCATTTCGGTCTATTTATATCTCTCTTCTTTTTCTTTCTTACCTTCCCCTCCTTCCATCCTCTAGGCAACCAGATAATCACTCCTCATCTCCCTCTCTCCTAGGCATTTCTATATACCATGCCAATGAAGAGAGGTTAATTTATGCAGCCAAAAGTATCAGGCAAAACGCCAAATATATCATCAGCGCTGAAGCCATGACTTAAGAGTTAATAATTGTAGCCGACGCCTCATGACAACGCAAAAGGTGCAGAAGTTCCAATGACTTACTTATCTTACGCAATCAGGCCCAGTGGACCGCGCGATGCCAGGACCAAGGCTCTCCACTCTTCTCTTCTTTTGGCAATTTCCCTCCAATCCTCCCAGGCTTCTATTTGCCGTAGATCCTCTCTTATATTATCCATCCATCTATTCTTTGGCCTTCCCCTTGGTCTTTTCCCCTCCAGGCTCATGTAATTTGCTAGTTTAGGATATCGTTCATCGTTCATCCGTTCCACATGTCCTATCCATTCCAATCTCCTGCTTCTTAGTAATCCTACTATGGTGTTGTCTCCATAAAGGTCATATAGTTCCTGATATGTCGTCTTCTCCATTCCCCTGTTAATTCGTCTTGGACTGGCCTATATATTTTTCAAAGCTCCCGCCTCTCAAATATTAAGAGTTTGTTTAGATCTTGTTTTCGTGTGCTCAGCTTTGGCTCCCATAGAGAACCACAGGGGGAATTAATGTCTTGTACAATCTTATTTTAAGCTCTCTTGATTCATTCCGGGACTTCAAATATTGTACAGAGCATAGAATGCCTTATTACTAGCTTGAATTCATGCTTTTATTTCTACTTCATTTGATGCCTCTTCCGACAGAATTGCGCCAAGATACTTTAACTCTCTAACTCTCTTATAATTTTCTTCATTTATTTTATCTGAAAACATCCGGTAGGCGGTGCCTTCCTATAACCGTGTATTCAGTTTTATTTAGGCTTACTTTCAGGTCGAATTTCCCGGCTGCAGTTTGCAGTGTAAGCATTGCACTCTTAAGATCTTCCTGGGACATGATTACAATATTATCAGCATAGGATAAATGGGTAATATTCTTTCCACACGCTGATACACCTATATGATTATGGTTATCAACTTTCCTTATGATCTTTTCAAGGACTATATTGAATACGATTGGTGATAGTCCATCCCCTTGTCTAAAGCCATTTTTTACTGGAAACCCTTTTGTTACAGAATATTCCAATGACAGAGTAGATGTCTGTGTCTTCTTTACTTAAACTTGGAAATAAGATGTACGAATTTGTGTTATTCATTATGAAATTTCGTTATGATTCAAAATTCGGGAGATGTTAGAATCGCATGAGAAGTGACTGAGTTTTTCAGTGTAAGTTTTGAAACTGTCTACATTTTCTCTGCAAATGAATGTCTTTGTCTTCTAGTGTCTGGAGTGTGTGAGGGAGGACACCTATGTGATCAGAAGAGGTGCTGACATAATGTATTGCGTGTCGCAGGCACAAATGTAAACCTCGCTGTTTTTTGTATAAATTACCTTGAAGGAGCATCTAGTTCCTTCATAGCCACTGTGAAATTTAAAATGGAGGGAATAGACTGGAGTTTTTGATTGATGAAATTACTCCTAAATTATTTTCATTGTGACATTGGCGTTAATTATTGGTTCTATTGCTGGTAACTTTGTGAAATAATGTGGTTGCGGCTGATCACACTGCGGCTAGGAATAGGACATACTCTGTCCGTTGTAACCTGGTACTGTAGCATCAGTTTGTGTTGCATTGAAATTAAAACCTCCTCATAACTGAAGTGAAAACAAAAGCGTACTTTATAACAAGAAACGATTAGATAATAAAAGTTCCATCGTAAAGGCATCATCACCTTCAGGCTACAGAATGCGATAACAATAATAGTGCCTAAAAAGTGTGATGGAAACATTGATTGCAGTTTTTACTTCAGTTAACTATAGCTAAAATCACAAAACCAAGCCTGAAACTACCGAATGACAACGCCCTTTTTTGTCTATTCCCATCGTTCATAGCATGAGAATTCGTTGAAAACTTTTTATTCAAAGATAAAAGAAATGTGGACAATTCTCTCCATTGCAATAAAATTTCATCGTCATGCATCTTATCGTTCGAACGTTATTGACCCTAACGGAATCGTTGTCATGAGTAACAAGGGTAGTGTATCTGGAAAGATTTGGTCTTGAGCAGTGGATTTGCCTGAAAAAAATCCACATCAAAACGAAATCATGTAGACTAAGTATGCTTAGGCTAGAATTTACTGTGGATTTATATTATTCATAATTCAAGGAGTCGTTGAAATTGTGTCGTCAAGTGTTGAATCCCTCACGTCAGTTCATTTCGTCCATGAAATTATTTGGATTCAAAATTACAGCGTTGCCTCTGTAACTTTCGCAGCTCCTGTGTTATAATATTTCAATTCCGTGTATAAATATAACCATTACCCACAATTTGATAAAAGAAATCAGCTACATATACAAATCCGTCCAAGTAATATCACGAGAGGCAGGAATTGATACTAGCTATACATTTTTTTAAATTCTATGGAAGGAGGAAAAAACTATTGAAATTTTTTTACTGTCACAAAATCACTCATAAGAAAAAAATCGGCCTGGAACGGATATCAAACTACGGGCTTTCAGCTTGCCGGGAAAATGCCCATATTTTCAGTTCAATTTTTATGAAATTTATCACCTTCTTTTCGGCAGGTAAGAGTATCTCCATGCTATACTCGTAAATCTACATCTATATGCTATGCATTTATATCTACCTGTATACTAATTTCACCTCTGTTTTTTGTCATTCACACCAGTTCTTGAACCATGGATGAATTTAGGATTTATTGAATTACACATTATCACCGTAATGATACGTATCACAGAACAAAATAGAACACCAAGCATAAAAGTTCACAGACCAAGGAAGAAGCAAAGATTTGGGTGCTCGCCTCAAATGTATGCAATACGCAATGTGTTTAAATGTCTCGTGTTGCATACAGCAACAGGATGAAATAAGAATTGTGATACAAAAGATTTAAGATTTCCAGGTGTAATAAATTTAAATATCTTTCCTCGGGCTTCGCACAGGGAAAAATTTAGAAAATATTACCCGGTACGAAGCCCGAGAATGATATTTAAAGATCTGTGTTCCTTTGAGATGCGGTTCCCTATGGATTTGGCCGGCCCCGGTGGCGGCGTGGTTAAGTCCTCGCCTGTCAATCCGAGGGTCGCGGGTTCGAGTCCCGCCTGAGTGGTTTTTCACATGGACATGGGGGTTGTTTTTCGTCTATTGTTAGTTGTTAATCACCCGATTTAAAGGCCTCTGTTGTGCTGTTTTCGGGAGTGTGAGTATAAATAAATAAATAAAATAAATAAATTATCGTGCTCCTTGGCCATCCAAAACCGATAATGATAACGGTAGGGTCTCGAAGATACTTAGGTTTATATTTCTACAACTCTTGCAAACATAATCCCACAACTATTCAATTTTTCCTTTATACGTCTAAATCACTAAGCTTTTATTCCTCACGTGACAGATACCGAGCTCTATACAAATATTCCATTGAGATACATTCATACTGAACATACACTTTATAATCTGCAAATAACATATTTTAGCTATTTCATTTACTGGTATCAAGTTCTCTTAAACTTTTATTGACTTGAATCTTGAATCCCCTTTTGATGCACCTGGTTTTATTTCATGATTAAGACTAACCCATGCTGAAATCGGAATTTAATATATTCATTGGTCGTTCTATCCTAAGATTGGTTGACTGCAGCCGTCCATCCTTCCCTATCTAATGCTTGTTCCCTTACCTCCTGGTATCTCTTTCTATGTCATTTCCTCTTGATTTGGTCCATGAACTTATTCCTGGGTCTTCCTCTGGGCACTTTTCCCTCTCTTTTACCTTCAATTATGTTCTTCACAAACCCATTGTGTCTCAGGGTGTGTCCAATCTATCTGGTTCTTCTTTCCGGTGTGGTGTCCCACATCGCCCTTCCTTCCTTTACTCTTCTGTACTCATCATTATTTCTTATTTTGTCCGTCCATTTGATCTTCAGCATCATCCTCCAGCACCAGGTTTCGAAGGATTCTTGTCTATTCTGGTCAATTTAATGAATTACGCTCCCAAATCATCACTTCAGCCGTCGATACGTTCCATCCACCTTTCGACTGAGGATAATAGCGCGTTAATTCACGTGGTCAATTTTTTTATCTCCACCTATTTTCTATCTCCACCGCTCATATGGAGTGAAAATTATTTTATTGTTATTGTTTAAATATTCTACCGGTTAAGGTAGGTTTTGATGAAAATAAATAAACTTTGTATAATCCACACATATATTATTAATACACCGACCCGGGTGTCAACTACACTGTAGATATAATAAAGGGTGAAAAATGACAAATTTAATGAAAATTTAGGGGGGGAATGGTATAGGCGGGGAAGGAGGGATATAGGCGGGGAAGTAGTGTTTCATCCTTCCTCCCCAAAATTTTCTCATGCATAAGAGCTTGTGCTAATTGTTATTTTTCACCCTTAATGATGTCTACAGTGTAGATGAAACCCAGGTTGGTGTATTAAAAGTTTTTGTGTGGACTATGCAAAGCTTATTTATTTTCATCAAAATGCAGCTCCATCAAGTCACGCCTAAAGCAGTTCAGTTCATTAAGGTAGGTTTTGTTGAATGTGAGAAAATCTCCTCCCGGTATTCTAGAATTTCATGGGCTTATATCATGTTCTTTTTTTTCGTCTCAGCATACAATTTACCCTTGATCCTATCCATGAAACCTGCTTGAATCTCTTATAATTTACAAATCTTACTATTACGCTCCTCGTCTGTGGCTCGTGTTTGTCTCAGAGAATTTGCTTTCTACACCATCATCTCCGGCAGCGGGCCCTGTGGGCCGTGGCAGGAATTATCTCCTTTTTTGTCGCCGTTCTTTGTTATGGGATAAGTAGTTGAGATGGTTTCCCGTTGCCTTCTCCCGCCGTGCTTTAACTGGAGCACATTTATTGTCTTCCTAATGGAGACAGCCACCTCTATGATAAGTTCCTAAGCGTTCATCTTCAGGCATCGTTGGATATCAGCTGTACGATGGAGTACGAAATATTTTAGCAGAAAATGTTTTTTGAGAACCATACAGAATAAGCTAGTTACTCTCTCTGTCACCTTTTTTTTTAAATAATTGATGACTTAAAATTTATTGATAGAAAATGAATTTATTTCAAATAACTGCATGGATATGCCATCATCTACAGGTTCAGATGTAGAATTCGTACTAACAGTACTTTTGTATATTATTTAAATGGTTTTGCATTTGACTATTAGGCACATCATCACTAGTATTGCCAAGTTTGAAATAAAGAGCCATGTTAAAAATATATAATGGGATATAAATATTTTTAACTCTTAAATTATATTATAACAAGTTTTTCTCGCAAATGATCGGGAGCTTTAGGCAGCTGAATAGGTCAGATCCCTGTTTGTCGGTTGATTTTCAAGAATTAAATGCATTGCCCTTTTTGACAAAAAACCTTGCTCAGCATGTTTAAATTTTAATTTAGTTAAAGATTTGCTCTTTATTAACATATTTAAAGGCTTTTAAGCAAACGGTAAATAATCAATAAAAAATTTTCCTCAGTAATAATTCAGCTATTCCTACAAGTAATGGTAGCGGGCGTGGCTTCGTGGAAATCCTTCATAGTCTGAAGAAATTACAACTTGGCTGTTTTCACATGAGGTTTCCACACGTCGACCATGATCTTTCGTTAGCATCTTTTATCAAAGTTCCACGTTTTTATTTCCCCCATTTTTTTGTAAACTCTCTAATCGAAAGATAATCACGGAAAAAGATGCGGTGGTACCAATAGGTAATTTTCGGTTCCAAAAGTCGATTAGGCTTCGATTTTTTGCAATCGATAGCTTTACATGGGATTATATGGGAAAAATGAAAAATTGTAGTGTGGACCTTTTTTCTTTCGTTCATTAAAATATGAAATAATTGAGCTATAAGATTGATTCTTTCACTTGTGTGAGGCTGAATGTTTGAAAAATCTTATTCTTGCAATTGATTTTTCCCGACCTACCGTAAAACTGATATTTTTAAACTTTTAATTGGGATTTTTGAAATTTATTCACTTTCGTTGCTATGGATTTATTTCTCCATTGTCGCCAGGCCGAGTGTCGATTCGAGGTTTGGAACTCAGCGAGGCGGGCTAGTTTCAGGGGAGGGTTATATTTATGTATCGATTTGGGGTAGAATCGGAAAAGTTAAAAAAGTCGATTAGGCTTCGAGATATTGCAATCGATAGCTTTACATATATGAGTTAGGTATCCTAAGTGCATGTTATTTAGTCTTCTTTATACCATTTTTACGCTGCTAACTACTGCGTATAATATCTGCAACCATTTCCTAACCTCTACCGTAGCTTTGATGGCCAATTTCAACCAACCAAGCTTCATGATGTTGTAGTTTTCATTAAAAAACATGCAGTCCATGTAGAAGATTGGAAGAGAAAAATTGAATATGAAAATTAATATATTAAAAACTCGATTCCGATCGAATTTATGTAGTAAAATTCTTCATGTCAGCTCTTATTAAGTATGCTGAACTGAAATGAAATATCTGACGTAGAAGAGCGTCTTATATGCCGTCAAATGAGGTTATGACAATCTTCCAGTGGTTCCACGTTCGTTTCGGTATACCGATTATAGTATTTTGAAAAGTCGTTAATAACCGGATGACATACAATATATGTATGTACTAGAACTGTCTGGTATCCATACCTCATGGGGCGCGTATTTCATTTTCGAGAATTATACTTTTCTTTGCATGCATGTAGCACGCAGACTTGAGAGCTTTCATTGTTTTTTTCCTTATTTCATATAACACTTCCCCCCTGCTTGCAAATTGCAAGCACCCATTTACTCGTTCATACATAATTCTGTACATATATTTTACACAATTAAATGTTTAAACAGGCAGCATCAATTAGGTATTCCTCAATGGAACAGAACAAATTATTTTGTAAGTACCTTTTCAGTTCTGATTTAAAAAGCATTGATGTTTTTTATTTCTTTTACCCGCAGTGGTAATTTATTGATCAATTTTATGCCCATTTCTTTGGGTCCCATTTTAGCAACTCTTGTACGTACATAATTATAGTGAATGTCATTTTTTGTCCTTGTGTGGTGTTGGTGGAATACACTGTTCACATCAAAATTAACAATGCTATTCTTCACATACATGATAGTTCACGCCACATGCGACAACTGCGGTGAGTATGTACTCATTTTTACGCGCGCATCGCTGAGCACCGCGTGTGTAGTCGGGCCCTGGCTCATGTTGTGCGCGCTCTTTTACGCGTCGAACGGGGAAAGGAGCAGGGAAGCGGCCGCACCACACCGCGGCGGTTGCTGGCGTGTTGGCGTGTGGAGTGGGTGCAAGGAACGGGGTGGGGTGCGGCAGGGGTGGAAGAGCATGTGCGCGGCGCCGTCGCGACTGTAGCGCCGGAAGCTGTGGAGGTGGCCGCCCCCGGAACTACCCGCCCTTTTCGCACGCCCACTACTACCCTTCTCCTTCGCCTACCGCTAGTTGTCGCTGCGGGAGGGAACGTAGGGGAAGGGAGTGTGGCGGAGGGCGGGGCGAAGAGACGTGAGAGTGGAGGGAGGGCGGAGTTAGGGCTAGAGGGAGAGGAGGAAGCGAAGAAGAAACGTCGCTCGTTGTCGTAGACGGGGCGAGCGTTGCGGTGGCAGCTCGATCGGCCCTGGCCCTGGGATCGGGGGCAGTGTGAGAGAAAGGGAAGAGATATCTAGAGAGAGAGAGAGATAGGAGGAGGGTTTCGAAGCCGAGATAGATCAGGGACCGCCCAATTCCCCGTAAAGCGTGTCTGCCGATGCAACTCTTTAAGTGTGGTACCACAAGGCAGCATCCTCGTGCCATGAGAATGCGAGTCCCGTGTGAGATGTTGCTTTAAAGGGGACATAAATCAAGGAGCACGCTACGCGAAACATCAGTTCGTAAACGCGTTCGTGGTGTCCATGTGACTGATCGCGTTATACCTCCGATATGATGTTGATGTAATGAAGATGGATGTGCTCCAATATTCAATGAGTATTTTGTTCGCATAAAAATAAAGCACGAGATTGTCAAACCGGCTTCCCCAAGGAACCAGTGCCAGTGTATTCCGCTTTGATCAAGGATAACAGCGCGGGAATAGCCTCGGAGGGGTTCACGGGAGGTAACAGTGTTTTGTTCTGTCGTGTTCAGAGGTGTTTTCCCCTAGATGACCGAAAAATTGAAACTACAAAGAGAAGTACTAAGTGTTTCGGTGTCCGAGGATGTTTGATTGATCGTTGGGTGTGTTATTTTGCTTCCTAGTGAACCCAGAAAGCCCCTGTATGTTTTATTTTCTGGTCCTTAAGAGTTCTATAAGCGTGCTTCAGTCATGCTGCCCAAACCATTTCCACCAACGCAAAGGGTGAATTAAGGATCAAGCTGTCTCCTGTGTGATCAAAGGGTCAGCAGCACTTCGGAGGGAGAAAGGGCTGAAGTCAACTTTCTGCGTTTCCTAGGAAGTCTCAAAAAACAACCCCCCTACGCTGACCACTCTTTTTGTCCCCCTTGACGCCATGCGTGATGGACAAGAGGAAACAAGAGTATTTGTCTCATATAAGGGCTCCAAATCTCCCTTCACCTCGAATTTTCCATTTCTCAACGGCAGCAACAGTGACGAGATCTTCACAATCGCGTGATCCTTTTTAGTCCGACCTTCTTCGCCGTCGTTGGCGGCGGCAGCTCCACCTCTCTGCCGTTACGGTCGCTCGCGTGATTCGGAGCGGTCGTCCTCCCCATTGCGGCAGGCGGCGGCAGTGTCAGGGGATTGGGGAACTCCCGGCAAGGCCCCCCCGAGCGAGACACCCCGCCCCCTTTTCCCGGCCCGGTTAGACCCGCTCCACTCAGACACCCCCGCCCTCCCGCATTAGTGTGGTTCTCATTCCGTCTAGACCCGTCAACACATCATCCACGTTCATCCCGCCCTATTCCTCTCTTTCTGTTCACGATCCGAGCGGAGTTGGTGTATTGACTCCTCCCGTGCCGAACAGCACGCGTTGGCCGCATCCCGGTCTCCGCATTCCTACTCTTTAGACGTCAACGAAAGTGCTCCTGCCCTCCCACTAGCGAAGGGGAAGAGGTGTCCCCCCCTACCGACTCCACTCGCCGAAGCTCTTCACCCCCACCTCCGGCGTGACGAACCGGGGAAACGCGGGAGCGGGTGCCGGTGACGGAAGAGAAGAGGCAGTGTGTGTGGGGAGCAGGGGCGCAGCGAGAGGATTCACGTCTCCGCCAGCGAACGGCGTGGGCGAGCCGTACGCCATCTACCACTCGTCAGCACTCCTCCCACTTTACGCTGCTCGGAGGATATCTGGAAGATCTCCTTGAGCAAGCAAACGGCGGCGACTGCGGACGTCTCTTGTGTTCTTCTGGTGCGCTCCGTGCCCGTGATACAAGCCTTTTTCATTTATCTCAAGCCTAGTGGGGTGTGACGCGGGAAGAAGACCTGTGAAATGATGAACCTTGACCAGAGGGATACTGTTATAACTCTAACGTTTGCTTAACTTGGATTCCATGCCTCCTCGACGTTAGAGATAATAGTGCCTCGCCCGGGCGTCGGTTTAAGGGAAAAGAGGATAGGAAAGGAGTTTGATTGCAAGGCACTTAAGCGTGTGGTTGTGTATGAGTGCATGTGCGTGTGTTCTTGTGCCATTTATGCGTCCCTGAGAAGTGCTATGCAAATGGAGAAGTGAATTAGAGTCGTGTGACTTTGTATTTTAGGTGTTGTTTCTAAGGAATCTATCTGGAGCTACAATTATTTCACGTAGAGGATCACGTAGGAGTTGGTGGTTCAATAGAATATGCATGCTGTCTATCGAATCTGGTGAGTGTGTCGCTCGAGTGTGAAAGGGGGAGAGAGAAAGATTGTGAGACGACGAGTGTCCTTGGGTATGCTTCGGAGAGGGTTACGAGTGGTGTTGTGAGCAGAGCGTCGTTTAAGGTCCTTTGAAGGAGGTTGTTATATCGAACCGTCGGTAGGGGTACACACTTGCATATAAAAAGGGGGAGTAGAGATCCAGAGAGGGGTGAGAATAAGATAAGGAGGGGGTCCCTCTTTAGAAGGTTTAAAGAAACAGGAGAGGGGGAGAGAGAGGTGGTGGAGAAATTCGCGAAGACAAAGCAGATATACAAACATATTTTTGTAAAGTTTTGCAAATTTTTGCGGGTAGATTTGTCTCATTTCTTCTTCAGTACCTACCATTTTAGAACCAAAGAAGGAAGTCTTTGAGATGAAGGGAAGGTTTAAATAACAAAAAGAAGCGTTTTCGGTCCTTCCAATCACAGAGTTTCTCCCGATTTTCCTGAAACTTAGGCAAAAAAAAAGATCGGGAGGACGGCGGACCGGATAGCGCAGACACGCATTCCTGGGGTCTTCTTATGCACTCCACATCGCGTACCGCAGTGATCCAGTCTTAACCTTCCGAGTTGCCTCGCGTTGCGGAAGAGTGTGCGTAGGAGAGTGGAACTCTTTTGGCGCAATCGCGTGTTTGTCCCTTATAGGAGTTCCCTCCCTTTGTCTCCTTCTTTCTACGGTGAATTTTTTTTACTCGGGCACCTAAATTTTTTCCGGCACAGCTCAGGTGGAGTCCGAGGTTTTAACGGTCGCCTTTTTAACAGCAATGCACGGGTTCAATAGCGCTGTGCCCATGTGGAATATCTCCTTTTGTAATATATCTCACGATTTTGAAATCCCCGAAGAAAAAAGAGTTTTATGTTTGAAATATTGATTTTTGAACACATGGAACATATGTATAACAAACCGCAATCATCAACAACACTGATGATAGATAAATCTATGTTTTGAAAAGTCTATGCACGATACGTCTCACTGCCACAAGTCTGAATCAAGAACACTGTTCTATGTTTTCAGATGCCTTCATACACAAAACACAGGTGTAGGACGACTAATTGTGATTAATAGAAATTAAGTAAATAATAATAATAGTAACAATAAATAGAGATATTAAATGGGGATTCATTTGGGGACTTAAGGAATATAAGAGAGAATTTTCTAATCGACCAAAACAATATCTCAGTCCAAATAGAGTTCTAACCCGTAATAAGTAGGCAATGTCATTTTCACATTCACGTTCCAAAATCTAACATTTCTTCCATTCACATTACTCACAGCTAAGCATAAAAAAGCATTTCTTGAGGTCGAGCGCTTTGCCGAAGTCGACAATTTATTTCTTGAAGCAGGTTACAAACGGTGCTTGAACGGAGGAATACATCCACTTGACCGCGGCTTAGCACCCTACCGATTTCACCATGCACAAATAAGGCTGAGCTCTCACCATAATGACCATTTGATATGATTTACTTCTCTATGAAGTTGCGCCTCAATGATAACTGTTTTTATTCTTTTTAACAATCAACCTGTAGTCAACTGCCAAAATCAAGCGCCAGTGATTTTTACCCTGATAGATTTAAAGCGTTGATCAACTGACGGATTGAAAACTCATCCCCAAGTCACATAAAAGCGCGGAATATCTAGATCCTCTGGCGTCATCATTTGTGATCCTTTGATGAAATGTTCGGGCTCAGTGTAAAACCGATCCGTCGGATAGGGAAAGGTTATTCCTCTGGTGTGGGATGACCCACCGCTCTACTTGTAGTCTCACCTTAAAGCGGGAACAATTTAGAACGACTTGAAAGTTTAAGCCTCAGGCGGACGTGGTGAGGATATGCTGTGGAACAAAATGTCCAAATGATCTCCAATACTCCTGTACTCTTGTACGGAACCGCATTGAAAACGTATAGTCAATACACGAGAAATTAAATTACTGTCATCTCCTCAAAATACATTTCTCCTTAGCGTTCAATCAGATTGTGCTTTTCTCATTCTCTTCCTAATCTCACCTCTTCGTATTTGCGTTGCTGTGTGTCTCTGTAGTCTTCGTCAAAAGTCTAGGTTACTCTTAGCTACGAACACACAAACTGTATTGTAATTAAGCTTACCTCTCCATTTGTAGTTTGTATTCCCATAGATTCTCGAATAGAAGAAATGCATTAGGTTGGTAGTTGTAACAGGCTAGAAAAGAGGAGTGTATGTAGGAAGGTTCTTTTATTTTTAGGGTGGTCGTCTTTTCGCATCACCCTCGCATTTTCATATCTCCTTTCCCATAGTATTCTTTCCATCCTATCCATTCGGTGCGCACTCCGGTGAAATCGGTTTCCGAAGGATCTTGGTCGCTTCATAAACTCGTCACCCCGTGGTGGAAGTCCCAGGAGGCGAATCACAGTCACCCTCCTCCTTAATTTAGCCCGAGCGTAACGCGCTCCTTGAAGGACTGTTTGAGAAAAGTAGCGCACAGACCAAACCACACATACAAGGGGGGCACAAATAGACGAGGGTGGAGGAGGAAAGGCTCGAAGGCAGATGGGAACTCCTCGGAACACAGCACGCATAGCCATCGATCGGGTTGCAAACTCCGCATGAATATACGCCTCCAGTGCTGTTCTCCCGTCGCTGTGTTGCCTCCACCAACGTTCTCTTCTGTTCCTCTCTCTCTCTCTCCCTCTTACTCTCCATCTTTATCCCTCCCACCCCATCCTCTTCTTCATTGCCTCCATTCTGCGCCCCTCCTTACACTTTCGTCCGCACGCACTGTTGGTGCTCCCCCATCGCCTCCCGCCCGCGAGCCACTGCACCCCCGCTCCCTGACCCCTTACTTCCCGCACTCGGCCATTTTGAGGCACGCGTGCTGAAGCGAGGCGTGTTGAGGAGGAGAAAATAAGGGGAAAGGACGTACCACGTACCCTCCCTCCTCAAAAGCCCACCCCTACTCCCTCCCGATCGCATCCCTCCCTTTCAACTTAACCACCTCCCCCTCACCATTTCCTCTGCATTCTGTTGTCCTTCCCTTACGTCGGTTTTGCCCTTTCTTGTTCCGAGTCTCCTAATTAATCCAGCTCCCTTATCTCATTTCCCTCCCACAATCAATCCTTCTATCATTCTTTCTATCTCCTCATTTTCCCTCTCATGAAATATCTTCGTCAGAAAAATGCAAATTCCTTTGGCACTGGTTAAATTTCATTGCAATGATGTTATTTTCCTCTCTGATTGAGACTAAAATTACTAGATTATAGCTTAGTTATAGCAAAATATTTGATCTTTCGGTAACACCCTCTCTCCTCGCGCCTCTTTTGTTTATTGGTGCAGCAGCTATGCAGCCCATGGTGGCTCTTATGTTCCTCTAACACTTGATAGCATTGAAGGAAAAAAAGCAATAATTTTTTATCCTTTCCCCTGCATTGTCCACCTGTTGGGAGTGGACCTATCATTGAAATTCCTCTTGGAAATGAGGAATGTGAACACCTTTCTGATCCTGGTGTAAGTGCTGTCAGATTCATTCTATGGCTGGAGATTTCCTTAAATAGCGGTATTACGAATATAATTACACGCATATTTACTCCTCTCTTTTTCCATTTCTCTCATCGTGTCTTTGTAGCCTTCCTTTCTCTCTCCCCCACCTTCTGTATTGCATTCCATCAGTGCTGGCGTCCGTTATGTTGGTGACTCCATCTGCATAAACCAAGGGAAGGGAAAGCAAGTTCGTCGTCATAATGATAGTAATAATTAACTAGTCATTTGTAACTACTAATAGTTTTTCTTTTTCCCAAGGGAAGGAGGGTGGGTTGAGGTCGGCTCTCTCTAATGGTATTCTACTTAATAGGAATGAATGCACACAAACATATGATCTTAGGTAATCCTTTTTACCCCCTTGACACACTCGTTCGAAATGGTAGCATGCCCTCGGAACTCGTATTTTAATTCTAATTAAGTTGTAATCCTTGCGACCACCCTGTCGGACCTGTATTTTTGTGAAAATAGGGGCAACATTTCAGTCTGAACGCCTGACATCATCGGCGCGATGTAGAAAATCTCTGATCGTTAGTTGCGACTGTTTTACCGAGAAAGTCCATACGTCTTTCAAGTGATACTATTCCGCCACTGTGACCCCCCCGCCCCGTTTGAAAAACCTCATCTCTGTGACACATCAAAAGAACACTAATCCCCCACACTACTAGTGTTGGAAGATCCCGAAAACATTTCCCCGAGCTGAGTGATCATCCTGCCTGGAATACTATATCGCGTATGAGTTATCAGCAAGGATTAAAGTGATGGATTTCTCAGTGCTGACCGACTTTAAGCGGGATGTTTTCAGCCTAACGCTCTGTTCATGTGGTGTTGGATGAAGTTTCTATCTCTTTGAATCCATAGTATTCCTATCCAGTGACTTGTGACATTGAGCCGCTGAGTGAGGCATTTTTTACTTACTCCACGAATTTAGGCATGGAATTCATAACCTATTATTTCTTTTAAAATTCCTCGGAAACGAGTGACCAGCTGTGAATCTCGGCCTATGTGAATGTTTTGATGTGTATGAATTGTCCCGATAAAGCGATTGCCGAAGAGCGTGTGAATTTGCACTGGTGGCGAAGGTGCAAGGTGAAGAAGGTGATCTTCAATGATCGGCCTTTCGCGGAAGTGCAAAGTGATCTTATCGGGATGTGCATTCTTGTTTTGCGAGCCAGCCACGATCTTACTCAAGTGCGTCGTCGGTTTAAACCCTGGGTCCAAGAAACATAACACGTAAACCGACCTCTGCTGCTTCTGAAAATAGGACTCCTTGAAGGATTGCGTCGTGCACATCACCGTGTTAACGGGAACAGAAGGATAAGACGCTCGGCCGGCATCATCTTACTGGCCTAACAATCCTTTTAAGAGGGGGGAACGAGTGTTCACTCTTTTGTTTAAGGAAGAGAAGCAAAAGAACTTTGCGCCCCATAACCTACGACATTGTCGTTGATGTATATTAGAGCATTTTCTAACGTCCCCTTCAGTGCCGTTCTGTGGAAAAAGATATCCGAGGCTTTTGAACGGGAGGAGCGGGCCGAAAAAGGGATCCCCCCACTCCCCCATCGGTTCCTGACCCTGCCCCGACCCTTGGCAACCCTGCGGGAGACGACTTGTCACCGCCTTCCCACCTTCGTGTACGTCTGGTCTCCGAATCCCTACCCTCTCAACTCAACCCTGACGTCCCGCGCAAGGAAGGTGCCAGCCGCTTGTAGCCGAAGTCGCCCTTCTTTGCCGCTTCCTCGCGAGCACATCCTAACTTCTTTCTAGTCTCGATACTCTCAGTAAGAAGGAAGGAAGTAGGTTGGTTGGGGTGGTTTGTGTCCCCTCGACCTCGCACGCGAGCGTATTCACTCACTCGAGCGAGTGAGTGAGGGTGGCTGGTGGGGGTTGGTGAATTTCTATCCTATTGTCACGTCCTTTCGCAGTGGAGGAGCTGGGGAGGTTGGGCCGTGAGGAGGGCGAGGAGGAGGAGGAGGAGGTGGAGGAGTTTGTGCGGCGGCGGGCGCCCCAGGGGGGCGGTGGAGGAGGCGGCGGGGGCAAGTGGTGGTGGCGGTGGCGGCGGAGCCTATGGTGGCGCCGGGGGCGGGGGCGGAGGATGTGCGCGGGCAAGGGGAGGATGAAAGTCCTGCCCCCGCCGCAGAGGATACCCTCGGCGCTTTCGGTGGCCACCACCGCCACGTCGTCCGCCCTGCACCAGCACAAGGGAGGAGGAGCAACGGGGGGCGACGGCCCCTCTTCGCCCGTGTCCCTGGTCGGGGGCGGTAGGCGCCGGCAGTGCGGCGGTGACCCGTCGGACGGCGGCTATTTCTACGACCACCTTGGAACGTCGCCGCCCGAGGAGGAAGCGGGAGTTGGAGGAGGATACGACGAGGAAGAGGCCGGAGGTCCTCGGGAGGAGGACGACGAGGACGAGGCCCCCAACCGGAAGGGCCTCCGGAGACTTGACGGCGGTGGGGGCAGGGCCGCGGGCACTTTGGAGTCCGTCTGCGTCGTTTCCGAGGGCGGCTTGGAGGTTCCCGGCACCAGCGCCTGGGGTCACCAACGGCTGTCGCACGCGGGACCCAACAACGTCAATGGACCCCAGGCCATCTCATATGGTGAGTCAGACGAGGCAGTGTTTCGCTCGCATTTTTGACGCCTCTTCCTCCTCCTTTAACAAAATAATCAATCTATCCCCACCTGTCAGCATGCCATGCGTAAGCAAATGAAGACCTGTTTTTTTTCAGTTTAATACTCAGAGAATGATAAGTGGCCCATAAATAAGTTAACCGTCTTGAAGTAGCTGATCTGAATCTACTTTCTTTGATACCTCATACGAGCTTCTCAATATTTTCCACCTCCTGATTTTGTAGACGTATTTATTGATAACTTTTACTTAACCACCAAAACTACACAAAAGACACACGACCCGGGTTTCAATACATAAGTATCATCTTCAGGTGCGTAATAAATACGGGAACTCTCTTATATATCTTCCGCCTCTTCCTTCTTTAAACAAAATCAATCTATTTCTAAATGTAGGATCTTAGTCTTTCCCGGCGAATGCTTAGAATGACGAATTCTCGGGTTTCCAGCCGGGTAATGGTGTTAAACTGCATCGACGTATCGATGACGTAGTCTGCCATCGTCTTCAAGGTGAATTATTATTCGCCAAGTCAAGTAAAAATATGTTTATTTACACACCAAACAATACAGATTAACAAATAACAAAAACAACGGTGTGAACCCCGCTTTAGGCTGTCACCTCTTCAGGGATTTCACTGGAAATTTACACTGGTGCGGGAAGATATTGGCCCGGCATTCGCCCTAGGGCGGTGGGAAACCCGCTAAAACCACCGCCAGGCCACAAACTTAACAAAACAAAACAAACACAAAAGGAAACAACAAACCGTAAATATTTTTAAAAGTTAACACTGAATATGTCTCTGTATAAATATATATGTCTCTGGTAAGAAATAACTAACTAAATGAATAAACTATGTCACTGGTGATCACTGATCAGGTAACAACAGGCATAAACTATGAAACACTGAAATTGTTCAACACTAAATATATGTCTCTAGTAACAATAATAAATAAATAGATAACGTCACTGGGTATCACTGGGGAGGTGGGGGGGAGTCACTGTGAGGGCGAGGGTTGCCGGGGGGGGCCATTGTGGAGGACGCTGATTCTTCCTTCTTCTATCTCTTCTTTCTTGTTTTCTTGGGGTGTAGAGGAAAACCTGGGATGATTGTTTGCCAGAATGGTCCGATATTTATATAGTGACGTTTGGTCATTTTTCCCGCTATTTTTGTCAGGTTGGCTCGGATTGGTCGGATTTTTCCCGTCGTTTTTCCAGCATTCTCAGCGCAGGTTTCGAAGCTTTGCTGATTTGGAAATATTTGTCTCGGTTGAAATTATTTTTCTCCAGCCTAATCTCCACGGCTTCCTTTACAATGCGATCCCAGTAATCCTTCGTTTTACACAGGACTCTGGTGCTGGCAGAGTCAATTCTATGGCCATTCTCTAGGCTGTGCTCTGCCATCGCAGATTTTCCTGGATGGAAGAGCCTGATGCACCTAGCATGTTCTGTCAGGCGTGTTTCCACCGTGCGTCCAGTCTCGCCGGGGCTAACTTGACAAAAATGGCGAGAAAATGACCAAATGTCACTATATAAATATCGGACCATTCTGGCGAAAAATCATTCACCCTGAAGACGATGGCAGACTACGTCGTCGAAACTTCGGTGCAGTTGGCACCCGGCTGGAAACCCGAGAATTCTTCATTTTATCTCTACATGTCAGCGTGCCATACGTAGCAAATGAAGACCTGCGGGTAGATTTCTCGGATTTCCATCCGGGTCAAAGGAGTTATCTCCGACATGTTTTGGCAGCTTGCTCCGCTACCGTCTTCAGGGATGAAATGAATCATCTCTCAAGACGGTAGCGGAGTAAGCTGCCGAAACATGTCGGAGCTAACTCCTTTGACCCGGACGGAAACGCGAAAAATCTACCTCCACAGCATTCTCCGGGAAAACCTGAAATCATTCAAATGAAGACCTGTTTCTTCAGTGTACTACTCAGAGAATGATAAGTGGCCCATAAATAAGTCAACCGTCTGGAAGTAGATGCGACTGATCTGAATCTACTTTATTTGATACCTCATAGCTTCTCAATATTTTCTACCTCATGGTTCTGTATCCGTTTACTTTTTTCCTAATGTTGTCATTGGCCTTTTTGATTATTGAAGGTTATTGAATAGAGATTGATTGAAAAAGTGGTGGAATTTTTCGCTTGAGTACAGGTTGGGAAACACTGTTGTAAGGACTCCCATAAAAAGTTGGTGGATACTTGATGGAAGAAACATTGAGGGTGGGATGTAATTTTTTTCAATTTCGCTTATTTAATTGCGGTCAAACTCGAATTCGCTGAATGGTGTCTGCTTAGCTTATCTTGTGGAAACGAAGGAAGTTATACCAAAAAACATTCTGTTAATTTGGACTTGAGATTTTTCTGTTTACAGTTTCTTTAAACATGTGGTGACTTTTATTAAAAACAAGGCATGCATCTTAAAATTATGCCTATATTTTTCATTATGATTAAATAGTTTTGCGTGAAGGCGATGGAAACAGCCCGCTCAATGCAAAGGAGTCTGACGGACACCCCTGAGGTATCGTGCCAGGATATTGTGTTATCCAATGCATATTCCGTATTATCCTTGGAGTGAAAATGGTAATCTCGGGAATATCCGCGTACATGGCATTCCGGACGCTTCAAAATGTATCGCCCCAAACATTTTAGAACGGAATATCATTGATGATCATAGTCGAGCAGTTTACGTATCTGGGTAAGATTTGATGGAGAATGAGTACAGTAGTTGGAACAAAACAAGCCTAACAAATGGTGTAAACTCCCACTTTTAGGTGCGATTACCCATTAAATAACGAGACACAAAACAGGAAACATATTCAGAATAGGGTACTATAATCCAGTGACGATAGAAAAACTCCTTTTTAACTCCAAAGACAAGATAGACATTCTGGACAAGGTGGCATGTATTCTATAGCGTGTGATGAATCTAAAGGTGTATATGTTGGGCAAACTGGTCGCAGATTCATTACCAGAGCAATAGAACAAAGGAACTATGTATTTAATAATGATCAAAAGTCAGGCTTTGCTAAACACATCATTGAAACTGGACACTAGTAATTTTTTATTAAAGGTTTTATATGAAATTGAAAAAGGTTTTAAACTAGATTTTTTAGAAAATTGGTAAGTTGTTAACAGACAAGGTGTCCTTGATGTGTCCCTTTTAAATGATTCTTCTGTTTTTAAATGTTCTCCGCTGACCTCCGTGTTACACCCGCAGTCCCTTTCTTCACCTTGACGTTGCTCACTCCAAATACTCTCACTTAAACTCCCCATTCCCCCTCCAAACTTTCCCCCCTTTTTGCTTAACCTCTACCCCCCACCGCCGAGAATTTGGTAACTAGCAAAAACTTGGAGAATGTACCCTTGAAAATGACGCACTAGCGTTGAAACCGGTCGGGGAAGAATTAATCACAGTGGAATATTATAAAATATTTTATTTTCTCCCACCTGAATGTTACTCCACTAAGTACAGCTTTCAACAGTTGAACTATGTTGGGACATAAGTCGTAGAATTGGGATGGCTAAAAGCAGAAGTTCAGAAGGCGCTGTTAAAGCAAGAAATCAGAATTACTCACACAGGTATCGTCTCTTCACATACATATTTGAACTGCGGACGACGAGTGTAAATACCACTTCACTTCATAAGTGATGAGTCTGGTCGTTTTTTGTGAATTCTCTTACATTTCGCATTCAATTGATGCAACCCGTGATAACTTAAATTTTAGAGTCAATATCGTGGAAACTCCCACAGTATTACTCACGCAAAGAACTCGCACAGAATCTCATTATTGGTTACCCAGCATTAATTATTGCTAAGAGGATTCAATTTACATGGCTCTAGATTAGTGTAGATATTTCGGATCAATTTTGCGCAGTGAAATTTATTCAAGATTTTTCTTTTAAGAATAATATTTATTCACCTTTTTAGCCATGAAAAACATAAAATAACTACAGGAAGTTGATATAAATAGTAAAATTATGTATACTCGACCAAAAATAAAATTCAGATCTATAAAAGGAATAAAAATATTCAATTTCGTCATAAGTTTTCTCGCAGAAAAACATAAATTATGGTGTTGAGACCTTACCCGTGTTACTGGTTTGTTTATTCGTAGAGGCAGAAGTTGTGTGTTAATTAAAAAAGCAAATTGTCTCTGAAAATCCCCCGGGTATAAAAACTGAAAAATTGATATCTATTTCTGCTTGTGGGGACGGCAAGCACCATGGAAATCGTCAAGGTATATTCAGGATATTAGACGTACTCGGCAGATTTGAGAACACATTAAAAAAGATAGGATCTTCTATAAAAGAAAAAATGAAAGTTACAAACAAATGTTTTGCTTGATTCTATCGCTAATATGCAAAATCGCCATTGTATATCTTAGTAAGGTCTCTGGAATATTTTGAACGTTCACAGTACATATGATATGGCAATGGAGTGTCCATAGGGCATTCTGTGCTTTGTGGGCAGCTGCCCGGTCTACAAATTTCAGTTGGCAATTTTTCTCATGCCACCTGTTCCTCTGTCGTTCTTCATAAAATATAATTACCGATACTGTCAATCATTTTTTGCTGCCCTATTACAGTATACTTTTTCTTTAATCAAAAGTATAAAATATTAACGCTAGTTTTTTTTATTTATCAAGAAAGTGACGGCAATGCTTGAGAAGGGTTTTAAATATTTTACCTTTGCCTGCGTAGAGAACCTCTGAATTAAATAGGACATTAGGTTAAACATATTTATTCTATTTTTATACCATTGCAGAGGCATTATTGTCTGAAAATGGCGGGCCACAACATTCACGGTAATTCTGAATGAAATGGATGGGAATGGATTGCATCCTCGGGCAAACAGAGACGAAGAATGTGCGAGGTCTTCAAAAGGACGAAAAATGAGGAAGTAAGGGAAGGAATGACTGTAGGGTGCAGGAAGTTGCCGAGTTACATCTAAAAATGGAAAGGTGGAGGATAAGATAGGTGGAGTAAGAAATTTGTGCCGATGAACAGTTGAAGGAGGATTTGGAAGGTTTTCCCAATGCAAAGGAGGAGAGAGGAGAAAATGTGTAAGTTCTAGGAGGGGAAGAGAGGTGGAGAGTATGCTGAACTATGTGAGGGAGGAGATGTTGTCGGGTGGAAAATCGGAGTAATTTTGATTCTCAAAAGCATACATACATACATACCAAACCACAGTCACAAAGATTCACCTAACTCTGCTTCAATAATTTCCTCCATACTGACCTATCCTTGCAAACCTCTTTTGCCTCATTTACCCCCATACACTGCTTCATACACGCTCTCCTGTTTTTAAGACTCCTAATATTCCTCCTCCTAAGAATTTCCTCAACCACATTCAACCACAACTTTCTCGGCCTACCTCTACCTCTCGCACCATTCATTTCACTCTTATATATCTGTTTCGTTATTCGACTCTAATCCATTCTCTCATCATGGCCAAACCAACGAAGCACACTTCTTTCATATATGTCCATTACTGGGGCATCTAACCCACATTCATTTGTTACCCACTCATTTCTAACTCTATCCATCCTACTTTTGCCGCAAACACTCCTCAGATAACTCATACCCACGGCGTTCAGTCTACTCTTATATCGATCCTTACATAATCCTCCAAAGCAGACGATTGATAGTGCATAAATCCTCCAAATCCTCCAAAGCAGGTGTCCTCAAATAACATTGTGCGATATTTATGGAATCGTTCTCTCCTACTTCTTTATGAAAGGTCACAGTGGAGTCCAGTCATCTAGGTAAGATCCCAGAGGAACCATTTACCAATGAGCAGCGCTCGTTCCCTTCCTTTTAAAATACTCAAATGTACAAGTTATGCGGAGATCGCTGTGATGATTTTTCTCTAAATGCAGATATTTAAAGGCACGCATGTCTCAAAGTGCTTCGATCCAGTTTAAAATTCAGGATTAAGGTAGTTTAATAGAAATATCATTTTACCTAGAAATCAATGAATTTGGTCTCATTTTAATGAAAAATATATCACTCTTCCTTTGACACCAAAAATTCATCCCCTTACCACATTACTTTCCGAGATACTTGCCAAAAAATACCAGCTCTTTTATATGGGAAATGGTATGTGCGTGCACTCCAGAGAGACCTTATATTAAAAATGAGGCATTTCCTACGCTTAGATCTCGTTAAAAAATCAACAGTGTGTAGTTTTTGTTTTTTCTGTACTATTTTTGAAAATTAATCATATTGTCACTGCAGTAAATTCTTCGGGGTCACAATAAACCTTCCGTTTTGATGGAGTTTTAAACGTACCGCGTGAGAAAAATGAGTCAAGTTAAAGGCTTATTTTGATATTTTTATTTAATTACTTACAATTTCTGTTATGTAAAACTATATTAGTACACCATTAATAATGCAATATTTAGTTCGTGTGTCTCACAGTAGGTGAAATTAAAACGTATATATATAGAATATGGTCTACATTATGATTAGGAAACCATCTCGCTCGCACTACCTTAAGGTTCAACTTGTCTTACAGTGTCAACGAAGAATCTCGGATTTTGGTGTTTTTTTCATACTATATTCATTTTCATTTTGCTTAAATCTTTTATATCAATTTAGGCCTATTCTTATACAATATACCTTCCGACTTTTGGGAGTGAGCTGTCGATCTCCATGAGCGTTGCAGGGAAACTGTGTTATGTATATATATTTGGAGGCTCTCTGTCTTCATATATCCTCAGCGATATATCGTCATAAATGATTCATTCCCTCCATTTCCTCTGTGTCTTTGAAACCTGATGCCCGCACATTTTCCTACTCTTAAAAACGTATTTTACCTCTCACTGCTGTCATAAAAACACTCAGGACCATATAAAGGTAGATTAAACTTTTTAAATATTTACAAGGCTTCCAATTGTATTCACTGAAAAACCTTTCCTTTCCTGTTTGTGAATTCATTCTTAGGCAGGGATGCGCTGCCATTTATACGGTTTTCTGATTCAATAAATCATCCTCAGCATAAGGAATTCTCTGCGAGTGTAACATTTTTCGGTTACTTTTATCTGATTTTCACCGTCAAATCTGTGATTAGGCTAATGTGGTTAACGTAGAGTTAAAATGTCGTTAAGCAGTAATATTGAGCCTTGGACGTAATATTAAATTTTAAATCTTCACTTGGAATGTAGGATTTGTTTCTTCGTTTCTTCGAGGCTCCTTGATCCGGGTATCCAGGTAACATTTGTCGCGTTATCATCTGCTTTATTGGTAGTTTCCGGTGTGCTTTATCGATTAGATTTATGCTAATGCAATCACTACGTGAAATGCATCCCATTTGTCTCTCGATAAAATATTTATGTAATCATTGAGTTTTTGTTGACGGATGAAGATGAACAAGGAGTCTCTCTCAAATTGTATCAAAACTTTTTAAATTTTTTAGATATTCTGTTTTAACCAAAAGTACGTCATTTTGATAGAGTGGGATATGTGGAGATAAAGACGTAACTTATGATAGGGAATTGAGCTACTGTGGTGCTTTGAGTACTCTGAAGACTTAAGACTCCCATCCCGAAGGCTCAGGATCGAAAATCGACCGCGGTGGGGAGTTTTACGTGAAATCTGGGTCCCTTTTTCAGTAAAGAATATTTCAAGTACAGTAATCCGTCCGTCGAATGAACATCAATCTGATGCACTCTTGGCGCCTTTCAGTTGGTGAAACTCTCTTCCATTTGTAGGTATCACTTATGAATTCAAATATATTACACTATTTTAGAATATTTTTATACTTTGTTTATTGTAGTGATAGTTACGTAGAGACGGAGAAAAATACCAACTTTTGTGGAGGGTTGAGAAATGTAGGAGAGTGTAATTAAGGGCTGGTGAGGCGGGAATGGTTATTATTTAAGTTTTTTTAAATTTAAGGTTAACGACAAAGAAATTATACCGCAGGGAAATTGGAAGGGTGAGAAATTAATTCCTCGGTACGAATGCTGTAAGACTGCCGAATCATTTCCATTCTTTCTAGAAAATCCATATCCAGACTTTTAGGAAGTACGTGTGAGATTTATGTGGTAAAATCGCTAACATGATTGTCTTCAAGAAGGGGTTTTGCAAACGGAGAGGTGGAAACGATATTTTTATAATTTATGTCGTGATATTTTATTCTTGTCAAAAATTTTACCAGTATGACCAATGCATGCAATTTTACAGCTACGCATTTAATTTTGTAAATGCCGAACCTGAGAACTCTAGCCTATATGTCTTTTTGGTAACTCATTAAAAATGTCTAGCTTAGGTATGTCAAATAAATTTCTCATTTACCGAGGCTCTAAACAAAACTATTCAATCCATAGAGGCAGACGAATCAATCGAGAGAATGTGAGGGAATCAAGCCTTGTGGTTTTCTCACTCATGCGATAATTATTCTCTTTTACTCGTTACTTTTATGTCCCTCCTAAATTTTCAGCTGTAAGCATTGTCTAAATACAAATGTGAATAATTTGATTGCTGTCTACAGAGATGATCATTCCTGAATTTCATCATCTTCAGAACTAAATGTTTTCGATGATATCCCTTGTCCTCTGTCTAATGCTCAGGTTGTCTTTAAAGGCTATAGTAACAGCATGATATATAGGTCAAATAAGAGTAGAAGTGAAATTTATCGTTTTAACCTAAATTTTCATTTGTGGCCATATTAGGCCCTATGTAGGCGTGTAGACCGTAACGTACTGCTAGTTTCCGATGCGGTGAAAATGGCGATATACCACGTAGTAAGGAGGGATGATATTATAGGACTTCTTACTTGAATTGTGCTATTTATACAATAATTCGTATATTGAATATTTCAGTTTTATTTCCATGCCAATTTTGTTTCGAATCAAAAGTCAGCACTTCCATAATACCATTTCTCAGGATGTATACTATACCTGTAATGAGGTGTGTTTTTTATTCCAAATATTAATTATTACATTTTTTCAGATTTTATGGTAACTGCAATACATCACATCACTTTAGAATTACCTCTAAAATTTTTTTTAGCCCATGTAGATTACACTATGTTGATTTTCCCTAACCCTTACTGTTTTATCAGCATACACTTGAAGGTTATTTTATACGTTTCTTCAATGATATTAATAATGAACAAAAATCGGAATAAAGTTTCCTATAGTACTCGAGTTCATTCGTGAAGCCACAGATTAATGTCCCATCCGCTAAATGGTGTACATTTTTTTCAAATTCCTTACTAACAGCATTCAAGTGTGGAGTAGGATTGGTAATGAAAAATTACCACTGGGCTCCGAACCCGAGATATCTAAGAGGGAAATTTTCACTCAAGCCTTTGCGCTAATCCAAAATCCAAGTAAAGGTGATTGTGAGTTGATTCCTAGCCATTTTTGGAAGAGAGAAAAAAATTCGCGATTTCAATGACCATCTTTCAAGAGCAATGGAACAAAATCGATCGTGGGATCTCGTAACATCAGGAGTTTTTGATGAATGGGGACGCATGGCTGGTGATATCGGACCCAGTGGCATTCATTCGTCTCCGAATACATATATGACGCATGTATATATATGTATGTGTGTTTGTGTGTGTGTGTTTGTATATGTATGTATGCGCGCCCAGCGCAGAGACACACCGGATCGATATCTGGCTGTTTGGCGCCGGGCGCGTGGGTGGAATGGGATGGGAGGGATGGGATGGGATGTAAGGGGTTGGGTGGCAACCGCCTCTGTCGTCCGCGATCTCCTTCCCGTTCGTCCTTTGTTCTCCTCTAGAGGAGAGCGGGTGAATGATGCAGCCCACTGCCGACCGGCGCATTCAGATGTGGCGAGCGCTATTTTCGGGTTTTTTTTTGTGAACAATTGTCAATGAAAGGCTCAGATGAGATTTCAGAGAAATCGCAATGTTTTGCATAAATATCAACCCTTAACACGGTTCAGTCAAATATTTTCACCAAAAAAAAATTTCACTCTAGACCAATATTATGATGTTCGGTTACAGTTAAGGTGGTTTGAGCGAAAAATCGTTTTTCTTAGAAATCAATCAATTTGGTCTAGTATTAAGGAAAAATATCTCACTTATCCAATAACACAAAAGATTCTACCCCATAATACATAACTTTCGGAGATATTTGCCAAAATATACCAGCCCTTTTACGTGGGAACTGGTCCGTTTATGCACTCCTGAGAGACATTATTTACAAAATGAGGTATTTCTAACACTTAAAAAATTAAGTGTGTATTTTGTGTGTTTTCTCAACAATTTTTACAAATTAATCATATTGTCACCGGAGTATGTTCTTCGGAATCACAAAAATACATTCCGTTTTGAGGGGGGTTTCAAACGCACCGAGCGAAAAAAATGAGTCAAGTTAAGGACTTTTTTTGATATTTTCATTTAATTACCTACCATTTCTGTCATATAAAACTATAATATTGCACCATTAATGATGCAATATTTAATTGATGTGTCATACAGCTGGTGAAATTAAAACGTATAGTTCGAATATGGTCTCTATTATGACTTGGGAACTATCTCGCTCGGACTACCTTAAACGCTAGATTACGTACCTTTACTTTTCTGTGGTGTTGATTGGGAGATTGGGTATTGTTAATGCACCTCTGTGTAATTTGCGTTGATAAAACACTCGGCTGGACTAAAATTCGAACCCAGAGCCATCAATTTCGCGAAGTGAATCTCATGGGAGCTTTGCGGTGGCTGGAGTGGTATTTGCAGGCCATTGGTCGCATATTTTACGTGTTTTACTTAAGCTGAGAAAAACTTTTGGACCTCGTTTTACTCACAGTCTCAAATTCGATTCTGTGGCAATCACCAGGCATGTAGGAATTTAAAATGATAGTAGAGTTAAATTAAATCATTTTCGCCTTTAACATAAATTGATGTGACTTGGTTTTACGGCGTTGCATTCAAATTTTAAGCAAAAATATCTTGTGAATACGTGTTTTTTTGTCCAAGTAATACCTTAATATTTCTTAATAACTATTATTATGGCATAAACCGTATAATTTCACGTTAGAATATATTTCCCCACTTTGTTGTATGGTAGTGAAACATGGGTGTGTCTGGAGAGACATAAGAGTAGACTAAACGCCGTGAGTATGAGTTATCTGAGGAGTGTTTGCGGCAAAAGTAGGACGGTTAGGGTCAGAAATGAGTAGGTTATAAATGAATTTGGTTTAGATGCTCCAGTAATGGACATATATAAAAGGAGTGTGATTCGTTGGTTTGGCCATGTTGAGAGAATGGATGAGAGTCGAATAACGAAACAGATACATAAGAGTGAAATGAATGGTGCGAGAGGTAGAGGTAGGCCGAGAAAGTTGTGGTTGAATGTGTTAGAGGAAATTCTTAGGAGGAGGAATATTAGGAGTCTTAAAAACAGGAGGGCGTGTATGAAGCAGTGTTTGGGAGTAAATGAGGCCAAAGAGGTTTGCAAGGATATGTCAGTATGGAGGAAAATATTGAAGCAGAGTTAGGTGTACAAACGTGTGTTTGTGAGTGAAACTCTGAGACTGTGCCTACCCCGGAAGGGAACGGCGTGATTGGTATATATATATATATGAATGTATGTAACTAATAATTGGCCATATTTACTTTTGTTATAATGAATACCCATTGTACTTTATCATCTTCTCGTCTGTTTTCATTAATTTGATTCCCATTTCTTATGTTGCAAGCCATGTAGTATTAAAATATAGGTCTGGTTGAGTGACCATCTTCGTAAGCATTTTGAAGAACCATGGAATTAAAAGAGGCGCTCATGATGTGCGCTCGGTTTGCTTTGAATATAATAGTAACTTTGGAAACATTTCATCAAAAGGGGTTTTGCAACGATGTACATTTTCAAGACGAAGAATCAAGGAACCCACAAGGTTGAACGTCACATAATGTTATCACTTGATGACTGTCTATGATTCCTATTCCAACCTAAGACTGTAGTTTATCATGGGATGATCTATCGTCTTCAAAACTTCTAGAATTTCTGAGTTTTTGGAAATAAAAGGTGGAGCCCTCGTGCAGTCATAGTCGGTCCAAGCTAGTCGATGAATGCAGTCGTCACGAGGAACATCTGTATATGCTGAAGTGAAAGTTGATAACTCTGGCCGGCGCGTTCGTTTTATCCATTGTGGCTCTTTCACTCTCATTATTTAAAAATTGTCTTTTGAGCGATGTTTATAATTTCTGAGTAAAAAATTAATCTTTTGTCGAATAATTATAGCAGCATGTAAGAAAACATTTCCGTATATTTTTATTTATGATTAGAAGATGTAAGGTGTATTAAGTCAATATATTATTCACTGGCTCCCCAAAAGTTAAACTTATAAGGAATATTTTTTGTGCAAAGTTTTGTGAAATATATATGTACTCATTTGGAAGTATCATGACATAAATGTTCTGTGTTTTCGTAATATGATGTTATAATTGTTAGCAAACTTAAAATTTTCTACTTTTGACATACCTAAACATTTTCTCGTAAATAAGGCCTACTTTTTTACTACTACGGTAAACGGCGTTAGAAAACTGCAAGTTGTTGAATTCTAGATTCAAATATAAATGTTATTTGAGCAAGCAGAACAAATGCATCATGTTTTTCACTTTGTGATTACGGTCTGTGTTTGGCGATAAAGATATATAAGCGTTATTTTAGTGAGTTCCCGTTATATATGATGAAATACTTTTATGGTAATACTTTTACTGACACTATGTATCAACTATATTTAACTTATTTGATAAAAATTTGACTACCGATATGAACAGAAATTTGACATGAGCGTGAACAATTTCCTGTTTAATGGCCCCCCATTTTTTAAATTTAAACTTAATTCAGTCATAAATTCTGGCACAATGTTTTCCCAACGCAAAGGTTCTTTGATTGCGCTCGAGGGCCAAGTTTCGTGCTAACCTCTCGACGAAATTTTCACCCCCATGGTTGCGCGCCCTTGTTTCGCTATTTAGCATTCATTTGTTTTAGGTCGAGCGCAGTCGCCGGCGGCGGGCGTGTTATCATTTCTTTCCCCCTCGAAAACGGTTTTTGTTTGCATGATGATTTTCAACCTGTTGTTTCCGCGAACCAAAACAGTTGACGATCGCTCCGCTGGCGAACTATAAATAAAGGTGCGTGGTTTTTAGAACGGATGGCAAAGGGAGGCGGATTCAATTATTTTGTCAAAGCATCCGAGGCACGTTTTGACAACGGGGTTAGGAGCGTGGCACGAGAGAACACTCTGACACGAATCGAATGAAAAGATGTCGAAGATCATATTTATGGATCGTGCCGCTAGGGGGGCGAACCGACGGTGGTGGATAGAGAATATTAGCACAGAGCACAGAGTAAGTACAGTGGCGGAAAAAATTAACGCAAAACTCATTGGCGTCTGAATGCGGCGTACACGGGAACTAATTGAAATAGCTTTTCCTTCGACAACTTGACAACAATGAGACAGCATATGGAAACCGGGAATATTCAAACTCTCTATGAATGGATATCGTTTTTACGCGTCATGTAAATAGTCATACTAATAAGGTTTACATACGCGAGATCATCTAGGAGTTATAAACGTGATGAGCTTGCTTCGACCCGCACTCAGTCGAGGTTCCGAAGTCGTGGTTGATTATGTAGTGTTGCTTATCATATTTTTTTTAGAAGCAATACGATGAAAGCATTATTTGTGGGGACAAAAAAAAATTTTATTCTCCAGTTCAAATTCACTTACAATAAAACGTATTTCCGCGTACAGGGAATAGCTGTGGAGGAACATCGTTTGAATAGGCCTCAAAATACTTCCGAGAAATATGAAGCATTACAATTAACATTTTGGTGTAATATCCTATGAATTTCAAGTTAAAGAATGGGAAATCTGGTTGAATAGAATGGTTTCTATGTGGAGGAAATTTTTCTTTAATAAGTATTTCCAATACCTTAAAACCCTACGTAAGTTTCCACCCTCGTTCATACAGGTCGTCTCAAACACTTGAATTTCTAAATTCCTCCTAACGTAATATTATTTACTTTCTGAAAACTAATTTCAAAAATCCAGAACATTTTATTTGGTCCAGTTTACATAGGAAACATTAGAATTCCCTTTTTTCGTTTTGTAGTAAGAACCACTGGACGCGGATTCCTCTTGATCGATGAAGTAGCCTAGAGGGAGAGCGTTCGTCTGCGGCCAAGAATGCCTGGGGTTCAAATCCTGGCGTGGCCTCTTGTGTGCCTTTATAATTAATCTGCGCGATGCAACTTTATTGCAGCCAAAACTTCGCAGGAATTCGCGGAAGGCTCAGGGAATGGACATTGACCTCAACCAAGAGTGTGAGTTTTACACATATTCGGGCTTTGTAAAAGAATCAGAGCGGTCTCCTTGGTCGTCGAATGAGGTATTTACTTCCCATTCTCGAGTACTCGGCCCCACTTGATTTCTACATCCTGCATGTCGACAGATGTTCATATCCACTCATTCGCCAATTCAACACTCAATGAAAAGCTATTCATGAAGGAGGGAATAGACCGGATCTCTGATTGTGTCAGCTACTTGATCTAGTGAACTTACTTGATGCTACATTCGCCTTTAAATTACTTTGAAATGATTTAGTAAAGAGGGAAATTATTTTTATTAGGAATTAGACCTTGGTTCTATCTGTCGAACTTGTAAATACCGATTAATTATCTGAGTGAGAGACCAAACAAGTGTGGAATGTTCTTCAAAACATCTCTAAAACGGTATTTGAAGCCTTCCCCGCATTATTTTCTAGGTTTGCTATGAGCAATACATTAACCGTGTAGTTCAACAGTTCAACGTATAGGATGGAGGATAATACTTAAAGGATAAGGTAAATTAATGAATCACTTAAATACCTTTTGACATATTCGCAGTGAAAAATGTTTGGCTAAAATCACGCAGTTTAATTTTATGAGGAGCATCTTTATACCCATACGTAAGTAATACTCCGACAAAAATGCATCGCGTATCTTCCCCTGTGAAAGTGATAAAATACTATAAATCATCTTTTCATGTAGTGACTAAGCAGTGATTATATATTTTCCCTAAGGTCATTTGTATACTCCTCATAGATCCACAGAGTAGTCAATGGAATGCAAATTAGGCATGTGCACCATCAAAGATTCTACGATTTCTACGTTCCTAAAGAATCTTTTCCTTTTCAAATGTGTCGTAATATTATGGCTTCAATGGAAGTTAAAGTTGTGAGTGCCCCCACATGAAGATATTAACAGACTTTTTACAGGGTCATAAATTTCATCTCTTAGTGGTAATGTATTTTAACGGATGTTGAAAAGGGACACTATAATGCTTTATTTAGAGCGAGTGGAAAAGGTTAAAATGTATGCGTAATTCTCTTAATTTGAGCTACGTGTGGACATGATCACAGCAATTGATCATCGAGAAATATGCTAGTATTTACATAAAGAATGTGGATGTTTATTAGCCATATAATCAATCCATCCCCCTCCATTCTCGATTTCCTGACCAAGTCTCTTTGACATGGAGTTGTTCACATTTTGGTATCATCTTACTGGGTTCATTTCCCATTCTTCCTCCACGATTTTCCTCCTTGCATCATAATTTGGGGTTGTTTTATTGGAGGTGGTCGAATTACGTTTGTTTCTCGCATTTTTCTCATAATGAACGCTGCGCTCCGTGCAGCCCGCTCCATCTATGTTACATGATTTGTTTTGAACCATCTCCTCGAATTTTGAAATTTGTGAACTCGTAAGTATTCCTAGTTGCGGGCGAAAAATGAATATTGATAAACATTTGATTAAACATAGTTCTTATTATAGTGGACATGAATTTAATGAATTTTGTTTGATAGTAGTAAGAAATAGTTTTTTTTTACTTTAAAACACCAAATAAAAGTTCAGCTGGTGAAAGTCGAAGGCGCAACACCTCTTCGGGTAATTTTTCGACAGATGTTTTTGCCTTTTATAAACCTACTATCCGATTCCTCCGCCTGGGAGAAAAATGAGGCATACTTAAAGGCTAATGAGATATTTTTTTCCTCCAAGAATTTTGGGAGAGGCCGCTAAAACTTTGAACAATATCTCGACTTGCGCTGTCCACTCTGCTTGTTCGTCTATCGACGCTCGTCTCAATGAAGTAGTCATCAGTAAACCTTGGCCAAGTTCCAGGTGGTGATGGTCGGGGTGGTTTGTTGTTGTGAATAACGCACAGGTTTCATATACTTGCTGCACCAGAAAGAAAAGGCTCGTCGCGCTTCGAAAAAATCGGAAGCCCCCGTCGAATACTTTTAAGGGCGTAAAAGAAGTCAAATACCACTTCTTTCCTGTGAGTGAAACGCCTGGCGTCCGAAACATTATCTATGGCAGAAAAGGTATCGCCCGCAACACAAGGGGAAAGTAAGCTCTTATTAAAGGCATACTATTTCTCAAATCAATATAATGCGTCCTTCATACATTCCGATTTTGAATGGATTAGTATTGGTGGAGCTCTGTATCGACCTCTAGGGATCCTCAAGAGTCCTCCAAGATTGTTCGTTGCTTTAACACAGACTTAAGATAGCTGGCCTCCAAACCCATGCATGAGGGGAACTTATGGCGTTTGATTGGAATGGTCTGGGCTGATGAGGTGAAATCCGAGAACTACTTCTTGCTGTTTGTATTGCCGGGAGAGTAGTATGCTTTTTCCTATCCTTTAGTTATTTTAAATGTTCGTAGACAATACCACCACTCATTTTAAAAGTAACTTAGTTCACAGTAACGCATACGGACGCAAATAAATTCACCGAAAGGATACGAAGCATCATCATAAATTGGCCTTGACAAAAGAAAGCTCAGTAGTTGTTACTGGGTTGCAAACCTGAATCGCAATCATGTTTCTTCATCAGAACATTGTTCGAATACACTCATGATTTCGAAAACGTGATCGTCATCAAGAAAGATCGGGTGCTATATAGCAGTGGAGTGCGCTCCCAGGACCTTGTGCATTGCCCTACCAATGCGGCTTGCCTTTTGGATGACAATAACGACCATAAGAAGAAAAGAACCGTATCCCACCCCTGGTCGAGACATTTTTGAGTTTTTCATTCAATTTCTGGTTAAGTAAAATTATTTTTATTCGGCAAATTTTATTTCTTTTTTATTTAAAAAATTTCATATTATCAGCCAGTTATTGCAGCTACATATTACATTCATTTATATCGCCAATATGAGGAAATTTATATCAAAACTAATTTGCGTTCATTAAAAATCGAACACGGACCACTCTTTAGCTAGCCAAATACATCTGACCGCTACAACATTAACGTTACCTATTAATTTATTTCATTAATGATATTCTACTCCAAACTGAAGTCTTCTAAAAGGCTTTTTGTTAATTTCATACGTGCGGTGAACTTATAGCTAAGCATATAAAATATTATGCAATCATCCATATGTTATCCATAACTACACCTAATTTGGGTAAACTTTTCTGAATGTCTATTCGTATATCCTGCATTTACTAGATAGAGCTTAACAGTCGACAGCTCGTCACCAAGCTTCCTGTGATAATATGAACGAAATATCGGGAAAATATGCCTGAATTATTCGGTATCGATGCGAGCACATTTATTTCGTGAAATTACATACATTTACGTATGTTTTCATAGTTTAATCCCATTCTGACGAACTAAAGACGGATTAATATTGGGTCAAGAACGATTCATTAATTAATATCCGTTTTGAATTTAATAAATATCCGTTAAAGTAACTTTGTCAATCTACAAATGGAAAATCGTGAAAAATTACATCACGTAGACTATACTTATTTTAATTAAATCTTTTTTCTATCGACATTTGGTGCGGATAAACCTCGATTTATATCATTTCGGTGAAACAGACGCAGTACGCGTCATTCAAAAAGATCCTCGGAAAGTCGACCGCAATAAATATCCCTTGGTGGTAGAAGATGAAGATTTTAGCATATAGTATACTGAATTGCGTGGGATAGTGAATATTTTTTATAATCAGTCTTTCTGTATAAATGATATCATGCGACGTAAGAACCATGCTGAAACAAACACAGCGATGCACCGAGACTGAATGTGCGAATCATATGAGACGAAAGCTCAAAAATGAGGTGATTGATGACTAAGTTCTAGGCTCCGACAAATGTGAGCTCCATTGCGGATTTCAAATATTTGCGGTAGATGATGTTTTCCTCAGTGTTGCCAGTCTTTGGAGTGTGTACTGTTCCTAGAAGTTCCCGAAAATGCCGCATTAAGCGCGAAAAATTTTGCGTTATTTTCTTCCGCCACTGTACATATATAGTGGCGAAGAGATAGGGAGATTCGAATATGAGTTTTTAAATAATACTTTGGCCGATAGATGAAACAGGTGTATCGAAGTTGCACGACAAGCCAAAACAAATGAGCTGTGGCACACATTTAGTGTCGCATAACTCACATGATGTTCTTATGATGATTTAGGTGCCTGGATGTTTACTAATCGACCCATAGCAACGGAAGCAAATCTTATTGAGCCATCGAGACCAAATTAAACCTACAATTTAATGTGCCTTCAATGAGCATCGTCTATAATGAATCGAATTCACGTCAATATGATAAGACACGCTATTACCAAACACGGAGTCAACTGTTTACCGATGTATCATAGCAACGACAAAACAATTGATACTCGATTAAAAGCACACAACAGCCATGGTAAATCCACCTTTATTTATGTTGATGCGAAATCACCGAGTACCACTAGCGCCTCCAAGTGGCCTTCTCCGTGAGCCAAAATTCTTCCTCCCCTAAGGTGGTGGCACCTGAGAAAATCACCTGTCAAAAATTGATGTCCAGTTTTTAGCATTGTTTTTCCACTCTATATATACTTACTCTATGATATTATCCTGAGAGTGACAAGCGAGCGCAGGTAAGCGCACGGCGCGGCGGTCGAGGCGACCTCGCATTGTCTTCCGTCGATCAATCAGCTTCGATATTCCCTTTCCCACGCGTCCTCTCTCTCTCCCTCTGCATCAAAAGCGAATTTCGTGTGCCACTGTCCCTAATTCAATCTCGCAAATTGGTTTGAAAGCCTCTTAGGTGACCACCACCTCCGTTTTGCTTTTTTTTTACCTCCTCCCAAACCACCTTTCCGCCTCGTAAAGATTCACTCACCACTCGGAAAAGTAGTCAATGTGTCGCAAGCGATCATCGAAGAGAATCAAATGAATAAAAAAAATGAATGATGTAGCTGTGAAGTGTAGACTGTGTATTGATGTAGTTGATTGAAGTGTAGATGATGAAGTGTAGACTGATATTGAACGAACAAATTTTGATACACGCGGTCCATTTTTTTACCCTCTTGAAAAAAAACGTGCTTCCTTCATTTCCGAATGGGCTGCATCAGTCGTACAGAATCGTAGTCAACCCACTGCGGCGGTCCATTTTCATATGATTGTCTTCGTTAAAGCAATTAAAGGATCATACATCATGTTTTTTTGTAGCAAGTATAATAAATCAATTAAGCAAGACTATTTAAATAGATTCCGGGATAAAATTGTTACATAAATTTAATGGAAAATCCGCTAAATTGTAATATTGTATGTAATCAAATGAAATTATCTAAATAAATCTTTAATTTGACTCATTTTTTTCACGCGGTATGTTTGAAACTCCATCAAAACGGAATGTTTATTTTGATCCCGAAGAATTTACTGCGGTGACAATATGGTTTATTTTCAAAAATAGTTGAGAAAACACACAAACTACACACTGTTGATTTTTTGACGAGATCTAAGTGTAGGAAATGCCTCATTTTTAATATAAGGCCTCTCTGGAGTGCATGCACGTACCTTTTCCCACATAAAAGGGATGGTATTCTTTGACTAATATCTCGGAAAGTAATGTGGTTAGATGATGAATTTTTGGTGTCAATGGAAGGGTGATATATTTTTCTTTAAAATGAGACCAAATTCATTGATTTCTAGATAAAATGATATTTAGTTCAAACTTCCATAAGTCAGCATTTATTTACTACTTGAAAAAGAAACCTTTAGGCCTTTTTTTAGATTATGGAATTTAATAAGAACCCGTAATTCCTGCAAAAAACGTTTTATTCTAGAAGTATTGATCGTTCGAAGTAACTAATTTGTTGCAAGAGTTACTGGGCATGAATATTCAACATAAGGTAGAACATCCTGCTTTATGAGCATTAATGCTTTCACTTGCATTCGCCTTTCGAGTAACAAGAAATGAGCTGGGGAAAGCAATATGGTGGAATCATCGATTTTTAGGGCACACTTCGATGACGTACGGTATTTTGCAGAACATCCCAACGTATTCCGCAGAACGTTGTAGGACATTCCGTAAAATGGCATTTTAATATTTTAAGGAATGTCTACAGAACTTTTTAAGAAATTCTGTGGAAGTATTCATAAGGAAAATACACAACTTTTTAGCAGGGATATTGCCCTCTCCATTTATGTGAATGGTTTTACTCTGCCGCTGACGCAACTTTGTCGTCGGATTTCGTCCTCTTCTCGGGTTTGGACTCTTCAGCAGCATCAGGATATCCGTACGGTGCAATGTAATACCCTTTCTTATTTACTTTGAAGGCCTATATGGCCCGGGTATTGATGTCTCGGGCCAGTGTTTCCGGGTGGCGTTCCTAACTCTCCCTGCCATCAGTATCACCTCTCCATCCCAGCTCCTTGTCCTCGGACCACAATCGTGACCCCGTTCCTTCTCATTGGAGGGCACTCGACCCAACCACCACCGCGGTCTCCACCCACTCGCCCTCCCGTCAAAAGCCTCTCTCGTGTCTCCCTTAAAGACAGGCTCCTTCTCTCCGCACAACGTGGTGAGTGGAAGTTGAGGACATTGGAAAAATTTATTTATGAACCAAAGTCAGTGGAATATATTTTTTTCCTTTTGGGCGCAAATGGGGGCTTGCAGGTATAGAAGGTAGTATTTGTAAAATGCAGTGAAAACAAACAATTTAAGGATAGCAGAAAACCAACACTTGTGCATGTGAAAAATTCCGGAAACGCGCAGAATTCTCTTTAATAAGAGCGCAAAGAGTCACTTTTCTGAACAGCTCTGCATTCCCCGCACGCCGAGCGAAGAACTTCCGGTGCTGAGCTCTCTTCACTGCCCAGGAAATTTCCGGCGCTACTGTCGGCGCAAAAAATATGCGACCCTTAGTTTGTGGCCGAATATGAAGGGGATGAATGCCTGGGGCTGATTGTGATAAAGCGAACGTTGACACGTAGCCTGTTTTATTTTCCGTTGTGTGGTTGAAATTGCTATATTTATTTTTTTTGCCGAAATTCCGTTATTCTGGCAAATATGAAAAATAAGAGCCCATTTTTTTGAGCCTATTGGCCGAAATTTGTCGAGTTTAAGGTTATTTGAGTGAAATATCATTTTTACTTAGAAATCAATGAATTTTCTTTCATTTTAAAGAAAAATATCTCACCCTTCTAATGGCACCGAAAATTCAACCCCTTACCGCATTGCTTTTGGAGATATTTGCCAAAAAAATACCACCCCTTTTACATGGGAAATGGTAAATGTATGCACTCCAGAGAGACATTATTTAACTGATGAGGAATTTCTAACCCTTAGATGTCGTACAAAAACTAACAGCGTATAGTTTGTACGTTTTCTCAACTACTTTTGAAAATAAATTATATTGTCACCGCAGTAGGTTCTTGGGTATCACAAAAATCCCTCCGTTTTGAAAGAGTTTCAAACGCACCGCGTGAAACAAAAGAGTCAAGTATAAGACATTTTAGACATTTTCATTTAATTACTTACCATTTCTGTTTTATAAAACTATATTATTGCACCATTTATAATGCAACATTAAATTCATGTGTCCTAGAACTGTTGAAATTAAAACGTTTAAGTCGAATATGGTGTCTTTTATGACTAGGGAACTATCTTGCGCGGACTACCTTAAGTTGGCGTCTTTACTTTTACTGCAAATGAGATATTGAGAGCAATAAATAGTGACTCACTCCACGGAGGGATAACACGACTGGTGCAGTCCGTTGTTCTCTTTTCTGTATTCGGTGTTTCTTCGTTCCTCGCTGTCTTTGGTTGGATGAGATAAGATCTTCGGAAATTTATTTTAGCCATTTCGGAAATTTGGTGTTAGTCCCCGCGATAATAGCAACCAATTGGATAGAGATACCTTATCTGTTGATTTGCTGAAGTTCTTGGGGCTAATGAACACTTATCTTTCATCAAACACGCGATAGAGTGATCGATGACTCAATGCGCCCTGGTTGAAGCATTTTATCGACTTATAGTATTGAGCTTCGTTGATACCTTGGGTGATTATATCACCCATGAATTAGGGACATTTGTCAAATCTAGTGCAAATCTTCTCTTCTAAAGGTTATCCTTGTTGTTGCAGCCACGACTTCCAACAATCTCTTTTTTCAGCCTTCCTCTTCATTTCATTGTACGAGGTGCATCCCATTTCCATCGCCAATACTTTTAGGTACGAAGTTCTCGGTCGTCCTCTCTGTCTTTTGCCTGGAATTTTTCCTTTCATAATATTTTGTATGAGGTTGTCGTGCCTAAGTAAGTGTCCGATGAGCTTTGCTTTTCTTATTTTAATTGTTTCCAATATTTCTCCTTCTTCATTTAGTACTTGCTCATTAGTTTTCCTGTCGGTCCTCCTAGTTTTTGTAATCCTCCTCCAAAACTACATTTCTGCAGCTTCAAGTTTGGTCATTTCACTCTTCCTTAGTGTTCATGCCTCGCATCCATATGTTAGCACACTCCATGCATAGCTTTTCAGGAATTTCTTCCTAGTCTCAATACTAATGCTGTTATTTACTAGGAGAATTTTCTTTAATTGAAAGGCTCTCTTGGCTAACGTTATTCTTCTTTTGACCTCAGAGGAGCAGTTGTTATGATTCTCTAATATGATACCCAAGTAGCAGAACTCTGTCACTTCCTCCAGTCTCACTCGGTCTGTACGTATATTCGTTATCTTTCCATTTTTATTTCTTTCTACCACCATGATTTTTGTTTTCTTGGTGTTTATTTTAAGTTTCAGTTTTAATAAAATATTATTTAGAATCTTGAGCATTTGACTTAATTCCTTCTCTGAGTCAGCTGCTTTTGGGAGTCAGCTACTTTGGGACTCGGCTACTTTTGGGATTATGTGAAACAAGATGGCCTAGCAATGGTGATTTCAGATCAGAAAACTAGTGTAAATAAGAATGGAATATTATCGTTCGGAAGTCCTCACGTCATACCCGAAGGTTCATTTGCGGCTCCACTATTCTCTAGCTAGACCGTTTTCGGATGCCGTGGCAATTTTTTATCAGATACAGAGTCAGCATTATATGGAGGTGATACGTGGACAATGGGGCAGGAGGATAAGAAAATACTAAGCTCATTCGAACTATGGTGTTATAGACGCATGCTTAGAAATAAGTGGACAGATAGAATATCAAACGAAGATATACTAAATGAAATGAAGGAGAAAAGAAGCTTATGGCAATCGATCGTTGACAAAAGAGTCCAACTTATAGGGCATAAAATGAGACATGGGGGGATCCCATTGACAATCCTAGAGGGACATGTTAATGGAAAAAGGCCCAAAGAAAGACCACGGCTCCAGTTTATAGACCGGATAATGAAGGATGTCGATGTAAGAGCTACAATAAAATGAGAAGAAAGGCGGAGAGACGTGAGGAATGGAGAGTGCCAACCAGTTAAGCTGCTGCCAACCAATCCTCGGATTGACTACCAGAGGAGGAGGACAGAATCAACTGTAATGTTATGTTTCACATTTTAATAATAGAGTTGGTCTACTGCAGCCTTATATTTATTCCATTTCATTTCATTTGGTTACTCCCTTAGCTCCCTGTTACTGGTTCCAGATGGCTTGGCGTCCCCATTATTTTGATGTGTGCATCAGATCCTGTGGTCGTCCTGATGTGACCTTTAATTCTTTATTTTTGCTATAAATTTATGTATAATAAATGATTTGTCCCCAATTGCAGATTTTATCTTTCAAGTAGTCGAATTACGTTACATATTGATCTCAGAGTACCAACAAAGATTACAGCAGCTCGTAGATAAGTTTTGTGAATCAACAGAGAGATTTAAATTGAGGGTAAATTCCTGCAAGAATAAAGCAGTCGTTTTTGATAAGGAGAATGGGGAGAATAACTGTATGATGAGGGCGAATGGTGAAGTAATGAACAAGTGGATGATTTTGTGTACTTAGGTAAGACGTTTACGAAAGATGGACGGAGAGATGAGATATAGAGACGCACAAATGCTGGAAGGAAAGTGGTAGGTAGCATGGGGAGCATATCAAGGAATGAGTGCCTGTCGAAGGAAGTGAAGATCGCCGTGTACAAAAGTGTACTTCTCCCCACTTTGTTGTATGTTAGTGAAACATGGGTATGTCAGGATAGACATAAGAGTAGACTAAACGCCGTGGGTATGAGTTATCTGAGGAGTGTTTGCGGCAAAAGTAGGATGGATATGGTCAGGAATGAGTGGGTAATAAATGAATTTGGGTCAGATGTTCCAGTAATGGACATATATGAAAGGAGTGATCTTCGTTGGATTGGCCATGTTTAGAGAATGGATGAGAGTCGAATTAAGAAACAGATATATAAGAGTGAAATGAATGGTGCGAGAGGTAGAGGTAGGCCGAGAAAGTTGTGGTTGAATGTGTTTGAGGAAATTCTTAGGAGGAATATTAGGAGTCTTAAAAACAGGAGGGCGTGTATGAAGCAGTGTTTGGGAGTAAATGAGGCCAAAGAAGTTTGCAAGGATATGTCAGTATGGAGGAAATTATTGAAGCAGAGTTAGGTGTAGAAATGTGTATTTATGAGTAAAACTGTGTGACTGTGCCTACCGCAGAATGGAACGGCGTGATTGGTATGTACGTATGTATAATGAGGTCCTTTTATCTTCCATCTTCCTATCTTTTGCTTGCCTCCGGAATTATATTTTCCTTGTATTTGTTTTCGGTGTCCGTGTCGGTCACCAGGGACAAGTTTGCAGATTTCCATAAAACTCTGTCCTCTTTTCCCAATGGTACACGTTTCTGATTCATATAGAACTACGATTATCACGGATACCTTCAGGCATCACAAATAATCAGCAGTCGATGACGCCAACTAGAGTTAAGTTTACTTCCTCGTTTCAAATAAATATTTCCAAATTCAAACCGAGTCTAAGTCTTTATGGTTGATTTAATCTCCATTTCAAATCAAGGTTTTAGAATGTCCGCTAAAACCAGTAGGTTTTTACATAGATGGGCGATTTTTATGAAGAAAATTGTCCTTTAGGTTGACACAAAAGCGATTTGTTATTTTTGTGTTATAATCATCATAATCATTGGTTATTCAATCTTAAGATTGGTTGAGTGCCGCTCTTCATTTCACCTGCTTCGTGCCTTGTCGTTTTTGCCCGAGTACTTTCGTTGTTGCACAACCCGTCTAAACTGGCCTGTGCTTTTGTTTCGCCATCTTCTTCATTGAACTTTCTCTTCTATCTTCAAATGTCGAATCAGCGAGTGTGAAAGTGTCCTTCAGTCTTTGTGTAGCATATGTTTTACATGTTGTGATTACTTTTTTGGGCGGAAACTGTACATCGGGCTTCAGTGCTGGTGGTTATGTTCCATTCTCTACCCGGTGCGTTAAATTATTTGCGTGTTTTTTAAGCAATAAAACATAATATTCCCGATGAGGTCTCTTTTAATCATTCACCCAAAGATTTTCTGGAGTCAGAGAGTGGCATCGGGGATCGGGTTGGTGTGATGACTAGAGTACTGGCTAACCATACGGACGGCCAGGGTTCAAATCCCTGCAGTGGTGGCATATTTTTCAGAGGGAACTCGAAGCGAAGCGAAGTTTTCCAGAGGACACCCGATCCCTACTTGAGTGTCTTGTGGAGGGCACTTCAAGTCCAGTACTCCGTCTGTAGGATGAGACGTTTAACCGTGGTTCCCTTGGCGCCTTTCGTTAAGAGTAGGCTAATGCCGACGCCGGGTTTCTATCCACCCTTCCTCCCTTACCTACCCCTTATGGTGCAAATGACCTTAGCAGTCGCTCGCCTCCCCAAAAATCCAATCCAGAGAGTGACTGGGGCTAAAGAGTAGTACTAGTAGTCATTCAATCTCTGGCGTAGAGCTTTGTAATCGGGAGTTCCTAACTTCCAAATACTCGATTCAACTGTGACGTAAGTATCGCTCCCTGTGTTCCTTTCACCACCCTTGCACCTCCTATCTTTCATGTCTCCTCATTAATATTCGCGACGCGATGGACGGCCATTGGGTCGGGCGCGCGACTCAGCCAATCGGAGTCGACGAGGATGTCAGGCCAATGATTAATCCCCCTGCCATCTCCAGGAGGTCGCGGAGAATAAGTCATTCCGATAAGATTACGAGGCCTTTTGAATATTTCGACGTCCCCTCCCCTGCCAGAGTGGCACGTCTTGATGAGAATGATGTGCTGCAGTTACTAAGTTGAGAGTAAAATATCCGTTCCCCTTTTATCGTTTTCCACTCGAACCGTTGGGGTACGGGGAGCGATGCTCAACTTTTCGCCTCCATTTTGGGACCGCATTGCGTACACACGGATGAACGATAATTCCGCGCCGATTTCGAACTCTGAGCACGTTGCGATGGCAACGTCTCTGTTGAGGAGAGAGATCGTGTTGTGTGACGCTGGAGCCATGTTTGGACGGATGTTAGCGCTTTCATTTGTTTGACTTCATTGGATTGGAAACTGAGCGGAATTACGTTGGGGAACGTTCAGGTGCACGGCCGCTCTGGCTGGGGTAATTTACCTTTGAGCGATCCACCTACATACTGTAACGGGAGGTTGGGAGCCGCTGACTATAACTGAATAACGGAATAATTAATTCTATTGTGCTTTTCAAATGAGATGAAATTGCCTCTTCAGGTGCTGGATCGTTAAACCGAGATTTATGTTCCCATAATAAAGAAAAATATTTATCTTTTGCAGCCTACTCGTCTAAACGTCCAAAAATATATTCCTTGTGTTTTGACAGGCGTTCGTTTTGCCTGCATTTGGAATTACATAATGCATGCATTTGGATTTTATTTTACTCGTTGATTTTCATCGTGATCACTTTCATGTTTTTATGGAAGAGTTTTCGTATTCATGCTTTAAGGTAGTGCGAGCGAGATAGTTCACTAATCATAATCGAGGCCATATTCGAATTATTAGTTTTAAAATCACCAGCTGTGGGACACACGAATTATCTAAAACCTATCATCTTTATAAATAAGTCTTTAACTTGACTAATTTTTTTCACGCAGTACGTTTGAAACTCCATCAAAACGGAAGGTTTATTGTGATTCCGAAGAATTTACTGTGGTGGCAATATGATTGATTTTCAAAAATAGTTGAGAAAACATACAAACTACACACTGTTGATTTTTTGACGAGATCTAAGTATAGGAAATGCTTCATTTGTCAAATAGTGTAACTCTGGAGTTCATACAAGTACCATTTCCCATATAAAAGGGTCGGTTTTTCCTAGCAAATATCTCGGAAAGTAATGTGGTACGGGGTTGAATTTATGGTGTCAATAGAAGTGATATGTTTTTCATTGAAATGAAACCAAATTCATTGATTTCTTGGTAAAATGATATTTCGCTCAAACTACCTTAAGGTGGTTGTAGCGGCAATCGTGGTCATTGAAAGTACATTTTAATAATCTTTTGAGGAAATAAAACATTCTTAAACCTCATTTCATTTTACTATTGAGACCTAGATTTTGACCAATTATAAAAAAATTATCTTCAAAAGCCTTTTTTAGTCCAGCCCTCCACAAAAAGCTTTTGAAGTTTTTACGAATTATTTGGCGTTTAGCTGTGGACTAGCTTTCCTCGGACATGTCGGTATGATGTTTCGCAATGTCAAATTTTCACCTTGAGGCCACTGCCCAAACTGTTCGTCCTCGCAATCATTTCAAAAAGTCCAATTTTATAATTTGAAGTTCGGAAGAGAAAACAATTTTTGATACTTCATGTAGTAATTATTGAACAATTAACTTAATCGAGGTGCGATTTTTTCCTACTAGTGAAATCTAAGATAAGAATTTCTGAAACTATGTAGTGCACAAAAGACCTATGTAGCTTGCTGGAAATATTAACTGAAGTCAAGGTAGAAAAAAAGTTACATTTCATTCAATGCCCACTGCATAATATTTCCTCTGGTGGCTGGAGAAACCTCAAAAGAATTTTACTACTCAATAACGCTATGTTTTTAGGTTAGGAAACGTGTCATTTTCTTTCAATTGGCATTTCATTGTACTGGAATGCGGCCCTGAATATATCCGAACTGCCGATAAGTTATTAAAGCCGACTTTTGCATTATTTCTTGAATCATATCCTCATGATATCATGTTTTAGTTTTTGATGTAGATTCAGATACTTTTCCGTGCCTGATTATTTGTAGTACATGATTGAGTGATTCATTGCTAGATTCAATACGAATAAAGGTCACTGAAGGTGAACGGAGAATAAGTACACGTGAAACATGAATAGTCGAATGGATAAGCCGGATTTTTTTGGGAAACGGAGTGTTCAGACACGAATGAATACTGCTCAAAGAAATCGCTTCGAGTATGTTTTCTGTGACAGCTTTGAGTGGATGGAGGCCAAGCGGAAAACACACGTTGAAGTAAGCTTACCATTCAAACTTTATTTGAACGGAGGCTCAAAATTTTCTAGTGACTGAGAATTTTCTCCACAAAGTATTCGGATGAAAGAAAAAGGACGAAGACAGAAAAGAAAAGCACAGAACCAACCAACTGGCTCCTGGACATGGGGCGCTTTGATTTAGATTTAAAAAATTCATTCCTTTACGGCTATCACTCATTAGATGGGGCAGAAAATTGAGCCAAGAGAATATAATTCAAGTAGTGATGTGCGAATCAGGGATTTTCATTTCTAATCGAACCGAATCGAATCTCCTACATAAATTTCGAATCGAATCGAAACGAATGTTTTAAAAAAATATTCGCTAGCGAATCAAATCACCCTAAAAAATTTCGCTTGCGAATCGAATTCGAATGCTAAATAAAATGCAAAAGTTTATGCAGAGTAAAAGTAATAGAGATGTTCAATATATTTCAGGGCCTTACATTATCTTATACATCTATATAGTGGCAAAAAGAATAGCACAGAATAACGTGTGGTCGTTTAAATTTTCGTTTCGCGTGAGGAAAACATCTTCTAAACGGAAGCCGTGCAATTCGGGGAAGAGTGCCATGCTTGAATGCATGTAACGATTCGAAGGCGAATCTATTAGATTCGAATATTACGAATCATACGCTTTCAAAGCATCCCGATTCGTAGACGAACCGAATCGAATTATGCCTGATTCGAGTCGATTCGATACGATTTCGAAGCATTCGCACAGTTATAAATTCAAGTAAATTGAACATGAATAAATTTTCACTTCCCTGAGATCCAAATTCCTTTCTCCCAGTCTTAAAACTTTTGCTGATTCACAAATAGTGATTGTTTTAATATTTCATCGATATATTTGCAGTTATCCTCCTGCGGCTAAGCCTTGTCAATTCCGGAATCTTCTTTCCTTTGCTTTAATTCACAGCTGCATTTCAGACATAGGGCTCGTAATCATGCATCATCCACATTCATGGAATTGTTAAGTTGAAATTATTTTGCTAGCAGGTATTACCTGCGACATAAATATGCTGTTAAACTCAGAGTTTATATAAATTTATGGCGAGAAATGGCCCGCTTGTTAAATACATGCTAAAGGAAGACCCAAAATGTGAATGCATTTCTGAAGTTCTCTTCACGGGAAATGCCAGCGAGGCTGAGAGTCTTCGAGAAAGAGTCCTAACGCTGAAGAGAAAGTAATTCGCTCGGTCGGAAAATTTCATCTTCATTTAAAATAAGAAAAACTCTGGAACTGACGGATTGAGTTACCCAGTCCTCGCAATATACTTAGCAATCATGTCATGAAAATGCTCGCAAAAAGTAAACCTTTTCTTTGTGGCTTTTTTGTCCACTTCTTACGAGACAAATGTCAGCTTCTTACCATTAACACGTCTGTTTATTACCACAATTAATGCGGCTAAGTTTTTGAGCAGTTTAATAACATGGCGACCAATTTACGTCCAGAGAATTATTGCTTACAAGCATGCATATCATCACTCATGATTTTACCCACATGTCTTTTACGTTTTCTTGGAATGTGTCCTCCTTATTAAAGAAAAATGGGTTTTTAAAGGAAGATATAAAAAGTAAAGAGTTAATTCACGCTGTTTACCACCAAGCATTAAACAATTTAGACTGCGCATAAGCCGAGAGTGAGCTAAGTAATGAGCATGGATATTCCTGCGCTTATATATTGTTGAATTGCTTTATTCACGGTGAATACATTCTACGATACATTGTAGGTATTGCTACGCTGCGATTTGGGTGTATTTTAAAAAATAAACAATTAATCATTTAAATGTTCAATGATAACTCACAAATTAGCTATTGCTTGAGAGCCGGCCTCGGTGGAGGCCGGGTAAAGTGCTCGCCCGCTAGCCAGGGTCGCGGGTTTGAATTCCGCTTAGCTAGGATTTCTCTCCTCCCAGGGAATGGTTGTGTGTGTGAATTCGACATTATGATTAATAGGCAGTAATGGAAGTAAGCTGTTATCTATAGAAACTTTATTTTTATTATTATCGATACGACTACGATGCTTCTAAGTTGCTGCTCACTGAGTGGGCCCCGCTTAGGCGTGGACGCGTGGAGGTAGAGCTCAGTGTTGTCACGTTCCCTGTCATCCCCTAGGCGGGGGTGTAATCTACCCTGCTCAATATGTTAGAGCAATTTTGCATTCATGGTGGAGAAGATTTTCCGTCGGACGCAGAGAGGAGACGCTGCGGGCGATGCAAAACTGGCTTAAGTGACCGCTTGGCACGCTCCTTGCGACCGCGGTGCGGAAAAAACGAAAAGGAAGGCAGCAGCGGGACGAGGCTTTTGTGGCGTCAATGTTTGTCCTCGCCCTCTCCTTTGCACGGAGGCGGTTTCATGCCCAAGCGAGGCTGCTCGAGGCCCGGTTTCTATAGGACGCCTTCCTGACTGCTAATTGCGCGCACCGACCGCGCTCGCAGCGCAGAGCAGAGCATGTGGGTCACAATGGACGACCCCCAAGTTTGCTCTTTCGATATTGGGTGACGGGCCATCTACAAAATGGCCGGGTAAACAATAGACGAGCGCGCACACGGCGAATCACTTATGTCGTTCGTTATACCGTTAAACACTCTCTGGCGATAGCGCTAGGGTGCCCATGTGCTGCCCAACCCCCCGTGTTTGCGTACCCGTACCCTAAGTCATCAAATCCCCTTTCACAAACTCGCCCTCCCTCCCCTGTGCACGCAAACACTACTGGGATGCCTTCCCCTGGAGAATGCCAATTGTTACAGTGATAGTCAATTTGACGCAATAGACCATATCGTTCGATTGGATTGGATATTTGGGGAGGCGACCGACGGCTAAAGTCATTTGCGCCATAGAGGATAGGTGAGGGAGGAAGGGTGGATGGAAACCCGGCGTCGGCATTAGCCTGCTATTAACGAAAGACGCCATGGGGATCACGGCTTAACGTCTCATCCGACAGACGGAGTACTGTACTTGAAGTGCCCTCCACAATACACTCAAGTAGGGATCGGGTTTCCTCTTAAAAAAAATCACATCTGAAGGGATTTGAACCCAGGCCACCCTTATAGTTAGCTACTCTTGCCACCACACCAACCCGATCCCCCACATATTGTTCGAATTTACCCTTGAAGTCGTGTTTCCTGACCCAAATTCAGACTGGGCTAGTGGTATAATTTTCTAACTTTTCGGATCAGACTAGGGAATAGATCATTTTTTTCGACAATACGTCTTAAACAATGAAATATTCGTGGGGAGAAAGTTATAAAATGGTTCGGTTCGGACATTCCTCCGTGGACAGGGGCGGATGTCTCTGGATGGCCAGTTCAGTAGTTGCAAATTAACAGCCTCCCTCCCCTACCATGGTCCAGGTGTGTTGATTACACTGGTGACGAGAAAATTCAGCTTGAAATAAACCCCTTTTGAAATTCGCCATGAATTCCAATGGTAGTGTAACTGGCTAACACACCTCTCCGACTATTAGGAGGTTTTGGGGGATTTAAGGTGGAATCAAACAGATATTATCCAAGAGAATTCGATCACTTTCGCGTATATATTTGCACTCTTGCGTATGAGATTGCTCCAATCCTCTTATGCTCATTCTACTGTGATATTGGTCAGATCATAGCTCTGACTACCGATGAGGAAATATATAGAGTTGGCGGCTTTGCTATCGAAATTACGATAAGTATTCTCTTGTACTGCTGACTTCTCGTTGATGTAGAGTATCGATCAATTTTATACTATCATGATATTCTTCACGTGATAATATCAATTAATGTCTATCGTTATTAAATAATTGCAGTTAACTTAGAGGATAAGGTGAAGAGTTCTCGGCCTGACACAGAGATGGCGCTCCGATCAGCAAAGCATTTGTTTCCTGCGTGGGTGCACGTCTATGTAGTTCGTATGAAAAGCTTCAACCTGTTCTCTCAAATAGTTTCTTTACAAGAATTTGTGCAGTAGACGTCGTGCGAGTTTTTCGAGAAAATGGATTAACTTGAATATCGTGCGGTCATAAAATTCTTCGTGTTGGATGGATTAACCCCTAAGAAAATTCATCAGTAGTTGACAAAAGTTTACAGGGACTCGGCTCCTTCCATGTCAACCGTTAAAAAGTGGGCAGCTGAATTTAAACGTGGTCGCACATCCCTCGAAGATGACCCACGTGAAGGACGGCCAAAAACCGCAACCACATCGAAAACCATCGAAAAAGTGCATGATATCGTGTTGGACGATAGGCGAATGAAAGTGAGCAAGATAGCCGAAGCTGTGGGGATATCGGAGGAAAGGATGCGGAACATCTTGCACATAGAATTAGGGATGTGAGATGAGTCTACAGGAATAATCACATCTGTGAAGGTGATCTCTGTATATACAGAAAAGATATCAACATGATCTCTGTATATACAGAAAAGATACCTTCACAGATGTGATTCTTCCTGTAGACTCATCTCACCACCATTCGCACAAGCCAGCCGCATTGAGGTGTATGATCAACCGTCTAGTGATCATTCCGATGACGATCCATAACTTTGATAAATAACTAAAAGTAATAAAAACTATATCAATTAGGATTGGCTTCAACATCAAGTGCTTAGATAAGATGCTTAACCGCTATCGCTCCAAAAGAACTACCAAATTGTTGACATCCCTGTGTATGGTCCCGAATAAAATTATCCGCTGGGTCAAATTACATTTTATCAGAAGTATATCTTATAAACTACAGAATATTGTTCCCAAAAATAATTGTAAAATCTCATTTTATAACCCTTTGACGCTTGACAAGATTTTATTTTATTCTATATACCCCCTCCTCCTACCTTGGCTCTGGTATAAATACATGTGAGAGTGTCTGTCCCATCACCTTGATAATGACATAGTATGTCGAAACCATGGTCGGTGTTGAAGTAGTACATTAAAGTGTGGATATTACTATTGTTTTTATATTTTATCATGGATATATCGCATTTCCACCAAGTTAAGCCTGAACCGATTTCATACGTCACCCTCGTATATTTATTCTATAACGAGTGGACGCAATCGTCTGATTTGTCGTCACAATCATCGGTTTGGGAGTTCTAGTGATATTGTGGCCATATTGATAAATTAATGCCAGGTGTATCGGGTGAATCTACAATTGTCAATAGTGCTACGTTTCAACCATCCTTCTGATGGGCATATAACACCAGTATCCCCCATAATCTGGGGGCGTCATAATCGTTTGTTAGAATGAAGCCGTCGTCAGCGAAACGAACTCAAGTATTCTCGTGACTATTGATGTAATGATTCAGCGTCGTCACATTCTCAGTATTTTTATTTAGTTTTGACAAAAATAAGGGCTGTGTGAGAGATATTTTTAAAGGAATATGCACGATCCAGGTTAGAAGTTTAGGAAAATTTAGCTGTACCGTGTTGGGAGAATTAGGTGCTACCCTTATACCTACGAAGTGGGAATATGCACGGACTATTAATTTTACCATTTGAAGTTCTGTAGTGCCTCAGTGCAGTAATTAACTTTACTTGGAAAGTCACCCTATATCGTTATATCTATAATAGTTGTCAGTTATGTTATGATTATTTTACCTTTATAAAAGTCCATCTCATCACTTAATGCAGTGTATTCAATAAATCTTTATCCTCTGATCATTAATATTTTGCTCTTTTAAGCAATCTACTTTTTACGCGGGTACCCTCTGGCATTGTTTTTTATGAAGAACGCAACCATAACTATCCTTTTGTTCTCCCAACAATGTATGCACTCTTGTACCGCATTACGTTATTGTTTGTATTTTAAAATTCAATGCTGAATGTATTGTGCATTTTTAATATGCAATTATAAACCTTTATCTTGTTACCATTCTTAAAAGAAATTATAAAAAAAGTTATTTCAAAATAGAGGTGGGATTAGATGGAAGATGAGACTTCTAAGTCTCAAATTGTCCATAGCAATGATGGATTATCATAGTAACTTACCTTAATTATTGTGACTCGATGTAACGAGCCCCAATTATGTTTTCTTAAAGGGCTCTATAACGGTGAAAACATTCTAATAGCCGCTGGAATATCGCCATTCACGTACTTATGCCTCAGCTCGGGAGAGGGCTTCGAAAGGTCCCCGCCATTTTGATTTAAGATAGAGCTCCCCACGTTGACCACTCGACGATAACGGGAGCGATAAACAATCCAGCTAATATTTGGGCAGTGATCTAAAATTGAAGAAAAAAATGGATCGAGATAATCCTATGTTAATATATTTAATAGTTAATCTTTCGTCAAAAAAGTAAACGGCCACATTTATTGGAGAAAAGGTTTATTTATGGCGATAAAAAATCTATATTTGTAAAGGTCACACCCAATGTTTTTTTATGATCCAATTCCGTATTTTCAGCGAAAATAGCTCCCCGACAGTTTTAGTTTTGCAGCTCTTGACAGATAAAATCTTTCATCGATTTCCGATTTGAGATTTAGAAATGTTTGATGGGGATGCTTTAAGCATTCAATGTTCGCTTTAATTTCGCTTCGTGGAACAAACTTTCGCGCGCACGGAAGGAGCCATGCGAGCGATATATATTGATATAACGCGTCCACTGACCGTCTTCTTATCAAAATATTGCCATTCTCCTGGTCCCCGACCTCCGCTACGTGGGTGAATTCTTACCATGCGAAATACCAGATAGGAGGAAACAGTTTATGAGCCATTTTATGTTGACATTAAGTACGTATCTTGTGATCCTGCTAATCATATCAAAATTATTTGTTTAAAGAGAAGATTCTCTAAATTCTGTCATGGAACAATCAAGTGTAAGGTATTCTATGAGAGCTCTAGATAATTGCGTATCACTAAAATGTTATAAATAGAACGTAGAAAGCAGCAGTCATCATTTCAAAGGCTGATTTGCTGTACTGTCAGCTAATTGATTTATTTCTACATTATACTATGCGAGTCGCCGCAAAGGTGTGTGGCGGGGGGTTAATTTCTGGATCAGGTTTCACTGTGATGTCGTTCATAGTTAGTGATATGTCATCCTTGGTATTCGTGTGAAATCCCTTTTATGTATTTCTCCTTCCTTAAAGATCTTCAAAATGATGATGTTTTGCGAAACGCTGTGTTGAATATCCAATGTCTTTCCCACTGCACGTTTTTCACTAGACGCATTCTCACTCCAAATATTCGTCGGACTTCTTTGATAATGATTTTCTCCTTTAGTTTTATCTCCATACATTCTTTGATAACACTACATTTTTATTGTTTTAAACCTCGTTTCATCTACAGGACTAATCATTTAATCTTCACTGCTTGCTGTAAAGATATGTTTTTATGAAGAGCTCCCTTACTTTCAAACGTGTTGGACTTTCCTCCTGGAAGAACGCTTATATTGCGAGGGTTATTCTGCTTGCAATATTTTTTCTTCCTCCATCGGTGGTGAGTCTGGCTTTTTCACTTCTTCTCACTCGGCTTCACGAAGTATAATTGCTGATTTCTTTACTTGGATCTTTAGTTTCATTTCTTTTTAATTTTTCCCAGTCTACTCAGGAATATCACGAGATCTTTTTCCTTTCCTCCATGGATTGCCGTTAGAGCTAAGAGTAACTTACTGATTTTCTCCTCAATCTTGTACAGGCACTTTTGAATTTCTTCACATAATTCATTGCTTTCTTCAATTTTATGTAGAAGGCCATGTATCATAGCAACGCACTTGCCGCAGCTTACTGCCCTCAAATTACTCATGCGCAACCATATTTTTGGTGACGAAAATATTTTCTTATATTATTTTATTTATTTTATTTATTTTATTTTATCTTCACTACCCCGAATACAGCACGATGTGCCAATTTACGTCGGGTGAATAACAGTAACAACGGACGAGACACAAACACCCATGTCCTGGGCAGATAATATTTTACCCAGGCGGGACTCGAACCCGCGACCCTAGGATTAGCAGGCGAGGACTTTACCCCGCCGCCACCGGGGCCGACAATACCGACCGAGGTTTGTCCAATACTCCACTTTTAATGTAACTGTTAATTCACCAAAAGTATAATGCTTCAAAAATAACCTCTTAAAGCGCACGTGATTCTATATCATTAATGGATTGGAAGCACATAATTACCTTTCGTGGGCATTGGTAGGTTTATAACTATGTTGTAAATGTGTATTTGCATAACAGTTTGAATTACTTGTTACTGAATTTCTTGGTACCATTAGTTAAATTAAATTCAATTAGTTAAATTTCACATGGTTTCCTCTTAGTTCATTGAGAGAAAGTTGCGGATTAATTCCTTTTCATGGAAAATGTTAAACGTATGGTGAATTTAAATTGGACTAGACTCTCACGTGATGAGTGCGCTAATTCAGAGCCACTCTGCTTTTATTGCGTGCTGTAATTGCTTCTGGTATACCTGTGTAAACCTGGATAACATCTGTGCGTTTACATTTATCATGCATTTAATCTAATTTCTTGTCGACGACCGGTTCCCGAATTATATTTTGCTAATTGTATTCGTGCGCTCTCCAGGATTGCGGTCTCTGTTTTCATTATTGCTTTTACAGATTAAATCGAACGTATTTTGTCTTAATATATTTTGCTCTGAAATAAGTTCTGCATTTTTGATTCCGAAAGCTCACAGATCTCATTTGTGAACATATAAAGTGTATTGTGAAGCGGTGTATTCCAGTAAAATTCCAAGTTTGTAATTTTTCGTCATTTTTATGTTGAACCACAATATTCCTTACAATGCATAGAAATTGTGGTATCCATGTGAGGTAAGAACTTCATTACAGCGGTTAATGGTCTTATATGCTGAGGTTCTCGTAAACTTTAGGTGTCAAAGTGTAAAAAGGACGTGCACCGAAGTGTAAAAAGTATATGTATCTCATCATGCTATTATGCAAGTATGTATCTAAACCTCTAGGTCTGACAGATGCGATAAAATAAGATAGATACACTGCCGAACAGATTGGTACAAAAACTCGTTCTTTCCGCGAATAAGAAGCGACAGCAACAAAAATTGAGCTCCACTAAATACACTCCTATAATACATGCTACCATTTCATCTCCAAAAAACTTACACCTTACACGGCTGGTGACCTAACACACCCCTGCCACACGCCCATGGGGCGGCTGGAAGGGTATTATGTAGATGTATGCCCCTCGCCAAATCTCAGAAGGCTATGCAGAATTTTATTATTTCAATGACAATTGGAAGATGTTCAGTTCGCCAGTGAAGGCAATCCAATTTTGAATATTTCCTGATAAGTATGTCTATTTATTTTAAATTCCCATGACATTACTTTTCCTAAATCTTCATACACAAAAAATGTATCCTCAAAGATGATCAATCAGTGGATTTCCATAGATTTCAATGGTCATTTGCCTCGTCCTCTCATTTGATTTTCTCTTCATAATTTTATCAATCCTCGTATTTCCATACTTTAAGATTCATATTTTTCATTCTATTCTAAATATTTTAAAACATTTCTTGTAATTGCCTAACTTCTATTTCTTTTTTCTTTAACCGTTTTCGCACTTTTTTGTACATCTTTCTAAGTTCACCTACCTTTCACCGTTCTTCAGACAAAATCCTCAATGTTATTTTTATCAGTGCTATCTTATAATTTGTTGTTTCAGCTGAAGCCTAAACAATTATGCAATTTCTCTGTACTATTTTTTAGTACTGTTTGGAATCATCTTGGATTCTGTGTGAGGTTAAGGAACGGAATAAAATTGTTGTGCTGCGTTCTGTCCATAGAAACTATAGGCATTCATGCATTGCTCTATTTTTAAATTGTGCATTATGTATAACTTGAGTGGCGCTTTAGGAAGATGTTGTTCCTTTTTATCCGTTAAAACTGCGTGATTTACTGATTTTTAAACCCATTTGCATCCCTATGTCATTTTCTCCGCATACCATTGAGTCCTTTTCTCACTGAATATCTTGGAAATGAGTATTAGAAACGTTCCGAATAACATCGTCTTCTGATGATGATGATGAATGATAAAACTTCTACCTATGTCTTAGTCTTGGTGACAGTTGTTTTTAAATATGTAAACATGTTCCTTAGCCCAATGCTTTGGATCTTCTCTTGTCTCTAGCACAAATTAACAAACAATAATCTTCAGTAACATGGTAATGTTTGCCTACGATATCGCACTCCTGGCGGAGAGCGAGAAAGAGCTGAAAGAGACATTGGGATTAATGGAAGAGGTTTTTTACACCCGGTATAAAATGAAAACTAGCTGACCCGTGCGAATATTTCGCACAGTATGCAGCTTCTTCCTGTTTCTTCCTTCTTTCTTCCTGTTCTTCTATCTGTTTCTTTCCATGGGCAATTATATGTTATTTATGTTTGTGTTAAAGATACATAACGTAAACATAAACGGTCATACTGATTGCACGTAAAATGTAAATAATCTAACTAAACGTGTGTGTTAATTGATGGCGCCTCCTACAGTCTTTTAAGCACGTAACCATAGCCAACATATTAGTTGATTATCGCCAACCCTTCGTCTGTGTTCAGTGACAGGTTCTAGAGGTCTGCCCCGTCCTCTTGGTCTGCCTCGAGGCCTGCCTCGTGACGTTGTGCCTCTTTCCATTGTATAGTTCTGTAACATTGAACGGGATGTATGCATGAGCAAGTTATGTTCATAAATGTTTACAAACTATTTTTGTAAGCGAATATCGCATAAATATGAAATCAAAAAGTTTTAATTGCATTGACTGACCAGGTGACCATTCACCCATATACAATCACTATGTGTATTTCGCACTATTTTCATTTTAAACCTTTTTTTGAAGTTTAGAATTAAAAAAATGTGTGGAGTCGATATACCTCGAGCGAGTAATCGACATGGAAAAATTGAAACTTTTAAGTCAAATTAATGGGTAAATAGTGAAATTTGAGATTGAGATTGTATTTTTCGTCAGAAGCCGGTGATTCAACGTTTAAAATGATACCTCATCACTTAAGGTCCAGTATTAACGGAGCATATACGGAATGACAGAAAAAGACCTTTCTGTAATAATATATACGATAAACAAGAACAAGACTGAAGTAATGGCGGTAATCATACACGGGACTAGAGCAGAGCTGGTTCTAGGAGGAGAAGCACTAGAGACGGTGGATGAGTTCGTTTATTTGGGAAGCAAAATAACATCAGATGGGCGGAGCAAGAAGGAAATCGTAAGCCGCATTAACCAGGTCAAGTTAGCCTTCAACAAGAAAAACAAACTCTTCACCGCCAGCAAGATTAGTTTAAGGATTAGGAAATTGCTATTGAGGACTTTTGTATGGAGCGTTCTGCTCTATGGTAGTGAGACCTGGACAATTGGAAAGAGAGAGAAGGAAAGAACGCAGGCATTTGAAATGTGGTGCTATAGGAAAATGCTGAAGATACCCTGAGTGGCAAGAGTAACGAACGAGGAGGTGTAAAAGAGGATAGGGGAAAGACGGTGTCTACTCAAAATGCTAAATAGGAGAAGGAACACCTGGATTGGCCATATTCTCCGACAAGAAAGCTTGGACAGATGATGAAGGAACTAGGTTGCCAATCGTGCAAAGAAGTGAAAAGATTGGCCCAAGATCGGATAATGCGGAAGACTGTTGCAGACCAATCCTAGGATTTTAACCAGAGAAGAAGAAGAATCTTTAGATAATGGCTTTATTTTTAAAGACGATCAACTGATTAACTTGGGCTAAAATGGAGGAAATAATACCTATACTGTATTTTAGATACGATGGTCCCCTTCTCCTAGTGCGATTTCTTGCTCCCTCTCGGCTCATGCTCTGTCCTCTTCTCCCCTTTTGTGAAGCCAATTCTATTCCTTCCCCTTCTCCGCTCACCAAACATTCCCCTCTCTCTTTCCTTGGCCTTTAGCATCCATAATCCCACCATATCTCCCGTTCCAGCCGCCTAAAGCCTCATATTCCTAATCCCGAACTTTGGAGCGTCTCCTCCCACTATGCCAAACACTTACTTCTTCTTTTTTCTCTCCGCTCATCGCTTACTTTTTTTCTTACTTTCCATTCCACCGTTTGCAAAAGTATAAAAGCCTGAATCACACGATACTTCACCTTGTACAAGTCCGGGGATGCTAGCGAGTACTGGATTTCTAGTACGAAACCTAGCATGCTTGAAACCTTCCTAGGAGCTATCGCACGATACTTGAACTTGCACAAGGTCTGTTTAGTAGATCTTAGATCTAGTACAGCGGCGGAAGGAGTTTGAAGAGCGAAATGGATGATTTCGAACGAAGTTGACGGCTTTTTGCCGCTGCAGCTGCCGTAATAGCCTTCCTCAATTGCCTCAGGTACCCAAGCCATTGTGTCTTGTTGTGAGGTTTGAGTTGTTTATTTGATCGCGGGAAATTGTAATTGTCACGAGGGACTATGGAGGCGCTGATTACAAAAATTGACGACCGCATTGCAAAGAGCAAAGATGATTGGTCGGCGGCTAATAGGTCCTTCTAGGAGCAAGTATCAAACTAGTACCGCACCAATTACGAAAACAAGGATGGCTAGCATCCTCGATATTGTACAAGGTCAAGTATCGTGTGATTCAGGCTTAAGGCTTGCCGTGTCTGCTGCTATTCGCCTTCCTCCAATGCTATCGTCTCCCTCAGTATTGTGGTCGGATTAAGTACATTGTTACGCCTGTTCCTTTTGTTATTTTCATACACACACATAAGTGTTCTATAGGATTGGTGCAGCGTATTCAAAATTCAATCACTTCTTTTAGTCAACATTTCGCTGATTTATATGTGTAATCTAAGGGGAAATTAGTTTGAAAAAGTTTTAACATTTTAATCAAATTCATTATTGGCTTTACATTTTCTCTAAACTTTGAAATCAATATTTTCACTTTGAGATTGAAAGCAAGATAATAAACGAATGGCAACAATGTTAGTGGTTGCTCTATATAAAGATCACCAGCAAATTGATAAATACACAAGAAAAAATATTTTAATTGCATTCAAAAACTAAAAACATTTTATTAAAATATCTAATATAAAAATCTCAACAATATAGTATCGATGACATGAATATACATTCTGCACAAATTATCTATAGATATGAATTGAATAATCATATATATCTTTAGGCCAATTCAGTTAAAAGTATAATGTGCGTAGGAAATATTCTTTCTTAAGTGGATGTTATGATGAGTGGGCGGGTAAGAGAAAAGAGGTAAAATTCTTTAATACCCAAGGCCAATCCTGCAGATCAATAGGATATACGTATGAAAAGGTGGTCAAAATCTACTTACAATGGTATTATTTTTTATTTGAGCGTTTGAAATCTCACTGTGGCTCCAAATGTAGTGTGGAAACTCCAAGTATCAATGCTAGGATTTAATTTGAGTTGTGAACTTCTTTTTCTGCATCGGCTGAAGGTGTTTCCGCCGTAAAGGCACATTATTTCTTTTTCTAATTGCGGTATCTTTTAGAAAACCATGTTCCCTATCTGATATTTGCAACAAAAAATTGCCACTAAACGCTATTTTCTCGCAAATTGGACTGGAGTAACATTGTTTTAAGTAATGGGATGGGTAAGATACAGGATAGATATTTTTTTATCTAACTGAAATTCCATTCTCACCGGAAACTGTTGATGAGAAGCGAAAACTTGATAAAAATTGCTTAAAAATAAAAACTATATATATCTATCTCACCATCCTATTAGTTTTAGTCATTAGCAATTTTTGAGATGATCGAAGAAAAAAAATGTGCCAGCCTTTGAGTATGGTGTTGTAGTCTTAATCAGTGGTTATACAAAAGTGCTCATAAAAAATATATTTGAAATTTTACATATTTTGTGGCCTTTTTTGGTTTTGAAGGGTCAGTGCATGTCACAACGAAAGCAGGATTTTTTAACCAAACGAACAAAAAGTTGAAATAAAAGTTGAATTACACAGCCACAGTAGAATCTTCCTGAAGTTTTTTAAATTCAATATTAGCAGCACATCCATAAAAAGGAACTTTAGAGCTGCTAATTCGTCTCAAACACCATTGCAGTATTTTTTTAAAGCAATTTTTGTAGAAATTTGGGTGTCATAAGTTCTTGTAGATGGTTCAAGCACTATAATCATCGGGTTTCAAAATGAAACCAATTGATGATTCATTGCAATTGTTCTGTAACAAATTATTCAACTATTGTAAAAATCTATCCTCAATTTGAATTGTTTTTATAGAAAAACTCTCTGCAACTATGAATAGTAGAATCGATAGAATGAATGCTTAAAACATTACGTCGAGGGAACATGGTCGAAATACATTCGTCTTTTTTCATTTTTATATTTATCTTTTGGATAAAATATAACGACAAAATGAAATTAAAAACAGCTTTAACCTCCTCTTTTAGTGCTCATCAGAACAGTTTTATAGCTTTTAAATGTAGCAAAACCGTACAACTTTGCTGCAATTAGGTTGCTTGGTGAGGAAAACTAATTTCTGTTATAAAACAATTGTAGGCTCAAAATTGGTTTTTTACTGGCTTTTCATGCAATCCTTAAAACCTATTATGTTAATAATTGCCTTTATAATAAATCATTTTGAAATCATTCGCAATATAATCCTTATGCTGATTACAGACCTCGTTGCTCACTGGAAGGCTGACAAGCTCTGTAATGTTTGAACTTCGTGACAACTCCGACATTTGCAATGGTGTGAACGAATTCTAATATAAATGATGAAAAATTTCTTACTTCACCACAATTTGCCTGTTTATTGCAAATTAATGCTGTTTTATAACTTAGTTTGCCAGAAAAGGTATTTCATTTTAATGTTAGCGCTGCGATTTTAAAAGGCAGAATGACAGTGGGACTTCAATCCCAACACCGGAAACATTCTTTGTTTTAATAAAACGGAACGAACAAGCTCGGGATGCTGAAAAATTTCAAGCGGCCGCCCAGACTGCTCCTTCAGTCAACCGTCCGCCAATATGTAATCCAATTAGTGCCGCTTTTAACGAAGCACAGCCACGAACGCAAACATTTGGACGGCTGTAAACTGACGCGGTCATTTCGCAATAATGTCATTTCCTCCCCCGGACCTGAAGTCCTGAAAACGATAAAAAGGGAGAGATGTGCAATGGTCGCTAGGCCTCCATGGTAATAGTCGCTGGGAAGATTTGGGGCACATGGGGACAGCGGAGGTGGGCGCGGACGTGAGAGGAGAAAGCGGGGCGGGCGAAATTGAGCCCACCAGTAGTCAGGTCATGTCCATTATGGCGTAGAATAGAGAGGAAGCGAGAGGGGCGAGGGAAAGGTAAAAAAAATCAACAGAAGAGTGACGGCGTGCTGTAATTGGTACACGAGCCGCAAAGCGAGCGCCCTCTAACGGAAAAATACATTTATTCATATGCCATCTGTCGGCCGAAATGGGAAAACGTGCGCGATTGCATTTTGTTTCCGCCTCCCGCTTTGCCGTTCAATTTTTTTTCAGCGATGCCCTCGATTTTTTTGCATCTCTGGAGATTAAAAAGGTCCCAATATCCTCTCTTGGTTTGGCGCCGATGAGGCGTAGCTGAGTGGAGACGGGAATGGAAGACGGTTTAGAAGGTGGTTTTAATGGAACCCGGGCCTGATTCGCGAGACGACGAGTAATGTTGGAGGCATGGGAAGGGATTCAGGAGCCCTGGACACTGAAACTTGCGCCAAATCCGGAATGCAAATGAAAAGCAAAAAAAAAACAATTCCTGCTCCCCCACGGAGAACTGCAGATCGGTCCATGAAAAACAAAACACGGCCACGGCGCGTACGCGTTGGCCCGAGACTTTGCTGCCTTTTGGTTGCGATAATCCCCTTCTCTTTCCTCGGCACCGATTCAATCGAATCTCGCTTGACGTTGTCGGCGAATGAATATAACAAGTAATTTCAGTGTTGGTCTCTTCTTTTGATCTCTAATCTCCTTGAAGTCACCGTCTGTTGCATTTTCTCCAATGAGAAATCCGTGCAATGGGTACTAAAATCTCGTTGAAAGCGTGGAATTAGAATATATGGTACTTCAGCCAGTTACAATCTCGTCCAAGGCTTTGACTCTGCGGGTAAGCTGTCATTTGGCGGCGCCACCGTTCCCTCGTAAGTCCTCGACATAATGACAGATTCTTGTCAAATCAGATCTTAAACTGACGAAAGTCAGTTTGTAACGTAATGGCAGCACCGTCTTCTCAGATGAATGGAATGATGAAATGCGGAATTAAAACTCTAATATACTCTCAGGCTTATTTTAGTGATCGGGGGCCCTACCACAACGCTCAGCTGCGCTAAATATAATCTTTCACTCAAATTCCGATTCATCCAATGGCTCAAGCTTAACGCTTATGGCTCAGTACTCTTTCCCCAGGAAGTTATCGCGTAACGTTGTACTGGTCACTCTTCTTTGAAAAACAGCCTGTCCGACTCCTATCTTTGTCCGTGTCCTGTAAGTCCTTCTTATTGCAATTCTGCCGATGTATCATTAATAGCGAGAAAAACCGTGGTTTCCTGTCATATTGTATTATAAAATGTAAAAGAACTAATATAAATATGGACCCCAGAAATCAAGGGGTCTAAGTGACATTAAAAAAAGTTAGGTGCAGGCATGGGATGTGAAAGTATAAATCTTTTAGGTAGTATAGGGATCCAAGTGATTTCCTTGACAGGCGATGCTATCTAGGGTAATGCCTCTTACCTACTTAGTTTGTTGTACAAAATTTTCAACTTTGACTTAAGTTTTCTCAAAATAACGATTTTGTTACTTAGACCCCTAGACTTCTGGGGTCCTCAAATCAATCCCTCGATGACGGGGTCAGTGAGGTATATTAAATACTGACAATGAATATCATTCAAATAAAATCGGAAGGAACCATGGAATGAGAAAATGTGATACTTCATACGAGCAAGGGAGCTGTATGAGTGACCACTAGAGAGATTTTCAAAAGCTTTCTACCGACTCAGGAAGGTGGTTGATGCCCACGTTTTGATGAATGTCTCTGCCATCGTCATCAGTGGTTAATGCAGGGCAGAGACATCGATGGAAATGTTGAAGAAAGCTGCCTTCCTGATTCAGTGGGGAACCTGTGAGAATTTCACAACTTGTGCGTCAGGGAAACACCAAATGCTTCATATGAATGAGCAAGTCGGTGACTGGCCGATTATGCCTATAAGAGAGTTTTATGGGCATTTTAACGGCGTCGTTGCGCTATAGTTCCTGCAAAAGCTCCTGGCGCCAACCTCTGCGGCAGGGATGTGAGGTACTGACGGAGGACAAGAGAGGGGGGAGGGGCTGTGAGGGAGGGTGAGGCAAGGCAACCGAAATATTTCGCGATATATGCTAGAATGTAAGGATTTGGGCAAGTGGTTAAAATCATCGATGACTATTGACTGTACCAGGGATCCAATTTTGAGGTCTCATAGTGAGACGAGTGAAAATGGGACGGCAGGGAGTTGTTAGTCATCCTTACCCTCGAAGTGCTTGTGTTGGCTGCAATTAGAAAGGCTCCATACTAAACATCCTCGCTCCCTCGTTTCGCAGGAGTCAGAAAGTTCAGCAGCTCAAGTCCCAAAATAATTCTCTGTGCCGCGCCAGGAACTTTTGAGAGAGCTATACACGAAAATGATATGAAAAAACCGATTCCCGACCGGGAACCAAACATGGTTATGTTGGGCATGAATTTATAATAATAAAGTTTATTACTTTCCAGAAAACAAATGGTCAAATGACATTTCTTTGTACATATTTTTGGAAAGCTTTAGGCAGCCTCTTGGAACGACTGTGTTTTCGGAGGGACGATCAACTAACTCGTCTAGATAGCCGCTGCCTTCGTCAGCAAATAGCAAGCAGTAAGTGCTAAATTACCGTTGCCGATGAAGCACGTCAACCGAAAATAATGCTGCTGAGGGAATATTATTAGGAGTCGTTTATATCTACATCTACATCTACATACTACCCCGCGAGCCGCCGCATGGGCGTGTGGCAGGGGGTGGTAGGTCACCAGCCGTGTAAAGATGTAAAGGTTTTGGAGGTGAAATGGTGACTTGTACTATGGAGTGTATTTAGAGGAGCTCAGTTTTTGTTGTGGTCGCTTATTGTGCGCGGAAAGAACGAATTTTTGTACCTATCCGTTCGGCAGAGTATCTCTCTTATTTTATCGCATCTGTCAGACCTAGGTATGTAGTGAGGCGTGTTGATAAAATTCTCTGCGTTGCTCTGATCCCGCAGTTCTGAATATCTCAAGCAGCCTAAGCCTAGCGTACAACCTCCGAGTCTGTCGGGGCTTCCACCTTAATCCCTTTAACATTTGTGTAACACTATATGTTCGTTCGTAGCAGTTTTTAACGAAGCGTGCTGCTTTTCTTTGTGTTTTGTTAATTTATTTGGTTAAATCTTTACGACCATGGTCCCAAACACTCGTTTTTATAAAGTATGCCGTGCGTTGATTTGCATAATTTCCCCTACGTTGCTTCTTGTCTCCATCCGTTTGTCTGTCTACGTTAGTTATTTTGGGAGTGGAATGGCAACTTTACTCATTAGCTTCATTAAACATTGTTGTGTAGCAGGATAAGTGGTTCAGGAAAAGATGTATGGGAAGCCGACATCGGCGTTAGCCTATTGCTAATGAAAGAAGCCAAGGGATCCACAGTTCCATGTCCTATTTGATGGACGGAGTGCCACTCTCCGCTTGGAATCCAAGCCAGTACTCTAGCCTTCTAACCAACCCTATCTCTGTACAATCTTCAGCATGTTTCATGAAGGTAGCGACTACAAAAAGTATATTCAGTCATGTGAATATATTTTAGAGAATTATACCATACGGATAATGCCATAAATATGAGCTTATGAGCGGCATAAATTTCACTTTATGATCCACTCTCCTTCAATGCCTAAAAACTTAAAATTAATCCCAACTCTTCTTTTCTGCCGCAGGCTTATAGCCTAAGCTCCCATTTTATTTTGTTTTCTTTCCGTCCTTCCTCGCAGCCAACCTCCGTTCCTCCCTTCCACCTCTCTGCGCCCGAAATTTCTCGCTTCCTTTTCCTCTTCCAAGCCACTAGCTTTCCTCCACCTCGTTCTCTCATGTTACGCCTAATATCAACGAAAATTGCCGGTTCGTACAACCACCGTTTATAGTAGAGGAAACGATAATTGTATGAAATCAAGGGTGTTGGGAGTTTCTTGGATGAAACGCTACATTCTTATAAAACAACGCGCTCTAGAATTTATATTCTGCAAAGTAACGAAGTGGAATGCATGCATTTATGTGTGTGTGTAAAACTCAAGAACAAATTTAAAATTGGATGTTTATTTAATATTTTCCCTGCGCAAGTAATAGGTGATTTTTTCATGTCACTATTGGTATATGGCTCGATTCCCGACGAATAAATGTGTTCCTCCTAAGATATGCGTACAAAGTCAGTTATCATCACTTGGTAGCTTTGTTTCTTTTGCAAAATTCGGAGAGACATCAGTCAGTCATCACGAATATAAATGTTCACCCGCTGTAAGAAAACGCAAAAGCATTCTTATACTCATCGTTTAAGGGGTTCGGGTTGGTGTGGTGGTTAGAGTACTCGCCTACCACACGGGCGGCCAGGGTTCAAATCCCTGCAGTGGCGGATGTTTTTCAGAGGAACCCTACTTGAGTGTCTTGTGGAGGGCACTTCAAGTGGAGTACTCCGTCTGTCGGATGAGACGTTACGCCGTGGTCCCCTTGGCGCCTTTCGTTAAGAGCAGGCTAATGCCGACGCCGGGTGTCTATCCACCCTTTCTCCCTTACCTATCCCATATGGCGCAAATGACCTTAGCCGTCGGTCGCCTCCCCAAAAATCCAATCCATCCAATCCTCATCGTCTAATACAGATTTTGGGTCCAAAAGCGGGAAATTTTGTGTCAAATATAACAATTTATGGAGTAGTATTTTTATTTTGACTGCCCATCCCAACATTGCTCCGTTTACTGCGACTCGTCATACCGCGACCAGTCACACGTTGCTTAATCTATTTATTGTTGACGACCCTGACAGAGTTTTTTTGAAACTCTAAAGTGACTGTCTCTTTTTTATCATCTCATGACCTAATCCAAATTTTCCAATTTCACTCCTTTTCCCTCAAGCCTTCGATTTGTAGAAATACATTAATTTCCATGTTCCTCTTGTGCTGTGCTATCCTGAGCGTTATCAAGCTCCTTGGTTCAAAAATGAAATCCTTAAACTAATGTCCGCGCGTATTCAGCTTCGTCCTACCTATACTAGCACTAGATAGCCTGCTGATTTTCAATTATTCAAGGATTCTCGGAATATGATTAAAGCTCGCTTTACCGAAACCTAGCACTGATACTTCGACCCAAAACTCTATCTATTCGGAGGCCAAAAGACAGCCGACTGGAGGATCTCCATCTCCTATTTGATGCTAACATTCTATTTTCATCAAATCACACCTGAGGTTTCTTTGAAGCAATCAAAGCAGACTAAATCCTACTCCCCAGGCTGTGATGGAATGTCAATCTCGTATGTTCACAAAGCCATCCAAGTCCTGCTATCATGTATCCTTGATATTTCCAATCCTTCCTTATCCCATGCTCAATATCCTGCTGCCTGGGAAATAGAACTTATCGAATCCCTCAAAAAGGTAAAAAAGCCCTCTGACATCAGGCCTATCTCTATTCTCTGCGCCGTATAGGAAACACTGGAGAGGATTGTTCACTCTCAATTTGCAATATTTCTATAATCATTTGGTAAAATTGATTCTTTTTGACAAATAATTGGTGACCTTAATGATCTTATTCGGTTTTTTATACAGCCCTCGATCAAGCCAATCATTCATTACTCTTACGAAAACTAATATCCCTGAATTTTTCCAGCTCCACCTTCAACTCGTTTAATTTCTATTTGTCTGGTAGAATTCAAACTGTTTAAGGTAGTTTGAGCGAAATATCATTTTACCTATAAATCAATGAATTTTGTCTCATTTTAAATGAAAATATATCACCCTTCCATTGACATAAATAATCCAACCCCTTACCACATTACATTCCGAGATATTTGACAAAAAATACCAGCCCTTTTACATGGAAAATGGTACGTATATGCACCCCAGAGAGACCTTATAATAAAAATGAGGCATTTCCTACTCTGAGATCTCCTAAAAAAATCAACAGTGTGTATTTTGTGTGTCTGCACAACTTTTTTTAAAAATTAATCATATTGTTACCGCAGTAAATTCTTCGGGATCACAATAAACCTTCCGTTTTGAAGGAGTTCCAAACGCAAGGGATCTATCTCGCTCGCACTAACTTAAGGGTCCGGAGACGAGTCATTCTCTTGGCTTCCGGTTACATGCGTTGCCCCAAAAGTCTCAATTCTCGGACCTCTCCTGTATACCATTCACACTCACGATCTGGCTTCGAGGATTGAACACTCTAAGTATATGCTTTATGCAGTCGTTCTTCAACATTGCATTCACTCCTCTCTCGATGACTTACATGTTTTATTGGTGAAATCAACATCAATATTAGTTCTATCATCCAAAGGACTAAAATCAACTGCACTCAGATAAACCCAATTAAAACGCAAGGAATAATTTTTGGTAATAAAAGACTTTTAAATAATATTGATAGTGATCGCCTATACGTTTTAGTATGACTATCGTTCAGATCAAAAGATCTTATGATACCGTAGTCTCACTCCGTTATCTAGTTTGTCACGAAACCAGTATGTCCTTGAAATGTGTAACAAGGGAAATTTAGACTTTCGATCTACTCAAGCTACAAAATAAAAACATTCTACCTGTTTCATCCAGAGTTATGCTTGAAACTTCCCTCATATTTCCAATCATGTGATCCAACTAATGTTCTCGACAAAGCTCATCTGCTAATTAACTTATGAACTGGATTTGTATTCGATTTTCCGAGAGAGGATCTTGTGTCCTAAGTGGCTTGTTGATCTAGAAAAGTGGCTACCTGTTGTTTTTCTGTGGAAATAATTCTTAAAGTCATTTATTTTTCACCTCTTTCTTTATCACAATCCCGACTCTCTATTGTTCTACATACCCACAGGAAAAGTGTTTCCCAAAGATTAACCCAATCTGACCCTAGCTTCCTCCATATGCCCTAAACTCGTACCAATCTCTACCTCAAATCCTTCCCCGTCGCTTCTTCCAAGTATTGGGACTCGCTCACTTTCCACTCGCTCACTTAAATCCTTCTCCTCACTTCAATCATTCAAAAATAAGCTTTATTCATATTAAACATGAAGTAAATTTCTGTTAATTTGGTAAATGCAATCAATTATAAATGTGGCACTTAATTGGTTAATTATTGTATAATTATTATGATTGTTGGATCAGAATGTGAATGTTTTCATATATTAATTGCTCTTATGGGTTACCCGAGAAGGCTTTTCATTCATTCATTCATCCCCTTGACGACCAAAGTTTTTGTGGAGCTTGTTTCGCATAAAATGTTTTGATTTCTTTTCACAAGAATCAAAGGCATTTCGTTCCAAATATTCAATGTAGAGGTTATTTGTGACTAAAAAAGCAGGAATTCCGCTGCCGCACCTTCGGTTTGCTCGTAATGCTTCCCATTCCACGAGAAACAGGATTTTTTGGTTAAATTCTCCATGTTTGGAAGGTGTTAATTAGCCCTCTTGTTATCACAGATGAACTCCTAGCCTATGAAAATTTAAGTTTCATTTTTTAATAGTCACATATTGTAAATAGCTATTCATGCTATGTTTTGAATGAAAAGCTGTTACCGATCGATATTTACATACATACATACCAATCACGCCGTTCCCTTCCGGGGTAGGCAGGGTCACTAAGTTTCAATCATTAATACGTATTGGTACACCTAACTCTGCTTCGATAATTTTCTCTATACTGATCTGTCCTCGCAAACCTCTTTTGCTGCATTTACTCCCATATACTGCTTCATTCACACCCTCATGTTTTTAATCCTCTAATATTCCTCTTCCTAAGAATTTCCTCAACCACATTCAACCACAACTTTCTCGGCCTACCTCCTCCTCTCGCACCATTCATTTTGCTCTTATATATCTGTTTCGTTATTCGACTCTCATCCATTCTCTCAACATGGCCAAACTAACGAAGCACACAATCCTTTCATATATGACCATTACTGGAGCATCTAACCCACATTCATTTATTACCCACTCATTCCTGTCCCTATCCATCCTACTTTTGCCGCAAACACTCCTCAGATTACTCTTACCCACGGCGTTTAGTCTACTATCAATATTTAAATAATACCTATTTTGGTCAATAAGTTGGTATCGTGTTTGAGGTTGAAATAATGTGACGCTTTATTGCACAATTTCCAGACTTAAGTTATTTTTTACTCCTCTGTTAGCTCGGTTCTTATAATGTCAAAGAGCATTTATTTTTTGTGAAACTTGGTCGACAAATATTTTATGGCTAGCATTTAACAATTGCTTCAAGTAATATTTTGAGTGTTAAATAATTTTCCTCTTCTCACCTTGCTACTGTCAATATTTTTCACTGCAGAAAGAAGGCGCGTTGGATGACCATTGGGTCCCAGTTCCCATCGACGTAGTAATCTTATCATGTTATAAACTTTTAACTGACGTTTGAAGCGCGATTGTAACGAATGATTCTCACCTGAGAAAAAAACAGCCCCCGAGGGGAATCCCTTCTCAATTATGTATCGCTAAGCACAAGATCAACGCTTGTCGCTGGTAATAAGGAGAAATTGGATGGAATTTCATTCAAATACCTTCCTCCTTTCTTTGCTTTTTCAATCTTTCCCTCCAGGTCCCCAGGAGCCCGGGGTAAATATAATAAAGGGATTAGGTTACCACCTCCACTATGAGCCCACCCTCAACTTTCTCTCCAGCGAGCGGGCCTTGCTAATAAGGGCGTGGGACAAGGGGAAGGAGGGGGGGGACATCTTTAAGAAGTCTCGGGGAGGAGGCGTGAGAGGGTAGGGTAAAATAGGACTAGGGTAAGACGGAGGGGAGGCAGAGGGGAAGGGACCGCTCTCATTGTTGAAAGGATAATGAGCGGGTTCTGACGAGAAGAGTGGGTTTGCGAGCGAAGGAAACGGTCCACCCTTTGTTTTTGTCGTGTTCCCTGGCAAGAGCTCTCCGGACGAAGGAGGAAGGGGGTAGAGGGAAACGGTGGTTTCCAAGGCTTAGGCTATTATACGGAGGCGGAAGTTTGGAAATACATGCTTTTGTGCTCAGAGAGCGGAGTGTGAAGGAAAAAGTCTTTTATTTGAGCTCTGGGTACTCAACATCGCTCATTCAAGGATTCGGAAGAATTTACAGCGCGGGCATAAACTTTTGCTTGTTAGTTACTTCATAATTCAATTGAGGTCAGCCCTTTCGACCTTTTAGTCTTTCAAACGATGCTTGCTTCTCTAGAGGGCTCCCTAAATGACACGAAATGGACTAGTTCGTGCTTGGTTTTTAATCGAAATCACCGCTCTTCCACTATCGTGATTAGTGTTTGTGGCAAGTTTGAAGCTGCAGTAAACATATCTCCTTTAGGTCTCTTCATTGACATGGAAAAATGAAAGTGTGATTGCTCAAGTAAAGTTTATTTTAAATTATTCTCATTTTCTTAAGACAATGTGATTCGAAGCTACTTGCTCAAAGGGTAATTAAGGTAGTCCGAGCGAGATAGTTCCCACATTAAAGACCATATTCGAATTATTTATTGCTACAAATTCTCTTTTCCTTGCTCTAGAAGGAAAGAAAATGATCTCGTTGAATGAATTAGGGTCCGATGGAAAGTACTCTCAGGTAGCCATAATTTCATTGGCAGCATTGGTTTTAGCTAACGAATATCGTAATTGTTAATAAGGTTGAGCATTGGTGAGGTTTTCACTGCATTCATCAAAGAAGGGGGACAACAAACCATTAGAGAAAATATAATTTGTTTTCAACTTAATTATGTTAGTTACAACGCGCATATTTTATCAGCCTACAGTTAAAGATCATAGGTAGTTTGCTCGGAGTGTAATACATTAATATATTTTTACGTGTTTTTTCATATAGGCAAAAATATTATAATGCCTTTTTGTGCATAAAGGCGTTGACTGTGGTGAAATACAGGGAGCGATATGCCGTCCACTTTAGCAGCACCTAGCAATCGAAGCATAATAGTCATTCGCCAAATTATTATATATGAGAATTATTTTATTCATAAGCAATAAGATTGTAAAACTTATATTCCCTTTTAATTTTGTCGCATAAGGATGGGGAGCATTTTAAGGAGGTAATCGACTTCAGTCAACCACAAAAATTATGGACACGGATGGCGCTATTCGTATGTTAGACGAGGTGAATGCCGCATGATGTCTCTTCCATAATAGAGTGGCTACGAAAGTGTCAAGTAAGGATTTCACTCCGTCTACCTAGGAATCAAGATAACTTGATAGCAAGTTAACTATGCATTTGCCAAGTTCAAAAACGGCCTTAGTATCCTTACTGGGAGAAAGTTTCACATAATTGCAACATATTCAACAGATTCCGTCTGCCGGAGTATTGGAGAAATGAGCCGTTTCAATCAATTATTAAGTCGCTCATTTTTTGCTCCATTACTGGCTGGAGAAGAGGAATAGGAAAATCCACTCTACTCTGACAAAAAAATCGACAAGTTCAATTTTGGAACACGGCTCAAATCAGGATAAAATGGAAATCCTCGGGTTATGTACGTCAAACGCTTTCGGAGTTCACGCAAAACCTCCGCTATCTGGCAGCGCCAGATTTGGCGGGACGGCGAGGGAAGGGTTGGGATCGAAACGTGTCGTATTATTTACTCTTCCGCGGAAGATAAATCCTGCCGTGCTTCCGAAGAGAGATAAGAACGCGCGTCTCTGACGCGGAAGGATTTATTCAATTGTTTTTTGCGCTCCGTTGGTGTTTGCTCGCTGGAGTCTGCGGAAAAAAAACACGCCGCAGAATATAAATACACACACACACACTCCACTCTACTGTTCGCCTTGAGATGAAAGTGACTTCGGGGATGTTTACGACAGCGTCATGGTTTCCTTACCAACGAGAGAGAACTGGGAAAGTGTCTGGGTGAGATTTTTTCCCTTGAGTTATGGACGCCGGACTGTGCGCAAGAGAAAGCAAATGCAGAAGTGGAGGAAACTTGACTATTTGCGGAAAAAATCTGTCTTGACGTCTCGTCCATCCTCAGGCGACCTTGGGACTCGGTCATAAAAATCGTGGGTCAACGGATACCTCCGAAGCAGCTTAGGTTGCTGGTAAATAATCGGCATCATATTATCTGTTCCTTTATGCCTGAAGTCATTAGTTCCCGAAGGGGATGCTGCTACACCTCTGGCAGTGATCTAATCAAGAGGGGCGCAGGACTCCAGATCCTGATCGTAAAGAAACAAATTTGTATGCATTATGTGGATTAACTGACTATTATTTGATTATAAATAAAATTTAATTCAATCAATTATTTTTACTTTAATTTCATTGATTAGAATCATTGGTCACGTTGTCTATGATTTTAAAGCTTGCTGGTGCGCAGAAGGTCTACATGTTATAGTAACCGTTGAGGCTGGAAATGGTTTGAGAACCCTGCTTTAGATCATTAATATATCTTCTCCATTCTAGTTTTTTATTCTGCTATTCTTATTATTTATATTTCTCAGGATGATATTTAGAAATGTTGAGTTTTTCAATTAGTATACGTTTCTGAGAGTCCTGAAAATTGCTATTTTGTTAAACTGTACACGGAGAGTGAGCCTCTTGTAAACCAGGTGGGAGAAAATGCTTAATGTAATACCTTTGGCTTTATAACTAATTTGGCAGAGAAAATTATGTGCATGTGACTTCTAATCGAACGACAGGAGGTACCTGGATAAGTTTGATATCCAGGGTGTACATATAAAAGTAACTATGTATAAAATCAATGGATATGGATTATGCACAGTTGTTACCGCCTAATTTCACGATAAGGTGATTTCTATTAAACTTCAAGCTTTCGGAGGGCTTAATGATCTCACCTCCGCCGCAGCTTAAAACATTCCGTTGGTGCTATGCCACAAAATTCAAGATCACATTGGAACTGAATCATTTGCTCTGGATAATTTTTCTCTACCCAGCTAATGTCTCCAACCAGACTTAATGAAGAAAATTCTCATGAGAAAGAACCGTGTAGTCGTAGATTAGCCATCGTCCGGATTTAATCATCTCAAGTCCTGGTTTTGTTTGTGAAGCGATTCGTGGGTGATGAGTGCAAAGTGTTTACTCGGTGCTAAAAATATAGTGAGCTTGCTTTAGGATAAAACACTTCCTTTTACGCTTTTAGATTGAATGTTTAAAGTGACAAAATCAAATTCTTGAAAGCACTTAGTTTTTTTTTAATGTTTATAGATTAGATCATAAAAATGCAAACATGAACGACAACTTTTACCTCGCAACTTTACTGCCAAGTTCAACTCAATTGCTTCTGCTGAACGAGAATAAAATTACACATTGTTATCCCACATTATTCTGGTCTTACGCGAGAGAGCTCCAGGGCAAATCTTCGAGAGTAGAGTATTGGACACAAACGGCAAAGTGGTCAACAACAGCATCGATAAAGCCAATTAATTAAACCACTACTTCGAAAGTATATTCACTAAGGATGATACAATACACAATTTAGACATTCCTGACTTTAACGAGCCGATGGCTGACATAACAATTCAACGTGATAGAATAATCAACTGCGTTCGATTAAAGGTAACAAGTCGCCAGGTCCAGAAGGAATACCTGCAAGTGGGCTCAAGGAGTTAGCGCCACAGATTTCACCATTCTTAGATATTATATTTAACAAATCATTATCCAAAGGCAAGGTTCCCCAAGACTGAAAAATAGCCAACGTCACTCCGATATTTAAAAAAGAAAATAGAAGTGACCCAGGAAGTTACCGGCCTATATCGTTAACTTCACTTTTATACAAGATCCTCAAAAACATTACCATTAGCAGTATAATGACATTCCTGGATAATTAAAACTTCTTACATAGCAGTCAGCACGGCTTCCGCAAGGGCTACCTGTGACACACAGCTTTCAATTTTCCTTCGTGATATCCTAGAACCAGGTGAAACGAAAAGCAAGTCGACGTGATGTTCCATGATTTCAAGAAGGCATTCGACAAGGCTCCTCACTAAAACTCATTTATAAATTGTAATCATGTGGAGTTAATAGAAAAGTAGTGGATTGGATAAGTGACTTTCTCAGAGATCGAAAAAGAAGTAGTTACTGATGGTTTTAGCTCTGATATGGTCGAAGTCACATTCGGTGTTCCTCAATGCAGCGTGATCGGCCCTCTTTTATTCATTATTTATATTAATGACCGAAGTTCTCGAGTTAGCAGTTAATTTAGATTATTTGCAGACGATACAGTTATCTACCATGAAGTAAGCGCAGACTAGGACTTCGAAGTTCTGTCATCTGACTTTAACAACATTCATTCGTGGTGCCAGGAGTGGAGGTTAAAATTTAATATCAGTATATGCATCACAGGTCACTTCCTACGAAAGTAGTCAAACAAATTCCGTACCTATACTGTGGGTGGGGTAAATATAAAATCTTCAGATACAGTAAATATCTTGGAATTACCTTAACTTCGGATATATCGTGGGGAACACATATCCAAAGTATGTAAGCCACAGTATGGAAGAAATTCGGTTTTATTAAGCGTATAATAGGAAGGTCCTCGGATGAAAAAATTGAGATGGTGAAAAAAAGAGAGATACTACTTCGGTCTGGTTATGCCACACCTCGAATACGGCGCGAGCATTTGGGACCCTGGTCATAAAGATTTAACCAAAAATATTAACAAAATACAGAGGAAAGCAGCACGCTTCGTTAAAAACTGCTACGAACGAACATATAGTGTTACACAACTGTTAGAGGGATTAAGGTGGGAGCCCCTAGAGACTCGGAGGCTGCACGCTAGGCTTAGGTTGCTTGAGAAATTCAGAACCGGTGTTTTTCAGGACTACACAGAGAATATTATCATGACTCCTCACTACATCTCTAGGTCTGACAAATGCGATAAAATAAGAGAGATACACTGCCGAACAGATAGATACAAAAACTCTGTTTTTCCACGAACAATAAGCGACCACAATAAAAGTTTAGCTCCACTAAATACACTCCTATAATGCATGTTACCATTTCATTCTCCAAAAACTTACATCTTTTCACGGCTGGTGACCTAACACCCCCTGCCACACGCCCATGCGGCGGCTCGCAGGGTATTATGTAGATTTAGATAATTTTTATGTGGAACGGCAAAGTCGATCTACGATGGAAAGATACCAACAAGTCAAGCCTGAAACTCTCCTTTAATCGTTACTGCTGCCAATATGCTTAGGGGTTTCATACATTTTTTGTAGCAGGTTGCCATTCAATCAGTCGTAAGGGCTTGTTGCACTGAATGTATGCCCCAAACACTGATGATTCGAAACAGACTACTGTAGTTACCATTATTTTGAATCTAAATGCAAAGAGTAAATGGTGAGTTTAATTGTGGTGGATCAGTCAACCCCTGAGCTTTACTGGGTGATGTTTCGAGATATGGCGATTCATAGGGTAGACCCATATTCCCATTTTTCCCCAGAATGTTCTGACATTACGCTTACTCTGAAGCTAGCACCCGCCGCTCACGACTCGACCACCTTAGCCCCGAATACCCCGAAAGAGGTCGTTTTGCAAGGGAGTGGAAATAAGTTCTTCCCGCTAGAGTGGGCGACAGTGTCTGTGCAAAGTGTTCAATTCGATGTAGCTTGAATGGTTGTGAGGGATTGTTGAAAATGAGTGCCGTAGAAATTCTAAAAGTTAGGAATCCAAGAAAACGCATAATGTTCTTATGGACCCAAAAACTATTCCGGGTGAATAAATCCAGTTTTTTTTTCAATCTCAGACTCTTCCTCCCTCCTGGTCGTAAAAAGTTTTCTTCTGGAAGCAAAGAGGCGAAGGGAACTTTTGTATTATGCGCATCGTTAATTTCCAGGCCATGAAAATGCGATGTGTAGGAGTCATGTGTTTTCCAAATACTTCTCCGAAAGAAACTGTTGGAATAGTACGCAAATCAAATTTTTTCTGTTTCTTCCGTTGGTCTCAGGTTTGAAGAAAATGGCGGCATTGAGAGGGAAGATGGGCTTGAATTGGGCCGCCGGGTCGTCATTGTATTTACTCATTGAGACAATACGAGGGCTAAGGATGCAACAAATGTACAATTTTTTAGCTGGTATAAAATCAATAAAAAAATTTTACTCAAAATTGGTGTACTTTAGCCCTACACGCTTTTATGTATGAGGCGGATACAGAAAGTAAGTTTCCCTATTTAAAAAAATAGAAAACATAGTTACATGTAAAACTTTATTGGCAACAGGTACAGCAGTGTTTCAACTATTTTTCGACATAGCCACCACCAGAATTGAGACACTTGTCGTATCGTGGGATCAAATTTTGTATTCTTGTGTCGAAGAAGGCTGCCGCCTGAAATGGAATCAGCGTGTGACAGTCGTCTTCAGCTCTTCGTCGTTGTCAAAACGCTGACCGGAGGACAGGAATTTCTTGAGGCGCAAGAAAAGATGAAAATCGCTGGGAGCAAGATCAGGACTGTATGGTGGATGGTGAAATAGCTAAATTATTTTTCCTTTCCTAGCGTGCAAAAATTAGGTGCAGAAAAAATTTTTCCCGTCACAACAACGGGAAAAAAATTGGCGCCAAAACGGGAAAGGTCGCCAGGCCTATATAAAGCCATCTACTGTCCGGTATTATCATTTCAACCTGAAGACGCCCACTGGAAACTGTTGTGACCAAAACCAGCAACACGATGAAAAATCCCAAATGCAGCCTATATTATCTTCTTCGCGCCAACTTCGTGTCGGTATTCTGTTATGCAATATTTTGTGTAGTATGCTTTTGACCTATATTCTAATTATTGAAAGCGTTGTGGGTATTTATTTCAAATTCGTTTTTCTTAAGAAGAGACTTATCCACCTTAGTCATCTCTTCAGTATGGACATAAAGAGCCAAGTCAAGAAGTGTAGTCTTTGTTTAGTTAAAGGTAATTCAACGCAGAGACAACATCCCCGAGGGTAAGAATAAAAGCCATATCAAGGATTACAAGATAAGGGGATAAGAACGGCAAAAAGAGGGATAATAATTTCCAGAACGAATTCATTTAAAACTCTATAGTTGTAACAATCTCAATATTTGCAAAGTGTTCAGCTTAACACCGTTGTCATAAAACATAAGGAATGAAATCAGACGAATTCTTTGACTCCAGCTGGTGTTTAGTAAAAACAGGCCCACAGATAACATTTATAAAACTTATTAACTTTTTTAAATGTTCCGCCATTCCAGGCCTTAAATTTCCTCTTGGGTTTGTCCGGGAGAATGGTAAAAAGCTGAGAACGAATTAAATTTGGCTTTTGGCTTAAAAAGGGTGTGATTCTCGGTGGTGAAATTGTTTTACATCGGCCCGACTGACTGGAAACTCAAGACCATAGTGGCTAAAAATTCCAAATGTTTAATATATCGTGCCGGAAGTCTGTTTTTGCTAACTATTTGCCGGAGTCAATACTTTCATCTGGTTTTTATGTTTTGTGGCAAAAATGTTATTCCCAATTTTTTAAAGAATATTTTGAAATCATTCCAGCTGTTTAAATTTTTTACCGTTAGAGTTTAAAATGGCATTGCTTGGGAATAGTTGTCCACCCTTATAAACGTCTTCAGACTGGGAAAAATCATCGCCATCTCTAACTTTGAAGTTTACCAAATGAATTGAAATCACAGTTCCATATTGTGCGACATATAGTTTATATGAGATCGTGGCAATTTTTAGTTGGGCATCAATGGCTTATTTTTCACCTGTATCCCATTGGGTCATGTGTCAGCAGAATTCCCGTGAAAATCCACTTCTATCATGCGTTGGGTAAATGCCAAATATTTTATATGGATTATGAATCTTGAGTTACTATTCTCGATATAAGCCCTTGAACTTAGGAGAAAATGTTTTAGATATGCAGACAATTTTGAAAATAGGGTGTGCTCTTAAGGTGGTGCGAGCGAGATAGTTCCCTAACCATAATAGAGACCATATTCGAATTATACGTTTTAATTTCATCAAATGTGAGACACACGAGTTAAATATTGCATTATTAATGATACAATTAAATAGTTTTGCATGACAGAAATTGTAAGTAATCAAATGAAGTTGTCTAAATAAGTCTTTAACTTGACTCATTTTTGAAACTCCATCAAAACGGAAGGTTTATTGTGATTCCTAAGAATTTACTGCGGTGACAATATGATTAAATTTCAAAAATAGCTGATAAAACACACAAACTACATACTGTTGATTTTTTTACCAGATCTAAGTGTAGAAAATGCCTCATTTTTAATATAAGGTCTCTCTGGAGTGTATACACGTACCATTTCCCATATAAAAGGGGTGGTATTTTCTGGCAAATATCTCGGAAAGTAATGTGGTAAGGTGATGAATTTTTAGTGTCAATAGAAGGGTGATATATTTTTCTTTAAAATGAGACCAAATTCATTGATTTCTATGTAAAATGATATTTCGCCCAGACTACCAACGCTGTGCAGTTGTTGAAAGATATTAAAGAGTACTACTGGAATGGCTCTGGACTCATATTATATTGTACACGGGTAATAGTTTAGTGATATAATGGTAAGAGATGACCTAGTATAGAACGACTATTGGTCCCTTGGACGATGTCGTCATCTTTTTTGCTTTCGCTGTGCAATGTCTCCATGTACCACTGCTGAGAATATCACGTCACTACATGCTTATCACGTATAAGGGTCTGCGGTATCATCTATAATGGCAGTCTCTGAACTTCTGTGAAACTAACTGGTGATGCTACTATGGTGTTACCGGTAGTCTCTTGTGAGAGCTAAGTTTGAAATGGTCCCGTAACTCCATTAGCAACTTCTGGACTTGCAAGGCATTATCATAAACACCATTTGCCCTACACTGCTCCTTCACTTCCTCGTTTTGTGTCTGATACCTCAATTTTGGTGCCATCCCCTCTCGTTTCTCGTAGCCTTGCCTTACACGCCATCTCCGTTGTTTCACTTCCCACGAAAGTCAGTCTTCCATCAACTTTATCTTTCGCCTCCAGATTTCCTCAGCCCCTCCATTATAGTGCAGCATTTTAAGATTCGTCTTCTACTGTACTAATCTATTGTCTCACCAGCTCCTTATTCGAAATCAAAACCCTAATCAGTATGGCCTCATTACAACTCTCTTTCACCTTCCTCTAATATCAAGTCGACGAGTTTGGTTCACCACGCTCATTATTGTGATCTTTATTTGTGGACAATATTTTATATTGTTATTTATAGTCTCGGCTTTTTTCATCATTGAATGTTTTTGTTTTGCTACACTAAGAGTATTTAAATCTCCTGATATTCTTCATTCTGAGACTATTTTCGCAGAGTGCGTATCCAGAAACGGGATCAATTCATTACCTGGGTCTTCATTATTTTCTTGGGTTTTTTTTACCTTGAAATATCTGTTTTAAGCTCAACAATCAGTAGTTCCTCTTCTGCGTTCTCCGAGTTCTTATTATCTCTTCTATAACACACCGTCGCCTCGCGTTCACTCCCACATTCACTCGTTCCGCTCTTATATCTCTACCTTAGAGTATATAGTTCATTGCTATTATTTACCTTAGAGTATATAGTTCTCCACCTGAGAGTGTATAGTTTATTGCTATTATTTACTTTTTAGCTGCCCAAAATGACGAAAATCTTCTGTAAGTCTGCCTCTTTTGCCACTAGATAGGTATATCTAGCTAAAACGCCGGAATTTACGCGTTTTTCCCCAACGGCCAGTAAATTTTATATTAAAAGCCATTTGCATTAATTATTATTTTAGATTTATTTCCTTACCTCTTCCAATGTTCCATTCTTTTTTATTAGGGAGACACTAAACACACCATAAACAGCAGACGACATACTTTCCATTGCTCCTACCTGCCTGTTTCTCCATGTGAGACGTTGGAGGAGTTGACAGTATATTCTATGTTATCTGCCTAACCGATACTATCCCCATTTATCAATATTCAACATTTTATGAACAAAAAAGGTGTAAATAGCTAGGTTTACACCTATTACGCGAATAGTATATCAGGGCCACTCAATATGGCGGACGGTTACGCCCACCCGGCTTCACCTTCGCTAACGGCCGAGTATAGGCAGCGCCACCTCTTGTACCTTAATAACTCTATGATCTCCACCATCAGCTCTCTTGCCTCCGCGGCCTTGACTAGGACTTCCTTGTTTCTACCCAATTCACCTCTTTTTGTGTCTTTTTGCGTTTTGGGTTAAGGACAAAAAATTAGATTTCCTCGAGCAATATTAAATTGTAAATGCTGTCAAACAAAATTCAAATTTGGTAGATGACCTCACATTTGACGTTCATTCGCCAATTATATCAATCAACTTTTAATGTTTGTATGCATCATATACTCAACCTTGCCATTGTGTGTTGTTTATCCTCTACCCATCCCCGTTGACGTAATTCTCCTTTCAAGCAATCTTTTCTTTCCCTCCCCCCTCCTTTTCTCCACTCTCCCTCCCTCGTCTCCCCCACCCGCCCTTTGATTGGTACATATGGACAACGAAAATGTTAATTTGTACCTTGATAATGACATAACTTTGTCGAAACCATGGTTGGAGAGAATAAAACAGTGTGGAAAGTACAAAGCGAGTTCTCTTTTCATCACCTCTTTTTGTCTTCTGCCCAACCACTTCTCAGAATACTTCAGTGTGCGTTCAACTATTTTAATGAACCTCCAAAACTCCGAAACACAATTTGTCGCCCCAAATTAGAAGTAAAATATATTATGTCCATGTTCAGAGCACTTATCACCAATGCCCTTCCTCTCATGGATATTTTTTTCCCTTTTTGCCATTCTCCACCTTTAAATCCTCTCTGCAACATCCATTCTGTGTCCTCCTGAAATACGTATAATATTCAAAATGATCGATCCAATTCCGTTCCTGGTGTATGCTTATGAAGTATATCGTCAGTCACTGTGTTTGTTAATCTCTAAAGGGTGCTTTACATGATTTTTGCTTTATTATGATAACACTTTACTTTGTTATTCCACATACCTTTATTTTCTACTATCTACTATTTATATATCTATCTATATCTTTATTTCTAGTAGAAAATAAAGATATCTGGACTAACAAAGTTAAGTGCTATCATTATAATGTTAACAGATTCCACTAAGTTGATACTACCAGCCAATGATTTTTGCTGTCGTGAATCCCATGAATCGTACGTGCCTGTGTTTAGGGTGCTTATAAACCATTCAATTCCCTTTCCAAAGCATCCCTCGAGGCGCATGTGCGAATGCTCGAGGCCCACGCGTGATGGCGCTTGTGCTCTTACGGTTTATTCGGAGCAGCCCTCGCGTCTCACGTCTTCGAATGCTATCATTTCCTTTGGATCTCGCATTCCTGAACACCGCCTCCGTTTCGCGCGCACTACACCTTCTTCTTTCTCTCCTTATCCCCTCATCCTTATTCCGACTGCATCCGTCCGTCCCCGCCCCCCTATTCAAACCCTCCCCCTCCCCGCCCAATACTCATCTCCTCCCCATCCCCCCAGCATCCACCGTAGCGAAATCATAGTCTCCAGCCTCAGAGCGTCCAATGATCGCCACGCCCCTCGTCACCCGATCCTCCCGTCTTTCAAAATTCCTCCGTTTCTCGTTTCTTTCCTTTTACCATTCAAGGCGCTCTCTAACTTCCTCCGATTCGACTGCGAACTTCCAGCCTTTGAGGATACACTCGTGACATGAGTGATTATTTAGCTTGCCATGCCGACAAGGACTGAGTTACTCTTCGAAAGTCATAAAAACCGACGAGGGGATCGGGTTGGTGTGGTGGCTAGAGTATTCGCCTACCACACGGTCGGCTAGGGTAAAAATCCCTTCAGAGGCATATGTTTTTCAGAGAGAACCCGGTCCCTACTTATACATAAATATATATATTTATTTAAGTTCTGGGACATTCTGTCCCCTTGAGCATTTACAGTGTATAAAACAAACAATAATCAACAGCCTCGTTTTTACTGATAATTTAACAGCAGAGGGTTGCCAAGACATTGTTTTAACATTTGTAGTAAACATTGGCACCAGCTGTTAACAGTAGAACACATTTTAGTAATTACAAAGACAAAAAACGGGCAAACAAAAATGAGGCCTAATGATGTACGAATATTGAATACATATAAGTAATATAAACAGAATTAACTGATTCACTCATCTGCTTTAAATCATAAATGCAATAAATTTTATATTTCATTGATTTGCATGGTGGTTTATTATTACATTATATGTGTTTATAGGCGTTTCTTGAACAAATTTACATTCGTTGATTCCCTTATTTCTTTCGGTAAGGCATTCCATAGCCTACAAGAAGTTACATATAAAGACCTACCGTACACAGTACGGAAATTTGGAATTAATAATAGTTCTATGTTTCGCGTCAATCTTTTCCGAGTTTTAATGTCAAAAATAACTTTATTATACAAGTATCTGGGACACTTTGTGTTGATTAGTTTTTACGTCAATAAATTTATTTGATATTTCCGTCGCTTATCTACCTTCAACCACCTGAGTGCGTCATAGTATGGCGTGATGTGTTTATCAACAGGAATATTAAATATGAACCTTATTACACAGTTTTGTAACCTTTGTAGTTTTTGATTTAGTTCACTAGTAATATTGGAAAAGGCGAGAGAACAGTAGTCAATATGAGGCATTATGAGGGTTTTAACCTACTTGAGTGTCTTGTAGAGGGCACTTCAAGTACAGTACTCCGTCTGTCGGATGAGACGTTAAACCGGGGTCCCCTTGGCGCCTTTCGTTAAGAGCAGACTAATGCCGACCCCAGGTTTCTATCCACCCTTACCTATTCCCTATGGCGCAAATTACCTTAGCCGTCGGTCGCCTCCCCCAAATATCCAATCCAAAAACTGACAATAAATAGCTGGAGATAGTCGTCTTGGCATCATGGCGAAGGCTCAACGTTCCCAAGCTCAAGCATCACCCTTAGCATGGATGAAGCAGTGAATGCGATTGGGTAACTTCTATTTGGATAGCGATTGATAGTGTTTTCTTGATTGATTGAAAAACAAATGCAGAGAAATAAAACTACTTATATTGCCTTCATTGACCTGGAAAAGGCATTTGACAATGTTATCTGGAAAGAGATGTTCAGAGTGCTGAAGAAAGCAGGCCTAATACATGCGGGTAATACTCAGCTTATACAAGAACGAAATGGTTGTGGTAAGGAATTTTCTCCAAAAGCAAGAAGCAAAAGTTAGAAAAGGCGTGAGACAAGGATGTGCTCTCTCTCCTCTTATATTCAATGCTTACATCCAGGAAGCTATAGACCAAGTTTGTGAAACTACTGAGGTGGGCATTAAAATTAATGGACAGAAGATAGATATGCTGCGTTATGCAGATGATATTGCTGTGATCACAGAGACCAAAGCAGATCTAGAAAGGAAGCTCATCACAATGGGTAGGATTTTCTGTAAACAGTATGGCATGAGAATAAACAAACGCAAAAGCAAGGTGATGGTTTGCAGTAATGAAGAACAATATGAACCCCCAATAATGAGAATTGGAGGAGAGAAGCTAGAAGTAATAGAGGAATTTGCATACTTGGGAAGCAGAATAACAAGAGATGGTAGAAGCCAGAAAGAAATTGTAAGGAGAATACATCAGGCCAAAATTGCATTCTATCTTAGAAAGAACCTACTCACCAGCAAAAACATCAGTTTGGAAATAAGGAAACGGATGATGAAAGCATTTGTTTGGAGTGTGGCCCTATACGGGAGCGAAACATGGGTAATAAGAAAACAAGAGAGAAGGCGGCTAGAAGCCCTGGAGATGTGGCTCTACAGAAGGATGTTGAAGCTCAGCTGGAAAGATAGAGTCACGAATGAAGAGGTACTGAAAAGAGTTCAAGAAACCAGATCCCTGTGGAGGCATATCCAAACAAGAAGAGACAAACTCGAAGGGCACATTCTAAGACACGACAACATAATTTTAACAATAGCAGAAGGAGGTATAGAGGGAAGGAATCGCCGGGGACGACCAAGGATGTCATTTATGCAGCAGAGTGTGAATGATATGGGTTGCACCACATACACAGAAATGAAGAGAGAAGCAGACAGAAGAGAGGAATGGCGTACTGCTGCAAACCAACCCCAGGGTTGAACACTGAAGAAGAAGAAGTGTTTTCTTTTTGTTTTAAGGTAGTGCGAGCGAGATACTTCCCTAGTCATAATAGAGATAATATTCGAATTATACGTTTTAATTTCGCCCACTGTGAGACACGCAAAGTAAATATTGCATTATTAATGGTGACATGATATAGTGTTACATGACAGAAAATGTAAGTAATCAAATGAAAATATCTAAATAAGTCTTTAACTTGACTCATTTTTATCACGTATGTTTGAAACTCCTTCAAAACGGAAGGTTTATTGTGATCCCGAAGAATTTGCTGCGGTGACGGTATGATTTATTTTCAAATATAGTTGAGAAAACACATTAACTACATACTAGATTTTTTGACGAGATCTCAGTGTAGAGAATGCCTTATTTTAATATAAGGTCTCTCTGGAGTGCATACACGTATCTACAATTTCCCGTATAAAGGGGCTGGTATTTTCTGGAAAATATCTCGGAAAGTAATGTAGAAAGGGGTTGAATTTTTTGTGTCAATGGAAGGGTGATATATTTATCTTTAAAATGAGACCAAATTCATTGATTTCTAAGTAAAATGATATTTCGCTCAGACTACCTAAACGATAGTACCTTAATGCTGTCAGGAGCACTCCTTGCACGATATTTCTTCAAAACAATGAGCCATTAGTTATACGGAACAGGTTTTATCGCTCGATAAAAAAATCAAGATTTCGTGCATCATTTAATGTTCTATGATTTTAACTAAAATGCTTTCCACTCCTACAAAAGTAAACTCTCCTTGGACACTGACAAGGAGGGTAGTATCCCTTAAGTGATCTTCTTCAGTTTCTCGCACTATCGTCCAGCGAAAAAACTCACATAAGAGTTGCTCATATATCACCGTACAATTTGAGCTAGGAACTGATAGGAATTTATCGTACTTTTTAATTCGATGAATTCTATATCCTTCATAGTGGTCGCCAAGTCTGAAAGTGATTATAGGTCATTGTAGGCGGATTTTCTCAGATGACTTTGTCTGGCATCGATCATACTGATTCTACGGGAGGACTTACGAAAATAGCTTGCAAAATCACATCTACCAATCAATAAAGATTCAGCGTTGGAAGTTCGAACTCTGAGGCTGCAAAAAACCATTTTCTGTAATTATGGTAAGCGTTTTGAGACGGTGCGCCCCCTTATGTCCTAAATCTTTCTCTCTCCTCCTGCATCATCCTTTCGAGCTTAAACTTTTGGTGAAACTTTTCAGCCCTGCATATTTGTCATTCGTGAGAAAAGAGAGTTATGATTAAATGAAGCACTCTTTTTTTCCAAACTTTTATTTATGGATCGATCATCGTGCCAAAATTTTGCTATCATCTTCGGGGATAAAATTGATATGAGTTAAAACCTGAATAAGTGTCGCCATGATAATGAAAGTTATCCCTTGAAACCATGGCCAATTCTTCTTAAGGCATGTTATTTGAGAATATGATTTGACCATGCTGATTTTTTGAAGCTTGACATGGAGTGTAATGTAAGGAAAATTATAGAGGTAATCCCATGTACGATTAACCCAGGGGTAACACTGCGACGTTTTAGATTTCTCGGGGGATAGAAACCATTCCTAGTATTTTGAACAGTTTTTTTATTTTCTACCGCTTCCCGGTGATCTATTACGTTTCAAAATGCCTCTTTTATTCCTCTCCTTCGCCCTCTTCCATAGTTTCTCCAACCCTTTCTATTTCCGTCTCTCATGCTCCGGCAGCAAATTCCAAGCATCCTTCTCTCCTCATGCCTCCGACAACATGCTCTCGCCCGTGCTAGACTTCGCTCGCACGTCCCACATATATTTCCCTTCCTTAAAAGCTCCGAAAGATGCGAGGACGTTCGTTGCTTATATTTTGGAAAAGTGCTCTCAATATAACTCGGAGTAGAAAGGGAGGAATATTGGATTCAGCTGAAATTGACGCTCTCGTAGAAAAAAATGAACACGAATGCTTCTATCCTTAACTCATAAAAAAACTTGATTTTTTTTGGCCTCGCTATCCTACCACTAAACTACTCGGATGCGGAAAGGTTTTGCGCATATTTTTTTAGATTTTAAACATATTCTCGCCGGTTGAAAAAATAACAATATTAAAACCATCGACACTTAGCGATGCATTCCTGTGTTCCTGTCAACGCATTAGTAGCAACATGAATATACTTTATGGATTGTTGACTCGTCGCCAAAAACTGTTGTCTTGAATTCCGTAAACAAACAACTTTTTCGATTGAGTCGCCGTCTAGTGATGAAAGACGGCAGTTCAAATGTAAATACAGTCTACAGATCGTATATATTCACGTCTTACCGGTTTTACGTACCAGTAATCATAATGCAGTGGATAAAAAATGTAGTATTACACGCGGGACGTAATTAGACACTTTTTTGCTATTGTACGGTCTACAGAAATATTTAGTTCCTCTCCAAATTTAATTACACAAATGCACAATCGACTCCTTAGCACTTCCTGAATATCATTCTACTGCAACTTAATAATTATACGTGGTGAAAAAAGAGGAATGAGTTAGAAGACGGATGCAAGATTTTAAAACCAAGATCCGACAATATCATCTATGGGTAAGTAATTGCGCCAATAACTATCATTTTAGAATCATCATTATCATTTTGTTGTAAGTCACTTCCTACTCTTAAGGGTGGAAGAATAAAAAAGCAATAGCAAATAAAGGAGAGATTGTTGAACCTACTCCGAGACCTCACATGAATAGTAGGCTACACATTAACATCCAAATCAATCTATCCAGATCATACCTTCTGATTCCTAAGGCTCTCAACAGGTAATAAACAAAAAAAATATAGCTGTAAATTACCAGTAAAAGATACACACAGCAGAGAAAAGGCTCTAGATGGAAGTTTCATATGCCTCTTACACACTTCCTGTAGTAGACATTTCCTCTCTAGCATTTACAAAGCAACTGTTAGGTCTTAAAAATAGCCGTCTATTATTCACAGTATCAAGTAGTTCATATCTCTTCAATCGTTATTGAATATTCACCACAGTCTCACGTTAACAACAATTAACAACGGCCATTTGAGAGTCGACGGAGAAGACTTTTTTCTAAGTAGCGCCAAAGACTGGGTGAACTAAAAGTGGAAATTAAGGCAACAAGTAGCATAGGCAACGATTCCAAACATTTAAATCCATTATGTACATTCATGAGTAGGAGCTAGTATTGTGCTAGAGAGTAGACTAATGCCAAGCATAGATGTGTTCATGTGACAGGGCAAGTAATGCGGCTACAATGCTCATTTATATTAAAGAAATGGTGTAGAGATACCGGGTATCTTACTCATGATAATCCTACAAGTGGAGGCTGAGGTCCATTGTCTTACGTCTTGTCCGATGGATAAATCATTCCATTTGTATCTCCACTTTTAATTCGGGTGGGTGTCGCTGTTTCACAGAAATATCTACCCAGACAAGAGTATTAAACTTAATTTTTGCTAGCCAAATCACAGAGCTCCTGTTTCTTACCTTTAGATTACTCTATGGAATACCGTGGAATATTTTTAACAGTATCTTTAAGGGCATCTGCGTACAGTTGCATTTTAATATTATTATCTCTGCGATTTTAAACAAACCTCATTTAGGAATTTCGTATCTGATAAAAGAGGTTAGGGTTTTTCTATAGCAAGTGAATTCTCTTTCTCATTGATAATTAACTTGTATGTATAGACAACTTCAATGTTATATAGACTGTTCCAATGTAGAGAAAGCCATTATTTTCATTCTGATTAGTATTTTTGTCATACCTTAAATGTTGGTGAGCTAAAATAGATGTAAAGTAGCATTTTTTAGCAGACAAAACGACTAACCAATTAATATTATTGTCATTTCTTTAGCACGAGCAAGCACTGTGAAACCATAAACATTTTTTGTCTTACAGGCTTGCATATAAAATAAGGTTATCATAAATACGTCTTCTGGGATACATTAAAAATTAATTTTTATTTCTGTCCTGAGGATGCATGAACACTTTAATTCTTAATATAGCCCTGAGGGTGCATTAATAGAAATGCGGAACGTTGCCCGAAGAGAATTGAAATAATTATTCTGCGTCGTAAATTCGAGCGGAAAAAAATATGTAGTGAAAAGAAAAAAATGGACACGGACACAGAGGCGCTAGGCCTGAGATGACTCTCCTTCCTGAAAATACTCTAACGTGGGCAGCACCGCCACGATTACCGCTTCAACTCTCTAGCCGCTCGTAGGTTGGTCATACCTTCCATTCTTCAAAGCTCCATTGAATGAAATGTATTGCACCGATGCAAGCATTTCTGATGAAAATTCTCTTCAGACTTTCGCTATCTATCCTTCGGAATTGATGTGTAATTTGTTTTGATAAACATCTCGTGTTTATTAAAACAAGGAAGTTCCTTCGAGTACCTGGGAAGTATAGTTACTCAGAACGACAATTGTACAGAGGAAATTAAATGTAGAATTGCGCAAGAAAAAGTAGAATTTAGCAAGATTAAGGGATTGGTGCCGTCGAGGAATGTCTGGGCAGATATAAAAAAAAGATTTGCAAAATGCATCATTAGGAGTACTGTACTATATGGATGCGAATCATGGACCTTGAAGAAGAAAGAAGAAAAGTACTTGGAAAGCTTTGAGATGTGGCTGTGGCGACGAATGGGGAGAATTGGGCGGGAAGATGGAGTTTGGAATGATGAGGTGCTGAGGAGGATTGGAGAAGAAAGGAGTATTTTGAGAGAAATGGAAAAGAGGAAGACTAATTGGATTGGGCGTATTTTAAGGAGGAATAGTGTTCAAAAATTAATCATAGAAGGGAAAATAGAAGGGAAGAGAGGAAGAGGAAGGAGGAGACACGGAATGCTGACAGACATCAAAAAAGGAAGGAGCTATGAAGAGATGGAGAGAGAGGCCCAGGACAGAATTCTGTGGAGGCAGTACCTGTCCAAGGACAGAATCACAATGATGATGATGGTGAAATACCTCGTATACTGAGGGTCTATCCTTTTGCAGAAATTTTATTCGCCAGAAATCAGAGTTAGGAACGATTTATAATTATTTGCTGCCCGGCATACGGAATGAGTCAGGCACTTCTTCCTACCATGATGACCTTCATCTCCCAAATAACCCTCTCGAAATTTATTAAGACGAAAGGAGGTCCTCAGGAGGATCCAACTTGGACACTTAAGGAGCTTGGAGGAACCGCCCCTCCGGCCTCCGACCCACAGAGAGTTAAGGCCCTCTGCTCGAAAGACATCCCATTCCCCAAAGGTAATTATCTTATTTCCGGGTCTTTAAATTGCTTGTCTTCCCCTAACTTACCTCATATTCACTACAGGCATTGTATTCACTCCAAAAAGTAGCTCACTTTCCCGGTCATTCATTCCACTGGCCTCATTACCTCCACGTTTCTCTCCTGTCCTTAATTATCTACTTTCATCGCCGTAGTGATAGAAGCGACGGCATCGGAGGTGACTTGTACGCAGGAAATAATACGCAGGAAAAAACCATCAAAAGTAATGAAACTCATTGTTTTGCCATTTTCCAAAAAGGGCGATAGAGGATATATGGACTGCGACCTGACCTGAAAAATGCTAAATTCCACTAAATCTATAAGTTCTAGCAAAAAAAAATCTAAAAAAAATTAAAGACAACAAAATTTTCTATGCAACGACACAAGAGTCAGGTTTCTATGACAAAATTATTTTATTTCATAGAGGAAAAACGGTGATTTTTTTTGCTAAAAATCGCATTTTCTCTAAGCTTCAGCCTCAATGAGGCACGGGTTAGCGTTGTTAAGTTGAGCTGAAACTTTGTCATTCTCATTTTTTAGCCAATTGGCAACTTTTATGGGGGCCCACCGGAGGATATGGCAAAAAAAAAATTCCTATATACCTTGTGACCTCCCTAGTGACTACGTAGTGAGGTCATGTAAATGAAAGGAACCTTGTGGATAGTACTGAATTCCATCTGGATTCAACCGCGCACGTGGAACAGATGGTATCATGAAATAATATTCCCTTTTCAGGAAGGATTTTACTTTGACATTTTCGTGTACCTAATTTTAAAAAGGGCATCATTTGAAAATTTCGAGGCAGCGACTTCAAAATTTCATGATTTTCGAGGCTCTAAAATCCGGAGGCTTTCCTGAATAAGTCCCTTGACAGCCTAACCACTTGAACCAATGAAAGCCGAGAGAGGCACCATGATACTCCATTACCCCTTTGTTGACCTTTGAGTCCTTTCCTATCACCTCCGGTCCCTAATCTAGTTCCTTCCTTCACACCAGGGTTGAAATTTGCCATGAAAAAATCATTTGACCTGACCGGGATTCGAACTCGGAACACTCAATTGCCAGTCAGGTGTATTAGCCAGTTACACCATCTTCCTTTAAGGCGAATTTCGAGGGGGGTTTATGCGAACTAGATTTTCAGGCCTCAAGTCTACATTGTAGCATATGAGTCGTGCTTACAAAGCCACTGTCGCGGTTGATAAACTAAAATAAACGAAATTGACAAATTTTCAATCATTGCATTTAACAAATGATATGGTACAAAGTCACTCGCACGGGTGCCTATACACCAGGGTTGAAATTCGCCATGAAAAAATCATTTGACTTGACCGGGACTCGAAGCTATTTTAAAAGATAGGTCAGGTGTGTTGCTCCAATGATTTTATTGTATAACAATATCATATTACAATACATTCATTAGCATACAGGACAAAAAGAGATCCGCTCCAAAGACACATACATTAATAATGCATTTTTGTTTAAAGTATTTTTTAGACACATACATGAATATATTTTACATATTTTGTTTTTTTTATCTCTTTTTAATATAAAATACTATTAATAGACGTTGAGCAGCCATGCCTTTTCATGCTCTGAGGAGGGTAAATGTTTATTTACTATTTTAATTTTATCGATTAAAGTCGATCTTATATTTTTCTGACCTGTTTGACTTTCCAAGAAAGTTGCTATTAGTTCTGTTAAGATTATACTTTTCTTGGCAGGAAATAATTTAAAATTTAGTGTTAACAGATTCTTTTCTCCAATATTTCCATCTCCGAATGTGTCGAAATCTCTAAAAATGTTTTTAATTATTTCCCATTCCCTGTTTGGTCCTTTACAACCTAGTATTTTGTGAACTACGTTGTCTATCCTTCTGCATTTAGGACATACTTGGCTATCGCAAAGTCCAAGTCTGTATTTCATTTCTCCCGTTACCATACAATCAGTGCAAATTTTGTACATTATTCTTTTTTCCTTGATACAGTGTTTTAACTTTGCATAATTTGTCCAAATGGTTTTTTCTCGGGTTATTAAGTTGTTTTTTATTGTTTTTTTCATTTTCTCCTCATAGATTTTTTTTGTCGAGTGAAGTTTTTCACCGGTCGCATATTTATTTTTCAAATCGATTGCCTCAGTCAGTACATTCCTAAAATACCTAATTATTTTCGCTTTCCCCACAGCGCTCACCATTAGTGTTTTCCTATTGTATTGTCCTTCTTGCAAAATTTCCGCTACTTTTTTCTGTTTATAATTAGCCAGTTACACCACCAAGCCATCTTTCTTCAAGGCAAATGTCGAGGGGGGTTTATCGAGGTTCGAATCCCGGTCAAGTCAAATGATTTTTTCATGGCGAATTTCAACCCTGGTGTATATGCACCCGTGCGAGTGACTTCGTACCACATCATTTGTTAAATGCAATGATCGGAAATCCTTCCTTCACCCTCATCTTCATGAATGGCGTCCTAACATACCCTGCCGCTCACTCCCGCGGTGGTTTGCAGGTAAAATGCAGATGTATGTGACTCGTAAAGTGACAAGCAGACTGCGGCATTAATCGCATGCCTTGCCTTCGGAGGTCGCCGTCCCCTTCGGTCGACGTCAAACCACCTCCTCCTCCTGCATTGCATTCTCTGCAATCAACTACCCAGCATTCCCCGCTACCTCTAACCTCCCGAGAGACTTGCTTTTGTCCGCTTTGCGTGTTATTATGTGTGTCTACCCCTCACATTTCCCTTCTGCAACATTTGTGCCTGCCGCATTCCCCTTGCGTGCTCTTGCGACCTGGCTCTGCCCACGATCGCTCGTTACCTTGGCTGTGTGGAGTTGGAAAAGTAAAGGAAAAAAAAAGACAGCCTGTGGCATACGTGATGATTAATGCCCCGCGTGTCCGTTGCTATAGAGACCAACCACCGGGTCTCTCCCCAGTGCACTTTTTCTTTCATTTTATTCCCCCTCCTTGCCTCTTGATTTTATATTATCTCCCTCGTAACTTAACCAGGGCCGAGCTCGATCTGACGTGGCACCCAGCCAATTCCGCAATTACTTGCGGCAGAATATGCGAGTCACTATGCGCTGAGTCTGCTGTGATGCATGGCTAAGTGTCTATTTTTCACCGGGGCAAGGATGGAGAAATCGCGGGGCACATTATTCCGTGTCACGTAGGTGACGTAACGTAACTGCGGAGGAAAACTTCCAGCTGATTTTCCCTAAATTCTATATAATTATCCTAATTATATCTCGACGCTTCGCTTAATTTGGTCTGCCAAAATGTTTCTCAACCCTAGAGTTATAAATTTCAAGTTAAATTTATTGAAGTCTACTAAGAATTATTTCTGCATGGTGACAAAAGTGCCCTGAGATGCTTTCCGGCCCTTTTTTATTCATATGCTACCCCCCCAAACCGCCGAGTTGGCTTGCGGTGTGTCGCCAATCAATTCAAAAAGTAGAAAAAGGAAGTAGAAATTGGAAAAAGAACAGGAAAACAGCGGAATACGTCCAATCATGCTAGCTTTTTGCTCTATTAGTGCCTTCACCGGGAGTAATGCATGGAAAAAATGCATTCTGGAGTCTTTTTATTCGAGATGCCCATTGTTCATCCATGGGCTTTTTATACGATGCTACGATGAACTCATAAGCAAAGTATGTCATTATTAGATTAAAAATGTGACGTCAGTTATTCAATCAAATTGATTAGACTTTTTTAGAAGAAGTCGCCAACATTTCACGGAAATTTATCCGAACGCTTTAATGTCACGTACCAATTGTGTATGCATTACAAGTCTGGGTCGTAGTAAAAGGCCATTGGAGAAGTTTTGAAAAGATGGCATTTTATTTCTGTATTGATACGGTTGCCAAAGATACCTTATTACTTTTCCATCAAATTTAATGCGTTTATAGATGTAAGTTTCGTACCATGCCGGACAGAAACTACGCAAATTTCTTTTAAGATTTCCTGCCCATGCCTGTGTAACTCATCAGGTGAAGAATTTTGTAACCCTCATGCAGAAAATGCATGACCAGATCTCAATACGGGATAATATGTTAAGAATTCAGGATCGAAAGAGGCTAAAGATATGTAGTTATATGCAGAGTTTATCTTCCGCAGGAGAGTTAAAACGCTTTCACCGCATATTAAATATGTTAGTTACACCAAAAATTTGGCCATGGCCTTCATTTAAATCGGAGATAAATGGAAATTTTAAAAAAATACTCTATTCATACTGAAGTTATTTACCTCAGTTCACCTTTTAATCTCGTCTTAAAGTTCACAAATTTAAAACAAAAACACAATCTCAAATTGTGTTTTTATTTATCTATCGTGACGTCTACAGATTCCCAGTTGACCCAAGATGTTCATTTTTATTCATATGCTACTCCCCAAACCGCTGCGTTGGCTTGCGGTGTGTCGCCAATCAATTCAAAAAGTAAAAAAAGGAAGTAGAAATTGGAAATTTGAGAAAAAAAAAGAAAAGGAACTTCACTCACAAAATGTTAGCATTTCCAAAAAGAATCATTATGCTGATAAGGACAAAATCTCATCTGTTGCTGGCTGGAGATCATGCTGTTACACGAAATTACCCGATGTAGGTCATTTCTCTTAAACATTTCCAGCATAGTCTCTTGGAAATAAATAACATGACACAGGACATCACCTCAGACACTTTAGAAGCTCACAGACTTCACTGATTGACGAGGGGTACGTTCATAATTTTTTGGAGTGGATTAAAGCAAAGAAAGTGGAGTAGCTGGATGAAGAATGGCGTACTAGATGGGGCGAAGCAAGAGAGAAAATGAAATTTGACGAAGAGAAAAAGTGTGAGGAAGTCACGTTTCAAGGTGGAAAATGAGATTAAAATATTAAGTCGACAAGTTGAATACAGCTCATAGTAATCACAAGATATATGTGATATTAATCCTTAAGTCAAATTTTACTGTGAATGAAGTCATAAGCTATCTGAGGAGTGTTTGCGGCAAAAGTAGGATGGATAGGGTCAGGAATGACTGGATAATAAATGAATGTGGGTTAGATGGTCCAGTAATGGACATATATATAAAAGGAGTGTGCTTCGTTGGCTTGGCCATGTTGAGAGAATGGATGAGAATGGAATAACGAAACAGATATATAAGAGTGAAATGAATGGTGCGACAGGTAGAGGTAGGCCGAGAAAGTTGTGGTTGGATGTGGTTGGATTGAGGGAATTCTTAGGAGGAGGGATATTGGGAGTCTTAAAAACAGGAGGGCGTGTATGAAGCAGTGTATGGGGGTAAATGAAGAAAAAGAAGTTTGCAAGGATAGGTCAGTATGGAGGAAATTATTGAAGCAGTTAGGTGTACAAATATGTATTTATGAGTGAAACTTCGCGACTGTACCTTCCCCGAAAGAGAACGGCGTGATTGGTATGTATGCATGTATGTATGAAGCCTGAATATTTTTGTAAACATGTAATTAAAGTGGACTTTTTTTTACCAATTTATTGCATCCGTTAAACGTAAAAGAGACGCATATGGGAGGTACACTTTCAAACAACTAATTCATTCACATCGAAAGCAATTCGCGACTGCGGCAGGAGTAGAACAACCGAGCTAACACACCAAAATAGACTAATCCGCCATTGATACGTATATTTTTTCTCTCTCTCGTCCCTCTCCCAATTCCACTTTCTATTCCTTCTCTGTTTCATGACTAGCATCTGTAAACACTCAAGATCGTCCCTGGTGGTGTAGTGTATGCAGATGTCCGCGCGGTGCATTATCGTATCCGGCGTTTCTGGCGGATTCTAGCGACTCTTTCCTGAGCATGACCAGAGGATATTTTTCCAAAAGACGGAAGTGCGGGAAAAAACATTGGGCCCGAGAGGCCGTCGCATCATTGGCTCGCTGTCTTTCTCCCTATCCGTCACATATGCTCCCGCCAACAACCGTAAACATGCAACCTATTCCTTTTGCTTTTCCTCCCTCTCCACAAGTTCAGAGGGTTGCTGAAATCGAAGCGTTTACGAAGAACAACACAAGCGCCGTTCTGCCTGAGCAAATGAAAGCCGTTGTTGGTTTTGCTGTCGTGATTCCTGGTTTGCATTCGTGGGTTCGTCAAATCTCCATTATCCGTTCCCTATGCCCTCGCATTCCTTGCACTTCAGGACCTGACATTCATATTGGAGAGTAGGATATTGGAGGGTAGTCGGGGGTGTAGGAGGTATGGGAGGTAGATGACGCTAAAGATAATCCACACACTCACAGTTTTCCTGGGTTATTTGCGCAAGAGATGAAATGACTCGATGAAATAACCCTTTGATCCTCCTGTCGGCTAGCTTCTTCGCTTCCTTTAATCTTAAATTCTTGCTAAAATGTTCTTAAAAGAGCAATTTTGGGGGATCGGGTTGGTGTAGTGGCTAGAGTACTGGCTAGCCATATGGACGGCCAGAGTTCAAATCCCTGCAGATGAGGAGGATGTTTTTCAGAGGAAACCCAGTTCTTACTTGAGTGTCTTGTGGAGGGCAACTCAAGTGCACTACTCCGTCTGTCGGATGAGACGTTAAACCGTGGACCCCTTAGCTCCTTTCGTTAAGAGCAGGCTAATTCCATCGCGGGGTTTTTCCATCCACCCTTCCTCCCTAACGTATCACCTATGGCGCAAATGACCTTAGATGTCGGTCGCCTCCCCAAAAATCTAATTCAAGAGCATTTTTTGAACCGGTAATCAATAGTGGTTAACATTATTTCACACTTCATTCCTATTTTACTGGTTGGAGAGAATGTTTTTGCCGGACGCAGTGTGATTAAAATTCTATATCGTATTACTTGCATGGATAGATATCGACTTCAAGTACTTGAAGCGACCACGACTCCGGGCGACTGGGCGCGATTCTAATGTGTGACCCACTCCCTCAACCAACCTTCTCAAGTATTCTGAAAGCCCATTATTGAGGTTTCGAGAATCCGTGGGCCACATTCACAGCATGTGTGTATACGTAGCCTCAGCCGGCAATGAAAGCACTTTAATTGAGGTAGTCCGAACGAAATATCATTTTACTTAGAAATCAATGAATTTGGTCTCATTTTAAAGAAAAGTATCTCACCCTTCTAATGACTTCAAAAATACAACCCCTTACCGTATTACTTTCCGAGATATTTTCCAAAATATACCAGCCCTTTTACATGGGAAATGGTACGTGTATGCACTTCAGAGAGATATAATTTACAAAATGAGGTATTTTTAACATTTAGATGTCATAAAAAAACTAACAGCGTGTAGTTGGTATGTTTTCCCAACTATAAATCATACTGTCACCGCAATAGATTCTTGGTTATCACAAAAAACCTTCCGTTTTGAAGAAGTTTCAAACGCATCGCGCGAAAAAAATGATTCAAGATGAAGACTTATTTAGATATTTTCTTTTAATTACTTACAATTTCTGTCGTATAAAAATATATTATTGCACCATTAGTAATGCAATATTTAATTGATGTGTTGACACTAGAGCTGGTGAGATTAAAACGTATAATTCGATATGGTCTCTATTACGGCTAGGGAACTATCTCGCTCGGACTAACTTACCTCTGAAAAGTGAGATAGTTATTCACTCGTCTGTACTTTCAATGGCAAAGGACACCGAATTAAAATGGCCGCAAAACCTTTTACTTAACAAGGAAGTTGTGTGAAATATACTTGAGAGCGTATTAATTTTATGTTAGCGCAACCGTTCCATGTTGAATACTCTTAATTAAACTTCGGCACTTGAAAGATTGGTCGTGAGGGAAACTGTACCAGTAGCATTTACTGATGTGTTTTTACCGTCATGCAAATGATTGTTGTGATAGAGACTGAGTGAAACGTAGCTCTTGCCTCCGATTCTAGATAAGTGATGAAGTTTCCTGGTGAGAGAGGTTTTTCAAACGACAGGTTGACATGAAACCTGCCATTACCAAAGCACAAGTTTATGCTGAAAAATCTTGCATATTTTAATCGGCCGTGTGTATAATATAGCTGGATTTATTTTTTATTTATTTTTTACTTTTATATTTGATGAAATTTCTCTAGCATTGAAAATAATGAAGGTCAGTGTTAGTATTTGACTTGCATGTATTTTTAAGTTACTATGTGTGACAGAGATTATTTCCACGCTATATTGTCTAACTACAGTCTATTAACATTTGAGCGATCCATTACCTCTCCCAAACGCCTACTGCATACCACCTGCTCATTATATTCTTTTATTTTATTGAAAATAACGTCTTTGCAACATATTCCACAAGCTCATTCTCCTTTCGTTGCATTTCAAAAGATTTATATTTCCAGTAATTAATGTGGAGTCCCCTCGTTCGGCTTGTATGATTGATTTGCTTTTTAATCTTCGTGTTGGTCATCACTATATTTCTTTTTCAGTATGTGTTGTTATAAACCTTTCTCATTAATTGTCACCTGCCATTCAATTAGCTGCTTACTAGCTAAGACAATCAAAATTTGCACCATAGTCCTAGATTTAGATAGAGGTTAAATTAAATTGTTTCATCGCATCAGTATCGCCAACGTTATTATTTTCCAAAATGAAATGATACAAAATTAGTTTGTAGATTTTCGCAGCTCATGATGCATATCTGGTAATCTTTGGTTCTGCGAGTATTTTTTGTATCATATTTTTCGACCCCAAAATATAAATAGAGAGGATGGCTATAAACTCCCTTATATACGGACATCACTTCTTTGGAGTTAATTTTAATTTTTATTAATTCTAAATTCATCAAATCCCGAATTTGTTTATTTATAAAAAAGAAGACCATTGTTGTTTAAAAAGCCCGACAAAGCCGTCAGCAGAGCACGGCGAAACTGTCGCAGAAAATAATACAAAAATATGCGCAGAACCCAAAGATTACCAGATATAAATTGATACGAGATATTGCTCTCTTTACGAGATGTAGCTGTTTGAGAGAGAAATAGGTTCTTACTATTCGAAAAAAATGTCCGCAAAACTAGTACATCGAATTCATCATGGGTTAGGTGATATCTTCAATGCCTCCGATTCATGATTTCCATGGCGAAAAATATTTTCTGCGGACTCTGCGTGGTCTTGCGCAATTTAAAACGCAAATGTTTTTTTCCACATCCCCGTGTGCACCAAAGGGAACGCCCTCCCTAGTCTTTTCCCCCCCTCCTTCCGACCCACGGACCTTCATTTCCCGTGCACCTGCGGTCCCTTACCTCTCCCCACACCACCCCACGCCTCAAACCATCGCACCACGCCAATCCCTACCACGCCCTACCACGCCACTACGCCAACCCCAATGTTTTTGCTCTCGTGACGATGAGGGCAATCACTTATCTCAAGTGTATTATCATTGTTATTGATATCAATTTGTGAGATATATATTTCGCAGAATTGTAAATGTGCATGGTAAAGCCACATACGAAGCTCTGAAAAATTGCTTCGAGCGAACCAATTACAGGTGCAGTTGGGTTTGCAAGGTTGCAATGGAAGCGGGTAAGAGCTGACTGGTTTACTTGAAAATTTTCTCGACACAGCGGTTTAGATACATGATGATGACACCGCTGTGTTGAAACATGTTGTACCAGGAAAAAAATCTGTGGAAGGAAACAAAGTTACTCTTTCATTTGTTTTGTAAAGATCTTTCATTTTCAAGGGGATTTTGCGCATCCCTTGTTCTCTTGTGGCGCCAAGGACTTTTCTCAGGATTTTGCTTTCAGGTATAATGAGATTTCTTTCTTCCTTCTGGTTCATTATCCATGTTTCTACTCCTTACACTAGTGCAAGGAAAATTTTTGAGTAATACGTTTAAATTTTTTTCTTTTGTGAGATTTTCTTCGAGGTTAAGATCGTATCGAATCGAATAGACTTTTTCCGGATAAATTAACCTTATTGGCTATTTCAGGTACTGGAATCGTTTGATATTTTTACTCGAAGTTCTTTGAATTATTTCACCTTCTCAAAGCGGTAATCATCTGCATTTATGTTATTTGATTGCTCGTGTCCTTTTCTTGTAAAGTATATGCATTTTTTTCTTTCGTCTTTTATTGTCAATCCCAGGTGTTCCGTCTCCTGAAGAAAAATTTTCATATCTTCTGGACCTTCTTTATTTTTTGTGAAAGGAGTAACATCATCCAAAAATGCAGTTTCCAATATAAATACATATTTTCATATTAACTGCCTAAATTCTGCTATAAAGGCATCCATCATCACGTCCCAAATTCCTTTTTCTTACTCCTGTCCTTTTTTCATAGATGGAGTTCTATCTACATCTACATAATACACCGCGGGCCTACACACGGACGTGTGGCAGGGGATGTTAGGTCACCAGCCGTGTAGGTGTAAGTTTTTTGGAGATGAAATGGTGACATTTTTTATAGGAGCGTATTTAGTGGAGCTGGATTTTTATTGTGGTCGCTTATTGTTCGCTGAAAGAACGAGTTCTTGTACCTATCTGTTCGGCAGAGTATCTCTCTTATTTATCGCATCGGTCAGATCTAGAGATGTAGTGAGGCGTCATGATAATTTTCTCTATGTCGCTCTGAAAAATATCAGTTCTGAATTTATCAAGCAACCTTAGCCTCGCGTGTTGCCTCCGATTCTCTAGGGGCTCCCACCTTGAACTCTCTAAAAGTTTTGAGGCACTGTATGTACGCTTGTAGCAGTTTTTAACGAAGCGCGCTGCTTTTATTTGTATTTTATTAATTTTATGGTTAAATCTATTTGACCAGGGTCCCAAATGCTCGCGGCGTATTCGAGGTGTGGCGTAACCTATCGACCCCTGCCAGATGCCCTTACGCAGACTCGCGGGATCTGATACCTTCACTCCCTGCCACTATTCCTTTCCATACTCCCACCCTCTCCCTCCCTCCCTCTCTCCGTCCCCCACTTCAGTTTTCCAATCACCGTGGAGTGTTCTTCCCCGGAAGAGAAAGAGAGAGGTGTTGGAAGGTGCTGAGATTCCCATCTCAGGGAAACCCCTTTACCGCTCGCTCGCTCGCTGGGTGCCTTTCTTCTCACACCCTGGAAACCTTTAACCCCTTCTCACCCCTGCTCTGAAACTATCTCCTGACTTTTTCTGTTCCCTAGCCCTTATAGGAAGTTCGCTTGCGTCTTGGCTCATATTACCGCTCACTCTCCTCGGAATACCCCTCTCTTCTATTTATCATGCACAAAATAATGATTTTCTTTCTGATTCAATGCCTAAAGCAGTATAAAAAATATGTAGGGCACTCTTTGCGCGTATTAGTCGATGCATGAGGAGGTTTTTTGGTCACATAACGCCTCATTTTCCTTCCAAAGAGAAACATCGGCCATAATATTTGAAGTGATTTGCCAATATCTCGTAAACGAATCTGAGTATTGTTTCGTAATCTAACATCCTATTTCCTCCGGGATTTATGCGTATCAGTATCTATTATTTCCTCCGGTATTCATCTACATCAGCTTTTTCGGCACGGCTGTCGTCGATAAAAACATTTTTTCTCCACATGACGAAAAAGAAAAATCTCTTAGTAAATTCCACACTTAAAACTTTTATTACCGACCTAGGTTTCGATTGCCTTGCGATCATTTTCAAGATACCTTTGAAAATGATTGCAAGGCAATCGAATGGATTCGAATGGTGTGGAATTTACTAAGAGATTTTTCTTTTTCGCCATGTCTGCGGTAACCTTCCACAAAGTTACGCCTTCAACCATAAGTTTCTTTTTTCTCGAAATAAAATCCTTAGCATTTGCCCATAGATTCATTGTTACCTACGTATTTATAGTTATTTTTTTTAATAAAATACTAAAAATAATTAGGAAGTTTACGGCTGTGAACATGTTTTTCAAAACCAACTGCCGATTCCATTGAGGTCACCTGATGTTTTCGTTCCTATTAATTTTATTTTTAAAAACTCCTTTGATTTAGGACTACGCTCTTCTTTTTGTTTTGCTTGCTTTGCCCGTGAACTTCTTTCGTGCCGCATTTGTAATATGGTTCCCAGTGGATAAGAGAATACTTTAAGTTGATGAGTCATCCATTAATGATCAATTTGTTAATGTCCATGTTATCATCATCAATGTAGATCTGTCCTAAGACAGGTTCCAGCTGAACTCCTCCAAATTTCTCTAATTTGCGCCCACATTTCCACCTCTTGGTAACTCCTGTTCTCCCTCAAATTCGTCACATAAAATTTTCTTCTTCCTTTCATGCGTTTTCCTTTCACTTTTACTTCCATTATCTTACTCAGGAGGCAGTAATGCCTCATGACATGCCCCAACCAATTTGCCTTCCTTCCTTCCTTATTCTTACTGCATTCATGATTGATCTTTTCTCGTCAATCCTTTCCCTTAACTTGGTCATTCCTCACCTTGTCCGTCAACCACACTCTCATCATCCTTCTCCATAACCACATTTCAAAACTTTCAAGATACTTCATTTCCTTTTTCCTATAGGTCAGGGTTTCTGATCCATAGAGGTCCATGTTATGAGATTCTAAATTTAAAAGTGCTAGTATCTATAGTTTTTAGTATCGAAACCCGAAATTGAAAATGAAGTCAGGAACAATTTCTGTTATAAAAGGCTGAATCTTGCCTTTAAATCCAATTTCATTCTCCCTGTTACGTTTTGCCCTTAGAATCCGTAAAAGCAAATTAATTCAAATAATGCGTTTAAAATCATTGCTTCTTAATCAATATCTGATGTACAGCGTTATTTAGTGCTGAGGCGCATCAAGCACTACCTACTTGTATTCTTGGTCGACAATATTTATATTTCATTCGTTTCTGGCGTGGAGGTGCTCCCTATTTAGGCGCTGATCCCTTTGATAGCCCGTCGTTGGAACTCCATCGAGGAGAATCAGAAAATTCTCTTTAACGACCTGGTAAAACCACTATCGAAGGTTTAGTCTATTTGTATCTGGTCTAGCGGTAGGAAACATCCGAAAATCCAACGGTGGTCAATTTGATCATTGATCTCACAGAACAATAAGAGACACGGGTAATTCTGAAAATTTATGTCTTTTTTCGATATTGTATTAAAAGCTGGTGGCCTAAAGCTACGTTTTCATGGACGCGTCAGACGCGCACGCGCGTGACGAGACGCGTTATTTCATCGCGAGAACCGTTTACATGCAAGCGAACCTACGCGTTGGCGAACCTATGCGAAGGAGCTACCTACGCGCCATCTACAGCAGAGAATAAATGGTAGAAAAAAGAAGCGTGACGACCGTGTGTGCTTATCGCTCTACAACCTATTGTTGATAATTGTGTGTTGATAGTTATCTAGCTCCATACAAGTGCAATAGCTATTGTTCTTCGATTTCCTCTACAACTTTATTCCTCTCATCCTCACGTCAACTTGGTGAGAGCTAATTAACGCGTAGTTTTTTTAAAGAAAGAAATGGATACAGTGGCACCATTGAATCCTTTTTCCCTCCACGCCTTCTCCCTTAAGTTTCTATCCCTGTATCGATAGTCCTTATAATTTTACAGGAACGTGAACTTCTCTCGAATTTCGGAGATGGTTATTTTATCCATAGAACCTACACTTCGCCGGTAAGCCATGTATGTGATTCTACGCGTTCCACGCGTCGAAAGTTGAAAATATTTCAACTCGGGCGACGCGATTCTACGCGAACATACGCGAATAAATCCGGGCTTCTGATTGGCTGAGGATCTCGCTTTCGCGTCTCTTCGTCTGAAAGGCGTTCATGAAAACGTACCTAAAGAGTACCGTTTAGAACTTAAGACTCGCCATTTCGTTCATTTTCAATCGTAAAATATTTAAATGCTTAATTTTTTTCTCCGAGCGAATGCCCTCTGTTTGTCGTCAACGTCTCTGCCGATAACTAAATAGAATGTGTAGGAATGCAGATTTATTTCATGTCCTATCTATGCATATCCATGCATGGAATACCTGCTCCTCTGCATTTTTAACTCTCTGTCTTTATTACGAAGACCATCTTTTACTGATAAGCCCAAGTCCTTAGCCTTCGCCGGATTCAAGGGATTATTTGAGCTTTTGTTGGTTCCATTGCGGTTGAAAGCGTTATGAGGTCTTATTACGTCGAGAATGAAAAAAATTAAAGCGTTGAATAAATATCCTTAATCACCGCTCATTATCATAAACTATAGTAACAAGAAAAAATGGTTTAAAGAATAGCTTGGTTGCCGACAAGATCCTCCACATGAGGAAACACGCCTATGTTGATATCACTCTATGAAGTGAACATTTTTTGGTATGTAGCGGACGATTGTGGTTTGGGCCCAATGCAATTTGACGAAAGTCTAGAGATACAGAATATTGTAATATCGTGTGATAAATTATGCTAAAATGCGCGCCATGACCATTGAGAAGATTGAAAATGCAGTTGGAATACCATAGCCTAGTGTTGACATAGAATTTCCAGCAAAAGATGTGTTAATTAGATTAATATTTTAGCGATGTATTTATTTTTATTGAATGTTTTTTTGTTTATTGGATTTTTATTGAATGTGCCTCAGGAGACTTAAAACTAATTAGATGAAGCCTTTTGGAAGTTACTTTCCAGAACCTTGCCTTCTGTGGATAATTTACGTGACAATAGAAGTCATGTGTACTTGCAGTTTTGGCTTCTCGTGTGGGTTATACTCATGTAAAAAAGACGTGAGGATCTACTCCACCAAAAAATCTTTACTTGGGTCGAGCTTGGTGAATCAAGACCACAAATAATCCGTATAACTGTTGTGGATTGCGTGAGCACTAACTCGTTTGTGCTAGCAGCCGACCGCAGGAGTAACCAGCTACAACGTACAGGTCCACCTCAGTGCCCGAGTTTAGTAGTGTTTTGGTCAATTTATCACAACCCCATTGTGTTGTTGCCTCTAATTCCAGTGTAGTGGCTTCGCTGCCCTGCTGCTGCTCTCAGTATTCGAACGAGAGAGTTGTCCGAGTTGGGACTTGTTCGTTATTTTATTCCTTTTCTATTTTTGGGGTCCTCTCTCTTCCTACCTTGTCAGGTTTTCGGCTGCAATTTACGCTCACGTGCTCTCCTCTTCAAATTCACCTCTGCTAATCTACGAACAAATCTAACCTAGCGAAAGACTCTTGTGGACGGAAATTAACGGCGAACCTGGTGGATCAACTTGGCGAGGGAAGTCATGTGAGGAGACATTAAATTTAGTAATCTTTTATACACTGTATTGTAAGAGATGCACTGAGATGCAATCGTCGGATATGAATATATGCGCAATTTCATGACAAAATATATTCCAGTTTTCAGCACTTGTAGCCTATAATATGACCAAGCAAAGTGTCAGTGTTGAAAAGGAACGGAAAAAGAAGATAGAGAGCTGATCACACGATGCGTAATAAATGTAAAAAAATACATTTCATTGAAAGGCTCTTTGTAATCATCCGTAGGTGATTACTCAGTCATCCGTGGAATTATTATGAGGAGTCATATCGCTAATTTCTCAATCACCATATATCATGTGGATGGTAAGTTTTGGCCGTCTGATAACGATAAAATCTCCCCGGTGTTTGCTAATTTTGATTCCTGATAGGGGCGAATGAAAACGCCCAGAATTAGTTCGGAAACGTTCGAGTGGGTCCAAATTAAACTCATGCGGCGATGTGGATGAAGCGGATTGATCAATAAGGAGAGTATTTTTGGGAATTTGCGTGGGAAGACCGCGTCATCATCCGGCATGCCGAGCGGCCTTTGCCCCTACTTTAAACAAAACGGTACAGATGTGTACATTTATATCTTTATTCTGAACAAAATATTGAGCTATATTATTGGAGAAACGGGTAAAATGATTTAAATTATATTTAAATATACTATAAATCTGGAAACTCCCCCTAAGTTAGTCCGAGCGAGATAGTTCCCTAGTCCTAATAGAGACCATGTTCGAATTTTACCTTTTAATTTCACCAGCTGTAGGACGCATGGATTAAATATTGCATTATTAATGGCGCAATTAAATACTTTTACAGGACTGAAATTCTAAGTAATTAAATGAAAATATCTCTTCTAATAAGTCTTCAATTTGATTCATGTTTTTCGCGCGGTGCGTTTGAAGCTCCTTCAAAACGGAAGGTTTTTTTGTGATACCAAAGAACTGATTGCGGTGACAATATGATTAATTTTCAAATACAGTTGATCAAACATACAAACTACACGCTGTTAGTTTTTTACGACATCTATGTGTGTAAATAATGTCTCTCTGGAGAGCACAGACACTATTTCTCATGTAAAAAGGCTGGTATTTCTTGGCAAATAACTCCGAAAGTAATGTAGTAAGGGGTTGAATTTTTGGTGCCCTTAGAGGGGTGATATTTTTTCATTCAAATGAGACCAAATTCATTTATTTCTAAGTTTCGCTCAATCTACCTTAAAAATTGTACTTCTTGAAAATAAGTGGTGTATTTTGGGGTGTGATGGCTACAGCAATACATGTTATATGCCTGCTATATTCTAAAACCATGTGCTTAAGGCATACTTTACATCTATACTCAGTACTGCGACCTATAGGTTGCATGGCTGTCGCGTAACTTACCTCCTTCTACAAAGAATTTATAATTTTTTCTACCATTTTCAGCTAATAATGATGAAAAACTGGAGGAAATAAAATGCACAATTGAAGTACACCCTCACATTTTGACATCGATGAACTGTCGATGCTTAGAATTTGAGTGATGGAGCGTCACATAATAGTAAACAGCTAGTTACAGGAATAAAAAAACAGTACCCATCCAATTTACATGTCATTGGTATTTTACCCTAGCTCTGATTTGCTGATGAAAGTTCTATTTTCCAATTTCAGACGCCTCCTCCTTATATATGGTCATATATCTGTCCCGGTTGAACACATCCGAGTCTTCACGTATCCTCCCAGGATATATATACATATATATATATATATATATATGTCTTCCTCTGGAATATTTAACAATGAAGCCTTTGTGGAGGCGTTATTCAACCGTGAACCCTAACCTTCATTGGAATTCTCCCGCAGAAAGGGAAAGAGTAGAAGGGGGAAAGGGGTGTCGTTGGAGGGAAAGGGAGAGAGAGAATAGGGTTGGGAGTGTGAAAAGGGGACAATCAAAACATCCTTGTCAGAATGAAAAGGTTGCCGTGGATGCGTGTCAAACGGGGTCCGCCAGATTTGATCGTTTTATCCCACGTCGCCCCATTCAACCACCCTCTCCCTTGCTGTCTCTCCCTTCGAAATCCAACGATAAGGTTGGAGATGGAGAAGCTGGGATATCTGATTGTGATGGATGGGTATGGTCTGCGAGGGACAGGTGTATTGCATCTCCCCTCTGCTCTGCCCTCCCATCCTCTGTGGTCCATTCAACTGGGGTTTGATAGGTACGGTTGGGGGGGGGAGGAAGCGGGTGGGGATCGTTTGGATGCTGGAATGGGTTTGGTACTGCCTTGAGTTTCTCTCCAGGATACTCGCCACACCCCCTTGAATGGCGAGACTCAGCGTTACTCGATTCACAATTGTCACATTCTTTTTTTTTTTTACAAAAACGTCGATTTCAAGTTACCAGAATCTTTGGAAGGTTAACCTGTTTAAGAATATAGCTAATGAATTCAGGCCTTACTTTGTGGAACCTCTCCATATCGGAAATCAAAATATTCAAGTATTGGCCCACTAAATAGATTTATTTTGTTTTACGACCCGGGTTTCGTCACATAATGACATCTTCAGGTAACAAATATTATTCCACATGGGTATATATACAAAATCAGTTGCAGAGGAAGGAGGGGAAGGAAGGGAAGGGAGAGGGAAAGGGAGTAAGAAGGGGTCGGGGAGGGGGAAGCGTTGAGCTGATTAGAGAAATTTTGGGCGGCGGGAGGGGGGGGGGAAAGGAAGAACAAACATACATTTTTCTACAATGTATACACAGGCCGACGGTGATTAGCAAGTCCAGGCTATTGATGAGAGTGCAGTTCCAATGGACTGGATAGCTTGTCGATGATCAATGATGGTTCACTACTGGGAAACCCTGAAGAGGGAAAAGATTATACACAATGTATTCACAGGTCACTGAGATTAGCAGTTCAGGCTATTGATGCGGGTGAGTTCCAATTGGAGGGGAAAGGACTTGGAAACTTTTTTATGGCTACTGTTGTTTAAGATTTTATCGATCCCCTCATTTTTACTGCTACGAAATCACATTAGAACAAAAAAGGCGCATGTTTGATTACATGTTGTTCATTTAAGTATTTATTACTTGTGGACAAGTGTCTTATGCATGGTATTTGACGTATCTTAAGAAAAATAACAAGATTGTTTTGGAGATTCGACCTTTATGGAAAGAAATAACGAAAATATTTTACAACACCTACATCTCGTTAATATGTGCATGGAACGACGAAATGTGAGGTACGATGCAACAAAACCCAGCTATTTACTTTTAAGGTATTTTGAGCGAAATATCATTTTGCCTAGAAATGTATGAATTTGGTCTCATTTTAAAGAAAATTAAATCACCCTTCCATTGACACCAAAAATTCAACTCCTTATCACATTAATTTCCGAGATATTTTCCAGAAAATACCAGGCCTTTTACATGGGAAATTGTACGTGTATGCACTTCAGAGAGACCTTATATTAAAAATGAGGCATTCCCTACACTTAGATCTAGTCCAAAAATCAACTGTGTGGTTTATGTGTTTTCATAACTATTTTTGAAAATTAACCATATGGTCACCGCAGTAAATTCCTCGGGATCATAATAAATCTTCCGTTCTGATGGAGTTTCGAACGTACCGCGTTCAAAAATGAGTCAAGATAAAGACTTTTTAGATATTTCCACTTGATTACTTACAATTTTTGTCATGTAAAACTATATTGTTGCACCATTAATAATGCAATATTTAATTCGAGTGTCCTATAGCTGGTAAAATAAAAACGTATAATTCGAATATGGTCTCTATTATGACTAGGGATCTATCTCGCTCGGACTACCTTAAGTGATTTTTATGACCTTTTTCCGGGAATTCCCAAGCATAAGTCGAACTAGTTTAATGTCATGACACATGTTGAATTCATCATTGATCTATTGGTTTCCCTGGATTTGAGAATACACAGATGGGGGAATTTGCGTGAATTTTGGACCTGATGTCAGGCATTTCGTAAGTCGAGGAGCCATGGCGAAGCAAATCAAATCTGGCTTTTTCCATCGCCATGGAAATACCAAATTACAGTTACTCTAACGGTTGAATCTATCTTTTGCCAGATCATTTTTTTGTTTAGTGGTACATAAGATAAGTATACGGTAGTTTATACTTTAGATTAGAGTTGAATGTTCTTGGAAATTTCATCCATAAACTATACAATTTGGATGCAATACTCTTCGCCGATCTAAGAAAATATTATTATTAGATTAGGTATGCTCAGTGATATTTAAATGTATTTTATTTGCTTAATAAATCACCTTAAGTTTTCTTAAATCACACTAGTTAAAATTACGTTTTCATGGGAATGACCCATATACTTGTCCATTTTTACGGTGCATATTTGTGTCATCACATTTCAGTTCCGTATGGATTAATTCTCTGCTTTTGTCTATCGTCTTTCCAGCAAGTGTTAATATCCCACGCGATATCATCGGTGTTTCCTAGTTCTCTATCTTTAATGGCCGATGTGAAAGCATCGATACACTTGTAATTTGTACAATATTGGTCGACTGCGATGTAATGTCGATCGATCGATTTTCCCCATTACATCGAAGAACAAATTTATGTGGTAGGAGGTGGTCTGACCCGGCAATGACGGGGATACACCCATTTCTCCGCGTGTCTGAAATCAGCACATATGTGCTGCCCCCCACCCTCCCCCCAACCCTCTCATAATACCCCTACCCTTGAGGGTCGTTCGTCCCCGTCGCCTGCCGAGTGCCGATGACAGCCGCAAATATCGCGAGGTTTCGTGCGATGACGGCCGGCGACAGGATGAGGGAGTGGGAAGGGAGGGGGGAGGGATGGCGAGTGAGTAGTGAGGGTATGCCAGGAGAAGAAGAGATATTGGTGGTGGAAGGAGAGGACCACACCCCGTAAAGGATCGCTCAGGGTCCAGGGTCGGTTGCTGCGTCAGAGCAAACTGAGGGGAGGGGATATCAAGGCAGTTCAAGCGAGATTTTAATCCCTCGTCGTGGGGAGACCAAATTCTAATTTAATTGTCTTATTTCAACTACTGTAAGAAACAAAAAGTAAACAGTTTTATATTGATAGAATAGAATAGAAATAACATTTATTCCTACTTGACTAATTAAGGAGTGCAGTATGCCACATGAGAAACCAAAGAATAGTAATACCCTAGGCCCGCTTTCACTATTCTACCCAAGCTAGGATCCCTTCCAAAAGGACTACCTTGAGAGTCAGCATACCGTTGCCCGCTACCCACCACTAGGAGGTATATGCGGTGTACTGACACACCGGGTCGCAGAGTTAGGTTTACAAATTACTATTGAAGCAGAGTTAGGAGTACAAATATGTATTTATGAGTGAAACTTTGTGACTCTGCCTACCCCGGAAGGGAACGGCGTGATTGGTATGTATATGTAAGTAATGTCTGTAACTAATTATTTGATACCATTTTTCATCACAATATTCAATTTTGGTGAAGGGAAATATAGGTACGCCTTAGGAAAACCCTGTTTCGGGGCTACCATTATCTCATAACAAAGAAGCAGTGGTTGGTGCAAATACATTACAAATTTTTCTTAGTTGCGAAAAAACAAATAACATTCATAATGTGCAGTGTGTTCATGACATAACAGCCTACACAAAATAGCAAACACAATTGACAAAGGTAAAAGGAGTTCAAAGAAGAGCCAAAATACTAATTCAAAACTAAGAGCAAAATCTTACAAAAGCTTTTAATAATTTTTTCACTCCATCACCTTCTTTAGAAAGTTGCCATTCTTTTAATCTGCGCGGTAAAATAACCGTCGATTTTTGTTGACGTAATTTGACTGGGAGGGAGCAGAACAACTTTGGCGCAAAGTATGCATATGATTGTTTAAAGGCTTCGTTATTGGGCTTAGGTATTACACTCTAATTGCGCACTAATATTTTTATATGACTGAAATCCACAGTGATTAACTAAATAGCATACATAAACTTCAATTTGACTCATTTCTTCATCATGCCAACGGGAAATATGCCTTCACGTCGGAAGGTTTTTTTTCGCGATTCTGCAGAAATTCCAGCGGTGAGTTACCCTGCAAAAAATCCCTTAGAAGCTGTTCTGTAGAACGTAAGGAACTTCATAGAAATTGACTCTTTTTCTTAAGAACTAGTTCCTTTTCTAAGGATCTGTACGGAACATGAGAGCCTGGCTATACAGAACATATGTTTTGTAGAGTTAATTTTTTCATAACAAAATTACTCCTTACAAGCTGTTCTGTAGAACTTCAGCAACTATACGGAAATATGTGAGGTTTCGGTTGACCCAGTTTCTTTTCTAAGGACCTATATGGAGAGTCACAGGGAATTCCACAGAACGTCCCAAGGATTTCTGCAGAACATCCTAAGGTATTCTGCAGAACGTTGTAGGGAATTCCATAAAATGGCTTTTCAATACTTTAAGGAATATCTACAGAACTTTTTAAGAAATTCTGTTGAAGTATTTATAAGGAAACTTTACAGAATTTTTAGCAGGGGTATTTATTCTTTTTACGTTCAATAGTTTGAGGCTCAACTATGTGGAAGTTGAATTATACAAAGGAAAAAGTAACAATATTTCCATCCACAGATTTATTTGCCTGGTACAACATGTGTGTGTGTGTGTATATATATATATATATATATATATATATATATATATATATATATATATATATATATATATATATATATATATATATATATATATATATATAATATAATTCTTCGTCACAGGGTGACACTAAACATAAAACATAAAAAAGCAAACTCAGGAGTTTAAATTTTCGGTGGGTCGCCCGCACCTTCGTCAGTGATAGAAATATATATATATATATATAAATCTTCGTCACAGGGTGACACTAAACATAAAACATAAAAAAAGCAAACTCACGAGTTTAAAATTTTCGGTGGGTCGCCCGCACCTTCGTCAGTGATAGAATGATTCTATCACTGACGAAGGTGCGGGCGACCCACCGAAAATTTTAAACTCGTGAGTTTGCTTTTTTTATGTTTTATGTTTAGTGTCACCCTGTGACGAAGATTTATATTGTTTGCCACGTTCGTGGAATCTTCGCAAGAACTATATATATATATATATATATATATATATATATATATATATATAACAGAAAAAGGAAATAAATGTAGAAATATAAGCTAGCAACAAGGCGTTGAGGTTGGGGATGGATAGATAGGTATATCAGTGGACACTCACAGAAAGGCGATCCATGGCGACACCGGTGTCCACTGCTCTCGGAAGCTTTCGGGTGAGAACCCTTCCTCAGCGGGAGAAAATCACAACTGAAGAGTGTCACACTGGAGTTGAGGGTAGAGGGTCTGCTTAGGAGGGTGGTTGGTTTTTGAGGGAAGTGATTGGTTGGAAGGAAGTGAGGGAGGGAGGAATAAGGGGAGGGGATACGGAGAATGCTAGCGGAGGTTAAGCCCGGGAGTACACATACATCTTAGGATTGAAATATATGATTGTTCCCAATGGCGGAGCTCCATGATAGATGTGTCAGGTGGGAGGGCGCGAATGATTTTTACTTGGAAGCAGTCGTTGAAGGGGAGGTTATGAGAATTGGCGTGCTCCGCTACAGTCAGCTTCAATTGTTGTGTCACGCTGCTCCTGTGGTTGTTGATTCGTACATTGAGAGATGTGCTTTTGTCTATCCATCCCCAACCTCAACGCCTTGTTGCTAGCTTATATATATATATATATATATATATATATATATATATATATATATATATATATATATATATATATAATTATATAACAGTTTTCCGGAGAAAGGCAGACGCTAAACACAGAAAAACAAAAAAAAATGAACACACAGAGTTTCTTAATATTTCGGTGCCACTAGCACCTTGTTCGCAAGAGCGTAGAAGACTGGTCTTCTACGCTCTTGCGAACAAGGTGCTAGTGGCACCGAAATATTAAGAAACTCTGTAAGTGTGTTCATTTTTTTTGTTTCTCTGTGTTTAGCGTCTGCCTTTCTCTGGCAAACGGTTTATATATTCGTCACTTGAGTGATCCTAAGTGTAGGTATATATATATTTATGTATATCACGAGGGGTTTGGGGGAAGGAAGGAGGGGGGAGGTTAGGAGGGAAACCCAGGAGGGGAGGAGGTAAGGGGAGGAAGATGGACAAAAAGGAGGAGCTGGAAATAAGAAGGAACTTGAAGAAGAGTCTTTTACTCAACCTTATCCTTTTTTAAGAACTTTCCCCCCTCCTGGAAGTGTCCCTATCCCTCATGGGAAAACTGAAACCGCTAACCCTCCTACCCCACTCACCACATGCTGATAACCCACCGCTACCTTCTACATCTACATAATACCCCGAGCCGCCGCATGGGCGTGTGGCAGGGGGTGTTAGGTCACCATCCGTGTAAAGGTGTAAGTTTTTGGAGATGAAATGGTGGCATGTATTATAAGAATGTATTTAGTGGAGCTCAATTATTATTGTGGTCGCGTATTGTTCTCGAAAAGAACGAGTTTTTGTAGCTATCTGTTCGGCAATGTATCTCTCTTATTTTATCGCATCTGTCAGACCTAGAGAAGTAGTGAGAGGTCATGATAATATTCTGTATGTCGCTCTGAATAATATCAGTTCTGAATTCCTCAAGCAACCCAAGCCTAGCGTGTAGCCTCCGAGTCTATAGGGGCTCACACCTTAATCCCTCTAAAAGTTGTGAGACATTATATTTATGCTCGTAGTAGTTTTTAACGAGACGCGCTGCTTTCCTTTGTATTATAATAATTTTTTTGGTTAAATCTATTTGAACAGGGTCCCAAATGCTCGCGGCGTATTCGAGGTGTGGCCTAACCGGAGCGAAGTAGCATCTCTCTTTGACTTTTGCACCCTAGGACCTTCCTATTATACGTTTAACAAAACCTAGTTTCTTTAATGCTGTGCCACATATGCTCTGTATGTGTAATCCCCGCGATATATATACATCTGGACACATTTTTTGAGTTTGTACCTGCTGATGACACCTCTGTGTCGAAAAATTGTTGTACCAGGAAAATAAATCTGTGGAAGGAAACAAAGTTACTTTTTCATTTGCGATTGATTCTTTTTTAAACGGTGGAGAATGTATGCAAGATGCCTGCTGTAAGATTTCTGGTGAGATCATGGGTGGTATAATTTCTTCATTTAAAAAAAATAGTCTCTCTGAAGTGCATGACGGAAGAATTCGACAAAAAACCCAGAAAGAGGAAGAACCAACCCCCAAGAAGACTAGCATTGTTTTGATCGTTGAAGTCAAGCTCCTTTTTATTTTTTATTACCAGTTAAATACTTCGGGTAGAAGTTTTATCGCTGTCGATTGACCAATACATATTACGCTATGGGAAGAAGGAGAAAATTAAGCCCTGTATTGTAACCACTGAAGACTTCGAAAGACTGGAAAGGAAATCTCTGATTGCGTCGGAAATCTCAGCTAATGATTTGATTTTTTCTCTCTGTCATTGAAGTTTACATTTTACATCGGAAAAACAAAAATTTTTCTTTTTTCCCTCTCGTTTTTGAACTTGATATCATTGAACTTGGACTTATTTATTCACTAACTTAACCGATGAGCTTTTCAGTGCAGTTCACTGTTCACTTAGTGCAGTGCAGATGAACTGTAACTGTCAGTTACAGTTCATCGTCCGAATGCATTTAGATGGAATTCTTCTCACAAGGACCTCAAACGAAAGATGGGTCTTCGATTATTTCCCGAGGAGGTCGTCCTCGAAAGGCTTTTGCACGCCATCCTCCGCTTGAGTTACACATCTATCAGCTCAAACAACTAACGGTGCAGTTGACCGTCCTTGATAATGTCTTCAGCCAATTTAAATGTCCAAGAAAGTACACTTGTACGCAAAATTCACCGAAAAGGTATACCTCCTTTGGATTGGACTTACCCAATTGGTTGATTCCAATTCAGTCTTTATGACCAGGGTCCCAAATGCTCGCGGCGTATTCGAGGTGTGGCATAACCAGAGCGAAGTAGCATCTCTCTTTGACTTTTGCACCCTAGGACCTTCCTATTATACACTTGATAAATCTTAGTTTCCTTAATGTTGGATTGGATATTTGGGGAGGCGACCGACGGCCAAAGTCATTTGCCCCATAGGGGACAGGTGAGGGAGGAAGGGTGGATAGAAGCCCGGCGTCGGCATTAGCCTGCTCTTAACGAAAGGCGCCAAGGGGACCACGGCTTAACGTCTCATCCGACAGATAGAGTACTCCACTTGAAGTGCCCTCCACAAGACACTCAAGTAGGGATCGGGTTTCCTCTGAAAAAAATCACATCTGAATGGATTTGAACCGTGGCCGCCAGTGTGGTAGGCGAGTACTCTAGCCACCATGCCAACTCGATCCCCTTCGTTAATGCTGTGCCGTATATGTTTTGTATGTGTGTTCCTAACATAATATCTGAAGTTGAGGTAATTTCAACACATATAACTGTAACTTTAGATTTTATGTTTACTCCACCCACAGTGTAGGTATGGCTTTTGTGTTATGACTATTGCAAGAAGTGTACTGAGGTGTATTTGGTAAAATTAAATTCTATCCCCCACTTCTGGCACCACGAATGACCGTTATCATATTTATTCTATGGATTCATCGATAATGAAGTGACCTCTCGCGGTTAAAGCAACATGCATATTTCATGATTTTTGGGCGTGTGAAGTGGTTTATTCAAGAATACTTATTATATATACTTATTATTATATTGATGCAGCCCTCTCTGGCGTATTCCCTTTTTTATATTTTTTAAAAATATTTCAGAAGTTTATCATTTCTTGAATATTCAGAATATACAGTTAAGCGTCGGTCACTAAATAATGCATTGTGGATGCTCCAGTAATAGAGAGAAAGGGATAGACTGGAGAAATGATGGATAAATGTGGGGGTTAACACTCCAATTAGGAGGAATATTTGACAAAACGAAACACATGAACGATATAAAAAGAAACAAAAAGATGAAATTTGATGTATGTTACCGTAAAAAGATAGATACACATCAGTATACAAATATGTTTCCATCTTCAACTATTTAAGAATTTATCCCTTGATCCTAAAATTCCTAACGGATGGTTGCTTTCCCCATCCTAGAAAGTGCTGCTGCTCCTAACCGTACGCTGTTGCCCTACTCTCTAGGACGTAATGCGGCACCTGATATGATATATGAATATCTATAAAGCTTTTTAACTCTGTTTTTGAGTATTTTGTGATATATTAATGGGTCTTGAATGGGAGTCAGTAGCTAATGGACAACCGAATGTATGACACTCACGGTGATAAAACATCACTCGCCTGGACTAGGATTTTTCCCCCATGAATTTCACCTGTTCACGCTTTTTGCAATTACTCTGGTTATAATTCAATAAGTCGGAAAAACGTTGAATGTAATCACCAAAATGCTTTAAAAAGGGACTTCAGTATTGCAGACTGTCGCGCCATACGCAGTAGCTTACCTGACATACCATTCAAGGTACCTCGCAAGGAAATCTATTTCGTTTAAAGCCTCGACTGAGGTTTCGAGTAGAGAAGTACGCGCGGGTCGTTTAATTAATTAAAGCATCCGGTGTGAACTTGGTGATCTGGGCTCGCCACTCATTTGCCAGTCCACACATAAGGTTTGTGTCACAGTGAATTTCACGCATTCCACTTTTGGGGACATTACAGTCGTTTGAGCATCATGGCTAGTAAATTGATTCTCTTCTCCCCCAAAATTCTGACACGCTTTGAAGTTGAGCCTATAGTCGACTCTCTGAGCTCTTCTTGATGCATTCCCAGTCTTACTCCGTGGTCATTTGATTTCAATTCATTGGAATGGTAGTGTAGGAGATGCCTCGTATGTGCCGAAGATATGTGGGCAGTTGAGGATAAAATAGTTTAGGCAACTACTCATGGGCGCGAATTAATTACGTCAAACTTATCATATTTTCATTTTATAAAAAGAGGAGAAGAAAGGAGTTGGTTACTTCATGATCTCTATGAGATTGCACTGTATAGTATTTTAGACGTTGAATTCTGTATTTTACGCTTTTCGTTAAATATATACTGATGTGTGAATAACTATGTGATTACAACGGGGACTTAATCAGTCGGCACCACTCGAACTATGTCGAGAGAGGTAAGAGGTGTAAGTAAGATTATTTTCATATGGAATAATTAAATTATGGCACTGGATGAGTTTTCTGCATTTTGTTTTCGTGTTTTGAGAAGAAATGTCATAATTGTTTTTTATACTATATAAACAACAAAATTTACTGGAAATGATTGCATCGCTGCTCAATAATCTATATTTTTATTTCATTCTGTGTGTTTATTGCCTCATTGCAAACGGTTATTTGAAGTGGATGTATCAGAATACAAGCTCCAGAAGGCGCTAGAGATAAGTCATCATCATCTGGTGTTCTGTCTGCTGACAGGTCCCGTACACCACTATCCGCTTCTGCCCCGAGCTTCCTTCTTTGTTTCATCATAGCTGATGTTCTTCACCTGATCCACCAATTTAATTCTTCTCCTTCCTCTCTTTTTCTTTCCTTCAATTGAACCCTCAAGTGCCACAGTTATTATACTTTTCCCTCTCATCACATGGCCCAGCCAGTTTCCTTTCCTTTTCCTAATTTCCTTTAGGAGCGATCTTCCTTCTTTTACTTTGCTCAAAACCTCTTCATTTCTCATCTTATCTACCCATCTTACTTTTTTTCATCCTTCTCCACACCCACATTTCATAAGCTTCTATTCTATTCCTTTCCCTCTTACCTAATGTCCACGCTTCACATCCATACATGAAAACGCTCCATGGATAGCATTTAGCTAGTCTCTTTCTCAGCTCCAGATCCAGACTTTTATTGCATAGCAAGTTTTTCTTCTGGCTGAAGGCCTCTTTTGCCATTGCTATCCTTGCTTTTATTTCTGCAATACTTCTCCAGTCGTCTGTCACCATCGTTCCTAGGTACCGGTAGCTTTTCACTTTTCCTATTACACCTTCATTTATTTTCACACTCGTATAATTTTCACAGTTTAGAGATAAGTACATACATATGTCATAATTGTAGGGACTCCAGGATTTTCAAATGAGTGAATTTTGGAATAACTTGTCTCTTCAATGGTGGTTGATAGATCTCACAATCGTCTTTCCTTGGAAGTATCGGAGTCTTCGTCGGTATTTATACCCAAGTTGTTTCTCAAACACTCGAGTTATTTCTCAAATATAGAATTCTTGTGGCAACATCCAATTGAGGGTAAATGAGTGCAAGACTAAAGTAGTAGTTTTTGATAAGGAGAATGGGGAGAAAAACTATGATGAGGGCGAATAGTGAAGTAATTGAACAAGTGGATGATTTTGTGTTCTTAGGTCAGATGTTTGCAAAAGATGGACGGATAGATGAGGAGATAAAGAGACGTGCGAATGCTGGAAGGAAAGTGGTAGGTAGCATGTGGAGCATAGCAAGGAATAAGTGCTTGTTTAAGGAAGCGAAAATCGCCGTGCACAAAAGTGTACTTCTCCCCACTGTGATGTATGGTAGTGAAACATGAGTATGTCAGGATAAACATAAGAGAAGACTAAACGCCGTGGGTATGAGTTATCTGAGGAGTGTTTGCGGAAAAAGTGGGATGGATAGGGTCAGGAATGAGTGGGTAATAAATGAGTGTGGGTTACATGCTCAAGTATTGGACATATATGAAAGGAGTGTGCTTCGTTGGTTTGGCCATGTTGAGAAAATGGATGAGAGTCAGATAACGAAACAGATATATATAAGAGTGAAATGAATGGTGCGAGAGGAAGAGGTAGGCCGAGAAAGTTGTGGTTGAATGTGGTTGAGGAAATTCGTAGGAGGAGGAATATTAGGAGTCTTAAAAACAGGAGGGCGTGTATGAAGCATCGTATGGGGGTAAATGAAGCAAAAGAGGTTTGCAAGGATAGGTCAGTATGGAGGACGTTATTGAAGCAGGGTTAGGTGTACAAATACGTATTTATGAGTGAAACTTAGTGACTCTGCCTACCCCGGAAGGGAACGGCGTGATTGGTATGTATGTATGTCCAATATCATAGAATCCTTGGCAATTGCAATGCGCACCGGGATATCGCCATTCAGAATTATAGAGCCTTGCTGTATTTTTCGAGTCATATACCGCAGTAAGTAATAAAACGATGCAGCGTCAGAGGTGCACTTCACAATGGGGCGTTTGCTGGCTTTTCCTGAGATTAATAGCGAGAGTAAATGATACCCAGAACGCGAAAGCATGTGCTGGAATTTCATCTGGGTACAGCTGCTTTATTTAAAGTTACTCGATGATATATTTAAATATGTCCACCTTAATAGTCCATGATGCTATTTCTCTTAACCTTGGATATTTCTCGCCGTAAATTCTGAATTCTCGTCACATGTTCGATTGGATTGGATTGAATATTTGGGGAGGCGACCGACAGCTAAGGTCATTTGTGCCATAGGGGATAGATAAGGGAATAAGGGTGGTTAGAAACCCGGCATCGGCATTAGCCTGCTCTTAACGAAAGGTGCAAAGGGGACCACGGTTTTGCGTCTCATCCGACAGACGAAGTGCTACACTTGAAGTGACCTCCACAAGACACTTAAGTAGGAATCGAGTTTTCTTTGAAAAACATCCTCCTCTGCAGGGATTTGAACCCTGGCCGTCCGTGTGGTTAGCCAGTACTCTAGCCACCACGCCAACCCGATCCCCTCGTTACATGTCCGCGGGGCCTTGAATGTGGGTAAATTACGTCACTAGGCGTAACTCGCTTCGCTGGTGTCTTAGTTAATTTAGTGATTTTTATTTGAATAATTTGACAGTTATATGCTATTTACTCCACAAAAACTTTTATTTTTTTGGTTATCTTCATTCAGTCGTAGTCCAATCCATTTTCCGGGGTTTCCTCCGCGTTGATTCATGATGAGGACGATATTTCGCCGGCTATCCTGTGGGCTTCCTCAGGTCCAGTGACGATTGGGTCACTGGACCTGACGTTGGACCTTTGTTTTTACTCGTTGAACTGTTGAAACGTTAAACGTTGAACAGTTGAAACTTTGAGTGAACCGATGAACCACTTGACCTGAACGTTGGGTCACTGGACCTAAAGAAGCCTGCAAGATAGCCGGCGAAATATCGTTCTCATCATGAATCAACGCGGTGGAAACCCCGAAAAACGGGTTCAACTTACATCCAAGCCCCGCGGAAACCTTCATCAGAACATCATTCAATCTCTCTCACAGTGGTAAGGTTTTTTTGAGGAAAAAAAATTGCATGCAAATATCGCATTTATGTGTTCGGATGAAACTCTCTTTCGTAGCATTATGGGCCGACGCTTGCAAGGCTCAGATATCCGCGGGATATTATTGCTGCTGGGTGGAGAGATCACCGCGTTTAACGCACGAAGTGATATGGGGAATCCATCTGTCGCTTGCACACGCGGATGAGCGCGCTCAGCCCGAAGGGGTCGATATCTTCGCGCGACGAAACGAGCCAGATGCCACGGCACTTAAAACGACTCCCGTTCGTCGCTGGCGCCGTTCCACACACACTCGCCCACCACGGCACACATTCCCTGCAGATTCTGCAGAAACACTGCAATACATGACGGGAAATTAAAAGATCCGGGTTCGAATTCCGCACTAGTCAATTGACTTTTATCCATGAATATGTAGTATGGATTGTTATAACGTCGCCAAAAACTGTTGTCTAGAATTCAATAAACAAACAACTATTTGGAATGTGGTGCCGCCTAGTGATGAAAGACGGAAGTTCAAATGTAAATACTGTCGATAGTTGGTAAATAAACACGTCGACTTGGTTTCACCATGGATATGGATGGGTTTTACTTACAATTAATCATAATGCAGTGGATAAAAAAATTAGTACTACACGCGGGTCGTAATTAAACACTTTTAATATAGTCCGATCTACAGATATAGTTAATTCCTCTCCAAATTTAATTACACAAATGCACAATTAACTTCTTAGCACTTCGTGAATATCGCTATGCGGAAATTTAATAATAGTGCGAGGTGACTACATGAGTATTCCCAATGGCCATCATTGCAGTGTAGGTAAAAATGAATGCACTTACCGCCGCCATGGATAGATTCTTATTTTTCAATCTAAGTCTCCGGATTTCGGATCCTCGTAGACGCATACCCTGTTTTGCAGCCTGGTATAAAGCAAGTTCTGTTTAAACAAGGTATTCTAAATTTAAGCCGCACGGGCTTAATGCATTTAAATTAGAATCTGGGTCTGGCGAACATCGTCGTCGGTACACGATGGACGTTTCATAAACCTCTTACACATTTCCTGTAATAGATACTTCCTCTCTAGCATTTGCAAAGTAACTTTTAGATAAAAAAAATAGCAAGATATTATTCAAAGCATCAAGTATTTCATGTCTCTTCGGTCTTTATTGAATATTCACCACAGTCTCACGTTAGCAACAATTAACTATGTCTATTTAGAATAACAACTGGAAAGACTAATCGAAGTGGCACCAAGGGCTGGGTGAACTAAAAGCGCAAATTTAGGCAACACGTAGCCTAGGCAACAATTCCAAACATCTAAATCCGTAATATATATTCATGCTTTTATGCATGGCGAATTTCATCTTATGGTTTCACCCGTGCGCGTTACTTTGTACCGTAATCTTGTACATCCAATGATTGGAATTTGGCCACATTCTCTATGGTGAAGGAGGGAGAAAAGCCGTATGTTAAATCATATAACAACGTCACTATTTTCATATAGTTGCAAGGAAGTCTATCACCAATCTGACCGGATATTTTATGTGTAATGTGTATATATCTATGTACCCGTGCGGGCGACAATGTTTCATATAATTTGCTCAACGCAATGATCGAAAATTGTTAAAAATTGGCATTGAAGATATTTCGGATTTTCTTCCGCGCAGTTCATTTTCTGTGGACTCTTCAGTGGAACTACGCAAAAGAGAATCCGAAAGACCTTCAATGACATTTTAACGACTCCGTTTTAGCCTTCGAATCCAAAATTTCTTTAAATCGTTTCGTACACCGGTATATTGACTGAGTATCCATCAACAATTGACCCAATGCTTAACGTATTCTTAATTACCTACTGAATTGGTTTGGAAGGAACTTCATTTATGATCAAGTTTCTCAAATAAGCAAAAAGCCATGCTTGTCTAAGCAACTTCGGTAGACTCGGTTTTGCTTCAAAATTTAAGACTAAAGTTGTCGTGAATAGTGGGTGTTTTAATGTCAGCGGAGATTACTAAGGCTATGGGAAATCCTTTTAATGGAATCCGCAAGAGTGCAGGCTCCTTGCCAATTGTTTATCGATCACTCAAACCTTGGACTGCCCATGCTTTTGTATTGATGCTGCAAAGACAATTTCTGCATTAATTATTTTCTATGAAACCTGTTTCCTTTACGAAGAGAAGATATGAATCAGACGATTGACTATCGACATCATTTGTGAAGTTTTATGCGATTTATTATTAATTTATTCAGGAAATTCCAGTTTTCACTAACGTCGATGTATTAGTGTAGTCGATAATATTGTTTAATATTTAGCCGGAGATAGTTATTTTCGGAATGGATTACTTCTCATGATTAATCCTTGATTTATAGTCTCACATCTCAGAGCCTCGTATGAATTAGTATTCTCGACTGAAAGGTTTCGATGAAGGTCTTAATTTTCTTTTTCCAGTATTCCAGTCCGGTTGTTGCTTGTTAAAGACAATGCTTCTCTTCCTAAACCTTGTCAGGGTGACATGAACTGCAGATGCAACGAGTTTTGGGGAGAATCGTTGTGTGTAAAATAGCAGCCATTCCACATTTCTTATCTCTAGCTCAATCCGTACCGCATCTCTCATACGTTTACCGCAAATCACAAAGTACGACTCAGATAGCTAGCGTGCCATGGTCGTTTGTAGATTTATGGAAAATTTTAGTTATTGCCGTGGGTTCGTTTTAACCCTTCAATAGGCGCGTGGGACACAGGGGTGGCCCACAGTGTTCCATTTTTGTGCCGTTTCTCATAGGATGGCATAATGTACTTGTCAGTTTCAGTAGCTGCACATTATTATGTCCTCAAAATTGTCACATTCTCGTTCGTAACAAATTGTTGCAGGGTTAGTATTAAATAGCGTGCGAAAATAAACCAGCGTGACTGGGTCACAAATGTGGCCCACGCGACTGTTTCACCTTTTTCTGCGACGCTCAAAATATTTCACGATTTTTCAGTGACTTTGGGTTTTGTACCACTAATGACTATTAATATATTCCATAGAGAGAAAAACCTAACTAATCGATAGATATTAGTCTAAATGTATTGTTGTAAAAATGTTTTACAAAAAAATTGAAAATTTATGCAGTAAATAAAATTTAATTTGGGCCACCGGTGTGGCCCACGCGTCCAATCTTGTAATAAAATTTTTCGCGCCCACTGAAGGGTTAACAGAAGTACAAAAAACGGCATTTGAATTTGTAGGAATTTTAAGGAAATAGTCAAACTCTACCTATTTTCGATCGGCGACATCGCCGGGTTGTCGAGAGTCGGACATTTGATCGTATCCAATTGATTTAATTTAAATTATCCGTTTTTTTTCGTTTCTTTTGAAAAGCGCGAGACTTTTGGACTTTCCTTGTTCCGATCCTTTTCTTTGAGACTTCGACACGCTGGATGGCTGAAGTTCAAATCATACTGATTGACCGCGTATATCTTTTCGAAGGCCTTCTTCTTGCCTTCCATCCCGGGGTTTCTCTCGTTCGTGCATTGACTGATATTTTCATCTTTTTTATGCTCCCTGAATTAAGTCCACCGGGCAGGAATCGAAGGTGGTCAATCCATCGAAGGTATTTTGATTTCCTCGATTTGGAGAGGTCGATTTGATAGTTTGTTCGATTTTTTCTTCTTCACTTACATAATTGTGGGAAAAATAGTGGGAAACGTCCCACGAGGAAGACCTAAGAATAAGTTCATCGACCAAATAAAGAGGAAAGTACACATGAAGAGACACCAGGAGGTAAGTGAACTACCATTAGTTAGGGAAGAGTGGAGGACTGCAGTCAACCAGTATTAGGGTTGAATAACCAGTAACCATTCATCGATTGAGAATGTTCCCAGCCTAGATTTAACAAAAATCTGGAGGATATATACTAAAAAATAGCAACTGATAAACTTTTGCCTCGAAGTTATCCATGATCATCACAAAAAAAGCCAAGGAGATTAAAACTGGATACTGGTGATTTCCTAAACTATTCTTTTCGACGAATATCAAGGTGATTTTGGGCTTCCATCCACGAGGGCTAAAATGATGATAAATATTCTCATTAAAAAATCATGAGTCATGGATTGGTATAATTAAATGCACCCATCGTTTCTCCTTTCTGCGACCTATTTAACCGCTCTATATTTTTAGCTGTAACAATATCCCCTGAAAGAATTTAATCGAGAAATTTTTTCCAATTTACAGCATGTATTTTCTACCTCTTTTTACTGTGTGAAATGCGGCGCTTCTAAAATGCGTAGTATATTTGAATTCATAATTTCAGGGAGGCAAGTTTTGGATTTGAAAGACCCATTTTATTATTAAGCAGTGAAATAAACTTCAGAGTAAGTCGTCTGCTCTATTCATTGGCCAATAAGCCAAATTACCGCCAGTATTCAGGAGCATTTTGATCTTTTTGAAGTTCCGTTAACGCATTGTGCACATTTGAATATTTGACTATGGTGCAAGTTTCAAAACATGTTTTCAGACCTCTCTTGCATGTCTTAGACACATTTTACTACAAATTTATATTCACCAGTAAATGAGATCTTTTCTACTAGGGACCGTTTCCGAGGTTCAGAATGACAAAATACGTTATTCTGTAGTGAATGTGTATTTCATGAAATCTTTGACCTATAACCTTCTGCTCTTCATGATTTTCACTCGCGAGTGTGTACTTATACATAATTGTCTGGAAAATAGTATCAGGATAATAACTGAAATGGTTGGAAATTATATAATGCTTCCTTGTATGGAAAAAATATCCATCGTCAATCAAGTAAATTAAAAATACGAAAAGTGTTCTAACTTTTGCTCTTAGGTTCAGTAGCTGAAGATAGAAACTCAAGTGATACATAGCCAAATTTTAGGGAGCCAACTGTATAAAGGGGAGAGTTAAACATCTTAGCATATTTGTGACATATCAGACGAACTAAGGTCTGTTAAGGAGTTAAAGATTAAGATTTGAAGGCCAAGACAAGATCCCCATGGCTGAGATTGATTCTGGATTTGTGAAAATTCATTTCAAATTACATCGTTGAGAAACTTCGTAGTTAAAATGTTATAAATAAATTGTAATTTTAATAAATTGGTTAAATAAATTTAAATTTTATTGCAGAAGAAAGTGAAAGATATTTTTCTGAAATGGAGACATGAGAGCTGTAACTAAAATTTGCTTTAATTATCATTTATCAAATTCACAATTGAAATTTTCAGTTGTGTTGAATGCGTATGGTGGATTTAAGTTGTTTTCACGATCTTAGTTCATCATTTATCCCCTCAGCAATGAATTTTATTTAACTTTTTTCATTTAATTGCATCGCGTTGTGTAAATTACACCTGTCCAAAATAATAGGCAGGAAGGGGTGAAATTGAATTAATTGTGTGTGTGAGATTCAGAGGAATATTTGATCCTGTGATATATATGGGACAAAGTGGTTTCAGCAGTTTTCTTCAGCTTCGGTCAGAGATTTTTGATCATCGCAGCAATTGGTGAAAGTCCTTTAAGATACTATAAATTGTCTTTGGATTAATCTCATTTGTACGGCTGCATTTTCTTTAAGTGTATCTATGGGTGAATGTTCCGTCACAACTTGTTTCAAACATCAGTTTTCCCGACAAAGTGGAATTTGGATATCATGAAAGGCTTCCGTCTACTTTTAGACTACTACTTTTAAAATTTCGGGCAAGTCTTAAGCGTTTAGAATGGTATCATAAATTCAACATCAATTGCTAGCCTGTGTTCCCTAAAGAATGAAATATTTTGCGATCATTGTGGGTGATTGTGTGTTTTGCTATACCATTGGCTTAGAAAACTTACTTATCCCTGCTATATAACAATTATTTAACTATTCCCACTATAGGTTTTTTTTACTGAGCTAAGTGACTTGAGATATTCTTTCGCCATTGTAATATTCTATTGAATGTTTTTTTAAAGAACATAATTCTTATGCATGCCTTACCAATTAGCACTGTCTTTACGATTCGCACCACTCAGCATATTTACAAGTTTAGTCACTGAAAAACATGCACGCTTTGTCACAAGTTACGCTCCATCCAGCTAACGACAATGAATAAGAGAGACGGATAGCATTTGTATGCGTGATCAAGGTAGGTCGCACCATGATCCAACTGTGTGTTCCATTAGAGTGAGAATCACAAAGTCATGTTGGATCACACTTTGACGGATAAAATAAATATATCAGGAATTCCATTTACCTCATGTTTTTTCTTGAGCACTTGGCAAGTAGAAATGACATATAATATGTCACAGTTTCCAGAGCGAGGGCAAAATTGATCGAATAATCCCGATATTTTGCTGTTTAAATGAATGTGAAGTAGTTAGTCCTATAAAAGACGGGCGAGAAATATGTTGTAATTGGTAAATTATTGTAACTATATCCATAAGAATTATTATACATAAGAGTAACCAAGAAACATATCCCGAGGAATCAAATATACAATTATATTTCTAGGCTGATGAATCTCCTTTTACTCCAAACTCGTAGTAAGGTGAATTTAGTGAATAAGTCATGAATATTTTATGGGAGTTGCAAGCAATACGATGAAAAAACGCTCTAAATACCATGAATATGCTCTTTGGTTAAGCTAACTTCTTCGCTTTCTTTTAGGTAGTTTGAACGAAATATAATTTTAGCTAGAAATCAATTAATTTGAACTCATTAAAAAAAATATCACCCTTTGATTGGCATAAAGAATTTAATCCCTTACCATATTACTTCCAGAGATATTTTCCAAAAAATACCAGCCATTTTACATGGGAAATGGTACGTGTATGCACTCAAGAGAGGCATTATTTACAAAATGAGACATTTCCTACACTTAGATCTCATCAAAAAACCAACAGTGTGTAGTTTATGTGATTTATCAACTATTTATGAACATGAATCATACTGTCGCCGCAGTTATTCTGCGGGATCACAATAAATCTCCCGTTTTGATGGAGTTTCTAATGTACCGTGTGAAAATAATGAGTCAAGTTAAAGAATTATTTAGATTTTTTCATTTGATAACTTACAATTTCAGTCATGTAAAACTATTTTATTGCACCTTTAATAATGCAATGTTTAATTCGTGTGTATCATAGTTGGTGAAATTAAAACTTATAATTCGAATATGGTCTCTATAATGATTAGGGAACTATCTCACTCGCACCTCCTTAAATCAAACATGCTACAAATCTGTATCTTTCATCATCAGTGGTCAACAATCCGAAGATAGGTTTTATGGCTGATCTCAATTCCACTCACCCCTCTGATAATAGTATCAATCCGCCACAATTATCTTTCTTTTCCCTTTCAATGTTGTTTTTATTTGGATTTTATATCGCAAAATGTGACCAATAAGTTTGTCTCTCCTTCTTTAGAGTTTTCATGATGATTCCTTTGTATTGATGCCATTTACGAGTTGTGCAGATCAAGCCTAAATCGCGTGAAAAAGGAAAGTAACTTAATAAATACGCATGGTTGTCAAGATATATATTTTTATTGTAGTTATGTACTTACCTTAACATTATTAAAAATTTATTCTTTTAAGGTAGCCCGAGCGAGATAGTTCCCTAGTCATAATAGAGACCATATTCGCATTGTACGTTTTAATTTCACCAGCTGTAGGACACATGAATTAAATATTGCGTCATAATGGTGCAATAATATAGTTTTATATGACAGAGATTGTAAATAATTAAATGAAAATATCTGAATAAGTCATTAACTTGACTCATTTTTTTCGTACTGTGCGTTGAAACTCCGTCAAAACGGAAGGTTTTTTGTGATACCCAAGAACTTGTTGCGGTGACAATATGATTAATTTTCAAAAATAGATGATAAAACATACAAACTACACGTTGTTAGTTTTTTACGACATCTAAGTGTTAGAAATTCCACAATTTGTTAAGAATGTATCTCTGGAGTGCATATACGTATCATTTCCCATGTAAAAGGGCTGGTATTTTTTGGCAAATAACTCTGAAAGTATTGCGGTAAGGGGTAGAATTTTTGGTGTCATTAGAAGGGTGAGATATTTTTCCTTAAAATGAGACAAAATTCATTGATTTCTAAGCAAAATGATGTTTTGCTCGAACTACCTTAATGGCGGTATTGTTTCACACTTCAATAATCGTAAACAAAATGCTAGATTATTTACAATTAGTATTTTAGAAAATTCTAAATCATGAAATGACTCTATTGATGCAAATTGAGTCTTTTTACGAATGTTTTTTTGTGTGTAATGATATGTTTTTTACGCAAAATATCGTTTTGCTTAAACTGTGCTAAAAATGGTTTTGAATTTGGCTGTATCCAAACTTAGAGTATTCATAGAGAATCCGCATGCAAATTAAACTAATGCAGTAAATGTCAATAACCGAAACTTTTAAATGAAGTCCTGAAGACTTGGTCAGATTCTTCCACCATTGTGTAAGCGAGGATGTACTAAATCAGCCCGTTTTTATGCATGGTTGAGGAAATTCTAACGTGCTTTCTTACTGTTTAGAAACTTTAAATTTTCGATTTCTGTACATTAAGTCAACTTTTGCCCATTTTTGGGTTAATAAAGGTCCATGAAACTATTAATATGTATGCTGTAATATGACTTACAGTTTGATTACGAAATCGTGTGTCGCTAATGTGAATGATGAGACAAACAGTTTTTGGCCAGAAAAAAATGAGCCCTGTTTGTAGCAATGCATCATTCAGTGCCGTTCCTCCTCGGCGAGTCTTCTATCGTCGCTTCGTTTCGATTCAACTTTTTTTCAACTGTTTGAGTCAAGGGGGCGTCCATATCAACGAATGACGTAACGGGACCGCGTCACCGACTTTGCAACGAAGGCGGACAAGCGTGCTCGAACACGCACAACATGTGCTTTCAAACGCACGAGCGATCACGCACGTCCGCGGCTTTAATTCCCGTCGCCGCCGTCTGAAAGAGGGGCGCCCCCATCGCCTCTTATACTACCTCTCTCTCCGCTAACAAACGCCGCTCTTGCGCTAAATGGGAGGCCATTAACATATCATAACTTTAATTTTTTTTTATCCGCCAGTTCACGCTCAGGCGGAGATGAAAGGGAGGGCAGCGCCGGCGCCGAGCTCGACGAAAAATAAACAAAACGCAATCTAGAAAAAAAAGAGAAGGGAAACGGGAGAGTGTGGGGTGTTATAGGGGGCCGGAGGTGAAAAATTGGAAGGGGAAGCCTTTTTTTTTATGTTTGAGGTGGACGGGTTTTCGGGGGTGAAGGTATTCCCTGACATGGGGGGGGGGGGTGTAAAGGGCGTGTTCTCATGGAGATAGAAAATCGCAGGGAAAAAAATGAAACCGTGGAATTAAAATCTGCGATTGGCTGAACTCGGAAACAAAGAGATGCGGGAGAATTCTCTTCTGTGAATACGCTTCGCTCTTGTGTCCGTCCGTCCCTTCAATTCCCTCCGAACTCCCCCCCACCCCTCTGAGCCCTCCCAACTGGCATGTACACACTTCTAGCAGGCGTCAAGGTTATTACTCGCAAGGGATACCATTCCACAGTTCGGTCCAGTCCGGTCAACGCGCGCTACAGAACGCAATTCATTAGGCTTCGCTAAATCATTACGACATCGCATGTGCACATGTGAATGAAGTGGTTTGTTCGCACTTCGTGGATTGAGTAATCACGCAACAAGTGAGCCTTTTGAAGACACTCATACCTGACGCAAATACGGCGATGAAACTCGTAGAGATTGGTCCATTTTGTTATAGTTTTTTTTTAAATATATCACGTGGGCTTACAGTCTATTTCTGTTGTAATCTCTTGAATTGTTACGGGAATTAGGAATCCTGGTTAGCCTAGAAGTCTACACATTGGCCCGACGTGCTTAATACCCTTTGTTCGATTCTCTCTCCAGACCCATATGATTTCGTACAGGTTTTTATATCGTATAATTTACGTATCGTACTTTTCCGTGGATTATCAGATGTGTACCGTAGGCCTAACATAAAGGTAAACATGGTATGTGACTGGTACATGTGACATGTTATGTGTTCCATGATTATATTTAGGACCAATGAGTAATGGTTGCATTTTAATTTGGCGAATTTTACCGGCTGAAGTTATATTACACTTAATTATTTCCCTTTTGTAGTCTCAGGAGCATTATAATTGATTTGTAGGTTTCTGAGACCGCCAGAACTGACGGCGACACCTGGAGGGCTGGCAAAATTGATATCGTTGGGAGGCACCATGCGGAGGCCAGAAAGCTGTTTCTCTTTGTTATCGCCATGGAACAGCATTGATGTAAACGATTGGGAGGATCTCACGAACCCTGATTCAAACTGAAACCATATGATGCTTTACTTTTGTGAATGAACGGAAACTGCTATTCACAGGCGCAGGCCATTGCCCACAAGTTTCATGTCGAGGAATAATGGACATAGGTTGATAATTGTTCTTAATTTTTCTCGTAGTCATTTTGCTTCTAGCCAGAAAAATATTTTTTTCTAAGTTATTTCTGCCGTAGTGTATAGTGATTGAGCCCCGGATAAAATGACATTGAAGTTTCTATTATTCAAGTTGAAAAATATCATATTCAATATTTCTCACACGAAGCACTGGTTGAGCTGTTAAAAAAGCATTTTTTCCATCTTAATCAGTGAAATAATATGCTTATTTTAGCGAAAACTCTCAATGAACTGCGATCAATGACATTAGAGTTTCTACTTATCAAACCTGAAAAATGTAATATTAAATAATTCTCTGGTAGAGCACTGCTTGAATGGTAAGCAAAATAATTTTTCCATCTTTATCAGTGAATTTAAATCGCTAATAGCAAAAACTCGCGATGAACTTTATTTCTACGATTAATATTGAACTATACTTCTCAGCTCTTCGGGTGACGGTTAATCTATCTGTTTTTTATAAAAAGTGTTACCAAATGATCGAACTTCTACAAACAGCTGTTCAAGGGACCAAGTTGTACAATGATATAAATGAAGGTTTGGTAAAAGATAATTGTGGGAGTCCTAGCTTTGTATAGAATATACTATGTACGTATCCTTTCATAACAATTCGGAGAGTAGACAGCTTTAATGACTGACACCTCAATTCTCCATTAGTATTCATGAGCGAAAGATTTGAGCATTACTTCTATTTCCAGGCTCTTATCAATTTCACTGTACCCCGAGTCGTTTCTCAGCCTCTGCAATTTTGGCTGCTAACTCAAAATAACCTCTAGTCATCCCTGTGCAAAAGCTTTTAGGGCAATTACATGCTTTGCAACTTTTAGGGCAATTAAAACGTTTTGAATATATTTCCGCCCCTGCCCAAGAATATTTCCCCATCCAGATAAAAACTCTCACAAAGGCGAATTTTTGAGGCAAAAAATTGTTCCTCCTTCGATGTCCGGGACACGGAAACGAGAAGGAAAACTTCCGCTCCACGTCGCTGACAAATTCATTGATTTGGCGAGAAATGCGCGTCAGGAGATATTCCAACCAGTTAGCGCGTCGAATGTTCGAGACAAAAAATTAATATTATCGACCCACGTCACTTTCCTCAAACCCTGAACTGCAATCGGATGTATCGTTCATGCATTTTCTTTCAATAACCCCGCACTATCTATATTTCATTCGTGTTAATTACATGCTCCAACTGTGATATTTCTAAAATTTATATCTTACTTATATTTTTTCGGCTTTTGAATCATCGAGTTCTCTTTGAGGTAGTCCGAGCGAGATAGCTCCCTAGTCATAAAAGATCTCATATTCGAATTATATGTTTTAATTTCACCAGCTGTAGGACACTTGAATTAAATATAGCATTACAAATGGTGTAATAATATAATTTTATATTACAGAAATCGTAAGTAATTAATAAAAATATCTGAATAAGTCTTTAGCTTGACTCATTTTTTTCTCGCGGTAAGTTTGAAACTCCTTCAAAACGGAAGGTTTTTTGTGATACCCAAGAACCTCTTGCGGTGGCTATATGATTAATTTTGCAAAATAGTTGAGAAAACATACAAACTACACGCTGTAAGTTTTTTACGACATCTAAGTGTTAGAAATACCTCATTTTGTAAATAATGTCTTTCTGGAGTGCATACACGTACCATTTCCCATGTAAACGGGCTGGTATATTTTGGAAAATATCTCGGAAAGTTATTTGGTAAGGGGTTAAACTTTTGGTGTCACTAATAGGGTGAGATATTTTTATTTTAATTGAGACCAAATTCGTTGATTTCTAAGTAAAATGATATTTCGCTCAAACTACCTTAAGCGGGTCTAGAGGTGAACGAATGGAAGGGATGTCATGTCATAGTCATGGATTTACACCTTCTTTTCTTGTTTTCATTTTACATCGTATTCTTTTCTATCACTTCAATTGGGAGTGATATAAAATATCGCGCTTTTACATTTAGTGCAGGCCTCATGACTCGCAGAGATGACAAGTGAGGTTTATTGGGGCCTACAAACGTATTTCCCCGATTCAAACCAAGAGAATCAGTCTGTGATTGAACATTTTACCTTATGGTAATTCTTTCCAACGCTAGCAGTAATTTGTTTATCTAACTGAAACGTTTTAATGAAATCTATATATTTAAACCATTCCATGACCATTCCATCGAAGATGAGTTTCCATTCTGCAGGCCGTGCAAGAACAAATCTATTCTCTCTCACGAGCAACTAGACATTTGACAACCATGCTCACGTTAGACTCATTTTCAGTTTCAAATTAACATTTTGAAATTCAAAAGTCAAAAGAGCTTTTTGAAATATGCTCGGGTGTTTTGTTTGAAATTCTTAGTGACGCCTAAGAAGCATAAAACCTTGCATGATTTAGGAGGCCACTCTGACCGAAGTTTGTTTCTTCCTCTTCTTCTTCTTAGTGGAATCTGTCTTCTGACAGGTTTCAACTGGATGCCCTCCATCGCTGTCGGTCCTGATCATCTTCCTTCATTTGCCTGTAACTTCGGCCATTTTTTATGTCATCGAGATTCCCATTCTTCTTCTTCCCCTTCCTCGCTTTCCTTCTATTTTTCCTTCAATAATTCTTCTAAAAAGACAATTTTTGCGTAATATATGTCCCATCCAAGCTGTATTTCTCTTTTTTATTTCCCTCAGCAGTTTTCTTACTTCTCCTATTGTCATTAGTACTTCCTCAGTTCTCATTCTATCCGTCCACTTCACCTTAAGCATTTTTCTCCACAACCACATTTCGAAACTTTCTAAGTACTTTTCATCTTCCTCTTTGACTGTCCATGTTTCGCTGCCGTAAGTCACCACACTCCATACAAAACATTTAGCAAATTCTTTCTCAGTTCTATTGGAATGCTAAATGCTGTCAGAAGTTCTTTCACCTTCTAAGATCTAAGAGCTCCCGGTCTCATTCACTTAACTGGCTTTTTACACACACATCCATATTATTTGTCATGAATTTTGGAATTTTGTGTTAAAGTGTACGCCGGTTTTCCTTCAATATAATAAATCCAATTCAAAATATCGAGTATAGGTCAGTGCTAGTTAATAAAAAAAACATCCTTTGCCAACATTTCGGAATTTAATGAATTCCATCATCAGGGCTCATGTCATTGCTCTTGGAAATATCATTGGCTATCATCACTGCCTCATATCCACAGTTATGTCTCAGTTCTACAAAGAAAGTGTCTCTTGCAGTTGCTGTAAAATCAGAATCTTCATTTAGCAACTCATCGATCATATCCTCTATGTTGTAAATACAGTATTTTTCTATCGACCTCTTGCTTTATAAAGCCAATTTAAAATATCGAGCAGAAGTCAGTGTTAGTTAATAAAAAAATCATCCCTTGCCAACGTTTCGGAATTAAATGAATTCCATCATCATGGCTGCCATAGGTCTTGGCAATATCAATGGCTGTCCTCACTGCCTCATATCCTTAGTTATATCCCAGTTGTACAAAGAAAGTATCTCTTGCATTTGTTATATATACCATCAGAATCTTCATTCAGCAACTCATCAATCATATTCTCCATGTTGTAAATACAGCAACTGCAAGAGACACTTTCTTTGTACAACTGAGACATAACTATGGATATGAGGCAGTGAGGACAACCAATGATAATGCCAAGAGCAATGACGGCCCTGATGATGGAATTCATTGAATTCCGAAACGTTTGCAAAGGATGATTTTTTTCGATTAACTAACACTGACCTATTCATAATGAAATGATAAAACTTGGTTAATTCCGCACTAATTTATAAAAACCGACCCAGGTTTCAGCAACTGAGTGCTATTCTCAAGGTTGCTGAGTGCCATTTTCAAGGCCACTCAATTGCTGAAACCTGGGTCGGTTTTAATAAATCAGTGTGGAATTAACCAAGTTTTATCCTTTCATTATGAATATTAAAAACTTCCACAAAGTAACACCTGAAACAGTTTCGTTTGTTAACACTGACCTATACTCGATATTTTGAATTGGATTTATAAAAGCAAAGAGGTCCATAGAAGAATTCTGTATTTACAAAATAATAAATACATTTGATGGCAGTGAAAAGTATAAGGTACTCATTCCCTGCGCAGGACGACAAAAAAATCAGTAATAAAAAAAACTAAATAGTATTGCGGGCATGTGCACACGCTATCAACGTATTTGCGCACTCGGGAATGACGTCACGGGAATGAGAACACCGAGAAAGAAGAGGGGGGAGTGGTGACGTTTGCAACAAGAGGGAGGGGGAAGGGTTAGAGGGTAGTGGCGGGGGGTGTAGGGTGTGGTGTTGGAGGGGAAGGGGGTGGTTGAGTTTGGTCTTCGGTGTTAGTGAGTGCGCGTGTGTGTGTTCTCGGAGAGTTCGTGCGTTCTCCTGTGCGTGAGTACGAGTGTTCGTGTATGAGGAAGGGGAGGGGGGATCGATTGGGGGAATTTGATGTGTGTGCAGTGGAGGAGGACGGGATAGGGGTGCTGGATGGGTAGAGGATAGGTGGGAATAGGGAGAGGGGGGCGGGGAGGATATTGGCGGGTGGTGGTGGCGGGCGCAGTGAGCTCTATCGCGCTCATCCGCGGATTAATATCCCCGGGGAATCACGGGAAAAGTGGGCGGGGAAGGGTGAGAAGGGGCGAAGGGGGAGGGAGAATATGTGTGGCGTGGACGGGTTTGGCGTCCTCCTCGACACTATTAGATTTTAATTCGGGTTTTATTACACCACCTGCCATCTTCCCAATCGACGCACGACGCCCAGTGGGCTGAAATCGAAAAGAGCTGGACAAAGTTCAAAAATTGGATTTGTTCAGTCTAAAAGTTGAAATTTGGCATAGCGACCCTGCTAAAAAAATCCTTAGAAGCTGTTCGGTAGAACGTAAGGAATTCTGCAGAAATTGACTCTTTTTCTTCAGAACAAGTTCCTTTTCTAAGGATCCGTACGGAACATGAGTCTGACTCTACAGAAAATATGTTCCGTAGAGTTATTTTCTGCAGGGCAAAATAGCTCCTTACAAGCTGTTCTGTAGAACTTAAGCAACTCTACGGAAATATGTGAGGTTTCCGTTGACCCAGTTCCTTTTCTAAGGACCTATAAGGTGATTCGTAGGGAAATCCACAGAACGTCCTAAGGAATTCTGTAGAACGTCCTAAGGTATTCTTCAGAACATCCTTAGGTATTCTGCAGAACGTCATAGGGAATTCCGTAAAAAGGCGTTTCAATACTTGAAGGAATATGTACAGAACATTTTAAGAAATTCTGTGGCAGTACTTTAAAAAAACTATACAGAATTTTTTATCAGGGGACTATCCAACTAATGGTGCATATGATGTGTGATTCATTTTGCATAAGTCTTCCGCATTAACATTATATAAGGGTTTAAATTTGAACAAATTTTGCAAAAAAAATCCAGAAATGAGATTTCGCTGAAAATCACCAAAATGAAGAATCTACGGAACCTTTTGTAGGAGCTTATCGAAATAAAAAGTGATATTATTTTAAAGAACTAACTTGAGTCTTTGGCATGTTGAAATTTTGATTGATCTAGAGGGATATTTGCTCTTTTATTAGGACAAAATGCGAGCCTTATTTTTCGCTGATTTTCTAGCTTTAGGTAGAAAAATAGTTGAGTGGGACGCGGAGTAACCGTAAGTAACTTATTTCACGATATTTACTGAAGCTTCTAAAATGCGAATATGTTGAGAAAGTCTGCGGCCGTTCGCGGCACCGAGAATAAACTCAGTTTTTCGATCGCGCGGTGGGGTCCAGCCTTGCGCGCAAGCTAATCGGAATACGGTGACGCGGCGAGTATCCTCGGCAACGCAGCCAAAACTCTTCTATCCATTCCGCAGGGACGATGTTATTAAACATGTATCTGCGGAAAAAGTTATAACCGATCATTTAAGCGGGTTTACTCCATGTTATGCCATCATTTGTGATATTTTATATAATACTACAATGTTTTAACGCCACACATCTTCTCTAAGTGCCTTGGTTTTCGGACAATTGAACTTTCGGTTCGGACAAAATCGAGTGGCCTCTGACATCTAGAGAGCGAATAGAGGTTGAATGAGAGCAGCGCCTCTATGCGTGGTATGTTTCACTTGTTCCACGCCAAGCGGAAAACATGAAATGAAAATTGAGGCAACAAGGAGGGGTGAATTGGCTCTGATTACACAGGTGTGACCCTAATGCCGCGATTCGCCTGAAGAGACTCTTGAACTTGAGTCAACAATCCTCCGTGTCCCGTTTCGACGAACCCAATGGCTGCAACGTGTTGCTCTCATTGATGGTAGAGTATTGATCTTCCGTCGAAAAAAATCTTAAATCAACCAAAAGACAACTTAATTCGAGAAGAGATTTGAATAAACTCGAGCGCTTCAATGAATCATGTGCACATTACTTGTGCTAACATCTAGAGCGAATACTAGCGCAGGAATAATTGCCGAAATTAGGATAAGGTAATCTCTGATTGTGCTCCAGAACATCCTAACCCACAATTTTTAATTCACTGCCACATGCTCGCACGGCAGTTTATGTGCGCGAAGATCAACGAAAATTATATCCACGATTTTTGGTGACGAGTAAAGTTTCATCTTAGACGCCTAACATGGACGGTTTCGAGTTTTTAAATACTCTGAGGTGACAGTCAATCTTCGGTCACAGCCATTGTGTACCTGTAAGATGCATCAGCAACTTAATGAACATTTCGCCGGAGCTCATTTTAATTTAGCTGCCATCTCAGGCAACAAGTATGCTGTTGAGGAAGGAGGATTTACGTAGCGTCTAATGTCTTTAGCCTTCGACGTATGTCAATTTTTAGAAATGGATAGGTACTCTGCTTGTTAGGATCTTACCGTATCTTTTGAACGCAGTTTGTCTCCTGAACTAGAGTGACTTTCTGGCTTAAACAATCGCATTCAATGTACTTTTCTTTTCTTCCATCTTATGTTGCTTCCAAAACTGGTATAGTGTTTGAACTTTCATTGCAATGTCTAAGCTTAGTTCCTCTCAGGATACAATATTTTTATGATTTAATATGTATACGGTGAAATGATTGAAAACCTTCTGAAAACCACCTCAAGCTTCAATGTTTGCTATGAGTTGATTTTGAAATATTGTATGGTTATAGAAATGTTCTGAAGTAGATGCTTTCAGCATTTATAAATAATGTTCCCATGCTCAAAGTTGTCACACTACTATGCATTACCTTAGAGCAGCAGGATTCAGTCACGTGGAATCCAAGCGATCTTTCAGTTTTTTTCTGTTCTTGAGCTGGGACAAGGATCTGCAGTACGTAAAAACGTTGCCTTTGAAATCATGAGAACAAAGGCGTCTGATATTTCCACTCGTTTGAGAAGCGACTTTGTTGCCTGCGGAGTGGAATATAATCTGCTCATTTGCACGAATAATTCAAATATGACTAACATCTATGATTGCGAGTTTAACTGGTGCCCAAAGAACAAAAAGTGGAGTGTTCCGTCACTCAAGAGTTTCTTTCAGTATTCATGAGTTTCTAAAAGTGAAGGGAGAGCGGTGGTCTTCTTGCTATGCCGTTTCGGCGCTTGCATTTTAACGAGAGCTTGGGTCAACATCGCGGAGCTATATTCGACTTTTGCTAAAATTTTCCCCCTCATATTGCTGCGAAGTACCTACATCTAGCGTTGTGAAAATAAACTTCGCAGATTTTTTCAAAGCAATTTTGCAAGCGCCGCAAAATTGGTGTTAACTTTCCATGGCCAAAATGTTGTCTTTATTAAACTCAAAAGCCCTTGTTCACCTGGGTGTTTTTTTCTTCCTTTGTTGGTTTCCACTACGGATTGATTCTGCAGATTTGACGCCACGAAATGGTGGAGAATACTAGCGGCTCGCCCAGAAAAGCTGTCAATAATGTAATAATATATTCTATTTCTGAAAAAAATCGAAAAAGAAAACAAAAGCGATTGTTAGAGCAAATGGAAAACTTTACCCTGGACATCTCTTCACGCCGCGCCGCAGATTAAATCGACTGAGTTAAAAGGAACAATTCGCTGCCCAATGAGTCCCTATTGGGGGGGGGGGGGGGGTCGGGTGCTTTGCAAGCGTGATGTAGAGGAAAGGTGAAGCATTATTTATTCCCCGAAAAAGGGATAAATTTCTAGGTATTCCCTCTGCGCTTTGATGGAGCAAATACGTCTGTCAGATTCACGTCGTCCTAAATTTAAAAAATTCATAATTTCATTTTCCTTCTGCGTTTTCGTTTTTCAAACGCGAATCGGCATTCCTATATTCCTATCCATATTAGCTGTCAAGAGGCCTAGCGTAAATATGTCAATTTTTTTCCAAAAGACTATACTACTATTTACTTAAAAACTTAGATGTCCGAACACGTCTTGGGGAATAGTTTCATCTGGTTTATATTCTGGTTCAAGTTACATACCCTGTTTCAAGCATTTAACTAGATACAAGAAAACAACAGAGTATTACATCTTACCTTTAGTAACACCCATGCTCATTTATAAAATATGCATTATCATTTGATTGGTATTTGAGGATTGCTTACTTACTTACTCCCTGGGCAATTTATGTCCAAATTGATATTTAGCCGCACCAACATATCCCCTCCATCTCTTTCGGTCCATTGCATCCTCTTCTGCAGCTCCAACCCTCTCCAAATCTAACTTTACTTGGTTCCACCGTCTTTGTTGCGGTCTTCCCCGGGGTCATCTGCCTTCTGGGTTTCCTCTCATTACCTCCTTGATCACACATCCATCCTCTTTTCTTAGCAGATGTCCTGCCCATCTCATTCTTCTGCATTTGATCTCACTTTTGATGTCTGCATTCTTGTAAAGGTCCCTTATTTCCTTATTGTACTTTCTTCTCCTCCTTCCTTGTTCATTTGTAGGTCCGTAGATCTTTCTTAACATCTTGTTTTCAAATGTAATCAATTTTTTCTCCTCTCTCTTATTAAGTTTCCACGTTTCGGATCCATAGAGCAGTACTGGGCTGATTATTGTTTTATACAGTCTATTTTTTGTTTTATTTGACGGGGATTTCGAAGCTAGAAGTCTGTGACATGCATGTGAGCATCTATTGGCTAGATTTAATCTGTTTTGTATCTCTAATTCTTCTCTGTTGTCATTTGACAGAATGACACCTAAGTATTTAAAATAGTCAACTTTTTCAAATTTTTGTCAAAAACTAGTCTACTTTTTCAAAATTTGAGGATTAGACATGGCTTAATGCAACCGAAATAGCATACCACTGCAATATGCTTATTCTCGAGTTTTGTGAGCCCATGGATTATCAAGTTTATTATTCTCAACGCATAGTGAGTTGAACACTTGAATTTTGTTTACTCAAGTTGATATAGCTCTCAAGTACCACACATCTGAGTTACGTCGCGTGAACTTTGTGACGCGTTTCATCCTGCCTCCTAAAAAGCGTGCGTGCTCCCGCATTTACCTTCTCTGCTCTGCTGACTTTTTTTTCCAGATGGCCGTGATGGGAAGGGCGCGAAGGTGACTCTTAAGCTACGTTTTCATGGACGCGTCAGATCCGCACGCGCGCGACGAGACGCGTCATTTCTTCGCGTGAACCTTTCGCATGCAAGCGAACCTACGCGTAGGAGGTACCTACGCGCCACCTACAGCAGAGAAGAAATGATAGAAAGAAGAAGCGTGACGACCGTGCGTGCGCTCGCTCTACAACCTATTATTGATAATGGTGTGTTGATAGTTATCTAGCACCATCCAAGTGCAATAGCTATTGTTCTTCGATTTCCTCTGCAACTTAATTCCTCTCATCCTCACGTCAACTTGGTGAGAGCTAATTAACGCGTAGTTTTTTAAAGAAAAAAATGGATGCAGTAGCACCACAGAATCCCTTTTCCCTCCACGCCTTCTCCCTTAAGTTTCTATCCCTGTATCGATAGTCCTTATAATTTTACAGGAACGTGTACTTCTCTCGAATATCGGAGATGATTATTTCATCCATGGAACCTACTCTTCGCCGGTAATCCATGTTTGTGATTCTACGCGTTCCACGCGTCGAGAGTTGAAAATGTTTCACCTCGTGCGTCCATTTTGATACTGTGGCGATTCTGGTTTCTCTATGCCGTCTCGGTTTGGTAGCTTAAAGACACCACGGTTGCGCGATTGGTTGCGCGACCGTGGTGTCCTTGTGAAATAGCACCCTAAGACTTCTCTTCCAACCGTCAGCGTCGCCGATTTTTTCTTACGATTGAATCATAGTATAGTTCTCTTGTTGTATTGGTGGTTTGAACGAAGATGCGAGTGACTTTCTATGTAATATGTAGGTTTTATTCTCATAGTAATTCTCTAATAAGTATTCTCTCTAACAAGGTGTAAGATAGTGGAGTAAAGTGTTGTCGGAACGAATTGAATGGTAATTTATATCATAACGTGTACACCAGTGCATATATAATACTTTATGATGCAGAATAAACAATTTCTACCTAGTTTTGAACTGGTGCAGTACTGGCTAAGTTAGGAAAATGGCTGATGTGAATGATTTTGGACAGAAAATCTCAGGTCTGAAAATGATGTTGTAGGTCACGATGAATACGATCGTGTAAGACAGAAATGATGGCATTAGCTATCACTTTTCATGTCAATTGAGTGATCAATAAAAAAGTTTTCCAAATGATATATATGTAGAGGGAAGGGAAGTGATCGTTTATTGCAATCTTAATGGAGTTGCTAAGTAGCTTCTCAGTCGAGCTCAGCGGGCCACAATTGCTCCTAGGTTATTAAGTTAAATTTCATCAGCAGTGTATCTAATGCTTAAACTTAGGAATCCTGTATTTATTTTCGGGAACCACTTTGTATTCATTCTCCCTTTCCTTCCTGATGGCAATAATAGGTATTACGTGATGAGCTTAGTTTGATCTCACAATTGTGTGAAATTTACAGTGGAAAAATCATTCGCCTGGACTGTGAATCGAACTCTGATCCCTCAATTTCGCGAATCCAGATCCCTCGCAAAATCGAGGGATCTGGTTTCCCAGTCCAGGCAATTGCCAGTCCTGATGATTTGAGATTTTGATGAGTTTTACCAAATCGGGTGGATATCTTAAGTGTTTGAGATGTTGTTTTATGCGTTTCTAATCGGAATATAAAAATCAATTAGCAGTACCTATTACCGACCAAAAACTCGACCGGGAAGGCTGCGTGAGAGTTTTACCAATGGTTTGAAAATACCTAAATCTCGAAATTTTCGTCTTTTTTATCTCGTGACTCCTTAGTTACGTGCTCGGAATCATCTCGAACGGTTCAAACACAACCCCCCAGGCGTGACATCAGGAATGATTTTTCCCCTGTGAATTTCACACAATTGTGTGATCACTAGCGGGTGACTCCGTTTGATGTAACTGCGCGGCTAGTTCCATGGTTATTTGAAAATAGTTTGTTCTCCTTTAATCCCTATTGAAAATGAACCCCTTTTGCAAATACGTGCTTCCATAATATTTTCTTTTTTATATCCCTTCCCTCAGTAAATATCATACTTAGCTGAGACTTTTAAAGATTACCGCTTTAATTTATACGACGTCTCCTTAAGAGAGCTTTTTCTGGTGCCGTAACCCCTGCTCCTCTGAAAAAATTTCTTTTGCTAGTTAGTGGGTGTTGGTTTATGCTGTAGGCCCGAGATTCTCAATCCACTAGGCTGGGCACACTCCAGTGGGTTGGACCCCTTGGTGGCTGCAATCCTTTTCCTTACTTGGCCAATGCTTCTAAGTAAAAGTAGTTTCCCGATGCCTTCCTCAACAGCGTTTTAATTGACGCCAAGACCAAAGAGATCACCCTGCATTGATTAGAAGTCCTTTTCCAGCGGCCCTACTGAGATTAAGACCCTGATCGGACCGATGTTTTTCCATCTACCAATTTGAGACATCTAGCATACGGCGGTCCTACCAGAAAAGTCATAATTGCTCCTCTCAGTCCGGGTCTATAAATAGTGTGGTGCTTTTGAAGCACGCAAGCCTTGTCGCCACGTCAAGGTTTATATCTTTTAGGATTTTTTTTTCTAAATAATCAAAAAAATCATGCACCTTGTTTCATGAGCGTAAATACAAAGATGCGTATCTTTTTTGGGATTTTCAATAAAAAATACAAGATTGAGTTCTGTTAGCATTGATATCAAGTCCAGTTTTGGATGAGTATACCAAAAGTTAATGTTTTTTTTAATCTATCACCTTTATTTTGCCACAGCCAACATTGTCCTTTACTGGATGAGAAAACAAACTTATAATTGCCAGACCAATGAAAATATCTCACTATAGTATGTAATCAAATGCATAAGCAAATTTTCTCAAAGAATCTTTATTCTCTATTCTAAATAAAAACATTTTCTGCATGTTTCTAAGTATTTATTAAATACAACAATCAGAGGAAACACCCCGTAGTTTTCTCACCAAAGTGATGAATTGTCGAAGAATCAAAACGGGAAACCAAACCCTAAGATTCGAATGCTCTTTTGGGATTCTTTCAATCAATGAAAATCCTAGTAATGACGTCTTTCGGACCATGTCATCGTAATACCAAAAGACGGAGTAGTTGTTTTATATTCATTAGAGTTTTGATATAATATTACTCGTACAGAAACACAAATGCTTCTCTTGAATAGCTATTTTTTTCAAAAATAATTTTGTGAGAATCCAGTGAAGTTAATGTGTTTTTGACCAAACAGCTACCACTTTTATACTGATTGATTGACTATTGATGGTGGGATTCTGCTCCATCCTAAAAATCCATTTTTAATTTAGAATATTTGGGGAAAATGGGAAACTACTCGACTTATCCTGAATATTGATGTTGTCCATGTATAAAATTTACGGGTTTACTTCTTGATTGTTCTCTCTCGTGATATCTTACTTAAGGTTCATTGCTAGCTTTTTTGTTGATTGCATTGCAGTCAATGGAAACTAGATGAATGGATGGTGCGTTCAGTGCGGGACAAATTTCATGGACCAGTTATTTAATAATGTTTTAAACAAAACCATAAGAAGAAGAAGTCACTACAAATAATTAAAATGCACTTTAGTTCCTGTTTAACTTGAATCACAATTCTTTCCTACTTGCTAGAATGGAGCGCGTAACGATGAGCTCAGTTGAGAGTCAATTTTTAAGCACATCCAATGCCGTTTGGGTAAAGGAATCATATGGCCGAAAAATCCATAATGATAACCTTCATTTAAGGTAGGTCGAGCGAAATCTCATTTTACTTAATAATCAATGAATTTGGTCTCATTTTAAAGAAAAATATTTCACTCTTCTAATGACACCAAAAATTCTACTCCTTACCGCATTAATTTTGGAGATATTTGCCAAAATATACCTGCCTTTTTACATGGGAAATGGTACATGTATGCACTCCAGAGAGACATTATTTACAAAATGAGGTATTTCTAACACTTAGATGTCGTGAAAAAACTAACAGCGTGTAGTTTGTATGTTTTCTCAACTATATTTGAAGATTAATCATATAGCCACTGCAATAGGTTCTTGGGTATCACAAAAAACCTTCCGTTTTGAAGGAGTTTCAAACTTACCGCGAGAAAAAAATGAGTCAAGTTAAAGACTTATTCTGATATTTTCATTTGATTACTTACGATTTCTGTCATATAAAACTATATTATTACACCATTAGTAATGCTATATTTAATTCAAGTGTCCTACAGCTGGTGAAATTAAAACGTTAAATTCGAATATGTTGTCTATTATGACTATGGAACAATCTCGCTCGGACTACCTTAAGTCATACTAATTTGAACAAATTGTTTCCTTGTAATTTCATTTTTATAATAAATAGTATCTATATTTCAAATGTACCCTTATCTTGCTTTATATATGGTCGCGCACTGTCAGTCTTCGTTACAGTTTTTTTTCGAGAAACTGAACCGTCGATCGCGAATTTTTGTTTTAACCCGTTCGTAGACGCAGACCCGCACCTTGACGGCGGATTTGGAGCCGACACGCTGAATCATTCACGGATGTTTTCCATTCAAACGAGAAACAAAAATCACGGAACCAGGCTCTGCGTCCTGCGGTTCGACGTCCACCAATCACCCGAAGGGTCCCTCTCTCTATCTCTATCCATCCCGCTGTTCATTTTCCCATTCTCCTCCCCGCGATCGCGTCACTTCACCCTCACCGGCCGCGTTCGACTGTCGCCCTGCATCGGACAGTCGAATGGGCCGCATCACCCGGGCAACCCAATGACAGAAGCAGGCGTCCCCACTATGGCGATATGGCGGGCGTCAGGGATCTCGAGGGGGAGGTAGGGGATCGCGAAATGAGGTGAGGGATGGAAAGGGGTGCACGCCCCCCAACCCTCTGAAGGCTGTTGACCCAATTAGGTTTTTGCCATGAGGTCGCAATGGAGGGAGGGAGGAATAGGGCTTGTCACGAGTGCGTGAGTATCCTGGTTGCCCTCGGGATCCAAGCGGCCACCGCCTCCGCCCCATCACATCATCACCCTCTCCCTCGGAGCCCCTATTCCGTTCACGTTCATCCCTCTCCTCGCCACTCAAACTCCACCCCTCCCACACCCCTAAAGATGACGAATTTAAGCTCCATAGCCATGGATACGAAGCGAAATTGCCATTTAACCCACCCCCCTCTCATCCATAGAACAACCCCCCAGTATTCCACGCATTTCCTGTAGTGGATATCGGAGGCGAGCGGTTGTGTATGCATGAAAAAGGGGCGTCCGTTATATCCTCTTACTTATCCCTCATCCACGTTTCTTTTGACAGATCCTGTGGCGGCTGGGTGTGTGTGATTTCTTTTAAATCCCGGGAAAGAGTATCGTTGGTTGAGTAAATTGGCTGGATAAACATTTTATTTTCTTCGCTACATTTATGGTATCGTTGTTTAGAATACGAGATGTTCAAGAACAAATCATATATTTAAATGAAATGTTGTTTTCTTTACTGTATTTAAAGGTACATGCTAGGTCTTTAAGGTAGTTTGAGCGAAATATCATTTTACTTAGAAATCAATCAATTTGATCTTATTTTGAAGAAAAATATTTCACTCATCTAACGACACCAAAATTTTAACCCCTTACCACATTGCTTTTGGAGATATTTGCCATAAAATACCAGCCCTTATACATGGGAAATGGTATATGAATGCACTCCAGAGAGACCTTATATTAAAAATGAGGGAATTCTAACACTTTATTCTCGTCAAAAATCAATAGTGTGTAGTTGGTGTGTTTTCTCAACACTTTTTAAAATTGTTGAGATCTCAAAAGTCTTTAAAAATTAATCATATTGTCACCGCAGTAAACTTCGGAATCTCAAAGAACTTTCCATTTTGAAGGAGTTTCAAACGCACCGCGCAAAAAACTGAGTCAAGTTAGAGACTTATGCAGATATTTTCATTTAATTACTTACAAAATCTGTCATATAAAACTGTATTATTTTACCATTAATTATGCAATATTTAATTCATGTGTCCTACAGCTGGTAAAATTGAAACGTGTACTTCGAATGTGGTCTCTATTATGACTAGGGAACTATCTCCCTCGGACTAATAAATAACTATTTTTTAGCCTTCGCTTTGGATGAATATGTACGATTGTAAAATTAGAAACTATCTTCAAACTGATTTATGATGGCCGTTTTCCGCTGTAAGGTGCAATGGCATTGTACCTGCCCATGGTTCTGGGGCTACACAGTTACGGTGTTTGTTCTGTTGTACAAAATAATTCTGAAATGACAGAGAGGATATTTTATCGCCAGCAGAATCCACCAGTGGGTTCGAAAATGCAAAAATTTGCAATGGACTCAGTCGCAACGGCAGAAATGCGATTTATTCCAGCGATCCATTCCCTGCTACAGTGAAAATAATGTAAGGTTAAACTCCACGAAACATTTTAATGCTTCGTTTCATTTCTCTCCCGATTTATTTTCTACACTCTTTTCTATAAATATTATCGATGATTCTCTAGAATTGTCTCCTATATTGAAAAGATCCGATCGGAGTGCGTCGCCGAAGAATTCTTTTAAAATTATGCCTTTTAGCTTAACTCATGGGACAAGAGTATAGGAAATGTGGGAATACTGGAAGTTTTCGCAAAACACTCTTGAGTCATTGCCTCGCTAAACTAGCTCGGCTACACTCTGGTTAACTCAGTTTTAGTGTGAATGTTGGTACTCCAGTGCTTGAAAGGAAAGTGCTTGGAAAGAGAGAGAAGGAAAGAATGGAGGCATTTGAGGTGTGGTACTATAAGAAAATGCTGAAAATACCCTGGGGGGCAAGAGTCACAAACTAGGATGTGTTAAAGAGGATAGGGGAAAGAAGGTGTCTACTCAAAATGCTAAATAAGAGAAGGAACACCTGGATTGGCCATAATCTCCGACGCGAAAGCTTGGTTAAGACCATACTAGAAGGTACAGTAGAGGGAAAAAACCAGAGGGGCAGACCTAGACAGGACTACATGAGACAGTTGATGAAGGAACTAGGTTGCCATTCGTACAGTGAAGTGAAAAGATTGGCCCAAGAAAGGATAAAGTGGAAGACTGTTGAAAACCAATCCTAGGATTGTAACCAGAGAAGAGTGCTTGAAAATGATTTGTAACGAATTAGACTACGCTTTAAAAACCTGAGTGGGATACGGATCAATGACACACTGTGATATTGTCGGCTCATGGTATTTCATTTTATAAATGCGATTGAATTATGATGAATTCGAATTTTTTCTTATAACTGTATAATTCAGGCTTGCTTAGACATGGAAAAGTTTCGAGATATATTATCGCAATTCGAACCATAGCTGTAAAAAATGAGGTATCTTTTCGGATATTTCCTCTGTCTTTCCACATGATTTTCACATGTTGACTTCTAGAAATAAAGCGAGCAGAACTCGCAATTCCACTCCCACGCTGAGTCAATGCAACTGGAGGGATTAAATGATTGTCACTCAATTGTCAATTCCCAGCATGCTTCATATGAGAATAACAAAACACATTCTTACTTTTTTAAATCCCCTCAATGGACCATTTTTTTGTTGTATAGAAACCCTTTGACTTTTTCATTGGAATGTGTCATCACAGTTAACAATGTCATGTTTTTCAGCAAACAAGAAAGCTAAATTTTTGAGAAAATGAAATATTAAATACTGAATTTTAAAAAAGTTGGGAAATCTATGGTGTCAATAATGCATTTAGGAGGAAGGTGTTACATTATTGATTCAAATTTCAAGTTTTTGCCCGGTACGCTTTCAGAGATCATTTTCTTCTTTTTTCTGAATAATTTGAGTGATTTGAAAGGCGTATGAGAATGACGTGTTAACAAAGGGTTTTTACAGGACATTTGTCGGGAAAAGAAAAAAAATAAGATAAAAATGGAGGCAGTGTTTTCGGGTATTACACTATATGTGGGTGAAATGATGTTAAACACCAGTTTTTCCCAGTTTACTTAGTCATATTTTTAAAAATTAATCATTTTTGTGCTTGGTTTAAAGCAAAATGCTCAGTACTTGTTTTAAAATAGAATAAATCAACTGATCTAAACGGGGGTACTTATCCAATAGCTAGGTGTCTGATTTCAGCAAATGACAGGAGGTAGCCTTTGGAGAGTAAATCACGAACTTATCCGTTAGGGGGTTAAAAACCCATTATTTGGACATAAAAATGAAGTTTTTAATAGTAAAAAACCATATACTGGACCATATTTTGACTTAAGGCCTCAGTTTGGGAGCGAAAAGGCCAATTAATAAGTGTTATAGGTTGAATATCTAGGACGATGTTATTTTTTGTTTTCCATTTGATTTTTTATTATCAACCTAAATAATACTCATTTTTATGTTTTCGTCTATATTGTGTTACATTTTGACATCATTCCTCACGCAAAACGCACAACTAATTGTCAGTAACCTTGGAAAAGCCTACATTCCTTAATAGCTGCCCGTTCCATAATGATCGGGTTACAGCAATGGAAATATTTGGCTCTATCTTCTATTATCGCGAGTAACCTTTGACAATATATCTATATTTTGTCACTGAAAACGATGTTGCAAAGATTACCATCCGATTGCTAATCACTATTTTCATAGGGATAAAGAGAATTAACTATTTAACATACGAACAGTACAATATGCAATTTTTTTATCCCAATTATTAAACAAGTTTTTAAAATTAATATCTTTTTTCCCTAACAAATTCAGCATTATCCCTAAATTTCGATATATAAATAAAACAGTTCCTCTGGGGAAAAATGGGAGGTCAAAAAATTAACTTCCGAGATATATTAGACGAGCTAATTGAATATATTACTCCTGAATCATTTCTTCGTGTTTTTGACCTTCATTTATATGGTTTACAACGCTAGTAAAATATTCAAAATCATTTTGTTTGAATCATTGGGCATTAACGCCAGGAAAGGGTTTTGTTTCTACATCACCATCCGCTGGACTACCTACCACTGGCGACGAAATCCTAGACCTTGCTATTGGATTACGGGCATCAAAGATGCCGATAATAGCCGTAGCCATAGATGACGGCGACATGTTATCCGTGTTTTTTCATTCAAGTCCTCTTAAATCTGGGCCACCGTCATCAACTTCCTCGTTTATACTTCAGTTTCAATAGCAATTCCCGTATCGTTGTAATGTTTTGAGCATAGAACCATTCCCCCGCGATCAGTTGCTAAAAACTAAATACTTGTGTTTGTAGGAATTTTGTTTAAAACATGTCGATAACATTATCGTATTTCTTTTGTTTCCCTGTCCTTGCCGCCTCTCCACTGGTTGGGGCGTGCAGTTGTAATTTGGCGCACGGAGAGCCTTCACTCTGCCCTGATATAAGTGACACCTATCGGGTGAGTAGTGAAGTGCACGCTTGTCCACCCCTCAGTGGAAGTCAAGTTAACTAATGTGTGAATGATTGGCATTTATTGCATCTGTACGGTTCGTGTTGTTTCCTTTGCATTCAAAGCATTTTCTAAAAGCAATTACAGTTATTAGTCAAGTCTTTAACTGACTTTTAACTGTACATACGTCTCTGAATGAGTATTTTTTCCATGCTGAATTGCTTACGGTAGATTGAGATTGCTAAAAAGATAAATACGCTAAGAGGCTCAGTGTGCACTTCATTGGCTCAGTTGTATACAGTTTAATGCTCTTTTGCATCCTCTCTTACCTGATGGCTGCGGGTACTCCCTTTGTAATTTAGGTAGTGCTTTTTTTTAATATCAAATGGGCATACTTTATAGACCAATGTTATGGAGCGCTTACGTGTGAATTGGTGAAGCTTCTAACTCAGTGCATGTCTTTTGTGCTTTCGTATGAGCATCCTGAGTGATTCCGATGAACGAAGTGGCTGAAGAGTATTTGCATAGCTTGTTTCGCAGTAGACTTGCTTGCATTTTCTATCATTTTTCCATCCTTTTGTATCTTCATTCGTGTTTTTGTGGAAGCTGACGGCACTTGCAACAGACTTTTCTGTTGATATGTTTATCTGGATGTGAGTTGGATTCTCATGAGTGAAAGGAGTCATGTGCAAAAGATGAAAGAAAGTGAAAATAAGGAAACAATTTGAATTGATGGGGCGAAATAAAAATTATCGGCGATATGCCGATGTTTTTAATCTGGAGATTAATGATTTAATTTTTCAAACCAATCATCGCACTTGACACAGTGCCAAATGTAAGAGCAAAATTATGTGTATTTGATATATGACTCAATTTATCAACCAATAAATTAGCTGCTATGCTTTACAGCTATATACCACACATTATTGGGTGTGGTGCCTACCTCAAAAGAAGGTAGAAAATTCTTAGAATAAAATTTTAATAATATTTGTTACATTCCCGTCGAAGAGATATTGGTGGAAGGTTATTTACATTCCACAATGCCTGCATTTACCCTATAATTTTAGTTTCAGTATTCAGCGTTATTTGCTCTCATCGTAGAGACCAACTCTTATTAACCTCTTGTGGTATAATTTATTTGTCTACGTTATAAAAGCGAAAAACTCTCATACTGCTTGCCTGCATGAGCCAGAATTTTTCGTGTCAGCGCGGAAAGGGGATATAGTTAGGCTGCAGGCATTTGACGTTTGTGATATTAAGAGGTGAGTGTAAATTGGATTGTAAGAAAAACGAAAGAAAATATGATGATAAAGTGGTACCTGAAATGCAGTTGATGGTGAAGATGTGCAGAAGGCCGAAAATATGGGTGAAGGACCCGTTGAGAGATGTAAGCGAGTTGAAGAGGTTGATTGAGCGGAGAATGCTGGGGAAGCTCGTAAAAGGTTGGCTGAGGCTTAGAATTATAGACGATATGATCAGAGGTTGAAGGATCCTACTCCATGCGGGGGAATTCACGCACTTTGGGGGACGGGTTGAGCGACACCCAAGTCAGAGCTAATAATAAGTGTTGTATATTGACGTAATGGAGAACCTGATGTCAAGGTCTCTGAGGCAATGTTAGGCATTTTTTGGTAAATTTATTAAAGAAATATATGCATGAGTAAAAAATTACTGAATTCTGAAGTCAGCAATTTCCTGGAAAGGGAAGTCACTGATGGAGAGAAATACAGGGATATCTCAGGAAGAACAAAAGCATCTCAGGAAGCATATCCGAATATGTTACAAAGTACACATTCATTATCTTTTAGATTTAATAATTTTAAACTATTTTCCCTCCCATAACACTTCATTAATTTGAATTTTACGGTTGGTTAAAATTATTTATTCATCTACATCTACATAATACCCCGCGAGCCGCCGCATGGGCATGTGGCAGGGGGTGTTAGGTCACCAGTCGTGTAAAGGTGTAAGTTTTTTGGAGATAAAATGGTGACATGTATTATAGGAGTGTATTTAGTAAGCTTAATTTTTATTGTGATCGCTTATTGTGTGCGGAAAGAACGAGTTTTTGTATCTATCTGTTCGGCAGTGGATCTCTCTTATTTAATCGCATCTGTCTCACCTAGATTTGTAGTGAGGAGTCATTATAATATTCTGTGTATCGCTCTGAAAAATATCAGTTCTGAATTTATCAAGCAACCTAAGCCTAGCGTGTAGCCTCCGAGTCTCTTGGGGCGACCACCTCAGGCCTCCTGTAAATATCATGTTCTCAAAAATGTAAAGGTTCTTGTTCACTTTCCACAGAAATAATTTTATTTTCCGACTTGGTTTCGACGTTAGCTATGTCATTATTTAACGTAAAAATACACATGTATTGCAAGCTTATGTATGCTTTTGTATAGGGTCGGTGGGGGGAATGGAAATGGTGGAAGGTGGGGGTGGAATGACAAAAGGTGACGTAATCGGGAGGAGGGGGGTTCGAAGGTTTGTTTGGCACTGGCTGAATTGATGTAAAGGTTTTGGAACATAGAGGAGGGGTGAAGGTTAGATTGGAACAAGCTTTTAAAAAATTGGTGAGTCAAACAACAAAGATAATACCGGCGATGAGTGTTCGGGATACAGATAATCATTGGCAATGGTTAACATTTTGATTTTACATATTTTTTATTTTATTTATTTTTTTAATTAATTTATTTTTTTAATAATAATAAAAATTTTTTGCATCCCTTTAGTAAAATATTTTTAACACATTTTAAACAATAGATGGAAGCTTTAGGTTACCCCAGAGATAAATACCTGTGGTGGGTAACCAAAAGTTACCGTGCAAAATAGAAATTTAACAAAAGAATATATGTACCAGGTTTACATCAGTGCTACACTACATAATATCACTGTTAAATAAAGCTGTTTCTGGTTAAAGAAACAATTTCATGAGAACTAGTGAAAATTATTTCAATATCATCCAAATTGAAGAGCAATATTTTGACTTGTCTTAAAAACAACATAACCTTTTTTTCCATTTTTACATGCTGTGGAAGTAGGTTTTAGATTTTAGGTGCTAAATAAACAAAACTTCTCTGGAATGTGGTAATAATTGGCCTCGGGGGCAAAACATTGGATTGAATACGAAAGTTCCATTTGTATTGTCTTGCCACTATACCAAGCAAATTTACACTCCGCATGTAAACATTTTTCAATACTTTATAAACAAATAAATAGCGTAAAGGCAAGATTTTCTGCTCGCAAAAAAGTGGTAGAGTGTGATGAAATCAATTTTTAAAAGTAATTGTTCCTATTATTCTTTTCTGGAGAACCACGACAGGTTTGATAGTGCACTTATACACACCTCCCCAGCAAACGATTCCATAGCTTAATTTTGAATTAACAAGTGCGTAGTATATTTGTCTCAGAAAGGGTGGTGGACATTTGTTACGTAGAAAATATAGATTAATCAGACATTGTCTCAGAACCGAAGCAACACCATCTATTTGCTCATTTCACTTAAGCGCGAGGTCCAAATGAACCCCAAGGTACTTGAAGTGAGTTACACGCTCAATAACAACACACCTTTTACAGTTAACAACAGTACACTCTGGAATACAGATGAAATGACTCTGGAATTCAGATGAACATACAGATGAAATTTCATATTGCTCCATAAAGTCGAACTTTTTCCCCTTGAATTGAGTATGTAGTACAGTGGCATCTAATTTGCTGTAATGGCAATTGTCTAAAAGATATTTAGCAAAATTTGATTTGGAGTCTCCTTTTTGCCATCACTTTAAATGCTCCTTTATCCGGGTATTGATTTCCCGTCCACTTGGACCAATGTACAAAGCACCACAGTTAGCTTACCAACTTATCTTAGCAATGTACAAACCATCACTTACAAAAGCATGTGTAAGCTTATATAAAAGCAATTTGTGTGTATTTTTACCTTGAAAATAACATTGTTAATGTCGATATCAGGTCGGAAAAGAAAATTATTTCTGTGAAAGTGAACAAAAACCTTTTCATTTTTGAGATCATGATATCTGTAGTGCATTTCCGCAAAATATCGCCGGATACTCGAAACTTAGGCCTCCTGTAAGTTATGATCCATGATAGCTTTTGGAATAGCTCCTGCGTTGTGTCATTTCCATGACGAGAATTTTGCGAGCGTTCCAACTCACTTCTTCAGGTCTGAGGTGATGAAGAGGCCTTCACAACAACTCCTGTAACTTAACCTATTCATTCTATGTTTATGAAGGAATAAGGATGATATCTAATTTCTTCCTTCGCATGCCAGCATTTTGGACTTAAGATATTGGCATTCTGTTAAATGCCATATTTGCTATGCAACAGAAGCTTTTTTTTACTAAGTTCTGCCTTGGCCCTAGATTCGTTCAATATTTTTCTCGCTCATTTGTCCATGAGGGTTGCCTCACTCCTGGATAGAATACAAACACTTTTTCCGCAATTTTGAATTATCTTAAGCATATTGTTTGTATTTATAGAGTGTCATATGCATATTGCATTTTCTTTGCGTGTTCCGCATCAACCAAATACTGACTGTGTGTCTGAGAGTTGAAGAGAACCAGTGAACTTTTATCGCATCAATAGTTAAATTGCTCGGGAGACATTTTTTTCCTCATCTAAGCATCTGTAATTTCAATCACATTACGATATAACTTTAGTTTAAGTTTTTAAAATAATCAAGCAAAGTATTTTTGGTATCGTAACATCCTCTCCATGGATCGTTGAAGCGGCCCAAATCGCATGCAGAGACTGTTTTGCGCGCTAAATCATGTCCAAAGCCTCGCCGAGGCCCAATTTCTGTGCCATATGGAGTTTACCCCGTGATCCATGTTCCATGCTGCGTATTTAACAGCTGTAAGCACTATATTTACACGTTTTCTGCCCTGCACCACAATGCAGTCGCATCAGAGCATCGCAGACGAATATCAAGTGGGAAAGGCCACCTTTTCAATTGTCTTCATTGGCGATAGATTGCGCACACCCTATTCACAAGTGATTATCTTACATGGATAGGTCGCGGTGAGAATTGGGGAAGCGGAGCGGAGCTCAACTCAGACACACAATTGTACAACATAGAGCACACAACAGGCATAAGCTTTACGAATTATGTAATAAGTTTGGTATTAAGACCAAAGTTCTTCCAAAAAACAACGCACCAAAATTATGATTACATGGATGATGGAAATGCTGCTGTTAGACTAATAAAACCATATGGTGCATGAAAAAGGCGAAAGTTATACGTTCCCTTAACTTGACGAATATGGTTTGTTGGATGATTCAAAAACTTTTTTGAAATCATGCTTTGATGAACAACCTATATAGATCAACCTTTTTGTGAATCTTGTTTTCTATCTTCTTCAACTTGTTTTGCAAAAGAAGTAAATTATAAAGTAAAGCATAAAGCATGAAGCATAAAGTAAAGCGGGGCGAGCACCTACCCTGTGAGGCAGGCGCTCGCCTCGCTTAGGAAACGTTTTTGGAATAATCCATTTTCAGGGGCGTTGAGTTTCGCATCTGGGTCATATTCTGGGCCTGTAGGGTGCCGAGGAAGGATTTCAAATGACCTGCTTGGTCTCGCTATTTGAATGCGCCGCCGCCTCCTCTGCTACCCCACTCTCTCTACATTTGGATGCGCGCGAAGCGGGGAGTCCTTTCGGAGTGACGACAGCGAAATATGTGCGCGCTCTTGCCTTCACCTCTGTTTGTTTTCCAAAGGGAACAACTACCTTGCGAAAGGATTTGGTTTTACCTCCCATGGCATCACACCTGGACGATATCCTAAGGCGGCTGGTGCGATAATTGTGGGTCACTGTGGGCGTATTTCAATAAGTATTTGAGGTAGTGCGAGCGAGGTAGTTCCCTAGTCATAATAGGGATCATATTCGAATTATACGTATTAATTTCACCAGCTGCATAATTAAAAAAACTTTCTCCGGCAATGCAGTTCCGATCGGGTCTTTTCAATATTGGATACGATTCTAGAGCATCAGCAATAACATTTATAGAAAAGAGTGGAGAAAAAATAATTAAAACGTATCATTCGAATATGGTCTCTATTATGACTAGCGACTTATCTCGCTCGGACTACCTTAATTAGCCTTTCAGGTGAATGGTACCAGCCTTTGAAAGGTGTATTTGTAATCTCTGAGATTAAATACTTCTATGGAAATTCCACGTCCCAGATAAAAAATTCTGTAGACTTTCCTTTAAAATATTTCCGCTGAATAGGAAGTTCTTTGGTCGTATCTTAAATTCTTGAACATTATCCAGAACTCTTGTAGTACGTTATGCATAATTCTTTAGGATGCTATATAAAAGGGCTTCCCTAGGACATTCTGTAGAACTCCTTAAGGCGTTCTGTAGAATTCTGTATGGCCTTTTGTAGAATTTCCTTGGTTGTTCTGAACAATTCCCCAGCGCGTTCTGTGGATGACGGTCAACAGAACATGACTTTGGAAGCATTGAAAATACCCAATTTACAATTGAAAATGCATTTATGAAAGAATAATAAGAATAGTGGAATAATTACGCTTGCTCGTTTATTTAAAAATATATAAAATATAGCTCTCTAATTAGGCGAACAAGTTTATTATTGAATCTTGTTAAATGGTTAGTATAAAGGCGGCTACATGCCCGTGTTTTAGCATAGAGTAAGTACATATAGAGTGGCAAAGAGATAGGGAGATTTGGATATGACTTTTTAAATAAAAATTTGGCAGTTAGATGGAACAGGTGTATTGAAGTTGCACGACAAGCCATAAAAAATGAGCTTTGGCACACATTTAGTGTCGCATAACTCACATGATGTTCTTCTGATGATTTTGGTGCCTGGATGTTTACTAATTGACCCACAGCAACGGAAACAAATCTTACTGAGTCGTCGAGACCAAATTAAACATATATTTTAATGTCCCTTTTCAATGAGCATCGTCTATTATGAATCGAATTCACGTCAATAAGGTAAGACACGCAATTACCCAACACGGAGTAAACTGTTTACCGATGTATCATAGCAACGACAAAACAATTGATACTCTAATAAAAGCACACAGCAGCCATGGTAAATTCACCTCTATATGTTGATGCAAAATCACATAGTACCACTAGCGCCTCCAAGTGGCCTTCTCCGTAAGCCTTAATTCTTCCTCCCCTGAGGTGGTAGCACATGAGAAATTCTTCCCAAAGCTCTCAAAAATCGATGTCCAGTTTTTAGCATTGCATTGCTACTCTATACATACTTACTCTTTGGTTTATTCATTAGAGGTTTCAATTACAGTAACCTTTGTGTTGAATGGCATATGTGAGGGAAGATTCATTCGTCGCGAACCAGATGACGTTGGCGGGGTTCACGTGAGCGGCAGTATAGTTGCGTCCGAGCGCTTTGCCAAGTGTGGCATACCGAGGGTGGGCGAAGTGTGGCTCTGGGGTGTTTGAAAGTGCGGTCGCGGCTTCAAAGGCAGGCGGGCCTACTACTTTTCACTCTTGCACCCCCCTCTCAACCACTCCAAAACCGCATCGTCCCCTGACAAAGACTCCCTTCCCCTTTTCATTCCGCCGAACCATCGCGAGCAAAGAGACCGTATAACCAACCCTACCCAAACCCCGAAAAACTCTCACCGCTCACGACCAACCCTTCGCCCTTTGTACATTCAATTCCCCTTTTCAACATTAAATGGGGCTCAGCGGAAAAAAGAGGGTTGTTTTGTGTGTGTTTAAAAAAGGCGGGGGCGAGAGGGGATCCCTTGTGCGTAAATGTCCCTGGTGGCGTCCATATGATCCATGTATCTTCTCCAATTTTATTCAGAAGCAAAAGTTTCATTCACTGGGAACAAAAGGTCATCCCTCGGGCAGTTAGTCAGCCGACCTCCAAGGCGGCTGTTCCGGCCAATTTGGGCAATGTCACTAGAGACAAGTGTCCATACGAATGCCTCATTCAACTGTTTTATTCCTGCAGCTCAATGGAGATGCAGAGGTCCTTCATGAAGCATGAATAATTCGAGAGGTTTTTCTGATTCTGAGTTGCAGACGTTGTGGTGGGTGAGCTTAGAAACGTCAAAAAAAGTATTAAAAAATAATCACTCATCATCGTAAATCATATCTGTTTCTTCAAAACCGAAGGAAACATTGATCACCTTTGATCGACGGGTCTGCTATGAACCATTCGTGCCGCAGCAATTTGTACTTTTTAGCAATCAGATTTATACTCATTCTATGAAGCTGATAGTCGGTTTGAAATCTGCATGTGGATTAAATAGAGCTTGCTCGAAACTCATTCTCACAAAATATTCCGTGCAGTATTCCTGAGGTTGCTCTGAAATATGCATACGAAAACCTAATTACGTCGCTAATTTTATTGAAACTTTATATGTAGCAAGGTTCTTAACGTACAGTATTACTTTATGAGCTCGGACTCTTACAGCTTGACGACTTTCGGGCTTTCTTCCACGTTCAACGACTTCTCGGGGCAGTTCTTTGGGACAGTGGGCATCCAAGCAAGCTTTTGCACTTTATTAGAAAGAGTCATGTCACTTCTTATCTCAAGATAAAGTCAGTGCATCTATGACCTGAGGGAGGAAGCTGTTACTTCTGCGAAACTATTGTCCTCAGTAGTGAATCAACACGGAAGAGAGCTAGAGCATCGCCAATGTGTTGTTTTATATTGCGAAGGAATTCATTCCAACCTTCCAAACTCTATCTTTTGCACTGGCGACAAGTGAATTGAGATGGAGGAAAACGATCGTCGCAGGCCACCTGTCTACTACACTTGCGCAAGGCGATAACTCATCTCGGCTTCACTCCATTGAGGTCTAATTCACTCCATTAAGGCCTTTTAAACTCTCCTGAGATACGTGCCTATTGCTTTGTTATTCGGTTGCCGCCTCTCTCTATAGCAAACCCTCATGCACTTGCGTGCCTTTCGTTTTTTTCATACTTTTAAAAGCACGGACGAATCGTTTACAGTTTACTTAAACTGGCGAGAAAGGTTCACTTAATTGTAAGCGGCCTTACTATGGTTTGACAGGTGGTGGACCAGATATAGTTTGACAAGCATATACGATTTGGCTCTTTTCTGCTGTGTGATGCTAAGTTTTATAATAATTAGTAGTATCAGGCGTAACTTTGTGGAATCTGTTAATATTATAATGATAACACTTAACTTTGTTATTCCACATATCTTTATTTTATACGACCCGGGTTTCGACGTTCGACGTCATCTTCCGGTGAAGAAACATCTCTTCACTAGAAGATGGCGTCGAACGTCGAAATCTGGGTCGTAGAAAATGTAGATATGTGGAATAACAAAGTTAAGTGTTATCATTATTCTATAATAATGCCTACAGTAACGACGCGCGGGCCGCCTACTTAGCCCTATTGCATTGGAAATATAGGGGGGTAATCATGCTGAAAATTTATCAAAATGCATTTGAGGAAGTCTAAGCCAAGTTTTTTGATCAATTTTGAAGGTACCAATAAGAGTAAAACGTTTTTATGCACACACATATTCCCCCAAATTCAGCAGTAAGCCAACTGTAAGAGACATGAATTTAATACTGCATTATTAATGGAGAAATAATTTAGTTGTAAATGACTGAAATGGTAAGTAATTAAATTAAAATATCTACATAAGTGTTTAACTTGACTCATTTTTTTTCGCGCGGTTCGTTTGAAACTCCTTCAAAACGGAAGGTTTTTCGGGATACCCAATAACCTATTGCGATGACAATATGATCAATTTTCAAAAATAGTTGAGAAAATATACACACTACACGCTGTTAGTTTGTTTACGGCATCTTGAGTGTTAGAATCTCCTCATTTTTTAAATAATGCGTCTCTGGAGTGCATACACGTACCATTACCCATGTAAAAGGGCTGGTATTTTTTTTGCTAACATCTTCGAAAGTAATTTGGTAATGGGTTGAATTTTTGGTGTCATTAGAAGGGTGAGATATTTTTCTTTAAAATGAGAAGTAAAATGATATTTCGCTCAAACTACCCCAAAAAATGTGCCTAGTGAGTGACTTAATCATAGCGACGTCGTCGTCAGCAATAGGTATCGAACATCTGGAGTGTTTTTCTCAATTATAAAGTGACTTCGTACAGAAATACTAATGAAGGCAAAACTTTAAAATATGATTCCACCACATAAGTATTGGCTGTGGAACCATAAATAAGCGTTTATTTGAATTATGATAGTTCAAGTCTCACAAATATAGATTATCCTTCGTACTTCAACTCTTAATGTAGCCAGAAATGTAGCCAGTATGGTACTTTTGTCTCAAATAACTCAGCCTTTGATCTTAAGCTTAATTCAGGGAAACTACATTTAGATGTTTTACTTTTTAAAATATAAAAAATTTTCAATTCGAAAGACATTATGACAAAGATAATTAATTAAATGTAGTTAGCCTTTTAAAAGCGTCCTGAAAAGTATATATTTCTCGAGTAAAATGGCGTTCTAGCTTAATCAACTAAGGGTGTATAATTTTGAATTTTCAGATAATTAATATCTGTAAACATAGAGCTTATAATATTATGAAACAACGATGAATTGTTGCCCTGATTTGTTATGCGCTAAAGATTCATTATTCCAATCTAGAGGAGCCAATCAGAAGTCTTGGTAGTCGTTATGGGAGGAGGATGAAGGTTAGCTGCACTTTATAATGCAGAGCATTAGTGTCCTGCCATTCCTGACACATGCATACTAGCGTAATCGAAACAGAAGTAAGGTGAGGGAAGACGTTTTAGCTGTTGAAACTCAAGGCCAACATGAAAACTAAAATATTTACCTTTAATGTCTTGATTTTATTTATTTTAAGGATTCTTTGCGTTAATTCCAGAGCACAGGAAATAGGGATATATTGCATTTTTTATAAAAAATCAATGCATGTGATTTTATATAGTTGATAATTAAGGAAATAAATTAGGCCAAAAAAAAGTTTTTTAACAGAAATACTTCTTGCTAAATGTGGCGCTCGCCCGGCAAGCGTCAAAACATTCCGTCATGGGGAGCACAGTACAATCATTACTTCACGGAAACACCATTGGTTAGAATTACTTGTATCAATTTCGTTTGATGGAGTCGGTTTATCGTAATCTGACCAAATATTTGTTTGTTTTCCCTTCTTAGTACAACTTTAAAACCTTTTACACTTTTTACATGCAATTATTAATGTCTGTAGTTGATGCATATACATATATATAATATATATTATATTTTTTCGATATTTATTACACGTTTAGTTATTTACAATGATGAAATTATGGGAATACATTTTTATGCTTCCTCCCTGTCGTTCTTTGTTAGTTTCCCGCCCAAATGCATCAATTGTGTGTGCCTCGTTATTTAAGTAATTATAGGAATAACATTCATCTTTAAAAACAATATTTTCTCAAAGGTTGCAAATAATCGCGAAGTGATGCAACCAAATAATTTTCAATTCTGTCCGCCGGTATTTCCTACGCAATGCCGTATTGGAGGGATAAACTTAGTGTCAGAATCACGAATTGCTTGAAGTTGAGCCCAGACGAGTTTTGATTGCAGGGCAAAAAATAATTAATGAGACACGTTTTCGGCTATTTTTTTCGAATTTGTGATTGCAGAGTCTCAGAAGCGTCACTTTGAGTGAGGATCGCTTCTTCAGGCCAGTGGTGGACCACGCTAAAATATTTACGTGTAATTATGAATTTTTTCTGTGGAAAGGGAAAATTTAACTACGTTATTCTGTTTCTCAAGTGTCAAAGAGACTACCAATAGTGGCGCAAATTGTTTCCTTCCCTTTTTTAAGCTTACTTTTTATGCTAAAGTAAAAGAGGTAAGGCAGATAAAGCTGAGTCTAAGACTAGGCCTTATAAGCCAAGGCAGTTTATCGAAAACAGAAGACCATACAAAAACGCCATTGACGAACAAGGAAAAGCAGAAGACTGAGGAACTTAGTCAACAGAGAAGCTAGGAAAGCAAAAGAAGGCTCTCTTCAGGAAATGTGCAGAGAAGTGGAATAAAATATGCAGAAAGGAAAAACTGATATAGCCTACAGAACAGCAAACAAAGTTTTTAACAAACGGAAAACAACAATCCCGGGCACAATGGAAGACAAAGAGGGGAAAATGCTGTTTGGTGAAGACGTGGGGAAGAGGTGGAAAGAGTGCATTGAGGAATTGCACGACGGACCTCTTCTATCAAAGGGCGTAATAGGAAAGGAATAGAAAGTTTACGAAGATGATAAAAGAGACGATATCCTGCTTGAAGAATTTGAAAAAGCTCTTAAAGACCTACAGAAGAACAAAGCAACGGGTATTGATGAGATTCCTTCAGAACTAATCAAGAATGCTGGTGAAAATATGAAAACGATGCTGCTGAAAATGATTAGGTTCATATATAACACAGGAGAGATACCAACCGACTTCCATAAATGTATCATGGTTTCTATACCGAAGTAGGCGGTAGCTACAAAATGCGAACAGTACCGAACCTTAAGCCTAATATCGCATGCATCGAAAATCCTCGTAAAGATGATCTTGAGGAGAATTGAAGGAAAGGTAGAGGATATGCTGAGTGAAGATCAGTTTGGATTTAGAAGAGGATCAGGAACAAGAGAGGCGAGGCTTCTTATTGAAAAACAAATGCAGAGAAATAGCATTACTTATATTTCCTTAATTGACCTGAAAAAGGCATTTGACAATGTTATCTGGAAAGAGATGTTCAGAGTACTAAGGAAAGCAGGCCTAAAATATAAAGACATGCGTGTGATACTCAGCTTATATAAGAACGAAATGGCTGTGATAAGGAATTTTCATCAAAAGCAAGAAGCAAAAGTTAGAAAAGGCGTGAGACAAGGATGTGCTCTCTCTCCTCTTATATTCAATGCTTACATTCAGGAAGCTATAGACCAAGTTCGCGAAACTACTAAGGTTTGGATTATCCAATAATAAGAATTGGAGGAGAGAAGCTAGAAGTAATGGAGGAATTTTCCTACTTGGGAAGCAGAATAAAAAGAGATGGTAGAAGCCAGAAAGAAATTGTGAGGAGTATACATCAGGCCAAAATTGCATTCTACCTAAGAAAGAACCTACTCACCAGCAAGAACATTAGTTTAGAAAAAAGGAAACGGATGATGAAAGCATTTGTTTGGAGTGTGGCCCTATACGGGAGTGAAAAAAGGGTAATAAGAAAAGAAGGTAATGAACGGCGTGAGTGAAAGAGGCAGCTATTGATGAGAAAAGCAAAGCTGGGTTGCTAGTGTGGACCATTATCGAAAAAATTTTAAAAAGGGAGCCAGTTTCCTATAGCTTACAACAATAATAAAATTCTTTAACTTTGCCTCACCCTAATTCGCATGGCATGATGATTTTGCATGTGATTAAAGCTTAAGCTAAATGTCATGGGTGCAATTTTCTTGAAAATATGCTGTTTGTGACTCTACCCATATTGATGGACTAACTAACCTCGATCTGAAAGTAGTATCTGACCGTTGAGTTACTTTGCAGGAGCCCATTCATCCTCAAATGAGGAGGCACAGCGTTAATTGCATATCATACGGAGATTTTCATTCCAAATGATGGGTGGAGCAAGCGCAGATTGGAACGAAACTGCGCTTCAGCGAATTTCACGAACGGCGATGATTGGAAAGATGTGCTCGGGAAAGCGCGAGACAATCTGCCGGAATGGACCGCAATCTGTTAGAAAACAATGGTCACGGTTGCATTGCGTACAGTGAACGAATTCGTTCAAAAAACGTACCTATTTGAAAGTCAAAGATATTTACCTCACAATAATTAAAATTTTCAAATTGTTCAACCCCACTACTGTAAAGCAAAACAAAAACAACAATAGCTTCATCGAGGTGGTTTTATTCTCTAGCGCATCTTTACTCTGCTCCTCGTTGTTTGTGCTGCGCACTGACCAGTGCACAGGAACGAAAAAGTATCTATTGCACCGTTGTGCAGCGCTTTATAGCGAGAGGAAAGCACGCAATTGCTTAAAATCTCCATTAATACGTCGCTGATGCCCGTTGTTGATTGTTGATGAATGTTGATTTTTTAAATACTTGCGATGCATAATGTGAGTTCTATTGTTTGTTACGTGGCTTCGTGATGGCGAAACTCATACGTGTACTTTACCTGGTAATGGAGTTGATGGCTGTAATGGAGACACAATCTTCCCAGAGTGGATGGAGAGCTTCCTCGATTCTCTCCATTTCCTCTGGATAGGATTCTTCGACTTGTAAATCAGTTTACAGGAACACCGTTTCCTGGGCGGGACTTAAGCACTGTTGCGGTGCAAACTGCCAGTTTGCTAATGCCTTAACCCGGAATTTCCTCGGCACGGCCCGCAATTTCCGCCAAATTGCTCCCAGAATTCGCGAGGGCGAGGAGAAGGAGTAGTCGTGCGACCCAAGGCCTAGTGCCCCAAAGCTCTCTCTCTCTCTCTCTCTCTCTCTCACACACACACTCACTCCCCCAACGGTGCAAAACTGTTCTCAATTCCGAGCCTCTTGAGAGGAAAGGCGTGCGCACGACGTAGGGAGAGGCAGGGCGGACGGAAGCGAAGGTAGGTGGAGGTGATCGTTACTCCCTTGTACTCTAGGAGCCATCTGTTTCCCTGCCCTCGCCAGGTCTCAACTCCACGGCATTATTGTGACCTTGAATATATATTATGGATGTGGATGTTTGGCATTGTTGCCTAGGTTACGTGTTGCCTAAATTTCCACTTTTAGTTTACGCAGTCCTTGGCGCCACTTCGATTTGAGTCTTTTCTGTTGTTGTTGTAAATAGACGTGGCTAATTGTTGCTAACGTGAGACTGTGGTGAATATTCAATAACGATCGAGGAGATATAAATAACTTGATGCTTTGAATAATATCTTGCTATTTTTCTGATATAAAATTTACTTTTTAAATGCTAGAAAGGAAATTTCTATTACGGGAAATCAGTAAGAGGTTAATAAAACGTTCATCGTGTGCCGACCACGTTGTTTGCCAGAATCCGATTATAATTCAGAATGCCTTGTTGAACAGAACTTGCTTCGTATCAGGCTCCAAAACAGGGTATGCGTCTACGAGGATCCGAAATCCGGAGACTTGGATTGAAAAATAAGATTCAACCCATGGCGGCGGTAAGTGCATTCCTTTTTACCTACACTGCAATGATGGCCATAGGGAATACTCATGTAGTCACCTCGAATTATTACTAAATTTCCGTATAGCGATATTCACGAAGTGCTAAGAAGTTAATTGTGCATTTGTATAATTAAATTTGGAGAGGTTAAATATATCTGTGGACCGGGCGATATTAAAAAAGTGAATAATTACGTCCCGCGTGTAGTATCACCTTTTTTATCCACTAAATTATGATTACTTGTAAGTAAAAACCAATTCATCCAAATTATAATTTGGGAAATTTGAAATTCATGGAAAAACCGGTAAGACGTGTTTATTTACAAACTATCGACTGTATTTACATTTGAACTTCCGTCATTCATGACTAGGAGGTACCACTTTTCAAAAATTTATTTGTTTACGTATGTCTAGACAACAGTTTTTGGCAACGAGATGCCAATCCATAATATATATTCATGATGGTGACCCTGGCCAGATTGTGCGATTTGAAACAATTACAGAATTTAAGAAATCGTCTCCGGCTTAACTTTGTGGAAGTTAAATTGTGTGGAATTCGAATTTTGCGGGGAATTTGAATTTATGTAATTTTAAACATTTTAGTGATTTTAAATTTGAAATTTTACATGTTAATGACAAAGGTGCCTAACTGGACTTTTTAGAGCAATTTGAAATTGTTGGGGGATCGGGTTGGTGTGGTGGCTAGAGTACTCGCCTATCACACGGGCGGTCAGGGTTCAAATCCCTGCAGAGGCGGATGTTTTTCAGAGGGTACCCGATCCCTACTTGAGTGTCTTGTGGAGGACACTTCAAGTACAGTACTCTGTCTGTCGGATGAGACGTTAAACCGTGGTCCCATTGGCGCCTTTCGCTAAGAGTAGGCTAATGCCGACGCCGGGTTTCTATCCACCCTTCCTCCCTTACCTATCCCATATGGCGCAAATGACCTTAGCCGTCGGACGCCTCCCCAAATATACTATCCAATTGAAATTGCTAATAGCCCGCATATTTTATCTAATGACCATTTGTTCCCGACGCATTCCCCCCTCCTTAAAATAGACCTCCCCCATCCCAAAACCGTCAACCACCCTGGTCACCTTATCCGTCCTTCACAGTAATAACGCACGCTCCTTCCTTTTACATTCTCTCAACTTACACCCCTTCCACTTCATCCTTCCCCACCTTCAACCATATATATACCCGTCCACCTGTGAAATTTGTTACCTGATGATGGCACGAAGTTGCTGAAACCCGGGTCCTATTTATAATAAATGTGTGGATTGAAACAAAGTTGTTTTTATCATGGAAATTACAGAATTACATTATTTTTTTCCATTTGGTTTAAAAAATTCTGATTTTGCTCATGAGTTGGTTTACCTATTGGAAATCAAAATTATGGTATAAAACGACCACACTTGTGCAGTCATGGGAGGCAACTGCAGCGCCGTTTGTATGAAACTACCATATTGCGACTTCTATTGCCGCTTTAATTCGCTGTTAACTTTAAGAAAGACGAAGTGAGTTTCCAATATTTCATTTTTATTCTATTTTTCCCGGCTTTTCACTTCTAATGAATATTTTTATTGATACCATATGTATGCGTTCTCGTTCAAATGAACGTTTTACTCTTGTAATTTGAGCTATCTTCAATAGAGCTCATGTTAAAATCTCCTCGTTCAATGTTGGTTATAGTAAAAATATCCTGGAAACTCAATTTTTTCCCTCTCAGTTTATAGAAAGCCATAACACCAACTTCAAAGATGCCATAATTAAATTGAAAAAGGGCTGATCCTTATAGTTGGGCTTCAGCCCAGAAGACCTCGTGTTCTATTATTCCTGAACTCCTCTGAGGAGGTCAACGTAAAGGAAAACTCATTTCTGCTTATTTATGGGGCTCATAGCTTGAATAACCGGGCAGGTAGAAGAATACTTTCGTTGATTTTGGCTGTATGAAACGTAATTTTTCCATTGTGAATAAGTTGGACTCAGTACACTTTTCCACCGATACATACACTTTGTTTCACTCATTTAATAAAATGTATTTATCTGTGGAAATTTTCTCGGCGTATCTCGGCACTTTATTCAAGACATTCATCATTTATTTTATTGTTTTAACAAAAATAAAGGATAGTAGTTTCCATTTTTTTGTTGATTTTGGTCCAATAATATATAATGTACCAGTGCCAACGTTTCAATTTAACTGTGAATCATTACCGGGGCCAACATGGTGGATTACCATCAAGAAGAGTTTGATAAAATTTATAAAGAACAAAACGGAACATACATACCTTGACGGTTTAATAGCATTTACAAACTATGCAGGTTACTTTTTGAAGCAAATGGCAATACTGCTCCATTTTGCAAATGAGCTGTCGGCCAAGGGGAGTGGATCATTTTTAAGTAGGTTTATGCGCTTTTGAGGTGTGCCAGGTTCCCAGCTTGGGAAGATGTAAAAATATATAAGTAGCTAAACGAAAATGTGGTAACATATCTGCTGATAAGACCTAAAAACTGCAATCGAATTAGCGTTGATTGATAATTTACTGATGCTTTTGCCTGCCGAACTTTATTATTTACACTCTAATGTCATCAATATTTTGACGCGGTATTCAGAGTCTGGTAAACCAACAATTTACAGGTAGTTACGGAAATGACAAAGGCACTTGTTTATTACACGTGCAAATATCCCGCTATCAGACTTAAACACTTTCCTTATCGTTTAAGAGCTTACCAATGTAAGGTTTGATTTACATATTTCATATTTTGCTCTTCAGCTTATTTCAAATTGGTTTGCGGAAGACTGTGCAAAGAAATTCACTACTTACTGTTAGCGCCGATTATCGATTGGGTTATGTTACTATTTTCCAGCGTTCACCGTAAACCACTTTGATATCAATTGTTCTATGATTTTGTATATCAATTTGTTTGCTCATCTGGATTGGATATTAGGGTAGGCGACCGACGGCTAAGGTCACTTGCGCCATAGGGGATAGGTAAGGGAGGAAGGGTGGATAGAAACCCGGCGTCGGCATTAGCCTACTCTTAACGAAAGGCGCTAAGGGGACCACGGCTTAACGTCTCCTCCGACAGACGGAGCACTCCACTTGAAGTGCCCTTCACAAGACATTCAAGTAGGGATCAGGTTTCTCTGAAAAACATCCGCCACTGCAGGGATTTGAACCCTGGCCGCCTGTGTGGTAGACGAGTCCTCAAACCACCACACCAACCCAATCCACGTTTGCTCATCTACTTGCTTCGTTGTTCACTTGTTGGCTCAGTATGTTTGGAGTGATTTCCAGTGGCTATGAGTGTTGCTGAACAATATTTATTTGTTTATGATATTGTATCGTATTGTGAGGAGCTAGATTAAAAATTCATGAAAGACAAAAGATGAATACTTTGTTGCTGAATTGATGACTCATAATTGTATTGTCATCGTTGCATGGCGTTCGCTTCTCAATAATTTTGGACTTGCACAGTCACGCACATCAGAAAACAGGAGTTATGAAAACCATATTTCATCAAGCACGAGTAATATCAGACTAATCTTCCTTCGAGCCAGAAACCAAGAAGACGTGGTCCCACACCGTATGCCAAAAGGAATATTGAGTGGCGCCTTTTTAGAAGTAATAATCATGTAATTTTAACAATCGGAATACCATACTAAATGCTAAGATGTGTTTTTAAAGAATGAATACGAACATTACTAAAGTTAAAAAGCCTATGGGGAAATAAATCGGTTTTTCATTTGATAAAACGAATTTGGGATCAAATGACCCGTAACCGTCCTTCTAAGTAGCGCGGAACTCCCGTCCTCTTGGTGTTAAATTGTGTTTGAAATCAGCCCATAATGCGTTTTTTCTTAGGTCCCACCGTAATATATATTGTTCACAATGATCTGTTTAAAATTATAGAGTTTAGTACAAAGAAGATGATAAGAAGTCCGAGTGTGTCGTTCATCCAATACAACTTACTATAGGCCAATTTTCTAAATTGAAATTGGCCACACGAGTGAGGGTATTGTGAACCTTTCCCTATTCGAACGAAATAAAATTTGAAAAAAGCTGCTTATATATGATTTGATCAAGTATAAAATGATTATAGTAATACTCTCCGTATCTACTTACTGACCAAATAAGATATAACAACAGATTGCCTGAAATATGTCGCTGGCTGAAATGAATATTGTTATTTCACGTTGCACACTGCCATGAAGTGTACTTACTCTAACGAGGGTCAGAGAGAAATTCACCCCTTGGGACAGTACTGCGTTTCTTGCTCCTGATTCGCGAATATAGCCTGTTGTCGACCAAAGCACCATAGTGGATGAACTTGAGGAATAAGTCATAAGCCCCGTTTGGTTCGACGTTCTCTCGCTGATAGTCACGGAATTCCGTCGGTCAACACTTCATTTTTTTTGGTTTTCCGTCAGAGGACTCTTGTAGTGAAAAATTGCGGGTGCCTTGACCCGCGGTGGACGTGTCTTTCTCTTTTCCGGGAAAATCGAAGGAAAAAAAACAAGCGACGAGAGAAAGCAAAGCTTCGTGCGCGGGAGGAGCGGCTTTGACCTTCCCGAAGGCGATCCATTTTGGCGCTCGCGAGATATGTGCACGAACTCCATGGCGACTGAAATATCACTGACCAAACCTTACCCCTCTCCCCTGCATTACCCCATCTCTCCTCGTGACCTTTCCCCTCCCCTTTCATCCCATCTCTCCCCTCCCCCTTGATCAGGATTGCGAACTGGACTCGCTCCGAATTCCTTCAAAACGCGGCGGAAAAATATGAACTAATCCGTAGTAATGTAAATTTCATGCGCAGCTATTACATTCATTCGTGGTGGTCTATGTGCTTATGTTACTTTGAGCAAGATATCACTAATCGCGAAATTTGTCCTATTTGGCCATGTTATGAAGAGAATTATCTCCTCTTTCTTGTGAAATCAAATAATAATTCACTTTTTGATATAATACCTTATTTACCTGAATATAAGGCCCCCCTTTTTTCCCAAAAAATATGTTTCAAAAAGTGGGGGGGGTGTCTTATACGGGGAGGATAAACCAAAAGAGGTACCCATACTGATATTTAAAGCTATGTAACACGGCTATTCGAAATTCTTTAAATGATTTGTTTCCTTTAGCATCCAAACAACATTTAGAAGCACTTAATACTCAATTTAAAAACATGCAATGCATCACACATTCTTTCCAAACTGGCCTGGTACTTCCCTGATGCCTCTCTCACCTTTTTTATTTTTTTCCTGGAAAATGAGCCTCAAAAGTGGGGGAGGGGGTCTTATATGTAGGCGGGTCTTATATTAAGGTAAATACGGTACTCGATATGCTTGTATTTGCCAAGAAAGTAGCTGTTTTTCTTCAGCCAAGGTACGGTCCTGCACTCCAGAGAGACAAATAGTATAAGTGTGAACACCCTTTCGCACGGATTGGTTCAATAATATACCGATGTTTAGTTCTTATTTTTTTCTGAAATTTAAAATCAATCAAATCACAAAATAAACGAATTTTATGAATACATTCATTCTTGAGCAAATTGATTTTCATTTGATTGAAAAACAATCCCTTCGGTTCTGAAATGGCTTTTAGCATTCGATGTGAACGAATTTAGTCAAAATGAAGTCTATACAGTGTGTGTATTTCGCTAGACACTGAGTTTAACTTTATCAACCAAAGTTTATGGGTCAGTTGTGATACGATAGTTACTTAAAGTTTGTTACAACTGCTTAGACGTTACAATAATTTTATAATGCGAACTCAATATTAAATGAGACCCTTATGCAAAACGTCTGAGCAACAACCGCCATGTTTCGCTACCACTAAACTTGAAATGATCTCCTCATCATATGCAACTTTGCATCGAATATAAATGTTTCAACGCGGCATTTGATCCCGGGTCCGTCGCATGGGAAAGGCAGTGATTTTATAATTTCTTTGTTCCATCCAATTGTGGTACACTCACCTGTATTACTTATCCTGGAATGTTTTCCGGTCTTCATAATTTCTCTTTGCACTAAGATAATTATTCGATGTTGTTTACAATGGCTTAAAGGTCGTAGTGCGGAGGAATAACTGCCTCGCTTCTATGGATTTTAACTGTATTTATTCGGATATTTTTTCATAAAATCTCACTGCAGCTTCATTTTTCATTCCTAAAATGCAAAAATTCCCGTTAATTTCTCGCCCAATTTTTGCATGCCGAATATCCTCTATTTCCCATGCCATCAATACTCATTGAAACACAATCGTTAATGATTTATCTATTTCATTTATTTTTTGAGTCCCTAAAATATTTATAACCACGGTTTTTTGTGAACGAAATTTAAAATGCTTTGGATTCAATTTATCTTTATTAAACTGTACATTGCAAGTGTCAGTTTACCAATAAATTAATTTTTATGTTTTTTTAATGCTTGTATCCCTATGGTGGGCATGCTTGCGAACGCATGGGCAAATATTTCCAAAAAAATCCATCGATGAAAGCCACTCGTAATGGATGCGGCAACTTCATAAAATCCATTGTCAATTTTATGCCGTGCTTATATCATGCGATTGCTTTGTTTAAATGGACAAGGCCGCTCTGGAGTGTGAAGCCTAAAAAATGCCTTTGGAAAAAAATGTTCCTCCGTGATGCAGGTGGGATTATTCATGAATTGCTCACAATTCTTCTCGGTTAACAATAGCGATGTCATGATGTCAGAGGCTCAACACACAAAATTTGGCTTGCCCAACATAAAAAATCACGGAATTTCGTCAATAAAAAGTCTCATGGGTCGCATTTGACTGACCAATATTTTCATATTTCCACGTTATTTCCGCAGAAACTACGAGGAGGGTCGGAAATTTCATCGCGCTCTTTTGAGATTTCGTTCAATGAAGTTTTAAAATTTTCGTTTCCATATTTTCGCAATGATTTGACAAAATAAGAGAACGAAGTTTGTTTCGAATATCTATTGCCAGAATTCATCGACGTTTTAGTGTTTTTAGTTTTCAACTTTGAAAAGGTTTGCCGATCGAGACCGTCACAGAAGCTAAAATAATAAAATTAAAAAAAAATTATATTTATTACTCAACACAATTAGACATACAATAATCTTTACAACATGAGTAATATTTGGTAGCCTAAAAGGACGACCTGTATTAAGACTACCATCATTTGGTCAATAGTTGTGTCAGTCTTTTACATAATTGAACATGGAAATCAATCAACTATTCAAGTACATCCAAACTTTTTCAATCAATCAGGGAGAAGTTCCATATATTTGACTCATTTCAAGCCCATGTTGGAAAATATAACTGTTCTAAGCAAAAAGAGTCGGTGGAAATTAAATCACCTCGGCCTTATTGAGTCAATATACCTTTCAAAATAAATTCGACCCGCATTTTGATGACGTGACCAAGTTTCTTCATGTCATGGCATCTTTGAGTTCACGGACTCTTCAAAAATAAAATCACTCACATCTTAAGGTGTTCATAATCAGTAGCATGTTTCGTGTATGCTATTGAACTTGTAAATCCAATGGAATTTTTTTTGGAAATGGAAAAGGTTTTTCTACAACTCTGATATCCAGGCACTTGTATGATCAAATGAAGGAATAAAGGTGAAAAGCAAGCTTGTGTTTTGTTAGTACGTCAAAAATCGTCAATTATCCGCCTCGTAATATTCCACCCTTAATTCTACTCAACACTTCTACTATGGTTTCAGAGCACCGAAAAATTACCTCGATTTATTTTGGCGGCAGTTATATAAACAACGAATCGTGATACAGAGGGAATGCTTCCAAGTGTGGTTTAATCATTCCCTCTTCCCTGACCTTCCAAATGAACACCACCACTCCACCCTGCATTCCGAATGGGTATGGCCTGCTGCCGAACGAAAAAGAAAACCATGATTAGTATAGTTCCAAGTACACGATCGGTTTTGCGAGTAGTTAAGAAAATTAATTTTTTAAATTTATCTTTGATTGAAAACTCATGTTTGTCAACTTTTAAAACGATGTAAAAGTATTTCTATTAACACTTGTTATCTTATATGAATTTTCTTGATCACGGACATGGTGCTATGGTCTTAAAAATTACTCTTAATACAGTGTAAACTGTTATAACACATCATAATATTTTGATCAACAGCAGATCAAGTATCATCATATTCAATGTGGATGACTAGCTTCTTCTTCCATTTTAATGATGGCTAATATCTATTAATCTATCAATTGACCATTCATAATATGTCCACAAACATGACGCCATGCAGAGCGACATTAGTTATGTATTCAAAACTACTGACATTATTAGTATTATTTTGAAATAATTGATTTCTCTCTTACTTGTGTTAGTGACTAAATAATATTTACGATTTAATTAAATAATTATGAGCCAGATTAGTTATAGAGTCTTGTAATGCGATGAACAAGAACTGAAGTGACAGTCTATGGACATGACCTGTCATAGCTCGTGGACAGTATTATTTCCATTGAAACAATATCATTCAAAATGTCTCTATTAATTTTAAGTGATACAATTCTACTATGCAATAACCTTATTTGTTCATGATTTATGCACCGCTATTTTTTACTAAAAACAATCTGTGGCCATGTTTGTTCGCTTTCATGAGAATGACCCATAACGAAGTGGATTATTAATTCTAAGTTTTCCTCAGCGTTACGCCTGAGACTTTCACCAACGCGGTACGGTTGAGAGATTTCGCGATGGGAAGATATTAGCTTCAGCCAGCACCACCAAACCTAATGAGGTACTGCGTGTATCACCTCACAAACTCCAATCTTCATGAAACCAACTGCTTTACTCTTTTATTATTATTTATTTTGACATCCCTTGTTCAATGCGTTTCATCCATTGTCTTCCTTTGCAGTACTGCTTATTATATGCCTCTTCCATTACTGTTTGTATCAGGCTGTTGTTAAGACTGCCAGGGATAAGTTTTTTCTTATTCCCAGACGTTTCCCTCATAACTATTTCTCTCTATCTCTTAGTTTGATTTATTCATCGGTGATCATCTCCATCGATTTCATCTTTATCATTAATCTGTACAACTAAATTTCCATTTTTTTCCCTTCTTTGCTCTTCGGCCGTAATGTTTAAAATCCACTAATTTAAAACAGAAAGTTCAAAGCATGTTTTATTGAAGTTTTTTTTAGCTTTTACAAGTTGCTATTCATTCGTGGGCTAGTCCTCTGACATAACTCCTTTTATTATTTGGCTCTTTTATTTACAACACCTTTCTTACTTCTTTCATCTCTCGCGATATTATTTCCCAGATATATAGAAGTCAGTCCTCGTGTTTCATTTGTTCATGCGTTTTAACGGTTAATTTTCTTCTTTATTTCCAAGGTGTAATAATGTCTAATTACAGTTGTTTCCATACAGTTCAACGTTTGTAAGATATTTTTCTCCATTATTAGTTTTAACCCCCTAAGGTGTGTTCATGAGAACAGATGATTAAATGTTTTAGTGAGGTACTATTCTTAGTGATTTTATAGGCGCGGGGCGATGTATGTTATCTGTGACCACTTTTTCCCCAATCACATTAATAACTACCCTAATCATTTATCTCAAAGGCCCACACTATGATTGCTTATAGCTAGGGGTGGCGAGGAAACTGGTAATTAATTTTGCACTGAAATGGCGAAGGTGACAGGGGTTAAGGTTGAATGATTACCTTGTACGTTACCTTGTGCCAAACTCGTGCGTGAATTGGAATGATTTGTTGAATTGCAGTTATTTGAATAACCCACAAACGAGCACTTGGCGTGTTTGCGCCATATGGGGAACTTATTCATGAGGAGGTCGAAAATTGCGAGTCAACAATCGCGAAATTTTTCGACAGAATCTCGAAAAATTGATGCGTTGCATTAGAAATTTTATTTTATTCATAAATGCTCAGTTTTTTCTGAGTTTAATCGGATAACAGATGCCAGACCTGGCAAATGACCAACAGTGTGGCGTGTTTAAAGGTTACAACTTTTATATATTTAAGTGCTATATGTGAAATGCTACAGATTTATTGCAACCCTTTCAATAATAGAGTACAATCTTAATTTAATAGTCTTTATCGAGATGAATAAGTGAGCGCGTTAATAACCTTTCCTGGAGATATGTAAGGATAACAAAAGAGATAACTATGTAGGTCTGTGGGTACCAATGCTTATTTAATCCATTATTAAATCCTTTTTTTGTATTAAATCCAATGTTAAATGACGTAAGATTTTTGTTTTTTAAACCAGGAAGTCTCCTTAATATTCTCGCAGGCGGGGAAGCCTTCAAAAGAAGTCATAAGTCTCCCAGGATAGCGTTTCATTGTTTTTCCAATAAATATCAAATTGGTGCTCATAAAAATCCTTTACATGAGGTACGGTTATATGAATTCGTGGCAACTGAGTTCTTGTAAAATATAAAAATAAAAAACACAATGGCTTTGAGATGAGGATTTGATGGAAAATTGGCAAGATAAGGTCGACCAAAATAAGGCTAATGGAGAGGTTTTTTTAGCATGAATGAAAGGAAATTGGTTGAGAAAAATCGGCGTCTGTGGGTAATATGAGTTGAACAAATGAATGCCGGGGGATATGAGAGAGAAAAGATTACTGGGTAGTTTTTTATGATGGAGGAAAATGGTTGGTCGTATGGAAGTAGCTATAAATGTTCTAAGTATGAGTTACAAATACTAAAATCAAGACATGAGTTTAAAACTCGTTCTTAATGCACACTTTTGTAGCTCCTTTACATATATCTTGTACTTAACTAAACTAGTAATGACCAATGCAATGCAATGAAAGAAATTCGAACCTCATTTATTAGCCAATTTGATAATGTTCTGTTAAACACAAGTAGTGAAATATTTTCCCCCTTGTTTCCAAACACCTTCCGATGGCCTTCAGTGAGATCGCTCTTGTTATTCCTTGGAAGTAGAGATGGGCAAACCCGTTCCTCTTTGGGAATTTGTTTAATCTGTAGCGGTTCTTTTTGAGACCCGTTTTTTTTAACGTTTACCTTTCCTTTTCACCGGTAGTGGTGTAGTTTTATTATCAATATATTCCGAATATTTAAAGAATGTAAAAATAAAAGAAACAAGAAGTACTTGGTGTACTTACGGTCTTTAAGAACATGGATTAAATGAAAGATATAAAATATTACATTTAACAAATTTTTGCATGAAATTGAATAATAACAAGGAAATTGTTGCTTAAGTTAGAATTTAAGAGCAAGGAATTTATTTCTTAAGTTGGCTCCATCTAAGAGAGAAATAAAAAGCATAAATAAGAAGTTGGTTTTCGCTATGTTAAAATACTGCAGTTGAAAGCTATTAAATACCACAATATTAGCACTGCAAGTTGAGAAGCAACTGATCCGTATATGTTTCCATGCGTCCAGCCACATGTCTGTACCTCGCGTGCAGCAACTACTCTGTAGTTATTTCTGCCCAGTGTTACGCCACGCGGCGGCCGTAGGATAGTTTAGGCAACACCTCCACAAGCATCACAGCACCAACGTCGTGATGAAACTGAGGAGGTGGAGAATGAAATTTTGACTAAATTCCGTCCTAATAACTTTATCTGACTAAGCGTGACAAAGGATTTCAGTTGATTATTTTGGCCTGGCTGCGACTGTGGCTGTGAAGAGTAGGCCGTCTGGCGCCTCTATCAAGGAAGAAAAAGTACCTCTAATTAGACCACCATCATCCGCAGGTGAATTTTTGAGATCTCATGAAGAAATTCTTACCTCTTAAAGATGGGTGCGAAGTACCAAAAGGAGCTAAAGGAACGATGGACCGAAAGGAACGCTGGATCGAAGGGAACGGTCGCTCAGTAGAAGTCGGTCCTCGGTCAATCTACAAACCAGTTCTTTCACAACCGTTCTTTCGCGAACGACCCATCTCTCCTTGGAAGAGAATAATCTAATTAAGTTAGTCCGAGCGAAATATCATTTTACTTAGAAATCAATGAATTTGGTCTCATTTTAAAGAAAAATATATCACCCTTCCATTGTCACCAAAACTTCAACCCCTTACCACATTACTTTTACATGGGAAATGGTACGTGTATGCATTCCAGAGAAGCCTTATATAAAAAATGAGGCATTCCCTACACTTAGATGTCGTAAAAAAAACTAACAACGTGTAGATTGTATGTTTCCTCAACTATTTTTCAAAATCAATCATATTGTCACCGCAGTAGGTTCTTGGGTATCGCAAAAAACCTTCCATTTCGAAGGAGTTTCAAACGCACCGCGCGAAAAAAATGAGTCAAGTTCAATCCATCCAATTAAAGCCCGTGGTTGCAACGTGCAGATCACCTGTAAGTAAATCACGAGTTGCCTTTCATCGCTTAGGAGATGCTGCAGTGAATTAGCATTCCCCGAGTGGATTTTTTCCTAATGACGTGGAAACTATTCTTACCTGCATCCTCGTCTAGGTGCATTATCATCACGCCATCCGTCAGATGGGTCGTAGAGCAGATAGAGTGATATAGAGATAGGTCGCCGTTGATGACAAGGATACGAAATAAATTTGAAACGAGGAGGTGTGAGGGACGCATAAGAAGATATTTTCTAAATATTCTCGTGTTTTCTAAATTGTTTACCCTTCGATTACGCATTATATAGGGGAAAAATATACTCCTGCATTTGACGGCCTACCTCCTTAGTTCGTCATTTCTTCTTACTAGCCTTCATTTCTTTTGATTTCAATCAATATAGCAAATCATTTCCTGAGTTGAACCCGTAATTTTCATGAGGCTCTCGCTCCTGCTCCTCTAGTATCAGTGTAAAGCTTTGTGTTTTTCTGGTAGCAGCTTCTGCCTGCCCTTCTTTCTATTCAAGTCAAGGCGTATAAATGTAGTGACTAATAAAATATTTAACTGATATGGATATTATTGGTACTTGTGATGAATTTTCATAGTCTTTCGATGTAGTTCAATTAATTTAGTTGTATGTTACCCAAATTTGTGACAAGTTTTCAATGCAAAATACCAATGAATAATAATTTCTTGCGCTTCCATAGATTTTTTCTGTTGAAACTTTGAAATTCGGCTTTATAATGTTGAAATTGGACTTTATTTAATATTAATTCGATATCGTAAAACATAATTAGTTGGTGTGCAACATCATGGCCTGAAATCTAGGTATATAAAAATAAGTTTTGTGTGCACATTTATTGTTTTTTTACGCCAAGTTTTAAGTTTTATTTTATCTGTGATAACTTCTTTCATAACGCCGTCTAATCACTGTTTTTCAATGTATAGGGGTGTTTTCAGTGGATAAGCAGTATAATAGGATACCTTAAGGTTGTTCAAAGTCTGGATATTGGTGTAGTCGACGCAGAGGTGCTCATCATGTCGGGCAGTGGAATGTAGGTCGCGCGCCGAAGTCTGAGGCCACCGGTGAAATTGAGCCGTAAGAGATTTGGGGTGGCCATTATTTCTCGGAGAATGGATCTCCCGTCACCCCTACGGAAGGTCTCAGCTCTCCCAAAATATCGATGAAATGTGAGCCCTTGTTTAGTCGGCCGAAACAGTTGAAGGAGCCACCAGGAATGATATGAATGGCTCCCAAGGGGAGCGTATTTCAAAAGCAACCGAGCCCTCCTCTCTCTCTCTCTCTTGTCTCTCTGTTAAGGGGAGGGAGGGATTTGTGGGGTTCGGGTAGAGTTCGCTGTCCTCGCCGAGACTCCTGGCAGCATCCTGTTCCCCGGACGAAGTAACTGACCCAGATAATGCGACGCGTCGCCGGGGCGACTCGCATGGCAACGTCACACGCGACGTCACGAGAGTCTCTGGTTCGCATCACCGATTTTCACTTGGATGCGGTTAGTATTCGAACTCAAAGTGGTTGAAACCGCTCTTTTTTATGCACAGATTCGCGTGAAAATTTTCATATATATTTTTATTAGTTATAGGCATAAATTAAAGCGAATAAATTGCATACCGATTTGATTTTCTGGCAATTTAATCGTATTATATGCTACTCGTAACCTTACGGCACTTCAAGTATATTTCAAAATAATTCAATTAAATACATACATACCAATCACACCGTTCCCTTCCGGGGTAGGCAGAGTCACTAAGTTTTACTCACAAATACACATCTGTACATCTAACTCTGCTTCAATAATTTCCTCCATACTGACCTATCCTTGCAAACCTCTTTTGCTTCATTTACCCCCATACACTGCTTCATACACGCCCTCCTGTTTTTGAGACTCCTAATATTCCTCATCCTAAGAATTTCCTCAACCACATTCGACCACAACTTTCCCGGCCTACCTTTACCTCTCGCACCATTCATTTCACTCTTATATATCTGTTTCGTTATTCGACTCTCATCCATTCTCTCAACATGGCCAAACCAACGAAGCACACAATACTTTCATATATGTCCATTACTGGAGCATCTAACCCACATTCATTAATTACCCACTCATTCCTGTCCCTATCCATCCTACTTTTTCTGCAAACACTCCTCAGATAACTCTTATCCACGGCGTTTAGTCTACTCACATGATTGTTCAAATATATACATAAAGATTCTATCGTAAACGCAAACAGTACATTTATCGTTATAATAATGATGGCTAAAAAATATTAGGGTATCATTTCGAGTAAAAAAAATCGAATATATTTATGATTTTCGTCATTTTATGATTTCGAATGTCGCGCTGTAAAATCAATCCATAACAAGCTATAATTGTGGCAAAAGTTTCTAAATATTGCTTCTGCTTCACTTATAATTGGACGTGCGCAACGATTCCACGAAATGAGCAGGTGTACTCGAGTGAAATGTGGTCCAAGGAATTATTTTTCAACTTACTCGAAAAATTATAAAAATATGTGCTCAGCGATTCACAATTTGAGCTCCAGTCTCCTTTAAGTCCGTCTGAGGCGCCAGTGGCGAATGTAAAACGTACGACCGTACGTTAATTAAGTAACATAGCTTACATAAAATTGGTTACCTCTTTTTTTGATGGGCGTATGCTGGATCTACTGACACTACTGCTCACAAAACAACAGCTCTTCCTGTCAATGAATATTCACCCACGAGGATCGGGTTGGTGTAGTGGAAAGAGTACTCGCCTATCACACGGCCGGCCAGAGTTCAAATCCCTGCAGAGGAGGATGTTTTTCAGAGGAACCCGATCGCTACTTGAGTGTCTTGTGGAGGGCACTTCAAGTATAGTACTCCGTTTGTCGGATGAGACGTTAAACTGTGGTCCCCTTGGCGCCGTTCGTTAAGAGCAGGCTAATGCCGATGCCGGGATTCTATCCACCCTTCCTCTCTGACCTATCCCTTATGGCGAAAATGACCTTAGCCGACGGTCGCCTCCCCAATTATTCAATCCAATCCAATATTCACCCCCATTCAGCACATTCTTTTTGCATTCATCATTCTTAAAGCTATGCTTGAATGTGATTGGTATCTTCATTTTACTTTCAAGAAGAGTAGAGACTACCCTAATGTCATTGTTGAAGGAGTATTTGACGACAGTTCAATGTAGTTCAGCTTAAGACCAGGTTGTTGGGCAATGAAAAATTAGTTTTCTTGGTAAGACTAATGCTCGGTAAAATGCCAAAGGTTTTTGATTTCTGAAAAAGTAATACAGATGGTAGGTGAGGAATGGTCAAGTCATGATTCGGAATCTTTTACATAATGATTAACTCAGACTTCGGCAGTATAATACTTTGCTGATTTGGCAACATGCGGATAATGGATTGCAACTGAATAACACTGTGGGAGAATGGACAATGTAAGTGAAAGAAGGCCCACCGATTAAACATGAATTTTGGAAAGAAATGGACAAAAATGATAAGCGCACGGCTTGAGTTTGGCTGAGCGTGCCATGTGGCTACTATAGAACCAAGAATCTGTGGTCTGTAGCCCTAACAAATGGTCTGCTGTGAAGTAAAATGAGAATTTTTAATGAATTTTCTGCTGCGCATTGCCCGTATCTAAGTCAACGTTTCGCTTCTATTAATGTTAGTGTCGTCCGGAGAAGGAAATATTGTCATTATCCGTTCGATCACGTCATGCTATTTTAAAATTTTTGAGACCGTTGCTCCGTTGTTGTGTCAATTGAAATTGTTATACGAACTCTGTTATTTTGGGGCTGTAGCAGGTGCTAAGAGCCTCTTCCACGTGGCAGTATTACCTTCCTCACGATTAAAAGGTTTAGGTATTATTGCCATCTCAATGGTCTCTAGTATTGTATGAGGTTTGCTCTCTTCTCACTCTCCCACTTTCATCTAACAATGACAATCGTTCGGAGGTGCTAGAGATATTGAGCGACAAATATTAAGGAAGATATATGGACCTGTAAAGGAAAATGATGAATGGAGAATAAGGTATAATGCAGAGCTGGTTCAATTAATTGAAGGCCAGGACGTAGGTATGTGAAAGCTCTGAGAATGGAGTGGCTGGGTCATATAGAGAGAATGTCGGAAGAAAGGATTCCCCAAAAGAATGATGAGGGAAAAATTCTACCGCACCAGAAGGAAAGGCAGACCTAGGATCAGATGGGTAGGTGACGTTACTGCAAACCTGCAGATAATGAACAACAAGGGATGGAGGAGTAGGGTAAAAGATGAGGAAGACTGGAGGCAAATTGTGGAGGAGGCCAAGGCACAACAGGGGCTATAGCTCCATGAAGGGAGAGAGAATAAAGAGATTGAGATATTGGCATGGAAAAGAATGATCTAAATTCGGACCACTATGGTCATTAATAGAATCATGCCTGTTTATGGCTCAAATCTTGGCCAGGTCTTTAAACATGACGCTTTTTTCATCTGCGAATGGCACAAATATTTTCCAAAAGCATATCTCTGAAGACAGAAGGCGTAACTTTGTGGAAAATCTGAATGTTATTCATAAATAATAAACCAATGGTAACTTCCACCCAAGATTTATTTAAACCGACCCAGGTTTCGACACACCATGTGTCATTATCAAGGTCTTGATAGTGACACATGGTGTGTCGAAACCTGGGTGGGTTTAAATAAATCTTTTGTGGAAGTTACCATTGGTTTATTCTTTATGATGAATATTCCAAAAGCATGCTTTGACCTTCATTCCGCGATCCAGCCACCTTTAAGTTCTCTCCGCATCCCTTGCGCGGCGATGGAGGAGTTGAGTCGGACGCGGTGCGGCCTTGTGAGCGCCACAGACGGTCCAGAAAGATCGGAGCGGAGCAGATGAGAGCGGCAAGAGGAGTGGAGGGAGGGGGAGGGATGCTGGTGTCGGCCCCGGCGGCCACGGGCGCCTTATTCCCACCTTCCCTTCCTCCTCTAACAGGAGAGGGAGCGGAGAGTAGAGAGGGAAACGAAGAAGGAGAGACGAGGAGGACTAGTGGTACCCTCGGTGGTGTTGGAGAGAGCTGGCTCGCACGAACGAATCCTTCCCCCTCTTACCCTGAATGGAGAAAGGGATGATGGAGAGAGAGAGTGGGGGTGGAGAAAGTGAGTGAATTTATTATTATTCCCCCATTCCCCGTAGAGATGTAGCATCGACTAAAAAACATCGAGTAGTCGAGTTTTTGATGTTTTTAGAAGTATTTCCAATCATTTCATTTAACAAATCATTGGAAATACTGTCAAATGATCAAGTCAAATGATTTTTTCATGGCGAATGATGAAGTCAAATGGCGAATTTCAACCCTGGTTTATAGAAGTACCCACCACTTATTCAATTGTCATCGGATTATTTTACTACTCGATGTTTTCGATGTGGTCGGCCAAAAAACGTCGAGTAGTCCGATACATCGATGTCAATTGACACCCATACAACTAACAATTTTCCAACTAGGGATGCCACATCGACTAAAAACATCGAATTGTCGATTTTTCGATGTTTATAGAAGTGCTCTCCACTCACTCAATTAAATCGGATTATTTTACTAGTCGATGTTGTCGATGTGGTGGGCCAAAAAACATCGAGTAGTCCGATACATCGATGTCGATTGACATCCCTACACCTAAAAATGTTCCAACTAGGGATGCCACATCGACTACAAACATCGATCAGTCGATTTTTCGATGTTTATAGAAGTACTCACCACTCATCCAATTTTCATCGGATTATTTTGCCACTCGATGTTGTCGATGTGGTCGGCCAAGAAACATCGGGTGGTCCGATACATCGATGTTGATGTGGCATCCCAACTTCCCCGTCTCTCTCTCCGTTTCACCCACTTCTTCGTATTCGTCTTCTCTTCCCTGGCGAGTATGCTCCCTCTCTCTCCCTCTGGGGGAAGGGGTGGGTATCAACCCCCACTCCCTGCCTTTCCGCGCCCGCCCCCTCCCCGCCCCCAGTGACGGCGGCGGTGAGCGGTGCCGACTATCGACCCGTCGCCCGAGCGGAGGAGCGGAGGCTAGCGGCGCGGCGGAGAGAGAGAACGAGGGGCAGGCAAAACCAACCCCCAACTCCTTCCATCGCTCGCACTGCCTCCTCAAACCTCCACACTCTCCTCCTCTCCCTCGATTCCCCTCGCGATGGGATATCGCCTATGGCTCCCACTATATGACGATGTATCGGGCCAGAGTCGATGCATGTTTTTCATATCGAAAGGTCTAAAGGCAACTTTGCATATTCTACATCTACATAGTACCCCGCTAGCCACGTCAAGGGCGCGTGGCAGGGGCTGTTAGGTCATAAGAATGTCCTCTGCGTGATTGTGACCATCTGACCATTGGTCAAAATTTCTCAGACTACGGCACCTCAATTGGGAGTGCATCGGAAGACTCTTTATTGCTCTGAAGGAATGGAAAGGGGCGACGCAACACCTACGACTACATCTACATAATACCCCGCGAAACGGCCGCATGGGCGTGTGGCAGGGGGTGTTAGGTCACCAGCCGTGTAAAGGTGTAAGTTTTTTGGAGCTGGAATGGTTACATGTATTATAGGAGTTATTTAGTGGAGCTAAATTATTATCCGTATTCTCAGTTTTTCCAGTAGTATTTCTACTGCACAGATTCCAATGATGAATCGCGCGGAAATTCTTATGGTTTCTGTTTCCCACAAAGCTTTAATTTCAACAGGTGCGGCCATAAATGAGAATTTGAAAACCAGTTCGGGAAATTAGGAATGAAGATAAACAATTAGAAAACATGAGTAATTAAAAACATTTAAGTAGAATGACGCAAACTGATGCAAGTAGAGCACTAGCTTGCTTGAATGCAACTTATTAGAGTAATTAGTATTTGAGAATTACTTAAGTACATCTACATCCACATCATACCCTGCGAGCCGCCGCAAAGGCATGTGGCAGGGGGTGTTATGTCACCAGCCGTGTAAAGGTGTACGATTTTTGTAGATGGAATGATGACATGTATTATAGGAGTGTATTTAGTGGAGTTCTATTTTTATTGTGGTCGCTTATTGGTCGCGGAAAGAACGAGTATTTGTACCTACCTGTTCGGCAGAGGATCTCTCTTATTTTATCGCTTCTTTCAGACCTCGAAATGTAGTGAGGAGTCATGGTAATATTCTCCGTGTCGCTCTGAAACACCCCCTGCCACACGCTTATGCGGCGGCTCGCAGGGTATTATGTAGATGAATCCAGGTCAAAATATCGAGTATAGGTCAGTGTTAGTTAATCCAAAAATCATCCTTTGCCAACTTTTCGGAATTCAATGAATTCCATCATCAGGGCTACATAAGAAGAAAAATGTGAGGGCACACCAATCACATTTCGACACATCAACATCGATATAATTTACTAAAGGATAATACAAATTTTGTTGATGTTGATGTGTTAAAATGTGATTGGTGTACCCTCACATTTTTCTTATGTAGCCATGATGATGGAATTCATTAAATTCCGAAACGTTGGCAAAGGATGATTTTTGGATTAACTAACACTGACCTATACTCGATATTTTGAATTGGATTTATAAAGCAAGAGGTCGATAGAAGAATACTGTATTATGTAGCTGTGGATGTAGAATGGTGTTCGGCTCTGCGCTGCCGGACGATGCCCTCCTTACTTCGAATACATTGGACGAAAGACTCTCTGTATTCACCGCTACCCGCTCATCCTTCCCTCACTTACCGCTCCTCTTCCCTAGGAGCCGACCGAAACACCCCTTTCCCATTTTTCTCTACCTCCCGTCTCTCCTCTCACTTTCCACTCCTCCCAAATCGAGAGACGTTATCCCATTTTCCTCCCAACGCTCCCGGAGCTACGGGACTGCGCCAACAGAGCCAACGGTCTTAGCGGATTCCCTTTCCAACGGCTTCTGCCTTCCCTAAGCGTGCCATTATGAGTGGGGAGTGTTCCGATGGCATCGTGTTTTGCGGAACGTAGAGAGCCTGGTTTGAAAATCGTGGTTTTTTTTTCCTCCCTTAAGGTAGTCCGAGCGAGATACTTCCCTTGTCATAATAGAGACCATATTCGAATTATACGTTTTAATTTCACCAGCTGTAGGACTCATCAATTAAATATTTCATTATCAATGGTGCTATATTATAGATTTATGTGACCGAAATTGTCAGTTATAAAATGAATATATCTAAGTAAGTCTTTAACTTGACTCATTTTTTCACGCGGTACGTTTGAAACTGCATCAAAACGGAAGGTTTATTGTGATCCCGAAGAATTTAATGCTGTGGCAATATGATTAATTTTCAAAAATAGTTGAATAAACACACTAACTACACAATGTTGATTATTTGACGAGATCTTAGTGCAGGAAATGCGTCATTTTTAACATAAGGTCTCTCTGGAGGGCACCCAAGTACCATTTCCCATATAAAAGGGCTGGTATCTTTTGGCAAATATCTCCGAAAGAAATGTAGTAAGGGGTTAAATTTTTAGTGTCATTGGAATAGAGATATATTTTTATTTAAACGAGATCAAATGCATTGATTTCTAAGTAAAATGATATTTCGTTTGTACTACCTTAACAATAGACTAACAAAAATATTTTTTTCAGATGAATACGCAATCTTATATGACTTGAAGCATTTTACGCATATCTTTGTTGGTTTTTCACGATATTTTAAACTTTTACAGCCGTCTAAGACGAGCGATAATAATTATATCTCTATCGCATGCTAAATTGACTATATCCTTGGTTTCCAGCCATTTAATTCGTGCCATCTTCGGAATATAAAATTAATTTTTTCCATCGGTACGCAATTGGCAGCTTGATCTCTGGAAGAGTAAGAGGCTGATGCTCCATCACTCAAAAATTCGATTTTTACCTCTCCAAATACCTCTCCTGAATTCTTTTTCAGAGGAAGGGAATTATTTCGTGAATTTATCAGCCTTTAACGTGACTAATGCAGTGAACTACTTTCACTGAATGCTTCCATCTTTACTATTGGCGCGACTTCAAATCATGATAATGGCTGTTTCACAAGAATCCTTTTTAACACTGGGAGTAATTTTTTCTAGCGTTACAATATACTTTGGTGTTGATTTACAATATACTTTTGTCGGTTACTTTTGATATTACCCAATGTATTATCTGGTTAATTTTATTTTACCACGTACAACATTGACTCTTTGAACATTTCCCTTTTTTAACAATTCCCAAACATCTCTTAGAGAAGAATTTAACATGACCGTGATATAGATCAAATGTGTTGATAAAACATCGTAAAAAAGTTTTCTAACTGCCAAAACTATTTTCCAATCAATTAATTGAGTATTTTTGTCGATGCCTTATTAAAGCATTTTCGTCCATCACTGAGTTAGTTAATGTCATCGTTGATATATGTACTATGCAGCCCCATACCAATTCTGATTTCCAGGATATGTTGACAAAATAAAGGTGTTGGACAAATTTATTAAAAACTCAGATTTAGATAACGCTCCATAAACCATCGCAACAAAAATAGAGAAAGAATATCATGAACTAGTTAAAACTCCCCTCTTATTACTTTTCTTTTTCAATTCCATTTTTCCGGCCACATGCGGACCATTTGTCCATAAAATCCTAGACTCACTCCGCAGTGGTGAATGATGAGCTCGTCGACTGACAACTGTCAAACCTTGCTCATATCAAAGATGGACTACGTGAAATTAGGTTTCGGGGGGGGGGGGGGAAACCTTTTTCAAAGCTTTGATGTATACATGCGATTAACTCGGCGGAAGATGGCATTTGCGGGAAATAAAGTCTCTCTAATTTCTGTCGGAATGGCACACTCAAAAGTTTCAGAGGCTTGCATCGCTGGGAGTGAGTTGGGAGGTCAACTGCCGTCAAAAATGCAACGCAAAGGACATTTTCTCAGGCCAGAAAAAATTCCGTTTGAACCGCATCCGCTCTCCCGAAAGCGTTATATTTTCTTCTTTTTAAATATCACTCAAACAAGTGCCCGGGTTAGCATTTCAATGCTGGGCTCCTCCATTCGGTATCTCCTTTGTTCAAAGACTCCTTTCCCCTAAACAGGTTTACTCTGCTTTTCACAGATTTCTGCTCACCACATTTACAGGATTCAATGTCAGAATTGCCATTTTCCACAGATTGCACTCACGACTGGAATCGCTATGCTTTGAAGTGCGTTCCACTAGAATTATTGCCTAAAGCCACCAGAGTTTGCGTATGTAACAGTTATACACCCAAAGATTTCGAAAGTTGTATTACCCTCATTTTTTCCTCAAAATGTGTACGTAGATGATCCAAATATATATCTTCAGTGTATATTTTTAATAATACAGGTCAGAGATCAATATCCATGAAAAAACAACTTTGTTTCAATTCACACAATTCATTATAAATACTTTATATTATTTATTTAGTTATAATAAATTGTGTGGATTGAAACAAAGTTGATTTTATCATGGATATTACTCACTTCAACAAAGAGAAGCCGGAGACAATTACTTATGTCAGAGATCAGTACTTGAAAGCTGCTGATTTGAAATACTTAAGTTATAAAATTCTGCATTGAGGCATGCACAGCGCTGTAGTGCAGGGATATCCAATGTTTCCGGGCTCCGCTGCGTGTCGTAATCTAGACGATGACGTTTCGTGGCCAATGCTGGCCACATCTTCAGATCAGGTTCTGAATGCCGGCTGGTTTTAAGTCAGAGTCACCGGCGTGGTGCCCGCCACCGCAGTTGAGGCAACGCAGAATTGTCGCGCTGCAAAATGTGGGGCGAGTCACCGAACCGCAGACTCGCCCCGCATTTTGCGCACTTCAGATCCTTGTTACACCCAAGTGCTTGGTGATCAAAACCGTTGCACCTGCGGCAGCAGGAGGGCTGGGGTCTCGGTGGACGGGAGGCTCCGATAGCGCTTGCCACACGCTATCACTCCAACATATAGAAGCTGCTCGGCGGCGTTCTGGATCCTCGTGATGACTCTCATTAGGGTGATAGGCTTCTTGTTTCTCCTTGCCACAATGCGGTACACTTTTTCGTGTTCCACTCCGGAAAAATTCAGGCCCTGCTTGATGTCCTCCTCCGTAGTTAGTACATCCACTTTTCGTACCACTACGGAAAAAGAGAAGGAAGTAGAAGGAGCATTAGATGCCTGGGGTGGTCGGTTTGTCCTGACAAGGACCTGACCACCCAGACGGTGTTCAAGCTTTTACTTCTCCTCGCCTTCTAGAAGATACAAAAGCTGCGCGGAAATGCGCAGCTTCGCACTCCTCTCAGACGAGAAGTTAGTCAATTCCATGAATTTCAGAGATGGGTGAGTGCTGACGAGGGAGGAGTAGAAAGATTTTTGTGTCGTATTCCTCGGCAGCTGCGAAATGGTCACCGAAGTGTCATTACTAAAGTAGTAGCTTTTGATAAGGAGAATGGGGAATGAGTATGATGAGGGCAAATGGTGAAGTTATTGAACAAGTGGATGATTTTGTGTACTTAGGTCAGATGTTTGCGAAAGATGGATGAGGAGATAAAGAGACATGCGAATGCTGGAAGGAAAGTGGTAGGTAGCATCTGGAGCATATCAAGGAATGAGTGCCTGTCTAAGGAAGCGAAAATCGCCGTGAACAAAAGAGTGCTTCTCCCCACTCTGTTGTATGGTGGTGAAACATGAGTAGGTCAGGATAAACATGTGAGTAGACTAAACGCCGTGGGTATGAGTTATCTGAGGAGTGTTTTCGGCAAAAGTAGGATGGATAGGGTCAGGAATGAGTGAGTAATAAATGAATGCGGGTTAGATGCTCCAGTAATGGACATATATGAAAGGACTGTGCTTCGTTGGTATGACCATGTGGAGAGAATGGATGAGAGTCAGATAACGAAACAGATGTATAAGAGTGAAATGAATGGTGCGAGAGGTAGAGGTAGATCGAGAAAGTTGTGGTTAAACATGGTTGAGGAAATTCTGAGGAGGAGGAATATTAGGAGTCTTAAAAACATTTACTGAAATGATTCTAGCTGAGTTTGGTGTACATATATGTATTTATGAGTGATACTTAGTGACTCTGCCTACCCCGGAAGGGAACGGCGTGACTGGTATGTATGTATTTATTTGAATTGGGAAAATTTAAATTTCAGAAGGCACAAACTTGTTTACTTAGCGTGTATCTATGGAAGTTGTTAATTATTTTCATCAGATTCGAAAGACGTCCGTGTCTATGAAAAGGTTTCGATATAATAATTTTTATTCCTCTCAGGATTTAATTTCGTTATCAGATTTTATCCGCATTTTACCGTTTAGCAGATTATCCAAGTCTTCCTGCATTGCTGCAAGTTTGTCATCCTCAAAAGTTTAGCATTTCCTCTGTCCTTCACCCACACCTCAATGTCCCACAGCTTATACTTACTGTCTTCTCTCCATGTCCTAGTTTCTACTTTGTTCAGTATCGCGCTACATGGAGTAGAATGCATATTTTTTACCATACTAGTTTGTTTAAAATAAGCTTCCTTCTATTAATGAACTTCTTATTGGCTTACTAATTATCTCCCTAGTTTTTTTGGCCCGTAAGTCTATGTTCCTTTATACTGCTTCACTCTGTGTATAACATGAACCACTAGATTAACTTGCTTAATAGCACGTAGTTATCAGCTAAGATAATCGCCTTAAATTGCTCTTTCCGTTCTGAATGCTTACAATAATCTCTTGATTGTCTTGCCCTTACATTTACCTCAGCATAAATGTTGGTAGATAGTGTTGATATTGCAGATAACTCTCTTACAACCACGACCTTGCAAAGTTAATAAAACTGTTAATTAACTGATGTTTAAAAACAGGTAACTTTGCCAAACACCTCCTGTGTAATGAGCGTTATAGCAATTTTAATGTTAGCATTTTACATTGTAACAATAATCGACGCGAGCTTAGTGATCTAGAACAATTAGAAATTTTAAAATGACTTCGGAACCCTGACGTTAATGTCATCAATGAGTGACTGTTTCCTTCCCCTATCCTTGAGACTGTGACGCATTCTTCCCTTTCAACTTCTTACTAACCTCGATCCTTAAGTTCCCCCACCTCCCGTATTTTCCTCCCCACCTCCTCTCCCCCTCCTATGGTTTTGTATAAAAAGGAGATTCCGACCATGACTCTTCACCTGAAGATGGTGCTCATGCACTGAAACCTGGGTCGTGCCAGTTTTCTTTATATCGTGGTATTATAAAAGTTATACATTTTTTATTGATAAAATGTCATACCACCAAGTTACCAGTGATCTTGTTTTATTTGCTCATAAGTTTGGGTATTTATTACTATACCCTCTGCTAGGAAACCACGCGCGGTAGTAGCATGGTAATGAATTGCATCGGGACGACTATAAATATAATCATTAAATTATAACTACTACGCTGCGTGTATAGGATAAAGATTGGTTAATGTATTGTACCACGTGACAGGGGAAATATTGGGAAACATTGCAAATATTAGGGGTTTATGTCGATTTCTGTATCTCTTAGAGTAATGCAGTTGCTGTGCATTGCCTGCATAAGGCTAAGAAATATCCATTATTGATTTAAACGCTCTTGAAAAACTGTTTATGGCATTCTTTAACAAAAATCACCATTATAAATTCTTCGGTCACGTGATTCTCGTCATCGGCATTAGACATATTTACAAAATGGCTGCCTTTTCTGTCATCGACGTAAATGTCTCGGACGCACTCCAACATTTTGTAACGTTGCTGGCTAAAGTAGCAGTAGACATCATTACGTATTGAGGTTTACAGAGAAAACGGCATTAGACATATTTACAAAATGGCTGCATTTCTGTCATCGGCGTAAATGTCTCGGACGCACTCTAACATTTTGTAACGTTGCTGGCTTAAGTAGCAGTAGACATCACTACGTCTTGAGGTTTACAGAGAAAACGGCATTAGACATATTTACAAAATGGCTGCATTTCTGTCATCGGCGTAAATGTCTCGGACGCACTCTAACATTTTGTAACTTTGCTGGCTAAAGTAGCAGTAGACATCACTACGTCAGAGCAGAGCAACTTCAATTGTACAATGGCCCCCATAACTGCTTTATCAACGTTTATATAACAGCTAAACACTTTCTATACCGTAACGTTTTGTTGCGCTGTGGGTAAAACTAATATTCTATGAATAAATATTTGGGGTAAAATAATCCCTTAAACCTCGGTGTAGTGATGGCTTATTTTAAGTAGACATAAAGGTCGAGTACCTCGCTAGCGGGTGCCATGATGGATAGCACTTTAAATTCTCTTTAGTTAGGTGGGATGTGGCCCAATTGTTTCGAGCTAAAGTTTTTCGTATTTTTTCCTCCTCTTATTGATCAATTATCTAGTTCTGTAGCATTGGCATTTAAAAATGAACACTGGTAGTATTATCAATAAATTCACTAAGAACCGAATATTCCACAATTTGCACAAACAAGTTTCACTCATAATTAAATTGATTTTGAATTTAAAAAGGTTTTCTTCCGTATTTAATCTGTGAATGACATTAAATGACGCTACTACGGTATAAGAATAATGGGTAAAGAGCGAAAAATTTACGGCTGTGTAAGTGCTGACTCTAAATTACTATTTTAAATTCACGTCCAAAGTTAATATTTATTCCCCCGCTGCTGCAATTTTCACGACGGTAGTGTCATCTGCATTTATTTTATGACGTGAAATCAACGGCTGAGTTTGATATTCAACAGTTGCCGTTTATTATTGGGAACCTGGCGAATAAATCATTCGCACTGCGGGGTCACTTTTCAATGTATTTTCGCCAACCGGAGGTTTATACAATGGAACGGGATGCGTTTATCGATCGATTCCCTCCGAATCCGAATCTTCTCTTCCTTTGAATCCGCAATTGCAATGAGTCAATTACCCTGGACCGTTGGAGGTAAAACGGTTCAGAACGGTCCTCGGCTATTAATGCGATCGTTTTGCGAAAATAACGATGACATTGGGGTGCGCGGGAGTATAGACATTTCTCGTGGGGGCATTCGATTCATGTGATGTGTCTCATAGTCGCAATGCGGGTGTAATTTTCAGTCATCATTCCTTCGTGAGGTACACAGCTTCCCTACTTGACGTCGTTCTGTTCTGGGGAAGTTTTGTACACATTTTGAATGAAATATGCTAAGTTCTTGAATAAAGTGAAGTCGTTTTTCAATAATGACATGCTACTCAGCAACTTAAAAATCTTATTAACCTGCCAGGGTACACCCTGCTGAAAAATTCTGTATAGTTTCCTTATAAATACTTCTACAGAATTTCTTAAAGTTCTGTAGATAGCCCTAAAAGTATTGAAACGCCATTTTACGGAATTCCCTACGACGTTCTGCAGAATACCTTAGGATGTTTTGCAGAATACCTTAGGACGTTCTGCGGAAATCCTTAGGACATTCTGCAGAATTCCCTACGACGTTCTACAGAAGTCCTTGGACGCTCTGTAGAACTCCTTACAAGCTCAAGGAAACCTCACATATTTCCTTTGAGTTGCTTAGGTTCTACAGAACAGCTTGTAAGGAGTTATTTTGCTCTGCAGAAAATAACTCTTTTGCTTTTGCTCTGCAGAAAATAACTGCAGAAAATAACTCTTAGGAGTTATTTTGCTCTGCAGAAAATAACTCTACAGAACATACATTCTGTAGAGTCAGGCACTCATGTTCCGTACAGATCTTTAGAAAAGGAACTAGTTCTGAAGAAAAAGAGTCCATTTCTGTAGAATTCCTTACGTGCTACAGAACAGCTTCTAAGGAATTTTTTAGCAGGGCATATTTGACAAATCGCACTCTGTCAATCTTATGCACATAGAATCTTTACTATAAGTTGAGAACTGCCTTTTGCTGATTGTATTATAGCGTTAAAGTGTAAAATTGAGCATTTTATATGTAAAGTGTAAAATTGAGCATTTTATATGAAAATTATGGATAAATTCTCAGTTCAACATTAATTTTGAATTATACACTACGTTTACCAATGGAACTCAGAACTATATGAACTCAGACCGATCTAAACATTTTAAGTCAGCCTACTCGGATCGACTGGTTTACCAATACGTAATCGAGTGAAATATTGATTTGAATCGGTTTTGTATCGATTTGAAATCTCAGACTGGTAGAGAAAGCGGGCCGAATTAGCCCGCTTCTCATATCGATCCCATTAGCCCGTTGCATTTACCATACCGAGATGAACCGGCTAAATCGATCTGAGCTAGATTGGTAAACGTAGTGATTGAGTTGATATTTTTACTACCCATAGCCTTTGCAGGCTCACGCCTTTAAGGCGAATAAGTGAACATTTAAGGAACCAATAGTGCGTGGTGTTTTTCAGTTATTTTATTTCACCTGTTTGGCGTCGGTCTTCTCCATGCATATTTAAACTTCAGTTTTAAATAATTAAATGTTTAAATATCAGTGGATTATTTTATGCTGTAGGTGAGAAAATCATTGGTCGAATGCTTTCGCTACCCGAGCCATCAATTGTTGCCCGCCGCTGGCGTAACATTAGCGCTTACACCGCACCTATCTGAAATTATTTGTGTAATTCTCGGGTCCTATTTGGTACGTTATAACATTGCATTTCATTGGTAAAGATTTAAAGTACATTCTGCATGAGCTTAATGAAAGCCGGAGAAGGTAGAGTTGGTACATTCTTATGTGAGTAGATCGTAATGCATGAAGAAAAAGGATGTATTAGGAAATATTTTCATATTTCATAGCTCTCATTCATTTTCATCCCAATTAAACTGAAATAACTTTTATCTTACTTCAATGACAATTAGTCCTCTACAATTAAGCGCATGATCTTAAAAAAGAAGTTAAATGAAAGAATTACATATGTATGATGAAAATTGGCCCCTAAGATTTTCACTTAAGAATGGTGGTAAAACTGTAAAATAAATCATTTTATCGAATTAATATTTGGTAGATACCAATATATTTTCTAGCTGAGTCTCTAAAGCTGAGATTCTGTCTTCAGTCTTGGTATCTCATTTTCAAGACAGAGTATTTGCCTTTCATTTTGCTTATGATCTGCTTATACTTTATCTTGCACTTTCTCAGGGTTTACAGCTAATAGGGAAGGCGATGCTTCTTCATTTTTGAAAGGAAGCATCGTAGAACCAATTTTTCCCGACCAAAGTGCATTTTTTGATGAAGTTTTTACTGATGCTCATTGCTTTCTTTGTTTTATTTTCAGGTGAGTTTGCACCTTCTTCCCTTCGAGTGAGAAACTGGTGATGGTGTTCTACCGTCGGGTGAAGTATTGATTTACAATCTTCTTTCTTACTATTTTATAGTAATTAGAGAAAAATGAGTATCTGACGGTAACTGTTGAATGTCAGAATGTCTTGTGCAATCGAACAGCATATTTCCATGAATATCCGAAGCAATATATGTTGAGGTTGGAGAAAATTCAATGAAAACTGTTGCCACTTTAATCACTACATCACTATTGTTGTAACACGATGAAAAGAACCATCTTGATAGAATCAAAAGTACGTTCTAAGATGTTTCCCAAAATTATTAATGATTGAAGACTCCAGTAAATCATATGTGAGGATCATTCTTGAGCTCTATTCTCAGTGCAGTCATACAAATACCACGGTTCCTTATCGTGTGGGTAATGGATGATTTGCCCTACGTTTCACGTATTATACTATCGGCCGTGATCGGTTAGTACAAGGTACGGCAGCATAATTTGCTGATTTGCTGTATGCTGTATGTCCTGTATTTACAGTATGTGCTGTATGCTGTATGTATGTATGTATGTAATGCTGTGCTAATATTTTGTATGGAGAAAACATAATCACAACGATACCTATAACATCTTTTGTTTTATTAGCCCTCTCAAATCAACAAATTATGCAGCCGCACCCTGTACCATAGTAATGCCTTATCCAGTGATAAGTTTTAGACCTGGCTACAATCTATATGATGAATAGAAAGTGAATAGCTTAAGTCGATTCAAGTTTAAAATATCTGAAATAATTGCGTCAATTTTCTGTTTTTTGTTTGTCTCAAGTTTTTGGTCAGGACTTTTGATTTAAGTCTGATAGGCAACGAATTGACCACGTAAGTATAATCGACAAAATTGGTTAGCTTTATATACACTCATCAGTTTGGTTTGTTGCATTTCCTCTGCAAGAATTTAGTTTTCCTAAATGTTATCTTGAAATTGGATATCAGCATAAACATTCCTCCGTTATTCGGGAGCACGGAGTATGTTCCGGGCCACGCTGTCTATAGCGGAATTTTCCGTCGACACAAAAATATAACATTTCACTTTCAAGCACTTTGCGTATTTTTTCTTGTCCTAATGCCATCTTCAATTCCTCTCTCCTATCGTTCTAATCCCATTTCACTGCAACCTTCTACCTTGTGATGGTCATTAATGTGTCTTTTAACTTTTTCAGCAGAAACGAACGGATTCCAAGAATTCACTGTTACGTTTATTTCGATTTGCATCGACAATGTCTACACTAACTACGATCATGGCTTAATACATTCATTGCATTATACAAAATATACTCTGCTTAAAGTCTATTTACTGCTCCATTTGTCCGAGGTATCTTGTTTCTACGAACGCATAACATCTCTTATCTCTTTTCTTTTTCTTTCTTTCTCATTCTATTTCTGCATTGCCTAAAACTTTCAGCTCCTGTCTTTCATCTCTTGTCATGATAGTTTATTCTGATTTTGCTCTTCTTTTTTTGGAATATAACAAAAAAATATAACTAATTCGAACCCAGTGGTATAATTGCTTCGTAGGTACTTTGCGTAGGGCATATGGCTACTCGGGGAATCACTTTCTTTATTTAAACGAATTTTGGGTTTAAACTGCATATCGAGTCGGTCTTTAGACTCGAGTAATATGTGTAGAAAGTGTAATCGTTTCTATATTTTTTAATATATGAATTGGGTCCTTAGTTCCTCACAATATTTACAGCAATTATCAAGTATTTCATAATAAATTTACTGAACCGTTATTTTTTGTTGCTCTGTCTCTTGAAAAAAATTCGAAAAACTATATTCTGTCTTACTTCGGCCATTCATTGAAATAAAGCTGTAGGTAGTAGTTCTCGATGTTAAAATCTCAATAAAAATAGACTCTGCATAAGGATGCGGGAATTAATTCCACTTATGACGGTTATGACAAAATAATTGGAAGCTTCCGGCATCAGCTAAATTATTCGTCTGCGTTGAGGTGAACAGATAATGATTATACGTGCCTCAGCGGCTGTATTTTTGACCTTACTGAGCATTAAATATTCACATATATGAAATTAAGTACCCTCAATATCGGAAAATTTTTAACTCAATTATATCATAAAGTTTCTATTACAATTTCATTGTAATTTCCCGTTACTCAAGTAGAGGGGATTCATATATTTTTAACTTGGTTAACTGCGTATCCGTTGCTCATCAATGTTACAAACTTACTATTTTCCCCGTTCCAAATGAGATATCTATGAATATGGATAATTTTAGCAAGTTTTTGTTTGTTACGTTCGTTTGAATACATTCTCAGGGTCAAAAAATGCCTCAAATGGATAATTAAAATAAATAAATTTAGTAAAATTCCTAGATTGCTGAAAATATAATTGATTGATTTATTTGAAACTTGCGCTCATAGTTGGGCCCTTTTGCAACAAATTATATCTCGTGATTTTATTAATTCGGCTCTAATGTTATCAATTTCTTTACATAGATTTAAGACGTGCAAATTTATCAGTCTATATTTTGTCTCCAAGTTAATGTTATCGTCAGTGATTGATAATTTATAAATTTACATTGAACTTAGCCCGTAATATCACTTGTAAGGTTTGCACTTCAAATTTCTGTAGTTTTGAGCTTTTTCATTTTTCCTTATTTCTCACCGCTGTCATTTTTTGCGTGAGAAAATACATGAAATGGAACCTTTTCAAAGATACGCATAGAATTCCTCAGGAAGATGAACAACCCTCGGCTCGGTGGTGTCAAGTTTGAATGTGTGGATGGTATCGTAGTTCTATAAATTTTCCAAAACTTAACGTGAAATCAGTTTTAGGAATGGTGTTACTGTAAGAGCGCCGGTTTCATTAGAAACAAAGATACGAAGAAAGTACAATTTATGAGAGGAGAGGTTAGTTGAATTACTAAATTATTGAATGAGGAGAATCAATGGTGGTCGCATGCACTCTAGAAAACGGTTAAAGAAACGTAAATAAGTATGATGAGTTAAGTGGAAATGTGGATACATTTATGTGGAAATGGAGGATAATCATCAGTGGAATTACACTTTAGAAACCTTGATAATTTTACGATTTTTCTCATCACCTTTTGCATTTCTCGTATTTCTTTATGAGGCCTTCTGCTCGAGTTTTTTCTTACTTGAAATTCCAATGTCATGGTATCAAATTGGAATGGGAGGCTAAATTCTGCGCAGTTTCCCGTCTCATGGGGTGAAAAGGTCAAAGTCAAAAGGCTTGTGTGCTAGTTGTGGCTAGATGGGGCTAGTGAAGTGTTTCGTGTACAGTCTTGCTTTATTCTTGGCTTTATATTTGCAGAAATTTATGACTCAAGCAGTGTTAGATAGATTCTTAAGACTGCTGAAAGCTAATAATTGTCCTACCTGTCGTAATTTTCGAGCGGAGTATGTCATAAAGAATGTTTTGAACGCGAATGAGGCTTCTGTTAAAGACAAAAAAGTATCAAAAAGAGGGGGAACCTCATTTTTGGCTGGCAAATGAGGTGATTGGAAAAATATTTGGAATTACATCGTTGTATAATTATATAAAACATTACTCATGAAGGCGTCATTTGGCTGAAACTAGCTTTAATGGTTGGCCTTTTTTTTCCCGGAACACATTTGCTCATTTGTTCCCTCTGACTCGAAAGGTCTATGACTCGAAAGATTGAATCGGATATTTGGGTATTTGGGGAGGCGACCGACAGCTAATGTCATTTGCGCCATAGGGGATAGGTAAGAGTGGATGGGTGGATAGAAACCCGGTGTCGGCATTAGCCTACTCTTAACGAAAGGCGCCAAGGGGACCACGTTTAACATCTCATACGACAGACGGAGTACTGCACTTGAAGTTCCCTCCACAAGACACTCAAGTAGGAATCGGGTTCCCTCTGAAAAACATCCACCTCTGCAGGGATTTGAACCCTGGCCTCCTGTGTGGTAGGCGAGTACTCTAGCCACCACACCAACTCGATCCCCGATTGAGCCTTTCGTTTGCGTTTTTCACTGCACTTGTTCTTTTCTATTCTTTGTGATAAGTAATCACCGGTGACACTGCTATTTTTGTGCATACGAATTGGGACTTTTACTTGAGATGAAAATGCAGGGAAAATGGGCTTCTTTTTGTACTTAAACCTACACTACATATAATTTTTCAGTAATGCTCACATTAGATACACACTCTAAAAGCCAAAGTTACTGGACTAAAAAAATCAGGCATTTCTTCACGGCTTAAACCATTGTAAAATTTAACAATTTCAGTAACTGCTTTCATTAACAATTTCATACTATCAGCATTATTGATCGAATAAACATGCTATTTCCAAATTTTGACTCTAGCGGATATGGCCACGGTATCACCTTAACGGAGTCGCCCGCAGGTCAAATGTCAACAACATTTTCTACGCTGCCAATGCTCAGGGAGCAATGGTTAGCCAGTGCGCTAGCCACCACACCAACCTGATCTCCCTCTCGAAAGATCTGTTTTGGTTGTGTTCCCCATACTGTCCTAGTGTCAAGGTTTAGTACTCGTGTAGTTGGTTCTGCCTCCCTGGGATAGTATTCCTCCGCACTCTTACTTCCCATTCCGCTAGCCTCTCCGCCTGCCGCGCGTCACGTGTTCCGCCGCCGCCGCAGCTCTGGACTCTCGTCGGGATACGGACGACTCGGCAAGGGTTCCCCTTTAATGAAATCCTCCCTCCCTTCTTCCACCCTCTCTTTCTCCCCTTCCTTTACCTTTATCCCCTTCCCCCAAACCTCCCCTCTTTCTCGTACCCTCCTCTCTCACCTTCCCCTTCCGCAGGAAACTTTCCCGACCACTCTTTTCCTTTCTTCTGAGTTCCTTCAAATCCTTTCTCCTCCGCCTCTCACAGCTCTTCTTTGACGTGGCGATTCAGGGCAAAGCATCGATTCGCAAGCTACATTTTCACTCCTTGATTTTTTCCCCATAAATCTCATAAGGAGCCACAAAATTTAACGTACGCGTTGGAGTATTGAGAAGTCGAGGTGGTTCCACCGTGACCGGATATAATTGACATTTCATTAACATACTGGATTCTTGTAAAAATACGTGTTCTCTACCTGGCATGTAAAACAAAAGGTTACGTTTCCGCGATATATTTTCTCGCAAATAAAATGCAAATATTTCATGAAACAACTTTTCTAATGAGTATTACTGGATTCTAGATCTGGGTTTAGTTTTAAAGCTTTGAACGGTGGTAATTAACAACAATCACCATCGTCGATCCATAGTACGTAATCAATTTTGACGCGCTGAGAATTAACCGAAAAATTGACTTGGCTAAAGCGGTGGTGAGCCGGCCGTCTTCCCGATTAGGGTGGTGAAAGTTTGCATGTCGTTGCCATTCGTAGCTTAGTAAGAAGGCGGATAACTCACGGGTTCCGCCCGCGACTCCCGAATGGCAACGATGCTCAGCAAAGGAATATTGTTTTATCGATCAAGTATCACATTTTTTCAGCCTAGCAAGCGATTGAACTGGGTCATTTTCAATTTTGTGGGGGCTGAGTGTAAAAATGTCTCACCGGCATCTACTGGGCTCATGGAATGCCATTGGTCACTGAAATTCACCTTGAAGTCTATTTTCTTTGTTGTATAAGGAAATGTGGACCAAATCAATGTACATATAGGTCTTCAAAATTTAAATTAGTGCTTTTCTCCTTAATCGATAACACCCAGCGTCTACTTGTGATCTAACAGCCTATATAGTCATTATAAGCATGTTATTAATGTCTGTTTTTATGCAACTTTTGTATTAGGTTTTTCAATTTGAATTTATTTATTAACAACACAAAATGTTGTTGCTTGGAACTGGACTGGACAGCGGAATCATTCAATTGTAAAAGTTACCTGTTACAGCAGTATTCAATTTTTATTTTTACCTTAATGTTACCGTTATTTTATGATCATGTAATTAATGTCTGTTTTTGTGCAAATTTTGAATTAGGTATTCATTTTCTATTTATTTAATGACAATTCAAAATGTCACGTACATTATACTTGTTTTGCTTTTAGGGATGAGTGCCCAGAGCATTGAATAAATCCATTCTATATATATTTCACTCGGCATGCTTGCGATAGTTTTCATGATAAAATGTTGTGTTTCTCGAACCAGCTGATGCGTCTTTAAGGTAGACTGGACTGGGCTTTTTTCTGGAAGGGGTGGAAATCCAAATAAGTGTGCTGGTTCTAAAATATCGAAGGAATATCTTAGTAATTTCCACGTTGATTTATTAAAAGAAGGAACCAACACTGGTTTTCAGACTGAGAAGAGGATGGGGGAAATTTGGCCTGAAATCTTTCTTATCTAAACTATAACCAACTATAAAAATAGGTATTACTTTCGCTGTATCAAGTGGGCTTGAAAAATCCACTGAATGGAAAGAGGTGTTTAAGTAGTGGGCAGGGAGAGCAACTATGTTTAACATAATGAAGCCCCTTTAAATATGAACATGACATATTGTTAGACCCTATTTTGATAAGAATGTTTTGTGCTTCACTTTTATTAGTACTGTCACTATCATCACTCCCCTAAGCATTAACATCACTAGCCTCGGGATGTCTCAGGGGCCCTAAAGTTATGTCAGGAGCTGCTTTTTGATATTCGGCCAGAGGTATAAAATAGCGATGCAACACCGTCACTTTCTCTGTCGTAATTCACAGAATTTCGACGCGCCAACATAGTAGCTTGTGCGTCGGATTTTATTGAAGAGACTTTTTTATCAGATCGTCACCGACTGCTGTATTATTTCTCTATCATATTCAATGTATTCACATGTTTTGGTTCGCGAAAGTAAGTATTGAGAGTCCCCTCAGTAAATGACTCGTTCTTCAGCAAATCAGAAGGATAAGAAATGGCTAACTACCCTGTTTCTATATACTCGGTTCTTCTTCACCATATGCTCAAAACTTTAGCAAAATATGTTAAGACAAAAATTAAGAATAAATTGGGTTGTTATTTGATTTCCGATGCCTATAGATAAGATTACATGATTCGAATTAGTGCTTCATTGAGTGATCGTCCAACAAGTGACTTTTCATATTAAAAGTAAATTTTGGTGTTATTGAGCACGGATACCTAGGTTTGTGCTCCAAAAAGTTTAAAGGCATTTTAACGTCACCACTTTTTTCCACATCGCACGTGACCTCATGTTAACTTCACCGGTCGCCTATGCTCAAGCACCATCTACGTGTAGTCAACGTCTGTGATCTTGCTGCGAGAGCCAAAAGTGCCCTACTTAATCTTTTGATAATTTTCCTGGCATTCATGATTTTTGGCATAACTTCCATTGGCATTCATGGTTTTGGGCATTTGTAGAGTAATGCAAGGCAAGAAATAATTATTCAGTTGCCTTTAAGGTAGTCTGAGCGAGATAATTCCCATGTCATAGTAGGGACCATATCAGAATTATACGTTTTAATTTCACCTGTATTAGGACACATCAATTAATTATTGCATCATTAATGGTGCGATAATATATTTTTATATGACAGAAATTGTAAGTAATTAAATGTCAAGGAGCTGATCTCAGAGTTTCCTCCTTACGAGGTTTCCAGCTCTGAAAATTGGCACAGTTTTATGGTTAAGGTCACAGAAATCGTGTCCATTTAGTCACATTGTCCAATCTTTTGTACATACTATTACAAAGCTGCCTGCCAGTTCACGTCAATTTTGGCTATCCTTTGGCTAAGGAGCTAATCTCAGAGTTTCCTCCTTACGAGGTTCGCAGTTCTGAAAATTGGTACAATTTTATGGTTATGGTCACAGAAATCGTGTCCCTTTAGTCCCATTGTCCAATCTTTTGTACATACTTACTATTACAAAGTTGCCTGCCAGTTCACGTCAATTTTGGAATATGTCTTTAACTTGACTAATTGTTTTCGCGTGGTACGCTTGAAAATCCTAAAAAAGTGAAGGTTTTTTGTCATACCCAAGAACCGACTGCGGTGACAATATGATTGTTTTTAAAAAATAGTTGAGAAAATATTCAAACTGCAAAATGTTCGTTTTTTGACGACATCTTAGTGTTAAAAATACCTCGTTTGTAAATAATGTCTCTCTGGAGTGCATACACGTACCATTTCCCATGTATAAGGACTGGTATTTTCTGGAAAATATCTCGGAAAGTATTGTGGTAGAAATTTGGTAGTCATTGGATAAGTGAGATGTTTCTCTTTAAAATGAGACCAAATTCATTGATTTATAAGTAAAATGATTTTTCGCTCTAACTACCTTAAAAGACCGTTAGTATAAGTAAATCAATGATTTACTTATGGTCACCATCACACCATGACACTTTTCTTCCCTTCCGCTCGCCATCGCTGCCCGTGAGGTCTCCCTCAATATCCCGTGGAGGCAACGGCCATCTCTTCACTCAATCAATGACGATCGTCCGAGATGGTGGCTCGCCTCATAATTGTAGCCTCCACTCCTGTTTGCTCTGGCGCCTATTAAACGTTTAAGGTCTCTCGAGTGGTGGAATAGCTTCCTCTCCGGAAGTCCAGAGAGTGGTCTTTCATGCGTCGTTGGCTTAGTTTAAACGCCCCTCTTTACTCTCACTGGAAGAGTTTAATTTTGTTGAAAGGTTTCGTCCGTCATTTCTCAACGGATGAGTTAGATGGGGAACGGACTTGGCGTTTTACCTGGTTTTGGAAGCCTTATAATTTATCGCCAGCCTGCAAAGAGCAGCTACCTTGAGAGAGGTTTTCATTGCCAAATAAAAATCTTTCAGAAGTGAATTGAATTGCCGCGGGTTTATTGAAACACACTCACATCCCCCGGGGCACTTCTGCTAAAATGTTGAGTCTTATTTCCGGAAAGAGGCGTCTTGGAATGCAGGACCCATGCAGCTTCGTCTGGCGGAAAATGTCTGGAGGGAATAACGGCAGAAATACCTGGCTTCGAGCGGTAGCCTCCGATTCTTTATTTTAAAAAACAATCTAATCGAATGAGTGATGTTGAACGAAAAGATGACGAGGGCGACCGGAGCAGAGTTTTATTATCATTTGTGCCCAATAAGTGAGTAATTTTAATTATTAGTCGTGGAAGTTTTTTACAAAGAGCTGGCGGAAGATGAGGGAGAGAGAATAGTTTTAGCATCAAAAAATCGAGATGCATTACAAAAGACCTCCAAAATTCGGTAGTGACGGCAATGACACGTCCCTTCCAAGACTGAATGACTCGAGGACGACGAAGGGACAGGTTTATTTCCAAAAACAAACTCCCTGCTTTGTTTGTAATTACGATTTTAATGAGTAAAATGATAGTAACGTGTTCATGGCAAGGCAAATAATAATTTATGACCATGCTTGATGGGCAGTAAAGTTAAATTTATAGTAGTACAGAGGCAAAAAGTGAGGAATCCTTAAAATGTTTTCAAAGATCGCCCTGGGAAAATCATTTCAACTTAAAAATGAAACCACTTAGTTTTCTTCCACCAACATATTTAAAAAAAACACAATTCGACCGGTTTCGGCCTTTTCAGGCCATTATCAAGAATACAAGGTAAAATACTATGAGACAGCACAGTTGATACAGAGAAACCTAAAAGAGAGGGAGGTGGTTAAAAGAAGGGGGGGTGAGAGGTGAGTAAGTTTTGAGGAGGTTATTGAGCGAAACTGCAGGGGAAGGAACAAACAGGTGGTGACGCCAGGCTCAGGGACTACGGCGATGGAGGTGGGGGTACCGGCACAGAGAACAAGGGTGAGGTGGTTGAAGGGATTATGTCATTGAGTAGTTTATCAACATGCACATTATAATATGACAAAATTTCAAAATTTTCCAGGAAGTCCAACTTCCCCCCCTTATCACAAATGTGCAAGAGAGTAGGGGTAAAATCCCCCCCCTCTTCCAAAGATTTGGAATTGATGTTCCGATAATGGATTTATATGAAAGGAGCCTGGCTCCTTGGTTTATCGTTGATTGTATAATGCATGAAAATATAGGAAACAGATTTATGCTGGCAGAGGAGTGAATGATCTGGGAGGAAAGAACAGTCCGAGGAAGTCATCAAGGAAAGAGGTGAAAGGGAGGTTTACTCACTTAAGAGAAGGGAGAAAAATTAGGATTAGAAAGGTAGAGAAATTAGGAGTCAAAGTAACTAGAGGCCGTGAGAGGAGCAGTGTAGCAATACTTCCGCAGTGAATGAAATGTACAAGGATGGGACAGAATGGATGGTATCAGTCACAAAGGTGTGTTTTACTGAATGCACCTCAATCATTAAGATCACTGTTTTTACTTCCTCCGAGAAGAAACGACATGACTTGGACAGAGGTATTAACGATATGTGTAAAACCAAGCTTCTTTCCGGCCCAAGATCTGCTGAACTCTTTTCTGTCCTATTCCGTACTAATTCTTTTACTTCCTTATATTTTTCCTACTTCACTCCTCTCGTTATTCATTCATAATTGTTTCTTGGTTTCCATTATCTTGTTAGTCAAATTTGCCAGTTCACCTTTTAATACAAAACATTTTTCTCATTTTCGTGTGTCTAAATTTTTATTTTCCGCCTCTCCAATCGTTTATATTTGAGGTTTTGTTCATTTCTCTTCCCGAGCGATTGTATTTTGGATCCATTCCTGAATTTTCTCACTCCTTGCCCTCCGCGTGTGGACCCAACTTTCGCTCTCTTCCTTTTTACTGTTTAAAAGATGTCCTCGCGTATGACGATCTCAACATAGAGGTCGTACTCAGTGCAAGGTCTTCATTACTCAACCGTCTCTTGCGTATTTATGGCCTTTCTAATGATTCTAATTCGCCACCGAGCCATTTGATGCCAACGATTTCAACATGATTTGTTGAATAATTTCCCCCGACACATCGCTCGATAAGTGCTGATAAATTCAAAATGTGATAGTGACGACATTAAGCCGATTTTATGGGGTCTAGCTAAAGTCCATCTCTTATTGCCCATCCGGTCCGGTTGTCTATGTTTTTTTGCCCTTGCACCCGAGCGCAAGAGAAATAGAAAGTATGCTGACATTCTTCTTGTTCAATTCCCAACACGATTCATATCATTCATCAATATTGATAGTTCAATCCTAAGATAATTTGACTGCTGCCATCCTTCGCCATCTATTGCTCAGTTCCTTATTCCATGGTAGCTTTGACGCAGTTTTCTTATATTCATGTTTTGGCATTTACCCCTTGGCCTTCTTTTGGGACTTTTCCCTTAATTTTTATTTCAGTTACGTTCTATTTTAATCATTATGCTTCATATATTTGGTTCTTATTTTATGAATAGTGTTCCATATAGTCTTTTTCTCTTCAAATTTTCTGTAAATTTATTCATTTCTTATTTATCCGTCCATTTGATATTCAGAATCCTCCTCCAACACCAAATTTTGAAAGTTTCTAATCTTTTGGAGTCTGCTTTCCCAATGGTCCATGTTTCCGATCCGTAGCTTGCTACGCTCCTCACAAATGTATGTTCATACTGCTTCCTTGTTTGTAGTCGTATCTTCTTTGAATACAGTAGCTTCGAATACACTATGAAGTCTTTATTAGCTTGGCTTATACTGCGCTTGATGTCCAGTTTGCTTCTGCATCTGCATCTAAGAAATACCGTGCAAGCCACCACCAGGGTGTGTTGCACTGGGTGGTTTCAAACCAGGCATGCAGCACTCATCCCAGTTCAATCAGAACCGCGCGCGTTCCCCCGAATGCCAGGTGCAGGCCAAAAGCAATCAGGACAACGGTACGCAGTCAGACCACAAACTAGGAGAGTGATACGAAGAAGAAAATGCTACCATGCAGCAAACTACTCAAGATATAACCACTGGTTATTATTAATGTGACAAATAGATAGCACTACGAGGTACTAAGACATGCAGAAGTATATCATGCCGGAGATAGCTTGCGAGGTTAGTATCTACAATTCATGTAAAGATATTTAGCACTACTGAAAAAACCTATATAACCTAGTCGGTATCCTAGAACTGATCAATCACAACTATTATGGTCTCTTATTGTATATATGTGGAAAAAATGATATTTGAAATATTTCGGTTCTGCAGTCTATTTCCTCAATCTTATTCCTGTGATCGTTCCTGCCATAATAGTTTGGCTCTAGAAAAATATTTTTAACGTCTGGCAAAAGTAGTCTACATCAAAATTTCGTAAAAGTTTTAACCTATATTTCTCCCTTCGATCGGATAGAGATTCCAACCCTTATTCCCTCAACAGATTTGTAACACTACTATGTTTATCATAACAATTTTTAACAAATATAGCTGCCCTTCGCTGTATTCAATCTATATCTGGAACTAGTCCTACTGTGTAAACTAGTCCTACTGTACTTTGTAAACAAGTCCTACTAATGTATTGCTAAGTCCCTTATTCCATGGTAGTTTTTACGCACTTTCTTCTAATCATGTTTTTACATTTATCCCATGGCCTTCTTTTGGGACTTTTTCCTTAATTATTCTTTCACTTACGTTCTTTTTCAATCGTTATGCTTCATATATTTGGTTCTTATTTTCTGCATAGTGTTCCGTATAGTCTTTTCATCTTCAAATTTTCTGTAAATTTCTTCAGTACTTACATTATCCCTCCAATTGATATTCAGAATTCTCCTCCTGCACCAAATTTTGAAAGTTTCTAATCTTTTTGAGTCTGCTTTCCCAATGGTCCACGTTTCTGATTCATAGAGTGCTACGCTCCTCACAAATGTATGTTCATACTGCTTCCTTGTTTGTAGTCGTATCTTCTTTGAATACAGTAGCTTCGAATACACTATGAAGTCTTTATTAGCTTGGCTTATACTGCGCTTGATGTCCAGTTTATTTTCTCACTCTCACGTGATCGTAATTTCAATACAGATAAAGGAAATGAGATTGCACTTCGGCTGAAATTCATGTCCGAACGCGACTTGTGCTCATTGAAGGTTATCCGGGCTTCCCACCGGGTCAAACTCTTCATCTCGGCCGACGTATCGATGAACGAGTCGTCCATCGTCATCAGGGCATGTTGTGCATCGTAAACTGTTCCGGCTTATATACCATTTGGCATATGCCAAATATACCTTTATACCATTAATATATTTAAAAAACCTTGAAACCATTTTATAACATTATTACCAAATATACCTTTATACCATGTGCATATGCCAAATGGTATATAAGTCGGACCAGTTGACGATGCAAAACATTCCCTGATGACGATGGACTCGTTCATCGATACGTCGGCCGAGATGGAGAGTTTGACCCGGTGGGAAGCCCGAATAACCTTCAACAACTGCATACGCCGGGAAAGCCTTAGATCTTTCTTCGCGATTTATGCTCGTGTGCTAGTTGTATGTAGTCTCGCCTCTCGTGGAATGGACCTCTGAGACCCACATTCCTCTCTCTCCGGCGCTAAGTTTTGCCAAAGGACGCCGCCTCCTGCGCGGGTGCTTCGGGTGGCACCCTGGCGTATGGATGCAGGTGAGCGCTGGTCTTAAGGGCGCCAACACCCACTTTCTCTCGAGTGTCGAGAGTGAATTCCCTGAAAGGTGGCGCCTGCGGTCTCCCAGTCAACGCCTCTTCTTCTCCCTTCTTGCGAAGTACGACGTGCTTGGGGACGAAGAGTCATTTCAGTGCGGATGAGGGATAGTAGCCTCGGCCGAGAGTGGCTGGAAATGTTTCCTTCGAATCGATTATTTTAACTTTTTGAGAGTGGTGGCAGGGATAATTAGAATGATCTGGAAGATGGGGAAGGAAAGATAAAAAGAATGCGGACGGCAAGACTTTTCACATCTGTTTCTACTCGATGCAAAGAATCATGAATATATATTATGGATTTAGGTGTTTGGAATTGTTGCCTAGGCTACGTGCTGCCTAAACTTCCACTTTTAGTTCACCCAGTCCTTGGCGCCACTTCGATTAGAGTCTTTTCAGTTGTTATTCTAAATAGGCGTAGTTAATTGTTGCTAACGTAAGACTGTGGTGAATATTCAATAACGATCGAAGAGATATGAATTACTTGATGCTTTGAATAATATCTTGCTATTTTTTTTATCTAAAAGTTACTTTGTAAGTGCTAGAGAGGAAATATCTATTACAGAAAACGTGTAAGAGGATTATGAAACGTCCATCGTGTGCTGACGACGATGTTTGCCAGACTGATTTTAATTTGAACGCATTAAGCCCGTTCGGCTCAAATAAAGAATTTAGAATTCCTTGTTTAAACAGAACTTGCTACGTACCAGGCTGCAAAACAGGGTATGCGACTACGAGGACCCAAAATAGGAGACTTTGATTGAATTGAAATAAGAATCCGTTCAAGGCGGCGGTAAGTGCATTCCATTTTACCTACTCTGCAATAATGGCCAATCGGAATACTTATGAAGTCATCTCGCATTATTATAAAATTTCCGTATAGCAATATTCACGTAGTGCTAAGAAGTTAACTGTGCATTTGTGTGATTAAATTTGGAGAGGAATAAAATATATCTGTAGATCGGACGATATTAAAAAGTGTATAATTACGTCCCGCGTGTAGTACTACATTTTTTATCCACTGCATTATGATTAATTGTAAGTAAAACCCATCCATATTCATGGTAAAACCAGAACGACGTGTTTATTTACAAACTATCGACTGTATTTACATTTGAACTTCCGTCTTTCATCACTAGGCGACACCACTTTCCAAAAAGTTGTTTGTTTACGGAATTCTAGACTACAGTTTTTGGCGACGAGATAACAATCCATAATATATTCACGCAAAGAATCATGCATTGGACGAAGTAGGAGTGAAGGCATCAGTGACGTTTGCAATGTGTGCAAGGTGAACTCTCGATTTTTCTCGGCGTGCGTTTTTGGTTCTTGTCAACAGTTTCACCAGCCAAAGTCTTCAGGTCCATACTGAAGCCATCAGAAACTTTCCATTGATGGTATCGTAGATTGCGCTCATCGGAACACATTCTCACGCTTTAGCGCACGCGAACGACGTTGAACGGAACGATCCGTACCCTGAAATGTTTTGTAACCTGCTGGAAGGTTGCATTCTGTGGATGAACAACTGTAATGGGTAGGCAGAGTCACTAAGTTTCATTCATAAATACATATTTGTACACCTAACTCTGCTTCAATAATTTCCTCCATACTAACCTATCCTTGCAAACCTCCTTTCCTTCATTTATCCCCATACACTGCTTCATACGCGCTCTCCTGTTTTTAAGACTCCTAATATTCAGAATTTCCTCAACCACTACTTTCTCGGCCTACCTCTACTTCTCGAACCATTCATTTCACTCTTCTATATATCTGTTTCGTTATTCGACTTTCATCCATTCTCTCAACATGGCCAAACCAACGAAGCACAGTCCTTTCATATAGGTCCATTACTGGAGCATCTACCCACATTCATTTATCACCCAGTCATTCCTTACCCTACTCATCCTACATCTGCCGCAAATACCCCTCAGATAAATGTGTTACATGGCCCATTAAAGCACACAAGCCGTTTTTACGTCAGTGTAAACGATAAAGGTGTTTTTAATACCTATGTTTTTCCAAAATCACTGAAACTTTTGCTGTGGTTCTAATGTGGACACGTTTTTTGTGACGGAAAAGGCGAATTCTCCGCTCTTTGGAGCATTCGAGGTGCTGAAGCCACCACAGATCAGAGCACATTCGTACGCAATTCCCCGCACGCGAACGGAGTGGAATAACTACACGTGTAGACGAAACGTTCGGTCCGGTTATCTGCAAGTGGGAAACAATCTGAGGGTATGCAGCAATCACGTGAGCATTTGGGACCCTGGTCATGAAAATTTAACCAAAAAAATTAAGAAAATACGAAGAAAAGCAGCACGCTTCGTTAAAAGCTGCCACGAACGAACATATAGTGTTACACAACTGTTAGAGGGATTAAGGTGGGAGCCCCTAGAGACTCGGAGGCTGCACGCTAGGCTCAGGCTGCTTGAGATATTCAGAACTGGTGTGTTTCAGAGCGACACAGAGAATATAATCATGACGCCTCACCACATTTCTAGGTCTGACAGATAATCTGCCGAACAGATAGGTACAAAAACTCGTTCTTTCTGCGCACAGTAAGCGACCATAATAAAAACTGAGCTCCTCCAAATGCACTGTCATAGGACATGTCACCATTTTACCTCCAAAAATTTCACATCTTTACACGGCCGGTAACCTACCACCCCCTGCCACACGCCAATGCGGCGGTTCGCGGGGTAGCATGTAGATGTAGATGTAAATATCACAATCTCCGCGTTTACGCTTGGAGTCACGGGCAACGTAAAATATGTAAACTAATTACTAAAAATTATCACTCAGTTATCGTTTTCAGCTTACAATGCATTTATTAACAAAAGGCCTTCCATGGTTCTTGAAAAAATCTATTATTACAATTTGTACAATTGTGGGGACAGTTATCGTATCATAGAGGTGTATGGCAAATAGTTTGGCAATATGAGAGGGTATCTCTGTAGTTCGTACGCATTTAACTCATTGATCTGGTTTAATAACTCTGATCCGCTGCATTTGCCGGAAATATTTCGTTACTTCTCTCTACAGGCATTAAAAATTTAGTTGAATGCAAGTATAATGGACCTAATTTTTCTCTACATCGCTATAAAATGTGTAACTTAGTTGCGAAAAGTGAAGTTGAAATGACGAAGCTTGGCAGCGGACTTTAGTAGTTGAAGAGCGATTATGTTTTAAAGAAAGAATGCTATGAATAAGATGTGAAAACGATGTGAAGTAGAGGTGGTCTCGGGATTCCAACCGGGCCGGAGAAGTGAAATGGTTAGTTTCTTACTCCACAGTCTTCATCCGTTAAAATTTCGCTATTCGCCCAATCAACCAAGTGTGAAACCCAGACACACTAGAACAATGATACTCAAAAGATATCGCACTGTCTACCAAATTTATTTCAAACTCTTACAACACGTGTTTCAACTGTCTAGCAGTCATCATCAGGTAAGACTTAGTCCATCAGTCTTACCTGATGATGACTGCTAGACAGTTGAAACACGTGTTGTAAGAGTTTGAAATAAATTTGGTAGACAGTACGATATCGTTTGAGTATCATTGTTCAATATGCTGTTCTACAATATCTCGCCGGAGAAAGTGGAGTTTATTCAGAGACATTAAGCCGGAAAACTCCAGATTCATACAATAAAATATTTTCATGCTACGAGGGCCGTTCAATAAGTCCTTAGAAAAAGATAGAAAAATAAATTATTATGTATATATTTTTTTATTTTTCAACGTAATCTCCCTTTAACACTATACACTTTTCCAAGCGTTTCTCCAACTTTTTGAGGCCGTCGAAAAAGTAAGATTTCGGACGTTCCTCAAAATATGCTTCGGTTTGGGCGATGACCTCCTCTTTAGACGTGAACCGTTTTCCACCGAGCCATTTTTTCGAGTCTGGAGATAAAAAAGTCACTGGGGGCCAATTCCGGCGAATACGGTGGATGTTGTAATAATTCGAACTTTAATTCCACAATTTTCGCTATTTCTTGGATTTTATAAGGACTTATTGAACGACTCTCGTAATAATGCTGTCAACTCAGAATTTTTTCCACTATTTTTCTAGTATCAAATTAGATAACTAAATCAAATTCATCTGAATAAGGCTTTTGCATGCCATAGAGAGAGTTTATCTCGAAGCCGAGATTCTCTATATCTTTGTTACATTGCCGAAATTATTTTACTCATTTTCATTTTCATCTACTCTTGATTCTGAAGGCACTTAATAGTTGTCGGCCTCACCCTCCTCAATATAAATTCTGCTTCGAAGGAACAATCGTGCTATCGATTCATTGAGAAAAATTGACGGATCAAAAGAACGATGTTGTTCGGTCATTCTTACTACACTCCTGCCTCTCATTTTCCCTTTCGGGTACGATGTGATTAATGCCGATGCTGTGTATAGGGGAGAGACTGTTTTAGGTGGCTTTGAGATGGATAAAGAAGGGGTAGAAAGGTGGCTATGTTAGGTGAGAGGACTTTGTGCCCCTTGGATAATAAATAAGACGGCAATCGAGATTCCTTGGGAATGTCTCTACTTCCTCCCTCGAAAGGGAAACGAAAAAAGAGTTGTTTTTTAAGGCGGCATCGGCGTTAAAGCGCGGGCGAAGGCGGTTTCGGCTTCCCTTTGCACAAAGAACGCATTCAGGTGGCGGCGAGCGGTGATTTATAGTGCCCGCGCGGCATTCATTACCCTTCTTGCCCTTTATGCGGTGAGCGTCGCCCCATTATCAAATTCACGTCCTTGCTCCCTTGATGCATGCAGGTACGGACCCATAATACCGAGAGGCACGCCCTCCTTGGCGACAGTCTCTTTTTCTTACAAAGGCCGAAGGGAGAGAGGGAAGAACAGCATCCTAGGGGTACTTCCACGAAATGAATTACCTTCCCCGGAAAATAAAAAGATTTTAACCCCAGGATTACCTCTGCACACCCCTGGGCTAAAGGAGGCTTTTTATAAGTGTATGCGGGCTCATGTAGGAGATGTTATTTTCTCCACGCACTTTATGTGGGGTTTAATGAGCGATCGGATATAACCGCTTTAACCGCATCGAATAGCCCTTTCGCTTCTTGCGTTTGGCTAATCTATTCGTAAAATTCCACGTTTGCATTTTTTTTCAATTAGCCTTGAGGATAATATCAGAGATGTAGGATATAATAGTTAGCTGGAAACAACTCATGATTTTAGGATATATACGTTGATATTCAGGGAAATTTTCCGCTGAAAACCATAGAAAAAAGTCGTATGATATGTTTATTTTGTAGGCTTTCGATGGGGAAGAAAAGCACTTCCTATGGGGAACATATCCACCCTTTTGAAGTTGTAAATTGGCATTGTGGTACTTGCGGTGATTTGACTGTTAGCCCGTAGTTCATCTGGATTCCTTTAAAATCAGCTACAAAATGTTCAGCGGCAACTTTATCAATACTTCATATCTTTCAGTCTATTTCTTCTTAATCGGCACCATTCATTATTTAAAGAACTTCATTTTTTATGTTAGTCAAATATTTTACCATTTCTTGTTGATTTTAAAGCTCAACAATTGTCAGCGATAGACGATTTTAGAATCGTCGGATGAAACTTAGAATCTTTGATATTGAAACATATAATTATTAATGGCAGGAAAATCAGGATTTATTTCTGCTCCTTACAAAAACTGACTAACTTTAAGAAAAGAAGGGTTATGATATGTTGAAAGACATGGTATGAAGAGGAGGCTATGGAGGAGAAGGTGAATGGTTATTTTGAGTGGGCAAACCCTTGGGAAGCAGAAGAAAATAGAAACCTAAGAGAAAAAAATAGTTGAGTGGAAAATAAATATTTGCGTGGATGTTTAATGATCCAAAAAATTAGAGGTGTAAGCTAGAGTAATCCTCCTTTTCTGTTGGTAAATCATCAAGTCATAAGCACAATAGATGCCGAAGGAACTATTGGTCACTATTTAGACAATTATTGGGGGGCTCGCCAGAATTGTAAACGCCTAAGTGGGGTGGAAAAGGAGCAAGTGATATAAACAGTAGAGAGTCAGAGCGTGCATATATATATTCATATATATTAATGTAAGTTCTGCAACATTCTATCCCCTGGAACTTTTACATAGTATAAAACAAACAATAATCAACAGTCTCGTTTGTACTGATAATTTAACAGCAGATGGTTGCCAAGACATTGTTTTAACATTAATAGTAAACATAGGCACCAGCTGTTAACAATTGAACACATTTTAGTGACTACGAAGACGAAAAAGGAACAAAGAAAAATGAGGCATTATGATGTACAAATATTGAATACATATAAGTAATATTCATAAACAAAATTAACTGATTCACTCATCTTCGTTAAATCCTAAATGCAATACATTTTATATTTCATGTGTGTACAGGCGTTTCTTGAACAAATTTACATTCGTTGATTCCCTTATTTCTTTCAGTAAGGCATTCCATAGCCTACAAGAAGTTACGTAAGAAGATCTACCTTACACAGTAGTGCGGAAGTTTGGGATTGACAATAGTTGTGTGTTTCTCGTCAGTCTTTTCCGCGTATTAATGTTAAAAATAACTTAATTACACACGTATCTGGGACTTTTTGTGTTGATTAGTTTGTACATATATACATTTATTTGATATTCCCGTCGCTTATCTACCTTCAACCACCTGAGTGCATCATAGTATGGCGTGATGTGTTTATCAACAGGAATATTAAACACGAGGCGTGTTTTTTGAGTAAGTACCGCTTTGAAATTAAAACAAAAAAAAGTACACTCTTCTTAACGATTTTACTTTTACATGAAAACCTGCACGTCAATATACTTTTCTACATTATTTCTACTATTATTAAGGCACTTATCGCATCGTAGATCCAGCTTTTAAATCCCATCCTCTTAGAAGTCTGCCGCCTGATTTGACAACCACTGCAACGCGGTCGTTTTGACGTCATCATCGCCGTCGTGTAATCTGACCACCCAGATTCATCTTCAGAAGCAAAAAAACAGGTGGTTGTCACTAGGCGCGAGACCGGGACTGTACGGAGGGTGATCAATTTGTTACCAGCCAAATGATCCAATGAGATTGTAGCCGTGTTTGGTAGGCGTTGTCACGGAGCAACACGATCCCCATGCCACGCCTTTTGTTTTGGATTCTCTAAAAGCTCTGACCCATTTCCGGACCATTCCGTCGCTCATAATGTATTTTTCATAAACTTCACGGATCTGACAGTGAATTTCAGCCGCTTTTAGATTTTTAGCGCTAAGAAAGCGAATTACAGCGCGTATTTCACAGTCGGCGGAATTCTCAATCGGCGGAGACATTTTAAACGCTCCCAAACAAACGTAAACGCAGTCTCCATAATGGCGTCTGTGGCTTTCGAACAGATTTAGGTACACAGCATGCATGCGCCAAATGCCAACCGCAGCACTACAGTGACCGAATTTCAAAACGGATCTTACTTAAAAAGCCTCGTATGAACCTTATCACACAGTTTTGTTACCTTTGTAGTTTTTTTATTTAGTTCACTAGTAATATCGGAAAAGACGAGAGAACAGTAGTCAAGAAGAAGATTATGAGGGTTTTAGGGAGGAAATGGTGACAGTGATGTAGTGAGGAAGATTGAGGAGCGATATACAGATGCGGAAGGCATCGCAGGTCAGAGGTGAGGTATCGCAGGAAACATTTTATTCATCACCACAGTGACTTTCGGTTCAGATGAAGGAAAAAAAAGAGATTTTCTCTGATGGACCCGCTCCGTCGACAGGATCAGTTGAGGCGACCCCTGTCTATTTATACTCCCGCTCTTCTCTTTTTTTTCCCTTCGTTCCGTTCCGCGGAACTGGGTCAATCTCTCGAGTCGTCCGCGGCGCCCACGTTGTCGCGATGGAGACGGGGCGGAGACCGCGCGGTCGCCGCCGTTATATTTAGAGGGGCCCCTGATTTTTTTTCCCGGACGACGAGCAAGTGTGCCGGCATCCATTCTTGTTTCCCTGTCATTCCCTCTATATGCACTCCGTGTGTGTGTATGTGTGCTAAGCTCAACCGTTCGGAGGACTCTGTTCTGCGCCACCGAGATGAAGGACGCTCAAGGTCGCCTATCTGTCGTAGGTCCGACTTTTTTGTCACCAGCCGTCCTCTGAACATAGTGCTTTCTCGGCTGTGGATATTTTAGGATGACTTGCCACGGTTTCTGTTCGCGTAAAGTCACATCTTTTGATTTAATGAACTTGATCAATTATGATCATTAAATTTCCGAGTTGGCCATAGAATTATTACCCGTGATAGCACACACGAGTGTATTTTGGATGTAAATATTTGTGTACACAATGACTAGACAAAAGACGAAGGTCGCCTATCTGTTGTAGGCCCGACTTTATGGTCACCAGCCGTCCTCTGAACATAATGCTTCCTCGGCAGTGGATATTTTAGGATAACTTGCCACGGTTTCTGTGTGCGTAAAGTCATACCTTTTGATTTAATGAACTTGATCAATTATATTCATTAAATTTCCTGGTTGGCCATAGAATTATTACCCGTGATAGTACACACGAGTGTATTTGTGGATGTAAATATTTGTGTACACAATGACTAGACCAAATGTTTACCTCGTTACATGGACGAATAGCCCACAATATGTTGAATTAATTGGTATATAATTTGAATATTTGATTGATAAACTGATGTTGTTTTTCACACATGTTTTTATGTAATGTTTTAACTCAGCTTATGTATGACACTTTGTACTTTATTCGTGTTTGAAGTTGTCTGCTCGTTTTTTTTACCTTTTTCTGAATCGTGGTTTAGCGTTAAATAGATTTAATTTTCCAAAACTACTAGCTTTTTTGTCATATTTGTCAAGATACCAATCTTTTTTTCCATAAAGTATATTTGAAGAAGAATTCCACTTGCCAATTCAGCAAAGCGGATTAGTAAAATGATGAATGATGCGAGAGGTAGAAGTAGGCTGAAAAAGTTGTGGTTCAATGTGGTTGAGGAAATTCTTAGGAGGAGGAATATTAGGAGTCTTAAAAACAGGAGGGCGTGTATGAATCAGTGCATGGGGGTAAATGAAGCAAAAGTGGTTTGCAAGGATAGGTCAGTATGGAGGAAATTATTGAAGCAGAGTTAGGTGTACAAATGTGTGTTTGTGAGTGAAACTTACAAGGGGAGTGTCAGATAGCCAGGTCTCAGATTTTATTCAAACTTAGTAGTTGTACAGACCGCTGTATGTGGTTCATGAATCACCCCACATATAGGGTTATATAACCAATAGTTTAAACAAAAAAGGCCTTTAAAAATTTCAAAATTCCCTTTTATACGGGCCACCCACATAACTGACAAGCTACGAAAAATTTGAATATTATTAAGAATTATGCTTGAATTGTAAAAATATGAAGACAATATTATAAAATAGTTATAGAAAATGGAAATAATGTGCATGAGGGAATAATGGAAATACGTCGTGAAAAGATGAGGAAGTGACATAATTATAAGGCTGCCTTCGACCGAAAAAATGAGACTAAGCCTGACGTCGTGTATGCAAATGAAAAATTTGCCCCGCGCAAAAATAATATTTCGAGTAAAAATAAAAAAATCTTGAGCGCATTGTAGGATGCCGTAAAAGGAAAACTAAAAAAACAGCGGAAGAAACATACCCCGTATTGGAATCGAACCCCGTGTCTCTAGACCGGAGACGAGCACGTCAGCCACCCGTCCAGCTTGTCAGTTATGTGGGTGGCCCGTCTGAAGGGAATTTTGAAATTGTTAAAGGCCTTTTTTGTTTAAACTATTGGTTATATAACCCTATATGTGGGGTGATTCATGAACCACATACAGCGGTCTGTACAACTACTAAGTTTGAATAAAATCTGAGACCCGGCTATCTGACACTCCCCTTGTTAGTGACTCTGCCTACCCCGGAAGGGAACGGCGTGATTGGTATGTAAGTAATTAAATCTAGTGTTTTTATTTTCTTCTTCCTACACCTGAAATATATCCGTACAACGAATTACGTGCTTTTATTGTAATTAGGTGATATTTTTACGATCAGTTTATCGAGCCTTATTAAAATTATCTAATAATTTAGTTGGAAAAATTTTCTCAAAGTGTTCTTTTTTCTTATCACGTACCACGCGGGAGAAGAACGTAAACCGGGATTGGAAAATCATGAAAATGAAACATTTTAAATGATGAATTAATAAGGTGACCTAAGTTTCAATTAAATATTTAATTTAAGTTAGCATTATTATCTTCGGGGTTTTTCTACGTTTCCGCTTTTGCAGTTGCTAATTCAAATAAAAAAATTACATCATGACACTAATCAGAAAGCGAATTTTATCTGTATCCTGAGCTGTATGCAACGAACTCTGTTCGATTCTATTTAGTTTTGTTGACTACAAGCAACCTTGTGCCATTTGTCTTTCTCACCTTCATTTCAACCTTTGGAAAACGAAATTTCATTCGACAGAATGACAGTTGATATTAATTTCGTCGCTAATACACTGAAAGGTGGCAACGTCAAGGAGTGATGACGTAAATTAATGAATGAACTATTATGATCACAGATTATGACTAAAATTCGCACAATAGGTGATGATAATAAAAACGGAGCTCCACGCGAAGCACTACCGAGATGCATCACACCTATCTTCCTCCCTGTAGCCTTATCTTTTACATTTTAATTCGCTTGTTGTTAAAACACTCCCTGTCACTCCTTGAGAATGGCATATTGTGCCGAAATCTATGTCGGGGGATTCGAGAAAAATTTTCCGGGAAATTAAATGAATTATCTGTTATTATGATATGATAATATCTAAATTGAATCTTCTTAAGGTATCGCCGGATTTTGTATACTTAATTCCTATTACACGCTCATGCAGCGGCTCGAAAGGTGGTTTGTAGATGTAACAGATCGATTTATACAGTTATTGGCTGCGGTGATTCTACTCTCTCATCGCTCACCATTACTGCGCCTTTGCTCTTGCGCCGAATGTTCGATGGGACATCCCCAGGACATTGTACGTGGAAGCAGACTTTGAAATTGCGTCGTCACCCTTGGCTATGATTTGGAAGCTCGACCTACTCTTGTCTGACAGCTCTTGCAATAAGCTTGCCGACAATCTCATGCTTACTTCCATCATCATGGTTGGCATGATTGTCCTGCAGTGAGTAGCGGACAGCCATTATTTATATTTTGCTGTCTAAATACTGGCCTTTTTTCATATCTGTATAAGTGTGAAACCATCCATTCCTTCACACTCAGATTATGAAATTAAGCGCATTGAATGTAAGATCATCTTGATGAAAAAGAAGTCTGCTGTAAATATAATGCATCGTGACTAAAATCTAATCCCTGCAGTTTCAGATACAACTTTGTAATTTAAATTTTAGTGGTAAAGATTTTTCAGTCGGTCAATCAGATTTAGATTGGATTGGATGTTTGGGGAGGCGACCGACGACTGCGGTCATTTGCGCCATTGGGGATAGGTAAGGGAGGAAGGGTGGATGGAAACTCGGCGTCGGCATTAACGAAAGGCGCCAATGGGACTACGGTTTAACGTCTCACCCGACAGACGGAGTACTGTACTTGAAGAGCCCTCCACAAGACACTCAAGTAGGGATTGGGTTTCCTCTGAAAAACATCCTCCTCTGCAGGGATTTGAACCCTGGCCGCCCGTGTGGTAGGCGAGTACTTTTGCCACCACGCCAACCCGATCCCCGTCAATCAGATTTATAACACCAGAACAAAGTGTTCAAGTCTTTGTGAAATCCTGCTTCTCTATGGGATAGTGATAAAAATATTGACAAATTCAAAGAGTCTGCTAATTTAGTTTCATGGAATCGTCCGATGGAGATAAGTGTTATAAATACTCTAGGCTGATTATCGTTGAAATTTTCGTGTTTATCGTTTTGGCACTGTATCTCTCTCGTTTCTTATCATCTTTAGTTTTAACGAAATACTGCGAGATTAAAATATTTTGCGTCGTGTCATCTGAAAACTCTCGGTTAATTATTTCATCATCCTCAGTGATTGTCCTCTGAAGTCTACTTATCTTGGCCTGCTTATTTTTTTACCATCTCATTCCATTATATTAATATTAGATCATTGTAGAGTCAACCTAAGATAAGAGCGCAGTTGAAATATACTGATTTAGCTTATAAAATACTAAAAATTAACAAATATTCCACGATCATAAGGTTAAAAAAATAGAGATTTTTCGGTAACGAGAATCCTTTCCTCAAACGGTGTTGAACGTGTTAAAAATTGGTGGTATTTCTGTCATCTGCGCTTTTGTATTGGACGAATACATTATGCCTGTTTTCTTTTTTCAATGTTATACGTAAAGTTAAAGATTCCTCGATATCTATTGTTTTTCAATTTAGCGTTCATGTTTTTCCTGCTCATCTCAAGAAGAAACGTGTGGATGACTTAGCAACCCTGATTTTCCGCTCATGTGATCCCCGTGAGCTTATGGCGGCATCAGCATCGAAGGGAAGCCTTCGGTTAAAGTTGATTCCAGCCCCTTTGCGGTGTCCAAATATTTTCCGACGGACTTCGTGAAATGGATAACCACGGAGGCGGATCTTTTAGCTCTGGACTATTTGTTTTAGGATAATTGCTTCAGATCCCGTGCCCATCTGGCGGGAGTGACTGATTGGTACTGACCTATATATATATATATAACGTACGCACCGTTTCTCACCTGTAATCTTCCGGCTCGAACCTCGGAAAACTTCGCGAAAAATGCATCTTCATTCGGTGTTGAATGTCAACTGATTACTGAAATAGCCCCTGCCAACACTAAAATCATCGTTCCTAAACGCATTTCTTCATATCGGGAAAATAAATATTCAGAGTAATATTACAATATTCTAGCCATGAATATATATTATGGATTTAGATGCATAAAATTGTTGCCTAGGCTACGTGTTGCCTAAATTTCCACTTTTAGTTCACCAAGTCCTTGGCGCCACTTCAATTAGTCTTTTCATTTGTTATTCTAAATAGACGTAGTTAATTGTTGCTAACGTGAGACTGTGGTGAATATTCAATAACGATTGAAGAGATATGAATTACTTGATGCTTTGAATAATATCTTGCTATTTTTCTGATATTGAATTTACTTTTTAAATGCTAGAAAGGAAATTTATATTACAGAAAATGTGTAAGAGGATTATGAAACGTCCATCGTGTGCCAACGACGATGTTTACCTGACTGATTTTAATTTGAATGCATTAAGCTCGTTTGGCTCAAATAAAAAATTTAGAATTCCTTGTTTTAACAGAACTTGCTTCGTACCAGCTGCAAAACAGTGTATGCGACTACGAGGACCCAAAATAGGAGACTTGCTTTGAATTGAAATAAGAATCCGTTCAAGGCGGCGGTAAGTGCATTCCATTTTACCTACTCTGCAATAATGGCAAATCGGAATACTTATGAAGTCATCTCGCGTTATTATCAAATTTCCGTATAGCAATATTCACGAAGTGCTAAGAAGTTAATTGTGCATTTGTGTAATTATATTTGGAGAGAAATTAAATATATCTGTAGATCGGACGATATTAATAAAGTGTATAATTACGTCCCGCGTGTAGTACTACATTTTTATTCACTGTCTTATGATTAATAGTAGGTAAAACCCATATATATTTATGGTAAAACCAGTAAGACATGTTTATTTTAAACTATCGACTGTATTTACATTTGAACTTCCGTCTTTCATCACTGGGTGGCACCACTTTCCAAAAAGTTATTTTTTACTTAACTCTAAGCAGCAATTTTTGGCGACATGATATCAATCCATAATATATATTCATGATTCCAGCGTTGCCACACCTGCATTTCAGGAAATGATTCTCAGTTTCCCTTCATTTGCTTGTTAGATTTAACCCCCTCCTCCTCCGTGTAAGATTGTACGGACCCTACTCCAGTATTAATCTAATTTAAGTCGTCGTAAATACTTTGAAGCGTGTGAATATACTTACTTTAGATTGAATGACTAATGGCTAATGCTGCGATTTCAAAAGATCATAGGAGTATTTAGCATTTGGAAATGGCGTTTGTTTTCGCGGTATGCAACAATATGAAATCTTTCTGTCCGCCAAAATGAATCAGTGCGGCAATTGAGAGTGAGGGAAAGAATTCATGGAATTCTTGTGTGCCTATTTCGATTTTCTGAATATTATATTGAATTAATAGGGTAAGCTTTGTTTTTCTCCAATTATTTATGTTCTTTTGTCATTTTGGAAAAGTTTTTTTGTGGAAAAGTGTTTTGTTTGTTTGTCACTGTGCAAAATCAAAGTTTACCCTTTACATTCAAAATGTTTAGCAAATTCCACAAAGTATCGCCAGAAACCACCAACTTTTTTTCTGAATAGTATTTTAATTTTGTCAAATCAAAACTGAAAACTAATGAAAAGTGTGCAGAAAATCATATTTCGATTGATGAGCCAGTTTCACCTCTGACTGATTTCAGACGCGGAACAATCCAATCCGGACAACTAAACACGTCCTCCTTTGAACGACAGCTAATGTTTCTAGCAAACGTAGAACCAGAAGTGGGCCACCTGTTCATTGGGAATTATTCTGGATAATATAAAATATAGAGAATTATATTGCCAAATTTTACCGGATAATTTATAAAAACATCTTATTAATGAACTTTAAGGAATTTTTTTGGAAGCCAGAGCCATCTAGGAGAAAGAGTAAAAAAGTGTTATATATAAAATCTGTTATGGTGACATTTAACCAATTAAAAATAGTAAATAAATTATCTCCGGCCTCGCCGAAGCTTAAAGTAGCGCGAGCGAGATAGTTCCCTAATCATAATATAGACCATATTCGATGTATAAGTTTTAATTTCACCAGCTGTAAGACACACGAATTAAATATTGCATTATTAATGGTGCAATGAAAATGTTTTTTATGACAGAAATTGCAAGTAATCAAATAAAACTAACTAAACAAGTCTTAAACTTGACTCATTTTTTCACGCGGTACGTTTGAAACTCCATCAAAATGGAAGGTTTATTGTGATTCCAAAGAATTTACTGCAGTGACAATATGATTAATTTTCATAAATAGTTGACAAAACACACAAACTACTCACTGTTGGTTTTTGACGAGATGTAAGTGTAGGGAATGCCTCATTTTTAATGTAAGGTCTCTCTGGAGTGCATACACGTACCATTTCCCATGTAAAAGGGCTAGTATTTTTTGACAAATATCTCGGAAAGCAATGCGGTTAGGGGTTGAATTTTTTGTGTCATTTTATAGGTGAGATATTTTACTTTAAAATGAGACCAAATTCATTGATTTCTAAGTAAAATGATATTTAGCTCAAACTATCTTAAATACCCTACACCACCACTTTCAATTTTGTTTAAAAAAAGGCCTGGTTTTTGGTTCGTTCCAACTCATTTGGGAATCGTTGCCGTCTGTGGACTACTATAAGCTTATGACCCAAATTTCAGCGTAATAACTGAGTTTTTACGGCAATTAATGCTGGAAGAGACAGACAGACAGACGGACATAGCTAGTTTGACTCGTAAGGTGATGCTTATCATTTCTATATATATATATATATATATATATATATATATATATATATATATATATATATATATATATATATATATCCACTTGGCGAAAAACACTTGTAGTGCACAGATATAAAAAAAGGTCACAGGCGTGACTAGCAGTTACATATAGAGCACAAAAAAAGGTAAAACTCACAGAAATTTTGATATATTTCGGCGGACACAACCGCCTTCGTCAGAATGTTAGAAGGTAGTGACCTATATATATATATATATATATATATATATATATATATATATATATATATATATATATATATATATATATACTTTTCCATGGGTGCCACTCCTACTACAATGCGTTACGTTTCTGCTGTGACAAAATCAATAGATATACCCTAGCCACTTAGTGGCGTAGGGTATAAAAACTGCAACATCATTTCAGCAAGTGGAGAAGCAACGGATCCGTTGTATTTTTTGGGCGTGCAGCCACATTTTCTTTTCCATGTAAGTAACAATAATACCTGTATTGGTGCCTAGTGACACGCCGCGTGGCTGCCGAAAGTCAAGCCTGAAATTCTTGGGTATCGCAAAAAACCTTCCGTTTTGAAGGAGTTTCAGACGCGCCGCGCGAGAAAAATTAGTCAAGTTAAAGACTCATTTTGATGGTTTCATTTAATTACTTACAATTTCTGTCATATAAAACTTTTTTGTTACGCCATTAATAATGCAATATTTAATTGATGTGTTCTACAGCTGGTGAAATTAAAACGTACAATTAGAATATGGGCTCTATAATGACTAGGGAACTATCTCGCTCGGACTACCTTAAGATACAGAATAATGGGAGTATTTTGTAATTGAAATGCATAAAATACTAAATGATAAGCAGAATAACAGAATACCTTATTCATCTGCAATTCGATTGGTATAGGAATTGCTTGAGAAATGAGATTTTAGCTTTTTGGTACGTTACTGTAGACATTCTCAAAACTGCGCATGAGCAGTCATCTTATTAGGTGTTAGTCGGTTGTTACCAACTGCATATGAGGATTCATGGGCTGCGTAGGGTACTTTCTGGTGCATTCCTTCAAGCACACATGGCGTTAGATGAGACGAAATTTTGGTGTATCATTTCGTGTAATAAGTGGCTCATTTGCATTAGTTGCTATACTTTCTTAGAAATATCCATACGCCATGATAATGGATAAGACAAAAGTAGACGACCTACCGCTCATTTTAAGAGGAAATAATTTTTTTAAAGTGACGAGTACTGGAGGAGACAAAGTTACAGTTCAGTGCTTGATGTGTGAAGCAAATCATAACAGAATTACTATCATAAGTGGATTTTTGTAAGCTACTTCGAACTTCAGGACTCACTTAAAGGTAATCTATGAATTAATACATATTTAAAGGTAATCTATGCATGGGAAGCTTGTTATTATTTGATTAGAATTAGCATCTAAAAATACGGTAACCTTGCATGCTGAACCATTCGGATTTTAAGTATTTTCCTCATTCACACATTAATTTAACTTATTGATATCGGCTCGCCGAGGCGTGTTACCGAAGGCGCCTGCGAGTGAGATGATTAAGATCAGTGGTATCTCACGAGTAACTTAAACCTTATGCAAGATGATCTAGGAACCACCGCGCCCCCTACGTGGGTAGAGAGCCGAGCACACTATTCCCCAAAACCTCTTACGCAATGCTTGAATGGCCCCTAATGATGACAGCCTCATAAATAACAGAGATATACGAGTTATCCTTGTTCTCAAGACGACCACACTGGTTGACACGCACGAAGAGTTATAGTCCCCAATGAAATATCACCACCACTGGCAATTATTATACGCTGAGGGTACAATTTCTTTTGCCACTCTCTGCTTTGCAATGAGCCCGTCCTCAAATTTACAGGTTGAAGATTACTGTCTCATAAACCACGAATCGCACACCGAAGACACCTTTGGACAATTTAGTAAGGTTTAATTTGAGTATTTTTCTTCATTTTATGTAGTATTTACACTTCTTTTTGTTTTTAAAAATTTATCCATTGATAATCGTCGATGACGTTACTAAAGTTACTGAAGATGAGTAGAGATGAAATTTCCTCAAGAAAATTTTCTTTAGAGGATTACTGAAAAAGTTATACGTGAAAGTGCAGTTGGATAAATTTTATTGGCTCTCCTTGCAGCACAAATAAAGCGATAGAGATGGCGACACTTGTTAAGGCACCCGGCCTTACTTCTGGCACCGATGTTAATGCTAGACTTTCTTCATTGTTCACCCAACTTTCTCTGAATTCAAGACTCTCGCGAGATGAGACTTTCTCTTCATTGATTGGTTCATCCTTACAGTTCATGGACCCGTTTCTTCGAACACGTTCCTTCGCGAGTGGGTCACTCATAGTAGTTACGGAAAATCTTACGTAGGGACTTAGGACTGAAACAACAGAAGTGATCAAGAGGATTACAAACTGTTAATAGCCTATTATTCTCTTGCAATTAGTGACCCTAATGGCACCATAGTGACCTAACCTAGCAGTCTAATGACAAATAATTTAAATCGGCAAGTTTTTCTGGTTGGTGATTCTTAACATTTGCCCAGTACTGCTCTATGGATCCGAAACGTGGAAACTTAATAAGAGAGAGGAGAAAAAATTGATTGCATTAGAAAACAAGATGTTAAGAAAGATCTACGGACCTACAAATGAACAAGGAAGGTGAAGAAGAAAGTACAATAAGGAAAAAAGGGACCTTTACAAGAAGGCAGACATAAGTGAGATCAAATGCAGAAGAATGAGATGGGCAGGACATCTGCTAAGAAAAGAGGATGGATGTGTGATCAAGGAGGTAATGAGATGAAACCCAGAAGGCAGACTGGGAAGACCGCGACAAAGATGGTGGAACCAAGTAAAGTTAGATTTGGAGAGGGTTGGAGCTGCAGAGGAGAATGCAATGGACCGAAAGAGATGGAGGGGGTATGTTGGTGCGGCTAAATATCAACTTGGATATTAACGGCTTTGGGAGCAAGAGTTAGAGTAAGTAAGTATGCTTTTCTTGTGGGAAACCTCGTGATACCTGAGTAAGTATCTAACGCTCTGACTACCTGTCATACACCCTCGGAAAATCTCGATCCATTCATGTTAGGGGCTGATGCTTGGATGTATTTTTTTAAATATTGAGAGAAAGCAATTTCCTCTTACTGGTTGACTTGATTGAAATATATTTTTTACATGAAAGCTAAACAAGTATTCCAGTTTCACAAGGTGACGTGGGGAAGATTACCCTAAGGTTCAATCACAATTTCACTTAAGTGATTTTGAGCGATGTATTTTTTGCCATAACCCATAAAGATCAGTATAAGGTTTTTATTTGAAATAGCTATTATGTAGCCATGCGCAATATTGCAAGATAAACGCGTCATTATTTCATCCATTCCGAGGCAACATAGAAGTGCATTGCAGTCCTACAAAATTCTCCTATTGAGCTCTAAGACTGCGTTAAGGTTAAATTGGTGAATGACTTGGTATCTTCTTCTGCGAAATTTTCCTCCGGTAGGTTTTATCTCCTAAGCGTTTCTTTGCACTTCAGAGAAAGGAAAATGAGAAGCAACAACATGAAAGATGTGAGCGGGAATATTGATAGAGGATGAAGACTTTGGGAATAGACGGAATCAATACATCGATGAACTACCGAAATGAGGAGTGAATTCGGTAGAGCAGTAGAGGACCTAAAGAAAAAGAAAGCACCTGGAGAGGACAACATCAATGGAGAAATCATGAAAGCACTCGGAAGTAAAGCCAAGGATAACCTGTACGAGATAATCAGAAATAGTTACCAAAGCGGAACACTTTCAAAGGAGCGTAGTGATTGCAATACCGAAGAAGACAAGGACCGAGAGATGTGAGGAGCACCGAAACTTGAGTCTAGTGCCGCATGCATCACAAATACTTGCACGAATAATAAGCCGAAGAATGGAAAGGAAAATTGAAGACAGCCTATCGGAATACCAGTTTGGATTTAGGAAGAGCAGGAATACTAGGGAGGCCAGGCTCTGCCTTAGAGTAATCGTGGAGAAAACAATACATGTGAACAACCATTGTATGTCGCATTCGTGGACCTGAAGAAAGCCTTCGACAACGTTGAGTGAAACAGACTGCTGGAAAAACTCCGAATGGATTACGACGACACAAGAATTATCTACCAATTATACAGGAGACAAGTCTTTACAATGTAAATGAGAGACGGAAGCCAGATAGGAGATAAAATTAACATTGGAGTAAGACTAGGATGCAATCTCTCACCAGCAGTATTCAACATGTACTTGGAGGAGGCCATGCGAGAAGCGCAAGAAACTGGACTGAGGGGAATAAAGATAAATAGAGAAGAAATAAAGATGCTCCGCTTCGCAGATGATATCGCAGTCATAGCTGGAAGTCGCGAGGATCTTCAAAGGTCACTTAACGTCATAGACCACGTTCCCCAAGAATACAACATGAAAATCAATAAGGTGAAGACCAAAATCCTAGTATGCGGAAGAGAGAAGCTGAATGTATAAATCACCCTCAGAGGAGAAGAATTAGAGCCAGCGGATTCCTTCACCTATCTCGGAAGTACCATCACGAGGGACGGAAGAAGTACAACTGAAATCAAGCGGAGAATATCCCCAAGCTTTGAAGGCGTTCATGGGAAAAAGACAACTGCTGTGCTCAAAGAAGATAGGACTAAAAACCAGGAAACAGTACGTGAAAACCTTCGTATGGAGCGTAGCACACAATGGATCGGAAACGTGGGCCATTGGAAAAGCTGACCAGAATAGACTAGAAGCCTTTAAAACCTTGTACTGGAGGAGGATTTTGAAGATAAAATGGACGGAAAAAATAAGAAATGATGAAGAGTACGGATGAGAAGAAGAGTAAAGGACCATATGAAACACCATACAGAAAAGAAGGACGAGATGGATCGGACACACCTTGAGACACAATGGGTTTGTGAAGAACATAATTGAAGGCTAAATAGAGGGAAAATACCCCAAAGGAAGACCCTGGAATAAGTCCATGGACCAAAGAAAGGGAAAAGTACATGGGAAGAGATACCACGAGTTAAGAGAACTAGCTTTAGATGGGGAAGGGTGGAGGGCTGCAGTCAGCAAGAGGTGAAGTAAAAGGGAAGGTGAAGTAAAGGAAATTGAAACCATCGCGAAAGAGTGGGAGAATATGAAAACTGACATAGTAAGAGCGGCGGGAGAATCAATCGGGTCAATGAAAACGACGTGACGAGGGTAAAGAAGTAGATTACGGAAAGAATTATTTGGAAAATGGTGGAGAAAAGTAAGTGGAGAAACGTCCACACTGACCTGCGCAAGAGGAAGTACAAATCAGTTCCAGGAAATGAAAAAGCTGCAGATAGCAGGATGAGTATGGGTGATGTGGTCACGAGCATCTTGTGCCCTTTGTCGATCTTGTGATGGACTGGATTTATTCTCGTTGGCAACCCTGTGGCGGAGGGACTGAAAGTCGAGTGTCCCTCAAAAAGTGGATATAATTACTTTAGTATCATGTAAAGATCGATGTGTGATGTGGTGGAATAATTATAGTCATAAGCCGAATTGGCAGAAGTGAAACATTTACAGTTTACCACTAATGAAATATATAATATTCACTAGGTTTGATGTTGCTACGTCATCTTCACGTTGCAATTCAATTATACTAAAATATAGTTCTTGGAATTGAGAGGAAAAATGATCTTTACACTTCGTATTTGTCTGAAAATCATGTTTTTAGCTGAAAAATTTCACATTTGTCTCATAAATCAACAATAGCATATTTCCTTGACAATCAGAGATTTGATTTTCAAAGGATATTCACGCCTCTAGCATTTAAATATCACATTTGCCTGCACGCCCATGATAGCACGTGGAAAGACAATCTTTATAAGAAGGGCCCAGAGTCCCAAGGGACATATGGTAAATTGCTTTAGGGGGTGATCGATAAATTCAATGCATATTTACAATTATAGTCCTCAATGTCTATTCTCAAATTAGCTCTCGTAGGGGCACTGCATGTATATGAGAGAACACATAGGTATTAAACGATACACGTAAAGGAATTAAATACACTACACAAGCAATTAAATTTGCAAGATACGTGCAGCGAATAGAAATGGTTATAATGCCTCTGTTGATAGAACAGAACGGTTTATTTGCTCCGGAGATTTTTCCAACGCCTCTCGACGAACGTCGGTAGTGATGTGGTCACGAGCATCTCGCGCCCTCTTTGTCGATCTTGTGATGGACTTTGGACTTTATTCGAGTTGGCAACACTGCGACGGAGGGAGAAGAGAAGGTGGAGAGTTGAGGAGTGGGACGCAGTGTAAGTGGAGGAAGGAGGGAGTGGTTTTAAGGATAAGTCGTCGGAGGGAGAACTCCCTGGGAGAGTCAATGAATAAGTTAAGAGGGGCGTTTGTCGGAGGCAGCAGCGTCATTCCTCCACGGCCCTCTTTTGTGCCTCCTCTTCGTGTTTGTGCGTGAGTGAGAAGGAACTCTCGTATGAGAGGGGGAGGGGGGCGTGGCAGAATCGTATAAGGCGCAATGAGGGAGGGAATTGTGTGCGGGAACGGGGCCTCCCCTGGTTGGTCGACGGGCCCTTGCTCTTGCCTTTGCGTTTGTGTCCGCGTTGCTCCGACGACCGACCTCCTCAGCGACCCCGACCCCGGTAATGGCTCCAAGGCAAGAACGAAAAATTGAATTCTCTCTTCGCGGATATGTCTTCTTAACGTCCATTTATCCCTATCGAAGTTTTATCCTTTTCGGTACTCGGTTTCATTATATACTCGACTTAGCAGAGCGACTAGACTTACGAAAAACTTCATAAATCTATATTGCCATCGCACATTTTATCAAGAAATAAGTCACAATATAACAAATGAATTCAAGCTTCACTTTGTGGAACCTCTCCATATCGAAAATCACAATATTTTAGCATTGGTTCACTAAATATATGTATTCTTTACCTTTCTTCTTTGTGATGAAACCCGGGTTGTAAAGAATAAATATATTTAGTTGGCCAATACTAGAATATTTTGATTTCCGTTAAGGAATAAGTCACCTGAGAGCAAAACTCAGAATTCAAGATCTTGACTTAGTTTTGTTTAGACAGGGTCTAATGATGCGATAGCGCCCCTATTTCCCCAAATCCAGCTTAGGAAATGAAAGGTCTGCTCGATATTTAACTCACTAAACTTTTTTCACCTCCAGGAAAGCTGTAAATCAGTCATTATTGTGTCATCATCAATGTAGATCTGTCCTAAGACAGGTTTCAGCTGAACTCCTCCAACCTTCTCTATTATGCGCCCACATTTTCACCTCTTGGTAACTCCTGTTCTCCCTCAAACCCCTCAACATAGCAAATTTTCTTCTTCCTTCCTTGCCTTTTCCTTTCACATTTCCTTCCATTATCTTACTCAGGAGGCAGTCATGCCTCATGACATGCCCCAACCAGTTTGCCTTCCTTCTTCTTACTGCATTCATGATTGATCTTTTCTCGTTCATCCTTTCCAAAACTTGGTCATTCCTCACCTTATCCGTCCACCTCACTCTCATCATCCTTCTCCATAACTACATTTCAAAACTTTCGAGATACTTCATTTACTTTTTCCTATAGGTCCAAGTTTCTGATCCATAGAGGACCTCCATACAAATCATTTAGCAAATCTCTTCCTTAGGGTAATAGGTATTTTATTGGCATTTAATAGAGCTTTTTTTTCGATAAGTGTACATCAATTATCAATTATTGATAAGCAGCGTGGCGTCATGCATGCGGACATGAAGTTTAATATCGAATTACTTTTCCCTTCATATGGTTGAATTAGAAAATTTATCCCAACCACGCTTTTCTACAGATGTGTTTCTTTTTCTTCATGTCTTCAACCATTTGAATATTCTTAGCTTTTGATCTTCTCATCTATCTTACTTCTCCTTTTCTCTGGGTTTAGTTTTTTGATTGGAGTAATATTTTTTTTAAATATATGTCATTAAAATTTCAGTATCAAATGAACAAAAATTGGCAGCTTTTATGTTTAACCTCCAAATTTTATTGTCGCTATATTATTTATGGAAAGAGAGGAGTACCATATATTCACAAAACAAATATGTTGAACTCTAAAGCACTTGGTTATATGATTTTTTTATAAAACACTAAATTACACTAAATTTAAAACACCCTTAAACACGAAATTTGAGTATTTTTTGTATTTATGGGTGGTATAGTGTGAAAATGATGCCACTGTGATTTATAGACGTAATCTATCAAAATTGATTTCAAATTATGGAATGGCTCAAGATTAAAATGAGTGACACTTACCCTTTACTTGGATCATTTACGATCCATTATTGTTTCCAACTTCCTGCCGAAGCCTTCTCATTGCTTTCCAGCCTTTTTTATCAGCAGTCTAGTCCAATTAAATGTAAAAAATACTCAAATATATGGACATGATTGCCTTTAATATTTTCAAAACTTTTTGTAGCTAAGTGTAAATTTTGCTGAAGAATAACTTGTGAATTAAAATTGTGCAGTATTTCTTAAAGCTTTTACGCTTTTCCCAAATCGCCGAGTGCACGAAAAAAAGAAGCGAAAGTACAATTTTCAGTTACAATGTAGTAGTAGCATAAAGGCATAATCTTGACTCTTTGCTGATAAAATTCTTCAAAAATATTTATGGAGTGTGAGTGACCTACTTTTCTTAATACTTACAATCGTCTTTGAACATCTTTCGTCGAGGGTACTCTGTTTCATCACGAAATAAACATTTATAACAACCATTGCTTGTGTGATGGCATTTTTTTCGATTATACCTTTGCATTTTTAAATCTGTTAATATCTTTAGTCTCGACAAAGCATGATATATTGCTTTGATCATTATTCCGAAACATTTTCTGTGCCTTCGTCTGCACTAAAAGATACGGGTTGAATTAAAGTTTAGGCAAACCCGAATTTACAATAGAAGCAATGGATAATAGACTCCTATGAATGTATTTAAGAGTTTCAGGTCGACGGGGGACTCGTATTCATGTGCTTGCAACACGCAAGTGTCTAAAATTTCTCCCTGCTGATAGTTACCTGGACCGAAATGCATGGATTATCCTTGATTCTATCGACAACTCGGATAATTATTTAATATAATTCAATTGCAAATTCCTCGGTCTTTAAGTTACACTTCTTGAAAGCTATGAAACTATACATTCATTGCGCTAGGAATGAAATTATGTGTTTTTACTTGTTAATTCCGTAAATGAGTGCAGCTTAAAGATATCCGATGTGGCAAGGGCATTTCTTTGGTTTAATTAATGTGCTTCGATTTCCTTCCATCGTCATAAAACCCTCCCTAAGTATTATCGGAAACAGTAGTCGGTTTAAGCTTACTTTTTGTGAGGATAGGTCTGTCTAAGTAAGAGTGTTTCGCATAACCGCTACGGCCAATTAAACTAATCGCCCAAGCTTACCTCAAGAATTTTGGTGGCGTTAGTCTGTGAAAAATGCATGAATGATTGTTACAATGCTTGCCTACTTTGAAGAAATATAGTTTATTTATTCAATTTTTTGTATTTAGTTGCAAAAGTACTTAAGCCCCAAGCTCTTTTAAGGTAGTTTGAGCGAATATCATTTTACCTAGAAATCAATGAATGTCTCATTTTAAAGAAAAATGTATCCCCCTTCCATTGAAATAAAAAACTCAACCCCTTAACGTATTACTTCCCGAGTTATTTGCCAAAAAATACCAGCCATTTTATATGGGAAATGGTACGTGTATGCACTCCAGAAAGACCTTATATTAAAAATGAGGCTTTCTCTACACTTACATCTCGTCAAAATATCAACAGTGTGTAGTTTTTATGTTTTCTCATATATTTTTTGACAAATTTGAGCACAAAGTTGATGACTCGTTGTCCCGCAGTCACGTGGCTTCCGCAAGATAACACTGGAAGTTCTCAAGATGTCCCCAATTTAATAAAACGTAATCAAGCGGGTCGCAATATTTCAAATTCTTTCAGTCCCGAATTTTGGACTCATTTTTCCACCATATCTGTATTTTGAAAATTAAAAAGGAGAGAATTTCGAGAAAAATCTCGTTTCGTGATCTCCTTTGTCGTTTTGCGGAATCCAAAAATATGTACCCTTTTTGAAAGTTTAAGCTGTTGTCTGATGAAATGCGAGTCCGGGACTACGCTGAATGTGTGCGAGGAATCTTTTATTTGTAAGCCAGAGCACAATGGCCTCCAGAATCCCTATAAGTGTGCGGTTTGAAAGGAAATGAAAGTTAAATGGAAGTGCGAATGCGAAGCGCGGATGAGGGGAATTTTCCCCATGGTCTCTCTCTCTCTCTCTCTTATCATTTGCCCGGTTATAATCGAGCTCCCAATAAAATCAACGATTTTGACGAAACGGCTGAACTAAATGTAATTATTTACACAAAGTGTGTATGGTGTGCGATTGAGGATGGAAAATCAGATGTTTTTATATTTTAAAAGGCCCAGACTGTCATACACGGAATGTTTCAGTTATTTTCAGGTGTAACAGAAACTTAAAGCAACAAATGAGTGATTTTCCAAGCCAATATAAATTAATTTCACCGGACCATGCCCCTCCTTCCCCGCGACTCACAAAATGATTAATTAAGAACTAGCGGAATGAACCCGTTGAAATTCAACGGGTATGTAAAACACTGAATTTATTTTATACTATCGAAATATATCGATATATATCACATATAATGTAATTTTTATGGATTATATGGATTCGTTTATTTCAGAAAATGCGTTCTGAGCCTACATTAACCATATGTTCGGCTTCAACAATGCTATCGGTCGTCAAGGGAACAGCGCAGAAAAAACGCTGTTTTCAGCAATTTTATGATTGTTTTTTCAGAATTTAAAGTATAACAGCCAGAAAGCAAAAATACATTGCAAGAATAAGAATGTTTATTTATTTTTCTTTCCAATGATTTTCGTCACGACCTTGTCCAACTATTATTTCAAATTTAAAATTGCAAAAGAAAAAAGGTCTTCATGCCAGAAAAGCGAAATTTACATTTATTTCTCATGGAAACGCGTTTACTTGTCTGGAGTCGGACCGGAGACCATACGGTTAACAAAAAGTAGCCATCAACCTTCCCAGTGACAAAATAAGTCATGTTATAAATTTTTACGTCGTTCCGTGCAGTGGTTTGGTAGTTATAAGTGACCAAAATTTCGCACTTTCTTTTTTATTTATCGATAAGGAGAAGATGAAAAACCCACGATAGTATTGTGGACATTAAAGATTGGTTTTTCCTTTGCCATGGATTCTCGCGATACTGATTAAATCTCTTTGCTGATTGCACTTGATGAGAACCCATCTTGATTATTTACAATTAATCACTCCCATTAGTCCTGCATCCATAAAATTCCTTTCTCTTAATTTATCACGCTACTGATACTCATAGTTTCACAAGGTACACAATCCAGCACGATACCTGGTGAACTAGTCGGTAATGGATTTTTATGACGGAACACAGTGTGATTGGTGCCGTCTTAAAAGTATTCACACGGTCATTGTACTTATGCTAGAAGGGAAGCGGCATTTTCATTTATATCTCATCGCTAATGCCACAGCATTGAGGTAACCAATCAATGACAGCAGGCGAATGGAACAGCATTTGGGACTGCGATTTTTATTTGTTGTTATTTTCGCAGCTTGATGATTACTTAATGCCAAATGATAATAAAATAGGCGCTTGTATCGGAAATTAAAGATGGCAGAGTATCAGTTAAAGCTAACATGATTGATCAAAGGCTACTTGGTCCTACGGGGAGATAGTAGAAAACAATTATTGCATCAGTTTTGAAATAAGCAGATCAGCCATTAAGCTTGTTTTCCGGCATACTGGGTCTGCATCATACGATACTAGAAATCTATCATGCAAGCAAGTGTCCTCAATCTTGTGCTGTATCAAGTATCGTGTGATACAGGCCTTTATTTACTATTAAGTATTCGTCCAGTATTGTTCCTCAGTCAGTAATTTTGTCCCATTTTGATCTTCAACCTACATCACCGATTTCTTCTAATTATTATGATATTTCGCATATGCTAAATTTTGGGGTCTTTTATTTTGCAACCCGAAATATAGCAGTGTGTGTAGTGCCTCTGTCATTCGGATCGAATGGATTGCTCAGAAAATACAATCCGAATAATTAGGTGTGGCCAGATGTCAATCTTGGCTACGTTTAATTTATTATAGACACGGCTGGTGACCTAACCCCCTCTGTCACACGCTCATGCGGCGGCTCGCATGGTAGTATGTAAATGTAGAACAATAGTGTTGAAATAGAAAAATGTGTTAATCATGTCAAACTTTTTGATATTTTTTGTGGAGGAAAATGTCGATCAAAGACGTGCGAGAACAATCGTGATATCATTGCTTCTTTTTTAAGATTAACTGAAGGAGTCAAAAATTTGTGTGCCTTCCTCATCCATAAAATGGAGATGCTTTCTTCTGAGATGTAACTTTACATGGCAAAAATGCTTACTCGATGAATGTTTCATGCCTCCTCCTGAAGTCTCTCCAGTTAGTTGCGACATCTCTATCACATTGCATCGGCCGTAAATATCCTTGAAATTACATTACTATGAGGTATTTTTCTTTGATAAGTTGTTTCTCTCACATTCCTGCTTCTACCATTTAACATTGAGTCATTTACATACAAGGACTTTGTGGAAGATTTAATGCCAGATTTTATCTAAAACTTACTCTCAAAAATTTTGTTCTTGTTTGTAACAAGCATTTGTCATATGCTTGTCCGTCACCTTGGCATGCTCGTAATTAAAATATAAATATATAACAGATTGCTCCAAGGTGACTCCATTTTCCTCTTCCATTGCATATTCTGACTAGACACGTGTCTTAGCGCTCAGCGAAGTACTCGGGTAAAAATAGTGAATGGCGATGCTCACTCAAGCGGAAAATGAGAATTGCAGTGCAGTGGATTTCCTTTTCCAGAAGTGTAAAGCAATGGATCCGTCTCCCTTGTGCGACACAGCTGTGTGTTAATACTGAGACAGGGAGGGTGAAAAAATGGTTCCGTCAATCGCAATGGACTGGAGGTGATAAGTTTCGGGACATGAGCAGAAATACTAGCATTTTTTCAAGAACCTGAGGCCTTTCACTTTAAACCACCGAGCAATTACAACTTAATGACTATTTAAATTCACCCAAATTTACCGACCATACGGGTACCCCTTGACAAGCCTCGAGAGGGGCGACATTAGCATAACAGCCTTCAAGTGAGACATTTCAATTATGGTTCATCATAAAGCAGGCGGCGAAACCCGGGGGCGTGCGAAACAAAATACATGGGAAACTGAGAATATCTACATTTTTTGCGAATACCACCCCTTGGAAAATTGCAACCCTACATTTTGACGATAAGCAGTAATTTTAACAGCCAGTATAAAATTGAAGTTGTATTCACATCGTAAGGAAAATAGAAAAGTAAAGTATAATAAGGTTGGGAAATATTTTGCTAATGGTGGTATAAATAGGATGACGGCCCAGTTATCTGAAATATTTTATGCATTCTCAAGGCACAAGCAAGGTCTGAAATCATTTGGGGAAGTTCAAATGAGGTTGAAAAATTATGATTGTAGTTAATTTCAACCTTTATAAGTGACAGGAATATCACAGGAAAGATGCTGTGGGTTGTATATGTCATAGGAAATCGATCGAGAGGGTAAAAATGAGCGCCTCCTGATGAGCCTCTTTGATCTTACCAGTTAAGATAGTGCGAGCGAGGTAGTTCCCTAATCATAATAGAGACCATTTTCTAAGTATACGTTTTTATTTCACCAGCTGTGAGACACACGAATTAAATATTGCATTATTAATGGTGCAATAATATAGAGTTAAATGACGGAAATTGTAAGTAATAAAATGAAAATATCTAAATTAGGTTAATTGTGATGCCGAAGAATTCACTGCGGTGACAATGTGATTAATTTTCAAAAACAGTTGAAGAAAACGCAAACTACACTCTTGATTTTTTGACGAGATGTAAGTGTAGGAAATGCCTCATTTTTAATATAAGGTCTCTCTGGAGTGCATACACGTACCATTTTCCATGTGAAAGGGCTGGTATTTTTTGACAAATATCTCCAAAAGTATTGTATTAAGGGGTTGAATTTTTAATGTCAATGGATGGGTGATATATTTTTCTTTAAAGTGAGACCAAATTCATTGATTTCTAGGTAAAATGATATTTTGCTCAAACTACCTTTAATGCAATATTCTATTTGCAATTGAAATTCCATTTCTTCCAAATAGTTTTGCCTTTTTTTGACCGCGCACGCCCATTAAGGTGTGAATTGAGGACCGTAAGTCGTTTCAATGTTCAGCGGTGTGCAAAACTTAGAAATCTCGCGCTGCAGTGGATGCAGTAGCGTAATATTACCTAAAGACACTCGGTACAAGTTTTTGTTCCACCTTCAAATTGAATCTGAGACTTGCAAGATCGCTTTTAGATCCTTACAAAAGCGGACGCATATCCCAGTCTTTTTAAGCTTTCTCACATTCTCTCTTCGCCTACACAGAATTGCGTCGAATAAATTTCAACGGGGCGCTATCTACTTCATCTTGCTCGGGTAATTGGCGTTCTCGGGGCGTCCTTTTAATATATCTTCCCCCCCCCCCTCCAGCTCTTAAGGGAGCCCAATTAATGCGATGAAGGAGGGAGGGTGGGGGGCCCTTCAAGACCCGATTCGGTGCGGCAAAAGTAAGCGGCGCGCGCAGCCTTTCACTAGACGCGCCGTAATTTTTTTTTAAGCGTCCGCAGTAGAAGCAACTCGATCGCCATGAAACGATGCCACCCACCCACCGTACCTCTCAAGAAATATGGAGGGGGAATGAATTGGGATTCTTCCTGGGTTGATCACGAGCATTAATTGCCGATTCATGCATTTATACCCTTTTGATAGATCCTTGTTCTAGACCGGTGTTTTCCAAACTTTTTCAAACTTTTTCCTCCTAAAACCTTTACTCAGCGCCCCAAACCATAGGCTTTAAAATTGGTACGGAGGCTTCTGCGGTGATTTATTGTGTTCAGTTTATTCGGATCTTTCCCACGTTGCTTCATTAGTAAAATGTAAGATAATCACCAGAGAAAATGAATATTTCCCTCGGCTAATACGAGAGGCGATTGAAATAGCGAAGCACCAAGAAAATTTCAACAGGGAAGACGGTTATGCTCTCTCATCTGCGTTCATCTACATCTACGTCATACCCTGCAAGCCACCCAAAGGGTGTGTGGCAGGGGGTGCTTCCACACCAGGCATGCATGAATGATATGGTAGAACACCGAAATTACATTGAAACCCGCGTACCACACATGCAAAGCGCCAATTAAAAACCTAATACCCGAGAAACATTCTATCTTCAATCGTTCCAACATGCAAGGGATACAAAGACTACTACTACAGATTCAAATCATGCAAAAATGAGAACATCAATATTTACATCATGCATAAATAAGAGAGTAGAGAATATAATGAGGAAGATTAAATGTTGCCTATTGTCACTACTCGAACTATTCATGACGACGTTCACAACTGTTATTGTCCCGAATGGTACGCGGAAAAAATGACATTTTATATCTTTCGGTTCTACAATCTAGCTCTCTAATTTTATTGGCGCGATCTAATCTGCCGTAGTACGAAGGGGTTAATAGTATGTTTTTTACATCTTCAGTGAAATGATTTTCCTGAAATTTATTTAGGAGGTTAAGCCTATAATTTAATCTATGCTGTGATAACTATGCGTTCAAACGTCTTTTGCAACAATTGGATTCAAAGGTCCAGACGGCCAATTAACGTGCGCCTGACTAGCTCAGGCGTTAGGTATATAAAAGAACATGAATCTCTGCAGCTCATTTAGGATCTGACGACGCTAGCTGTAACGTTAGCGAAATTGTTGTCCGTTAAAATGAAGCAACGCGGAAAAACCCGAATAAATTGAACTCATAGGCTTTAAAGTCATGAACTGTATGAACAAAGAAAGATACTTATAAAAAAGCTAAAACAATCGTTATTAAACTACAGTTGATTGCAAATCCAATGGAGAGATGATTTACTCATCCCCGGACATGTATATTCGGTGAGGATCCAGCCTCCAGCGCCCCTTGAAGCCCCCTTAGATAAAAGCACCCACGGTAGCGCCACTTTGGGAACCACTGCTCTAGACCAGTGATTTCCAACAGTTTACTCCCGTGGCGGAGAACTTATAGATAGATGGAAAAATAAAAATATTCAGATGAAGATGGTGAATTGTTTTGAAGAAATTGCCATGAGAAAAATTCTGCCTGTACCGGGAATCGAACCACGGACCTTTGTTTTGCCGGACCAATGCGTAGACTACTTCGCAATCCATGCTTCCCAAAATCGCCATGGGAATTTGGAAGCCTGGATAGCGGAGTTGTCTGCGCATTGGTCCGGCGAACCAAATGACCGTGGTTCGATTCACGGTACAGGCCGAATTTTACTCATGGCAATTTCTTCAGATAGAAAGATAATTTCATTGCTCCACTTCGCATCTATTTTTATATGAGCATGAATTCTTAAACGTGTTCTTTTGCAAGCTTGGTGCTTAATTTTGGCAGAGTTAAAAACGCTGATAAAATAATTATTGAATTCATTTGATAGTGCTGTTTCTTCAGACAGCTTCACCATCTACTTTTAGAGACAATAACTTTTCACCGGGTGCCACTTTACCGGTTAATTCTTTAAATAATCTCCATTGTTCTTTAGGATTATCCCAATACTCTTAAAAACTTGTTCATGCAGTATTTATTTGAGGCTTTCCTATGTTTAATTCGCTGATTATTTCGGAGTTTGATGTACTTATTCCTCAAACTAAGATTGCTAGGTTGACGTTTACTCTTTTTAAATAGATATTTTTTTCTGTTAACAAGTTGCAACAGGTCATTAGTCATCCATGGTTTCAACTTTTTCGGATCTTTTTCAGTGCTATAAGGAAATCTAGCAAGCTGTAAATAAGTGGTAGGTTCCTCAGTAATCAATTTGAAGGCGTTACAAGGATTATATTCATTGAATACCATGGACCAATCAACGTCAGCTACTAATGACTTAAACTAATCTAAAATCAACAAGCACGGTCAATGTACAAGCTTGTTGACTTTAGGTTAGACGCGCGGAAAAATCTGTGATGGCCAAGAAAAGCTTGGAATAACAGTCAAAATATAAATATCTAACTTATGTAAGTGGTAATACTGTTTAAAATGGGTGACCAAGCTGCGCGCATATCTCTAATTGCAGTGAACCGTTGCCCAATAGGACTGGTTCCTTATCTTTATATGCTCCATGCATCAAATACGCTCTCTTATTTCTTAAAATCATAATTTATTTTAAAATTAGATGGATTGAATATAACTTTGAGCTAACCCTACACGGGTGATGATGGCAGTAAGAAGTAAAAACCCCGCGTAAGGCCAAATAACACTTTAATATCAAATCAACAAGGATGAACAAATAAAAATAAGCAACGGCACTCGGACGGAAACCCGGTGAAGGGTAGGCAAGGAAAGAATCCAGTTAGGAGAGAATTAAAAAGGAAACACGGGAGGGAAAGGAACCCAAGCTTACGTGACCTGGTAGAGCAGAGCCGAAGCGTCGTCGAGGAGAATTCTCCAACTGGTCAGCCATCCACCGGCGCGGCGTGGCGAGAACCCCAATGCTCCCCCAGTTCCTCTCGCCAGGCCAATATAGCTATAGTTCACCCGACGCATTTTACGGGAGCGACTAACAGCACTCCCCCCGTTTGACAACCGGCCGTTTTGCAATTTCTTCTGGGCCCTCGCTAATATGCGATTCACCCAGTTCCGTAACTGCCGACATCAGTCCACCGCTGCTTGGATGTTTAACAGAAGTTTGGGCAGCACGCTACCTAGGTCGTTGCGCGGCCGCTCTAATGCAGTCTGATCCGCTAAGCACGGCTCAACTTGTTAAATCAATTCAAAATGAAAAAACAAATATGAAGCATATTGAAAAGATTTATATAAAAATCAAATTTGCAAGAATCCCACAAAAATTTATTTCATTCCATGCATACATCTTTTCTATACGTAGACTCTACAGGTTCAGGCTTCACTTCGTGGAAGTTAACACCTAATATCCATGCTTAAAGAATACAATTCTGTACTTTTCCACAGAATTTTATTTTGGATGGTACTACGCGTTTCACCGACTGGCGGCATCATCAGGTACTCAATCAGTAGGTACCTGATGATGCCGCAAGTTGGGGCAACGCGTCGTTCCATCCAAAATAAAATCACATGGAAAAGTTAAATATTCTATTTTTTAAGTCTGGTGTTTTTATATATTTTTATCTAAATTTCAAAGATTCATAAGCCAATTAATATTAATTTCTCTCATTTTTATTTGCACTGTGTAAGATTTTTTTCGTAACGTGGAACTTATTTGCTGAAAGAAACCCGCTCATCTTCCAGTGTCCAATCAATGTATATATTTTATCTTGATTGACACAAGGGACTTCGAGTCCCAACACCCATATGTATGCCATCGCAATAGTGGTGATCACAGTTCAATGGAGAGATAAACTATGTAGAGATCGTTCTCCTTATTCAACTCCTTCATCGGCAGTCTATTAAAATTACACAAAAGTAGAACTCTCAGTTAACATTAAGTTAACGTATGGTCAATCAAACGTTAGCCAGCCACTTAAAAAACGAGAGTCGAGGAACTTGTGCCGTGAACATGAACTAAATTTTTTTCTGTGAAAGTTTATTCCCGTTTTCACACTCATAAAAGGCTTTTGAAAAATCTTAGTATTTCTCATTTAGCAATTCTTGTAGCTGGAAATATTATATTTTTTACGATGAAATTTTTATCTACATCAACATATTACCCTACAAGCCACCTTAAGGCTGTTTGGCAGGAGGTAACTTGTCACCATCATGCTCTGTAGTGTAAAAATTAACTGAGAAATGGAAGAGAAACTATTTAATTAATCTATGATGTAACCACGTTGACGTGATTCTAGATATGCTGGAAACATGCAAATCATGATGGGGCGTATCAGGGGATGCATAGTCTATTAATCAGCTACACTATCTGGATAAAAGTTTCTTTTGGATTTACTGCATAATAATTACTATTTCAGCAAAAGTTTCGCCTGGCTATTCTGCCGGCTTCGTCAGGCTTTTCGAGACAAGAATCATACATAAATAAACAAACTTCGGTGGTTATTATGTGACAGAATTTCTTATACTTGAATTTTACAAAAGTCTTTTCCACCTATAAGGGAGTTTGTAGCCATCCTCTCTGTTTCAGTTGTTTGGTCATTTTTCCATTTCAATGGCTTCCCTGACGACCTGCGGATAGTAGCTGCTTTCTTTACATATAAATTTCGCCCTTTTGACAATACTATTTAGTCTATACTGTGACCTTCTTGGAAAAGTATGTGCTCAGCCACGGCAGAGTGATACCAATCTTTCTTTCGGATAGCCCGTTCGTGTTCCTTTAGTCTGTATCCTATGGCCCTCTTTGTCTGGCTAACATATGATTTTCCACACTTACAGAAAACTACAGAAAACTACAGTAACTACAGAAAACTTCGTATATGTCTTCGAACATTGTAGGAGATAATGGATCTTTAGCTCTTCGAAGATGATCATGAACTTTGGAGGTTATTTGGATGAATTATAACTCAGTAAATCCAAAAGACACTTGTATCCAAATTCAAATTAACTGCGTGAATCTACGAAAAAAGTTCAGTTACACTATCTGTTCACTAACCTATTTCAGTCTTAATGCAGCCATTACGGTCTCTTATCGATCGCGAAAAAAGCGAAATATTACCCTCTTTTTGTTCCGCCATCTATTTTCCTCATTATATTCTCATGATCTGATGTGCCGCAGTATGTTGGAGTTTGTGCGGTATTACCTAATAAATTCGTTGGAAAATAAATGAGTTTTGAATTTACATAAAAGATTGATTCTAATTTTCAATCGGCCGTTTAGACTCATGTTGTTGCAATGGGTCGGAAGCACTAACGAAACTATCATGTCTGCCGTTCACGTATCTTTCTGATCTTCTCTGCACGCGTTCCAGATCTGTTTGTCAGCCTACGACATGAGGATTCAAAAAAATGGCCGAGTGTTCCAAATGGGGTCTAACAAGGGAGAAGTACCTGATTTAACTGACTTATCGTCGCACTGCCGAGTAGCCTTTTAACAAATCATAATTTACGATTAGCTTGACCAGTTATTTCCCGAATATGTTTGCTCCTCGAGATATCATTACTTAGTTTAACTTATTGTTAGTTGTGTTATACAGATTCTACAGTCTCTAATTGGGCATGCTGTATCCTATAGCTATATTGATGGAAGTGTTTCCTTATACAGGAGTTCAATAAGGTATCGGCCTCCCTAGAAGCCATTTATCGCAATACAGATGCTATATTTAGACTGGGCTTTTGGATGGAGTGGTGCCTAGTATCTTGAGTTGGAACCCTGATAATACATGAGTTTTTTCATTGGATTCCTGAGTGATACATTTGTTTTGTGGAACCATCTTTGATATCTTCCGTTTAGAGCAGGCTAATGCCTACGCGTGGGATTTTTTTCTTTCCTCCACATATTCTCAGACCCGACGTTTAACTAGCTTGTCTACTATTTCAGTGGTGCAAGTGGCGTCACATATCGGCCGTATCTTGAAAAAAAATACCAAACAACGTTTAAGCCAATTTTTACACTTTATAGCTAACGACCATTTATTTTCCAGGGCGGAATATGGAGTAAAGATTACGTGAAAAATTAGTAGGTTTCCTCTTAACATTATTCATATTGCAGTGAGTTTTCAACTTGAGGAATTCATTGGTATTATTTCTCGGTAATTAGCTGAAAAGTCGTGAATTTAAAAAAAATGGTATTTTGGAATGAATTTTTTTACTTAAGGCAAATAAGAATTACGCTCATTTTCTACTAGAGAACAGGATTTAAATCATCGGCTTCTGTCATGGAGTCTTAACTGTAATTACTGATTTGGCCATTGCTTAAATTAAGTATTAATTTAATCGCGATGTTTTGGTTTCATGAATATGTTTTTGTTGAAGTTTCATGATTAATGTATGAATCCTTCTTTACAGGTGAGTTTCTGACGTCGCCTGTTACCATGGTGCTTAGGAACCGTTGTGGCGTGCATTTCTTAGGTAAAGTACTCATACCTCTTTTTAGCAAATTGACTTGGATTTTGACTTTTGCACCTCTCAACTCTCTTAAGTTTATTATACTTCTACAGAAATTTCTTGAAATCGTCCTCAAATTTATTTTTCCTGATCCTTTTCACTTTCGGTCAATTTCAAATTTCAATTTTCCTTCCATTTCTTTATAAGGGAGAAAATATTATCTTCTTTGAATTTATACAACGAAATAAATCTTTATAATACGAAGTGGCCTGTGCTAAGGTCACTACCACATTGTTATGAAAAAAATTAATGGGAAACGTATACATGTTACCAAAAGGATTTAATTTCAAATTCTTTCCGTTTTCACCTATACATTTCACGTGTCGATTGAGGATAATACCGTATATATTGAAGTTTCTATTTCCTGAGGCTCGGTAAGCGGTGAATATGTATTGAAAGCTTGCATACTCAAGGGGCAGTTTTTTAAGCGTGGGTCGAAACACATCAGCACTCACAAACGACGCGGGATTCCATGTTACTCTCCGGCGAAAGTTTAAATAACCTGCTGGTTGGGAGCATTCCCGTAGAATCACGCTAGCTTCAGTCGAATTTTAACGTAATGGTACAAAAAATTTGCAGTAGCTAAAACTTTGATAGGTTTTTACCGCTTTATCTATGAAAACGTCACGCATGTTAGATTAAATTCTAAAAACTAGTCCAACGTTATTCTGGGATACACAATCGCTGTTGTTATACCCATTTCAAAATGAAACACAATGGTAACTTTTCACACTAATTTTAATTAAAAACCAAATATGGTTTCAGTACCTAGTGCCATTATCAAGGTACACGTTTTCTAAAAGCTCCACCAATATTCGGAAATGTAGGGGCGGGGAGTAGTATCTCAGAGAGAGGGGGGCGGGCGGTTGATTAGGGGGAGGGAAGTGTAACGAAGAATAGCCGTTGATGGTGAAGGTCAGGCAGCATGATCATAGGGTTGTCGGACGCAAGGAAGAACAAGGTTCGAAAGAGGTGATCTGTCATTTAAAAAACCACATCATTACTTAACTTAGCCGAGTTATGAGCAATTTCATATTGGTCAAAGAAACCCAACTTAGCCCCCTTTTCAAAACGGTGTAAAACAGCCGCGTCAAAATTACTAAAATGATTAAAATCACACGCAGAGAGTTTTGCAAAACAGGACTTATCATCACAATCAATAAAACTTAACCTATGCTCCTTCACTTTGTCCTAAAATTTTCTGCCCGTTTGACCAATGTAACTAATACCACAATCATCACACTTTAACTTATAAACACCATTCCTGCCTACAGGGTCATGCCAGTCTTTTGAATTGAATAAAATTCTTCCTATTGTCACAGGGTTATAAAATGAAACGTTACACCTATCAGCTGGTACAATTTTCTGCACTTTATATGAAAAGTTACCAATATTGTTTGCGATCGATGGACGGATAGATGAGGAGATAGAGTCGTGCATGCTGGAAGGAATGTGGTAGGTAGCATGTGGAGTATATCAAGGAATAAATGCCTGTCTAAGGAAGCGAAAATCGCCGTGTACAAAAGTGTACTTCTCCCCACTTTATTGTATAGTAGTGAAATATGAGTATGTCAGGATAGACATAAGAGTATACTAAACGCCGTGTGTATTAGTATCTGAGGAGTGTTTGCGGCAAACGTAGGATGGGTGGAGTCATGAATGAGTGGGTAATAAATGAATGTGGATTAGATGCTCCATTAATGGAAGTTTATGAAAGGAGTGTGCTTCGTTGGTTTGACCATGTTGAGAGAATGGACGAGAGTCGAATAACGAAACATATATATCAGAGTGAAATGAATGGCATGAGAGGTAGAGGTAGGCAGAGAAAGCTATGGTTGAATGTGGTTGAGGAAATTCTTAGGATGAGGAATATTAGGATTCTTAAAAACGGGGCGTGTATGAAGCAGTGTATGGGGGTAAATGAAGCAAAAGAGGTGCGCAAGGATAGGTCAGTGTGGAGGAAATTATTGAAGTAGAGTTAGGTGTACAAATATGTATTTATGAGTCAAACTTAGTGACTCTGCATACCCCGTAAGGGAACGGCGTGATTGGTGAGTATGTAGTTACCAATAAAAGGAAGTTTATCCCAGAAGTTTAGGAGGGACCTATTATGCTCCCTCCCAATGCTCCCACCAAATATACTATCATTATTGGGAGGGAGTAATTAAATAAACGCTGCTACGTTCTCGAACTCATCGGCTGTGATCTGTTTTGAAGTGCGCTGCCTTATACACTGCGTTTGAAACGAATGAAAGCCGTGGAAGAATTTCTCGAATTTCGCCAGTGACGGGTGACTCATAGAACCACCGGCGGAGAGCACGTCGGCCGCAGTTGGGAAGTTGTGGAGCAGAAAAGGAATGGAAGTGAAGGTGTTGGCGATCTCCGCTTTAGGTAGTCCGTGCTAGATAGTTCCCTAATAATAATAGAGACCATACTCTAATCATACGTTTTTAATTCACCAGCTGTGAGACACACGAAACAAGTATTACATTATTAATGGTGCAATAATATAGTTTTCTATGACAGAAATTGTAATTAATTAAATTTCAATATAAAAAGATGTCTTTAACTTGACTCATTTTTTTCAAGCAGTGGGTTTGAAACTCCTTCAAAGCGGAAGGTTTTTTGTGATACCCAAGAACCTAGTGCGGTGACAATAAGATTAATTTTCAAAAATAGTTGAGAAAACATACAAACTACACGATGTTTGTTTTATTTTACGATATCTAAGTGTTAGAAATTCCTCATTTTATAAATAATATTTCTCGTGAGTGCATACACGTACTATTTCCCATGCAAAAAGGCTGGTATTTTTTGGTAAATAGCTCTGAAAGTAATGTGGTAAGGGGTTGAATTTTAGGTTTCGTTGAAGGGTGATGTATTTTCTTTAAAATGAGACCAAATTAATTGTTTTCTGAGTAAAATGATATTTCTCTCAAACTACCTTAAGGAAGTACGAGCAAGATAGTACCCTAATCATAATAGAGACCATATTCGAATCATACGTTTTTAATTCACCAGCTGTGAGACACACGAATTAAAATTTCATTATTATTGGTGCAATAATATAGTTTTACAATGACAGAAATTGTAAGTAATCAAATGAAAATATCCAAAGAAATCTTTTACTTAACTCATATTTTTCAAGCTGTGCGTTTGAAACTCCATCAAAACGGAAGGTTTATTGTGATCCCGAAGAATTTACTGCGTTGACAATATGATCCAATTAAAAATATCAAGTATAGGTCAGTATTAGTTAATCAAAAAATCATCCTTTGCAAACGTTTTGGAATTTAATGAATTCCATCATGAGGGCTACATAAGAAGAAAAAATGTGAGGGTACAACAGTATGGAGGATATGTCAAAATGTGATTGTTTTAACCTAACATTTTTTTTCTTATGTAGCCATGATGATAGAATTCATTAAATTCCGAAACGTTTGCAAAGGATGACTTTTTATTAACTGACACTGACCTATATTCGATATTTTAATTGAATTTATAAAGCAAGAGGTCTTTAGAAGAATACTGTAACATGATTAATTTTCAAAAATATTGAGAAAACATACAAACTACGCACTATTGATTTTTTTAATAGATCTAAGTGTACGAAATGCCTCATTTTTAATGTAAGGTCTCTCTGGAGTGTATACCCAAACCATTTCCCATGTAAAAGGGATGGTGTTTTATGGAAAATATCTCGGAAAGTAATGTGGTAAGGTGATGAAATTTTTGGTGTAATTAGAAGGGTGAGATATTTTTCTTTAAAATGAGATCAAATTAATTGATTTCTAGGTAAAATGATATTTCGCTCAGGCTACCTTAAGTGCACGCTGTGCAGTTGTTGAAAGATATTTTAGAGTAATACTGGAATGGCTCTAGACCCATATTGTGTTGTACACGGGTAATAGTTTAGTGATTAGCGCGGTACGTTTAAAACTCCGTCAAAAAGGAAGGTTTTTATGTGATACCCAAGAACCTATTGAGGTGACAACATGATTAATTTTCAAAAATAGCTGAGAAAACATACACACTACACGCTGTTAGTTTTTGTACAACATCTAAGTGTTATAAATACTGCATTTTGTAAATGTATCTCTGGAGTGCATACACGTACCATTTCCCATGTAAAATGACAGACATTTTTTGGCAGATATCTCGGAAAGTGATGTGGTAATGGGTTAAATTTTTGATGTCATTAGAAGGGTGAGATATTTTTCTTTAAAATGAGATCAAATGCATTGTTTTCTAAGTAAAATGAAATCTCGCTCGAACTACCTTAAGCGGCAAGGTCGAGTCCCTCTCCTCTAGCCGTTCGTTTTGTTTCCCCTGTCGTCTTAACGGAGGGGAGCACCAAGTTGCTCCTTGAACTGGGCGCTGGGGGGGGGGGGGACCTGTGGAAGGTGGGTGGCAAAGCGAGAGCGAAAACGGAGATCTTAATCCGTGTGCCTCTTTGCAACCGACTTGCCTGGCAAGGAGGATTGTGGGGCGGAGGGAGTGGTGCGGTAAGGCAGCACTTACTCCCCTTGTCGCTTTCGCTTCTCTGCTCGTGGGGCTTCCGAGAGGCGATTTGGAAAAAAATCAAAGACAACACTCTCGCGGCAACCTGAGCATTAAGGCGATGGCAACCTGTTCCACCCGTTAGCAACAAGTGAATGAATGACTCACGCGGTCTCTCAAAATGGTGAAAGTTGACGGCACTGTTTAAAGCCGGTGCACGACAATGCGTGAGATCATGAATTAGAAACTCAAGCCTGAATCGCACGATACTTGACCTTGTACAAGTCCGAAGATGCTAGCGAGTACTAGTACGAAACCTAGCATGCCTCAAATCTTCCTAGGAGCTATCACACGATTCTTGAATTTGCACAAGGTTTGTTTAGTAGATCTTTGATCTTGTACAGTCGCGGAAGGAGTTTGACGAGTGAAATGGATGATTTCGAACGAAGACGTCGGCTTTTAGCCGCTGCGGCTGCCGTAATAGGAAGTAGGGGCAAGAATGCTTCAAAAACGTCTGTTTGTTTGTAAAAAAGCCATTTTGTATTGTTGTGAGGTTTGAGTTGTTTATTTGATCGAGGGAAATTGTGTCTTAAGAGACTATGGAGGCGCTGACATAAAAAAGTGACGACCGCATTGCAAAGAGCAAAGGTGATTGGCTGGCGGCTATTAGGTCCTACTTGGAGCAAGTATCAAACTAATACCGCACCAACTACGAAAACAAGTATACCAGCTAGTATGCTAGCGATCATGAACGATTTCCAGTATGCTTGGTCTGTATCACACGATACGTGTTCTTCCACAAGTCCTAGTATGCTAGCTGGCATCCTCGGACTTGTACAAGGTCAAGTATCGTGTGATTCAGGCTTTAGATTCGGCTGGGTTGGATTCCGATCGAGTTTCGGAGGCTACGCGCTAAGCTTACTTATTGTCACCATGCGCCTGTGAGGTGATCGGCACTCCATTTTCTTTCCCACCCATAATCTCACGTTCATATAATTCTCACCTATGTTTGCTCTGTCATAATAAGCAAGCACAAGTGAAACAAAATAAGTGAAATTCCATAGGAGAAAAATTATTTCCCTTAACCGGGACGCAAAACCGGTATAAAAACTCGTTCTTTCGGCGCACAATAGGCAACCACAATGAAAATTGAGCTCTACTAAATACATTCCTATATTACATGTCACCATTTCATCTCCAAAAAAATACATCTTTACGCGGCTGGTGACCTAACACCCCCTGCCACACGCCCATGCGGCGGGTCGCAGGATATTTTGTAGACGTAGATCCCTCGATTGCGCGCCGAGTTCTTCAGCCAGTTAATTTACCGATGTGTTCTCCTTCCCTGAGGATTCCCCCTCGATGTGTGAACTAATATCAGGCTTATTAGAATTAAACTGTATAAAATCAGTCCCTGACCCTTAGCGATGGATTCCAGAGCCCCATAATATTCTCGCACGTTGTGGCAGAGGAAAAAGCGTAATAATAAATTCACGAGGTGAACTCAAACTCCGGTATCAGCGAATAAAAATAGTTATTCGCACGCATCAGAACTAATATTTTTCAGAGCAACATAGAGAATATTATAATGACTCCTCACTATATCTCTAGGTCTGACAGAATCCAAAGAAAAGAGAGATACACTGCCGAACAGATAGGTACAAAAACTCGTTCTTTCCGCGAACTATAAGCGACCACAATAAAACTTGAGCTCCACTAAATACACTCCTATAATACGTGTCACCATTTTATCTCAAAAAAACTTACACCTTTGTGCGGCTGGTGACCTGACACCCCCTGCCACTCGTCCATGCGGCGGGTCGTGGGGTATTATGTAGATGTAGATGTAGATCTGAATGTCGCAGCAAAATGGGAACTGAAAAGTAGAAATAACTCATGTAAATGGTTGCGATTCACCTGAGAACCGATTGCCAGCTTCAGCAGATAGCACAAGTCATCGTTAAGGGTGAAGGCGCTCACTTATCTTTTACGTTGGGAAAAAGTTTAAGACCGAGCCACTTACTACCTACGTTGAGCAACAATTTCATTGTACCTCATAGGTTCTAGGTGGTCTCTGAAGGGTTAAATTTTTCTAAGTGCTAAAGTCACTGTTGAGACCATGATTGGGGAAACGGGGACGTCATGGCTTCCCAGGACACGTTCTGGTTTTAGAACAGTGGTTTGAAGTCAAGTCAGTACTCGGGTTCCACTTAGGTTTCCGCAATCGTTGGTTTTCATCCTGATTAGTACCTCTTATCCATTTGGTCCTGCCCTTCCTCTCTTTATTTTTCCCAGAGTATACCAGTGACTCTGGTCGCACACGTTAGCATTGTGACATTGACAATATTAATCGTAAGTCGTTCAGAGCTTCAAAAAAATGACGTAGATATTTCCAGTGATCCCTCAGCATAATATCGATGCAAGGAGAATTTTTTCATTGATTTTATTTTATAAAAGCTACTTTAGACTAAACTCAGAAATTGGCTTAGAGTAGGCTGCGCCAAAAATACTATTCTTTATCAATATTTGTGGCCAAATTTACTAAAAGACAATTTGGTTTAATACACCAAGAATGGTAACAAGTTAGTTAACTCATTCTATTGCATTATCCTTAAAATAAATATTTATTCATCATTAAGAAGAATTTTTTAAATTAATTCCGTTTTTTTTATTTTACCGGATTTTGCAATTTTTTTACGCTGCTGCTGTTACCAATATAGCAAAAATGAAATCCAGAAGAACCATACAGCCCAAGATATTGCGTTATGAATGTTTAGATCCGTATGAAAAAATGGGATCGTTTATTTAATGGGTAAGATTACTTACTTTTGGACGAGAAAAACGGACAGTTTATCGGGGAAAAGTGGGTTACTGAGAACAAGTAATTAAAGTGAAGTAACACCGTGAATTTCTTTCTTGGCAGAAACGTAGAACTCTGGATGTATCTCTAAGAGTGACTGGGTTTAATATAAAACGAGAAAGAAGGTGCTTTGAATCGCCGCTTTCTCCATTCTGAAATATGTGATTATGCGTATAGAATTCATATCAGCAGAATTAAAAGCAGGTATCTTGGATTGTGCTTTATATTCATCGTGAAATCACGTTCACACCTTTAATTCAAATGTTATTATCACCAAATTTTAGACCTAGGTTGAGAGACAACCAATGGTATACTTATTTTGCTGAATTGTATATCTGTTAGTGACAATAACACCAAAAGTTGTCGACGAAATATTAATGACATTCCCTAGTTACTATCAGGAAAAAGGAAGTCCTTTTTGAATTCGCCGCTAGAATTGTATATCCAGTATCATAGGAGGTGTTACGGACCTTAAGAATGGCACAGCTTCCGCTTTTAATGCTTACTCGTGACTATGTAATGCGAGATTCAATTTTTTGGTTTCTTATTCCGTGATTTTTCCCTAATATTGAATTAAGAATATTACATTGAAACTATGGTAAACACCAGATTTAGTTGTAAGAAATGAAGGTGTTTATCATTGGTCTTCCAATCGTAAGATTGGTTGTGTGCGACCATCCGTCCTTCCCTAATTGATGCTAGTCTCCTTACTGCCTGGTAATTTTCTTATGTATTTTCTTCTTTGATCAAAATATATATCCCTTGGCCTTCCTATTACGACTTTTCCCTCTGATTTCCCCACTTAATCATTATAATACAAATTTAAACACAAAATCATTATCCTGTTGTGCCTGAGGATGCTTCTATCTATCTCGTTCTTTTTCTGCTAAGTGTTCCCTATGGACCTTTCTTCATCTTCTTTTATTTAAACTTCTTTACTTCTCTGTGCCTCTATTTCATCTTCAGCATCATTTACCGATACCAGGTTTCAGCAGCTTCAAAATGTTTTGGTCAGCTTTCCAAATGGTCCATGTTCTCGATCTGTGGAGTTCCACGCTCCACACAAATATTTTCACGTCATGACTGATCACGTTTACCGGCGATTGAGACGTTAATCCGAATAATGCTTGAGAATCGCAATCCACAGCAGGAATTACTTCATAACATCTCCTAACACCACGACTATCCGGCAATATTGCTATGAATCCATTTTCGCCGTCCTTTCTGCGTCCGCCATAATAGTAAAGGGATTTTATAACATTCATTTGCCTCCTTGAATTTTGCCTGGCGTCGGTTTGAATCAGCCACTTTTGAAATTACAAGGCACGAAATGATGATGGAAATGGAAACTAATCATTCTCGTTTTTCGTATAACGAATCGAAGTTTTTCAGAGGACACCCGATCCCTACTTGAGTGTCTTGTGGAGGGCACTTCAAGTAGAGTTCTCCGCCTGTCGGATGAGACGGTAAACCGTGGTCCCCTTGGCGCCTTTCGTTAAGAGCAGGCTAATGCCGACGCCGGGTTTCTATCCACCCTTCCTCCCTTACCTATCCCCTATGGCGCAAACGACCTTAGCTGTCGGTCGCCTCCCCAAATATCCACTCCAATCCAACGAAACATGTAAGCCGGCGTGAGGCATTACTCAGCGTATTTGTTATCCAGTATTCGGATGTATTGGGTAAAGGAAACATTTATGCCAAAAGAAACCACTACTCTCTTTCAAAAGTACCTATAAAGTTATTTTGGTGACTAACTTTAAACTTGCTAGGTGGCGAAATAAAAGAATTATATATAGACAGTGGTTTCACCCTTAACGACCTCTTTCATGTACTTTGTCATTTGATTGTTCACCCATCCCAGTATTCGTCCTTACTGCCACTTATATTTTCTAGTATATATTTTAATTTTTCCTCCTCAAATGGCGTTTCAGTTATGAGAAAGGTAACAACTTCCGAGCCTATAACAGAAAACAAGAATGGAAGATAATATAACGTGTATACCTATTAATTCCGCCATAAAATGTTAGTAAGCCTTTCACTACAACCGGTCGTATATGTTAGGCAAAACCATTTATGTACTATTCACTTTCACCATGTACTATTATTATTATTATTTCGTATATTACCGTGAGCCATTGGCCCATTAGGCAATTACAAATTAACATAGTAGTTGAGAAAAATAATTACACAACATAATTACATTTGAAAAGAAAGAAAAAAAGCAATTATAAGCAAGAAAATTGTGTGCGGACGGTTAAAAGATGTAGCTAAATAAGGTTATGCATTGAATTTCATACAATAAACCGTAATAACTGTTAATCGGTTCCAACAATCGTTAATTCATTAGTCAAACAGAAAAATATATACAGAACATTACACAATACAAAGAATAGGAAGTTGAAGTACATAAATATTTAAGGACGTTGTAAAATCTTGAGCAGTAAGTTTTTCTCAATAGTTATTACGTGTAAGATCACCCTTTTGCAGTAGCTTATATGCTACATTGTTTTAAATTGTCATATGTTTTTAAATTGATGAAGAGTTTTGGCGTGTCTTGTTTGAACAAATAGCGAATTCCAAACTCTGCAGCTCTGATTTTCTTACAAACCCGTTGTATAGGTAAGGTGGATTACCAGTGGTAAGGATGTTGAAAACCAAAGTTATTAAAAGATAAAAAAACAAAGCTCCTTATATTTGAGCCAGTTTAAGCGAGTATAAGAGTCCCTTACATGGTCCCATTTTTTTAGACCACACACATAAATCTAACAGCTGCATTCATAGTGACCCGTAGTTTGTTATTATTGGCGTCATCAAGGTTTGAGAGCAAAGAAATGTGGACTAATGTTTTCACCAGAATAGAGTATATCAATTTGTTTATGTACTCGTTATTTAACTCTGGCCATGCCTATAACCCAATTGTATATGTACTGTCATCAATTTGGTTAATTTACGCGTATGTTTTCATTGATTCAGAGTCGGAAGCGCAAACTGGTGCTTGTTATGAGCGTGTTCAACTGGTGTATTTTTCCCAGTAAGACAAATATATTCTGATATATTGGATTATTCATTTAATTATTTTTATGTCTCGTAAAATATAAAAAATTCTATATTATAAACTGAGTTATTGGAGTCCATGCAGAGGAAATCAAAGCGTATATATTGGTTGACTCTAATTTTCTATGTAATGGAAATGTGTTTTTTCTTTATGGTTTTGGGAATGTTAAAGATTCTTTGTTCATCATTACTCTGTCCTCTTAATATTTTTACATCTTCTTTATTCTCTTATGATGAATGCACAAAGGTTGGGAATAATTATTCAGAATTGTTAAAAGTTGTGTTTTCCACCTGTAGAAATGGTCATTATGAAGAGTTTAATAATGAGTTAAAGTTTCGTCAATCTTAGTCATCTAGAAACCGTGCCCCGAGGGCCCTAAATGCTTTAAAACGAAATATGAGTTTTTTGGGCGGAAAAAGCTGTTTTACCATGTAAATTTCAATAGTAAAGTCTTTAAGGACGAAAATTTTGTAGGTTTTCGTGTATCTTACCACGTTTCTAGGATATGGTCCTGCTCAGCTCGAGCCGCACCCAAAGGGTACCATCCAGCAACCCGCTGTACCACTGTGGAGTATCCCGCACCAATCTCTTCCCCTCAAAGACTCAACCCTTCTTTCCCCACCCTTAACCGATGCATGGTGCGTCGCCCCTTTCCATCCGTTCAGAGGAATAAAGCTACGTTTTCATGGACGCGTCAGACGCGTACGCGCGCGAGGAGACGCGTCATTTCTTCGCGTGGACCGTTCGCATGCAAGCGAACCTCCGCATAGGAGATACCCACCCGTATGAGGCACCTACGTGCCATCTACAGCAGAGAAGAAACGGTAAAAAAAAGAAACGTGACGACCGTGTATGCTTATCGCTCTACAACTTATCGTTGATAATTGTGTGTTGATAGTTATCTAGCTCCATCCAAGTGGAATAGCTATTGTTCTTCGATTTTCTCTACAACTTAATTCCTCTCATCCGCACGCCAACTTGCTGAGAGCTAATTAACGTGCAGTTTTTTAAGAAAGAAATGGATGCAGTGGCACCATTGAATCCTTTTTCCCTCCACGCCTACTCCCTTAGGTTTCTATCCCTGTATCGATAGTCCTTATAATTGTACAGGAACGTGTCCTTTTCTCGAATTTCGGAGATGAACATTTCATCCATAGAACCTGCACTTAGCCTGTCAGCCATTATTGTGATTCTATGCGTTCCATGCGGCCGAAGTTGAAAATATTACAACTCGGAGGACGCAACTCTACGCGAACATACGCAAACTCACGCGAAGAAAGCCGGGCTTCTGATTGGCTGAGGATCTCGCTTTCCCGTCTCTTCGTCTGAAACGCGTTCATTAAAACGTACCTTGAGAGTCTTCCGATGCACTCCCATTTGAGGTGCCGTAATCCGAGAAATTTTGACCAATGCTCAGATGGTCACAATCATGTGGAGGACATTCTTTGCACAGTTTCACTCCAATTTGATTCACTGTTCGTTTTCAGATTCAAGAGAGTCATTCTGGATGTACAAGTGTCTTAAAACTGTTTCGAACACCTTCATAAGCGATACTCAATGAAAATTCGCTCATTGGCGTTTGTCTAATTGCTTACATTGAATGCCAAGTTCTGTGTCAAGGCTAAAGTAGCACATGAAGATTTAAGAAGAAATAATGTCGAGACCACGAGGAAACACCTGCAGAAGAGGACTTTGCAGATAAAATCGAGTTGATAATTCATAAATAAAAGCAATGCATAAACAGGCTCCCAAAAAAAAGATTAATGGATAAGATGCAGTTTGGACATCGAATATTTTCATGGATTATCCTATTTTCATATGTAAAAAAAACTGGGTATTTTCGTGCTATGATTGATGGAATTGTTTGCGTTTCATATGGAGTCCTAAGGTTGTTTGTGTCTGAAGTTTTCATGACAGGGTTTTTGGTTGCTTTATCAGGGAGAATTTAATGTAGTAAGCAGTTATAGCACTTAAGAATTGCATACTCCTAGTTAGCTTTGTTATGAGCTCAGTACATTAATTTTTCCAATCTTAGACGTATTTGATTTCTATTTTCTAGAATTTTCAATCATTTAGGTGCTAATTTATTTTTAAGAACAAATAACCTCTCTGGAAAACTATTGCTTAAAACTTTCAAGACCCTTGCTCTTTCAAAATTGCCACAGGAATTTGTAAACGAGACTAATGGTAATTAGTGTAAATTTCTTGGGCTCGCCACCGGGTAAGATTTTTATAGACAGCCGACGTTTCGGGTTCCGACTCGTCACCCATTCTCAAGGCTAATGATGCTTGTTTAAAAAAGATCGTTTAATTTGGCGCTAGGCGGGGCGGGATTGGTCGAGCCCCGATTGTTGTATTGGAGGACCGTTGACCAGCGGGGACTTAGCTCTGGCGTTCTGAATTCTTCTCAGAATTCTATTCCAAGAGCTGCTGATCGTGTAACCAGTATCCCGGTTGAAATTCTTCCTCTCCAACCTTATCTCTCTCGCCTCTTTGGTTAAGCGATCCCAAAATTGGCCGGATCGCCAAAGAACAGTCGTGTCATCCCAAATGATCTTATGGTCCCGACTCAGGCTATGCTAAACTACTGCTGATTTTTCCGGTTGACCAAGACGGAAATGCCTACGGTGTTCCTTCAGACGAGTGGATATAGTTCGCCCAGTCTCTCCCACGTAGACTTCACCACATTCACATGGGATTTTATATACCCCCGGAGTCATGAGGCCAACTGGGTCCTTAGCCCTCACAAGGCGGTCTCTTAAATTGGCCATAGGTCTATGGATACTCTCGATATTGTACCTCTTCAGAACCCTCGAAATTCTCCCTGATATGGTAGATACGTAGGGCAAAAAGGCCCTGGATGTAGGTTTAGGCCGGTCAACCTCCAAATCCGATGTTTGTGAATTTTCACGGGACTTTTTGAAGGCCATCGAAATTTGCCGCTCTCCGTATCCATTCTGCCGGAAGGTTTTCCGAAGGTGGTCCAATTCCACAGGAAGACTCTCTGCGTCAGATATTGATCTCGCACGATGTATGAGAGTGGAGAGGACAGCACTGCGTTGAGAGGGGTGAGGGTGACTAAGGCCATTCAGGTACAAATCTGTATGCGTCGCCTTCCGATGAACGCTATGCCCCAGTTTGCCATTTTCTTTTCGGGTGATAAGGACGTCGAGGAATGAGATTCTATTATTTTTCTCTATCTCCATAGTGAACTGTATGTTGGGATGTTGGTTGTTCATATGGTCTAAAAATATTTTAAGAGCGTCCGGTCCATGAGGCCATATAATAAACGTGTCATCCACGTATCTGAGGAAACACTTCGGACGTAACAGAGCTGTTGAAAGGGCTTTTTCCTCAAAGTCCTGCATATAAAAGTTGGCAATGGCTGGTGACAGAGGGGATCCCATCGCAACTCCATCTGCCATTTCATAGTATCCACCGTTGTACTTGAAAAACGTGGATGTAAGCGTATGATGGAAAAGCTTCACCGTCCCGCTGTCAAATTTATCCTCCAGCAGCTTAAAGGTTTCAGCGAGAGGAACCCGCGTGAAAAGAGAAACAACATCGAAACTTACCATAATATCGGTCGTCTCCACTCTAAGGTTTTCCAGGATATCCACAAATTCTGAAGAGTTTTTAATGTGATGTTCACAACCACCCACGTATGGAGATAAAATTCCCGTAAGGTATTTGGCCAAGTTGTAAGTGGGAGATCCGATGGCACTCACAATCGGTCGGAGAGGAACACCTTCCTTATGAATTTTAGGTAAACCGTACAGTCTAGGAGGTGCCGGAGCCTGAGGGTAGATATTCTTGGCTACTTCTTCTGACACACCAGACTTCTTAATTAAAGAGATCGTTTTCCTCGTAACGGATTCCGTTGGATCACCATTTAACTTTCGGTACGCTCGATCTTTAAGAATTTCTTCAATTTTTTGTTGGTATTCCGAAGTATTCATAAGAACAGTGGCGTTTCCTTTGTCAGCTGGTATAATTGTAATCGCCCTGTTTTCGCGCAAAGCTCGAAGTGCAGATAGCTCATCTCTCGAGATGTTGGGTTTTGGGATGACGGCCTTCTTCAGAATCATGGATACTTCGTCCCTCACCTCTTCCGCTAAATCTCTTGGAAGTTTTCGAACAGCTTGTTCTATTCCACCAATGAATTCTACAAATGGGATGGATTTCGGTGTTGGTGTAAAATTCAGTCCTTTACTAATGGTGTGTCACGATCATATTGAAACATCTTGTAAATGTGCGTAAGAAAAACATGTATCCGATGAAGAGTGCATCGACTTGAGAAGTAATGGAAGGCACTTAAACTCCAAGCTCATAAGATATGCCTTACGGAAGTAGAAACGAGGATTATTAGTGCTTTTCTTGTTAAACAAAGGAAATAACTTTTTACATGAAGTCTTACTTTTCATTCGTCGAGGCAGACAAAACGAACGTTCCTTCCAGATTCGCGTGTAAAATATATTGTGATGAATCAGTTTACCTTGTTGGATATTCCTAAGTATTGGAAAATTTGGTAATTTTTCAGTGTATGCTGTAATGGAATACATTCGGGTCCTCCCTACGGAAATCTGATTTTGTTATCTGAGTAACGCCTTTGAGACGTCGGTCTCAGCAGAATACCTCATGTTGTAGAGAGTGCTTGGATTCCTAACTTTTTGTGGAGATATTTTTCCTATTTTGTAAATTTTCTCTTCTGTATATGAGTCCTTGTTCATTTTTTGGATGTAAATTGATTTAATTTACAAAAAATTGGAAAATACTCCTTATAAAATCACTAAAAATAATAATTTACCTCGTAAGTGTTGACACATTGATTGGCATTGGACACTTAGAAAAACTTAATGAATGAAAAAGACCAAAGGTTCTTGATAAATAATTAATTTTAGTTATAAATGAATTTTCAATCTAATGAAACGAACAAAATATGGTACATACATCGCTAAAAGAAATCTTGTCCCAGTTCAATTGAGACGCTATCTTGGGTAAGGTCATTTCGGTCTTAAACTGCCTCGCCTCTTTGTAGATAGGAGAAATTGCGGGAAAATTTGAGGTTTAACCCTATGAGGTTCGACCAAGCCAAATGGTGCTGAACTACAGTGATTGTGCAAGAGCCGGTTTTCCCATCGAAGCAAACCGTTGCGCTAGACATTGGGTCTGTAAGGGAATTAGTATACATGTAAAAAAACGCGCATATCTTTGAAGATTTAACGGCCAAAAAAAGGGTCAGACGTCCTTGTATGCCACCAATGGAGGATCCAAGATATTCGAAGGAGAAAGATATATCTAGTACTTTAGCACAGTTTTTCCTATTCGGTTCGGCGTATTTCGCTGAATTTTTGCATCATATGGCAAAAAAGTGAAACATTTTGTTTGAAAATGCATTCATACAAGTTAAAGTTTCAGGCTGTGGAAAAGCAACACATGAAAAGAAAACTGGCTTTGTACTTTCCACACTGTTTTATTCTCTCCGACCATTGTTTCGAAAAAGTTTTCTTGTTTACCCTTTTGATGACAAAACTTTGTCAAAACAATGGTCGGAGAGGATAAACAGAGTGGAAAATACAAAGCGAGTTTTCTTTTCACCCATTCTTACTATCGAAATCATTTTTGCAATATTTATTTATGCTGTGTTCCTTGTTGAGGGTACATGGTTGAGAAAAGTTTTTAGGAAAAATTGTTTCCTTTCCCTTCATGGGCGCAACGTACTTGATGAACTAAAGTCCAAGTTCTACAGTATTTTTCATGCTATCCGTTGGTGTATGAATTAATAAGGATGCAAAAATTTTAATGAAAAACTGTATCAAACTTGCTTGTATACTTAACAAGAATAGTTCTGCGTAGTTAAAAATTACTTCCCTTCTTAATGTCGTCACTTTCCTAAACAATTCCATCAGTACGGCTCACTAAAGTACCCCTTGGGGCAAAGGAATTGTCTTGCTCCATTCCCGTTGGCCTCTATACTAGCTTGCAAGGATTTTTCACTGAATTGGCCATCATCCTGCTAAGAAGGGAAGACTTACCCGCGTTCGACCATCAAAGCAAGACCACGTGCGACAGGGCTCTAATAAGATGGGTAATCTGCGATTCGTCGTAGGTCCTGTTTTCCATGCCTGAATGTGGATGGCTAATTTGATGCCGAACGAAAATCAACCGTCGAATCTCGCTCAACTGTAGCAATACCAGTATTTCCGAAGTTGATAATAAATTTCAGTTGATGGGGTCCCTGTTGGCTCATAAACCTAATTACGCATAGGACTTCTGGATTTGCTTGTTTATCCGTCATTTCATTTAATTTTACAACTAACATTTACGTATTACAACTGACGTTGCGAGTCTGTCAATCGTCTTTCTATGAAACGCTTGCTAACCTGCTTCGCTCTCGAAGGTAATTACGGCAACAGATGGACAACTTCACCTGTCTATCGTCCAAAAAGACTCATCCTTGCATTTTGATTTCATTTTGTGGCAGTAGGTCCTCCGTTTCTAGAATATTTTACTGTTTATATTGTGCATTGTACGCGGTAAAAATTCTGGAAATTACCCTCTCTTTCCGTGCCATTGCCCCCCCCCCCATCTCACCTCCCTCCCCCGATTTCCATCTTCTGTTACCACGCTTTTTAATGGTTAGCGGTTTAACATCCACGCGCCATCTTCGCGGCTAATGTGTGGATGCAGGCGTGTGCCCGGAAGCCTCTGATGGCCTCCGTATATGGGATTTATGACGTCGCGTCGCCCTAGCTCGTCGGAAAGTGGAATCGAATAAACGGCGGAATATGTCGCCCTCGGAACGAAGTTATCTCCACTCGCCCGTGACGGAGAAAGGGATCACCGAATATCTCCCCCTCCACCACTCACTCACCCCTTTCCTTCGATTCCTCATTGCTCCTCCCACCCTTTCCTCCAACCACCCTTTCCTCCGCCCCATTGTCCATGCATGTATTCCCAGCCCCCTCTTCCTCCCCACGTCCCCCTCTGCCGAAACCTGAACTTCGTTCCGGTGACCTTGGTTGACGGTGGCTGAGCGCCCCTTCAAAAAAACTGTCGCAGTCCGTTTCATATTTAGTTGGTGAAATCGACCCATATCTATACATGTACATCTACGTCATACCCTGCAAGCCACCCAAAGGGTGTGTGGCAAGGGGTACTTCCACACCAGGCATGCATGAATTATACGGCAGAACACCGAGACTACATTGAAACCAGCGTACCACACATGCAACGCGCCCTTTAAAATCTACTAACGAAGAAACATTCTATCGTCAGTCGTTCCAACATGCAAGTGATGCAAAGACTACTACTACAGATTCAAAATATCATGCATAAATAAGAACATCAGTATTTACATCATGCATAAATGAGAACGTAGAAATTATAAAGAAAAAGATCTACAGTCTAGCTAATGTCACTATTCGCACTATTCAAGACGACGATCGCAGCTGTTATGGTCCCAAATGATACGTGGAAAAATAACATTTTATACCTATCGGATTTACAATTTCTCTCTAATTTTATTGGCGCGATCTAATCTGCCGTGGTACGAGGGGGTTAGTAGTATGTTTTTTACGTCGCCAGGGTAATGTTTTTCCTGAAAATTAGTTAAGCCTATAATTTTATCTACGCTGTGATAGCGATTCCCATCCCAATTCTTCTAACAATCCAGACACACTAGTAAACTAATCGTAGCATAGTTTTACAAACCTATCTCCTCTTCGCTGCACGCGATTAGATAGCTACGATAAGATACTTCAGATAGCTACGGCACCCAACAGCGGAGGTAATATTCTTGATTTATTGGCTACAGATACAGCACACCTAGTGATTAAGGCGTACAATGTCGATGGAATTAGTCACCTTAGGGTAGTCAGAGCTAAGTTTCATACAATATCAATAAACATTTTTTACAAATAAGAAAACTCCACATTTCTATAACAGCTTATTTTAGGGGCTCAAGTGTAATCTAAAAAATTTCTTTCTCATCTTCCAAGAGTAAATAATTAAGTTAGACGCGGAGGGTATTTGGAAAGCTTTTCTTTCAATCGTACTTTTAGAAATCAAAAATTATAACCGATGTAAAGTAAAAAAGAGAGCAGCGAACCGAGATGGTAAGACGCGGAAGTTAGGAAATCGTTGAGGCGAAAGAGAGATTTAGAAAACCATGCACATTTATCCGCTGATGATCGCGAGTCAATAATTGAAAAATATGTTTTCTAAAGCCGGTACAAATGAAGCGTTTATGAATAAATTTATGGATTGCAAAAGGAAAACACTTGTAGAACAATTTACGGGATAATCTAATGCATTTCGGTCGTACGTTAGGGAAGTTCAAGGCAGAAGATCTACAGTTAATTCACCGAGGAACTAGAATGGCGAAGTATCTGCAAACAGCTCGGACGAAGCTGATGTATTAAACTATTACTTCCAAAGCGTTTTCTCCAAGTCTTCACAGAATACATCCGTGTGGGTCAATGATCGTTATTGGCAAACGTTGCCGCCTATCGGTATTTGTGCTCACGGAATAGTTAATTTGTTAAAGTCTCTCTGTCCAAAAAAGTCACCAGGTCCTCAGGAAATTCTTTCTTCCGCATATGGGGAACTATTTTCAGATCTAACCCTCTACTTGCAGACAATATTTATAAAATCCATCATGGATCACATAGTAGCCAAAAGTTGCAAAATTTCCTATGCAACTACCATATTTAAAAGTTGTGATGAGGAACAGCCATTAAATTACAGACCGATATGTCATTCTCATGCAAAGTCCTTGAACATGTAAGTGTAAGCTTAGTCATGAATCACCTCAATCTGAAGTACTTTCTAAAGAAAACACAACTTGGATTCAGGATAGAAAGATACTGCTAAACTCAATAAGCACTGTTTGCTCACGATATTTTAGTCTCCTATGGACCGGGTGCCATATCTTACTGAAAGTAACCTGTCAACACGTATATCAGCAGCAGTCCTTGTGCAATGGGCTTGTACTTGAGAATTGAGAATTAGTTCGCCATTTGAATGCATTAGCTCATGTTTTAATTTAAAGATATGGGTAACTGAGGACAGTTGACCAATAGACTGTAATGGTAAAACCTCAGTCAGTCGATGGAATTCGATATTAGGTGTAAGGAAGTCCATACGAAATAAGATTTTCAGGGCTCTTCTTTGTAATACAGTTAAAACATTGAATATCTCCTTTCTGTACCAGCCCCAAATGTTTATCAGTGATGTAGTGTAAATGGTTATCAACCAGGGCAGAATAAATACTTTTGGCTAATTGTCTTGTAGTGATATGTCGCAGTCGATATAGTACTGCAACAGCAGACATATTTTGTTCTTAATATTGCAAATATGGTTTTCCCAGGACAATGTTGAGACAATAAACAGACCACAGAATAAGAAATTTTACACAGTTAACTGTGGTGATTACAGATCCTCTAAGTGTCAAAGGTCTCATTAAACATAGCTTATGAGTTGGTTTGCGGAAAAATATGCAATTAGTTTTGCAAATATTAATGGTTAATTTATTAATGAAGAACCAGTCATCAAAGATATTTAAGTCATGCTGGATTTTAGCATGTAACTCTTTTTCTGTTTGAACAGAAAGTTCTCAAACGTATATTTTCCTAATCAAACTTTCCTGGTTACATTTTCTTAAAAAAGTATTTTCCGAAAAATTTAACCTCGAGAATAAAACAGATATTTCTTTTTAATAATATCATGAAAACTCGGACGATGATGCTTTTGGTGTTTGGTGTTTGCTTCTTCCCCAGTTGATGAAGTCAAACACTCATACAAGCTTCTGGGAGACGAAGTAGTTTACGATTTTTTCGCCCTTTTATGACTTTTTGATCGCGTCTACGTCAACGGGATCAAAGCCAGGGCGAGACGGCCAGCTAAAGCTCGCAGGTATCACTCACAGAAGTGGAATCCATAAGAGTGTACTTTGAATGGATCGGATCGTACGAATGTCTGAAGGTTGGCACGGTCATTTCAGAATTGTCATTTGAAGAGGCGACCCTGGATTCAACTCGGCGCTTTTGAAATTGAAAAAAAAGAATCCTCTGATGCGGAAACGATAGTGAGTGAACTTGACCTTGGGAGACCTGTGTCAGCTGAGCCGAAGAGACCTTGGGTGCAGCACTTTTCCCAATTGTGAGTCATCGCACACCAATATATAGAGTGCATTGAAGAAAATCGTGCACTAGTATATTTTTATGCACCGAATCACTAGATTTCGTTATTTAAATATCTATTGTTGAATGAGAATTGATAAAAAACATTTCCTCAAACTTTATGTGAATATTTTTGGATAAATTGTTTTTAAGCTAATTAGATGAGAAAAATTGTTCGTGAGTCTTCTAGATCGAATAAAAGCGCTTAATGGGAGGTGTTAACCGCCGAAATGATCAGAGCAAAATCCTGTTCTCTCGCACCATCGATGTCTGCCACAGATAATAGAGCGAGAAATTGAGAAAATTCTTTTGCATCCCATGCCCTGTCGTCAACTTCCACATTCCCTCCCTTTCCTATTCCCTCTTCTTTTTATGGGCAATGCCCTCACTACCTTTTGCCTGCCGTCTCCGCGTTGGCGACTGAAATTTTGAAGTTTGATGCCACATTTACTTCTGTGCTCTTCAGGTATAGCGCTCCATCTGAATGACGGGAGGGTTTACAGTTATCTGTTTGTATCAGTCGTAAAGGAGTGCTAATATCGGCGCAAAAGCTTCCCTTCTTCCGCAACTCTTTTAGCTGTTCTATCCTAAATTTCTTTTTCCAATGTTTTTTTTATATTTTTAATCTTAAAAATTATAAATTTTCAATCTGGTCCTGCTAAGCTAATGCTTATCAGCAGGTACAAAACTGAGAATATTGAGGTGTAATCACATATCCGTTTATTACAGTTACAGGAGTAAGTAAATTTTTGAAATATAAAATTGTATATTTAAGCAATTGATAGTGTGCAATCTTAACCCCGATCGTGTTAGGAAAGGCTGTAATTACGTTTGGAGAGCGGGTGACTAGTCATGAAATTAAAATAATTTAATTTAATTCTCTTGTGCTAAATTTGGTGAAAGAATTCTAGCTATGAGATTCAGAACCATCACATATTCATCTGGGAATAATGAACGAGTTCAGAAGGAATAATAATGGTAGGTTAAGACTCAGTGATTAGATGATGATGAGATAATCAAAATCACTTGTAGTCAGACAGATCCGATAGTTGAAGTAGACGAAGACAAGACCTCCCCTTCCACATGCTTGTGGCATCCGTTTAGCCTCGCCAAATAGTTCCGTGCAACCCCAGAGTCATCAGGTTTCCCTTCGTCAATATCCCGGGTGGTTTTAAAGTCAACTCAGCTCCTTAAACTAGATTGTGAAAATAGCAACTATTGAAAAAAAGTTAGAGAAACATTGCAAAGAAAAGGGTGGTGGAGAGGGTAACTTGAAGAGTAACATTGAAATATGTACTCATTTAAGGCAGTTTGAGCGAAAAATCATTTTACGTAGAAATCAATGAATTTGGTCTCATTTTAAAGAGAAATGTCCCATCCTTCTAATGACACTATAAAGTTTACCCCTTACCACATTACTTTCCGAGATATTTACCAGAAAATACCAGCCCTTTTACATGGGAAATGGTGCGTGTATGCACTCCAGAGAGACTTTATATTATAAATGAGCCATTTCCTACACTTAGATGTCGTAAGAAAACTAACAGTGTGTAGTTTGTATATTTTCCTAATTACTTTTTTAAATTAATCATATTGTCACCGCACTAGGTTCTTGGGTATCACAAATAACCTCCCGTTTTGAAGGAGTTCCAAACGCCCCGCACGGAAAATAGAGTCAAGTTACAGACTTATTTAGATATTTTAATTTAATTACTTACCATTTCTGTCATATAAAACTATATTATCGCACCATTAATAATGCAATATTTAATCGATAAGTCCTAGAACTGTCGAAATTAAAACGTATAGTTCTAATATGGTCTCCATTATGACTACGGAACTATCTCGTTCGGACTACCTTAAGGAGTGCAGATGAGAAGACTCTGCTGCCGTTTGAGACGGGTGTGTTGGAGAGTGGATGAGGTTTGTTGGACGCAAAGGAGGCGTAGGAGGTAATTGGAAATAAGGGAAAGGTATTGATAACCGAGAAATGGGAACAAATGGATGGGATGAAGTGGGGTAGGACGTATGTAATACCAAAAGACGAAAACTCTCCAGAAAATTAAAAAAATCAATGGATATCCCCACTTCCACCAAAACCTACCTCAACACGTATGAGGACCCTAACAATAATATTTGGTATTAGGTAGACTGGAATTGGAGTCTCCTCGGATAAGGAAATAGTAATTGAGATGAGAGCTTTAAGAAAGTCGAGCACGGGGGCCCTAGTTAACCAACACTTCTGTCTCTTAAGTGTACAGAAGTATCTCCCGCAATACTTTCCTGTTCAAGCCGCTGCTCTTTCTACTATATCTATATTATTATGGCTGAGTTAGGTGTGAATTGGTGGATTTTCAGTATTTAAAACATAATTTTTTATTTGAACTAAAGGCAAAAAATTGGTTGGTAATGGATTGGATACCATTACGTGGATTATCTGTGATTAACAACTGTTATTCCTTGAAACTTGTGCTTGAATTATGTACATAAGAGAATATTATTTAACAACCCCTTAATATATTGGTATCTATTTATGAAAACAAGGCTATAAAACTGTGATGAGGCCGCACGACTGTCACTGTAATGGGCGACTCATTGTATGGTGGTTATAAAAGGGTAGTTGACAGCCGCCTCCTAACGAAGGAAGCATCAACTATGCGTAATGAGCGCGGGTAGAATAGACTATTGGCTGGGCCGATGTAAATTTTCATTTCATATTTCCTTTAAGGTATTAGAAGTAATGCTTGATACACACACAGTTTGAGGCAGTGCTACCGTGCTCACGCCGAACCACCACTGAGTTCATAGGGTAGAATGTAGATTTACATTGATACGGATTAACTTTGAGAATTTTCGCGTAACCCTCGCTTATTTTCACGACATAATGATCGGAGGGTAGATGTTTGCCCTGTCGCTCTTGTGACTTTGTTTCCGTTTGGTTGGTAATATCGCAGCGCCACTCCTGAAAAGAAGAGGGAGAAAAAAGAAAGATCCGGCCGGCACACCACCGCCGCGCTGAAGAACAAACGACGCACGCGAACCGCTTATTTGCGCTCCCCATACCTCCCCGCGCCTCTAATTAATGCTCCCCCGCCAAACGCCGTCATAAAAGTGGCCGCGCAATTCTTTGAGAGCGCCCTCCTCCCTCTCTGCGGGCGCTGATGGAACGAAAATATTTGTTCCATCCCCACTCGAAAATGTTATCTCGGTGTAGGGAGGGCGGTGAGGGGGCAATTTTATCTCGAATACCTTCTTTTTCTCTCGCTCTGTCTAACACGAGCGTTGTGAGCCGTCGAGGAGTAGACCTCCTGTGACGCACTCGCCAGGCGGCCAATGGCTGACGAGGATTTCGCCCAAGTCCGATACATTGTTTAGGCTGGTCAAGAGGGAGGGGTGGTTGATAGGGGAAGGAGGTTGAGGAGAGGAGAAGGCTTCCATATGTCCGGCGCTGGCTCTCCCAGCCTCTCCAACTGCATAGAATGCATTTCCATCGTTATCTATATATATTAATTTTGTAGCGTGTCAGTCATTCTGTATCCGTTTTGTTTCTTTCTCTGTCAATTTTTGAGCCAGAAGAGTGAGGTTTGGTGCGTTGAATGTGGAATCTCTGTCTTCATGATTTGGTAGTAGTTTTGGATTTTTATAGCTTGGGCGTGTGGCAGGGGGTGTTAGGTCACCAGCCGTGCAAATGTGGAAGTTATTTGGAGATGAAATGGAGACATAAATTAAAAGGAGTGTATTTAGTTAGTTTAAATAAGATCCAAAAGAGCGGCTGCTTGGGCGTGTGGCAGGGGGTGTTAAATTACCAGCCGTGCAAAGGTGTGAGTTATTTGGAGATGAAATGGATCATTTTTGGGTTGTGGTTGCAACAACCAGATGCTGGGAAACACAGTGACAAGGGAGAAAGGCCAAATGGGAGAGTGGAAGAGTGTAAAGGTTGAAACAAAAGAAACCCACAGTGCTCTCCTATTCAAATGGCTTAAAAAACAACAAAAGAGATCAGTGAATGAAAAAAAGTTTTAGACTAGGACACTTACCCCTAGAGCCCCAGAGCTGATACCCAGGGGGTGGATACACACCCCTGCTCATGGAGTGAGCAGGCTAGCTGCCTGCTAGTCCTTTATAAAGTTCGTTAGATATAGAATTTATTGGTGCTGGTTGCCATGTGGCAGATATTTGTTTTATGGTTACTCAGTAAACAGGCTAGTTGGTGATATTTCTTTTGTACTGTTGAAGAAGTATTAAATGAAATTAACAAGACATCAACTAATAAGTGTTTGCTTAAATCAGAAAAACTAAACATGGCGCAGTTGGTAAGAGGTCCAGAACCTATGCGTGATCTTTCAGGGTCGGAATGGAAAAGATTTAAAAAGGAATTTTTCATATTTGTCACGGCAGCAGAAAGAGATTTATCAGATGAGATAGTAAAAATTGCCCTATTTTTAAGCCACATTGGAAGTGAGGCATTGAAGGCTTATAACAGTAAGAGTGAAAAAAAGACATAAACTGAATGGCATATTGAAATTCTATGAAGATTTCTGTGTGAATGCAGCCAATGAGATCTTTGAACGCTATTGTTTTTATAAAATAGTTCAAAAACAAGGATAAATACTTAAGGACTTTTTACTGACATTAAAATTGCAGGCTGATCGCTGCGATTTCAAAGAAAAAAGTTGCATGGTACGTGATGCAATTGTTTTCGGTGCATGTGATGAAAAACTAAGGGAGCAAGTTTTTGCTTAAATCAGCAAAACTAAACAAAGTTATCTAGAAATATATAATGCAAATACACGCTGCTGACTCACTAATCACGATATCCCTGAGACCACTAAAACGTAAAACTTTGACTAGTGGTTTCCACTGGGAGGCAGTGCTTTAATCTAGGGGGATGAAAAGAAACTACGGAGGTCGATGGCAGGGTCCTGGCACAACGGTGAACATGTGTAATATCCTAGGTGGAATAAAGTTTTTTATTTCGCATTGGATATAAACCTGAATTAATCATATGTCGTTTTACTGGATTGGATTGGATATTTGGGGAGACGACCGACAGCTAAGGTATTTGCGCCATATGGGATAGGTAAGGGAGGATAGGTTGATAGAAACCCGGCGTCGGCATTAGCGTGATATTAACGAAAGGCGCATGGGGTTCACGGCTTAACGCCTCATCCGACAGAAGCGTACCTGAAGCTCCCTCCACAAGACACTCAAGTTGAGATCGCGTTTCCTCTGAAAAACATCCTCCCCTGCAGGGATTTGAACCCTGGCCTCCAGTATGGTCATCCAGTACTCTAGCCATCACACGAACCCGATCCCTCATATTCCAACTTTATATCCATTAATTTCGTCTTTTGGTATTGTAATCTATGGTTTTAAAGCATACGGTTGGGGTACATTGGGTATAGGTTTATAGAACCAAGTAGCCGGAAAAAGTTTGGATGATCCTGGCTTGGACTCCTGGTATCCATTAAGAAATCTTATAAAAGCAATAACGATGAGCGGAATCAACGGAAATTGAACGTATTTTTGTGGGTTGCAGAGGAAATATTGCAGGTTCCAATCATATTCTCTTATATTCCTCACAGTTTTTTATTAGTTTAATCACAAAAATAATTTCTTGTATCAGAGGAGAAAGCACTTTAGAAATATTTGCTCATAACATTAGTGGAACCTTCTAAAACCTTTTAAGTGGTCAGAGAAGTAGTGGTAAGTCGTCTCCTTGAAGACAATAAGTTGAAAAAATTCAACGTTTTCAGGCAAACCCCCTTTTTCATTTTAGAAGAATAATCGGCTATTGAATCTTGCAAATTGTCATATATGGGCACTCAATCGTTGATAGATCATTTAAAACTTCAAAAATCTCTGGTAACACTCCAGATTCATGTGAACGTCAAATTTTATGGATTGCTGGTATAATCCATTTCGAAGATTACTGCAGTAATAATGCCGAAAGAAACTCGAAATAAGTACAATAGTGTAGTGATTTCGTAGAAAAATTATCTCTCAGTTTGAGAATACAGAGACTAACCAAGATATTAATTTGTTCGGAGTCACCCAAAAGGGCACTCAGGTAAGAAACTCCGCGGGAGAAAAGTCATTCCCTTTTGCCGGTAATAAATCAAACCCGTATCCATCGGTAACAACCATCGAGGGCTTGAATCCAAATTCAATCCACAGTTAAAAAAATCGGAGGAGAAGACATCGAGGTAGCTTAACTGGCCAAAGCATTTGACACGATATCGAAGGATCGGGGTTCGAGTCCAGGAAAACGAGTATCGTAATTCTTATCACTGCCAGCGAATTATATTTTCTCTTCGATGTCATTGGAACTTTGATAAAAATAGTAATAATGATAGGATACGTCCTAGTCATAGGTGTGCTCGGTGGAATCAAGGGCTCGCTGATACAGAGCATCAAGTGTATTCCTGCTTGCGTGGCACAGGCGGAATCACTTGCAGCCCGCATGCAGAAGGCCGTCCTCTTGGGGTCGCTCCGTCTGCTTCGTGCGCACCACCCGAACGCAGCGTAGCCACTGATCCGATGGGTTTCGGAAGTGGCTACGAACTCTGCACCGCCCCTCTCGAGTTCTCGGCCGTTATGAAGGCAACGAAGCCCGATGTTTGCCGGGGACTCGGAGGGGAAAGTTATAGAAGTAACAAAAAAATAGGATAACATATTTAATAGATGCATATATCCATCCCAAACATAGAAAATTTAGAGGCTAAATACAAAGAAAAAATACAGAAATATGTTCCTCTGGCTGAAGAAATAAAAGGAATGTGGAACCAAAAATCCATTAAAATTGCACCAATGATAATATCAGTGACTGGTGTATTACCGAAAAACCTGCACAAAAGCTTGGAAACAATAGGAATAGACAATCATATGTACTTGAAAATTCTGGAAACCACAATAATTAATACTCGCTCCATAGTACGATGTCTGTTAAGATTTTTAAATGAACATTTTAAAAATACAGTAGATAAGCCTAATCCCTTTGGTGCCTTGACCCGGGATAAATGAATGTTTCCTAGCCTTCAGGCTGAGAAATGAAAAATTCGTAAATAACAGTAAAAGCATTTATAACTCAACACAATTAGACTTACATTAATCTTTACAACATGAGTAATATTAGGCAGCCAAAAGTAGAACCTGTATGAAGACTACCATCATTTGGTGAATAGTTATGCGTTAGTCTTTTACAAAATTGAACATGGAAATAGATACACAATGTTACATGAGATAATCAGTACTTTAAGCGGAATTATCAAGTGTATCACGTACATTTATAAAAAAGTATCCTCTATTCTTTCTTGAGTAAAAAGCCACGGAATAGCGTGGGACGTGGCGCCATAGGCGGGAAAGGGGGCCATAGTTTTACATGGAACCTCTTTCCTCGGATGAAATGATTATTATCTTAATATTAAATCGGCGGAAGGAGAGGCCGAGGGTGAAGGAAGGGGGAAGGGATGGGGAAGGACGCTGGGGGCGTGCACATTCGACCCCACCTCCCGCCACTGTGTTTTCGTCTCCTTGGGATACGTTTTTCCGTGACGCGGGTAACAACGCTAGCGTTGAGATAGTACACACAAGCCATCCGACTGTGGGCTAACGGTCCATGTTAGCAGCGACCTGTATCGTTCCTATTTTCAATGCTTATGCATCTACATCTACATAATACCCCGTGAGTCGTCGCATGGGTGTGTGGCAGGGAGTGGTAGGTCACCACCCTTGTAAATGTGTAAGTTTTTTGGAAATGAAATGGTGACATGAATTATAGGAGTGTATTTAGTGGAGCTCAATTTTTATTGTGGTCTCTTATTGTTTGCGGAAAGAACGAGTTTTTATACCTATCTGTGCGGCAGTGTATCTTTCATATTTTATCGCATCTGTCAGACCTAGAAATGTAGTGAGGCGTCATTATAATATTCTGTGTGCCGCTCTGAAACACACAAGTTCTGAATTTATCAAGCAGCCTAAGCCTAGCGTGCAGCCTAAGCCTAGCGTGCAGCCTTCGAATCTCTAGGGACTTCCACCTTAATCCCTCTACTCTAAAAGTTGTGAGACACTATATGTACACTCGTAGCAGTTTTTAACGATGCGCGCTGTTTTCTTTTGTATTTTATTATTTGTTTTGGTTAAATCAAAATGACCAGGGTGCCAAATGCTCGCGGCGTATTCGAGGTGTGGCCTAACCAGAGCGAAGTAGCATCTCTCTTTGACTTTTTCATCCGAGGACCTTTCTATTATACGTTTAACAAAACCTAGTTTCTTTAATGCTGTGCCACATGTTCTGTATGTGTAATCCCCACGATATATCATATGTTTAGATAATTCAAAGATATTTTACTTATTTTTATTATTATAGCGGTTGGGAAACCGAAAGATTCCCAAGTGTTCCCTGTTGCCCCTGCTTTACATATTTTTATTATTAATTAATTTATTTTTTAATGTATTTTTATTGATAATTAGTGACTATCAGCAATATTTGCATTTTGTATTGTCGAAGGAAAAGAAATGAGTTCCTAATTATAAAAGTTCAAGGCATTTTATGGAGCAAGTTGAGTCATCAAACAAATGTTTACGGAACGCGAGACTAGCCGCGCTATTATTTTTGTGAAGTTCCACATTTCAACTTCACCTGAATATAAATTTGAAATGGAGTGTCATACTTAAGCCATTATAATTTCCGATGAATTTTTTCAATGGTTAACGATTAAACATTATGACAGTTTATTTTAGCGAATTATGTAGAACACTTTATCCTGTTTAACAAAATTTTATTCAGGCACATTTAGTTTCGACGCATCGGTGTCATCATCAGGTACTGAATAAATGTTAGTGTGATAAAACGGTGTTCCTTTTCATTCTAGGCAAACATTTCGAACGACACCGCACGTATTAGAATGAGTGAGGTTATGGAATCAATTATTTGCATCAAGGCATTTTAAGGATAGTGGTTTACTCTCAGTACAAAAGTTATCAGAGAAAAAATGCACTACCAATTTATTAAAAGGGTTATGAAGTGTGTGATGTACCTGGTTTCCCTTTCATTGAAAGCAAAATGTAAACTATAGGGAGACAAAAGTGTGTATTAGATGCGTTTGGAATGCAGGCTCGGAAAAGATAATGATTGATAAATGGGTAGGTATGAAAACAAACATATATTTAAGTTGTAGAATAAACAAATGCCTAAAGGGCAACTTGGAGTATTGAGTACAGATAAATGGGACAAGTAATAGGAGGATTAATCGAACTCTGTAATTGAATGCTGAAATAAGGAATCTAGGGGAAGAGTAATGAATAACGTCATGAAAAACGAATTTGACATGAATGTGAATAGAAAGAAAACGAAAATACTCGTATGCAGCCGGAACCAGGAAGATCATAGAAGATCACCCGCAATATATATCGAGAATGAAAATATACAACATGTAAAGGAATATTAGTACCTGGGAAGCCTGATAATGCACGATGGAACCAACATAGGAGAAATGCGGAGTAGAATTATTCAGAGAACGCCTTTTACAGAGAAGAATCCATTTACAACCAGAAATATCGACCTACACATCAGGAAAAGGCTATTAAAGACGTACGTGTGGAGGGTGGATTTGTATGGCGGCGAAACATGGACAATAGGGAAGCCAGAAGAGAAGAAGTTGATGGCTTTTGAGGCTTGGTGCTGGAGAAGAATGCTTAGGATCAGTTGGGTAGAGCATATAACAAATGAAGAAGTATTCAGAAGAGCAGGAGAAAGCAGAAGCTTTATGAGTAGCATAAAAAGAAGAAGAGCAAATATGATAGGTCACACTTTCAGACATAATGGCCTGCTAGCAAGAGTCAAGGAAGAGATGATGGAAGGGAGAAACACCAGAGGAAGTCAACCACTTGCATACATCACACAGATAATGACAGACATTAACACAACTTCATATTACCATAGAGTAAGTATATATAGAGTGGCAAAACAGTGCTAAAAACTGGATATAAAATTTTGAGATTCTCATAAATGCACATTAAAATACATGTTTTATTTGGTCTCGACGACTCAATAAGATTTGTTTCCGTTGCTATGGGCCGATTAGTAAACATCCAGGCACCGAAATCCTTATAAGAACATCATGTAAGTCATGCGATACTAAATGAAGTTGCCGTTTGCCAAAGCTCATTTGTTATGGCAAGTTGTGCAACTTCGATGCACCTGTTCCATCTATCGGCCAAAGTATTATTTAAAAACTCATATCCGAATCTCCCCATCTTTTTGCCACTCTATATGTACTTACTATATGGTATTACGAACTGAAGAGGATGGTGGAGAATAGAGAAGAATGGCGAGTTGCTGCAAACCAGACCCAGGGCTGCTAACTGAAGAGAGGGAGAGGGGAAGAGTAAGCATCATGTTGTTAGCATCAGGTGGGGCAGATAGATGTTTCGAGGCACCGGGCTCATATTCCGGCAGTGGTGGAAATTGTTCAGGAGATTTCCCTCTCCTACATGGGCCGCTTTTTGGATAGCACATCAAGGCAAAGCACTCCGTCCGTGATGGGAAGATATTTTTGTTGCAATGATGTTATAAAAGCGTGATCATCCCATGAGAGTCAATTATACAAACACTCGGATGTCTAAGGTACCACTTCTTAGCAGCTGAGTCTCAAGCCATTCATTTTATTTTGAAACATTGCGATATCTCTCGGTTTTCAGATCATGGGTTAATGATAATTTCAATGCTACGCCAAATTATTTCATTCCCTGCCAATTGTTTTTACTGTTTAGGTTACATTTTCTCTAATCTTGGTGATACTAACGCAATATTTGAGAGACAATCAGTTGGTCACAAAGCTTATAATCAATGTTTAAGTTCATCGCAGGTATATGGAATCTGGGTCACAGAACTCTTTCGTGCCTCAGAGTGCGGGTTGCCCAAAAATAAATGCCCCACGGGTTTTTCTCAAAATTGTTTTTTTTTACAAAGTTTTAATTTACAAATATAAAATAATGATCGTAATGAAAAGATAAAGCTTGGTTAATTCCACACTAATATATTAAAACCGACCCAGGTTCCTGCAACTGAGTGCCATTTTCAAAGGTGGAGGGAGAGGGAGAAAGAGGGAATATATGATGTATATATGAAATGTATAATGAAATGTATAATATATATATGAAATAATGATGTTTTGTCTACTCACTCCATTTTTCCACGTAATTTTCTTGTATTTCCATTCCCTAACTCTTGCGATTCATCATGGCGTGTATGCCCTCCGTTGGTACCAGTCCTCGCTCTGGTTATCGTGCCAGGATAACACTGAGCTATTCACCTCTTCATCGTCCAAAGTAGTGGTGTGGAAAAGCGCTTAGTGTCATTATTCAAAATGGATTGGAAAAGAAGAAAAACAATGAAGTAATTTACAGTCTTTCACATCTTTAGTTTGTGCCATACTGGTATTAGCGAGCCTAGTCTTTCAGTCTTTTGTCTGAAGGGTCCAAAAGATTGGTCAGAGCTCTAAGATGTAAGATACGGTCGCGAGTAATGACCTGATAAGGCTTTTTCGACGAATGGAGTAGCGTCTCTTGACGAACATTTCGACGTATTGATTTCTGTCGTTATGGAGCTAAAAAAATGTGGATCATTACCTTTTGGCCAACACTCGTAGTTTGATGTCTCGACTAGAAATTTTACCACCAGGGTAGGTGTGTGCGTGAGAATTAGTTTAGTCATGGAAACTATTAATCTTGTTCGAGTTTATTACTTTTATCAGTTGGAAGAGCTATGTATACATTTCAGCCAACGAAATATAGCTGCTGAGCCATTTTTGTTGAAGGTAAATTTATCCTCTGATCAGAATTTCATCGCCATGTGACAGATGGCTATCCATTATTTTTCAAGTCGAGGAATTATATGGTTATGACCAATGTTTTCTAATTGTTTCTATGGTTTTGGTTATATAACGAAGTTAAAATCATTTTCATGTATAACTGACTCTGAATTAATTTTTCCCCACTGTCTCGGAGGAATGCAGTTTCAACACAGATTTTAAAAAATCAATTTCAGGGAACTCATGTTTTGTTTTTGTGTTCTTTAACTACTGCACAGGTAATTATCGAGGACTTAGTGAATTTTGCCATCAAAAATTTTTTAGGCTGTCTTTTCGGGATCCATATCATAATATTTTGACGCCATTTTAGAGTGCACGGTCGTATCACCTGCTTCACCCTGTTTTCCTCACTACTCGAGGCTAACGTCCCTCTGTGTTATCTCTGTCCTTTGCACATTCTCCTACGCTCATCACAGCCACACATTAAAAATAAACCCTTGTGTATACAAAGTCTAATTGTCTCTTAGTAGGAGGATAACCTTTCTTAGGGAAGTCAAAATCACATTAATATTGCTTTTAACTATTTTCAAAGTATTGCGAAGTTATTTTAGAAATAGTATCATTAGATCCTACTATGGAATTATTTATCTATTTTTTAGAATATAAAACATTTACGTGATTTTACATGTTATTTCACCCATGACAGGGTTTTTATCCACACTCGTGGCAATGTGCATTCATTCCCCAAATTTCAGTTACTCTTTCGTGAGCTAGACCCTTTTCATATATTTACGTCCAAAATACAGCATGTTCTTATTAGTAACGTTCATTTTTAATTTCCTTCGTGCAGTGTGCCTATTTGGGAGTTCCTAATCACGTTTGCAGTTTTTTCTGTCACTTGTTAGATTTAAAGGACATGTTTAATCTCACTTTGTTGGGCATAAACGTAAATGAAGATTGTTATCCGGGCCTTAGATGCCCAAAAAATCTGCCGTTACTTATATATATACGTGAACACATACTTGATAATGTCCAATTATGATGCAGATATGTTTTGTAATTATGTTTATTAAGTTCCCTATCGTACGAGTGAAGCGACCGATAGCGTCATGCATAACATACTCGTGGCGTCCTTCGCATCAAGGGGGAGATTCATTTGTTTAATGGACTTCATGGCTGGAGAGGGCGGAATCCTCTTAATGAAATGTAATCCCTTTTAGCAGCCTTTGTTTAACGTGTGCGTGTCACTCTGATTAGCTTTGAAGTAAGTTGAGTCTGTTTCGAAGTGAAGACGACCTTCTATTTTTGAAGCCGTAGGCACGGCCATGTGAAATAGCACTGAGGTTATCATCGCGGAATCGTAATGGCGTTGGGGAAAATATGAAAACGAGGTCCGAGCGAAAGTGCCTCCACCGAAATGAAATATTTTTTTGCATCAAATTAAAATATTTGACGTAAAGGCAGAAAGAAAATGTAGATCGTTACTGTGAATAATGATAGAGCATTATTAAAATCTTGTATATAAAACCCCAGTGCGGGTTCATTGGCGTTATAATGTGATTTTGTTTATTGAAAATATTTCGATTATATGTGATTAATCGCACTAGTTTTGTGTTATCTTCTTCGTATATAAAAAAGAAACTGTGAATGTCGCTTATAACTACGAAGCCACTGCAATGAAAGACGTAAAACTTTGTAATATTATTACTTAGTCAATTGGAAGGTTTATGGCTACTTTTTGTGTACCTAATGCTCTCCGATTTTGACTCCAGACGAGAAAAAGCGTTTCCATAAGAAATACGTATAAAGTTCGTTTTTCTGGCATGCAGATCTTTTTTATTTCGCATATTTAAATTGGTAATAATGGTCACAAAAAGTCACAACAAATACCATTGGAAAGAAAAATAAATAAACTGTCTTATTATGGCAATCAATTTTTGTTTTTGATCTGATTCAATTTAAATTTTGGAAAAAATAATCATAAAATTGCTGAAAATTCAGCGTTTCTGTTACGCTGTCCCCTTGACGACCGATTACATTGTTGAAGCCGAACCTCAAATGGATATATGGTGAACATAGGCCCAGAACGTATCAATTGAGATAGAAGAATCCATAGAATACATAAGAAATACATTTGCGCGGTATGTATCGATATATTTCGATTGCTATCATTCGTTAGTAAGCTTGTTTTTCACACCCGTTGAACTTCAACGGATTCCTTCCGCTAGTTTGCTATGTTTAATTACTATGTTGGAAGTTGGAGATAATCTTACAAACTGTAAGCATTCTTATCATAATATTTTCTTATCATAATAAAATTATCATTGTTAATGGAACTTTTTCACTGCAGCGGACACGATCGAAAGCAGCCAATCGATGGATTACTCCAGTCAACGGGTTATGGTCTTTGTAAATGTGTGGATAGATTTTCCAGCAGTGAAACACATTTTGAAATAGTTTTGATGAAAATACGAAGCAGAAATGCTTTTAACCTTTGACGAGACCCATCGTCTACTTCACCGCGGTAATTAAGGATCAGAGCGTTTGCCCCAGTGGCTTGTGCGATGAGTCGGATGATTTTTTAAAGTTATAACGGAAATGTGATACGTTTGATGTTGTTTAGAGTTTAAATTGAATATGTTACCTTCCCCTCTGTGTTGCTACGTTACACTTACTACAGCACGCAACAGATGAGTTTTCGCTTGTTCCTTGTACTTGATTTTCCTTTAAGGTAGTCCGAGCGAGATAGTTCCATAATCGTAATAGAGACAATATTCAAATTATACGTTTTAATTTCACCAACTGTAGGACACATCAATTAAATATTGCATTATTAATGGTGCAATCATATAGTTTTATATGACAGAAAAATGGTAAGTAATTAAATGGAAATATCTAATTAAGTCTTTAACTTGACTCATTATTTTCGCGCGGTGCGTTTGAAACTCCTTCAAAACGGAACATTTATTTGTAATACCCAAGAGCCTATTGCGGTGAAAATATGATTAATTTTCAAAAATAGTGGAGAAAACATGCAATTTACACGTTGTTAGTTTTTTTACGACATCTAAGTGTAGGAAATTCCTCATTTTTTAATATAAGGTCTCTCTGGAGTGCTACACGTACTATTTCCCATGTAAAAGGGCTGATATTGTTTGGCAAATAACTCCGAAAGCAATGTGGTAAGGGGTTGACTTTTTGTCGTCATTAGAAGGGTGAAATATTTTTCTTTAGAATGAGACGAAAGTCGTTGATTTCTAGGTAAAATGATATTTCGCAGTGCCTGCGACACAAGTGGAACTAAATTTTTCTAGATCACGGGAAAATGGCTTTATTTTTGTAAATTTTTCCCGAAAGTTTCACCAGGTTCGAAAAACGTATTGAAGTTCCCCGCGAAGACTATGGTTGAGTACATCGCCAAAAATGTTGGTACTTATTGCCAATGAGAACCCGGTTGAATTCACGAGAAGAATCTCCGGTTAACAATCGCCGAGAAAGCATCAAAAGTCAAATCATCAAATCAAATCATCAACTCTCTCTTAATTTATTTACGTATTTTATTTCATTTTTTATCCTTTTCCTATTTGAAATTATAAGAATTATGTTTTATACTCTAACACAATTTACATTCATAAATACAAGTTGCGAGTAACTTTATGTACCTTTGAAGGAGAACCTGTTTAAGGCTACCATCATATGGTTACATATTATACTTTAAAACTCTTAGACAATCGTCGGCCCCGGTGGCGGCAGGATAAAGTCCTCGCCAGCTAACTCTAGGGTCGCGGGTTCGAGTCCCGCCTGGGTAGAATATTATCTGCCCAGGACATGGGTGTTTGTGTCTTGTCCGTTGTTACAGTTATTCACCCGACGTAAGTTGTCCCATTGTGCTGTATTCGGGGTAGTGAAGGTAAATAAATAAATTTAAAAAATAAATAGTTCATGTAATGAGACCGTTGCAATTTCCTAAAATTTTAATTGCGTACATAAATAACCTACATATTAGCAATGTTTAAAGTTCTATCAAATACAGCTATAATTATAGATTCTCTACTCTTAATTTTGTGAGAAGCTATGACTACATTTTTGGATAATGTTTTACAGATATAGATTTGATTCGAGAATCATGGTATAAATTGCACACTTTTGGTCCTACATACAGAAAACATCTTTTACATGCCGTCAAATTTTGTTTTGGCAAGGTGTATGGGTTATAAGTGAATGGACGGTTACATACAACTGTAGCGTAAGAATGAACTCTTTTATATCAGAGGGAGTTTTATATCAAAGGGAGTTTTGTATTAAGTTTTTCCAATCTTGATAAATGCCGGAGGAAATGTAACACTGATACGTGATACAATTCTGACACCCTGATGTACTTCTGGCTCCAAATTACAATCATGAAGCTGTCACGTGAATGGTGTGTGGTTGACGAAAATATCATAAGATATCTCAAACGGTGGTGTTAAAATTTCCTGAGGCGTCTCCAATATCAGATGAATCGCAGAATTCCGAAGTTGGAGAACAAACGTGGTCATTTCCTTGTTCTTTTCCACAGCAGAAGCGCGCAGGAATGAGCATTTCCTAGTTTTCGGAGTTCTGTTTGTTATAGCAATGGCGTGATAGGAAAAATAAAGGGAACAGTATGAATATACAATGTTTCTGCAAGGCATTCGCTCGGTGTTCAGCTGATTGATCATCGGTTACACCTTGATTGGATCAAGCCTATCACCAGAATACGATGAAATACCTTTTTGCGCATGGAATGTTACTATTTCTACCCTTGGATTTGCCAAATTTTGGAAGAAGGTTAGTTAGAAAAGAATATGATGAACCGATATCGGAAATTAAAATGTTCTAGTAATGGTTCACTAAATATATTTATTCTTTACGACCTGGGTTTCGTCGCATAATGACATCTTCAGGGAATGAAGATGCCATTATGTGACGAAAGAAGACGAAGATGTCATTATGTGACGACCTGAAGGTGTCATTATGTGACGAAACCCGGGTCGTAAAGAATAAATATATTTAGTGGACCATTTCTAGAATATTTTGATTTCCGATATGGTGAGGTTCCACAAAGTCAAGCTTGAATTTATTAGTTATATGATAAATCGAGTTAAGAAATTTTGGCGCACGCCGTTACTGTGTTCTCTGGAACGTTGGTGATTTTTCTCTTTTTTATATATCAATCATTTCCGTCCCCCAGTATTTTCAACATAGTTGAAGAAACATCAATCAGGTTTAATGTCACTTTAATTCAGCATGGATCTTAGAACGTATTGAGTCAAACTCGTTTGAACGAACCACGTGTGGGGCATTGGCTCTTGAGGTTGAAAGAAAGTCCACTCGGCAGAAAAAGGCGAGTCTACTGCGAAGGACGAAGCAAAGGGAGTACTTCGTTTGAATTGTGCTATTTTCATAATGCATTTGCAACATTATTTTTTTCAACATTTTTAAGTTGCAATATCATGGGTAATTTCGATAGATTCAAGGGCTACCCAAGCTGGCTGATGCTTAGTGATATCATTTGTATACGATTTAGGTTAGACTTACGGGTGATGTAATGTATGCTAAAGCTTTTAATTCTGTAATAATTTCGTTGATTAACAAAATAATTCATCCAATAAGCACGATTAACTATTATAAGAACTCATCGGCTTCTAGTTGTTGATTTTTAATGCAGGAATATTTAGTCCGACGAACTGCTCCTCAGTCGTACTTCTTAAATAGTTTGCATGAACATACTTCTCGGCTTAACCTTTCAAGCTAGAATCGGCAAATACTTGCCTATCAACAGTTTAAATAATACATCTAACAATCATCTATTAGTTTCATAGACAGTGGAACGTCAAACACGATGTACGATGGGAACAAAGATATGCCAGGGAAGTCACAGCGATGAAATAGCTATTTGTTGTTGGTGTAATGTGGAGTAAACTTTCAAATATTATTTTCCTTAACATCTTAATATAAGTGGGTACTAACAGGCCTCGAGTGATCATACCAAGAGCTAAGTCTCCATTTTTCATACCAATTAGCAGAGCTTAGCAATGGAGATGGGTTCCATTGAAGGTCGTCATTTACGCTCCTTGTCAACCTACTAGTAACAAAGTTATCGTATGATTTGGGCCAGTGCTACTATATTTTTGAAATTATAATCCAGTTAGGAGCCGAGTTATGAAATTAGGAGCCGATATCCTATGTTATATTTACATCATTTTCGGTTTTTATCTCGGCATATGCGGATATAATTGTGGGTGAGAAATAGAGTAGGATAATGGTAAATATTATTGTATATCGCTATTCTAACTGCTACGGTCGTGTATCTCAAAAATAGAATTAAAGATTGGCGAATCACTTTTTCGACTCATACTCGGGCGCACAGATCACAAAACCTCGGGTCTCAAAGGATCTCAAAGGCAACGGGAAACAAAAAGTCGTGGGTGTGGGGATTTTGAATTTGGAAAGAAAATATATTCAATACTAGCCGATGGTACGTGTCCTTGAAATTCAGTGGGTGTGAAAAACAAACTTACTAACAAATCCATATTTAAAGAATACAATTTTGTACTTTTCCACAGAATTTTATTTGTGTGGTACGACGCGTTTCACCAGCTTGCGGCATCATCAGGTACGAAACTTCAGACTGAATTTTTGTACCTGATGATGATGCCGCAAGTCGATGAAACGAGTCGTACCACACAAATAAAATTCTGTGGAAAAGTACAAAATTGTATTTTTTAAATGTGGATACCATTAACTTTCAGGAATTGAAGCCTGAAACTGTAGAGTTTATCACTAACAAATGATAGCAATCGAAATACATCGATACCTATCGCAGACAATGTTTTTCTTATGGATTATATTGATTCATCTATTTTTCTTTCAAAGAGTTTTTGTCACGACCTTGTCCGACCATTATTTCTAATTTAAATATGCAAAAAAGTCTACATGCAAGAAAAGCGAAATTTACATTTATTTCTTATGGAAACGCTTTTACTCGTCTGGAGTTGAACCGGAGGCCATTCGGTAAACAAAAAGTAGTTATAAACCTTTCCAGTAACATAATGAGTCATATTAAAAAGTTTTTCGTCATTCCTTGCAATGGTTCGGTAATAATAAGTGACCGCACAATCACAGTTTTTTTATAAATAAGAAGAAGTTTATAAAGATGTGAAATATATTTAAAATCAGATCAACTGTGCAAGTCTCATTTTTATGTCAACGTATACGTTTTCTGGATTATTTTCTAATCCTACTTCCCTCGAATCAACTTTGTACAATTATAGAACTGAATCCCGAAACCAACAAAGAGTCCATCTGCGTGCAAGTGCTGTTCTCTTTTCGCTTCATTTGCCATTCTGTCTAACTCGCCGGCTAAATTTGCAAACTTGAAAAGCTAGAGTTCAGCATTGCATCCCCAGTGCAAAGACCCGAGTAGTTTCGTGCCGAAATCAGACATTCCCTCAACCTCCATTCAATTCTCAGAGCAGTTCTCTGGAGATTACTCATTTGCCCTCGACCTGTAACATGGAGGATTTCTTGCAAGATGTGTATCGATTCGCCTCAAGAATAATAAGAGGAGCTTATGCTGGTTGATGCATTTAATATTTAAAGTTGAAAATAGTAGGTCAGCCATAGGGATATACGTAGTTTCCCCCGCGAGTGAATTGGATGTGGGAGTCGTTTCAAGCTCGAGCAAAAGTTTTGAGGAAGAACAGCACGAAGATGAGCTGGCGTAAAACCAAAACTATTGTGAACACAGAGGGAGACGGTGACTTGGAACTAGGGCAAAAAACGTTAGTAACGGGAGTTATTTTACTGCCTTGGAAGCGGAGTGGCAAGGTGCACAAAATTCAATCAGGAGAAAGAGAGCAAAAGGGGGCTGGGAAAGCAAATAATCTAACGAAATGAGATCCTGTCACTCGGAACAGGAAAAAGCTGGTAGTGTAGCAGTATTTTAAGAAAATATATGCATAGGATATAAATTTTCATGCGAGAGAACCGTTTGATGGCAATAGCGTTGTATATGAGTACGTATTGATCCTGGAGGGGGAGAGACATTGAAGAAGTATGGGAGGGAGGCGAGTTGGGTGGGGAGAGGAATAAAAAATAAAAACTCACCGATCGCGAAGTATCAGACTGAGGACGTGTAGAAGTGAGATGACGTCGGATGAATGACAAATGAACCTTTGCATTCCAAATCAAAAGCTGTTCAGCTCTCTACCAGGAAATAAATGTGGGAAAAGTGTTCATTTGAAAAATGAAGCGATCATTTCCGATATTTTGGAGAGAAAAGTTTTTGGTAAATGCCTGTGTTATCTACCTAATTTTTTGATTAATCAGTCGTAGTGTACCTATTCTTGAAGCATAAGCAAAGAATATATTTGCACATATATGATTATTTATGGTGCTGTCATTTAGTTTACAGTTTTCGGTAATTTTTTTATCTTTGATGAAAAGTTTTCAGTTCTTCAGGCTGATTGAATGAGTCCATATTTGATTAATTGGAAGCTATGACATTTTGACGAAGTTATTTTATTTTTTAATCGATCTTTAATCATATACTTCTTACATCCATGTTTATTTTTATCTCAGTAGAATCACTATGTCCAAGTCTTTTGGTATTTTTACTTTCCATATTTTCATGAACATTAAAGGCACGCATTTCAATAAATTTTATTGGCCAAAAGATTTGGCGAAAATAAAACGAAATATTTTCTCTTTGAGGGCTTCAAAACTTTATTCCTCGACCTTGGCTTCGGGATACTCGCTCTTCAGAACTCATTCCAAGTGAGCCTGCTTCAAGCATTAATGATTTTGTTCCGGTTGATTTTCGTTGGCTTCTGGAGCTTTTTATATGAAATAATTTTTTAGAGGCGTGGAATCTGAATGTGGAGGAGGACGGGTGAATTATTTGGTTTTCCCTTTTTGGAATATAAGGCGAGCATCCTGAAAAAATGCTATTGTCTTGCACCGAAGGTTACTGAAGCCATATAATCTTTATGATGTACTTTCAATTTCATTTTTAACTAAAAGAAACAGGACGTTTTACTTCACTGTGTAGAGTCCATTCAGCTAATGTGCCAATATTGTACAATGTTAACTCTGGTTACTTAATGTATACCGAGCATTAAGTATTTGCCCCACCTTTGTACATGTTGAAGTTGGATCGACATTACATTGAATTCATGGATCCTCTCAGTCACCCCAAGTGAAATAAATTTCTTGCATTCCTAATAGTAATTAAAAAGTGTTTTTCCTCTAATCCTCTTAACTCTTATTAGAGAATAATAGACTGACAAATATTTTTTTAAATTAGTAAAAGTGAAAATTATATTTAATTAAAAAGTGAAAATAATTCACTCAGCCTTGAGGTGACCTGATTGTCTTCTGTTGTTCAATTTTATCATTGTGGATTTATTGTACGCAATCTGTTGTATAGGATTATAGTTTTTCCGGATTTATGTATTGATATTTGGATAAGATACTCCCTCATTCACATTGTAATTATCCACTAAAGGCGGTGATAAAACAAAGATTACTATAACAAACTATTGTAACCCTAATTTACCTTCTGGTTTCCATCAGCTGGTTGTCTATTTAGCTGGAAATATTAAATTACTTTGACAATTTAATAACATATAAGAAAGCTATAACATATTAGATATGGTTTCCCACTTGGGACGTGATGGTTCGGAGAATGAGTAAATGGCAGAGATGAAGTTAAATATGGCAAGAGTAAAAATTATTTGGCGAGAGAATCCGCAGGTGACAGCTACTAAGCGAAACCATGAAAACATATGCCTTCGCTTGAGGATGGTGCCCAAGTTACGATTTCGACCTGAATACGGTATCCAATGGGACGTTGCAGCTCCTTAAAGTGGGGATCACCGGCTTACCCCGAATGGGGTCATTTCCAAAAAAAGAAGCATCCTGAAGCTCCTATCCAGGGCAGCAGGGCAATGTGCTTCTGTTCCGCTCCGCAAATGGCGTGATTTCATCTTCCCTTGGCATGCCGTTTGAATGTTTAGCGTAGCAATGGCGGAGGAGGCTCATTCATCCTATTTGCAAAGGAGTCATTACCCGAATTAACACGTGAGTGCGCTGTTTTCTCGTAAATACGATGCTTTCGATAATTGAATTTTCTCTTTTCTTTTCAGGTGAGTTAACCTCCAGGCATTTGCCTACCCCTTCAAGTCATCCTCCATGTGTGCTACTTCCTTCCAATTTTGGGTAAAGTATTTCTATTTATTTTAACTGGTTTCCTTCAAGGAGTAGTTTTAAGTTTTTTTCTCCAAAAGTGATTTTAAAATAGGCCTTGTTATTTCACTCATTTTGGATGTATTTCCTATGATTAATTTCTTTAAATTTCCTTGAGGCTCTTCTTCATGAAATAGGCAATTTGTGATGACCCCATGTAGAAAATACCAACACATTTCAGAGCATTTAGCAGTAGCTGATTCATATCACAACTCAAACTCATACCCTGAGATGTTTAACGACTAACATTACCATCAGGGATGCTTTGAATCTTATTTTTAGCAAATCCTATATGACAGTAGAAGTCTCACGGGTGAACTCAAAAAAGTAATGCTAAAAGTATGTGTAAAGTTTCTTCGGTGAAGGGTTACATACTTTTTAAGTATTGATACAACTCTGCATCACGTTGCGATTCATTTTTGAAAATCTTCCTTTAGGATTGATAAATTGGTCTAGCATCTACAACTGGCGGTAATTAATTCAAAGACCTAGCCACCAGAGTATATTTGCCGCCAGTTGTAGATGATTGAGCGATAAAACACTTATAACTTGGCTCCTAACATTTTGAAAGCCGTGTGTCTTTTTCAAAGGAGAACTGTGTCCTCCCCTCCTTCCTTCCGGTCCCGCTCCGTCCTCTCTTCCCTCTCAGTTCTCAATGTATGTCCAAACGATGGAAAACACGCGTGGTGTGCACTTAGTCAAAGAGAAGTCACAGGCGTGACTAACAAAAACTTTGGAAGACACAAATAAGAGTTTACTCACAAACTCACACGATTTTTAATATTTTGGTGGCACAACACAACCGTCTTCTCAAGATTACTAGAATCAAGAATTAAATAATAATTCTCAAGAGACAATAGAATTATTTCTTAAAAATAATGAATCAATAACAGCAATAAGACTATTTAATTATCCAAATAATATTATAACAATCGCGGTAGTCCTATATTTCTTTTTAACTTTAGTGGTAGTAGTTAAGATCACTGAATCACATCAAGGACCTTTACGAAGTAGCAGCTAATGAATAAACCAATGCGAGTTTCACATCCCTTATTTAAAATTGGTAATAATGCTTTTGTTGACTTACCATCTCCTTCAAATATTTCAATTTGATGAAATTTTGGCTCTCTTTTAGGATTTAATATATTTTATTGAAGTATTGTGATGTTTACCTTCTAGTAATCTAAAAAAGGCGGTTGTGTTCCGCTGTGCAAAATTCATTGGAAGACGATTTTTGTGCGGCAGATTTTGCCTATAACTATAGTTCATAGAAGCCATAAAATTCTCAACTTCGGTGGTCATTTTTCCACGGCATTTAATGTATCGCCATTGAGCTGATGTAGAAACTAGGTCTGATGTATACTTCATTTAAAACAATTTAGTGACTACGCCATTAACTAAAGGTCCTAGAATCTGGGTTAATGTAAAATTGACACTCTTATCCCTGCATTCAATTGCTAAGTAATGTCTCCTCAAAGATGCGACGTTTTGGTGCCTGGTCTTCAGGGACAATGTTGACTCTGAGATAGTCTTTGTTTTTGTTAGTTTCATGTCTACTATAAATGCTTGGTTCACTTTGTGCCCCTATTTTATGACATTCAGTTAATTTTGAACGCTTTTCAAAATAATTCAAAATTTTTTGGTGGTCGTTTGTGGTGGACACCTTCGTTTCAATGCACATTTAACGCTTTCCTGTCCGAAGGCGAAAAGAAATGTCACGATAGCAGATAACGATAATGCATTAATTCTTACCAGTGATCGTTCCACAAATTCGCTGAAAACCGAACCTTGAAAGCTAGCTTGAATGTTAGAACCCAATTTTTAAGTATTATTAGGTGATCAACCGGTTGAGATGGGTTTAAAATGGAGGTTATGGGGAAATGTGATCTAGATTTTTATATTTATAGACCCCCATCAACCAATATTCCTTTTTTCATCCCTACATAAGTCATACCCTTTTTCATCCCGTCCATAAAACCTATTCTCTTTTCTCCTCTTCCCGGCTTTCCACAGCCCATCCCATCACCCTTCATCACCCGTTCCAGCCGCATACCCTGCCTCTTCCTGATCTCAATGTCCAATAAATTACTTTATCTTTCACAGCTATTCATTATCAAATTATCTATCCTATCAGAAATATGGAATTTTTTAACTTCTTGATCTATAGGTGACGTTGTTTAGAGAATGCTTTTCTTTTATAATCTCCGCACGAGAAAAAAAGTTGACATCATGACTTTGATTTTGTAATCCAAGCTCCCTTTAAGAGTGTAGCATCAATGCAGCTTTCAATCAGGCCCGAGAGAAATCGTGGTAAAATCTCGAGGCTTTTTAAGTCGGGCTTTTTCGGAAGACGTCAGTAGGAAGGGTGTGAGGGGGTAGGAGAGCCAGGCAACTGGGCCTTGAGTACGGCGAGGGGCGGGGTGGGGTTGGTTGGCAGGGGTTGGGGGTGAGGAGATGGAAGGGAAGGAGAAGTGGGTGGGAGTAGCGAGGATCGGTTTCCATGGAGACGACGACTCCTCGGCGGCGCGCAACCCGGTGTATGCAGATGAGAAGGGAGACAGGCGTGCGAAGGGTGTGCGGGAGAGGAGGTTGGGAGGAGGCATTTGAAAAGCAGTGAGAGGACAGCGAACCCTTTAATGAACCCGAAGGAAGAGAGAGAGGAGGCGAGACGACGAAAATTTCGCAATTATAATCCCTCCGCGGAACGAAGATAAATCGCCGATCGCATCAAGGCCACGCGTCTTATACGCTACTAAAGAATGACTCTCCTCCGTCATCGGGAGTACGTCACCGGAGGTTTTTTTTTAAAAATGTGGCTGCTCTTTGCTTTAATTAAAGCATCTAAAAATCACACTCTCAACTTTCGGCTACAACCTTCGACAGGGGTAACCTCGTAGACGTGATTAAAAGGCTTTCAAAGTCCAATCACCGGTAAGGCTGCTCTGTTTGAAGCGATATTAGTTAATCCTAGTGGTGTCACCCATACAAAATTATTAGAGTGATATCAACCAGACCAAAGGCAGTTCATGTGAAGGAATAATGCCAAAAATACAAAAAAAAAATGATATCCGGGTCAACTTTGTATAATTTCATGCTGTGACAAAAAACTGTGTACCTCCATAAATCGGAGTTAGTAACAAGTAGTACTAGAATAAACCAGAGTTGAAACTATAGAAGTTAAAAAGGTTTCTCTTCGGGTTACTTCAAAAATACCATTGCAAAAGGCAATAGTAAAAGGGCCTCCATAACTGTATATTTCCCAAGGCGAAATCAGTCATTGATTACAGGAAAAGACTGATGAAGATTTTTATGATACGCATGGCGTGTGGCGCAGAAACATTTTGTGGCGCAGAAACGTATTATTTAAGAACAAATGTTTCAAATAATTTTTAGTTGTTGGAGTTGTGGATGTGGAAGGGAAAATGTAGAAAGTGCAGTGGTTGGTAAAGAAGACGAATGAGGAAGGGTATGGTATGTGGAAAGGCTGTTTAGGAAGAGTTAGAGTACGCGGTTTAAGCGGTTAAAAGTGATGGGGCGAGAGGATTCTGATCCCGGGGACGATGTTGGATAAGGGGAAGGGTGAGTGGAAAAGGAGAAGAAGAGTAATAGGCCTTATGATTTATAAATCTAAAATCTTCAAATTTAGTAAAACTTCAGAATACTTTAACTTAAGATATATCGTGGGGAACACACATACAAAACATATGCGGCGCAGCATTAAAGAAACTAGGTTTTGTTAAGCGTTGAATAGGAAGATCCTTGGATAAAAAAGTCAATGAGAGATGCTACTTTGCTCTGGTTAGGCAACATCTCGAATATGCTGCGAGCATTTGGGACCCTGGTCATAAAAATTTAATCAAAAAAATTAACAAAACACAAAGAAAAGCAGCACGCTTCCTTAAAAACTGCTACGAGTGTACATATAGTGTCTCACAACTGTTAGAGGGATGAAGGTGGGAGCCTCTAGAGACTCGAAGGCTGCACGCTAGGCTTTGGCTGCTTGAGATATTCAGAACTGGTGTGTTTCAGGGCGACACAGAATATTATCATGACGCCTCACTACATTTCTTGATCTGACAGAAATGGTAAAAAAGGAGATACTCTGCCGAACAGATAGGTACAAGAACTCGTTCTTTCCGCGCACAATAGGTGACCACAATAAAAGATGATCTCCTTTAAATACACTCCCCTAGTACATGTTACCATTTCACCTCCAAAAATTTTACATCTTTACACGGCTGTCGAACTTCCACTCCCTGCCACACGCCCATGCGGCAGCTCGCGGGGTAGTTTGTAGGTGTAGATGATTGGGATCGAAAGAGATAGGGCGTAAGCTAAGATGGTGAATGGAAAAAATGAAGTCATAGGTCTGCTTCAGTATAGTATAAAGTATGGGAATACTTTCTTCCAAATAGACGTGTCCCTTCTGGTAGAATTCTTTTAAGTATAAACAATTTCTTCATCATTTACTTTAAAGGTTTTGCACCAAATGTGGCGTGTGGAGAACACGCGTAAACTGGAGGTTTTTGAGTCACATGTTTGGAAAAAGGTAGATCATGTGGATGTCGGTAAATGCTGGGGAATGCGACTGAGGAGATGTTGGATATGTTGAGAGAGGAAAGGAGCTTCTCCTTATTTTTTGCAGAAAGATGAAAGGAAATGTGTGCCGGAGATAATCGCATCGCCAGCAAGCAATTAAATATAAAAGTCTCAGTGATTTAAATCGTTTATATAAATTAGATGTAAAAGAGGGTCGATAAATCTTCCTTGTGGGACACCGGATCTCAATGATACTTGAACTACAGTCATTTGTTACTTTTTTCGTGATTAGTTTGGAATTCATGTACGGTGCTTCCTATTCTATCCTGTAATTCGCAAGACCGTAGTTCAATGCTAGTTTGCTCCTTTAGGGTAGTATGAGCGAAATATAATTTTATCTAGAAATCAATGAATTTGGTCTCATTTCAAAGAAAAATATCTCAACCTTCTAATGACACCAAAAATTGAACCCCTTACCTTTCTGAGGTACTTGCCAAAAAATACCAGCCCTTTTACTTGGGAAATGGTTGATTTTCCGTTATTCCTGATTTTATGATGTCGCGAATAAGAAATCTTAACCTGTTTCACATGGTCTCCTTTCCGTCTTTGGGTCTCGGTTCGTGTTCCATTCCTGAGAGATATAAGTTTTCCCCGTTAAAGCCTTTTTTTCATAACTGCCCAATGTTTACTGTGCTTCCCGCGGAAGCACTGTGCTTTATCTCGCTTCTCTTTACGATCAGTTCTCCACCCGAGGGGCGTGCCTCAGGATTTGAGAGCGAAAGGGGAGGCGCTTGAAGAGCGCTGCTACCACGCAACTGCTGCCACCTGGTATTTTGAGAGGCGTCAATTCATCCCTCCATGCCGCCATGAAAAGCAGTCAAATGAGGAATAAGAGGGGCGAGGGCTTTGCGCTGGATTGGAGTGGAAGGGGGAGGGAGTTGGGGACCGGGGGCGGGGGAGGAGGGGTGGAGGAGGGAAGAGGAAGAAGCCCTTAAGAGACTCATTCATCGGTTGTGGCGGTAGAATCACTACAATTTTAGCCTCGATTGTAATCCGAGAAGAAACCATTTTGGCATTCACCCCCAGTATAATATAAATTCATTTATAACCCAGTGAGAAATTTCCGGTTCATTCGTCACAGAATAGTTTTTTATGCCACACCTACTGAAGGTACCAACGGATTATCACAAGCCATAGGTTAGATGACAAAGTCAATGGGGGTAATGTGTCCTCCTTTTATTTCTAAGTTGCAAAATAATTTAGAGGATAGTTTCAAGCCTTACTCGGTGGAATTCCTTGATATCAGGGATGGAAGAATTAACTCTGCGATTTCACATGGAGAAAGATTTATTCACGACCGGTTTTTCCACTGTGCAGCGTCATCAGGTGGACCTGATATTTCACCTGATGATGCTGCATTGCGGCAAAACTGGTCGTGAATAAATCTTTTACCATGTGGAATTGCAGAGTTAATTCTTCTATCCCTGATTCAATATAATTTGTTATATCTTATATACCTTTTTACCTCTATAATATGCTCCGAATATTTTCACTGTGATTTTCACTTTATTCATCGCTGTGTGAAGTTATTTTATTACTTCTTGGCGATGTAAAAATTTTCTTTATTGTTACCCGACTATTTTTTTATGATTTATTTTGTTTCTACTTCAATTTTGGTCGTAAACTTAGCGGAATCTCTTCGTAATACCGTTTCACTCTTAATTATAGCTTCAAAAGGGGTAAAAAGTGATCGATAAGATTTCTCTTAATTATGAACAGAGATTCAAAGTTTGCTCTTCCAACAAGAACCGCTACTGAACTTGAGTATGAAGTGCGGACAAATTTTATTTCGTGGCGACTTTCTTTTGACGATTCGAGATGTGGTTTGAGAGACGAGAATCGAGTGTGTGGTTTCTAGTTCATGCTGCCTGACATTCCCAATTTTTGAAAGATTATTCCTATGATTGATATATGTATTTTTTCGATACTATTTTGACGTTTTTCTGTACTATAAATTAATTCAGCTGGATTTACCATCGATTTTCATACAGTAAATTTATTTTTTATCGTAAAAAATTGGTACTAGTCTGTTAAACTATGGAATAATAAGCCCTAAAACAGTCATTCAGAGGATGTATTTCAGAGAAAACCCGATCCCTACTTGAGTGTCTTGTAGAGGGCACTTCAAGTACAGTACTCTGTCTGTCGGATGAGACGTTAAACCGTGGTCCCCTTGGCGTCTTCCGTTAAGAGCAGGCTAATGCCGACGCCGGGTTTCTATCCACCCTTCCTCCCATATCTATCCCCTATGGCGCAAATGAACTTAGCCGTCGGTCGCCTTCCTAAATATCCAATCCAATCGTCATTCTTTGTATTCCTGTGAGTAGAATACCCCGTGGAAGTTGTATTTCTCTGAATGTGCTTAAAAATTTTTCTCTGAAATATATGCCCTGTGCATATAAAAATGCATTGAATGTGCGCTCTCTTGAAAGCGTGTTTAGAATATATACCTGTACGTACTAATTTTGAAAGAATAATTTAGTGTACTAGTTCACTGTGGTTAATTATGTAAGTGCTTCCTTGAATTCTAACGGAAATCTTTCGAAGCAAATGGAAAGTGTGATCAGAGATATACGTGCAAAAAGGCCTCGAACAAGAGAGGAATGTTTGGTTAGAAAATTAAAGACACCGCAAGAAAATTTCGGATATGTCGACTGTGAATTTCGTGAAGAAATCATTATTGTTTTCTTACGTGCGTTTTTTAATCATGTCCAAAGTAACAGCATATAAGAACGCGGAAGTCCAATACGAACTGCTGATTTTGCTTTTTTATCAATCAGAAAACACTCAGGTCATTTATCATTACAAAGAGTAGTCGTTCTTTTAATCCGTTGATATTACCTGTATTCGTTTTTTGCCCAACCAGGATATCTGGTTACTTAGATATGAGATATCTCGTCAGTTTTCCTTTATTTGATACTATTCAGGCAACTATCAGAGTTCCAAAAATGAGACGAACAGATTCAGACTTAAATTCTGAATTAACATAGCCAATGTTCTCCCCATTTATTAATAAATTCATGCAAACTCAGGTTAGTTGGGATTCCAATTTATGAGCAATACGTGATCAGATACAGTCGTTGCACAAGGCTTGTAATGATAGAGACAAACAGATACAGCAGATTTGATTCAGGTAGAAAGTTGTGTGTCAGAGGATTACCTTCTCATGGATTGGTGCCTTTCTCTACATAATGTTACTGCAGTACAATTCATAGCTTCCCTTCACATAAAAAATCATCTTTCAGTGTCAACTTCTCATGCCAGATGGAGTATATATATGTTGATTTCAGTGGTTTTTAAGTTAACAGAATATATGTACCATGAATTTGTGCAATAAACGGTAATAGTTAGTCTTTTAAGGCCATTATCATATTTCATCTCATGGCAATTTCCACAGTTACTTATAAAAAACCCAAAATTATTCTCCGTTATGCAATCCACATTTGAGACTTATTTTTTGGCCTGTTGTAATTAAAGAAATGGCTTGGTGACATATATTTTTGAATATCGTCTTCGGTGGTCCAAATCCTCTTTTGCTGTGTACTTTGACTAATAACGATGGAAAACAGTGAGAGAAGAAGGAATTGTACACACTCGGAAGACCTCGACGCACACCTTTGACGCCGTATATCAATATCCCATTCAATCCAGTTCCCGTGACGTAGTACGAGGCCCGACGAATCATAAGATCTTTAGAATAACAATCCCTACACAAACGTGTTATTCTTGAAGTATACTGCCTCAAAACGGTTGCAGACGATACATTTATCTACCGTGTAATGAGCGAAGACGCGGACTTTGAAGTTCTGTCATCGGACCTTGACAACGTTCAGTCGTGGTTCCAGACAACATACGTGGCACAGCTTTAAAGAAACTAGGTTTTGTTAAACGTATAATAGGGAGGTCCTCGAAGGAAAAAGTCAAAGAGAGATAACACTTCGCTCTGGTTAGGCCACATCTCGAATATGTCGCGAGCATTTGAGACCCCGGTCAAATAGCTTAAACCAAAAAAACTAATAAAATACAAAGGGAAGCAGCGCGCTTCGTTAAAAACTGCTACGAGCGTACATATAGTGTCTCACAACTTTTAGAGGGATTAAGGTGGGAGCCCCTAGAGACTCGAAGGCTACACGCTATTCATAGGTTGCTTGATAAATTGAGAACTGATATTTTTCAGAGCGACACAGAGAATATTATCATGACTCCTCACTATATCTCAAGGTCTGACAAATGCAATAAAATAAGAGGTACACTGCCGAACAGATAGGTATAAAAACTCGTTCTTTCCGCTAACAATAAGTGACCACAATAAAAATTCAGCTCCACAAAATACACTCCTATAATACATGTCACCATTTCATTTCCAAGAAATTTACACCTTTACACGGCTGGTGACCTAACACACCCTGCCACACGCCCAACGGCTGTTCTCAGGGTATTATGTAGATGTAGATATGGAAAATGGTTAAAATATTTTATTCACCTTTTGAGAACAAACAACCAATTAAAATTTTCTACCAAACGATGACCTTAAGAGACCTCCCGCTAAGGTCACCACTCTGGTTTAAGTCGAAAAAGGCTTTAAACTGCCAACTTTTGGGTAATTAGAATTTTATTCTTATTATTATTGGGTAAATAGAATTTGGGTAATTATTATTATTAGAATTCCACCCATCAAGAATAAGGACTTGAGACTTTTAATAGTACATTTGCAATATTTTGCGTGGGACATTAGTTAAATTCAGACTTTCCGTTGTCCTGGGCGTGACTTCGTGGAATTTGCTCAACATTGTAAATGAAAAGTATAACTGATGATGACGAGCTTCGTCGAAACCTAGGACGTCCTGTTAATTAACCTATGTGGAATAACTAAGTTATACTTTTCATTTACAAATTCAGACTTCATTTGAGGTAAAAATATGTTGTGGTACTGCACATGTGTACAATTCCCAGACATTTTCAGCCTACTCATTCCGTAGCTCATTCACATTGCACCCCGTAGCTATTTCCGAGTCTCTAAGTCAATACTATACCTATTGACAAAATCTATCTCTTAATTCGAGTCTGTTATTATTTTGAAAGGAAAAAAAAATTCTCCTCGACTCCCTCTTATCACCTCATAGCATTGTTACCGTTGTTTATAAAACAGTATCTTTGGTAACTTGGTGGTATGTTTCAATAGACATATTTAATGATAACTTTAACTTTGCCACAAGAAAAATGCTGTTAAGGTTTTTTGTGGTTAAGTAAAAGTTATCATTATATATGACCGTCGTTTATGCTAATGTCACATGACTCTTTTAGCCACCAATCTTGATTGTAGCCAGGAAGGTCGATACAGGTAGGGTGATTGGATAACAAGTGGGGATATTTTTATCTTCTTTATTTTGTAGTCTAGTTGAATTAGTAGGCCAAAGGAATTTTGTGAAGTTAGTAGTCTTTAAATTCTAAATGAATTGATTTCAGATAATTAAAGGTCTCCCTCATTCTAGCCAACGCGGGAAATGAAATTTGTGACTGATGATAAGAGTCTGATTTTTCCACTGGTCTGCTTACAACGGCATACAACGCAGAAACAACGCAGGGACTTAGTCGTCCTCATTAAGTGGCCGCAAGCCTCACTGGGTTGATGGCGCGGATGTATGTATCTTTTAGTTTCCGGATCCACCCGTAGGTGGCGGCTTCTCTTCCCTCATCAAATGAAACCGCCGATCTCTAGATGAAAATCCATGGCCCTGGGTCAATCTCGGTATTAACGAGCGCCCGTTTCGGGCGGAGAGAGAGAGAGAGAGATCTAAACCACAAATGCGTGATGTTCCCCTCGCCATGTGGACCGTAGACAGCTGCGACGAGGCTCGCTAATGGCGTACATCAAGTGGATCTGTTCTGCAACAAGCGTCGCATCCAGGCTGGGTGGAGAGGACGCGCGGAGGAAGTTCGCCAATGACCAAATCACTTCGGGGTGTTGACAGGCTCTACGATACTATTATGACTCTATAGGCGAGCTTGGATTGGACGGGCGAATCGATGTGAGGAAGGCGACTGCAGGGACTTGGTATAATGCCTTTACGGGTTACAGCAGGGTATTATCATTTCGCCAGTTTTCGTCCGATGGTCATCAAATTTAGGATTTTTCTCTAATTGCGCATTCTAAACAATACTGGATATGAGCGAAAGTGCTGCGACGACAATTAAAATATAATAAGTAGGGTACTTATCTTGATTACGGATTGGTACCTCGTCTGCTTCAGCAGCCATAACTGACGACAAATGACGATCGAATCAACAAGCGGCTAGGTGACATCTCAGTTAGTTGCACTATTCTATGAACAAGCGAGAAGTTATTCCCTTCTAAATGAAGCAAATTAATTTAAAATAGAAGGGGGAATTCTTGTCGCCCAGCTGCTTGTTGATTCGATCGTCTATTGTCGTCTGTTATGGCTGCTGAAGCAGACGAGGTACCAATCCGTAATCAAGATAAGTACCCTATTTATTATATTTTAACTGTCGTCGCAGCGCTTTCGCTCATAACTAGTATTGTTTAGAATGTGCAATTAGAGAAAAATCCTAAATTTGGTGACCATCGGACGAAAACTGGCGAAATGATAATACCCTGCTGTAACCGCCTATACATTCTCTTGTGAGTCCACGCTGAATCTCAATTGAAAATTTCGGTTTTAGAGAAATACCGCATCCTGATAATTTCCCGGATTTAAGAGTGGTTTCCCTCTTATTTATCTGTTAACAAAATTTAAGATATCTCATTTATATAGGCACTAAACGGGTAGCATGCTACTGTGCAACGACTAGGTTAATTTTAATTAAATTATTATTCATCTGTTTCGTCATACATTTAAGTAGACATAGGCTTTGTCAGAAGGAACTTAACCCAGTACATTTTAACCAGTTAAAAATGAACACTCTATAGGCTTTATAACTATAAGTAAACAAAAATAACAATTTTTATATAATACAAACACAATACACATGATAAGGTTTTAGATGTCATAATAGTTACAGATTTAAAGTTGCATTACATTACAATTACATTTCATTTTGATGTTTCAGAAAATGAGCAAACTCATTCACAGTACAAAATACTTTGCTAAGAAGTAAACGTTTCACTTAATATATCAATCCTAGTGAAATTGGAATACAGATACTATATATGAGTATTTTAATCCGTTTAATTAGATTTCAACTTCTAGCTTTCATCTCCAAAAATCTTTCTCTGATTAAACTTTACTAGTGCATGAGTAAAACATAAATTATAATAATTCTGATTAACATGAAGAGCTAAATTTGCCGAAAGAGGCATATTTCGAAAGCTTCGTTTTTTCATATATTTTAATAAGTTGGTCCAATTAACTGTTCGTAAGAAGTGGGCCTAAAGAAAATCGGTTGTTTTTCGAATTTATGTAAGCTGAATTTTTTTAAAGCAATTCACGATATCTCTTGGAAACAATTTTAATATGCTTGTTGCTGATGGTTCACATTCTCGCTAGATAGCGTGTCTTCTTATGAAATTCTTGACGTTGTGCTTTTCTCATTACATATTGAAACGTTATTTTCTCCGCTGCTGGGTGCAGCTGGAAAGAGAAAAATTCCGGCCGATAAAAAGAGAAATATGTGTCAATCAAGGTGGTCCAGAAATATTGAACGTCTTTCAATTTTATGCGCGTCGCACCAAATCGATGCCAAATTGTTAAAAACAACACCGAGTGCACAATGGTAGCTGTGCATGTCCACTGGCGGCCGAGCCCCACGCATTGTAATGCTCGAAATATGTACCTAGCTACGGTAGGTAACATGAACGGGGAAGATGTTTTTCTGCATCCTCCGATCATCCCTTTGAGGTCTTGGGCATGGCGGGGCAATCTATAAAAATATTGTCAATTGATAAATTATATTTTTTTACTTGCCTCGGTGACAATACTATCGCGACTAGCTTAATTAAGCAAATGCATGAAGATACCGTAAATATACATCCTTTTAAGTCCTGCTTTTTATGAGTTCGCTTAATCACAATTACTGAAATAATTAACTAAGTTGGCTGTGAAATATAATCGCTCAGCGCTGCCGTTTCTTAAAATGCCGGAGCCAATATATTGCACAGGATTTATTTAAGTCATTAGGAATCGAATTTGGAGGCGGCGTGAGAGATTTGAAGGCTCGATCTTTCTTGACTTGTGCAAAAGAACTAAAATCAAGAAATTGCTGAGCACCATCGTCTCCAGGTGTGCCTTGAAAAATCATAACCCTCTTGAATATTGATATCTGGACCGATAGCTGAAATACAGCTTATTGCGTGGGTGAACGTAATCCGAGCTCTATGTTGTTGAAATTCAATGTGTAGTTGTGATTGTAAAATCCTCAATGTAGATTGGAGTATTATCGGTGCTAGAGTTTTCAAAGTTAATTCGCCAAAAGTTGAGAAGTAAAAACTTGCTTTCGAGTGACGTTTTTGAATAGCTATAAAATTATCGATGAGAGACTTCGGTGTAATGTAATTTTTTATTCCCAGACATGAATAATTGTGATTGTTTTCATTTGTATTTTATTGGGGCGGTAAAAAGGCTCCATTATTAAGAGTCCTCTGTTGTCCTATTTCAAATTCATGCTTTATATACCGGGCTATAATTATATTCTTCTCAAATAAGATTCCATTCGCCGCTGTAAACTAGTTGGATGTATTTTGCGTTAAACTGCATTCTTTTCTAATTACACATATCTTAATTTTGGATGGCAAATAATTGTAAACAGAAGAGGGAAGAAATAGCGTATCTCGACGCTCTAAAAGCACCGAGTGATGAGTGGTTTTGTAAATCAATGAAATGGAACATCTCTTTTTAAGTTTTTTCAAATTATTATTGATCTTACAATTTAAGAAATTTTTATTATAATTAGATCAATTTCGGTGAGCACAATCATTGAACACGTTCATTCAATTTCTTTGACAAAATTAACAATGGGAGACTGACTCAGTAGACTTTAAAAAAAATATGTTTCCGTTAATTTGTACCACTAGAGACGCTGTCGTAAAGAGAGACTTGAGAGACATAGAATTGATTGAAAACTACAGAAAAAAGTTGAAAATGGTTGATTTTTTCTTACTAAACGCGTTTATCGCTTAATAAGGTAGGAATCTTATACAAAAGAGATAACTTGCAACATAGCTGCATCTTTGCAGCAAATCGCGAAAGCGTAGTATTTTATCTGCCACCAATCCATCGTAGCAGTGTAAAAAGTCGACAGTCTGCAAAATTAACAAATGCTTTGTGATTTTTATGGTGCGTTTTGGGCACTCTGCAAGAAAATTTGACGAGCGAAAGAGGTGTACCCTGTGGAAATATGTTTCTATGCGATCTCACACAGTGAGCTCTTCCCGTTGCTTCTGTTCACTAGTCCGTGTGTGTATGGCTAGCGGCCAAGACCAGAACACCCCTGCGTTCGTCGTCCGACCGACGACTAGGGAGCGTGGAAAATCGACCGTGTCACCCGCTCACTCGTGCATAATTGGAGAGACGCCGGCGCCTCTTGTCTCCCCTCCCGCTCTCTCCCTCCCCACTTCCCCCCGCACTGCACCCGGAGATCAATGCGCTCCACTGCCACTGAAGTCAGCGGGTCAAAAGAATACATCGGTCTACATCTGCACACCGCCACGCAAGGTCCCACACGGGGCCAATTTTTAATTTCTACTCGTGCATTTACTCTATAAAAGGCCACGGGCACGTTCGTATGAATTAATTGTTGGTCGTAGTAATTCCAACGTGCGCCATTAGATGGAAAGTGAGCTCCCGTATACGTTCTACTATAGAGTAAGTATATATAGAGTGGCAAAGCAATGCTAAAAACTGGAAATAAATTTTTGAGAGCTTTGGGAAGAATTTCTCATGTGCCACCACCTTAGGGGAGGAAGAATTTTGGCTTACGGAGAAGGCCACTTGTAGGCGCTAGTGGCACTCGGTGATTTTGCATCAACATACAGAGGTGGATTTACCATGGCTGTTGTGTGCTTTTAATCGAGTATCAATTGTTTTGTCGTTGCTATGATACATCGGTTAACAGTTTACTCCGTGTTTGGTAATCACGTGTCTTATCATATTGACGTGAATTCGATTCATTATAGACGATGCTCATTGAAGGGACATTGAAATACATGTTTAAATTGGTCTCGACGACTCAATAAGATTTGTTTCCGTTGCTCTGGGTCGAATAGTAAACTTCCAGGCACCGATATCATCATAAGAGCATGATATTATGCGACACTAAATGAAGTGGCCGTGTGCCAAAGCTCATTTGTTATGGCTTGTCGTGCAACTTCGATACACCTGTTCCGTCAATCGGCCAAAGCATTATTTAAAATCTCATATGCGAATCTCCTTATCTCTTTGCCACTCTATATGTACTTACCCTATGGTTCTACTCAGCTCGTTTTGCGGGCCAATGCAAATTTGAAAATACATGGATCGCACAGGAAACTGTTCAGTAACAGCTCCGCTTTCTTCACCAAAAATTTTGTATGCGAAGGAATCTTTGACATTTATATTACATATAGATTGCTTATCATTGTTATGTATACAAACGTATAAGATAAACAATATGTATACATATTGTTTTTCTTATACGTTACAATCACACCACGTTACTAATTATAAATGTGACCATTTTCATTTGTATTTTTAGTCTTTCGCCGGTATTTCAACCTGTTTTCGCCAGGCTTTTAACCTGTCAACACAGGATGAGATTCGTTTCATGTGTAGCAATCACCTGCAACATTTTGACTATGTTGCCTGTGGCATACCGGTATTTTTTCACAGCAAAGACAGCATGCACAAAAATGAACGTGATAGTATCTAAATTTGGCGGTTCGGTTGGAAATTTTTCACATTTGTGATTTATTTTTTTATGAAAAGAATGATCTCCCACTGCACTGACTGCAACATTCATAGGAAGAATTAGGATTTGTTGAATATCTATATTTTGGGCGGACCAAGTCATGAAATTTCGAAAGGAAAACAACTTCGGGTATTAACTGGTAAGTCATATCGTTAATTACCAAACCGGGAAATTCGTGTATAAAATTAAGTAACTTTGCCATATTTCCTTTGAAAAAACTCACTGTTTTAATTTTTAATTATGCTGCCAGGATACTGAAGCCTTACAAGTGAGACTTTATGCAAAAACAGAATATGTGTGGTAAACATAAGTAAAAGCTCGTTACGGTGACATTGTTATAGTTACTGGTTGATTTCACCAAGAAATAGGAACTTAATCGTCTACAGACCATAATGACTTCTTGATTCATTTTGTCAAGATATTATAATAAATTCTTCTTAACTTCAGAAAGGAACCCAAAATTTTCCTATAGCATAACATGCGACAAAAATATACTGGCAGTACAACCTAATTCTTTGTAAAGATCGTCTTGAATTTTGGATTAAGTTAAGGAAAAAAGAAGGAATTGGGGTCGGTCTTCGCATTGATTTTGCAATGGCACTCACCAGTATACAACGTACTAGGTTCGGAATTGGAAAGTTAGAGAGAAAAAACAACCCGCTGTTTTAAACTAAATTGTCTTACTGTACTAAATTCTGTAAAATGACTTAAAAATAATCTGATTCGTATTCTAGCTTCCTATCGAGAAGTGCTTCCTTTTTGTTGTGTGAACATCAAAATAAATCTTTTCCAAGTTATTGTACTCTTAAAGCCAAGATTAAATTCCACGATGTAAAATGTAAAAATCTGTAAAACTTGGAGGAATGGAGTTTTTTCTCGTCATGTGCATCCCATTTTTTCAAATAACTGCTTGATGAGGAGAAAAATCTTTTAGCGAATCAAATCACAATAATATAAGGATCTGGTAAGACTACCTTCGTAGTGATTGCGATAATGTCACTTTCAATATCCTTAATATCTGAGATTTAATACAAGCTAATTTTTAGTTCCATTTGACGCTTCTACTGATTGAGAGATCAAAGATACTGACTTCGTACGCTACCTGCGTATGGTAACAACGTGGGGCGATACCGTGGGAGAGAAGGTGTAGTACGGGTCTGTGTAACAACTTATATAATTTTCCTGCATAATACGTGATAGTAGAGTGTATTTAGGAGTTTTAACATGTACTGTATTCGTAATTATGCACGATATTAGAGAAGAATCGTTTTGAAATTATGTAGGCTACCAACCAAAACAATTGAAATAAAAATATCATTCGCCGATGAAGAATTAGTTCTTATTTTAATCCGGCATAATTTTTGACTCGTTTTAAATTTTTATGGTTTATTTACACCAAATTGAAACTATGCCTTTCAAATTTTCAAAATAACTTAAATCTACATATGCCATCATTGCATCCACTTCCTAAATATATTGGCTCTTCATTCATAAAAGTTGCTCAGAATAGCCTGGTCAGCCTTCGAGCTCAGTCCTCGAGGATAGGTAACGCCAGTTCGCTCCCAAGCCTACCACATTCTTTTATTCGAAACAATTCCCAACGACTGCATATGTTACAGTAAATCACGGTGATTCCATGGAAATGGATCTGTAATTGTCTCCTAAAGCTGGAAAAATGAACTTGCTCGTCTACATAAACGTCGAATGAGCTTGTTGCTTTACTATAAAAAGAAATGTTTCAATACCCAAGGTATTCGTCAGTGAAAATGAGTTTTTTTAAACAAAAAGTAATGAAATATTTAATTTAGTATTTATTTCCACTCACTCTCTCGATTTCATTTTCTAAAAAACAAAATTCATGCGATACGTCATGCGGTGACTTCAAAATGCGTGGCCGCCTAAGTATGCACAAATATATATAACCGAACGAGTCTAGAAAACAAATGAAAGATCTTAAACATGTGCACAATAAATCCGGGTGTAGCACAAGTTATAATTCTTTCTTCTTTAAATGCATTCATTCTTTCAAATATTTTTACTTCGTTTTATCATCAGAAATCGACTTTGTGTGACTGCATCCCTAATCTTATCTTTTATAATATCCCATTTGTGCTGCTTTACGCGTATTTTATACGTGAAGATCGCGGAAGGTTGTTTTAATTGGATCATATTTTCATTTTGCAGAGAGAATTTAATTGCAAATATTCTTCCTCATTTTTTCTCGAAGGTTTTCGCAGCTTCTTTTATCAATGTATGGAATCCCTTTCGGGAAATGCTGCGTGGTGCTGATCATTTTGTCTCGACGTTTCACTCCTCCTACTGGGAGCGTTTTCAAGAGAATGAGTGTGCCGTGCCTCGTCTCAATCTTATATAGCATCCGTTGCCCGTTTGTTGGGCCGATTTGAATTCCGGGCGGAAGACGTTAGCCGTTGGACATTTGAAGGGGCCAGAAACCCTTTCCAATCCCGGCTGAGGTTGTAGCCATCCTCCCCGTTGAAGTTATTCGGAATTTTTCCTATTTCAAGGGTTCTCGTATTAGGCGCGGATAATAATCCTCCGTCTTCGCCAACACCCGTGTTTCTACGAACAATATTTTATGCCCAGGGCTGAAAGCGTAATGTTCGGCGACCGCTGACGCGTCACATTGAAGTAACTGCACTGCTCTCTTATGCTCTTTAATCCTTTGAGAGATAGCTCGCTTGCTCGGTCCCACGTAGCTTCTGCCGCAGCAGCAAGGAACCTCATATGAAGGATCTCAGATTTTTCCCGGTGTATCCGAGGTTTCTCGGGTCTTCCTACGGGTGCCCAACGTTTCGGAAAACGACTTGTCCTCCATCATCAGGGGGGGGGGGGGGGGTTCAGCTCCCGAATGCCGTTTCCTCGATTTTGGCCAGTATATATACTCTCTCCTCCCGGGTCAGGTACCACCTCATACACTCCCATAAATTGAAGGGGAGGATGGCTATCTCTTGAAAACGCTCCCAGTAGGAGGAGTGAAACGTCGAGAGAAAATGATCAGCACCACGCAGCATTTCCCGAAAGGAATTCCATACATTCTTCCTTATTCATTTAAAACAGGTTGACCACTGCCGATAAAATATTTTGATTTCATCCTGGTACGTGATTTTATATACCCTATATTTCCCCAGAAATCCAATGGAGATTTACTGCTCAAGTAACGTGTGAATATCATTTTCGTTTTTAATCTTGAAACCTGAGTTATTGAATAGAACTCTTGTATTTAGCACAAGAATGGGAATGGACTCCGTAAGGAAAGGCACGGGAAACGAAGTTTAATCGTGATTCAATGAAAAACAAGAGAAATCAGTAAAGAAAATGTAGAGGAAACATTATTGTGAACGAGAAATTATGGTTTGTAGATTAAAAATCTGTATTGTATTAAAACATTAATGTTGTCCTTCGAGCTTAGATATTCTCATGGTTTTGTAAGTCTTTATCCACTAATTTTTACCAACTAAATGAAGGGATTCCACTTTGCTCCTTGGGGTTAAGTATTTAAATCCAATTCAAAATATCAAGTGTAGGTCAGTGTTAGTGATTCAAACAATCATCCTTTGCCAACGTTTCGGAATTTTTATTTTGATCCAAAGTGTTATGACCATGGCAGGTTTTACTCCTTATTTATTGTTAATGACTCAGCACCCTTATATAAAAATTCTAAGTTAATTATCCTTTTGTAAATTATGTTGATGTGTCGGAATGTGATTGTTGTACCCCCTTATTTTTCCTCATATGTAGCCCTGAAGATGGAATTCATTAAATTCGGAAACTTTGGCAAAGGATGATTGTTTGAATCACTAAAACTGACCTACACTTGATATTTTGAATTGGATTTATAAAGCAAGAGGTCGATAGAAGAATACTGTGTTAAGTATTTAACCAACCAACGTCTCATGTTTTATTTGACTTTAACTTTACTTAAAGTTAACGAAAGATGTAATATTTTGCTTTCCACCGACGATGTAAAAAGGGAAGGATCCGCCTTGGATATTGGACCGTGAGTCGGATATTTACGTCTGATTCGCCTGCTGCTTCGTGGGGCGCTCTAGGAAGAGAAAGGGCGGATCAAATCGTCCCCTGCATGCATGTATTTATTAGTCTGGGAGGGGCTGAGGCGCTTAATATTTCGGAGGGCTTGAGATTGGATCCTTGGAGACGGAGAAGTGGTGCGGAGGGTCGAATGCATTTTAAGTCGGACTGGAATAGGATCGGAGGCAGGAGGAGGAGGGGGAATTAAAAGTACTGCCAACCTTTCCGTTTCCACCAAGGAGTCTATCGAAACAGAGATCCGTTCTCAGAGGAAGCTCGAGCATCTTTGTTATGCATACTACTTAACACTTGAAAATAATAGTAGGCAATCAGCAATTGACGGGCGGAGCAAAAATTACGTGCCGTAATATTCCTACGGATAGACCGAATTTTTGGGCACGATAGAAAACGCCAATGGATGGGTATTAGAATTATCGAAATTTATACCCTATTCCAGATGATAAATTGTAACGTTTTAGATAGCATCAAACATTTTATTAAGATTTACTTATAATTGAAGATATTACCGACCCGATCCCTACTTGAGTGTCTTGTGGAGGGCGCTTAAGAGCAGTACTCGGTCTGTCGGATGAGACCTTAAACCGTGGTCCCCTTGGCGCCTTTTGTTAAAGCAGGCTAATGCCGACGCCGGGTTTCTATCCACCCTCCCTCCATTACCTATCCCCTATGGTGCTAATGACCTTAGCCGTCGGTCGCATCCCAAAATATCCAATCCAATCCGATATCATCGACTACAATTCCTTCAAACGCATTTTCTCAAATCTAATTAGGATAATGCAAATTGTTCCCAAAACGAAGCCGACCTGAGATGAATTTATTTGACGGTCAGTGTTAGCTTTGCCACATTATCTGTCCTCTCACCTTTAACTGTAAACGCCGAAGACATTTTTTTTAAATCGACTAAAGCTAGACGTGACCCAATGCTGTGTTGTACCGACAACATCTGAAATGTATGCCATTGATGGTACTTAATTTTGCCGGTCAGTTATGATATTATTAGAAAATGATCGATGGTATAGTACAGAACTGTTCACTACACGCATTGAGAGAGAGAGAGAGTGATTTACATCAAATGAGTAATGAATGTCTCTTTTCTTTTAAGTAATTTTATTTTTTAGTAATTTCATACTTCATGAATTGAACAGCTGTCCTGGACTTTCTTGTGATAAGCAAACCAGTTTTTGACGCGCTTTCAATGTCATTTTCGATATCCATTATATTATTGGAAATATTTCTAATAATTTTGCTGTTACTAAACTCTCAAAATTGAGGAGGGATGTTTCATATTTATCAGAGGCATTGTCACCCGTTGTGTAATGAAATATTAAATTTCTCCATTTTCATGATCGATTTTTCATTCGTCTATTAATGCAGTCTCGGTCTCTTTAATGTTATTATTTTCAGCAAATCATTGTAAATGCTTTAATGTCGGATTTAGTTAGACATGATTTTTGGCGCCTGAGAACAGTTTATTTTTTTAAATTACAGGCTTAGGAGATTTTACTTATTTGCCTCCACTAACTTCTCATGATGACTGTAATGAGCTGCATTGTTGCTCCCCCTTTGTACTCTGTGAAGGCTCACCGTATGTACAGAGCTCCATATCCTCGCCCAGAACATAGCTTTTTGAAGTATTCGTAATCAATCCTCTGAGTGCGACAAGGCAATATATCAGCTTTGTGTGTATATAAGGTTCACCTTTACTTTAAAGAAATTATTACATTTATTTTTCATGTGATGTTTAAGAAATTCCACAGAGGAAAATTCATCCGCCTTGACGGGGATTCGAACCCGGATTCCTCAATTTCCGGCCGAGTGCTTTTCTGTGGAATTTCGCATAATTGTACATTGCGGGTGACTCCGTAAAAGGGGAACTTCGTGGCTAGTCCCGGATAGCTTAAAATGTGATGTTTAAGAATTGTATCATCATATCTAATTCAGTTACATAAATTTTATAGAACTATGTATAAATACCCTTCGTATTTCTCGCTAGCACTGCTGGCAGAAGGTAGTTTCCTAAGAGGGTCAAAGCTGGGTTTTTCTATGGGAATGTCTTACACGTGGGAGGGAAAATCCCAAGGGAATCACGCCTCCCACGAGTTGGCAACGCAAGTTTGCGTGGGGAAGGGGGGGCAGGGAGGGAGTGGGAGTCAGTGGTTATTGTGCCGAGAAGAGGAGTGTGAGTGGGGGTGCGGATAAAAGAGCGGATTGAGAATCGAAAAAAATAGGACGGCTCCTCCAGTCAGGGGATGAGTCACCCTCTCCCTTATTCCCGTTATTTTTTCAAGGGTAGGCGGGATATTATTGGCGAAGACTGGCGAGGGACGACGGTCGGGCAAGTGAGCGCTGGAAAATGAGATGAAAAGGAGAATTCTCTCCCTCTTTCTCTTCTCCGAATTTTAAATAAAACGGATTCCGATCCGTTGGAGTGATGAGAGTTGGAGAGAGGGTTCAAGGCGTTGCCAAGTTTCAAAACCTCCGTTTTTCCAAAGGGGACGCAAGCGGCCGATGCGACTCTCTGGAAAAAAATCATTTAGCCTTTAGGCTTTAAAATAAGGACATTATCAGGAGATTCAAATTACCATAAGTACCGCTGTAATAGTTCTACCTATGCCCTGATAAAAAATTCTGCATAGTTTCCTTATAAATACTTCTACAGAATTTCTTAAAAAGTTCTGTAGATATTCCTTAAAGTATTAAAACGCCATTTTACGAAATTCCCTACGGTGTTCTGCAGTATACCTTAGAATGTTCTTCAGAATACCTTAGGACGTCCTATAGAAGCCTTTTGACACTCTGTAGAACTCCTTATAAGCTCAATGAAACCTCACATATTTCCGTAGAGTTGCTGAAGTTCTACAGAACAGCTTGTAAGGAGTTATTATGCTCTGCAGAAAATAACTCAACAAAACGTATGTTCTGTCGAGTTATTTTACTCAACAGAACTCTACAGGACATATGTTCTGTAGAATCAGGCTCTCATGTTCCGTACAGATCCTGGGAAAAGGAACTAGTTCTGAAGAAAAAGAGTAAATTTCTGTAAAATTCCTTAAGTTCTACAGAACAGCTTCTAAGGAATTTTTAGCAGCCAATTCGCATAGAAAGCCTAAGCTTCAAAGGCAATTCGCATAGAAAAAAATATTATGTAAAAATGAAACATCACAAGATCATTGAGATCTCTTTTCACGAAAGTTAATCATGGATTCATTTTTTCACTAATGACATATGTACTAAATATGACTCAATTGTGTTTTCATTAACTTTTTTTTCCTTTTTTTCCATTTCTTGCTAAACTCCAGTAATACGATTCCTCAGTAGGCATGATAAATAATGAAAAAACAGAAAACAAATAGAGCTTAAGTATAATTATTTTATAAATAGCGTGCATGTTGTGTGGATTTAACGCAAAATGATGCTTTTCAGTTCATAAGTCAGATATTACATATGTTCTTGAACAAAGGTATTAATAATTTAAATTGCATTATATGGAGAATGAAATTTTCGTCCATTACAATAGTAACTATATTTTTTTTCAGAATAACATCTTGTGATATAAATTCTAATTATGATCTAAAGTAGTATGTAAATAACATAGAGCAGAAATATTATCTACTTCTGCAGTTGTAATCCCTGAGAAACAAGAGCCTTTATTGATTGCTCTGCACACTTCATAGCATGCTTGGAGTTGTGTAACGTCCGTTTACACATCATAGTTATTGATTGCACTTGTTGTGATAGTTCCCATGCCAACTAAGGGTTGCAAGACCGAATGAGAATTGGTGCTGTTTGGTACGGCTAAGTCAGGAGGAATGGAATTTTATTAAATCTCTCTTAATGAATTTCTGATCATAATATAAAGTAAATGATATTTGATAGGATTTATACACTTAAAATAAGAGAAGAATGTGACATCTGTTACTTCCGAATCTGCTGTAAACGTGTTTAAGCTGTTCAGTTTCTGTTCTCCACTCGATCGGTTACATATTTTAGCCAATGTGTGACCGGATATGTATATTTGACTTTTGATGTGGCAAAGTTAAGCAAAATGGAATTTTATCAAATTTTCTCTAAATCATTCAGTTTAATGAGATTTGAACTAACATGTTCAAGGCGTTCCGACATTTTCCTAACGTTCCTCCTTCTTACAGTATATACCACATACATTTTCTACCACATTCACGTGACTTTAGCGGTCTTCCTCTCACACCAATCACTTTTCTGCCATATATCTGTAACGTTATTCAACTGATGTCTTTCAAACACTCGACGTTGCTAAAACAATTAGACACACTTCTTTCATAAACATTCATTAATGGAGCATCTAACGCCATTTCTTTCGTTATCCACGTATTCCAAACCCTACCCATCCTACTTATTCCGCCAGCTCTTCTCAGGCAACCCTTTTCCACTGATTTCAGTACACTCATATGCATACCCTGGCCTACCCAGATTTTTCTGCCGCGTAATCACGCTGGAATAAGGACTTTTTTATACCCTGCGACTTTCGATCTCCTATCCATACACTAATTGCTGTATATTCTCCACGTACTACCTACAAATTCTTCCCTGCATGCGCACGCCTAAAATCTCTTCATCTATAATTCTATATTTCATCAACATTCTGGCAAGATAAAAACATGCTATACTTTTTCCTTTGCTCTATCATTTACCCTCATCATACAGTCCTTTGTGCCACTCTCCGCATCAGAGCTATAACTTTGGTCTGGCGAGCATTTATCCTCAAATCCAAATCATCTCCATGGAGATTATCTATAAATGCCTAAAGTTCCTACGGGCTCTCAGACTGCAACAAAACATCATCTGTGCTCACACATTTTAATCTCTTTCCACTACACTCACGGTATTCCTTCATGCATTTCTCGCACGTTTTTCCATAGAAACTTTGAATAGCTAGGGTGGCATTGTACATCCCTTTTTTATGACCGGTTTTGTTTTAAAAAGGCTTTTATTAACTCTCTTACTTAACTTGCTATCATAATTATATACTTTTTTGGACGTCCATACATTTCTCTTGCACTTGCTGAAGTGCAAACGGCTGATAGTTACATCCCTTCCTAGGCAAGAACTTGTACTGTATGCCCCGTATTCTTTCGACAGTAATCTTCCTTATTCTTTCGATTGTTATGGTACAAAAACTTTTCCTGGAATATCCAACAAAGGAATTGTTCCACAATTTTTACATTCCGTTTTCCCATCCCATACAATAAAACAATTTTGAGCCCAAATGTTTTTACTCACGCAATTAATTTATGGGTAATTTACTCCATTACTTCAGCATTGCAGTGTATAAACCGTTTACGCTTAAAATCTTTGCTTTTTAATATGTTCACGGTCGTTGTGATCACATTCTAAGTTATTTCCTTTTATATATTGACAATCTTGCATCATAATTTGCAAGACTCATCGCCTGCATCATTGCATAATAATTCCTTTTAATACTTCCTCTCTGAGTCCCTTTTCATCTAGACTGGGAGATTTCATCTCACTTGATTTCACCACTTTTGTTCTCAATTGCATACACCACCTGCCATCTCCTTGCTTTGCCCTTTTTACCCGTTTCCTAACAAAACTTTTATTACCTTAAAAATCACTCTGTATTCTACTTGCTTCGCCAGTACATGTTCTTTTCTTTTTCTCTTTCATAGAGTCATAGAGGTATTATGTTACACCTTTTACGCTAATTAAACATCAAATACCTTTTCACTGTGCACTTCTTTATATTCTTCTGCAATATCTTAAACGCTTCTCTCATTTCTCTCACTATAATTTTCTTTCCTTCATTCCATATTGCATCGCATTTCATTTTCCCTAGCGCTTATTCTCCTAGGATACTTTCTGCACATTCAACAGTTGTAATTTTCAAGCTGACCCGCGCATTATTCACTCTCCCATTGCAAATGAGTTAGGCTCACTCTATCTGCGTCAAATGTGGCATATATCTGCATGATTCCACACTGAGCTCTCACCGCTTGGTCTCGCATTCTATCCATTTCTACTCTTATTGGGTTCATGTGAAATTCTCTTCCTCTGAAATTACCTTCTTCCCTGATCCACTCCCCTCAGACTTCTGAACATTTGTCTGTTCCACGTTCGGCACCCCTCATCGCCCTTGTACCCTTTACTAACACACACAATTTCTCATTATACTCAATGAAATCAATCATGTTCTTAACATCACCCCTTTGCCATGCATACATGTTGATTTTTTATGCTTTCATCGTAAACTTCAAACAAGCAATCCTTTTTTAAGGACGAACTCAACATGTTTTCACCATTGTCACTCACTAAATGGACACAATAAGCCCCAGCCATTCTCGTGGATGTACCGCGTCTAACAATCTTCTTCTCTGGCTACAATCCTAGGTTTGATCTGCAACAGTCTTCCACTTTACCCGATCTTGGGCCAATCTTTTCACTTCACTGTACGATTGGCAACCTAGTTCCTTCATCAACTGTCCCATGTAGTCCAGTCTAGGTCTGCCCCTCTGGTTTTTTTCCTCTACTGTACCTTCTAGTATGGTCTTAACCAAGCTTTCGTGTCGGAGAATATGGACAATCTAGGTGTTCCTTCTCTTATTTAGCATTCTTAGTAGACACCGTCTTTCCCCTATCCTCTTAAACACATCCCCGTTCGTGACTCTTACCACCCAGGGTATCTTCAGCATTTTCCTATAGCACCACATTTCAAATACCTCCGTTCTTTCCTTCTCTCTCTTTCCAATTGTCTAGGTCTCACTACCATAGAGCAGAACGCTCCATACGATCTCCGGGTGGGGACTGCTCAAGACTTCGCTTCACAGTGAAAAAAATAAAACCTAGAGCAAAGGAAGATTTGCGACGTGGAATGTCCGAACTTATACCCGACCCTTACAACCCAGCAAGCTAGAACGTCTAACAATAACCCAGCTATTTTTTGCCATTAATCCCTCATTTGGGTTACATTTATTCAGTACCTTTCTTAGTCATCCCTCGAACTTATCTCCTACAGTTTCACTTTTTCTATCCCCTGATGCATAATGAGCTGTAATCACAACACTCCCAAGGTGTACCTACTTTTATACGAACCCAGAGCATTGTAGGCGATAATGCTCGTGCATCATACCTAGCATCTATACTCTTTACTTGAGGATCAATAGTAATAACTCACCGCCTAAAGTTTGAACATCGCCCTATGCACTTTGCACTTTGATTTTACACGCATAAAATATTTCTCCATCTCAGTTTCATTTTATTTATCAACTCTTCCTCTTTTCTATTTACTTTTTGGACATTCTAAAATACCAATCTTCCAGTATGCATTTCCATGTCCGTCTTTTGTTGGGTCAACATATTATCGTATTAGTTCCACTAGAATAACTAATACCTAGTAATACCCTAGCCTTACTTTTACTTATTTTCAATGATACTAGGGTCCTTTTCAAAATAAATGCCTATAGAACCAGCATAGCGTTACCCGAGACCCTCCTCTGGAAAGTGTATGCGGTGTCCGAGCACATCAGGGCGCTAACTTTGCCGTATAGGATTACTTTTTTGTTCCAGGAAGAAATCCATAATCCATTGCTCCAGATATGCTTCACATACTTTTTTTGGTCCCTGAATGATGTTATTTTGAGAATTAGTGCTTTTTTTGTTTTTGAAAACTGTCGTCTATAATTTTTTCTTTCAATTACTGGAGCTGTGAGTGCTCCAATAATTTATAGTGCAGGAAGCAGGACAAGAGTGCTCGAAATGAAGAAAAGAAACAGGAAACCTGATAAAGAGAATAATGTTAATGCCCAAAGTCTATATTAAGTTTGCTCCTTCCTTCAATGGGATTAATTAAGAGCGCAATCTCTATGGGGTAACTTTGTTGTTGTGCGTTTCTGTTTAAGCTGAATGTAATTGAAGAAAATGGAGCGGGTCATCCGAAGGAAGATTCCATTCTCTAGATACGGAGACAAGAGTGTCGCACTGCGGTCCTTCCGACGCCCTAAATAAAACGCCCACTTCTCTCCTGCGCGCTCAAAAATCTCCCGGCATTCGTGTTTAGATGTTGCGGTTTCAATATTTGAACAGTTTGTACGAGTGCCCGGCGTCTCTCCCTCTGGCGGTGGCACCAGAAAATCAAAGCAGAGAAATGGTAACTGAAAGAATCATAATCCTATCCTGAGGTTCGTACCCTGGATCTCCTGATTTTACATCCTTTGCTTTTACCAATAAAACCTATTGTTTCTCAAAGTAAAAAAAGTCATGCTAACCATGCCTAAAATTATCATTTATTTCATTATTATTCGCTTGTGCATTGAAAAATTGACATCAATCAAATGTCTCCAACAACTCCCATTTTTCCACATTATTTCTATTCAATCAAAACTTATATGTATGGACGCGCCTCATTACACAGAGGGGTAAAATAAAATGATATCGTCTATATTAAAACAATTATAATTTATGTGAAAAACTCGTATGAAAAGCGAGCCATCTCCGAAAAATTTTTGGTGCAAAGAATGCTGCAACCCATTGGAATGGTTACTAATTATTTCCAAATCTATGGAAATGAAGCTGGCATGAGGAGGATAAGTGTGCTCGAAATGAAAAAATAACTGACACCTGCTAAAGAGAATAATGTTAATGCTGCTATAATGCTCCGAAACCTTAATATCCCATTACTAGCGTGAGAGTAATTATTAATAAATATACATGCACCGGCAAAACATTATATCTAGTGTCTTTGGATTTTCCAATATTCACCCTTGACTCTTGTCATCACTGAAAGTATTGTAGGAATTACCCTGCCGTATTTTTTTCGCGCGACTTGAAATAGAGGTGGCCGTAAAAGAGAACATTTTCGTTGACACTCTTCAGTTACCGGAAATGAAAATTTCAAAAACAAAATAGATCCGTGAAAAATCTTGTTGCGGACAAATGCTGGAGGCACATCAAAGCACGGGCATTCGATCAGCGCTGTTAGAATATTGCTGGTAGTTCTGTCTTCTATGTAATAACAAATATTTTACTCAGGTAAAGTAGAAATTTCATTAGAATTCATAAAAGATACTTCACTTGTCCCATTCTATCTGCAACGATGGGCGGATATGTGGTGGCTGTCTGCGGCAACAGATTCAAATCCAACAAATTGTAGCTTACAACCGCTTCGCAACCAGGCTCTCAGTGAAACAGGAACAGAATAGAAGACGAATCAACTCCAGTCATCAGTTAGCTGTACAAAACTGACTGCAACGATATGGCAGCAATACGATTAAGATACTAACCTGTAGTTCTAACTTATCTAAAAAAAGTTGTCTGACCGAAACATTTGCCGCTGCAGCCGTTACCCTCCGAAATCATATATTCCATTACTAGCGTGAAAGTAATAATTAATAAATATACATGCACCGGCAAAACATAATGCCTAGTGTCTTTGGATTTTCTAACACTCATCCTTGACTCTTGTCATTACTGAAAGCATCTTTGAAAGGATAGAAGTAAAGGTAAGGGATTTCTAATCTTTTGACCCTTGGGATTTTGTATTGTATATTTTTTTTAAATTTTGTATTTTTTATCGTATATTGTTTTATTTATGTATGTATATGTTTATTGTATATTTATTGTATATTGTATATTTGCTTGGAAAAGTTCCTTGGTAATGTTTTTATACCATTGTGAGTTGCTCGTTCCACATATACGATAAATCCTTTCTGCTCTGCAAAAACGTGATTTTGGTCTATTTCTCATATTTGACGACTTTTTTTGGTTCATTCCGAGCATCAACCCTTCCTGGCCACATTTGAAGAGGGACAGATATAAAATTCTATTCGACACACTTAACAGATGTCTGAGGAGCCATGATTGGTGGAGGGGGGTCGATAACCCTTTCAATCACCCGTCTGCCAACCCTGAAATCCCGTCCCACCCCTTCTCTCGACGCAATAATTAGTTCTTCCGCCACCGCGTGAAATGGGGTGGATTTAGGGCCCCTTGGGAGGTGGTGGAGCTCCGTGGAATATAAGGGACCACTTTGGGGTCGAGGGCCTGTTTGGGGCATTGGCCCGTTGACGATTCTCCCTTAAGCCCACACGTCTCTCACCAATCGCGACGAGGAAGTGAAACGTGGAGGCTCTTTCGCCCACCCTGCACCCTGCCGGTGGAGGCGCCAACTAATCCGATTAATTGACCGCCCGGACGCTGCTGCGCTGGGATCGCCTCTTCCCTCTTCTCCGTTCCTATCTTACATATAGAACCTCCAAACGCTCTCATTTTCCTGGACACGTCCTCATTCAGCATGGACTAGCCCACAGGAACTCAAACATGCCTAAAAATTTGCCTTTCATCATTGGAAGCCTCCTCATCATCATTTTATCTACATGTGCATATTACCCAGTGGGCCACCACCTGTGGTATGGGTTTTCGGGAGACCAGCCACGATAAACGGAGGGAATGGGGTAAAAATATAGGGAAAAGGAAATGGCAAAAGTGAAGTTTAAGCTAAGATGAAGTTCTGATGACTAGTGGCAGCATTCTTCTGGGGTTTTCCACCGCGTTGTTGTTTTTAAAGACAACAGTTTTGCCTGCGTTCCAGCAGGCGTCTTGGGTCGAAACTATTGAAACAACGCGGTGAAAAACCCCAGAATAATGCTGCCCTTATCATCACAGCACCGTGGAAGCTTTCGCACCAACTTCTGATGACTAGTTCTCTTATTTTTTTTAAGCCTTAAATGGTTGTTGGAGAGAAAGAATTTTTGAATCCATCAGTTCACCGGTGGATGTCTTTGGTTTTCTCGCTCCCATTCCTGCAAGTGATGTAAAACGGGATCATTATGATATATTCTATTCTCCCGTAGTATTTTTTATCCATGGATACGATTTTCGCGCTATTACTTGAGCTGACCGAGATGAAAAATATGAGGTTGAAGAGTAGACTTGCAAGGTATGATAAAATAGGAAAGGTATATATTAGAAGGACCCCTTATAATTGCACCAGTGAATAAAAAAGATAACACAAATCAGACGGAGGTGATTTGTGCATGTAGAAAGGAGAAGTGATGAGTACATGGGAAAGAATGCACAAAGATTAGAGGTGCCCGGGAAGAGAGGGGTAGGAAGACCGGAAGTTAGATGGAAATATAAGGTAAGGGAAGGCCTCAGAGAGAAAGGCTGGAAGTAGGAGGAAGCCCAAAACAGGAATGGATGAAAAGATTAAAGGAAGGATATGGTGACCCCGCGTGGGAGTAGGACACAAGCAAAATAAAATAAGAAGAAGACCAAACTCCTAGAGTTCCCAGTTTGGTCCTCGTTACCCGTGGGGTGGTGGCTAAGCCCTTCTTGACCCTCGCCTCTGAGCCAATAGGGAAGCTTTTTCGGAAGCGTAATACGACCTGATGCAATTAATTAACGCATGTCAACCCATGCAACTTTAGCTACGTTATCGTAAACTTAAATTGCAATGACTTTCAAAATTAAAGCAGAAAGCTTTGTTTGGAGTAGTGTTACCCTGCCTCTATTTCGCCAGACATACATTGCCTTTCGTTTAAATGTATGTATGTATCTCAGTATTGAGGCCATAATTTATTACAGCTATTCCGCTCCCAAAGTTTGTGTTTCAATTTCAGACGGACTGGCGACTCGTTACTCCAATGAAATTGACGATAGCACTGTTGTATAGAACATGGCCACGAAAAAATTCAGGAAGCACTATTCGTTATAAAATGGTTGATAGTTTTGCTAAAGACAGAATTTTAGATCAAGTTATCGGAACCTAACCAAATAACACTAAAAATAGCCGATGATTAAAATGAAAAAAGTACTTTTAAAATTCTTGGTTATTTGAACTCGCAAATATATACTTTTTCAGTAATTCTAGATAGTTGAATTTTTTTAAATGAGTGTTTCTGGATTCATTTCATGGTCACTCCCATGAGCCGCAGTCTACCCAAATATTTTAAAGCTTAGACCCTCTGCCGTTGTTAAGTTTCACGCTGACTTTCAGGCAGTATGCGAGGGCATAAAGGTAGACACACGTCCGGAAACACGTGAAAACATGATTCTATGGATACCGGATTTTACCATAGTATGGCTCGCTTTGATTCACATTTTTTTACTCACGGTAAGTCCATATCCAAACCGGTGGTATGCGCAAGAAGGGTATATGCTTATTGTTCGTCCTGGTTTGCCAGGACGAACAATAAGCATGAATTGCAGTGCGACGATTGTACAAATAAGTACATCGGTCAGACTGGGAGATGCTTCAAAATCAGAATGAAAGTGTATAGACATTGTTTCTTAAACAGTGGCAGTACTAATGGAATTTCAACGTGTTTGTACTATGAAAACCACTGGTATGATTTTAATACCAAATTTTACATATTATGAACACACGGCGGAAACTGGGTGTCATGGAACGGTTTGAAATTTTAAATTGCCCCACTGATTTAAAATTCTGTAATGACCATATGTCCTCATTCCATTCACTTCTCCCGCACATATATCGTAGGAAACACTCAAAACATATGTGGCGCAGCATTGAGGAAACTAGGTTTTGTTAATCGTGTATTATGAAGGTCCTCGGATGAAAAAGTAAAAGAGAGATTCTACTTCGCTCTGGTTAGGCCACACCTCGAATACGCCACGAGCATTTGGGACCCTGATCATACCTGAGATTTAACCTAAAAAATTAGCAATTTACAAATAAAATCAGCACGCTACGTTAAAAACTGCTACGAACAAACATATAGTGTTACACAACTTTTAGATGGATTAATTTGGGAGCCTCTAGAAACTCGGAGGCTATACGCTAGGCTTAAGTTGCCTGATAAATTCATAACTGATATTTTTCAGAGCGACATAGATAATATTATCATGACTCCTCACTACAACTCTAGGTCTGACAGATGCGATAAAATAAGAGAGATACTCTGCCGAACAGATAGGTACAAAAACTCATTTTTTTCGCACACAATAAGCGACTACAAAAAAACTGAGCTCCTCTTACTACACTTCCATAGTACATCTCACCACTTCACCTCCAAAATTTTACATCTTCACAGGGCTACCACCCCCTGCCACACGCCCATGTGGCGGCTCGCTGAGTAGTATGTAGATGATGATGTAGGTAACCCTGCCTCACACTCACCAGTTTTAAATGTCAACATGAATCACCTTTTCCCACTTCATAATCTCTCTCGTTCTCAAACTACTCAAAAGCCTTCTTAGCCAGTGCCCCCCTTCTCCCACAGCCAGCAAACGTCTTTCTTGTCAGCCAAACCCCACTCACTATTTCGGAGAAATTTTTATAAAGGCAAGTCTCCCTAAAATACATGCAAATATATGCGAAAACCAGGGCCAGTGAGAGTAAATACCTGTAGCGTGGAATCAGACTAAGTTACATTTTAATTATAATGAAACCGTGATTTGTATATTGATAACTCATAAAATCTCTGTTCCTGCAAAAAAATGGTATCTTTGACAATTTTACGGACTGAAGATAAGCCTAGCCTAAAGAGTATATAAGTCTAAGTGCCTTTTCTATTTGGAGTAAAAATTTATAACAAATGTGTATTAACTCACGATTCTATGAAAAGAGAGATGCTACTTTCTCTGGTGAGGCCACACCTCGAATGCGCCGCGAGCATTTAGGACCCTGGTCAAATATATTTAACCAAAAAAATTGACAAAATACAAAGAAAAGCAGCGCGCTTCGTTAAAAACTGCAAAGAACGAACATATAGTGTTACACAACTGTTAGAGGGATTAAGGTGGGAGCCCCTAGAGACTCGGAGGCTAGGCTTATGCTGCTTGAGATATTCAGTACTGATATGTTTCAGAGCGACACAGAGAATATTATCATTACGCCTGGCTATATCACTGACAGAAGCGATAAAATAAGAGAGTAACATTGCCGAACAGAAAGGCACATCGTTCTTTCCGCGCTCAATAAGTGACCAGAATAAAAACTGAGCTCCAGTCAAAACATTCTTAAAATACACGTCACCATTTCACCTCCCTAAACTTTATGCCGTACATTTTTATACGGCTGTTGTCCTAACACCCCCTGCCACACGCTCATGTGGAGGCTTGCGGGGTAATAAATAGGAGTAAATGTATTCTATGATTTAGGAATCATTCAAATAAATACGAATGCCATGTTTTCATATGCAGCAGAGTCCGTATCGGTTCAGGCGACTGAGGTCACCTCTCATATCCCGTTAATTCACATCACTACTGTAGGGTCAAAGCTGTTTCTGCTTTATCTTTTATATTTCAGGTTAGAATATTTGGGATTTTTGAATGCTGAACATTACAGTTCGTAATGTTGTCAGAGATGGGTAAATGCATCACTGAATCACAACTGATGTCGCGTTGTTGGTGCTTCTATGCTTCACTTGTTAGAAGTACATGGGAGATGTAACATACATACACACCAATCACGCCGTTCTCTTCTGGGGTAGGCCCAGTCACAAAGTTTAAATATTTGTACACCTAACTCTGCTTCAATTATTTCCTCCATACTGACCTATGCTTGCAAACCTCTTTTGCCTCATTTACCCCCATACACTGCTTCATACACGCCCTCCTGTTTTTAAGACTCCTAATATTACTCCTCCTAAGAATTTCCTCAACTACATTCAACCACAACTTTCTCGGCCTACCTCTACCTCTCGCACCATTCATTTCACTCTTATATATATATCTGTTTCGTTATTTGACTCTCATCCATTCTCCTAACATGGCAAAACCAACGAAGCACACTCCTTTCATATATGTCCATCACTGCAGCATCTAACCCACATTCATTTATTGCCCACTCATTCCTGACCCTATCCATCCTACTTTTGCCACAAACACTCCTCAGATAACTCATACCCACCCTCTGTGAGAAACAGGCCAAGGTAAATTTAGATACTCAAATTTGATTGTCCTCAAATTATTGAGACGAGTAATCACGAGTCTTATTTTGACCAGCTACCCCGGACATATCTGCGCCAACTGGTCGCTCTCTTTCTCGCCTTCCTTGTGCGCTTAGAAGGGTTCCGTCCTTGGGGAGCCTGAAAGTGTTTTTCCAGCTCATCATATGTGTTATTTAACTTGGGTGCTAAATTCGTTCTCCTGGCGAAATTATAACTGCGGCCAGGGAGTCCACCGAGTAATTTTTTACAGCTCACCCCGTCTCCATAAAATGCAGCCGTCTCTCAGCGCTGGACTCCTGCGTACCAGAACTCCAAAATCCCGGTACCCTATTTTCGATTAGTTTTTCTTTTTGTTTTCTGGACCTTTTTTCGGCTATCTCTGAATTTTTCAAATGAAGATTGGTGAGTTATATTTTTTTAAGATTGGCGTCAAAAGCGAGGGAAATGACAAAACATTTCCAATCCTTTGATATTATTCATAGACGCCATCGTTACTTCGATCTAGTTGTATACATTTTATTGTTCTGTTATTTTCAAGCAAATTAATACAGTGTTTAATTGTGTTTTGTGAAGAAATTTGCATGGGTTTTATCATGAAATAAATATTTTACATCCGTTTTTGCAATACTAAACGCATGATGCCTTCAGCTTTTCCAATCGCCAATGTATTTCCTCCTCTTAACAACATCAGTGTAAGTTATGCAAAGTTATACGATTTAGTTAACTTTACTTGATAATGACGCTTATCCATGGTACCTCAATCAATTTCCTAAAGGCTGATGCCTTGTTGATTCATCACTGTAATTTGCCGGCCGGATTCAGTCCCACCTAGTTGCTGCATCATATCTTCTTCTTCTTGATCTCGTCCAAATATTTCTTCCTCGGCCGTCCACTTCCTTTTTTCGTAGTATTTTCCCTTCAAGAATGTTTGTTATAAATACATTGTGTCTGAAGAAATGTCCAGTAAATTTTATTTTTCTCTTTTCCATCTCCGCCATTAATCTTCTCTCTTCTTGCACTTCCCTTAAAACTTCCAGATTTGTTTTTCTTTCCGTCCAGCCTGTTCTTGTCATCTTCCGCCATATCCACATTTCAGCAGCCTCAAGTATGCTCCTTTCTAATTAGCCTACAGTCCAACTTTCACCTCCATACAGCAGTGTACTCCATACAAATGGTTTTGCAAAGGATTTTATAATATCCATATTCATATGTTTACTGGTTAAAATATTTTTTTATTGATATACATAATATATTTCTTATTCAGGGTTTTAAAAAGAATGACCTGATTTTTGAAACTCCATATTTATTAATAAAAACATATTACATAAATGGAATGAATTGAAAAATACTCATTAAATCTTAAAGTTTTAGCTATGCATTTACAAATGCTCTATGTGTTCACCAGTAGCAGCACGGACAACATCTAGACGATGGCTAAATTCGTCATAAACTTACACAATGTATCTGCGTTTACAGAATTTTTGGCGGCTGCTATTCTGTTCTTCACTTATTCTATGTGACGAGGTGAAGGGGAGATGAACACACTTTCATTCACATATCCCCACAAGAAAAAATCGCATGGGGTGATGTCTGGCGATCTTGGAGGCCAAGAATGCAGGGCAGTGTCTCGGGGTCCCGTGCACCCTATCCAGCGTTGAGGCAGTGTGTCATTGAGAAACTGACGTACGTTGTTTTGCCAGTGTGGTGGAGCTCCATCCTGTTGGAAAATGAAGTCATCGGAGTCCTCCTGAAGTTGCGGAAAAATCCAATTCTGCAGCATTTAAAGAAAGACATAACGACGCCTTAACACTCGCCAGACAGTTGCATTGCCAGTTCATTGCTTGCGCGGCGAGTAGACTTTCGTGGACTCCACTCAAACGTTTGCCGAATTCTTTCTACCATTTCATCAGAAGTGCGAGGTTGACCTGGATTGCTACCTTTGCACAAGCCTCCTGTCTCTTCAAATTGGCGATACTAACGTCGAATGTTTTTAGGTACAGGCGGATTAATACCAAAACGCCGACGATAAGCACGCTGGACCGAAATCACTGACTCACTCTTTGCAAACTGCAGCACACAAAACGCCTTCTGTTGAGCGGACGACATCTTACTTCTGACTGACTGCAAACTGAGAAGACGCATTGAGTGACATGTAACGTTAATTTTCTAAAACTGTGGGCCACGCTCTTTCAAACAACACACATTTCCTTGCCAGCACGCTCCATGTTTCGTAATTATTAGCATCCAAAATCAGGTCATTCTTTTTTAAACACCCTTTATTTCTTATTTTTCCTTGGTACCTGTCCGAGAATAAAAAGGAATTGCTGATTTTCCTAATGTTTTATTGAATCTTGAACCCTCTCCACGAAGTAAATGACTCGCATGTCCCTTAAACGAGTTGCCAAGCTTCAGTACGCTGAATGATTCTCGCAGCCGAGTCACTTCAAAGTTTCAACCGTTTCCTTCGCATGCGTGAATGATTCTCGCTCGTATATATGTTCCTCTTAAGCTTCTAATTAAGGTGGCTTTTCTAGGCTCCCCTGTGTGTCCACTCCCGCTCCATTCGGCGTCCACTGTCCATCGCAGTCGCGCCGAGCTGATTACTTAGCAGAGCCGGCAAAGTTAACTTGCCGCCCCTGCGCTTGTAATCTCGGCTCCGACAGCTACATAATGGATTCGATTTGCGTCGTCAAGGGGCGGCAGTCGGAGCGAGAAGCAAAGCCACTAGTGGCAGGGACGGATGTATGGAAACTGCACAATGCTGCACGGTGATCATTTTGGCTTGAATTTAAAAATAGCCTACTGGTCCTACTTGTATTCTAAGTGTGCATAAATTTTCCTTAGAGAAGCCTAAAATGTTGTATCATTTATTTGCTGCGAATGAATTGATTTATATCGCCCATCAGTGCCAAAAGCAAGTGATCGGGTAAATGAATGAGGATGTGAATTTGTTTAGCAATGTGTAGGCTGTTTAGGTAGTTTGAGCGAAATGTCATTTTATCTAGAAATAAATGAATTTGGTCTCATTTTATAGAAAGAGATATCACCCTTCCATCGACACCAAAAATTCAACCCCTTACCACATTACTTTCCGAGATATTTGCCAAAAAATATCAGCCCTTTTACATGGGAAACGGTGCGTGTATGCATCTCAGAGAGACGTTATATTAAAAATGAGGCATTTCCTACGCTTATATCTCGTCAAAAAAATCAACAGTTTGTAGTTAACGTGTTTTCTCAACTATTTTTGAAAAGTAATTGTCACCACAGTAGGTTCTTGGGTATCACAAAAAAACCTTCTGTTTTGAAGGAGTTTCAAACGCACTACGCGAAAAAAATGAATCAAATCGAAGACTTATTTAGATATTTTCATTTGAATACTTACAATTTCTGTCGTGTAAAACTATTTTATTGCACCATTAATAATGCAATATTAAATTCAAGTGTCTTACAGTTGGTGAAATTAAAACGTATAATTCGAATATGGTCCTTATTATGACTAGGGAACTGTCTCGCTCGTACTACCTCAAGAAACTGAAATGACGTGAAGAAAAGTTTTGGGCAATGCTGACAGACGCAAATTCCAATATTGATGTGTTTTAAGAGGCAACTTAAAGATGGCCATAGAAACTGCGACAGAAAAATTGATGAAGCCACATAGTACCTGAGAATTCGACTGGAAGTCGAAATTTACAGAGTGCATGGATTATGCTTGTGGAAAAATTGCAAAAAAGTTGGGTTACTTAGGGAAAAATGATGAATTTTTAGCTAAGAATTTTACCAAACTGACATATTACTGCATCACATTACCACACATTAATTATTTTTTTCATTCATCATTGGTCGTTCAATCCTAAGATTGACTGCAGTCCCTCTCCCTTCCCTATCTAATGCTTGTTCTTTTACCTTGTAGTAGCTCTTTCTATGTACTCTTATTTTTCTTCGGTCGGTGAATTTAATCTTGTGTCTTCCATTGGGGACTTTTATCTCAGTTTTACCATCAATAATGTTCTTCACAAATCCATTTTACCTTGGGAAGTGTATAATCCATCTGGTTTTTATAAAATCATTTCAGGCTTTATTTTGTGGAACTTATGTATCTCCATATTGCAATGAAATAGTTGGTAAAAATTCCACACTGAACATTTATTAACTACCGACCATGATGTCGACAAAAGATGCCATTTTCCAGGTACTTTGTGTCGAAAGGCAAGGCATTGAAATTGACACTTCGTGTCGAAACCATGGTCGGTAGTAAATAAATGTTTAGTGTAGAATTTTTACCAACTGTTTCATTGAAATATGGAGATCCATCTGGTTCTTTATTTATGTCTAGTAATCCATGAGGCGCTTTCCTCCTCTACTCTTCTGTATACCTCTTAATTTCCTATTTTTCCGTATATTTTATCTTCAAATCCTCCTCTAGCACCAGGTCATGCAAACTACTAGTGTTTTAGGGTCTGCTCTTCCCAATTATTTTTATAAAGTCATGTTTTTAACAAGAAGTGTCGACATGAATGTGCTAAGTACAAGTAGTGGTGACATATGAGGGGTAAAAGACTATTTAAACATAAATATGATAAGCTTACCCTTAATGAATGTCACTAAGGCCTTTAATTACAGTGAAAACATTTTTGCGCATTGAATTATAATATTTTTAAGACTTAAATATTTTGACAAAGTTCTCACATTCAACAATGAATTCCACAACTATCATATTCGGACAACTTATAATATCCACCTTCCCATAAGAATAGAGGCAATGTCTCTAAGGTATATCCTCATCTTTGCATACTGAAATAGCTAGAATTCCCGTTGATTCTCAACTAGTGAGATGAAAGTAGGACATATTATAATACTTTCGTTCATACAAATGAATATGATTTTCTGTTTGATATCTTAGTTTTGTACTAAGTGAAAATTGTCTCAGGAACTTGACTTTTCCTGTGCATTATTTCCCATGAATCATTTATTGTAGCAACAACAGCGTGTTAATCTTCGTCCACTCAGGTTCACTTTGCGGCTTAAATCTATTGGCTACCTGAACATTGGCATGGCAGAAAATGGTATTGAAATTTGACCTGCGGGCGACACCGTTAAGGTGATACTGTGGCCATACCCGCTATTGTCAAAATTTGGAAATAGCATTTTAATTCGATCATTGATTCTGATAGTATGAAATTGTTAATGAAAGTGGTTACTGAAATAGTTTCATTTTAAAATGGCTTAAGCCGTGAAGAAATGCCTGTTTTTTGGGCCAGTAACTTTGTCTTTAAGAGTATGTATTCAATGTGAGCATTACTGAAAAATTATAGATGGTATAGCTTTAAGTATAAAAAGGAATCCGTTTTACTGCATTTTAATCTCAAGTGAAAGTCTCTATTCGTACGCGCAGAAATAGCAGGGTCACCGGTGGTTAATTATCACAAGAATATAAAAGAATAAGTGCAGTAAAGAACGCAAACGAAAGACTCAATCGACGAACTAGAATTCCAACGACCACAAAATTGAGTGACTTAGATGGTGACGGCCTCGATGTAAAAACACATATGGATAATTAATTGCAGCATCAACAGCGAGTAAATCTTTGTATACTCACTGAGACTTTGCTACTTAATTGGTGCCTGAGCAATAGCAGCGCAGAAAATGTTATTAACACGCTGATAGAAAATATTTCTGAATCATTAACCGACCAAGAATTTAGTTGAAATAATGAAAAAGACACATCTATTATCTCAATAAATACAATTCGTAAGAAGTTCAATTGAACAAATTCATGATAATCAAATAAAAAGAAAATGTTTGTCAAATTTACATAAAAAGGTTGTATATAATCGAAATTCGTATGACAATGAAATAGTATTAAATAGATGTTAGGCATGGCGGAAAATTGGTTTAGAAAATGCTGCCAATGCAAATAAATCAGCGTCATGTGTGATCAATGAAAATTGTATTACTCCGTAACTTCTGGCTTGAAATGCACAAAAATATTTGTTTTATTTCAATGTATATTGATAAACTAATTTTTTTTGTCTACAATGCACTGAGGGAATGAGAAGCTTGTAGTGATGAAATATTCTGGAAATGTCACATTAAATGTTTGTTGATATCTAACGTATATTAAAAATTTAACATTTAAATCGTTTCCTGTACTTAATTGGGTATTTAAATTTCCATTGGTTTTGAATGGCCTTTACTAAAGAAAATCTTTTGCTGCTATAATTATATACAAGACGATTTGCCTAACATGCACGTACAATTTTGTTCTCATTTTGCATTTAGTCACCTCTAGTATAAATTTGGAATTGCGTCAGACGTGACTTTGTGGAAGCATATACATATTTACAGAGCGAAAACACAGAGTATAAATAAATAAAAATTACTAATTTTTTCGATAACTAAAAATGTATCGTACATATATTATATCTTCATTTTCGTTGAAAGTTCAATGTACCTGAAAGTACCGTAGTCTTGGAAACCGGCTACCCATTTTTAGGTAAAGCATGTATCGCTGTGTCGCAAATGAGTGGCTTGAAGCTTCGAAGAAGCTGTTTTTCAATTGTTAGGAATGCCAGTAATCAAATGCTCTGTGTAAGTGAAAGTTACACCAAAGAACCCCTTCGAACGCCAGCGTCATGCGTGGTCTATAAGAAACAAGTGTGGTCAATTATTAATCAGCGTCATGTGTGGTCAAAGTGGAGAAAATAAAAATAAAAATGGAGAAATTGTCTCTAAATATTCTCTTGGATAAAGTTAAATTTCATTTTATTTACATGAACTTTTCACGAGGAAATAACACTTTTATTCTTATTTCACGATATTTTGGCAATATTCATGGAAAAGTTCAGTTCACACCGTATTTGTAGGAATTTAGTCTTCAGAAACAGTTGTAATATTTATTAATGTCCATCGTTGATGAAGTCTTCTCGGGTTTTCCACTGGGTCAGGTCGTTGTGGGCCGACGTTTCGATAGCTACCACCGCCATCGTCCTCAGGGCATGACTGGCCATGACACGGCAGGGCACTTCATCAATATAATACGCTGTGAGAGAACTAAATCAATGTCCATCGTTGTTTTTCGTACGCTATAGTGATTGTAATTTACTACTGAGCTAATTTTTACGTGTATAGTATTCAGAAAAGCGTGATATGTGATAAAATGTGAAATTTCTTTGCTAAAAATAACCTTTTATCTGCAGCATTGTAAAACTATTTATGGCAGTCTGAAAAATCGAGGGAGGGATTGATTTATAATATATAAAAAAAATGTTCATTTCGAGTCTTGTAAGGAACGCTTTTTTTGCATTTATTTAATTGCATGTGATGCACACGCACACGAGAGCAATTCCAGGCCATTCAAACAGTGCCCCGGTTTGATAAAGTGAGGAAATCAACCAGCAGTGGCGCTGATGTTTCTATAACATTGTTTAAAGAGCGTCTTTCTTAGCCTCTCCGGATGAAAGATGGCGCGACAGGCATTTCGTTACTCTTGCATTTATCTTTGGCTAGGGAGAAGCGCAGAAGGTTCACGGCCGCGGGACAAAGACGTCCACTATTTCACATAATACGCGGAAGGGTCTGTAGATGGGAATTTGATATATGGTAGAGGCTGAGATGTGAAAGTTGTTTAGTCAAATCGTTTCGTAATACGTTTTATTTGACAGTTTTCCAACAACTAATATGGTACGAAGCCACTCTCAAGGGTGCATATATACATATGGATAAAATTTGCTGTGAAAATAATTAGACTTGATCAGTATGTGAACCCGGATCTCCCAATTGCTGGTCAGGTATGTTTGTAAGTTACACCACCAAGCCTTCTTCCTTCGAGGCAAATTTTGACGGGAATTGTAGGTAGTTCGTTCCCTAATCATAATAGAGACCATAATTCGAACTATACGTTTTAATTTTACTAGCTGTGAGACACGAATTAAATATTGCGTTATTAATTGTGCAATAATATAGTTTTACATGACAGAAATTGAAAGTCATCAAATGGAAATATCAGAATAAGTCTTTAACTTTTCTCATTTTTTTCACGCGGTACGTTTGAAATTCCATCAAAACGGAAGTTTTATTGTGATTCCAAAGAATTTACTGCGGTGACAATATGATTAATTTTCAAAAATAGTTGGGAAAACAAACAAACTCACGGATAGACAAGTCAAATGCTTTTAATCGTGGTGAATTTCATCCCTTGGTGCTTATGCACGCGTGCGAGTGACTTCGTGCCATATCAGTTGTACATGCAGTGATTGGAAATTTGCCGCAATGAGTATGATAGCGGAGGGAGAAAAGATGAAAGTTAAAACAGAATACAACGTCGCACTTTGGATATTGATACATGTAAGTCTTCCATCACTCTGACCGGGTTTTTCATGTGTATTTTCTGTTTCTGTATTGTATTTACTTGGTCGTTACGAGTTTTTTTACGAATCTCCCGTTGTTTTAGAGCACTTTTGGTTGAAAAGGTGGTACCTTTAATTATTGAAGTATGATCAAATATCGTTGTGGAAGTTTAACAATCTAATAAACGTTTTGGGTCCCGATTGTGGTCAAGGTCGAATGAAGATGTGAAAACTTTGTTCAAAACAATATGGTTTTTCGGTATTCTTCGTCATATGGATGAAAGAATTGTGCAAAGCTGTCGTTCGTATATGATTTAACAGAATCGTCACCTCCCCTACGATTACTAGATTTCAAAGCCTCTTTATTTGGAGGTGCGATTTTCCATTGCTTGTTATTTTGAATCATAGATATATCACAGCAGTATGTTTGAATATACCTAAGTTAAATATTTTAATCTGAGTCAAGAAGAGTTAGGTGATTGTAAGTTATAATTTTCAATTTCATTTTATTTAGATTGCTTCCAATTTTTCACAAGATGCTTGAAACCTAGGAGCTCTTTCGTGTTTTCAAATAAAAATCTTCAGAAGAAAAGGCTTTACACGGTGTCCATTTTCTTAAGACGCTGGTAAGAACTGGCAGTAGTTGATCTGCGTCCGTTTGGAGTCTATATCCAGTTGAGAGGCAATGTGGGACGATAATTATTAGAAACTGCAGATTACAAGAGCCATTAAGTGGGAAGGAAGTTGAGGTTATATTTAAGGCTTTGCGTGCGAGGAGCACATTAACAGTCCTCCGAGAGGTATGTCAGGTGGAAGGCAATCAAATATTCCATCCACACAGGAGATTCCGATTGCCGATATATCCATCATTGATATCACAGCGTATAAGTGAAGCGTGTAACCCCCATTTGTAACGGCAAAAAGTGACGACCCATTGGTTTCCTGGCACGAACAATGCTTCGATTGCCATTCGCACGAACTTAACCCTATCCTTTGAATTCGAATATGGAACGCCTGAGAGATTACTCTTACCCTTGCCTCCCCATCAAGTCAGCCTTGGGAAGAAGAATCGTGAAATTCGTAGTCCCTTGCCGGGAAATCGGGGACGGGTGTGAAAATGTTCTTGAAAACCATCTGCGCAGGGTTCGTTAACTATTGATTCAGGGGTATATATTCCGCCATCTGGCATGTCTTACCGCATTTTGATGTTGGAAAATAAAGAAACGGTCTTTTATATTCTGACGGAATAGTCTGAATTCGGTTAACTAATGGACCAGAAAGCCTATGATTTGATGAGTCGCTCATAGCGGTTACGTGAATAAAATTTGGCTGTGGTTGGTGGCTAATTATCAGTACAAAACCATCACTTTCTATTGATTTTTCTTTAAGTATTCTACATTTTTCAAATAAAACAGTATCTTTGTTAACTTGGTGGTGTGTTTTAATAGCCATATTTAATGATAAATTTTACTTAACCATAAAAAACACACATAACAACATGACCTGGGTTTCCATACATAAGTATCACCTTCAGGTGATACTTCAGGTTATTTTTACCTGAATATGATACGTATGTATTGAAACCCGGGTCGTATTTTCATGTGTGTTTTTTGTGGTTAAGTAAAAGTTATCATTAAATATGTCTTTCTACATTTTTGTGTTGGCTCGTGAAATACTACTGGAGCAAGGGGTAGGGGGTGTACAAATGAATACAAACCCCGTCTTCTTAATTGCTTCTGACCTATGATCTCCGCTTCTTGTAACCGCACCTTCTATGAACAGGTCCTTGCCAATGCATCCCCCGATTGAGCACCAGTCACAAAGAACAAAGGAAATGTAGATAAAGAATCGGAAAAGGGAAACGACTTAAAGTGTAAAGTGTACTGACCACTTTCCTCAATCTGTGATGGCTTGAAGCAATAATATACTCATGGAGTCTTGGTGACGTTAACACACACATAGGAAGAAAATACAAAGCTCAAATTCCGAGTTTCAAATGACAGTCACTTTATACAAGGGACGAATTCCTTAATTCTTCTTCGAACATTCTCACAGCTATGCAGTGTCCTACATACTACCGCATGCCTGAGTGGCTGGGGTGCTGTAAGACGCCACCAAAAATAAAGAAAGGAATCACTTATGGTAGTTTAAGTATAATATAATTTTACCTAGAAATCAATAAATTTCGTCTCATTTTAAAACAAAATATATCACCCTTCCATTAGCACCAAAAATTCAAACCCTTACCACATTACTTTCCGAGATATTTGCCAGAAAATACCATCCCTTTTACAAGGGAAATGGTACGTTTATACACTCCATAGAGACCTTGTTTAACAAATGAGGCATTTCCTACACTTAGATCTCATCAAAAAATCAACAGTGTGTAGTTTGTGTTTTTTCTAAACTATTTTTAAAAATTGATTATGTTGCCACCGCAGTAAATTCTTCGGGATCTAAATAAACCTTCCGTTTTGATGGAGTTTCATACGTACCGCGTGAAAAAAATGAGTCAAAGACTTATTTAGATGTTTTCATTTGATTACTTAAAATTGATCATGTCAAACTATATCATTGCAGAATTAATAATGCAATATTTAATTCAAGTATCTCACAGCTGGTGAAATTAATACGTATATGTAATTCGAATATTATCTATTATGATTAGGGAACCATCTTGCTCGCACTGCCTTAAGAGGAAAAGCATTTGAAGAAGAAAAGAGACGAAAAGGAAGATTGAGTTTTGGTAGATGTATGTCACGATCGAAAATTGAGTTTTTAATCCATATATTAGAAGGAAAATGCCATTATCTATCCTGCGAAGCAGTGTACTTCACTAATCTTGTCACTTTCTAGTGTCCTACATGTACTTACTACTACCTTGAATGACGAGCCAAAAACTTGTTTGGTGTAAAGTTTTAGAAACTATCGTGGTGCTTTCTTTCCAGTCTGAGTATAAAATCACTCTCGCAATTAATGCGGAGTCTAATTCACTAAAAATAGGTCTGTTTGTAAACCCGCTCATATAATACAGTGGGAGTACAATTCGCTCGCTTATAGAAGTTCTAAAAGAAGCTAATAGATTTCCCTTCGTACCGTATCAACCTGACATTTTGGCGTGTGCTTTTTGCTTATCCGACCACTGAAAGTCACCATATTCTGTTAAACCAAAGTGTTACGTTCTTTTTTGTTTTCAATAGTTTAGTTGAATTTTTACTTTGTTTTTGACCTTTGAGTGGTTTTCTGGTTCGTTGACGAGCAAAAAATTGCCAGAAATAGTTTTTAAGACTCTATTCAGAAAGCAAATTCTGGTGAAAAGCCAGCTACCCATTTCCAAATCCGATAGCAGCCCGATTTTCAAAAGCAATCGTCTTAGGACCATCGAAATATAAAATGTATTCATACCTATTCTATAAGTCAGTTTCAAAACTTCTGATTAAATATTTTCTCATTATTAAACCCGATACTTTCACATTATCACAGAATCTCCTAAAATTCATAGCAGTTTACTATTAATTTATAGTTGTAATGTAATTGTTTTTGATGCTGGATGTTTTTGTACGGATTGTAGAAGTTGAATGTTCCTCAACGGACGTTCTTGGGAAAGCAAAGCAGACAAAAACTGTTTAACAATGTCATTTAACGCTATGAAACAGCAAGGCATTGCATCGCATCGTAAACGCTCTGATCAATTTACCCACTGTCTGATATGGTATGTATGAATATAATCCTCAGTTTATATCGTGCTAAGGCTAAGTGTAAATCATCTTGGGGTCATGTAACTGGGCCTAAAGCGTCGATTGGTCTGAATGGATCAATCTCAATTCTCTATGCTTTGAAAGTCTCGTGGAGAACACACATACAAAACATATGCGACACAGCATTAAAAAAACTGTTTTTTTAAAGCGTATAATAGGAAGGTTCTCGGATGAAAAATTAAAAGAGAGATGCTACTTCGCTCTGGTTAGGCCACACCTCGAATACGCCGCGAGCATTTGCGACCCTGATCAAATAGAACTAACCAAAAGAATTAACAAAATACAAATTAAAGCAGAACGCTTCGTTAACAACTGCTACGAACGATCATATAGTGTCACACAACTGTTAGAGGGATTAAAGTGGGAGCCCCTAGAGACTCGGAGGAGGCTGCACGCTAGGCTTTGGCTGCATGAGATATTCAAAACTGATGCATTTAGGAGTGAAACAGAGAATATTATCATGACTCCTCACTACATCTCTAGATCTGACAGATGCGATAAATTAAGAGAGATACACTGCCGAACAGATAGGTACAAGAACTGGTTCTTTCCGCACACAATAAGTGACCACAATAAAAACTGATCTCCTGTAAATACACTCCCATAGTACATGTCACCATTTCACCTCCAAACTTTTTACAATTTTACACGGCTGGTGACCTACCACCCCATGCCACACGTCCATGCGGCGGCTCGTGGGGTAGTTTGTAGATTTAGATATGCAGCCAATCACTAAAGACGTCCAATGTCTCCTGGGAATGTGAATCGCGTGACCGAAGATTCCATGATGATCATTCTTTGAATAAATAGTACGACCGAGAAAAAATTGGTCCCTTAAGGAATTTGGTTTTTTTCCTGGCGCAAATGGCTGAAGAGGTTCTCTCGGATTTCCAGAGCAGGGTATGGATGGCCATTGCTGCCAAAGTTTTGGAGGCTTTCTATGCCCTCGTCAGCAATGGCCTCCGTTACCCTACTGGGAGCCAAAGAGAACTCCATGAAATTTTTCATTTCTTTACCAGCAAAATTGTATATTTAATTTGGGTAGACTTTCCATGTTTTCAGAGAATTTAATGGTAAAATATGTTACCATTTAATTCTCTGAAAACATGGAATACCACAAAGTAATCAAGGAACTTGTATTACTTATTAGATTTTTTTACTCGCGGGGTATTATGTAGATGAATCCTCAGTTTATATCGTGCTAAAGCAATGGCTAAGTGTAAGTCATCTCATGTAAGTCATGTAACTGGGCCGGAAAAGCGTCGGTTGGTCAGAACGGGTGATTCTCTCGATTCTCTTTGCTTTGAAAGCTCTCGGTGAATGGAGTCGAGTATTTAATGCTGGCGAGAGAGAGAGAGAGACAAGTGTGGGATTTCCTCGAGTGAGACAGAGAGCGTGTATTTTGTGGGGATGTGGGCGCTCCGGGACTCCTCTTGTGTCCACGTCGACTCGCGAAAATCCTTTGCTGGCTCCGCTCCTTCCTCGCCCGCACCTCGTCGAGAGGCGCGGCTCTCTGTGCGGAAGAAGAGAGAGAGGGAAGGGAAAGTTAGGTGTGAGGTTTCGGATCGTTTGCGGCAGCTACCATCTTGCTTGACCCTCCAGGCTTGTTTCCCTGGAATGCTTTGGAGTCTAAAACACAGGGTCGTTCATTTCTCAAATCCCTGTTATCTCAGATAATCTTTAGTTGAATGTTCGTACGCAGTAGCCATAATTTTAAACAATGGAAATTTTGACGACGAAGTAATTTTTATGGTATTAATTTTGAATGCCAATGCTGAGATTAAATATGTATACCAAAAGCCATTGAAATAAGCTAAATAATGAGTTCATACCTGCTCAAGTTTTATCACTCACCGTGAAGCAATATCTATTGAGCAACTGAAACAAGTGGCCAGCGTAGAAGTCTAAGTGAATCACCATAACATTTTACTCACTTATCTTCGTGCAAAATCGGTCAACAGGAGTAAATTCACGAGAATTCTAAAGTATTTCCATTTTCATAATAAAGCTTTTGTTGTAAATTTTAAGTGGACATAATCTCCAGCCATTTTGCAAAGGAGTATTGGAAAATCTCAATTTTATCAACAAATTACTAGTGGTTGTATATTCGGTGTCCTTTTTGACACGGATAAGAAATCATAAAATTTTTTGCTTCATTTGATTGGACGCCAATTGAAATCCTTATATTATGACATGATGATCTGAGGCATTAGAAAATGCCCTCGACGTTATTACCTCTCTCTTAAGGTAGTTTGAGCGAAATATCATTTTGTCTAGAAATCAATGAATTTGGTCTCATTTTAAAGAAAAATACCTCACCCTTCTAATGACACCAAAAATTCCACCCCTTACCACATTACTTTTGGAGACATTAGCCAAAAAATACCAGCCCTTTTACATGGGAAATAGTACATGTAGCACTCCAGAGAGACCGTATATAAAAAATTAGGCATTCCCTACACTTAGATGGTGTAAAAAAACTAACAGCGTGTATTTTGTATGTTTTCTCTACTATATTTGAAAATTAATAATATTGCCACCACAATAGCTTCTTTGATATCACAAAATATCTTCCGTTTTGAAGGAGTTTCAAACGCACCGCGCGAAAAAAAAAAGAGTCAAGTCAAAGATTTATTTAAATATTTTCATTTAATTACTTATAATTTCTGTCATATAAAACTATATTACTTGACTATTAATAATGTAATACTTAATTCATGTGTCCTACAGCTGGTGAAATTACAGCGTTTAGTTCGAATATGGTCTTTATTATGACTAGGGAACTATCTCGCTCGGACTAACTAAAATGCCTGGTAGCCCTGCGTTTTCACACCGAAACAATTTTTCGTGGATATCGGAAAACCTTGTCCTCGAGTCTTGCCACTGTGCTCACTCGCTGTTTTGTCGTCGAAAGGATGAGTTAACTACTAAAGATAGCAAGGGGATACCTGAACCTCCCACAAGGTGGCGTCTCGTCACCTGCCCTGATTCGCCCGGCCAGTCGCCACCGCTCGGTAGGTGGTGCTCGTGACGTACGCCAGGCGCTCAAGGATAGGTGATGTGGAGTCAATAGGTGGTGGCCCTGACCCCTCCTAAAATTGCTTACGCGGCGCTCTCATCATGATCTACGTTAACGTTCAATTGGCTTGGCGTCCAAAGCAAAGGAGGATGAAAATAATGAGGACAAACAATGCGCTATGAAGGTGAATGTCATGATACATGGGCGGTTTTGTGCATCGTGATCGAGTAATTTTAGCTTGTATGGGGCAGAAATGAAAAGAAATGTTGCTGTTGGTCGGTGATACTCTATACATAATACCAGAGCTCAGTATTTCCTTAAGGTAGTGCGAGCGGGATAGTTCCCTAATCATAATAGAGACCATATTCGATATATATACGTTTTAATTTCGCCAACCGTTAGACACACGAATTAAATATTACGTTATTAATGGTGAAATTAAATGGTTTTACATAACATAAATTTTATGTAATCAAATAAAATTATCTAAATTATTGTTTAACTTGACTCATTTTTTTCACGCGGTACGTTTGAAACTCCATCAAAACGGAAGATGAATTGTGACCCCGAAGAATTTGCTGCGGTGACAATGTGATTAATTTTCAAAAATAGCTGATAAATCACACGACATCTAAGTGTAGGAAATTTACGACATCTAAGTGTAGGAAATGGCTCATTTATAATATAAAGTCTCTCTTGAGTGCATACACGCACCATTTCCCATATAAAAGGGATGGGATTTCCTGACAAATATCTCGGAAAGTAATGTGGTAAGGGGTTGAATTATTGATGCCAATGGAAGGGTGATATATTTTTCTTTAAAATGAGACCAAATTCATTGATTTCTAGGTAAAATGATATTGTGCTCAAACTACCCTAAGAGAGAGGTAATAACGTCGAGGGTATTTTCTAATGCCTTTGATCCTCATGTCATAATATAAGGAAGCTTTGGGGCATGTTAATAAGTTTATATGTTTGGTTATTAGGTATTAGGTTATAATATTCTCTGTGTCGCTCTGAAAAACATCAGTTCTGAATTTTTCAAGCAACCTAAGCCTAGCGTGTAGCCTCCGAGTCTTTAGGGGCTCCCACCTTAGTACCTCTAAATGTTTGAGACACTACATTTACGCTCGTAGCAGTTTCTAACGAAGCGCGCTGCTTTCCTTTGTTTTATTAATTTTCTGGTTAAATATATTTTACCAGGGTCCCAAATGCTCTTCTATTATCTCCTTAGATGACATATTACGCTCTGTGTGATTTCCCAACCGTTAAATGGGACGCACAGCAGCGGACTCATGAGTGACTCTCAATCAGAGAAGGACCGACCCCATGCACCCTAGCATCCCCTCCTCTTTGCTTTAAGCAACATTAAACAAAACACCCTTAATTACTTATTGATTGGAATTACTGACCGGGTCACATTCCTTCCTGAGCCAAATATTTTTAAATGGTTATTATCGGAAGGTAAATGCATGGTGAACTACCGGAGCAAAAAAGTAACCGCTTTCTTGCTGCAGTTATGATAATTCAAAATGTCAAAGTTTGTCATAATTTATCAATATACATAGAGTAGTATTACCATAATTCTGGCACGTCTTTGTGTCACCCGACCAGATTCATTGCTAAATGAAGACCATAATCAATACATTACTCAAATGAATTCAGAAATGATATTTTTCAGAGCGACATAGAGAATATTATCATGACTCCTCACTACATCTCTAGGTCTGACAGAAGCGATAAAATATGAGAGATACACTGCTGAACAGATAGGTACAAGAACTCGTTCTTTCCGCGAACAATAAGTGATCACAATAAAAATTAAGCTCATTAAATACACTCCTATAATACATGTCACCATTTCATCTCCAAAAAACTTACACCTTTACACGGCTGGAGACGTAACACCTGCCACACGCCCATGCGGCGGCTCGCAGGGTATTATGTAGATGTAGATTGCTATACTCACTGCTTGCCTGGATGTACGGTTGACACCTGGGGGCTGTTTCTCAAGGCTACAAGTCTACAAGTTACAAGTCACGTGACTATTTGACGTGTGTCAACAAACAAATGAAAGTCAACTAGCGCGTATTTTGAGCTTGGTAAATTCAATTTCGGTCGAAAATCTCGACGAAACAGCATTCCGGAGAAAATAGTAAAATATTCTGATATTTCACACTCTTTAACTTATTAGTAATAAACAAATACTCATAAATCCGTTTCTGTTGAGTAATATAATCATTAATAACAGGAAGTACGAACTGTAAGTTACAATAAATGTTATTAACGCCAACATACGGTGTGTTACCATGAAGTTCCGTAATGATATTTCGTTGTAACGCTATTAATAGTGGTTTAATAAAGATTTAACCAACTAAACATGATATCTTGAAATGTAAGGTTTATTAACAACTACCATTTAGAGCTCCTCGTATAAGAAATACGTCGAGATAAACGTTTTTATATAGTGATGTTAGGTGATCCGAAAACTCGGATTCGCTTGGGATCTTTTCAGGTAAGTTGGGACATTAAATTACTTTTCAGCTCGTATTCAATCATTTGTATTTACCCAAAAACATTGCATTAACTTTTGAATTGGAAATATTGCAAGGGGCACGCCCCAAATGTATCGTAATCTTCAAAATACGACTTATGTATGGTCTTGATCAGGCCCGCCATTTTTTTGGACTAGTAGAAGTCTTCGGTTAGGTAAATCTGAGTAACCCATCCGCCTTGGGAAAATAGTCACGTGACTTGTCAGCTTTAGGCTTGTAGCTCTGAGAAACAGGCCCCAGATAGTACTCTACAGAGGTCTTAGAAGCTATACAACAAGTCAGGCAATTAGAGGGAAAAATACTAACTTCCTAAAATCCTCACATATAAAATGAATCATAAAATTATTAACATTTTATCTTGACGATAATATACTACTGGCTGCCTGTGAATACCGTTTTGATGATTTTTGTTTGGTTAGGGAACAACTCAGTCCTTGGAAAATTATGAATGATCTGGTAATGCGAAAAAAGAAACTCGTGACACTTTTTGAGCCTCTCTCGTTAAAATTGGGCGTCAGGAAAGACGCGATTTTAGTTCGGACCGATAAAGACAGGCTCGACTGAGATTTTTCAAACGAGGGACTCTATCCAAATTTACGTGATCACCTAAATTATTTGAATCCCTAATATTTCCAACCCTCATCTCGCTGCCCACATTTTCTTATGAGACATCCGCCTGTAAATAACAGGCAGACAAAACCCATAGCATATATAACTCCAATTTTTTCCTCGAATCCAACCTTTATCGCGGCGAACCGGGGATGCATGATTGTGTAAAAAAAGAGAACGTTAGTGTGATTCCATTTTCGGGTGTGCGGCGCTAATGAGATATAGGGAAAAAACGTGAAGGGCGAACGGCGGCAAAAACCCTTTTAATAGGAAAATCAATCCAAGGCACAAGGTGAGGTTGGGTTAAAAGCATTCATTTATGCTCTCGTGTTGTTAAAATTGTGTACGACTTCGAATTCGCTTCGATATGGAACGGGAACAGATTTCAATTTTGGACAGACGGTGATATTCCTCTACGATACATCAACGCATGCGACCCATGCACATGCTGTCTTAACAAGATATCGCACTGCGATGATTGGACGACAGTCGGCGAGTCCATCCCTTAACTCTGGCGATAACTTGATCTCTGCGATATTGCGCGATTATAATTTCAGATGGTACAATTTCACGAGGTTTGTAGAGATAAGCGACAGTATGCGGTGCTACGCAATACCATTAGGTATTATGTAGCATCGCAATCGCATAATCGACTATCCGACCATTCGATTTTGCATTTCAAGCTTTTTATCGCAATTTGATGTTCGTTTTCAATTATCGCTTATCAGATTGGATTGAGAATGGCTTGAATTTACTAATAGGAGACCTTTTGATGATGTGCGCACTTGAGCTTATGATCGCCGGAGTTAGCCACTAGAGCTTCAGAATTAATTTTCAGGCCTCAATTTGACGCTCCGTTTTTATTTTGAGAACAAAGAGCAGTATATATCGGCTAATTTTCAATCATTTTCTCCCACCTGGTCCCTAACGCCACTGTGGATGATCTCCGAAACAATGTCAGGTATAACCTGTTAGCTAGACACCGTACGATTTTGATATTTCAAATTTTCGGTTACGCTAAAAGAAAAACCGAAAGCGAAAAATATAATAAATCAACACACTGGAAACTTAAATGAAAATCTTGCGATTTTATAGGAATATTGAAAGAGAATAATCCGATGGTACTTTTCAAAATAGTCAATTGGAAATAAGCATTAGATAATTGATTGTCTTTTCTTTGAAAAATGCGACCCAAGAAACTCTGCTTGTAAAAGTATATTCATTCTCAGTTTTCCTAGGTCACCCTTATTTCCTGAAATTATTTCTTTAAAATGTAATCTCTTTTTTTTTGTTAATTGTCTCTTGTAGTTACGGCTAGACCTCTACTCCGTAATAACCGTTAACATAATTCTATTTTTCTGTCATCTTTGCTGTTGTTGCCAGTATCCTTTTGTTGAATGAACAGTACCCTCAAGACAAGAAAATGAGTCCTTATTTAAAAGGTGTGTATTAACATCGAATATATACTTACACTACTATAAACTAGATGCTTGGTGATGAGAAACGGCTTTCCCGCTTCAGGAGACCCTAGACACGAGCAGGATGACTCCAAGCATTTGCTGTCACCAATGGACGTATTTACGCAGAAAAATACCCAGGAACTCTCACTCATCAACTACAACATTTTGGAAACATTTGTATCAAGTAATCGTTTTGTTTCATACGAATACCAAATGTTCATTATCTCTGCATGTGCCTAACAAGATCAACCAACTTTCTGTAGTGACTACATTTTAGGCGCAAATGGTGGAATTCATGCAACGTTTGTTCAACGTTAGCACTGTCGTTATTGCTAATATTTCTAATACTTCGAGAACTCAGCGTTATGAATTTAATATAGAAAATTTTCATATAACTATTATCATCATGAATCCTAAAAGAGTGAAAATATTTTTAAATAAATTATGTGATATCCAAATAATTGATTTGAGCTATTATCAGTTGTTACTGTTAAATCCTATCGTCCTGTACGGCTGCGTGTTTCAACGTTCTGAGTTCAACAGTTTATCCACTGTTACGGATAGCATCTTCAGATCTTGGACTTGTAGACGCTTCTTGAAATGGAGTGTATCTTCATTCCACCGCCGAGCCCTTGTCTCCTACCATTTTTTTTTCTTTGATCATTGTAGCAAAATTTTATTCCGCAATTTGTATATAATCACGTGATAGAGTTTATCATTGCATAACTTCACATTACAAGTTTTATTTGGACAGAAATGGATATGTGCGAGTCCATGGTCTTATCCTCATTTAATTAAGGTTCGTCAAATAACGACAGAAATCCAACATTCAATTTTCCTGTAGGTCTGGAAAATTTACTCTTGAGTTATCTCGGCCACCAAAAAAATCCGAAACCCCGCGTCAAACGAAATATGGCCAGCGAAACATTCTCCAGTGAGCCGTGAAATCATTCGAATTCCGATATCTTCGACGGATTTCGAAAGGATGAAAGCTTCCAGACGCGATCTGCCGTACATCCAAATGGTAATGCGACGCTTTATCGGAATCGACGTCTGTTGAGAATCCATGACATCTCGTTTCGGAAAATTTAGTGATGAGATTCCGATTCGCAAAAAGAAAGTCTTTTTTATGCTCTGAAAAACCATGCAACGAAATGCGATTAATTCGTGTCCGTTTGTTGATTAGTGGCAGCTTTATTGTTTCTTAAAAGCGTATTGTGTATTTGAATTTTTCTTGTGGAGAAATCCGTTTTTAATATTAGGTATTCAATAATTTTAGCAAATATTTATTATGCCTTCGCATTTTATCGTTTTCCACTCCAATGCACGTTGTGACTTGTTGCCTTTACAAAAATTTTGTATGCGTAACATTCATGATAAATACAACTTTGTCTCAATCCTTATAATTTATTATAAATACAACCCGGGTTTCAGCAACTGCGTGCCATCATCAGGTTGTGACCTGACCTGACCATCAGGTCCTGACCTGATGATGGCACGAAGTTGCTGAAACCCGGGTTGTATTTATAATAAATTATAAGGATTGAGACAAAATTGTTTTTATCATGGGTATTGCTCACTTAAAGTGAAGCCGGAGATGATTACTTATTTTGCATGCGTAATATGGTTTTTTGCACATTTTTGAAATTCTGTAGCTTCCATTTGGGCACTTCTTTGGAGCTACTCAAAGCTCTTATTGTACTTAAGTGTATTTCTCGATCATTTTCATAAAATAGTTGTCAATCCGAAGATTGTTTTGCTACAACTCACCGCTTCACTCTTTTCTCAACAGATTGCTTCATATGTATATTAGTAATTCTCTCTGACGAGCTTCATCATTTTTTCTGGTGCCTTCCATTTTCGGTTTCTTAAGTAAATTTTCCCTTCCCTTTCTCCTTCCATCTATTTTTTTCTCTGTCTTTTCTTCTTTTCAGTTTTCGTTTTACTTCATTTCAACTTTACTTTGGACTTCATAGTTCTTCTCTCCGCCCATTTAACCTTCATCACTTGTCTATAATGCCTCAACTAATTTGCCTCCTATTTCTCTAGCTCTGCGGCTGTTATTGTCCAGGCTTCACTACCACAGAAGAGCTTACTCCAAATACATATATGTTATGACAAAGTGACTTTATACTTCCAAGCTTGTGACTGGAAGACTTATTTTCTGGTAAAATGCATTATTTATTCCGGTTATTTTACTCACTCGTTTTTGTTTCTTCTATCGTAGGTAATCTGATTGGGACTAATAAAATTACTTCATGAAGAAGAAATATTGCGTTGCGAAAATATATTGCGTTTGTATACTGTCGCGGATAATTTTTAAAGATGGTATCGTGGTTTCCACCATATTATGCTCGGGTACATCTCTACTTAGCAGTAGGTGAAAATATCCTTCCTAGTTTTTCCTCCTAAAAGCCAAAGAACGCCCACATCTATTTTTGTGTCTATATTTATCAGTTTTTTTATTTCCTTTAATGCGTATATTTCCGTTGATAAGTTGCTGTAATTATGGAGTGCTGAAAATAGGATAATTAGCCCTGTCCCGAGAGAATCACTGTGGCATATTTGATGTTTTCCATTGAAAATGTGAGAAATGAAATGAAAAAAGCATTTGAAAGAAAAAATTTGGCATACAAGTGTATGGAGAAAAAAATTAGCATGCTACTTTTGCTCACATTATAATAAATAGGATAATTTTCCCTGTCCCGAGAGAATCACTGTAGCATATTTGATGCGGACGGTGAATGTCTTTTACCTGCACTTTGTTTGTAGTTGAAGAACTCATTTCAGGAATAACCTTTGGGTTGATCGCTGTTCGAGTGATTGTCCAATTACCGTCAGTTTCTCGGCGCTAAAGTTATTAGGCAATATCCGTTACTCCATTGCAATGAGGGATTTTAATTTCCGCCATTTGCCGGATAAAATTTCCACCTGCTCCGCGCAGTCCTAACGTTCCTTTGAAGGGCACTAATTAATTCTACCGGTGGCAGAAGAGATGGTTTTATCGTGAGCTTAATTATTATTTTCTGATGTCACTCTCATTATTTGGGAAGCTAAATTGGAAACTGTTGGGTTTAGATTCCCACCGTTTAATTTAGGGCGCCTTGCTTTTGCTAATTACAGCTCATCGCACTCACGGCCCTTTCATGCTTATTGCGCGACTGGCAGACGCAGCTACGGATGTCACGCTTCACAATGTATTCATCCCTCCCTTCCAAATTCAATTTTCTCGCTTCGTTGGTCGAAACTCCTTATTCTTGTTAATCGAGTAATTATTGTGACATTTTTTCGATGCGTGTAATCCACCGTGACTGTCTCTTAAATCCGTTCTGTCACTCTTATCTGTCCGTTTCGGTGCGATGAATATCGGACATTGAAGTGAATTGTGTTGTGAGAAGAAAATTATCGGAAGAATAACCCCTCCTTACTAAGGTTTTGTGTTTTTTATACAATATCGCCATGGCATTTTTTTGCATTCTATCCCATTTTTAATGAATTTTAATTCGGGTGATAGCTGGAAGAACTTAGTTAATCTAGTTATTGCTTGCTTTGTGCATTTTGTAAAACACAACATTATAGTTGTAGGCTTCTATAAAGCATGCTCGCTTCAAATAATTGTTAATGTTTTATAAATGTCAATTTAAGGGCCTTTTATCTGTTTAATTAGATATATAATTGAAACTGTTTAGCAATTATATGTTTTTTGCACTACGCTATGATAAGTATTCATATTTCTCGTGCTAGTATTCCACCATTAATGCTGAAGAGAGTGATTAGTTATGCCAGATTATCTTTTATATGTATTTCGTCTAATTCGTTTAAATATTGGATTGAATTGGATTTTGGGAAGGCGACCAACAGCTAAGGTCATTTGCGCCGTAGGAGATAGGTAAGGGAAGAAGGGTGGATTCGAACCCGGTGTCGGCATTAGCCTGCTCTTAACGAAAGGCGCCAAGGGGACTATAGTTTTACGTCCCATCCGACAGACGGAGTACTACACTTAAGCGCCCTCCACAAGACACTCAAGTAGGGATCGGGTTTCTCCTGGAAAACATCCTCCTCTGCAGGGATTTGTACCGATCACCCGTATGGTTAGTCAGTACTCTAGCCACCAAACAAACCTGATCCCCTCGGTGAAATATTGCGTCTTCATATGGAATATAGACTACTTTTTCGTTACGCAAATAGCGATTGAACCTCGTTGGTTATTTCATTGAAAGACAACAGCATTAAGACTCTTTTATCCATCCTTTTTTCCTAGTTTCTCCATCGAAGCGTCAATTCCAAGTACTGAGCAAGCGTTTCCGTTTCCTATATATTTTCGTTTCTTCAAGCGCTCTATGCGGAAATTTCACTCTTAACTTTCCAGTGGAGGCTTATGCAATATTCCTATCTATTTGTGCTCTATAATATCTATTTGTAACGAGCTTTGCTAATGAATGGCTTCGTATATGGGGTTGATTACATAATGCGCAGATTAATCATCTGCATCCTATGACAGTATGAAAAAAATTGAAAACTATTACATAGTTTAAACTCGCTTCTGATAAGTGAAATACCCCTGAATTGCTCTGGTAATTTATACTAATGAATGCGCTGTTCTCGAATTTATTTCAATTACAATGCGTTTATCATTGCAAAAGCATTCGTATTTGTCGTAATTTCAGTTTATAACACGATGACCAGGCTCTGCAGTTCAGACACCAGGTTTTGAAAATTTGCAAAAATAGGCATTAAAATACAATAGAGTGCAATGATAAAATACAACAAAGCACTTTTTTGTGTTTTAAAAACACGGAGTCAGAACTAGTTGTAAATAGAATATCTTTTGCTTAATTTTAATCTAGAAATTTATCTAATTTAAAATCAATAATTTGCGTCTTTGGCGCTCAGCCGTACTTTTATCCGGGGAACACACTCTTTATCTTTTGGAAAAATCTCGATAAGTATAATGAATCGCGGCTGATCTGTTTTTTTTTAATTGATTGGTTATATTTAATGGTTTTTATTTTTCATGAATTGGAACATCTTGAATCTTACTTGGATTATATATCTCGCTCCGACTGCCTTTAGCGGGAGCTTAATTGCGATGATCCTTGTGGCAGCTTGCTCCGTACAAGTGAAGTCCTATATGTTTTTGTGCAGAGTTGCGTGAAACTTTGCGTACGTGTAACGTTTTCTTTGTAACTTGTATGGATAGGAGTGAGAGAATTGTATCATATCGATTTTTTTGTTTGGTAATTCAATAATCTTTTAACACTCAGCCATATGGTGCCTTAATTTATTTTACTGTTTTCATCTGCAGCCTTATAGCTGCCTTAAATTTCTGAATAATTCTATTATTTACGTTGGTAGGTATTTTCTTCAATTACTTAACCCTTCAGTGGGCGCGTAAACTTTTGTTACATGATTGGGTGCGCGGGCCACATCGGCGGTCCAAATTCAACTTTTTTTATTGCCTAAAATTTTCAATTCTTTTATTAAATATTTTTACAAGCAATAAATTTAGACTAATATCTATCGTTTATTTAGGGTTTTTCACTATAGAACATATTTATATTCACAACTGGAACAAAACCCAAAGTCGTTGGAAAATCGTGAAATATTTTGAGTATCGAACATCCACTGTGACAATATTTATATAAAATAATTAACAATTTTATTATGACTGATTATAATATAATACTGTATAAATGCTGTGTAAATAATATAAAATATAATCATGCCGACATAAAAAGGTGACACAGTTAGTCGCGTGGACCACATTTGTGGCCCAGTCACCCTGGCTTCCTTCCGCACGCTATTTAATACTAACCCTCCAACAATGTGTTACAAATGACCATGTGAGACTTTTGAGGACATAATAATGTGAAGCTACTGAAACTTACAAGTATATTATGCCATCTTATGACAAACGGCACAGGAATGAAACACATTGTACCACTCCTTTGGCCCTCTCGCCTACTGAAGGGTTAAGTACCTCAGTGAAATACATTTCTCATTATAATAATAGTTGCCCGCTAATATTTGGGTGCCAAGCCGAGTCCTATATTTGAAAAAAAAATGTGCAATCTAATTTTGTAGACGGCTCCGAAATCTCTAGTAGTAGAATTCTTGAATTTAGGAAAATAGTTGAAATGAAATTATTTCATTTTCGTCGCTGCCTCCGTGGTGAGGTCCTACGGAAAAACAGAAGCACTTAATTGGCATGTGGACTAAGAATTCTTTTTTCAACTCGTTAAAAAAATTATGAAAATGTTTAACCAATGACCCACGATTACCGTTATATACACCTTTGGCGCGGTGCTGGAGACTCACGGGTATAATCGTCGTGGAGTGCTCAATTGGTGCTCTCCCGGGGTCAAAGAGAAAGACACTCTACGGGCTGCAATCGTCGTTATGTGCACATGGAGTCTGACTTTAGTACGGGTAACCTATCTGTAAAAATAGATGAGGCCAGTGGGAGCCTTCGAAATGGCGACGCGACCATTATCTCCAGTCGTTCCTGTCTATCCTTAAAATTTTAATGCTCTTCGGAATATCGTTAGTTCCTCGTCGCGTATAGTATTTTACTCTGGCTCAGCACTCTCTGTGGTATTATTTCCGCCAGCATGTCAGTCTCTCTGCTAGAGTCGGCGCAGATATACACTCCTTTTCCATTTCAGATGATATATATTTCTCGCGCTATTCGTGCTTCCTGATGTTAAGATCTCTTGGCTATTAGCTCAAATATTTTACTCCAATTTCAGTCCATAATTTCTCAGGAACCTAGACGGGTGGGCAGTATAAGGTGTAATCCAATTGTTTTGCACACCAGGTTACTATTATCTCCGTTTTATCGGAACAATAATTGAAAGACGCACATGTATTCAGAGTAATAGCCATGTTTATGGTTCTTTTACTAGACGAAGAGCTTAGTCGGTAAAACTTGCCGAAGAGCCTGTCGTAAAACTTGCAGATAAGGCTTATAGAGGCCATCGATTTTTATAAAAATGGGAGTAATTTATAATAAATGCTCGTGACTTTATTTTTAGGGTTGTAAAATTTAAAGTAAGTAATTCCCGTTAAAATTTATTGTATTATTTTTCAGGAATATTGCTATCCATTACAATGTGTGATATAAATGCTGAGAAAGGCTCCTTGCTAAAAGTATTTGTGAGCAAAAGCATTTGCTGCAGTTATTTTCTGAGACTTGAAATTAACTAATGGGTCAAAGAATAATTTCTTGGGGCTCTCTAATCTCACCATCTTGTTTGGAGTTGCTTCTTTGGGGATATCTGAGGGATTACCTTATGCAACCCTACTTCGAGGTTGACCAGACCTGTTTTCCACAATAATGGCGAGGGTATCATCGACACTGCTCTCAACCTTTGCATTAATAAAACAGTTTCGTCAAAGATACGCTATTAATGTTTGTTCTCGTGATAGAGAATTACATTGATTCTACCTGCAATCTTATTTAGCTTACTTCTTTCCCACAAATAATGGGGAAGTCATGAATTCTCAATAGATAAATCACCAAAACAAATTTAAAATAAGTGTTAACGACCTCTTGCAACAACTGGGATGGGAATCACTTTCATGCCATCGATTAAATATTAAACCCAATCTCTATGTTAATTCGAATCCAGTATATTTTCTGACGAAGTTATTTGTATCTTACGGACTTCAACTATGGTAGATTAGATCAAGAGGATAAAATAAGGGAAATAGAATGCAGGAAAGAGAACAAAATGACTTTGGGGCTTTGACGCCCAAGTTAGATGGATCGGTCGTGTAGCAGATTAGTTGGTTTGCTCCCTAATGATTGTTTCTTAAACTGTAGCGTAGTACTAATATCGTGTATTATATGACCCCGGCATTACTCTCGTATCTCGTTTACTTAGGTATAATACAAATTAATAAAAATAGTTTCTGTGGCATTGGTCACATACCTTCTTCCTCTCCTCAACCGTTGGGTTCGTGGGCAGCATTTTGTCCTCATAAAGGCCGTCTTTCCATCGCCAGATCCTTAACATTTTATATAAGATCTTTCATCCTTTATATCCGTTAAGAACTCCTTTCTTGGCCTTCTCCTTTTCCTCTTTGCCTCCATCCTACCTTCATTTAAGCTGGTACACCACTCCGAGTGTCTTAGCAGGTGCCCTATGAGCCTTTCTAATCTGCTTTCTATTATTTTCAACAGTTAACGATTCTCCTTTATGATTTCTAGCACTTGCTCGTTGGCCAATTTGCTCGTCCATTGTACTTTAAGCATCCTCCGTCAACACCACATTTCAAAGGCCTGCAGTTTCTCTTTATCTCTCTCTAGGAGAGTCCAGCTTCCTGATCCGTAGAGACCTCCACTCCAAACGAAAGTTTTAATATAATGCTTTCGCAGGTCTATGCTGGCTTTTTTCGATGTTAGCAAGCCTTTTTTTTTAACAAGAATGCTTTCTTAGCCTGCACTACTCTGGCTCTGATATCTTTACTGCTTCGTCCATCAGAAGATATCACATACCTATACTTATAGTGTAGTAAACATAAGTAGTAAAAGGTCACATACCTATAGTGTAATAAATGTTGGCGATGACTCATCCCCTGTCACACACGAAAGAAAAGAGGCTCTTGGCACGTATAAAAAAGTGTACTCCTCACTATTTGAAATAAACTCCGTCGGTACATTCTCGATCCGCGCACGTATGTATATGTATGTATGTAAAAGTTGCATGGTGGTTGGGGAAAGCGCCGTTTTCTTCCTAGTGGCTTGCGCAAGACATCAAAGGGGGGGGGGAGATAACGCCCCGTCAACCTTTCGAGAGACGAGGAACACAATCGAATAATATGCAAAAGAATGGGGAGATTTGGAAGTGGGGAACTGAGAGAGTTCAAGTCTGCCAAGGATTTGGAGAGAGGGAGTCTTTTTTTCTCGTTCCTTCCTTCTTCTTATGGTCTTCTCTTCCCTTTCGGAACCAAAGCTCACCCTTTACCTTCTAGCTTCTTTTTTCTTTCCTGGAATTTGCGCTGGAAATGCGAGGAACCGAACGGCTGGACTTGAAACGGGTTCATCCTCACCTTTCGATATCTACTTGTTTGCTTGCAAATCAAATGAGGTTAGTAGGTGATGTTTCACCCTTTTGCACTTCACTTTGCTATAAACGCTATGAATTTTAACATATTCATGATATATAAACGCGTATAGATAAACTTATGAATAAATACTCTAAAGACATCGATAATTTATGCCAGGACAGCACATGTAATCTTAAACCTGCTGTCAAAAAAATCTTACATAATCACATGCTTCATGATATGTCACTTAAAACAGTAACTAATGAATACCTATTGTACTATGTTTATTCATTTCAGATCAATATCGTTTTATCTTCAAATGAAAATTGAGTTTCTATGGTTTATGTTGTACTATGTTATATTTTGCCGGATTCGTTGTTGATTGTTTACGATTCCGTGTTCCTAGGCACTCATAATGAGCCTGAGCTGCATATTTATAACCTATTATAAATTATTGTGTTCCATGCAATTGTTATGCATGTCCCGTCTGCAGACAATATGGTCTGACGGACCATAAATGTATTATAAGTTCAATAAAATAAATAAAATAAAATAAATTAATAGATACAATGTCTAAACAATAAGCGTTTGGGACGTGCTTTTATAGCTAATTAACAAATAAAGACTACGGAATGAGAGAGCAAATGAAATATTTGGCTACCGATGAAAGAAAACCAGCTGTAAAGGCATCTTTATCGTTCAGCTATTAGGTTAGAGGGAAATGGTTCCCACCAATGGGGTCGCGGCGCTATATAGGAACAGAAGGAGGGTGTGGTCAGTGCGTCCTAAAAATTGCTCTCGCAACGTTTAACGCAGGACTTCTCGAAATCAGGGAGCGGGGTAAGATAATATTGGGTATTGGGTGGGAATGAGTCACAGAGACGCTTGAAATACACCATAGGCTAAAATATGTAAATCCCGGGAGGTATCCGCACCTGATTGGTTGGTAGAATGGTAGTCATGGAAATATACGATTGACTGAGGTCCTCTGCGCTGATAAGATTGAATAGCTCGAGTAGTTGATGAAGTGTGTTGAGACACTCTGTGATCGCATACTTAAAAGAAACCGAAGGATACATCGCTGCGTCACGGAATCACGTAATGGGGTGACCGTGAGCCCGATAATCATGTACAAACGCTGATAATGCGGGCGTCGATAGTTAACGCTTATCGAAGATTTAACTAAGTGTCAATCTTTATTAGATTTTCTATTACTAATGCCTATTAGCTCAAAAAAATCCACATTTCAGACCTAAAACTCTTCCAGAAGCTTCGAATCGCTGCAAAAGTATACGTTTTAAGTCCTAAGAATATTTTGTGAGAAATTTGTGTGACGCAAACTTGGTGAAGGAGCGACAAACATTTTGAATATGTTCTGTGACACACAAGCATTATGGGGAAAGTAATCGAAGGAGAAACGGATGGGTATAAATTGGAAAATATTGCATATAATTCATCCGGGCTGTGAAAATGAAGGTCCACAAAGGGATATAATGGATTGCTGAGATGGGAGTGGACTGTAGTATTGCAGCCAACAATTTTTCACATTTATGACTACAGAAGATGATGAATCCCCGTGCAATTTTCCTCCCATCCGCCGCAAAAGCACAGACAGAGGTTTCTTTCTTCCCCTTGTTTTACATTTCCGTGAGGGTGTGGAGGTGCTGTAGCTTTATCGAACCGTCATTTTCTCCGGACTTGTTTCACCTCCGAGTATGTTGCGTGAGAAATTGAGCACTGAATCGAGACCAACATGGCATGAACGGAGTTAGTTTTGAAAACTGAGTGCTTCAGATGGCATGTGACGGAGTTCTCGTGGGTGTTACGGTATTCATCTACATCTACATAAGACCCTGCAAGCCATCGCATTGGAGTGTGGAAGGGGGTGATAGGACATCGGTCGTATAAAGGTGGTTATAGGGATATGAAATGTTAACGCATATTTTGGGAGTTCTTGGAACGGAGCTCGGAGTTTTCACTCTGGTCACTTACTCTGCATAGTAAGAACCAGTTTTGTACCAATCTATTCGGCAGTGTACGCCTATTTATTTCGCTTCTATCGGACCTAGAGATGTAGTGTAGTGTCAAAATGATGGTCTCTGTGTCATACTGAAACACGTCTGTTGTGAATTTCTCAGTCAGTGTTAGCCTAACGTGTAGCCTCAGAGTTTGCCCTAGCTACATCTACATAATACCCCGCGAGCCGCCTTATGGGCGTGTAATAGTTGGTGGTAGGTCACCAGCCGTGTAAAGATGTAAAATTTTTGGAGGTGAAATGGTGACATGTACTACGGGAGTGTATTTTTAGGAGCTCTGTTTTTATTGTGGTCGCTTATTGTGCGCGGAAAGAGCGAGTTTTTGTACCTATCTGTTCAGCAGAGTATCTCTCATATTTTATCGCATCTGTCAGACCTAGAAATGTAGTTAGGCGTCATGATAATATTCCTTGTATTGCTCTGAAATACACCAGTTCTGAATGAATCAAGCAACCTAACCCTAGCGTGCAGCCTCCGAGTCTCTAGGGTCTCCCACCTTAATCCTCTAAAAGTTTTGAGACATTGTATGTACGCTCGTAGCAGTTTTTAATGAAGCCTGCAGTTTTCCTTTGTATGTTATTAATTTTTTTGGTTTAATCAATTTTACCAGGGTCTCAAATGCTTGTGGCGTATTCGAGGTGTGGCCTAACCAGAGCGAAGTAGCATCTCTCTTTTAAATTTTCATCCGCGGACCTTCCTATTATACTCTTAACAAAACCTAGTTTCTTTAATCCTGTGCCGCATATGTTTTGTATGTGTGTTTCCAAAGCTAGGTGCTCTTTATTCCCTGTAAAAGCTGTAAATACTCGCTCAAAGTAGTTTTTGTAGAAGCACTTAGCTTTCCCTCGAATTCTGTTTATTTTCCGGATAAAAGGTCTGCACACAATAGCGAGTGACCCAAAAGCGAGACGTGGGAGCGAAATTTGCCAGGAGAGCGATTTACTTTCTCGCACACCAAAGTGAAACATTCATGGTAGTTGGAGGGTGTGGGCATTACTACTATCGCAGGAACCAATAGGTAGGGGTCCAAAGGTCTATCAGGGCTCTAACCTACTTCTGAAATAATGGGCCTCGTTACGGCTTCAAAGGCTTATCACTTGTAGCACCAACAGTGTACCAAATCCTGGTTTACTGGTATTTCAGAGCAACATAGAGAATATTATCATGACGCTTCACTACATTTCTAGGTCTGACTGATGCGATGAAATAAGAGAGATACTCTGCCGAACAGATAGGTACAAAAACTCGTTCTTTCCGCGCGCAATAAGCGACCACAATAAAAATTGAGCTCCACTAAATACACTCCCATAATACATGTCACCATTTCACCTCCAAAACTTTTACATCTTTACACGGCTGGTGACCTGCCACTCCCTGCTACACGCACATGTGGCGGCTTGCGGGGCAGTATGTAGATGTAGATGTATTCTATAAAAACCCGAACGGCCCAGTTTATGGATCTTTGGGCCCATGTGTCTGACAAATGAGTCCCATGTTCGCTAAGGATACTCTTTGACAACTTCAGCAAGCTCTAAAATCGCCCTGTTTCATGCTAACTATGCACTTGGCTAGAGTCACGGGGTGCAGGGAACGTCGTATTCAGCGAACGAAAATTTTTTATGTAGAAGTCCCGTGTTCCGCTAGTCAGGATCCGCGCCGCTTTGCTTGCAGTGGTTTCCCGACTCGTGATTTCGTGCCACGAATATTACCGCTCCCGCATCCCGCTTTAGTGTTCCGCGCCGGTATGTGCAGACCTTTTTATCTTTCTGCGCAGGGTCCTAAATGTTCACGACACATTTGAGGAGTGGCGCAACCATAGCGAAGTAGAACCTCTCTGTCACTTCTTCCTCTGCGGACCTTCCTGCTTCACGCTGGACATGTCCAAGTTTCTTATGGATCCGTCTTACGGGATTCTTGTTGTCAGTTCTGTGTCAGAAGACTTAGATCATCCCAAAAGGTCAGACTGTGCTATGGTGAAGAGGATCTTCAAACACTTAATTGGAACTCAACAACATGGGCTGCTGTGCCGTGCATCGTCACCGCTGAAAGTGAAATGCTATTCTGATGCTGACGTTGCCAATGATACTGAGAGTCGCCGCTCAGGAACTGTAGTCGTGACAACCTGTGGAGCTGCTGCTGTCACGTGGCTAAGTCGTGAACAGCCTGTGACTGCTTTGAATACGACTGAAGCAGAGTAGATTTCTGCCAGTGAGGCTAAAAAAGAGACGGTGTGGTTGAATCGCTTGTTGAATGAAATTACAAGCCTGTCATGTGTCCCTACTCTATTGGTTGATAACCGAAGCACCGTTAGAATGATTCAGAATCCTGAATTTCCTCGCAGAACGAAACATATTGATGTTCGTTTCCACTTTTTTCGAGAAAAGCGGTTTAATGGGGAGTTCAAGCTGGATCATGTTCCTAGTTGTGGGCAGCTGGCAGATATACTCACTAAGAGCCTCCCAGCAGGATCTTTCGCAAGAAATAGGAAGTCAATTGGAGTCCTATGTTTGGGAGGGAGTGATGGAGCAAACTAGATCACCATGGACCCGTTGCTATGTCTGAAGATCTTGTTGATTTTTTATTGATAACTTTTGCCTTTTGTCTCTTGCAATACAGTTTTTCCCTTTCGCTTTTTTGTGCTTTATTGTGCTTTTTTACTTAGAAAAACTTCCCTCAAAATCTAAAAGGCTGTACCACGTATGTTTTGCGTATATGTTTTCCACTAAAGGTCTGATGTTGAGGTAATTCCCAGGTACTTGATTTCATGCGACGAATTTATGTTTACTCCACTCTTAGTGCATATAACGGTGGTGTGATTACCTTCGCGAAAAGTGTACTGTAGTGCATTTACTGAGATATAGTTGATCCCTCACTATTGGCATCATGAGTTAATGTTGATAAAGCCCAATGATAGAATTTCTAAGCTTAAGCCATGAATATACATAATGGATTTAAATGTTTGGAATTGTTGCCTAGGCTACATGTTGCCTAAATTTCCACATTAAGTTCACCCAGTCCTTGGTGTTACTTAGAAAAAAGTCTTTTCAGTTGAATCGTAAATGGCCGTTGTTATTTGCTGTTAACGTGAGAAAGTGTGCAATTACATCCCGCGTATGGCATTGCATTTTTATCCACTGCGTTATGATTACTGTTAAGTAAAACCTGTAACACGTGTTTATTTACAATCTGTCGACTGCATTTACATTTTAACTTCCGTCTTTCATCACTAGGCAGCGCCAAAATCCAAAAAGTCATTTGTTTACGGAATTCTAGGCGACAGTTTTTGGCGACGAGTCGACAATCCATAATGTATATTCATGGCTTAAGCCGACAGCCATTGTTGCAAGCCAATATTCTCGAGGAACGTACAGTATTGTTGGATGGGGTTGAGCAGGATGAAGGGGTGAGAACTGGTGGAGGTTGGTAATGTGGCCGGAAGGGCTGGGTGAGATAGAAAGAACGAGGAGTTGGTAGTATCGTACTCCATTTTGCCTTTTATGCAGAGGCATGAAATGTCGCCGACGTGTCTGAAAGGGATATAAAACATGTCACTAATATGCCGTGTGAATTTACCAGACACGTCGCTGACATGTTCACTGTATTCTTTCTCGCGAGAGCCTCGGTTGACGGGTGCTACGCTCGTCTGATTCTCCGGTTTCGCGGGGCACGGAGCATTCCCTTCCGCACCGCAGGAACCTTCGATATCCCATGCCTTGTTTCTCCTTGTCACACAAATGCCTCGGATACACTAGAGTGCAATGGGGTCGCGCTGGATTTTCCTATCCGCGTGGTGTTTGTTCCCGCAGAGAGCGCTCCCAGAAGCGTAAGCAGTTCTCTTAATTTTTGTGCAAAAATTCCACGGAGGAAATCATCCACTTGAATTGGGAAAATATGCTTTTTGTTTTCACATGGGTGGAGTGGAATTTGGAAATGTAGTGTTCCAAGAGAAGGAATATATCTCCACTAAAAAATTCTTCCTGGTGTGAAAATTTTTCCAAGCACATAGATAGTATTTTGAATATCCTTAAACTGTGCGCGGAAATACATTTTTCTGGAGAGAATCATTATGACGGCACTATTGTTTAGATGTTAATTGTATATTTATATCTTCAATAGCATGGAAGTGATACTTTTATTACTCTTTCGTTCCTATAAATCTAAGAAGGTTTGAAGTAGTACTCTTGGCTTTCAGATTCAGAGCTTTTCCACTGTTTTTAACTCTTCGTGTAATCTTTTTATCTCTCACAGCTCCTTTGGTGTCATCTATTGCCCTCCATTTGATATATTATAATCTCTCACTCATTTCTGTTACTTTTTTAGCTCGCGTTGGGGTCTTGAGAAATTTTCTTCGAATGAAATTGATAGCCATACGTTTTTTACCGTGTATTTACGCACTTGTAAACGAATGAGCCTTTTTGTCCTCCGATATTTCCACCATATAATGCTCAAATATTCTATTAGGAAGTTTATATCGCGGATGAACGATTCATATTACTTTAGGAACTGTAACTTTTAGGTTTTGGGCAATTAAAATACGATTTGGACGGCGATCTGCCTTATGCGTGGAAAAGTGTTTTCTTGGCTCTAAGATTACAGATTGGTCGTCGAATAAAATATTTTACTAATATTTTTTCCGGGCAAAAGAAACAACTGCAACGCCATGCTTGTTGAACTAACGCTTTTTGCTTCAATTCACGTCGGGTTTTTGCTAACAGCTGAAGAATCTGAATGACTTGGTGCCCTAATTTAATTATCATTGAATTTCACGTCTATCATCGCCACTGGACATCAATGTTTCGCGGTAACTTATCTTTAACTTTGAAGAGAAAACTTCATGTTACCCATCATTTCACCCAATCTTACCTCGAGTTCCATAAAATTTCAAGCGTACTTGTTAAAAAAAAGTTGTAAAGGAGTTTTCCTCTTGAAGTATTTAGAAATCAAAACGATTTCAATTTGTAGCACGAGTAAGAAAGAAATGACAACCACTTCGCTTTACGGTTACCTCCTTCATTAATATCTAGCGTTTTCACCTTAGCTAGTGCTTACCACCACTCAGTCTTTGGAGAATGGAATGCAAGTCCTCTGGTTCACATGCCGCGCATTTCTGCTGCGTAACTTGCTTCTCTTCACCCTTTGGGAACGGAGGAGTTGGAAGCAAAAAGTTTCACTTCACTCAGAGTGCCTCAAGAAAACTCGAAGGCAGCCGTAAGATGGATGAATAATTGTGTGTTTCTCTCTCTTGGTCAACTGACAGAGAATGAAGACTCTGAAGTAAAATATCACCTAATTGCATGTCTCGAGCATAATAACTCATAAATGATCCCTCTCATTTTATCTTGCTTTCGCTTTCTTGATTAGCTAAACCCACAAAAGCCCTAATCACTCTATGAAATAATATATTTTATCTGAAATATGTCTTATTTCATCCTCTTAGTTACATACCACAGTGGTGAAAAACTTCCTTTAATCTTTTATTCCAATTTATTCCTTACTTCTCTGTAAAGAGAATTCCATGACCGACACCTAATAATTTGAGTTTATATTCATGGATGACTCATACTTCCTCGGGCCTAAATAGTCTCCAGTTTTTGCTTCTAGTGTCAGTATATCTTTGAATTTGTATTTAGTATTAATTTTTCTTTGGTTTTAAGATCTGCAGGTGCTAACTGCGATTAATATTTCTCCCTGTTCTGCATTCAGAAGGCTTTTTTATTACATTGCGTGAGGATTATAATGTGAATACCTCGTATCAATCGTTTCGTTTAGGTTCTGTTTTTTATTATCTACCTGTATTTCTCGCCATCGCTGTCTTTGGTTCGACGACCTGAGTTAAATTGGGCTTGTAATATGTTCTAACTCCCCCCCCCCCTCGTTTTTCAACATTTTCCTTAGGAGTAATTTCTTTTACCTGATCCTACTGACTGTTCATCATATTTTAGAAACATTAATCGATCATAGGAATTATAAGTGGTAACACTCATTCCTGCCACCATAAGCATTTATAAGTATGATGATGCTTAATTATGAAAAGTATTGGGAAAATTATTTTTTGAAAATTCTTTCAGATTTGATGAATTAATCATTGCCTTCTAATCCAAAGAATATTTCATTATTAAAGACCTTACATAAAATTCTCCATAACTACGGAAAATTAATCAATCTTCGTTGCACTATTGCGAAGGAGAAATGAACTTCAGCAGTACCCCTGAATGACACTGAAAAATCCTATCGCATCATTTTTCAATTTCGCCAACCTATAATATTTTCCACGCCCTATACTGTAGTGACAAGATTTTTAGAACTTCATTGATAACTGCACATTATTTATAGGTTAATCATTACCTCGAGGATTATTCATCGATTTTGGTTCATATTAGCCGTCCATCGAGAATTAATCAATGTAATTGAACCTATAAAGCGTGCTCGATGTCCCTTATGTTGGCTGCCAAGTTATAAACGTACCGCACGCAACTTTCCCCCGTCGCTGTGTCTTTTTGTGGTGCAGCACTTGATGGAAGAATAAGAAAAAAAGATACCTAGGCTTAACTTATCCTCTTCTTTTTCCTTCCTCTGTAACAAAGTGGCTTCCTCGTCTCCCGTTTCCCACCCTCACGGCGCGCCTCCTAAAACCTTTTCCCCTCATCCATACCATCATCCCTTGCGTACGTCCAATCAATCGCCTTATCTCTCCACTTCCACCACACATTCACAGAGGTCTCTCTCTTCTCTCCCCCCAACAAAAAAGAAATTCCCATCCATTTTGTCCATAAACCACCTCCGCCAGCCGCTCTTCATCTCCCCTCTTTCCCTCCCGGTCCTAAACCCTGTCCGCCCCAGAGGGGTGGGTGTACACCCCTCCCTCCCTCCCTCTTCTTCCCCTTATCCCCTCGTCTGTTCCCCTTGCTGCCCTTTCTTCCCCTTTTTATTCATTCCCTCTTTCCCCGGGGGACGCCTTCTTTTCCTGCAAACACGGGCGCCACCACCGGACGGTGGCCGCGTTATCGGAAGAGCAGGAGAAGGGCCTCTGCCGCTCGTTAAGCGATTTCAAAGGGGATATTCGAAGCGCTGGCCTCCCTCCGTTCCTCCTTCTCCCTCTCCTCCATCTCAGCATCCCTGGCGTCCTTTGTTTGAAACAGAACTCGATCATTGGGCATCCCTCCTCCCCCCCCCCCCGCAGTTGTGTCCCGGACTTGGATGTCTCCAAGGGATTCCGAAAATAATTCCCGAAGGTTTCTTTATTTTCCATGCGATTGCTCCCAACCAGATAGTCCTGTGAGGTCACGACTCTCTCGCTTGACTACGACTGAACTCCGTCCACACGAGGCTGCATCATCCAGGATGCTTTCCATTAGATTTTAATGCCCGTGTAACTTTGCACCACAACTGTACAGTTACCTTGCCAATAGTTTCAGAGCCTGAGAATTCCAATATCAATCGGCAGCAGAGTTTGATGTGCGCTGGAGAAGAACTAATCACACTAAGTGATAAGAGCGTTACTAATCGCGCATGCTATAGCTTTTTCAATGTTGATTGATTTAGTGTAGTAGTGTTGTAGTAGTTGAAGTGAATTTGCAAACAATAGAATCAAATCAGATGACTGTAAATAACCCGCATGAAGATTGTGACTGTTACTCTAACGATAAAAGAATATATTGCGATAACGGAAATCAGCGCCTTCAAATTGCATGACCTCTATACACATCTCCTGCACTTTTAAGGACCTCTGCGAAATAAATTTCATTTGCGGAAATACTGATGGAAGACCAATAAAAATTAGAAGGCTTAACTAATGAATCGTCCAGTGTGAAGAGAAAGAGAGAGGCTGACCAGAACACTGAGAGAGTGCGAGCAACAACGGTTAAGGAAATTTAATTATTTTGGTGAGACAATGGAGGAAATGGGCGTGGTTATAAACATATTTTAAGGATAAATGCTTCAGTAAAGGAAACGTACGCGTAGAGGAGAGAATAAGTGACAAGGAATTGGTGGAAGAAGAAAAAGAAAAGACTGGCGAAGAGCGTTATGTGAACTGCAGAGTTATGTGGCGCAGAAACCTGGGCTTTAAGGGAATATAATAAGAATAGGAACCAGGCTAGTAAATAACAGCATTAGTATTGAGATTAGGAATACATTCCTGAAAAGCTATGCATGGAGTGTGCTAACATATGGATGCGAGGCATGGATACTAAGGAAGAGTGAAATGACCAAACTTTAAGCTGCAGAAATGTAGTTTTGGAGGAGGATTACAAAAACTAGGTGGACCGACAGGAAAACTAATGAGCAAGTACTAAATAAAGTACATACAGAAAGAGAATTGGAAACAATTAAAACAAGAAAAGCAAAGCTCATCGGACACTTACTTAGGCACGACAACCTCGTACAAAATATTATGAAAGGAAAAATTCTAGGCAAAAGACAGAGAGGGCGACCGAGAACTTCGTACCTAAAAGAATTGGCGATGGAAATGGGATGCACCTCGTACAATGAAATGAAGAGGAAGGCTGAAAAAAGAGATTATTAAAAGTCGTGGCTGCAACAACAAGGATAACCTTTAAAAGAGAAGAAGAAGGCACCAGGCACTCGAGAATGACTGCAGAGGAGAATGGAAAAAGTGCGGTGCAATTGAAAGGAGATAGAGGATCGCGTGGCGGGTGAGAATAGGAAGCTGCTGGATAAGATGAGGAGAGGAAAGAGTAAGTGGTAGGAATAAAAGATGATGGACGAATGGAAATATGGAGCCATTAATGAAGGAGAAGATGATTGGTGAGCGGTGTACGGAACTACAGAAACTTAATATGCGAGGGTAAGAGGTAAGGACGAGTGCCGAGCTTCAGAACGAAATCATTAAGGGGCCAGCGGCTGAATGATATTGGTAAAGGTATTTCTACCTCCATATGAAGCTACTTTAATCAGTAGAGCAACTCGAATAATAAGCAGTCAGGCATGCGAGACGTTCTATATGTATATAGACTCGGAGGCTGCACGCTAGGCTTAGGCTACTTGAGATATTCAGAACTGATATTTTTCAGAGAGACACAGAGAATATTATCATGACGCCTCATCACATTTCTAGGTCTAACAGATGTGATAAAATAAGAGAGATACTCTTCCGAACAGATAGGTACAATTTCTCGTTCTTTCCCCGCACAATAAGCGACCAAAATAAAAACTGAGCTCCTCCAAATACAATCTCAAAGGACATGTCGCCATTTCATCTCCAGAAACTTACACATTTACACGGCTGGTGACCTACCACCCCCGGCCAAACGCGCACATGGCGGCTCGCGGGGTAGTTTGTAGATGTAGATGCAGATGTCGATATGTGTTGTTTAGTGCATTCATAAAAAATGGGACAGGTCTCTCTGGCTCTCTTCCGCTCGAGTTCCCTTAATGTTCTAGTTTGCTCCTTTAAGCCTGAAGTAATTTGAATGTAGTTTTGGTCTCCTTGAATAGGTCTCCCTCAGTCTGGCGACGGATTTTGCTGGCGCACTTTTTTTAGTTTCGAAGAAAGACGCTACTTTCTGAGGATAAATGATGAGCCCATTAGCTCCTCACAATATGAACAGAGATGACGGTTACACGCTTTTCAACTCTTGGAAACGTATCTTCCACGTCACAAAATATGGCTACAGCGAAATTCGGCGCTGAGATAGACCTATTTCAGGAGGCCAAAACTAAATCCCAATTAATTCAGGCCTGATGAAGCTAACTGGAACGTTTGCAAAACATGTCGTCTACCCTGATGACCTCAAGCGGAAGAGAACCCGAAAAACCAGTCTCATAGAAGCCCCTCCACGTAAGCCTTTTTTTCTGTAATATGCAGAGATGCTTCCATCCATCCAGTGATGAACCCATTTGTGAAAACTTAACGGCACAGTCATTTTCCATGTTTTATTTTGACCCCACATTAACCGCGGCGAGGAAAAAGAAATTAAGCCTGAGTTCCTGTCCCCGTGTCTTGTTTCCATCCATGACTTAATGGCAGAAATCTGACCAATCTCTAGTAATTCTTATCAGGTGGTGGGCATTAAAAGTATTTTTATAATTGTCTGTTTTTATCTGGTTAGGATTTTTTGTAGTTTTTTTTAAAGTTACATAATTTTCCACAAACACGATGCAGTGTCTCACGCATTTAAATGCTTCTTTGAAAATCATTCATAGATACATGATTGCAGTATCATGACTTTCTCTTATTATTTTTGAAACCTATTTCTGGTATGTGGCACTAAGTTTAAAAAATCTTTTAATGCCCTAATTAATTAAAAATCTTGGTTCTAGAAAATAATATTTCCTTTTAGTATTTCTACTATTTGCTTTCTCATTGTTACATCTATGTTGGGACAAATAAATGAACAGCAACGTTTAATGATCTCAAGGGATTTTTCGTACGCATGAAAGAAGGGCGGGGAAATGATTGTTTTTCATTTTGTGGCACAAGATCTTGACTTACCTTAAGAATTAAATATAAACCATGGTTAATAGCCAACAACCCCTCCGTCTTCTGAATAACTACGCTTCTTTTATAACAGTAGCTATCGAATGTCAATGCCCACCATTAAATTTATTATGTCGTATCGATGCCTTTGACGTAATCCCAGCCCAGGATGGGTCATGTATGAGTCATCGCGGCCCATCAACCCCAGGGATCGCGTCTCCATGGAAACGGTTGGCAGGGTGGATGGGCGGGAAAGAGTGCCGACAGCGGTGGCCGCGGACTCTGCGGAAGATGCGGCAGACGCCGAGATGGATAGATTAATGAACGGCTCGAACGCAATATGGGGCGAAATTGAGACTCGCACAGTGTCCTCTCCTTCCCCTTAACCTCTTGTCACGCTGGAGAAAATCATACATAAAATCGACATGGATTAAAATATGCATTTATAATATGTTAGGGTTTTCTAGTTTGCTGCACTACAGCAGGGTTCTCATATTCCAAGTAGCTATTTTAAAATTGTTTTTCTTCACCTTGTTTATATCTTTTACAGTCCCCATCCGGAGATCCGATTGGGGGACTATTTTATCTCAGAAAAATTTTACAAAAGGTACAGAAATGGTTTACTGCTGATGCTTGGGATATCCTGGGATCTTTAATATGGTGGTTCCCCTTTGCCTTCCTCATCCTATGCCGTTGACCATCTGTTGGTTCTACCGCCTTCGGAAACGGTTTCCCATTTCCAGGACAAGAGGGTTCCCTGCCCCTTGCAAATGCTTGGATGATGACTTATCCCGGTCATCCTTCCGTCCCTGTCTACGTTAGCCGTCACTTAAAGTGACGTTGCGTTGTCCCCTCTCTACCACGGGGAGGTGTAAATCAGGCATTTCCCTTCATCGGGTCTAGGACCTTGATGGCATTTCCTAGATCTCTCCGGTACTTCAGTCACGAATGAAGAGGTACTGAGAAGAGTTCAGGAAACCAGATCCCTGTGGAGGCATATCCAAACGAGAAGTGACAAAATGTAGGGCACATTCTAAGACACGACAACATCGATAGAACAACAGCAGAAGGAGGTATAGAGGGAAGGAATCGCCGGAGACGACCTAGGATGCCATTCATGCAGCAGATTGTGAATGATATGGGTTGAACCACATACACAGAAATGATGAGAAAGGCAGACAGAAGAGAGGAATGGCATACTGCTGTAAACCAACCTCAGGGTTGAACACTGAAGAAGAAGAAGAATATGTTAGGGCAGATGAAGATAATATTGTCAATTTGAGGAAGTAAGTAGTTGAGATCAGTAATTTAAACTTAGTGAAATATTTACAGTCAGGAAAGAGGTAAATTTGAACTGCTACTATACCTGCACATCATTCACTCTGTACTACATAAGGAGCATCATAGCGGATGCTGTGCCAGCATAAACATACCCACCATGCCATTTCCTTTCTCGGTTAACAAAGTCAAAGAAAGTAATGACTGCCGTGAGCTCTTAAGAATTGACTCCCTTATAATAACTTCCTCCCAAGTGACCCATCCTTACAAGCCATTTCCCCTCTCTTTCTTCCATGCGTTGTTTCATTCACGCCTATTTTAAGACTTCTAAATTCCAACGAAGCACACTCCAGTCGTATTTATTCATTTCTGGAATATCCGACCCACATTCTCTCAACACCCGCTAATTCCTAAACCTATCCGTCTTTATTTTCCTGCCAACATTTTTCAGGGTTCCCATTCACACTGCATTTAGCCTACTCTCATGCTTATCCTGACGCACGCAGGTACTAAAATGTTCTTCTTCATTCATGGTTTAGGATTTAAGCCTGTTACGGCTTTACTTTTTCATCCTTGGTCTTCCGACACTTCTTCTACCTAACGGCACCTATCCCAAAGCCTGCTATGGATATATTTCCTTAAGCATTCGTTGTAAATGCTCTTTCGACCTATTCATGTGCTCGACTAACTTATCGGTTATTGGCTTAACACTCAGTGCTTCTCGTTCAAAAATGTTACGAACAGTAATGCCGTATAATAGTTTTAATTTTATGCTTGCAAAAATATTGTTGGTTTAAACCTTAATAAGAAATAAACTTAATGGTTGAAGGCGTAACTTTGTGGAATGTTACCGCAGACATGAAAAATAAAAATCTCTTAGCGTATTCCACACTGAAAACTTTTATTCCCGACCTAGGTTTCGATTGCCTAGCAATAATTTTCAGAGGTTCATTTAAAAAAATACTTAAACTTAATGGTTGAAGGTTTTACTTTGTGGAATGCTACCGCAGACATGACGAAAAAGAAAAATCTCTTAGTATATTCCACACTTAAAACTTTTATTCTCGACCTAGGTTTCGATTGCCTTGCAATCATTTTCAAAGGTCGACCTTTTTTTACCTTTGAATATGATTGCAAGGCAATCGAAACCTAGGTCGGGAATAAAGGTTTTCAGTGAGGAATACACTAAGAGATTTTTCTTTTTCGTCGTGTCTTAATAAGAAAGTTTTAACGATCGGCCAGAAGCATTTACTAGGAGCCTAGTGTGGTAAAATCCCGCTCAAGAAGCGGGTAGGTGTATAAAAATCCGTGAAACTTTCAGATAGTGGAGGTGGCATCGGGACGTGTTCCTTCCCGTCTCCCCAAGAGAGCGCCGCCTGTCGTCGCCTCCTGTCACGAGCACCGTCGATGTCGGAGTGCCCGCACCACGTCACGATCGGGCGTCGCTTTCAAAAGCGACGCCCCTTCTTCCCCCTCGCCTATCTCCTCCTCCCTCCTCCCCACTCTCCCCCCCTCCGCCCCTTGACGTCTCTTTTGGGGCGGAAGACGAATGGGAATATCACTGTCTCTCTGTTGGCGACGCCCTCCTCTCTTAAAGGAGAATTGGATTTACTGAAGGAGCGGGTCGAGGGCAAATGCGCTGGAAATCAACTGGGAGGCAAGTGTCAGTCCGTTGCCGTCTCCTGGATTCCACGTCTCGCGCCGCTGCATCTCGAAGCTTCGAGTCGAAAGTTATTTTATGGTAGTTTGAGCGAAATATAATTTTTCCTAGAAATCAATGAATTTCGTCTCATTTTAAAGAAAAATGTATCACCCTTCTAACGACACCAAAAATTCAACCCCGTATCACATTACTTTCCGAGATATTAGCTAGAAAATACCAGCCCCTTAACATGGGAAATGGTACGTGTATGCACCCCAGAGAGACCTTATTTAAAAAATGAGGCATTTCCTACACTTAGATCTCGTCAAAAAAATCAGCAGTGTGTAGTTTGTGTGTTTTCTCAACTATTTTTGAAAGTTAAACATATTGTCATCGCAGTAACTTCTTCGGGATCACAAAAAACCTTCCGTTTTGAAGGAGTTTCAAACGTACCGCGTGAAAAAAATTAGTCAAGTTAAAGACTTATTTAGATATTTTCATTTAAGCAATTTCTCTCATATAGGACTATATTATTTCACCATTTATAATGCAATATTTAATTCGTGTGTCTCTCAGCTGGCGAAATTAAAAGGTATAATTCGAATATGGTATCTATTATGACTAAGGAACTATCCTGCTCGGACTACCTTAAGATATCTGGAGACTGCTATATAACTTAATGAACCTGTCTTTAAAAAAGGCTACGGTAAATAATACCATATGATATTTTTCGGACGTTTATCCTTTGAGACTGGTTGTTAACTCTTGTCATTGGGGCAGATAATTGATCTGGGTACTTCTGTATTCTGGATTAGATAATGCACCTCTGTGTATGGAAATGAATATTTTTCTGCAGTGATTCCAAAAAACCGTAAATACTTCAACCTGAAGACGGTTATTTTAGTCCTGGCGTCTCAGACAATTGTTAATTGAAGAGATTCCTAAACTGACTAAAGTTTATTATTTTTGGCGCGTTCCAAGTTTTGGAATTTTCCCCATTTGAAATAGTGCGAGAGCAAATTTAATACCAGGATTGGCCGTACCAACTTACACATCAGGCCTCCGTCTCAACCGTCATAAGTGGAAAATATACGAATGAAAAAATGACTTCCTGGAATGACTAATTTTATGTATTTTAATGAATTGCCACTCAGTCCAATATTTTGCCTTAATTTTCGTCAAAAAATCAATCAATATGTTTATTTCTGTTTGGCTATACAGGCTTAAAAGTTATCATTTGATTTCACAGAGTTGTATAAAGTATTTGTTATTTCAGTCATTTTTAAATGCTGATAGTCCGATGAAGATGGCATTTTAAGGTGGTATCAATTTTCAAATGTAATATTTGTTTCTTCTGAGATATCCCATTCCTAATTACATCCCTTTCTTCTAAACATAATTAGAGTTTTAACAATGGCTATGTATCAAAATTAAGAGTATGGAGCGCAATTATTCTTTCCATTAAGTACACATCCATAATATTTTTATAATTTAAGCAAAGACCGAATGTCGGAAATACATTTGCTTACTTAGTATTGCCCTTCTCCCTTATGGAGTGTTCTTCCACTGCGAGTAAATCTTTCGTATTTAGTAAACGGAGCTCACATATCATCCTTATAGAGTTAATGCCATTTTGTTTAATTAATCAGAATAACGATGATTCTGTAGTAAATTTAAGATATTGTAGTTAATTAAATTGGAATATTTTAAAAGTAAGCCTTAAGATACAATTTTCCACTATTTCTCAAGATTTATTGAAATTATTAGTAAAGAATATTACAATATTCTATCGAGTGAGTATTTTTTTCTCTCATCACGCATCACCTGAGGGAGTCCTTATGAGTTTCTTTTGCATATAAATATTTATTAAACGGGTTTTTTGAAAGTCCTAAATTTTATCCGTGTAAAAATGCTCATGCTATGCATTTGAAGGTGGCCATTCATTTCTTTAAATTTTTCTACATTCATACTAGTTATTAAAATAGGCGATATGATAGTAATTATCGCGACTTTTTAATGTCAGATATTGAAGAAGTGAGTGTTTCCTCTAATTCGTCTGAAGAATAGGTCCATTACTGAATAGAAAATCATTCTCACAATTTAATTACCCTACTTTTGTAATCAACGATTATTTTGGAGCAAAAGTTTTTTCATGTCCATGCCGTTGGTGCCAAATGAATATCTACTATTCCCCTGAATTTTGGCGCATTCTAAGTTGAAACTCATTTGTCAAGCCAACCTCTGGAAATGAATTATCGTGGGTGCTTTGGGGTTTTAATTCATTCCGTGATTGCCATTTTGGCGGAATTTGGCTCCCGAGCGGAACTGTCCCTAATTGCAAAAATCCACACGTCACCGGTGTTTCTGTTTGTCTTGGGAGTCCGTTTGCGGAGTGGGAGCCTCATTTCCATCTCCTCTCATTACCTGGTCGGTGAAACCACTGTTCTCTGCCACGTGGCGAAATGTCCAATGCCGATGGCGGAGATGGAACCCTATGAAAATTACCTAGCGTGGAAAATTTTTCAGTAGACGATCAATACCTAAAGCTATGAATATTGTAACGATTTAATTTTTTAAATGTTACATTTTGAATTTATTTATAAAAATTGTAAGGGCTCTGGCTGTATTTTATCGGTTTGATTTTCTTGGTAACGGTTGTTTATTTTTATGTGGGAGAGTTTGATTGTCGTGCCGGTCCAGAGTAGACATGTTTTGTACCGAGAATAAAGTTTGAGGATTTATAAAGATATTGTTTGATCATTAATTTGGTTGTTTTTCTTATTTTATTATCCTTAGTGTCCTGTGGACTTTGGTGGTGATTTTTCTAAAATCACCTGGTGCCCTGAAAATAAAAAGCCAAAGTTTGCTCGCTCTATTATCTAGCAAAAAGCTTGCTCTACCATCGAGGCTCTGAGAGGCATTTGGAGTTATAATATCATCAACGTATTGGAAAAATAACTTCAGTCCAATGGTCTTCACATTCATTGAAATTCAACATGAGCAAGGGTTTCCGATGAAATATTCTAAAAGTCTGATAATCTATTACATTTTTTCGTCTTATTCAACAGATTGTATCTCTTTTTCAATGTATTTGAGATATATATTTTTCATTCTGCATATTTATTTTTATGATATTGACGAAACTGTGGTAATATCCAGGGATGAAGAAAAAGTGATGCTAAAGCAACGCATGTTCATCCTGTGAAGTGTGCTTCTATATATGCTGTACAATACTTCTCACATGCACCACGTTTTGCACTGAAGCCGCGCAACGGTGTTGTAGATTATAGATCGTGTCGTGAAAATAAATTATGAGCGACGGAGTTAAACATCAAATTAAATGAAAGTAAAAAAGTTTAGAGAACTCGTTTAAAATCAAGTGCAGATTTAGCAAAATACGGTGGTATCGTATCATGTTATACTTTCAATAGCTTTTTTGTTGTGTTGATGTGAATCGCAACCACTCTGTCACTGGAAATGATTAGCTAATCTTATTTACCGTTGAATATTTCGAGGTTCTTTGAGAATTCTCATAATGAAAATATTCCATGCTCCCGTCATTAGCTTATGTCTTCAGCTTACTATCCCAGTATTTAGAGCCAATACTCAACCCCTTTTTTAAAAGTCTGTAATCTTTTTTGGTGGGAGTGTGTATACAAATGAAATTCTGTAGCATGTTTTCACGTAAAGTTTAAACCGTTCTCATAAAAATATTTAAATATAAATTATTACACGTTTCGAAATTGAAAATAAAATTTTGAAAGAGTCACGTAAATATCCTCTAGAATAAAATTTTGAGATTTTTTTTTCTTCAGCAAAGATAGGGAAACTGAAATTAACTCCTTCTATGATTCATCAAGGCTGTGTTCATAAAATACCTATTCAAGTATTGTAATGCACTTTTTTATGATTATTGAAAATATATTGCATAAAGAACAACGCAAATAGCTGTACTTATTTTTTGGCACATTGCTGATACATTCATGATGCTTACTTTTTAAAAATAGTCGGAAGTTAACAATTATTTTCGTCAGTTTCCCACTGGTTGTAATTGATGAAAGGTTTGTGGAGAAAATTCTTCTTTTCCAAATTATATTATCGGTGTGGTGATCCCAGAAATACATATTCTCACTTCTTAGGTAGCATTGGAGAGTCATTTTACTTTTTCATTTAGGATCATCAACGGACTAAGGTTGTTTTACATGGAAGATGGTATACTTTTTATTATCCTTCACCGGCACAGGCCCTTATCTCCTGAAACAATTTCGTTCTTCGCCTCATCTTTTAAACCTATACTCAATCTCCTATGAGAATTAACTCAAAAGGAGTTGATCGGTGCCAGGTTTCTGTGGATATTTATGTCCGGGAATGTTGAAAACGATAACCTACATCACTATGTTTTATCTCAAAGTAATGAAGTACGTACGAAATTCCACAGAGAAAACAATCATCCGCCTTGACCGGAATTCAAACCCAAATCCCTCGATTTCCAGCCGAGTGCTTTAGCCAGTAAAGATACCGAGACATCCTCTTCCCCTGTGGATTTTAGTGGAAGTGGAAGAGGACGCCTCGGTAGCTTAACGGGCTATAGCTTTCGGCCGGAAATCGAGGGATCCGGGTTCGAATCCCGGTCAAGGCGGATGGTTTTATTTCTGTGGAATTTCATACAATTGTGTATTGCGGGTGATTCCGTAAAAGTAGAACTCCTTGGCTAGTCCCGGAAAGCTTAAAATGTGTCATGAAGTACATTTATTAGATGGAATATTTTTAGTCGTGTGCATTTATGAGAATCGAAAAGCAAAAAGTAGGATAGCTTAAAATGTGTCATGAAGTACGTTTATTAGATGGAATATTTTTAGCCGTGTGCATTTATGAGAATTAAAAAGTTGGAACTTTTGAGACCAAAAATCTAAATTGGTGATGGCATTTTTCAATTGTGAAACAGAAATGGCGATGTGCGAAGAAGTCTTAAATCGAGGATGTATCCAATGCCGCGCGAAGTTGTAATTTTCCATCCCATTGCACGTGGTGTGTTAGATGCCCTCTCGAAGCTAAAAAGAGCCTTCACTTTGTCATTCGTGCCGTCTGCACCTCGTACAAAAAAATAAGTGCCCACTCGGCAACCCCCCCCCCCACGTCACACTCCGCAAACGTGCTCCTCCTCTTCCTCTTTTTTTCAGCTGGAGTAGCAAGGAGCTCGCAGGGCGGCCACCTTTTGAGCTTTCGAGGGCCGAGGGCCCTTATAGATTGAGAGGGCGAGATAAGACGAGAGGCCCAATCGCTCAGCCACGCGCAAGACGTGGAAAAAGGAGAGTGAGAGAGGGAAAAAAGGGAATGCTTCTCCCTCTCTCTATCTCTCTCGAGAAATGCCTTCGAATGCCGCCCTTCTCCTCTCCTTCAAACTCTTCCTCCCTTTATTCCACCCACCCTCTCCATCTTCCTTCCTCTCCCTTCCCCTTCCTTCTTCTCAATATTGGGAGTTAAGGGAGACGGCAGCGATTCCTCCCCCCTCTACCTGTTGACAGGTGAAGTGTTCTCCTCTCCCGGGTGACGAAAACAAAAGGGGGGAGGAGGAGGACGGCGAAAAAATTGACGAGCGAACAGTGTTTCCCTGACTTCCACTCATTGTTTACCAGATTAAAAAAAAAGGGAGAAAACGTTTGGAGTGACCTGGCTGTCCCCTTCCCGGCATGCCCTTCGGTGAATCAGATTACGTCGGAAGACGGGGTCGAGGGGACAATTGACTGCCGAAAACGTTGCGATCCCCCTGTTTTTTTCTCTCTTCTCTATCCCCTTGGATAACGCTCTGTTTGCGCCTCCATCTTAACGCGTCATCCTAACCTGCCGAAATGCATTCTCGTTAGAGAAAGCCTTACCGCCGTTTCTCCGTGGAGCATTGCACTGAATTAATTCAAAATTAGTGACAAGCACGCATGTATTCTCGAGCGAATATAACAAACACCACAGAAGAGTATTATGCACTGCAATTAAAGTAATATTTTGAGGAAAATGTCACTCTTCTCAACATTTTTCCCTCCTATTCGATAAAGATTCTCCACTTCATTTTATCACTTGTTAACTGTGCTTCATACTGCGAAGTACTACCGGAAAAACACGAAGAAATACAAGTCTTGCGAGCAAATTTCAGCTACATCTGAACCTTTTTTTTTAACGTTTTTGAGAATCGTAGGGGAAGGAGTAAATACCGACTGTATTTAATCTCTGGAAACTGTTTATAAGTTCCAACTAAAAGCAAACTATTTTCGTCTACATTTACACGTCTGCCTCATGGATTTGTAGGAAGGGATGAGTGCTCACCGAATGCAATTGACTTTATACTGAAAATGTTCAAGAAACTATGAGCGTAATGCATCATGCAGATATATTCAAGGACAAAGATATAAGAGTAATATGGAAGGCCAGAATTGCCTTTAATATCGTTAAGGTCAGTGACTGAAGTATGGTAAAGAAAATCAACTTATCATTTTGACTACATGCCGATAAAAATAACAGTGTAACACCAGAGGTAGTTTTCACGATCGCTAATTCTTTGCAGAAAGTATAATATTTTTGAAGCTGACAAAAGGTAGTGCAAATATTGATATTGAAATGCTGTAGCAAGAAGATAATACTGTAGCTATACTCATCATCTGGTGTTCTGCCTGCTGGCAGGTCCCGTACACCACTGCTGTCTCCATCCGCTTCTGTCCCGAGCTTCCTTCTTTGCTTCATCATAGCTGATGTTCTTCACCTGATCCACCAATTTAATTATTCTCCTTCCTCTCTTTTTCTTTCCTTCAATTGAACCCTCAAGTGCCACAGTTATTATACTTTTCCCTCTCATCACATGGCCCAACCAGTTTCCTTTCCTAACTATACTGCAGAGTGAATAAACCTTAAGCTGCTTCTCGCGAAGGTTTCCGCGGCGTTTTACATTACTGCTCGTTGTTTTCGGGTTTTCCAACCGCGTGCGTTGACACTGGCCGACAACGGTTTCGGTAGCCATCCTGCTACCGTCTTCAGGGCGCAGGTGGAGAAGAGCTGTTTTTGGTCGCCTTTGGTCGCCGAAACGTGCAGATCCATGGGCACAAGACTAAAAGAGCATGCAAGGGCGACAAAAAATAAGCAATTCAATATGTCTGCCGTAGCGGAGCATGCCTGGAGTGAGAAGGGACATAGAATTAAGTTCGAAGACACATAATTACTTTCCAAGGAGAGCCGATATTATCTTAGGCTAATCAAAGAAGCCATAGAGATTTGGAAATGCCCGGATAATTTCTACAGAGAGAAGGGCTATCCACTGGGCAACACATGGAAGAGAGTTATCCGCGCCGACCAATCACAGCGCAGCACCAAGTCGGTCGGCATGACGGCCAACAGTATATAAGGCGGCCATAAACAGCTTCTCTCCTCCTTCGACCTGAAGACGGTAGCAGGATGGCTACCGAAACCGTTGTCGGCCAAAATCAACGCACGCGGATGGAAAACCCAAAAACTACAAGCAGTAACTTAAGCTGGTTCGTACAGTGTTAAAATTGTCTTCGTATTCCTGTTTCCACCTTTATTTGCATCACATTTACTATTGAAATCATCATATGTGATATATCTAAGGCAAGAAAAGTTGAACTCCGTGATGAAATTAATAAATTTGGAATTTTAAGTTATGGAGAACAAGTTGGAAGGAGATTTCGAAAGTATTTCCTCGCGCGAAAATCTGGAAAATTGTTCGATTCATGGAGGCTCGTCTCTTCAGGGAGTGTCCTCCCCGTCCTAGTGTAATGGAGCAGCAAGTTAAAAAGAGTCCTTATTTGTGTTTCCACTATATTCCCACCCTTGACACGTGCCTTTGGCGTTCAGTTCGTTGTTTGAGAATCGGAACATGATCGGACACGATTAGTAAAGGTATGGCACAATCCTGATGTTACGCATGTATTCATCCATAGAGAAATGTCTTCAGTTAATGCAATTATTCAAACACACAGAAGGTGGAGAAGGAGATATCATTGTTGAAATAGATCGCAGGCAACCGACCACACCATAATTAAAAATATACTATGTTTATCTAAATGTGCCTGATCTTAGATCTTAATCGTTATGTGTTAATTCTTAAACTATATTCACAAGCGAGAAAAACGAATTTTTTTTATTTTTTAACTTACAGGAAAAATTTATGAATCAATCTGTGTACTCTCACGATAAAGGTTGTGGTTATAGTTACCAGCTACACCACCGCTGGTACGCTTCCCCTCTCCACTTGGCATATTTCAGCCGCTCAAGCGACAATAGCCATGTCTAGATTAATTTTTCACCCATTCTAACACATTTTAACGCCATATTATAAATACCTCTTTGTTAATTTCCATCGGGCCATAAATGGAGCAACGATGTATTATGAAAGATGTTGCATAAAAAATTCAAAATGTAAATGTGAAAAATTTTTTCATCCGGCAGCGCCAATCTTTCGCCCGCGTATATGACGTGCTAATTACGTAAATTTCGTCTACTTTAACAAACCATGTTGAAATTTTTAATCAGACCATGCCTCGAGTAACAGTGCATTATGAAAGATGTTGTATGAAAAGATACGAAACGTAATTGTATACAAAAACTGTTTATCTGGCAGAGTCCATCTTTCGCCCCCGTTGTTAACATATTTTCACTACTGATTCGCGGAAAGCCTATGCCTTACTTGGAAATTGGCGAAGACAAAAATTTTCGAAAAAACACCTTTTTTCGTTTCTTCCCTCGGATAAACATGGAATAATCGAGTCGGCTAGTAGTTCATTTTTTAAGTTTTTGTAATCCCTAAAGCGCGTCTCCTTCAAGCAGAAACGCTGTACCATTAGTTTTTACTTTAGAAGAAAAAAAATGAAAAAATTTATCTTTTCCGGCTTGTAAGCATTGTTCGATATTTATCTTTTCCAAAAAAAAAAACAATTGAGTCACATTTTGACGGAAATCATATTTCAATGCGTGGCGCAGTCGAATGTCAGCGGTCTTATTTGCTATGCACTAATCACTTTGAGTTGGAGTGATTGAAATGCTCAGTGTACTTCTGATATCGTTATTTAATATCTATTACGAGAAAATGATAGGGTTTGAGAGGATGTGATTCCTTATGTCCCCATCGGTTACAGTCTCTGGCATGAAATTTTTACTAATAGTGACGAGGTTAAAAAATTAGTGGCGCGATGCTCTTTTCCACGATGGGGCAATCATGAACCCTCTGCTGATTATGAACAGCTCAGTTTGAACGGCGGTCTTTATTGCTCATTTGTTTTTTATTTTCCCGTATTTCCGGGGGTATTTGTGTAATGCAATATTATGCTGCCAATTATGATTTGGAGAAGCTTTTCTTTTTCCAACATTTCAATGGAAGTCGAGGTGAGACAATTGATTTCTCTTCCTTGGTCTCTTAATATATATTTAGATATCGCCGTTATTTTTGGACTATAGGGCCACTGGATTGGGTACTTAAATTCCTCCTATAAATATCCAAAATAATCTTATCTGAAGATATGGAAATGAAAACCCACAAAGTTTGTGTATTTTATCATCCAATCCCCGTGAAAAATTTATAAATTCATCATGTACCCCAGAGCTGATTGAAGTTAGAGACATTTTAGAAGATTTACATCCGGAGTCACGCGCGATAGAATCTATCCTAAACGGTAATTCGAGCGATGATTGTAGCGTTTCCAAATCATAGCGCTATTCATAGATATATAAATATGAATTATCGGTAAAAATGATGGTAAGTATTGCAAGAAATTCTTTTTTTTTCTTCCGGGTCTCTCCATTTAATCTTCTGGCGATGAGAAGTTCCTAGTTTTCTTTGCAACGATTTGCAAGCTTATCTCTTCAGTTGGCTTAGACTTTTCTGAGCTTATCGCATCGCGTGACAACCTACAGGACAGAGACGAAAGATATGCTAATATTAAGGTTATCAAATCCATATGTTTTGCTAATCCTTTATCTAAAATCGCATTAAGATTGCCAATTTAAGCCTTTAATCGAATTTTCGTGTAATGAAATTTTGTTCCCATGACAACTTGATCATGGAGAAATTCTGTCATACAAAACATAACGTCCATACCTACTTTTAAGAAATCCATTTTTTGATCTCTTTGCTGGCATTTTAAGCTAATTTATGGATAAAAACGCGTGCTGATGTACAATTTAAAATATGATGAAACAATACAAGTCATGTGCTTGCTTACCATCTACTTTGTCTTGAATCACTTGAAAATTCCATTTGACCAACTTTTATTTTAACCCATCCTTTAACCCTTGAGTGATCTTCGGAAGTTCTAGTAGCGGCACGAAATGAATAGGGATTCATTACTCTAGTATCCTAAAAATATCCATAATGAGTACATTTTTTGTTGCCAAGTAAAATTAGCCTTTTTAATATCATTGTTTTCTTTAAGGCTTGGATTTATGTTTCCAGCAAATAAATTTACTTCTTGGAATTTTCATTTTATGTAAGAGTTACTATTACTGTAAACTAATGCTCTTTGCAAATATACATTGAAACAGTGCATGACAAGATGAATGTATACCCTGAGGGTAGACTTTTTTACAAGTGTTACTGTATCCTTCTTCATATAAATATTTCGGAATTGGTTTCTTGTGACAAACTTTCAGAAAACCGTACCAATACTTCTACTTGAATGTTATCGATATTTAGATAAATACTTTTCGACTGATTGGTACGAGTTTTAGACTCCTAATGAACCAGATATAACTACAATCAAAGAGACAGTATCATCTTTATGTATGTAATAAACATTGGTCGTTCAATCCTAAGATTGGTAACATAATAAATTATCAGGCTTTACTGGGTGGAACAACATGGCGATGGTTTGTGAATAAATTCACTTTGTAAAATTCCACAATGGTTTTTATTATTCCGACGTAGGTCATGACCTTGATTATGACTTCCGGTCAAGGTCATGATCTTGATAATGACTTTACATGAGTCGAAACCTAGGTCGAAATAATAAAAACCATTTTGGAATATTACAAAGTGAATTTATTTACAAACCATCCATAAGATTTGTTGATTGCAACCCTCCACCCTTCCTTATTAATGCTTGCTCCATGTGCGCAATATATCCGTAATTTGTTTAGTGAATGCTAGTGATAACTCACCTCCTGCTGCACAAACCTGATTTGGTTTACCGGTATGTAGATGTAGGTACACAACTGCCAGTTGTATGCGAGCACGGCAGCAAAACATAAACTTTTAATAGCACAGTTAAACCTTTGTTGTTCTGTAGGAAGTTGGCAGTTTCGTTTTATATTTTTCAATTAAAATGGTGTGTTTTCATGCTATTTGTAATAGTACTTTAATCTGAGAGCATGATATTTTTTCACACCAAACAATGAGTCCAGCAAATAGTTTGGGAGTTAAGTCACTGTTTGTATTTCGTGTCGCGAATGTGTAATTATTGTGTTTGAGAGACATAATAGGAAAGGAACTTAGAGAAAAGTTAGTATGCGAGTCATATCGACCGCCGTCTTTCAAGAGCATTAATATGAACACTTCTCCCTTATGGTGCCCTTTGCGGTGGAAGCGAAATAACGGGAAAGTTCCCGAGGGTTTCGTAGCTTACACATTAGTTTCCATGGCCACAGGGATGAATGGCCTGGCACCTGAAATGTCTGCCTTTGCCAAATCACCATGGTGATTTGATCCGGCGACGCAGTCGTAAACGGTCTTCCTGGCGAAAGAGCTGACGCGACTAAATGTTTGATTTTGTCAAGTATGATCTCCTTCAATTAATACATCATATCCATTTAAAGTCAACATTTTCGATAAAACATTTCACTAAACGGGTTTTTATGGAGAGTGACTGGAAAATATTTTAAAGCGAATGGTATTTCATCCGTAGAATTTGATTAAACGATTAAGTTATAATTTGAAATCAAGTCGCATTGTCTACAAATTCTGACTGTTATACGACGCTGATTAACGACTTTTACCAAAAATATTGACTGTAGCACATTGTTTGGCTCAAAAACCAGTGATGGAATAAATCATTGCTGAAATACCAACTAATATTTCAATTTTTCAAAACATATAAGCGATAGCACAGCGGTGTTCCTTCCGTTGGATTTTACGGTCAATGGAGAACCCTTGGACTCCCTTCGTTGAAAGTGCTGCCGAGAAGTTCTTTCCGCTATCCCCATATTACCCTTATAATCCCCTACCATACCGTTTTACCCTCCAGCCTTCAACTGCAAAAACTACCTCTCGTTTCATCTCGAATACGCCGCGAGCATTTGGAACCCTGGTCAAATAAATTCAACCAAAAAAATTGATAAATTACAAAGGAAAGCAGCGCGCTTCGTTAAACACGGCTACGAGCATACATTTAGTGTCTCACAACTTTTAGAGGGATTAAGGTTGGGGCCCCTAGAGACTCTGAGGCTTCACGTTAGGCTTAGGTTGCTTGATAAAGTCAGACCTGATATCTTTCAGAGCAACATAGAGAACGTTATAATGACTCCTCATTACATGTCTAGGTCTGACAGATGCGATAAAATAAGAGAGATACACTGCCGAACAGATAGGTACAAAAACTCGTTCCTTCCGCGAATAATAAGCGACCACAATAAAAATTTAGCTCCACTAAATACACTCCTATAATACATGTCACCATTTCATCTCCAAAAAACGTACACCTTTACACGGCTGGTGATTTACCACCCCCTGCCACACGCCCATGCGGCGGCTTGCAGGCTATTATGTAGATGTAGTTGTAGATTGTCTGAATTATCCTCAAGAAGCCCGGGAAAAAAATAGGTTCATTTTATCTTGGCTCTTTCGTTAGTAAGCTGAACGGAAATAACCTCCGTTAGCAGATGTTTAAAAAAAATTAGCTGACTCTTGATTCCTTGGTGGAATGACTTGACTCTAGTGGCGAGAGAAGGCACCGGTGGACAGTAGCTCGTGTGTGCACTCTTGAATACATTTGCATCGTGATGAAGTTCCTTCGATGGTTTGCTCGCCGTAACCTTTTCGCCGCTTTCTCTTCTCCTCCGTGCCACAGCGCTCTCCGTCCTCGACCGCTTTGCGAATCTTGAGTCGATGTCGTCTTATGGTGAGGACCAGAGCACACACTGTTTGCCCTGGGCCAGCCTCAAAGACCTCGGCTGTGGGAGTGGAGGGAAGCGGGCGGTGGATGGCGGTGGAATCAACAATTCCCCCCTTTTCGCGCACTATTTCCTTCCCTCTCTTAAAAACCCACCCCTTTCCTTCCTTCCTCGCCCCAACTCACACCCCTTTCCCTTCCCTTGGCGAAGTAAAGCAAACCAACCCTTCACCCGGCGCACCCTTAATCCTTCCGAATCGGAGGAAACCATGGGGTCTCAGTGAAGGGGAATGTTTCCAAGCGTCGGTGCAGCTGGTCGGGGAACTAAGTTTGGAGTGATGTTTTCCTTTCCCTCCGAGATAAGCGCTCCTTGTCTCGCCGCCGCTATTGATAAACAGCCGACTTCGCGGATGGAGTCACGTTCTTCGATGAAAAATGTAAATGATATTGACTTCGCGTTCACTTCCTAAGACAGAACACTTCTTTAATTTTCAAACCACGAGTGGAAACTGACAATGTTTTCAACATATATTTCCATAATTAATGATATTATTGTAACGATTACATTTTGAATTTAATTTTAAAAATTTTAAGGGCTTTTGCTGGATTTTATCGGTTTTATTTTCTTGGTAACCGTTTGTTTATTTTTATGTGGGAGAGTTTTATTGTCATGTTGGTCCAGAGTAGACATGTTTTGCACCGAGAAGAAATTTTGAGGATTCATAAAGATATTGTTTGATCATTAATTTAGTTGTTTTTCTTATTTTATCGTCCTTAGTGTCCTGTGGACTTTGGTGGTGATTTTTCTAAAATCACCTGGCGCCCTGAAAATAAATAGCCAAAGTAACCCCCCTTGCTCTGCCATCGAGGCACTGAGATACATTTGGAGTTATAATATGTCAAGACCGTTATTGGCGTGCATTAAAAACTACTTTAAAATTCTTCAACATGATTATACAATTATAGTTTCTTTAGCTCACGTTACTCACCCTTCAAAGCACTAATTATATTTCATGCGAGTAATATTGGGGTTTTCAAGATAATACAGATTCTGAGGACAATTCACGTACATAATCGACTAAAATGTAAAGTACTTGAGTATTAGAAGTGCTTTACTCGAAAAGTCGTCTTTAATAAACGATCAGATACAAGAAGTGTTTTACAAATTGATGGGTGAAAATCAAAGGCTACTTAAGAGTTTATGTAAGGAGAATGATGTAACGTATCCATTATTTATTAATACTCGTTTTATATTACCCTAATCATAAATGTATTGTAACAGACATGCCACTACTCAGAGCACATATACAACGAATTCAGCCAAACCGATGAATAGGATTATTAGTGACGATAAAGTTGGTAGAATCAGCTACTCTTTCCTTGTTTGATCCCATTCGGAATACGCTGCCTGAGCATAGGACCCTTGTGAGGTATGCTTAAAAAACGAGTTAGGTCCTGAGCAGTAAATAGCGGAAAAATACGCAATAAGCCGTTATGATAACCTCATTGGTGTTGCTAGTCTTTTGAGCATTGGTATGGAGGTTGCTTTCAGACCGTCTGTTAACATATATTTCCCTCAAAATTGGCGATAAATTTTAGAGTGCATTATCACGTTGAGGCAAAACATTTTAAAAAATTATTTCAATGGTGGATGAGGTAAAATATGAAATTATGATGACATATCCAGCTGTAGTATCCTGTTTCGGAAAATATTTTGCAGTCCCATCAAGTTACTTTTATTCCAATTGTGTGACTACATTAAAATAAATCCTGTATAATCAAATCAAACAAAGGCATGACGAAAAAGAAAAATCTCTAAGTATATTCCACTCTTAAAACTTTTATTCCTGATCTAGATTTCGATTGCCTTGCAATCATTTTCAAAGACTCATATGTATGGCATGCGAGTCAATATATAGAGACCTGGGGAGGGGGAGGGATGGGAGGAGAAGTGGTTGGTTGACGTCAGAGACGTGCGTCACGGTCAGTGGGAGGTGGTGGGGGGAAAGGTATGGATAATAGGGGAGAGTGTGAGGGAAAAACAGATTCATTAAGGAGATTCACACTTTTGTTGTTGGCAGCACTAAAAATTTCAAATTGTTCTAGGTAGTTCAATTTGGCCCCTTTCTTCTCAATGTGGAGCACTTCCGGCCCAAAGTCACATGCATGGTCCTCCTTGATTAAATATTTGACAAAGGTTGGCGAGATATCTCCTTTCACCCAACACGTTTTGTGTTCTCGAGCCCTTACAGAGATGGCTCGACCACTTTGTCCAATATATTGTGAAGTGCAATTGGGAGTAGTACATTTAAGCTTATGGACACCATTTCTGATCATAGGAGTCACTTCGTTCTTTGAGTTGAACAATAATTTGCCCAAAGCCTTAAGTGTGGAATATAGTAAAATATTTTTATTTTTCGTCATTTCTGCGGTAACATTCCACAAAGTTACGCCTTCAACCATTAAGTTTATAAATCAAACAAAATTTCATTTTTCAGCAGAAAGTAATAAATAACATAAAATGCCCTTAAAATTGTTGAATCATCAAGTACAAGAAAATTTAAATATAAGAAGACGATATTTTCATTTAACAAAATTAAGGGTATATCGAGAGAAATTGAAGATGATTCATGGAGAGAGGAATAAGGCATGATAGAGTTGAAGTGCTAAGAGAATAATCAAGGAACGAGAATTTGAAAAATGAGAAATATAGAGAAGACAGTAGGGGAAAACTGATGAGGTGCACAGCGGGGGAGTGGCGAGAGTGATTACGTAATCATATGGGAAACCAAGATGGGGATGTGGGGATGAAACAGAGACGGGGGTGGCAGAGGTGATTGGCCAAACGTGATTAGTAGCCGGGGATGAACTGTGGAGAGCAAACGGTTAGAAAGAGTGGTATTTAGCCGAAAATAACTTACGGTGGAGGGAGGGGGGAGAGGATCAAAAAATGAGAAGTCAGCAAAGATTGAAGTCATGAATGAGGGTTGGGCGGGAATATGATCGTTTGCCTTTAGGAAGGAGATATAGATGAGGGGAGAGGGGTTTATAAGCAATAGTTCTTGAATGTACATTTGCATACAGTTTCACGGTTTTCAATCGCTCTAAACCGATCAATTTAAATCGCTCTAAAAATCTTCAAATACAGTCAAATATCTTGGAATTACCTTAACATTTGATATATCGTGGGGATTACACATACAGAACATCTCGTATGTGGCGCAGCATTAAGGAAACTAGGTTTTGTTAAACGTATAATAGAAAGGTCCTCGGATGAAAAAGTCAAAGAGAGATGCTACTTCGCTCTGGTTAGGCCACACCTCGAATACGCCGCGAGCATTTGGGACCCTGGTCAAATAGATTTAACCAAAAAAATTGATAAAATACAAAGGAAAGCAGCGCGCTTCGTTAAAAACTGCTACGAGCATACATTTAGTGTCTCACAACTTTTAGAGGGATTAAGGTGGGAGCCCCTAGAGACTCTGAGTCTTCACGCTAGGCTCAGGTTGCTTGATAAAGTCAGAACTGATATTTTTCAGAGTGACATAGAGAACATTATAATGACTCCTCACTACATGTCTAGGTCTGACAGATGCGATAAAAAAGAGAGATACACTGCCGAACAGATAGGTAAGAAAATCGTTCTTTCCGAGAACAATAAGCGACCACAATAAAAATTAAGTTCCACTAAATACACTCCTATAATACATGTCACCATTTCATCTCCAAAAAAACGTACACCTTTGCACGGCTCGTGATCTAAGACCCCCTGCCACACGCCCATGCGGCGGCTCGCGGGATATTTTGTAGATGTAGGTGTAAACTGTCTAGTCTTGTGTACTCATTCTTGAGGTGCAGAATCTCTGGAAAAAAAATCAGATATCTGCACGAGGTGTTCTTTCAAAAGTGTTGTTTTATCGTTGATTTTCCAGCATCTCTTGTTCCTTCACTCTTTTAATAAAATTCCTCCCCGCCTTGCTGATATAGTACTTGTCGCAAAAATCACACTCAACTTTACAGATGCCGGATTGAAGGAGACGGTCCAGTTAGTGTCATTTTTGGCAAAGTAGTATCGTAATTGTAGCAGGGATATTAAATGAAACACTACGTTTTTCTTTAAGGAAAAGTTGGGCGAGCTTTTTTCAGTTTACCTACAAACAATCTTCACCACACTTCTGGAGATTTCTTAGTGGAGACGGGAGGAAAAAGTTATGAAATTGCTATTTTTTTAACCTTAATTTCATCATCATTAGTCATATGATTTCGCACGTCCTTGGTGCCTCCACGTCTGTCTGTCCTCTGCTCTCCTCTTCAGCTCTCCGTAATACCCTCCATCCTTCAGAAATGGAGCTACTTTGAGAAATGGAGTAAAATGGAGCTGGAACTGAAGAAGAGAATCGTCAAGTGTTTAATTGGAGTGTGTTTTCGTATGGTGGGGAAACGTGGATGATGACAGAAATGGATAGAAAAAGGTTTAGTTTAGAAAGGTAGAGTTTAGAAATGTGGATTTGGAGGAATGTGCTCAACATCAAGTGGTCTGATAGGGTTAGGAATGACGAGGTGTTGGAGAGAATTAAAGAAGGAAGAAAGCTCTTAAAAACCATTGAAGATAGGAAGAAGAACTGAATGGGACATGTAATGAAAAAGAAATGTTCGTTACGAGATAGACTGGAATGGAAATCGCAAAAGAGAAAGAAATAAAAGAAAGATGGTTGATAACCTTAATTTATAATGTTAAAAATATAGCCATTTGAAGGATCCATACAATTGATTTATGCAGTCATGAGAAAAATGAGAAATTGATTGGGGTAAATGTGTACTCTCCTATGATTGAATGAAACAAAGTTTCTTGACCGCAGTTCAGTATTAGTCCGCATAGATAATCACATCACTGTAACAATCTCCTGTAATTGAATGAAACAAAGTTTCCCGGTAGTAGTTTAGCAGAAGTTCGCTTGGATAATGACGTCACTGAATCATTTTTTATGGGGGGTTGTGTTCTCTTTCTTTGATGGATATGGTTAGATGAAGGAATTTTAAACGCCTTACATATTATATTTCCAGCGCCAACCTTATTTTATGTCGTTGGTAGTTAAAGACTCTGAGGACTTAATCTTGTTCTATGTCACATCCTGTCCAGCAACAGATGATAATGTCCACTTACCGCTATCTAGTATGATATATTGAATTAAATGGGAAGATTGGAATGAAATAAGTAGGATTCTATTCTTTTAATTTATTTATCGGCTGATAATCGCAAGAGGGTAGATCCCGTTGCGAAGCCATCAGTTTGTTGATGTGGAGCGGATTTCGTGTATTGAATCTGACTACTGGTTGACTGAAGTGAGCGTGTTCAATGGGAGTATGTATTCCCTAAGGAAATACCTGTGTATACTTGGTGGGTAAGAATATTTTCATTCGTGTTAACATAGGTTTTGTTTATGAGAAAATACTGAACCAGAAATGATAAAACCTGGCCTAAGTGATGCAATTTCAGGTGCTGTAACATCTACACATTGATCTCTTACAGTTTGGTGTTTTATCCGCTTAAATTAACCGTTACGAATGTAGAGTTTGTATTTTTAGAACCTCCCACTGGTACCAACCAATGAAAAAGCCAACGTGGACGAATACGGGAGAATGAGGGGAAAAAAGAAAGCTTTGAATAGCAAAGGTGAGTTTCTTACGCTGAGGGGCTCTGTAAACCCCGGTGTACCCGGCCACCTCGCGCTCTGAATCGGTTGTTTTGTTTACACTTCGCTTGTATTTCCTCAGTTGTTTTTTTTCATTCTGGGGTATTAGTGCGGATCCTCATGCGTCCACCAGCAAAACCAGCCTCGAAAGCGTGAGTGGGTCCTCGAATATCCAAGGCATGACTCGGAAGAGCACACGAGTGTTGTGCGGCTCACGCTCCGTCCGCCCCATCTCCATTCTGGAGTCCAGAAATAGAATCCATTTAGCGAAAGCAGCGCGCGCGTGCGTGTATCGGACGAATTGCTGTTTGCTCGCGCTGCTTAAGCCCTGGACCACACTGCCTCTGTCTCTCCCTTTCTTTATCTCTCTCAGCTGTGGGTTTCCCATCGTCGCCACCGCGGCGCGCGCGTCGAAAGTGAGTGTGGTGAGTGAGGGTGGTGTTGGTCGCAGAACGTAAATATTATTCCTCTTGTCTCTCTCTCTTTAGGTTTTCGGAGAGAATTCGGTGTGGCGGTCGTAGGAGAGGCAAGGAAGGATTTTGATGGGGTCGGGGTCGGGAGGCAAACAGGAGCGCCACGCCAGGATAAAGAGCAAAGCGGTCGTGCCAACCTCTCTTATCTGGAGATCCCGTGTGTCCCAGTTCCCTTCCGTTTCCTCCGCTGATATTCCTCGTTTCGGTGTCTTTATTCTACTCTCTTCCTTTTCATTGCCATCTCACCCTTCCTTACTTTCTTCTTCTTTGTCTCTAGTACATACAGACACACCATTCACGCCGTTCCCTTCCGGGGTAGGCAGAGTCGCTAAGCTTCACTCATAAATACATATTTGCACACCTAACTCTGCTTCAATAATTTCATCCATACTGACCGATCCTTGCATACCTCTTTTGCTTCATTTACCCCCACATACTGCTTCCTGCACGCAAGGAAACTTCTCAAGGAAAGTAGGAGAGAAATCCATGAGACAGTTATTTTTTTATACCTGGCAGTTAAGAGGCTATTCAAGTATTAAGTAAGGCGGTGGTTTTTGCCCCTTTTTGTCACCCTACTTCCCCCATGTAAAAATACATACATACATACATACCAATCACGTCGTTCCCTCCCGGGATATGCAGAGTCACTAAGTTTCACTCATAAATACACATTTGAGCACCTAACTCTGCTTCACTAATTTCCTCCATACTGACCTATCCTTGCAAACCTCTTTTACTTCATTTACGCCCATACACTGTTTCATACTCGCCCTCCTGTTTTTGAGACTCCTAATAATCCTCCTCCAAAGAATTTCCTCAACCACATTAAACCACAACTTTCTTGGCCTACCTCCCCCTCTCGTACCATTCATTTCACTCTATGTTTCGTTATCTGACTCTCATCCATTCTCTCAACATGGCCAAACCAACGAAGCACACTCCTTTCATATATGTCCATTATTGGAGCATCTAACCCACATTCATTCATGACCCACTCATTCCTGACCCTATCCATCCTACTTTTGTCGCAAATACTCCTCAGATAACTCCCCGTACCCACGGCGTTTAGTCTACTCTTATATATATATATATATATATATATATATATATATATATATATATATATATATATATATATATATATATATATATATATATATATATATATATTCTGACACACCTATGTTTCACTACCATATAGCAAAGTGGGAAGAAGTACACTTATATACAAGGCAATTTTCGCTTCCTTATAGTGCCACTCATTCCTGATATGCTCCACATGCTACCTCCCACTTTCCTTCCAGCTTTCCAACGTCTCTTTATCTCCTCATCAATCCTTCAATCCGTCCGTTACACGGTTAACAAAAAAACGTCCGTTATACGTTTAACAAAACCTAGTTTCTTTCATGCTGTGACGCATATGTTTTGTTTGCGTATTCCCCACGATATATCTGAAGTTAAGGTTATTCCAAGATATTTTCCTGTATTTGAAGATTTTATGTCTACTCCACCCACGGTGTAGGTATGGCTTTTGTGTGATGACTTTCGCAGGAAGTGAACTGTGGTGCATTTACTAATATTTAGTTCTAAATCTCACTCCTGGCACCACAAATGAACGTTGTTAAGGTCAGATGACAGAACGTCAAAGTCCGCGTCTTCGCTTATTTCACGGTTGATAACTGTATCGTCTGCAAATACTCTTAATTGACTGCTAATTCTAGAACTTAGTCATTTATACAAATAATGAATAAAAGAGGACCTATCACGCTTCCTTGTGGAACACCGGATGTGACTCCAACCATCACAGCTAAAACCGTCAATAACAACTTTTTATTTTCGATCACTGAGAATTTCTGCGCTAATATCTTGGACAAGCTGGATTAAAATTTATCAGGAACGGTAAATCTCTAAGTATAAATGCATTAGGAAAATGTCTACCGTCATATTTTACCCTTTTTGTGATCTACTATCCTTTAATCCCCCTCGGGACTTTGAGGGGCGGGGCGAAGGAATCCTGAGAACGAAGTTAAGGGTGCGGTTTGGGGAAGTTCGCCTGCCACCCAGCTTTATTTCCCCATTCTGCGCGAGGCGACCATGTTTGCTCTCTTCGGAGCGCTGGGAACTTATGGCGTCGAGGCGGGAGGGTGGGGAGCATTGTAGGTATTGGAGGACACATTGTCGTAGTGGGGAGTGAAAGGAATGGACCGCCTTTCTCTTCATCTCCCCTCGCGAGGAACAAGGAAGCTGTCGGACTCTGATAGTAGACTCAGGGGAGAGACTTCGAGAATATCCAGCAGTAATAATAAATAAACAGAATTCTTATAAAAAGTAAGCAAGCAATCTGGTGGTGTGCGAGACAAGGTTGACTGTAGCTGGAACACCACGTGTTTTCGTCTCCACCACTCAGAAAAGAATTATATAAGGGTTCTGGCAGTAAAGTACGGTAGTTTATCCTCGAAAAATCGTTTCCCATCATCTTGCTGAATATCTCTTGAGTCTCCTTTCACCCATTTGGAAGCGTATATTTGGAATTTCAGCATCTTTTTCAACCTTTTTCAATCATTTTTTGCTATTATTCCGGAAATGGCTTCATAGAAGAGATCAAAATACTCCTGTCGTAGTAATTTACGAAATAAAAATGATTTCCTTTCATTCCTGCCATTACCTTCCGCAAGAGGTGTTTGGGGGCTTAGTGCATTCAGACACATTTCACAATCTTATATTTATCGTTCGATATGAAGATTCTTGCAGCTTATTTCATCAACAAAAGGTCATGCTTTCGAAGATCACTCACTTTCGTCAGTATCACTTGGTGGTATTCCATCATTAAATAAGATAGAGGACAACTTTTACTAAAACCACATATTTTTTTTAAACCGGGTCGTTTTGTAATACAAATTAGTGGCTTTAGTAAAAGTTGTCCTCTTTCTTATTTAGTCTTGCTTTCGGTATCTTTAATGTATTGCCCATAACTGAGGAACGTTTCGTTCCTCATACTTTGAGCGTTGTCATGAGTTAGATCCTATATTTTTATTATTTCACGCAACTTATTTACTCTTTTTGTATTGATTGAGTCGTCCTATAGAAAAGACTGCCATAAAGAATGTGCATTTTCTTTCCGTGTGATCCGTTCGTTGCTTTTGCTAATTCTCGCGCCTTTTCCACCGGACTTGAACTCAGCATTACTCCCTCTAGAGCATGCTACAAGAAGAAAAATCGTTATATGTAGGGTCAGTTTTTCCCAAAATGATACTGAAAATATATTTTATCGTGGTTGTCTTGATCTTTCTTAGTCACGATTTAAACTAAGTCTCTTCCAAGTAATTAGAATATTTATTTCAGTTTTGAACTGCTCATTTCTTCATAGGATTCTCCTCAAATCCTGTCATTATTTATATTTACTTACTTGTTTCTGCAAGAGTAGGTAGAAACTTCATAGCCGGAGGTTTGTAAACTAATATCTATGACGTACTAGTAACAGTTTTTCAAAATAACCAATGCCACGGCTGAGAAAACAGGAATCACCTCTATTTCATGATAATAAAGCTGTAAAATTCCCATATATTTATGTAACTAAACCATTAATAGTCTTTCTCTCCAGAGCTATCACCTATGGGTTGTTCGCGAAATAATGTTTTACTGTGGATGAGTATGAGAAAGGGAGAGGGATAATGGACTTGATAATTGTGGGCTCGTATAAAAAGCGGTTTAGAGGTTCAAGTTCGTCTTATTTTAGAATCAAGTTTTTCTCGTAAGATTCTATTTGCTCTTCTTTTGTACTTTTCTTCGTGAGAAAAATATTAGTTTTTAGCTCTGCCTTTGGTGCGGACTTTCTATCCTTGATACTTGACCCCACGGCCCGTCGCTACTCTAAAGCATTATAATTACATTACCTCTCGGCTCAAGCAAACTTCTGGAGACCCTTATGCTCAATACTTCCTGAAGTAGGCCAAATTGCGGTTAATATCGTTCATGGGAAAGATCACGTGAATTGAAAAACCCCTCTATGCATTAAAAAAATCTTTAAAAACGTGCGTAATATTGCTTGAGAAAGGAAATATTTAATGCATTTTTACATTGAACAAGTGGATGATTTTGTGTACTTAGGTAATATGTTTGCGAAAGATGGACGGATAGATGAGGAGATAAAGAGACGTGCGAATGTTGGAAGGAAAGTGGTAGGTAACATGTGAAGCATATCAAGGAATGAGTGGCTGTCTAAGGAAGCGAAAATCGCAGTGTACAAAGTGTACTTCTCCCCTCTTTGATGTATGGTAGTGAAACATGGGTATGTCAGGATAGACATAAGAGTAGACTAAACGCCGTGGGTATGAGTTATCTGAGGAGAGTTTTCGACAAAAGTAGGATGTATAGGGTCAGGAATGAGTGAGTAATAACTGAATGTGGGTTAGATGCTCCAGTAATGGACATATATGAAAGAAGTGGACTTCGTTGGTTTGGCCATGTTGAGAGAAAGGATGAGAGTCGAATAACGAAACAGATATATGAGAGTGAAATGAATGGTGCGAGAGGCAGAGGTAGGCCGAGAAAGTTGTGGTTGAGGAAATTCTTAGGATGTGGAATATTAGGAGTCTTAAAACAAGGACGGCGTGTCTGAAGCAGTGTATGGGGAAAATAAGGCAAAGGAGGTTTGCATGGTCAGCATGGAGGAAATTATTGAAGTAGAGTTAGGTGTACAAATGTGTTTTTGTAAGTGAAACTGTGACTCTGCCTACCCCGAAAGGGAACGGCGTGATTGATATGTATGTATGAATTTTTACGTGGGGAAGTAGGGTGACAAAAAGGAAAAACATCATCGCCTTACTTGATACTTGAATAGCCTCTTAACTGTCAGGTATAAAAAAAAGAACCGTCTCGTGGATTTTTCTCCTACTTTCCTTGAGAATCCAAGGCCTCAGCGTATATATGTTGTGTATGTGGTGGTGTGTTGGGGACCTGCTTCAAACTCCCGCACGCTTGAGAGTGTGCGTGTGGGTTCGTAAATCTCCCGAGTCATTCACCGCCACCCGAGTGTGTTTGTCGAAGGGAGAGAAGGGCTTCGGTAAAAGAATTCGCTTTTCTTCGGGGAGGAGAAGGTGGATACTGTTTAGGAGAGGTGAGAAAGAGAGAGGGAGAGTGTGCTCCAAGGGTTTATTCCTTCCCCATTTTTTTGAGGACAAGGCATACATATAAAAAAGGGACCACCGCACATTTGCGCTGTCATGCCGACGCGTGGGGAAAAACACCCTCAGGGGGGTTACAAAAGGCATTGGCGCCACATTTTCAGTTAGCGCCTTACACCTCCCTCCTGTAGGAGGATGTGTCGCATACAACTGATCCTCGCAAGGAAGGGAGCGAATGGCACTAAGCAAACAAAAGGGACGTCCCTCGTTCTGCGCCACCCGCCGCTCACCCCAGCGGCGTTTCTCCGTTTGACGGGTGTGTGTATAGGTATACCAGGAGGAGTAGATATCCTTTTTTATCTCATGAATGGACCGGTAGAGGAGGATGGGTTGTCAGAAAAGAAGTGGATTTTCTTTGGGCCCCCAAATCAAGCGCGTCTCTCGTTTTGGAGGAGGAGCAAGGACCATCTATATGGCACGGTGTGTATAAGTTGATTGTGCCAAAAAATGCGCCAAGAAGGGATGTACATGCACGCGCTTAAGGCAGTCCGTGCGAGATAGTTTCCTTGTCATAATAGAGACCATATTCAACTTATGCATTTTAATTTCACGAGCTGTAGGACACATCAATGAAATATTGCATTATTAATGATAAAATTATATAGTTTCACATGACAGAAATTGTAAGTAATTAAATGAAAATATCTAAATAACTCTTTAACTTGACTCATTTTTTTCCGCGGTGTGTTTGAATCTTCTTTAAATCGGTAGGTTTTTTTGTAATACCCAAGAACCTACTGCGGTGACAATATGATAAATTAAAAAAAAAATAGTTGAGAAAACATACAAAATACACACTGTTAGTTTTTTTACATCTAAGTGATATAAATACCTCATTTTGTAAATAATATCTCTATGGAGGTCATACACGTACCATTTCCCATGTAAAATGGCTGGTGTTTTTTGGCAAATATCTCCGAAAGTAATGTGGTAAGGGATAGAATTTTTGTTATCCTTGGATAGGTGAGATATTATTCTTTAAAATAAGACCAAATTCATTGATTTCTAAGTACAATGATTTTTTGTTCAAACTACCTTAATCCCCTTAAACTCGAAAATGAAGTGAAAGCAGCCGCAGAGTGGTGCTCTTGGAATCTCTTGGAATCATGTTATGGCCATGCGAACTCCTTCCTCATCCCCACTTCATTTGACCTCTTGCTGGGTGTAGTGGTGTTACATATTGGTCGCGTGAAGTAAAAATAATATATGACCATATAATTATTTATTTCTTGAAAAGTTATGTAGCATTACACATTTTGATAAACAGAATTTGATTTGAAGGCCATTAGTCATCAAAGTCATTAAAATTAGAAAGGCAATTTAGGGCCGCAAACTTCCTGAAACTTGCCTGTATGTTAAGATTTTTCGGGAGAAACAATTTCTCGGCTCATAAGCGTCAACATTCGCTACTCATAATTAAATAGGGAAGGGATTCAATCATTTGCCTTTATAGTTTCCAAGCGAATCTTTTGGATAAAATTCATCGGGAGCCATGAATTTTTCCCCTTATGCTTCATGTGTATTTCAGTATATGTAACTTTTGGTGACTATTCCATTTAAGATAAATTCTTTTAGTCTTGTTGGAAGATTATGTTCCAGATCTTCTGTGTTTAATCTATGATGCTGCGACGAGGCTGTGATATCCATAAGACGCTCAATTCTCTTAAAATAACACATGTGCTCATTTGGGTTGCTCCTCCTTCGCGACTACTGGTATCATGTTACCCTGTGACTACGTATTCTGGTGGATTAGGTTTGAGAGCAGGGAGGAAGTGCGGAGATAAACCAAGATTGCCACCATCCTCGGCTGAATTTTACGTGTGCTATCTTTTAAGCCAACGGAATATATCGTGAAAATCGTTTATCATCAGCTAGTACCCGTCTCTATAAAAGGCGCTGGCGAAGCTAGAGGATATGGCGCTAAATGTTGCACCATCTATTAAAAAATGCAACGCTTAAGAATAGGGGAGACTACAAAATTTGCACCTATAATTGTACGATCTATTTCTTCTCACTTACGCGGAAGCACTACCAGTACCAGTTATGAAATCTTTTGCCACCGGCAGGTATCCGCTAAAGGCATTGCTCCCGAGGTGTTAACAATGGTAATAAATGAGAATTCGGAGAATTTAATGGTAACATTTACAATACCACAGACTTATAAACACACGACCCGGGTTTCAGCACATAAGCGTCATCTTCAGGTCACCTGAAAATGGCGCTTAAGCGTTGAATCCCGGGTCCATTTTTCAGAGAAACGATTTTTCAGAAGGGAAACCATTTTTCAGAGAATTCAATGATAAAATTTACAAAACCACAGACTTATAAACACATGACCCGGGTTTCAACACTTATCTTTGTCATCTTCAGGTCACCTGAAAATGGCGCTTAAGCGCCGAAACCCGAGTCTTGTGTTTATAAGTCTATGGTACTGTAATTGTTACCATTAAATTCACTGAAAAATGGAATACCACAAAGTTGTTAAGGAACTTGTATTATTTAATGAGAATTCGGGTGAACATTACAATTGCACCTAGGGTGTCTCCGGGAGAATTTTCTCTCTGTATCTCTTACTCGCGTCGCCGATAGCAGCGTCTTTGTCTTTACTTGAGAAAAAGAGTGTCGCAAGTGCCATGGAGACCGCTCGCGCACCACTGGCGCCAGGAAAGGTGGATGGTGGTGCGGGTGAGATTGGAAGTAGAAAGAGAGGGTTGGGGAGAGAGAATGGAGGGGAGGAAGAAATTGTCTCCGCGTTGGTGGAAAGGTGGCGAATTGTTGTCTGCGACGCGAATTGCTTGGAGTGCTTTTCTTTCCCATTCCAAGACACGGCCTTTCTTGGTTGGGGGGGGAAGGCTCTCTTATATGTATGTTGTGTGCCTTCCCTTCTCTTTCCTGTCACTCTCTCGCCCCCCTCAACCTCGTCACCCCTGGCAGGGAGATTGAAGGAAAGCAAGTTGTGTCCTCGTGTTCACCTTCTTATTTTTCCCCGAAAGAGAAAGGGGATGAGTCCGCGGAGGAGGAAGAGAGGATGACAGAACGGGAGAAATACTAAAGGCGTCAGAGAGGGAATTGAAGAACAACCCTCCTCTCCTCACTGCCGCCGCACAGTGTGGCACTTGGGTCTCTTTTGTGCGTCAAAACCTAATAACTGTTGTAAAATAAGAGATGAACAGAAAACATTAAATGAAGAAGATGTAATGCAGCAACTTGTAAAAATAACGCTAGTTACAAATAATTGAATTTTGAACCTCGAAAATAATGGCCAAACAGTTGATAGCGTTAAATATTATCCCTCAAGAAGAGGTTGAACAGGATCGTAAATGTTAGAAAAATTGCCGCCACCGATTTATCTTGATACAATTATCGCCCAAAGGTCTTCTAGTACGAGAATGAAGTGGGCAATTTTCGTGGGAAAATTTTCAATAATTCAAGGTAATGAATTTTCCTTGATAGGCCTATATTTGCCAGTTAATGCAAACGAGCGGAAGTGGCTGTTTTCCTGACATGCTCTACATAATTACGCGCGATTCGCCAGAGACTAAATTTATTCAAACAGCGTAATGTTAGTTAACAGCGTTAGATCATATTCCTCCCCATGAAGAATTTTAGCTCGTTCATATAAGTTAGGAAAACAGGCGCCACCGATTGATCTTGATACCATTAGCGCCAGAAAGTGTGGCTAGCACGAGAATGAAGTGATGCTATTTTCGAGGGAAAAGTCACCAGTACTCATAATAAAGAAATTTAATATATAGGCTGAAATTAGTCAATTTTTGAAAATATGCGGAAGTGGATGTTTAACATGAATAACTCTGCAAAATTCCACCCAATTTACAAGAGAATAAATTTATTCATACACCGTTTGGTCCGGTTATAGCGCTTACGTCTGGTTTTCCTCTCCCTGGTTATATATTTTTTCGGGATGGCAACTGAGCTTCTCACCGCTCTAAAGCTTCTCCCGACGATCAAACTGTCGAATTATGAAAAATAAGATGTATGCCATGGTATCCAATGTACCGAAAAGGAAGTTCATTTTTACAAATTGAAAGAAAACTTCGCTTCATTCCACCAGTTTTTACTTCGGTACAACCAGAGTCGACTCATTTGCGTCATCATTAGATACTTAAAAAATTAGTTTATTTGACAAATTGTCAATAGCATACGCAGGGATAGTTATTTTTCATCGCGGCAATAAAACTTGCTAAATGCCATGATTAACCATACATACATACCAATCACGCCGTTCCCATCCGGGGTAGGCACAGTCACAGAGTTTCACTCACAAACACACATTAGTACACCTAACTCTGTTTAAATAATTTCCTCCACATTGACCCATGCTTGCAGAACCTCTTTTGCTTCATTTACCCCCATACACTGCTTCATACACGCCCTTCTGTTTTTAAAACTCCTAATATTCCTCCTCCAAAGAATTTCCTCAACCACAACTTCTTCTGCCTACCTCTACCTCTCGCACCATTCCACTCTTATATACTTTTTCACTCTTACATATCTGTTTCGTTATTCGACTCTCATCCATTCTCTCAACATGGCCAAACCAACGAAGCACACTCCTTTCATATATGTCCATTACTGGAGTATTTAACCCACTTTCATTTAATACCCACTCATTCCTGACCCTATCCATCCTACTTTTGCCGCAGACACTCCTCAGATAACTCATACCTACGGCGTTTAGTCTACTCTTATGTCTATCCTGACATACCCATGTTTCACTACCATACAACAAAGAGGGGAGAAGTACACTTTTGTACGCGGGGATTTTCACTTCCTTAGACAGGCACTCATTCCTTGATATGCTCCATATTCTACCTACTACTTTCCTTCCAGCATTCGCACGTCTCATTCGCCCGTTCATCTCCTCATACTTGTACCATACAAATAATAAATATTTAGGTTAAATTAAATCTAAGGATTATGTGAACGTCAGGTTCTACTTTTGTTATATAGAGTAAGACTTTATTTGAATTTTATTCACAAAACAGATTTTTACATTTGACTCTCATATAAACTTTAGAGCTATATATAACTTAGAAGTTACTTCTATCGTCAAGCGTAGAATTAACTACAGTTTTTGTTATTAAGCTGTGTAAACATGTGGCTCTCTGCATACTGTTTAATAAAAACTCATATAACTATATTTTCCAAAATTATATGTTTTAACCTAAAGTACCAAGGTCAATAGATCGATGATTTTAGCCGATTTTGAATTAATAGAGTTAAGTGTGTTCATCTGATGATGACGTTAATCGTTGAAACCAAGGTCGTAAGTCAATAAATTCATTGTGGAAAAACAAAGTTTACTCTATTCATTCAAAATGTTTAGCAAATTCCATAAAGTAACGCCGAAAACCACCAACGATTTTAGTCAAGTTTATTGAGATTCTGCATAGTATAAACTTCATTGTGCTTTCCTTGTTCGTCTTCTATCTCGTCTTTAACAACAGTTTTCGGATTTGACACAAGGAAGATCCAAATGGCGAACTCAGTGCGTTGCTGCTGCTTTGCGTGAGGCGTGAATTTCGATCGACCCTTCTTCGTTTTTTTTCTCTCTCTCTCGTTGAGCCTTCGTCTCTCCTACTTTCTTTGCTTTACGAAAGAAATAATTTAAGTTGTGGGAAGAAGATGAGACGGATTCGTCTCGCCCTTCCCACTCCTTCCCCACCCCTTCCCCACCCCACCATCTCCCCTTGAATGTTAGGGTATGCGATCCCCCCCCTCTCCCCTCCTCCATTCTCCCATCTGTTCGCCCAAGTTAAGTTCTTTCCCCGGCCAGGACTGCCACACCCCATTTTCCGTATTCCCTATTCGACGCCTATCGCTCAAGGATAGGGGCATTTGGGGAGGCAACCGACGGCTAAGGTCATTTGCGCCGTAGGGGATAGGTAAGGGAGGTAGGGTGGATAGAAACCCGGCGTCGGCTTTAGCCTGCTTTTAGCGAAAGGCCCCAAGGGGCCACGGTTTAACGTCTCCTCCGACAGACGGAGTACTGTACTTGAAGCGCCTTCCACAAAACACTCCAGTAGGGATCGGATTTCCTCTGAAAAACATCCTCTTCTGCAGGGAACCATGGTCGTCCGTGTGGTAGGCGAGTACTCTAGCCACTACCCCAACCCCATCCCCTTTTTTCTTCCGTGTGATCAACGGATTAAGGTAGGTTTACATGGATGATGTTATACTATTCATTATCCCTCACTGGCAAAGGCTTTTATCTCCTGAAACAATTTCGTTCTTTGCCTCATCTTTTAAACCTGTACTCAATCTCCTATGAGAATCAACTCAAAAGGAGTTAAGCGGTGCCAGGTTTCCGTGGCTATTTATGTCCCAGAATTTTGAAAACGATCCCTGGTCAATCGCTCAATCCTGCTCTCTCTCTTTCGAGATGAAGTGAAATAAGGAGCTCGATAGAACCGTCGCAATTGGCTCGCCGAAAGCGGATCCGCTGGCGGAAAGTTTGTTCGGTGATCAAAGTTCTTCAAAATTGGCATTAATTGCATCTGCGCCGCTCTGATTGCTTTAAATTGTCACACCATTCAAGTATGAAACCAGCAGTAGACCACTACGTCTTCAGAAATGTAACAACATACACCTGGCTTTTAGCAGGTCGTTTAAAACATGTATTAATGTATTACTTTATGCCGAAGCTTTTACTTTGTGGAATAATTTCATATCTCTGCAATAAGAAAATAAAGTCTCACAAATCATGATATATGATCTGCACTAATTATTCGAATGGATGAAGTCTGACCTAGGTTTCAGCACATTGTATCATCCTCAGAGTGACACAATGTGTTGAAAACCAGGTCGATTTTCCTCTTTAAAATAGTGTAAATCATATACTCTGAGAGTTTCTCTGTTTATTATGGATACGTTTTAAACCAATGGAAATGCACAGCATACAGAAAATTTGAAATTAAGTGAGTGTGATCCATTTAGAACATCGGAAGGATTATGATGATGCAAATACGTGGTTGAATAATTGAACTACAAAAACCACAATAAATGAAAACCATTCCACAGATTTCGCGGACTAAAGTTACATTTGTGCAGCGCGTAATTTGTAACAAGGAATTGCATTCCTTGTAATGAGTTTTAGATGAGATACATTTTTGAACTAATAAATGATTTAGTACTTTCCCGGCGAACATTATGTATTAAATTTTCTCGGGATTCACACGGGTTAAATTTTTTTCGGTGTGAGATACATATTTGAACTAATAAATGATTTAGTACTTTCCCGGCGAACATTATGTATCAAATTTTCATTTCCATCGAAACGTTGGAAGCAGCCAAAAATGTAACCCGGTGTGAATCCATTACCCATTACCCTGATGACGATGGAATTATCCATCGAAACGTTGGAAGCAGCAAACAATTTAACCCGGTGTGAATCCCGAGAAAATTTCACACATATTTAACTATTTTATCGGCTGTTCGTAGGGAATAAATTACATTTTAGGAATAAGTCACCACCATCGCAATTTCTCCTTTTTTGCCACGGGATCTGAGGGTATAGAAAATACAAGTTTATCCATACGGGAAAAGTAAAATTTGGTGTGAATTATCTTTCACATTTGTGAAACTGTGAAATTATACATTTTGTTTATTTTATTGTGCTCTATTAATGTTTTATCTGAGTATAAATCTGAACTCAGTCCTGAATTACATTGAAGCTGCCCCACCTCATGTCGGTTAATTGTTTGTGCAATTCGTGCACAGCATATAATAATAATAATTTAGCATCTGAGGTTTTAAGATTATGGAAAATGAACATGGTCGAGATAGTACCCATAGAAGTTTCAGCCACCGGAATAATACCGAAACAACTTGGAAAAACTAAATTTACATTACAACGTATACATCCAAACCCAGAAGGCTGTCATTATAGCAACATGCCACATAGTCTTCAATTTTAGTAAAACAACTGAATAATTTATTTCTGGGAGTACTTGGTGTATTACCCGTACCCTAGAATAACCCAGCACGACTGAGGAATGAAAATGGAGAGAAAATGAAATAATAATAATAAGCTTCATTACTTCCCAAACAACATTTACACAAAAAAAACTAAGATCAAACATACATTTTTTGGGAAGCTTTAGGTGGCCTCTAAGAAAAAAACTTAGGTGAGGCTACCTTCATAGCAATGAATAGCTGCACATTTTCTTAAAAACAGTTACAATTGATAATTTATAAATTCGAAAGAAATAAATAATTGATACAGTACAGTTTTAGATGAGCCAAACAGGATAGATACAATAATTACAAGAAATTTTACGCCATAATATTAAATAAATAATCTACACTGGGTTGAGTAAGTAGCCATTCCACTGTCATTATAAGAAATTTTGTTTTAATACTGACCTTTATATTCTCTGGTATCAATTTGTACACTTTAGGTCCCATATACAAGAAGTATCTTTTAAAGAGAGTTTTTTTTAGGTTTAGTTAAAGGTGCATAGAATTTATTTCCAAGATTCTGTTGCGTTCATTGCAAAGGTTTATTACCACCTCAAATCAAATACCCTAAGGACTTTATAAATATATAAATGTCTTAACGGTAACAATTTTAATGAAACAAAAATGGGGAACGAGTGACAGTATTGAGATTTACCTGCAAAGAATTTAATTATTCTTTTTTGCAGTACTATAATTGGTTTAAGTATATTTTGATGAGCTCCCCCCCCCCAGCAAACTGATACATAATTCAATTTAGACTGAACCAGAGCAATCTATAGAAATAAGACGGTTGCAAAAGAGCTTACCTAATGGCGAGCTCGTAGGTTTAGAATTCCAAAGGAACAGGATTTTCCTTCCTCTATAATATCCCATCACGTCCGCTGCTCTCGACCTCAAACTCGATGGAATGTCAACCCGCACGTCGCTCGTTAAGAGGCACAGCAGCGCCGCGCGCGCCCCGAAGCGAATGAATGGTTAATCAGGTGGTCAGATTATCCATTAATTTAATCGGAAGTTCCGGATAGGGGTGCGAGAGGGGTTTGGTGCTGTGCGGCCGGCTGCATGCCGAGACCGTAGTCCTGCGGTTTACATGACGCGGCGCCAGAGGCGTCGGGACGACCCTGTGACGTCAGGAGGTTGATCCTCTCAGAACACCTGTGCGTTGACCTCAGACGCCACCTCAAGTGGTCCCGAAGTATTACGCGCCATCGCCATGTTACGACGGAACTTAATTGAACGCCAGCCTATCCGCCCTTTTTCCCAGTAATGCTCTTCTCAAAAATTTATTCCCTTCGAAATTAATATTACCGTTTTTCCCTGAACATAAGACCCCACTTTTTTTTACGAAAAATACGTTTCAAAAGTGGGGGGGGTCTTATACACGGAGGATAAGCCAGAGGGAGAACCCATACTGATATTTAAAGTTATGTAACACGACTATAATTAATTAAAGTGTTCTATTATTTCTGATTTATTTCCTTTAGCATTCAAACAAAATTTAGAAACACTTACTGCTCAATTACAAAACATTCAAAGGATCACATGTTTTATCAAAACTGGTAGGGTACTTCCCTGAGGGCTCTCCCACCTGTTTTATATTTGTCCTGGAATTTGAGCCTCAAAAGTGTTTTTTCCCTTGTATCTTATATGTAGGGGGGTTTTAAATTCAGGTAACTACGGTAAATTTTTTGGTGACTTTAAAAAATTTGGCACCTGAGCGTATACAACTAATAAATTTAAATCAGATGAGTGCTAAATTTTGATCCTTAATTTCAATTGTATATCTTCAGGAGATGCCATTGGAGGGTTGGTTTACAATAAAACATGGCCACACACCTCAAGCCATCGTTTTGCATAGTTATATCTGCATCAACAAGGATTGATGTAAAAATTTATTTGAATTAACAGAATGTGCATCATTATACCATACCCTTCAATAGTCCATACAATGCTAGGCCAGCATTTCCATGTACGAGAATTGATATTCCATTGCAAAATTTTTCAATGCAATAGTAAAATTAGGTCCTCAATAAGTCCCCAATTGTATGTTTTAAAGAGTTTTAGTGACCCTTTAAATTGCTTAGTTCTGTATACGTCTTCTTTGCGTAATGTTGGCTAATTAGCCTTGCTTTATGGAATTACCGATGCATTCATTCAAAACACTATTGTTAATAATTCTTATTTATTTCGAATATAGTAGGTTAGGTGGCTATGGTTATATGTTTTCAAACTTCTTATAACAGTGCATTAATCCTGTGAAATAAAACTCCGTTTTGTCGTAAATAATCTGGGTATAATTTTTCGGTCACCTCCCTAGATATTGTACAATCCTCTCGCCTTTCCGGTCGAGTATTCCTCCGCAAATACTCTGGAAGAGACTGACCATCATAATTGAAATCAAAATAACTCTTTAAAATTTTTTATTATCAGTTCGATGAGTAACGCCAACTTTTAGTATTACCAGCTACTAAGTATAGGGGGAAATTTATTTCAAATACGCTTTCAAAATATTTGGTATCTGATGGCAGCGCTGTGACAAATACTTCGCGAAACTGGAAAAAAAATTCAGAGAATTTTTTGTGTTTTGATTTCCGCTACGATAGCAAAGAACCTACGAAGTGATGCTTGATTTCACTGATTTCAATATTGAACGGCCAATCTCGGCTGATTTTGCATAGAAGAGACGGTGTGAGAAAGTTACACGTGCTCCGGAGAGAAATTAATTCCCCCTGAATTTCTGGACCTTGAAAATGTCTTTTGGCATAGGAAAAAGAAAGTCCTTACTTTTCAGGCCAAATGTTAAGAGTTAAATGCTGTTTTGGATCAAAGAACATTAACTGCATACATTGGCTGGTAATGCAGAGAATAAGTAAAGATTGCTGGTGAATTGTACGAAGAGGGACGACTGATTGCCATTTTTGTATGCATTTGAAAAATAATGGTATCGCCAAAGTTTAATATGAGTCGTTAAATTTTTAGCTAATTTTATTTCCTCATTGCAAAGCAAGGCTTTTAATCTTGGAAGGCAACATTCTGATCATCTATATTAAATCTATAATAAACCTGCAATCAATTTGGTTAACTCATCGATGAAATAGTTTCATGTCTTAATGATTCGTACTTAATTCACTGAGGATGTTTCAATGCTTGCCAAAGATTAAATCTTTTGCTAATATTATTTGTGCTGATGTAATGTACATATGGAAATGAAATCCGTGAAATTTTAGAAAATTTGTGAAAATTTTGTATTTCCTCCCTGTGAGATGTTGGCCAGGTGTATTTTTTGTTCTTTTTTTCATTTATAGCAGAATTTGTTAAGTATTTTCTTTTTTGCACTTATGGGGAAACCTAGAGCATGATAAAACTTATTCTATTCTATTCACTTTATATTTGACACATAATTATGAAAAGATTGACATGTGTACGTGGAGAATTAATGCAGATTCGTAGACATGATTGAAAAATTGGGGGTTTGGCTATGAATGTAAGAGTACTAGAGAAGTTAGGTGTTCCGCGATAGGCTTATAAGGGGATGAGAAGACAGCACACCCGAAAAATTAAATAATTCGCAGAAGCTTAAATTTTACGGTATATACTTCCTGTAAAAGCAAGAAAAAGCTTGACCTTTATGGGGCCAATCTGAAGAATTTTTTTGGAACTTGAATGATGCGAGTGACTCCGAGCAGGTCTCTCCTCTACGGTTTTATTTTCATCGTTCATTTCGTAAAGCGAGCCAAAATCCGTTATCAGGACCCAGTGTGGTGTGCAAGTGGTTTGGTCAAGCCTCCGGACATATGCTAGTTGTTAACGACCACCCTAAAACCGTTAAGCAGCATGTGTCGTTACTGAATGGGCCTAGAAAAGCCCCTGCTGACACATGTCGGTCAGGTGAGTTACTTCTGCCGGTAGATGCTGCAGGGATATAACAGGGTTCCCCGTTAGAGGAGATTGGTTAAATTCAAAGTGCTTCGGAATAGCGGCGACAGGGCTTTAGCCGGCTTGAGATGTGCACGAATGTGAGGCATTAGCGGTGATTGGTTTTTGGAGTTCGTTTAGTTCGGTCTCAATCCGCTTGGGTAGCGGCTGACTCGATCGCAGAGCCCTCTACCGGCTGAGGTGGCAAAGCGATGCCCCCTGACTCGCCACCCCTTAAGTGGCGTTGGACGAGGGCGTAATTGAGGGCTGGCTGGGCGCGGTCAAATCACTGACGGACTGACAAGTGGCTCCTCCACTCGGACGGAAACTCTTCCTCTCTCAATTTATCCCGCCACTCCATCTGCGTCGCGAGCCGAACGAAAAAGCGCGCCCCGCTTCGCCGCCGGATGGGGAAACAAAAGAACCGCTGATGCGCAGCGCAATTTTTTTTCATTTCCCCATTTGCCTCCGCTTGAGTTCCAATTTATCCCCTTCCCCCTTCCTCTCTTTCGCCGTCCCTTTGTCCTTTTTAAGATCCCCGTGGAATAATAATGGTAATAAAAGAACAAACGCAGAAAAAAAGGGCTGCCTTTGCTGCTTTCCTGGGTAATTTCTTGATCCAGGCGACCGAACGAAATGTAAATGCCGTCCCTCTTTCGTTGTCCAATTTCGTCCTCCGACTCTTTCGCTAGCCTTCATGGAGTGAGTTCCTTCCCGTCCGTTCTCCACCATCTTTCCTATTCCTCCCCAACCTCTCCAATGGCAGTGGAGGGCCAGAGGAGTGCAATTTGGTTCCATTCAAAGTGCGCGCTCCTTGAACGGCCGGAGAAAAGAAAGCCAATTAAGAAGTTTTGTGTCCCCTCCCCATTCCCCGTCCGCCTACTTTTCCCGCTGACTCAATTCATTCCCAGAGTTCTCGATTTCATCGCGGCTGGTCCTCTTTATGTAACGTCTCTCTGTGTTCCCATGGTTGCGCTTTTCGACGGCATACTGCAGCTCAATTCAATTCATACGACTTACTCATGAAAGAATAAACGTATTTGCTGGAGTAGCAAGATTGGACCAGTGGTATGAGTGCGGAATTTGGCGTTTGAAAATTTTCCTAAATGATTTCTTTATCCTGACCCCATGTTGTTCGGAGAAAGCATTCTCATAAGTAATGTTGTTTAATGTTTTATTCTATATTTTAATTAAAAATTTTTAAAGCGTTTTTCTCAGATGAACCAGCATACGTTTTTTCACACGACTTTTCAGTATGACGTTGATTCTTTTAATGAGTGATATTTTTTATGACTTAAATTTATGATTCTTTAAATAAATATCAGATAATTGTTTCAGTGCATTCAATTTTGTATATGTTCTGCCGTCTTAAATACATCTACAGTTACGTAAAGCTTTGCGAAACCTATCTGCCTAAATGCTCATCAAGCATATGTAGCACCGTATGAAATGAATGGATACGGGAAGTCACTGTAGTAAGACTTAATGATGGCCTATGCACAAATATGCATTCTTTACAAAATTGTTATATTTTATGTTAAATTATGGGCTTGAAATACGTGTCAGACATTAAGAAAATTTTCCGGGCCAGTTGGTGGAAACTTTGAGCGTTCATGGCGTCTTTAGAGGGAAGGGTTGAATTCTACGTTTTAAAATTTCTAATCATGGAAAAAAGTTTCAGTGCTTGGTGTCATTTACCAGGCGTTGCCTTCCGGGTTTGTAGGCCTGCAAATACAAGCAGAGTGCTGGGTTTAGCAAGTAGGAGGGATCAAAAATAAATTATTGGGAAAAGGGGAGCGTTAACTGGACGGATATCAAAGTAAGGTTGCATCAATTTGGAAGCTGAGAGCTATCTGAGTGGTGGTCGGTGAACGTTGAAAAGAGGTAGGGGGTTGTTGAGCTCACTGTCATTACGTAGAATAAATTTATCGGGGTAATCAACTATTTCAAATTACTCCCGGGAGGCTATCTACTTGTCCTTAGTCATAGAATCATAAATGTAGTAACGAAATCAGGTAAAGGTTTTCGTATAGAGATAGATGACCATGCTCTACTTTTTGTCCCTATTAATTTAGCAAGGCCTGTGTTCTTTCACCCTAGTTTTGAATCGCAAGTCGGTTTTCCCTATTTTCTTTCCCCTTTCCAAAGTCGAAATATTCACTCTTAAACTTATAAGCGCCACTTTTTAAAAATGAAGTTCTGTCTTTTGAACTATATTATTTTATTCTGCTGTGGAGTGGGCGGAATTATAACGCTGGCAGATGATGTACAGCGTTTTTCATCAAGAGCGTTCTTTTGCTTTGACCTGTTCCAAAACCACATGCAAAAAGTCAAAAGTAAGGAAAGAATGATTTATATACAAAGAGAATTACTAAAATACAAAGAAACTTAAGCAGTGTAGTAAAGATATCTGAAATGATCTAACCCTCTGGTTCTAGGGATATCTTGGAAAAATTCTAGAGATATCTAGGGATTCTTGTATGAGGATTTTGATTACCATGAAGATAATCGTATATTTGTGACCGTAGCTGATACTATTATAATAATCTTATTAAATGTTATTCAGCCTCTTTTCTATCTTTTGTTATTTCAATTTGAATGAACTTCACTTGTACCGAAATAAATATTGATGGCATCACGCTTTTATATGTAAAATATATATTTAGCTCACTCTTGGCTTGCATTCTCAATCCGAAATTCAAATAATTATGAACAACTGTTCTCAATTGAATTCATCCGTCTTTTGGTTTGCGCGAATTTGTTGTGAAAATCCATCACTTTTGAGCAAATTCCTTGGTCAGGTTTATTTAAGAAAAAATACAATCGGGCTCTTTTAGCCAAAAAAATCAAGCGATTACAAACTTCTGCAGAGTTCTCAAATGTTATTTTAATCAGAGTGTTAAAGCCATTCAGATGATTGATGTATCATGCTGATTAAAAAAACCCACTCTTTTAAAATCTAGAGTAAATCTGGACAACAGAACATAATAAATTGGGAAACAACATAATGGTGTTCTACTAATAATTACATAATAATTTCCAGTTACATTGGAAACCATTGTTCTCACTCAATAGCGCTATTCAGTACTATTCCATTTTTAGTACGTAGCCTCGTTCAACTCCGAACTATTGCCATTCAAATGGGTTTTTTAGGGAGCGTTCCAATGGCGCCAGGAGAGGAACATTAAAACTTACTTTAAAGTCTCAGGTAAAGCTTTCTTTCTAGTCTTGAGGGACCTAATTAAGCTTGTACTTTACATTGCACCTAAAAAATATCCCGCCGTAGTCGAAGTTCCTTCGTTCTGTTCAAGACAAGCACAAAAACTTCTTAAGAGTTCCCCCTCATTTCAGCAACAGCATTTGCAATAAAACTTTCAGCTTGTAACTGCAAAGTGATTTTTTATTAGAATGGAACATTTGCACCTCGTTTCTGTTTCTTGATTAAATCCTTGAGACGTGGAGTAGAGCGTGTTGTGGCAGTTGAAATAGGCTAGCTCAATTTCGCCATAAATTTCTTATGCTAAATTACTGCTTAGGTCTTCTCTGGTTTACGGTTGATTTTTCCCCATGTAAATTTTCCCAACATATGGCATCAGTCAATCATGGTTTGGTAATATCAATCGGGTATGCTTAATTTACACAAATTATTTTCACTACTGTAAAATATTAACAATGCAACCCGACAGCCCCACGTTGTGGGTCGGAAATGGAAACAATCTCTATTATCGTTAACTCAAAATGCCCACGTGGTGAGTATCAAAATGGAAAATAAATGTGAGATAAATTAACCACGGTCTCCTACCTTTTTCAATTGCCCCAGCCTTCTCTGCGGTAGATAACATGAGAAACACAAAACAACATGCGATACGTGATAACTAGCAATTTAATTGATCAGACAAAATCATATCATTGAATCAAGACACACAAAAACAAAGTATATAATATCTTAACCTTTAACTTAAGGTCATGACCCAGACAATTGTAATATTCTGCACCTCATACAGTTACTTCAAATGATTTACTTATCTTTAAACATTTTATGATAATCAACTTCTTTGAATTAAGCCATATATCTTCTTTAAACATTCATTACTCCAATGTAAATAAAACAAAACTAGCATCAACCTCTAATCCGGGTTGTACCCACCTGGGTTGTATAGATTATTTAAAATACAGAATTAAAGTCCATATTTACGCTCTTGTTGACAATACAGGTTGATACGTGGCTGGTGACACTCTAGCTTTACAGCCTCCGGAACCCGTAGTCCTGGCGTAATGTGATCACAGCATCTGCACGAATGGTAGTCCTGTATCAGGGTCTCTCTCTCTGGCCCCAGTATCGCGGCTGAATGTCCGCTTCCTCCGGAATATGGCACAGAACCCCCACCACACGTCCGTTCCCTTCAAGAACTCTGCTGTCAATCCCCGCTCGTGCTTTTCTATTCGTCCCCTTCCCCAATTCATCATTGTCGGCTTTGGCTCTGCCCTCCGTTTCCCTATTGTTTCACCGCGAAAAGTTAAACATGGTGGGTGTTTAATTGTTATTTCTCCCACGCGGTGGGAAAAGAATATGGAGGCCCGCGTTGTGTTACACTACTGATTCAATTGTGCCTTAAAATTTCAAATTTAATGTGGAATATCTAGGCGCTGTTCTTAAATTTCGCGTTCTGATTACAAAAACGTGTATATGATAGAGATTTTTGCGGTATTTTCGAATTTAGCGGCGTCAAATATGGCATGAAGAGCTTTTATCTCGAATGTTCTCGAAAAAATTTTATGTGCAGTCTTATTCCCATACATTAAATAAATTCTTCATCTCTGGAATGTATTTCAAATTTCAAGTTGCGGCATATGCCTTAAATGCTTAAGCTTAAATAATTAAGCGTGTAATAGGAAGGTCCTCGGATGAAAAAGTCAGAGAGAGATGCTACTTCGCTCTGGTTGGCCACACCTCGAATACGCCGCGAGCAGTTGGGACCCTGGTCATAAAGAGTTAACCAAAAAATTAATAAACGACAAAGAAAAGCAGCACGCTTCGTTAAAAACTGATACGAACGAACATATAGTGTTACACAAGTGTTAGAGGGATTAAGGTGGGAGCCCCTAGAGACTCGGAGGCTGCACGCTAGGCCTAGGCTGCTTGAGATATTCAGAACTGATGTGTTTCAGAGCAACATAGAGAATATTATCATGACGCCTCACTACATTTCTTGGTCTGACAGATGCGATAAAATAAGAGAGATACTCTGCCGAGCAGATAGGTACAAAAACAAGTTCTTTCCGCGCACGATAGGCAACCAAAATGGAAACTGAGCTCCTCTAAATACACTCCCATGATACATGTCACCATTTCACCACCAAAAATGTTACATCTTTACTTAGCTGGTGACCTACCACCCCCTGCCACAATTCGCGGGGTAGTATGTAGATGTAGATGTAGAAATGCGTCCAAGATTATAGCGCAGTTGACAGTTGTAAGTGCAATCAATCAAGAGACGATGCCTTTTGGGGAAGGGAATCACGTAACCAAAGAATCCTTGATTGTGGAAATTGTTTCAATCGTACGGGCGTGAAATAATTTGTCACATTTCAACAGCGGTCTTTACTCTGTCGGAATCTTGTGCATTCTTTTACGAGAGCACTTCTACGAGTTTAATGCTACTGCGCTTGAAGCTTACTCACCGTGACAGGAGTAAAGAGAAGCGAGTTGCTTGTTTTTTCGTGCCGGTATCGGTGCCGACGGGGTTTCCGTGGGAAATGCCCCGGCATATCTTTTCTCGTTAATCGAACGGCGTGATGCTAATGGCTAAGGCGGCGCGCCATTCTTGTCATTTCCACATTTTTTTCATAATGCGGGAGGATTCCTCAGGAGAAAGAGCGCACCCTTGGCGGAAGAAAATGATGATGATGATGATGGCACTGGGCTTTCAAGAAATGCGCAAAAGCAGGAGATCAGATGGAGGGGATATGTGCGGTGGCGAAGCGATGAAGATGAAAGTCATTACTGCACCCGTGCTATCTCTGCCTCGAGGAAATCAGCCACGGCTGCCATTAAAGGGAGAAAGTGTTGCTCCCCTTCGACACCCACGGGCCCTCTACACTGTCACGAAATTTTTTCTTGGATATTTCAGCCAGGAGAGCGCGCCACCGTCGAATTTTCTTTTTCTCAAATCTCTTTCTTCAACGATCGTTTTGCGACGACTGGCGGGCAGTGTGATCACAAACTGTTCGCGGCGATCACATTTCCTTTGGATCTCCACCGTCCTCCTTTGTTAGTCGAGTGATAGGATCTTATTGTCGGTGTTATCAAAAGAAACCACTTGGTTTTAGCCTCGGGTTTCCTGTTTTCTAATGCTACACAAAAGATATCGTACTGTCTACCTTTTATTACAAAATCGTACTACACGTATTTCGATTGTCTTGCAGTCATCATCAGGTACGACTACTCTTACACATAACCAGACATGTGCATATATATTGAGAGATACATCGACCAAAACACAGTAGTGGGGGGGTTGTGGTGGGGGTAAGGAGGAAGGATAGGAGGGGAAGGCTAGAATCATAATTGGGATATGATTCTTTGTTCGTCCAAACAAATTGCGTCAACACTCCAGACCTGCGTTGCACTGAGGAAGGATAAAGAAAGACAGGTGGGAGAAAATGGAAGGGAGTGTGGTTTGTTGGAGGAGGTAAGGTTAAGTTAAAATGGTGTCCAAAATAGAGGAATGACAAACAAATTCATTCTCATTAACAGGTTTATTTTCTTTCGTTTTCTTTTTACTATTTCCCACTGCTCCGACACATCTAGACGGTGTCCTTTCTCCGGGAAACGGAGGATTTTCAGATTAAATGATGACTGCGAAACAGTCGAAACACATGTAGTACGATTTTGTAATAAAAGGTAGACAATCTTTTGTGCATCACTGAAAACGCTGTTCTACAATATCTCGCCTGAGAAAGTGGAATCCTGCTTTCTAGCATGAAATCCTTTAGAGGTATACCCATGTACTATTGCACTTGAAGGGTGGCCGAAGAAAGTGAAGTCTTATCGGAGTCCTCCTTAGGTGAAACTTTCTATCGCTTCGGACGTTTTGATAACCTAGTCGTCCTTCACCTTCAAGGTTAAAACCTGCGAGGATAGTGGTCCATAGCGTGAAATGTGCGGAAAATTAGTAGACGCAGTAATATTTTAGTGCCGCCGAAGGCTTCCACAAGTAAAATTAGTGCTCAATGGGAAAGGAGTGAAAGGCGGTGGTTCGAATAATTTTAATCTTCTCCCAACGATTCCAGCTGTTGACACCCAATGGAAATATTTGCCTTACGGACAATACTGGTTGCCCTCTAATACTGAATCAGATTTCGAGAACATCTCAAAACTTAGCAATTTTTTTTACATACATTTAGCTTATCTTTGGTTTGAATCTCTGGAGAGAATAACCCTTAACTGACGCCGTCAGTTGCTCTAAGATACTTTACCCATCTCAAACCCTCTCGTCGGAATATTCAGGAGACGGAAGCATATCACATGCCTTCTCACTCAAAGCTAATAAATAATTGACGTAAAACGGAAAATTGGCGTCAGAGGTGAGGGAAAAATACATTCATGCATACCCATCACGCCGTTCCCTTCCGGGGTTGGCACAGTCAAAATGTTTAACTCAAAGGGTGTGTCAGTATACCGCATATACCTCCTAGTGGTGGGTCGCGGGCAACAGTATGCTGGCTCTCAAGGTAGTCCTTTCAGAAGGGAACCTAGCTTGAGCAGAATAGGGAAAGCGGGCCTAGGGTATTACTATGCTTTGGTTTCTCTTGTGGCATACTGGCGAAAATGTGCCAAAACTGACCGGTAGAGCGCCGTAACCGTTAGCAGGGAAAGCTGCACGTGGTGCGGGTACTGCAAAGGCTGGTAACCTTGCATACTCTAGTACAACTTACTGCTAAACGTCAAAATGTCGAGGGAAAAATAACTGTCTGAATTTCATCTTCTTAAAAAGTTCCGCGTGAACGGATAATTTTTTATGATATAAATGCGTTGTATTCTTTGTCGGCCACCGTCGTATGGCAAATGGATCTAATTTTTCAAATAAAAATCATATGGACGATATAATTGAGTAATTTTAGCTGCACAACCGTCATTGGAAGCTCAATTTCTGGACCCTGATCCACTAAATGAATTTCAAAGTTGTTTGAATAGAACATCGCAGAAAACTATTGAATAAAGGGTGAAAAATGATTTTCAATTTACTTACATTAGATATAACAACTTATGAAAATAAATGTTACATTTTACGTCGGTATTAAAGATAACCGGCAAAGATTCATTTCATACAATATTGCTATTTCCTATTTATCTTTATATCGGGCCCCTTGCCAAGTGGATAAATGAATGCTTCATTCACCCGAGCTAGATTTTTTAAAAACTACATCCACGATTTTATTTTTAACGGCGAAAATACATAGTAAATATTGATTTTTGAAAATTTTGTGGTAAAACGACTCCACGCTTCTTCGTAGTTGGCCTCATTTTTTTTAACAGCGACACTTATTATTAATTTCAAATATAAATGCCGAAATTGTGACTTCTTTTTAGGTAGCACGAACGGGGAAAAAGTCACAAACCGAAGTCATATTTAAATACAGAGAGCTAAAACTCTTCGATTTTGTAAGTTGAAAATGACTTGATGCTCATATCTACACTTAAAAATACTTTAGTACGCTATCCTTCAGTTATTTGAAATCGCACAAGACAGTTTACAATTTTGGTCGTAGTTGTAAATATTCTAATACACCGCGTAAAGTTTCGAAATGCTGAAAAAATCAATTGAGAGGGGAATACGTATGGACATATATGTGCAAGGAAAACGATCGCAACTTTAAGTCAACTAACTGCTTTATGAAAGATTTTTTCTGATGGACTCGAGTTCACCGGTAAGCCAGAGAACGAGTACTTCATGTACCAGGATATATATTCCCCAAGATCTCCACTTGGAGGAAATGGACCTTCATCAAAAGAAGTAATTATTCTTTCTAAATGTAAACCCTTATTACACTTTCTTCCTCTCCAGCTGAGAACGTAAGCGTACCATCTGAAAACACGCTAAAGGTTAATAACGGTTGCGAGATAATGGCTATAATTGAGATTTTTATCCTAAAAACATACTCTATTGCTTCACAGCTGCAGCTGTGGATGAGTTGAGCAAGTACCTGCGTTTAATTTAGGTTAAATGTTGCTTGGCGAGTGACATAGTTGAAAACATTGTGGTCTGTGTATGCATTTTAAGCTAATTTTTTCACTTGCTACATTTCTTTGCGCTATCGCTTAAATATCATACACGTGCCATTGATTTCATTATGAAAAGAATAGGCCTGTTGTTCCAAATTAGGCCGAAGAATAGGTTTGTTGTTAGTCGAGGAGGTTCATTTTTCCTCTGCTTCATCCACATCTACATCTACACACTACCCTGCGAGCCGCCGCATGGGCATGTGGCAGGGAGTATTAGGTCACCAGCCGTGTAAAGGTGTAAGTTTTTTGGAGATCAAATGGTGACTTGTAATATAGGATTGCATTTAGTGGAGCTCAATTTTTTTGTGGTCGCTTATTTTCTGTCTGTTGCATCTGTCTGTAAAAGTATTGGCGGTGGATTGGTGACATGTCCAATGAGGGTGTATTTGGAGGGGCTCAGTTATTGTTGCTGTCGCTTATTGTGCGCGGAAAGAACGAGTTTTTGTACCTATCTGTTCGGCAGAGTATCTCTCTTATGTTATCGTATCTGTTAGACCTAGAGATGTAGTGAGGAGACATGATAATATTCTGTATGTCGCTCTGAAAAATATCAGTTCTGAATATCTCAAGCAAACTAAGCCTAGCGTGTAGCCTCCGAGTCTCTAGGGGCTCCAACCTTAATCCCTCTAAGAGTTTTAAGACACTATATGTAAGCTCGTAGCAGTTATTAACGAAGCGTGCTGCTTTTCTTTGTATTTTATGAATTTTTTTGGTTAAATCTTTATGACCAGGGTGCCAAATGCTCGCGGCGTATTCGAGGTGTGGCCTAACCAGAGCGAAGCAGCAACCTTAGCGCTTGAAGTTAGTAACCTTACTTTTCCTTAAACCCATGGCCATATATGTCCGAGATGGCATTTGGCCTCTCCAATTGGTTACCTTCTACATGTGTCATAACTTGAACTGCCAACCTCGATCTTAAACTCTTGGTTTCGGCCATTACACATAATGCTCAGCATAAATTCGTAATTTCTGTTCAAATGTTCCCCTCCTTAGCTTTTCCAAATATCTTTCTTAGTACTTTACTTTCAAACGCTTCCAATGTTTTCTCCGTACTTATCATAAAAATTCAAGTTTCTGCTCCTTACAGTGAGATTACTCTGCAGGTAGTTTGTAAACGTTAAGTTCATGTTGAGTAACACCTCATCAAATTTCCCTCTCTCGTTCGGCTTTTCCTTCCGCGTCCGGAGCCATGAATTCTCGGATTATTCTCGTGACTTCTCAAACATCCTCGTTCCTGTCGGCAAGGAAACGGAAGAGAGCGGGTTGATGATGCAGTCGTACGTCACAGTTGACCCCCATAAGCGTGACCGAAGTCTATCGTATCTAGGTCGGTTTTTCCTTCGGTCATTGGCCTTTGGCCTTGCCCCGGACGATCACCTGCTGCCATCCCCCCTCCTCACTTGCCCTATTCAGCGTGCTTCTCCAGAAGGAGGGAGGGAGGTAGGGGAAGGATAGGGTCAGATGAAGGGGAGGGAGGGGGTGAGACGCATTCCTTTTGTCACCCGAAGCCCCGAGGCCATGTGCCCATTCATTTCTTCCTCGAGGCCGCGAAAATTGCCCCTCGACTCTTTTTGGGACATTTCTCGACGCGTTTCATGGCGACGCTATCGGCTTTCTGAATATATCCTTTTAGCTTAATGCTGCTAATCACGGTCATATTTAGTTCTTCATTCAGAGTGAAACTTGCATAACGTATACTAAATTTTGTAATGACTTGCTTTAATTTTTTAACTTTATTTAAATAAGGTTCAAGGTAGTCCGAGCTTAATATTATTTTACTTAGAAATCAATGAATTTGGTCTCCTTTTAAAGAAAAACATCACACCTATCCAATGACACCAAAAATTCTACCCCTTATCACATTACTTCCCGAGATATTTGCCAAAAAATACCTTTTACATGGGAAATGGTACGTGTATGCACTCCAGAGAGACGAAATGAGGTATTTCTAACACGCAGATGTCGTAAAAAAAACACAGCGTGTAGTTTGTGTATTTTCTCCACTATTTTTGAAAATTAGTCTCACCACTGTAGGTTCTTAGATATCACAAAAAACCTTCCGTTTTGAAGTAGTTTCAAACGCACTGCGTGAAAAAAATAGTCAAGTTAAAGACTTATTTAGATATTTTCATTTAATCACTTTCCATTTCTGGCAAATATATAAAACTATATATTTGCACCATTAATAATGCAATATTTAATTCATGTGTCTTACAGCTGGTGAAATTAAAACGTATATTCGAGTATGGTCTCTTTATGACTAGGGAACTATCTCGCTCGGACTACCTTAAGTACAGAAAATATTTGATACGGAAGTTACTGGAAAAAATATTGAGAACTCAATTTAGGAGTAATTCAGTGCACAGTGTATTTTGTAATTATGACCACCTTTACCTCTTGTAATTAGTAGATCGTTATTCATTGATTATGTTCAATTACAAATATGAAATGAAGACGAAGAATTCTTAGAGAGATCCGTTGATCCTTACGAAGTTGGAAGAATGATAATTTACTAAGAATTAACCAATAATGCTATTAATTTATACTAAGTCTCTGATTTACTTTTTGCTGAACCGCTTTTGCTGAGTTAGCAGAGCGGGGTGCTGCTGAAGGGGAGAGATGAACGGGTTGGGGGGGATGCATATAGTAATGCATAAAACTGTACCCCCTCCCTCCCTACCCGTCCGCCTCTCCACAACAGCTCTGATGACTCAGCCTGGATGTCAGAGAGAAGCCGCACACGCTTCGCACCTGACGTTCTTGCTTCAACTTTCCACGTTTGCATCACCACAGATTATAGATAATTCATTTCGCTTCTTTTGTTCGCGAGTTTCGGGAGGTCTTCCGATTCCTTACAACTCAAGCACAGACTCTTTGAGTTGCTCACCGATCTATTATTTTTATATCATTTGACTTCGTTCCCGGCCGTATGCTCTCAATTTGTGCAGGCTTTGATTCACTCATCAGCATGTCAGTTTCGAAGTTCCTTCTTCGAGATGTCTTTCATTATCCGATTGTTGGTGAAGACCCCAAGGATTTTGATGAAGTGAAACTTCCGTCTGAGAAAAGTTCGCCTTTGCTCTTTATTTGTTTGGTGACAAATTAGCTTAGTGTCCCAAAGTAATGAGAAGCCAGTTTTGTTCTTCTGTAGCGCGACACGTTGCAGTCGAGCTAGATTCTGTCAAGGATGAAGCATCTATTCCAACAGTAACACATAATGAAATAATTCAAATAATTACACGCTACCATAATGAATGCATTGGCATAAGAGGAGTTAGAAACATGAAAAATGTAGTTTCAAAATCCACAGATGATCAATTGGCATATTTTACTGAGCCTGCCTTACTTGTTGGGAACTTGAACTTACTTGTTGGGATCGCTTTCTGTATAGGCACTGACTTTTCTACACAATCTTGTCCCAAGGGCAAAAAGGTTCCTATTCTCGAGCACCAGCTTTTTCTTGATTAGAGGAGTTGTACTGAGCTATGACTTTCATATGACAGAACAATTGATTAAAAGGGTAAAACGTATATGTAACTTTACATAAACGTACACGCTCTGATCGATTTTCGAGTCATCTGATTCAAATGCTTCCCCTTTTTCTTTTAAGAAATGACGACCAATATTTTGGTGTTCAGCTGTGCTTCACACAACTTATAAATATGGAATTATATCTTCTGAAAAATCTAGTTACAAGGTGGACGAGAGCAATATAAGGCGTGTGAAACTAATTGTTGCTCGGAACTTGAAACAACAAATCTCTACTCTTGAAGATCTAATTTCATAAAGGTCTTTACTTAGGTCGTCGAAAGCATGAAACTAAAACTCACACAGGCATCATTAGAGAAGATCTTTTATATCTTGTGGCTGAACCTAATGCTCAATACGTTGATCACATTACACCATCCTATGGCTGTACACATGAGACCACGGCTATTTTTCGGTAAATTATGAACCACCTCAAAGGTAGCTTCGATGAGTCTGATGCTCTTAGTTGGGGACAATCACTAATAATGGTCGAAAGGGCGGTATCCTTCGAAAATTAGATAAATGAACATGAAAACCGCTATAATGAGCTGTTTACAATTTGTATTTGAACCAACTGTCATCCGAGCTCTCTTCACGCATATCGTCGGGCAATTCTTCAAGCCTCCATCATCACACACGTGCCAAATATTCAAAACTATCTAACTATAAACAGATTCTAGTTATGTCTTCAAAACAAATAAAATGTGATAAAAGATCGTAGGCTTTCCCGGCGAATACTATAGATAAATATTTCTCGGGTTTGGCACCGGGTAAGGCTGTTTAAGGCCAACGTTTCGATGAGAAACTCACTCATCGTCATCACGGCAAAGACTGAAGAAGAGTCAGTCTTAGCCCTGATGACGATGAGTGAGTTTCTCATCGAAACGTTGGCCTTAAACAGCCTTACTCGGTGCCAAACCCGAGAAATATTTATCTAAATAAAATGTGAATTACCGTTTTGCAGTCCAGAAGAGCGCACAAAACTAAATAAGCACCTGGAGTGCTTGGTCGGTGGGTAAGCATCGCTGGCCAGAGTAGGATGGAGTTGATTGCACTGAATTTGCCTTCTATTTCGGTCCCAGAAATCTGATTGGTTCTTAATTAGAGGAATTGCATTGAGCCATGACTTTCATATGACAAAGCAATTGATTAAAAGGGTAAAACGTATATGTAACTTTACATAAGCGTACACGCTCCGACCCATTTTCGAGTCATCTGATTCAAATGCTTCCCCTATTTCTTTTAAGAAATGACGACCAACATTTTGATGTTCAGCTGTGCTTCACACAACTTTTCGGTCGGTTGGGCATCTCAGCCCAACACCACCCCCAGGGGAATACAAATGGCATATTTCGACTTGATTGTCAATTTACAGATGCAAGAATCATCTTCTTACCCAAATAATGGTCGCGTTAACCGAACTAAAATTAATGACAATTTTTGCGTTTTCAATAGGAATTTCGAATCTTTAAGGCAAAATTCGAACAGAAGATATTATTCAAATTGGAAAAAAATCTGTACCTGTAATGTCCATGTGAAAGGGCTACTTTTGCTGGGTATTAAATTTTGCTCCGAGAGAATAGTGGCAAAATGACCCACTCTCCAGTATACCACTCCAACACATGCGTCGACTTCATGGTTACCTGACTAAAATTTTCGCATATTCGAGAGTTTCATATAGCAACACGCTATTGTTTAATTTTTCAAACTAGTCGGATAAACCCATGACCAGCCCTTGGCGTCTGTAGCTCGAACCAGGTTCCCTTACTGTCAGATTAGTTCTCGTGTCGGCCGTCGAGCGCTAACCATTTATTCGCCCGGCAGAAAGTTTCTTCGGTTTCCCGACTCTCCTAATTTCGCGACGTCAAGGAATACAATTTCTAATATGTAGAGCAAAGTTAAAGTTGTTAAACAAACGCAACGTCACTTAATATGAAAAATACGCCACTGAAAGCAACATTTACCGCCCTAAAGGAGCATCGACTGATAAAATGAGAGTTGGGAATGCTAAAAGCTCTCAAATTTCGGGGACCTAATAACAAATTCCAGCAGAAAGACCAAGGAACAAGAGGACTAAGGTCGACTAAACCATTTAAGTTAGATACGAATTCACTATTTAGGGAAAATGTATAGAGGAATGACTTAGATAAAAATAAACTAATATGGGAAAATCCAGTGGAGCTTGTGGTCCACTCTCAAATAGTTAACTTGGAAGTTGCATTTCGGCAACAAGTATATTTTTGCGTTAGCCATTCGGTAGAAAATGCTTCATGGATACAAGTACCACAAATCCCAGAAGAATAATTTATTTCAAACAGCTACGAGAAACACAAATAACGTTCCTGTAGAGGGAGGCCAGTTCGTGCTTGGAATAGAAGTATTCTTTTCAGATGGTTCAAATTATTTTATATGCAGTTTTTGGAGAATATTTTGTAAAAGGCCGTCATAACGTGCTTCCAAGTCAACGTTCTTGGAGAAATAATTTGAACTGGGACACCTTCACAAAGTAGACGCTTGAAAAGGAAGAAATGATATAGAAAAAGCTCCTTAAAACCTAACCTAAAGGAAAAGAAAACCAATTGAGCAAAATATTAAAATGCACGAAAACACTAGCAATCCCTATCTCTCAATTTTTTTAAGAGTCAAAGTTTCGTCTCCATCATATTCCACATCTCATCTTGTAAATTATGGAGCTCGCAAACTGATAGTATTAAATTTTCTAGGAACGTCTCACAATTTAAAAGGAGTATGGCTGACTTTTTGTCTCCCAATTGTTCTCTCTCCTCAATATGAGAAGACCTAATTATATGACATGATATTTTTACTTGTTCACTATAATCATCAGCTGTTTTTCTGTCTTATAAAATATCTGTTCGTTTGCTTTTTCATTTTTTTATTTATAGGTATTTCAGATTGTAAATTTTTGTCTTAACATTTAGACTATTGATATTGAGACTGTTTTTTATTTACCTCGCTCATTTCATATTTCTCTTTGCTGACTTAAAAGTTGTTTGCTTGTTTTATTTTTTTGTAAGACTTAGTATTTTGTTTTATATTTTCTCCCTCATGAAGTCATGTAAACTGATTTTATGTTTTAAAGGACTTTGTCCCAGGAAAATAAAATTGTTTTCCATTTCAATCTCTATTTCCCTGGTGCGAGGAATTTATTATATCGTTCAACTTTTTTTCTACTCCCGTTGCTTTATTGTTTTACGCTGGAATCCTCCTCCTTCCGCCGATGACGTCTTATATTCTTTGGACTGAATAATTGCTTGTGTATTTTCATACTCGCATTTTTTACCCTCCCCCCCCACTTGCCCCCTGACCCCTCCCATGGGACTTCCAAGCGAGAGTTAAATAAAGTGCTTTCCGTCCGACCCGGTGGGTAAGGGCCTTTGCTGCCTTTTAGAGAAGGGGATGGGGAGAAGAGGGAGGTGGGTTGGCCTTTCATCCCATCACCACCCCCTCCTTCTCCTCGAATACTTCATCCCGTCTTCCCCTACCACTCCCCCTTTGGACACGCCTCCCACCCCCCCCCTGGCCACCGTACCGCACCTGTTGAGTCCTGGCCAAACCCCCGCCCCCCAATTTATTTCCACCCCCAATTTCCTCCTCCTTCTCCAAACTATCACCCTCACTATACTCCCTGAATGGCGGGGGCACATCCCCTCGAAATACTGCTCCTGACCCTTCCTCCCCTTTCCTCCCTTCTTCCTCCCCTCTTCCTCCCCCTCCCTTAATACCCTCACTTTCAATCCCTTCTCCGATTTTTCTCCTCTCCCATTCCGTCCGTCCTACCCTTACCTTTGAACTTTAATTACGTCTCTTTCCCCCCCAGTGGTTCCCTCTGGTGTTATCTCTCGCAGCGATCGGACTTTTCTGCCGGACTCTATATAAGTTGAGGAGTTAATTCATACTGCCCCGAATTCCTCTTCCTTCTGAAGGCTATTACCATAGAGCAAGTATATATATATAGAGTGGCAAAGCAGTGCTAAAAACTGGACATAAATTTTTGAGAGCTTTGGGAAACATTTCTTAGATGCCACCACCTTAGGAGAGGAAGAATTTTGGCTTACGGAGAAGGCCACTTGGAGGCGCTAGTGGTACTCGGTGATTTTGCATCATCATACAGAGGTGGATGTACCATGGCTGTTGTGTGCTTTTAATCGAGTATTAATTGTTTTGTCGTTGCTATGATACATCGGTAAACACTTGACTCCGTGTTTGGTAATCGCGTGTCTTATCATATTGACGTGAACTCGATCCATTATAGACGATGCTCATTGAAGGCAAATTAAAATACATGTTTAATTTGGTCTCAACGACTCAATAAGAATTGTTTCCGTTGCTATAGGTCGATTAGTAAACTTCCAGGCACCGAAATCATCATAAGAACATCATGTGAGTTCTGCGACACTAAATGAAGTGCCCGTGTGCCAAAGCTTGTTATGGCTTGTCGTGCAACTTCGATGCACCTGTTCCATCTATCGGCCAAAGTAATTTTTAAAAACTCATATCCGAATCTCCCTATCTCTTTGCTACTCTATACGTACTTACTCTATGCTATTACACATATTACTACCTATTCCGGGTGCTATTAGTGTGTTTGCATGTGTTTGTGAAGAATTTTCTAATCGAGGCAGAACCATTCGCCAATATGGCTTAAGATCAGATGTCATCTACAAATTTTAGGTTACCGAGATAAGCCACGATATTATCTTTGCGACGATATTCGCAAGTGTGCATAATTGCGGAATTCCACTACACTTATTTCTCAAAAGAGTGGACGCCTCTTTGTATTTCAAGTTGGGCTTTGATCTCGTGGACTGAGGCTCCTAGTGGAAGCTTTGAACTGCTTCAATTCATTATATGTCCAGCAGTCTTGAACAGCGTGCTCCATTAAGTCCCTTAAATTTCCGCAGTAGACGAGGACACTCGGTTGAATAACTTGCTAAACCATTCGACGCGATACTACGGAATCCGGGAGTGAGTCCCGGTCAAGGCAAATGTTTTTCATCCCTGGAATTTCGCGGTTGTCATCTACTCTAGATGATGGTTAATGTAGGAGGCGGGTTTATCTCCTCCCTTCTTCCATCCCTTGCCAGCCAACCTGAATGTCCGAAAACAATGAGTTTAAAGTCTCAAATAACCTCGGATGTCGTATGAGTTGTTTCCTCCGAATCACTGACTGCCGTGGCTCTTGGTACCCCAGGTGGTACTTTGCCTCGCCAACACATTGCCTCGAGATGTCCCGATCTGTTGCATCTGCTTCTTTTCTCCCCAGGCTTCTCAAGTCTCTTCCAACCTGGTTCCGCCATCGTGGTTTGGGTCTTCCTGGTAGTCTCCTACCCTCAGGGTTGTTCATTAAATTTTTTTCGTTATGGAGGTGTCTTCTTTCCTCAGAATATGGCCGGCCCATTTCATTCTTCTACTTTGCACCTCGGCCACAATATCTGGGTTCACATACAGCTGCCTCAGTTCCCTGTTGTGCTTCACCCTCCTTTCTCTATTTTCAAAGGATGCTCCGTAGATTTTCCTTAATATTTTGTTTTCAAAAACTATTTATCTTTTTTCTGTCCGTTTACTTAGCACCCAAATTTCAGAACCATAGAGTAAAACTGGTCATATAATAGTTTTATATATATGTATGGATTTTTGTTTTGTGGGAGAGTAACTTAGAACAACAGTTTGTGGCATGCTGAGAAACTTTTATGTGCTGCATTCAATCTTTGTTGTATTTCTGCATCTTCCTCGTAATTATTGATCAGCGTCACTCCTAAATAGGTGAAGTTGTTTACTTTTTGGAATTTATATACTTCAATCACTATGTGGTTTTGATCATTAATTTGGGTAGTCCAACCACATTCCATAATCTTAGTTTTTGTTTCTTTTATTTTTGAACCCACTTTTCGTGTATGGTTCATAAGGGTTGTGACTAGGACTTTAAGTTATTCCATATTTTGAGCTATAATTGCCACATCGCGTACAAATGCAAGAATATTTATGTTTGTCCCTATTTTAATACCTGCTTCTGGTTTTCTTACTTCTTGTAGCGCTTCGTCTAATGCTAATTTAAACAGCAATGGGGAAAGACCATGGGGTTTCCTCCGAATAATAAAGCAAACTTTTATAAAATGTGAATGCATTCCCTTGTGATAAGAATATTACTTAGCTAAGCTTATGAAAAATGAAGAAAGAAAAATTCTTCGGAAGGTAATAACAGTTCATTGGAATTATCTTCCTGAAAAAATGAAATCATTGAAGGTAAAGGTAGTCCGAGCGAGATAGTTCCCTAATCATAATAGAGACTATATTCGAATAATACGTTTTTATTTCACCAGCTGTAGGATACATTAGTTAAATATTGCATTATTAATGGTTCAATAAAATAGTTTTATGTTACAGAAATGGTAAGTAATTAAATGAAAATATCTAAATAAATCTTTAACTTGACTCATTTTTTCGCGCGGTACGTTTGAAACTCCTTCAAAACAGAAGGTTTTTATCCAAGAACCCAATTCCCAAGAACCTATTCCGGTTACAATATGATTAATGTGAAAAAATGAAAAAAAAATTAATACTTCACGCTGTTAGTTTTTTTACGACACTTAAGTGTAGGAAATGCCTCATTTGTTAAATAAGCTCTCTCTGGAGAGCATACACGTACCATTACCCATGTAAAAGGTATATTTTGGCAAATAACTCGGGAAATAATGTAGTAAGGGGGTTGAATTTTTGGTGTAATTAGAAGGGTTAGATATTATTCTTTAAAATGAGACCAAATTCATTGATTTCGGAGTAAAATTATATTTCGCTCAAACTACCTTAACCACTTGAATTACTGAAAAATAAATACGCGCGACGGCCAAAGTTCGATATTTTTCTCTATGTTGAAATGCATTTATGATGTCGCGTGGGATTGAGAGGCTCGCAGCCTGCGTGACTCTGACTTCTGCGATTTATTTAATTTCCCAAAAGCTTGCGTCCGTGTGTTGCGGTTCCCTTCCCATCCAACTCCCTCTCCGCCTCCCTGTGTCTCCTTTTACTGTAATTGCCAAATTCTACTTAATAGAGGTCACAACACACATCCAGATCTACGACCCCAGCCCCCCCACGACACCCGAGTGCAAGAAAGAGAAACAAGGATCGATGGGTAAACGCAATAGGCATCCCCCCCACCAAAATCCACTATTTGCCGAGCTCACCAGGTTTACGCGTGGGTTACCTTCACTTTTGGAGCTAGATTGATAAACAGAAACTTCTAGCAATGTGCGACAGTAATTATTTATAAATAATCTCATGGGATACTACTATTTTCAATTTAGTCCGAACATATTTTTAAAGTCAGGAATGAGTGGGTAATACATTCGGTAAATAATTCGGTGAATGTGGGTTAGATGCCTTAGCAATGGACATATATGAAAGGAGTGTGCTTCGTTAGTTTGACCATGTTGAGAGAATGAATGAGAGTCGAATTACGAAACATATATGAGAGTGAAATGAATGGTGCGAGAGGTAGAGGTAGGCCGAGAAAGTTATGGTTGAATGTGTTTGAGGAAATTTTTAGGAGGAGGAATATTACGAGTCTTAAAAACAGGAGGGCGTGTATGAAAGTGTATGGGGGTAAAGGAGGCAAAAGAAGTTTGCTAGGATAGGTCAGTATGGAGGAAATAATGGGAGCAGAGTTAGGTGTACAAATGTGTGTTTGTGAGTGAAACTTAGTGACTGTGCCTGCCCCGGAAGGGAACGGCGTGATTGGTATGTATGTATGTATATCTTCAAAGTCAATCATAGTCTTTATAAAGAAATCAGAAAATGTTGTTAGTTAGTTTAGTTAGTTTGTCAGTTAGAGTTAGCAACGAACAAAGGAAATTTTTATAGAAAGCAGAGTGAGATAAGTGTCTAACTGACGTTTCTCAATCTTACATATGGCAATAGAGAAACAAAGAAATATAACATGACTCAACACGAAGCTAGTCACCAATGAAAAAGTTATTACCCATACATGAAAGTAAATGTAAATAGCTTTCTTTGTGTGCATCAGACGACATTAACTTCTGAAGCAGGGGTACCCATTTAGAGAACCTGAAAATCATCGATCATATAATAGAAGAAGAATCTAATGTTTAATATGTTTAGTGTGATATGACCTACAAAGTTGGCAGAGGTGTATCAAATAGAAGAATTTTACGTAGGAAATGAGGAAATAAACGTGAACGAGTATAGGAACTTTAATGGTAAAACGATATCATGAACAACATTTTAAGAAGCAATGGACCTTATCACTCTTCAATTAGGATCAGAATGCTATGTAATGTGACAAATGGACCTGTGATATTGGAACTATAATATTTATGCTCATTGAGAGGCTGCATATAAGGCATTGGTTGGTGGAATAGTTCATTAAACCCGTTGCTATGAGAGTGATGATGAAAAGAAAATGTAATATACATGTCCGGAGAGAGAATATTGCAAAAAAATTATGGATGAAAAACTATCCGGAAAGATGAATGTCGCTGGGGAAAAATGATAAAAGCCAAGTGGGAAAAGCCTGAAAGCCAATTGTTGGAGAGGAAAAGATAAATATCAGGATCGATTTAATGTGAACTGTTGCATTACCGTTCTTTGACGGTGAATAAAGATAATGTAAAGAGACAGACAGTGGGTTCATTTTCTCAGTCGCAACCACCAGTTGTGTGAATTTAAGTAGAAAATCAAGATAGACGACTGCACGGAAAAAATGTGGTGTGCGCATATGCAGTAGGTACTGTTAGATGTGTAAAAAAGATTAACTGATGAATGCAATGAAATCCTGAGAAAAACGCCATGAATCTTTCACCTCATAAGCATATTTAATTTTTTTTAATTTTAGGAATCTGAGGATCACCTAAGTACAGACGCGTCGCCCCAAAGCCTTTGGGGATACACAAAAGTCGAAGAATTTTTTGTGCGAATTTCATTAAAATTTTGCTTTTAATTTTGTGCTAAATCAAGCTTTTCGACTATTTTTACTATTCACCTCCAAATAAATAAATAAATTGAAGTTTTACATGACAATATTTTTATATTGTGTAGGAAAAATATAATATAATTTTACTCCAAAACTTGTGTTCCTCCTCATTTTCTATGGATATGTTGCTAATTATATTATCGAGCCACCTTTTCTTAGTAATGAATAGCCCTGGAAGCAAGATCTTGGTCTTATTTTGAAGCCCTTTAAAGCAGTATTATAAATCAGTAGTCATCGTTAACCATGCAGATGACTCTGTTTTTTATGAGTTTATAAACAACCCAGCCTTAAGCAGGCTAAAGCTGGTAGTGGGGTGGTCGTCTTTGCGAGTGGAGTGGTGAAAGTTTGTACTTCGTTGCCGCCTCGGGATCGCGGGCGGAACCTGTGACTCATCCACTTCTGTTAATTGTCATCGCCGTTAATTGTACGATGCTGGCTCTCTTTCAAAGATGTCCTCCATATTATCCCATCCTTACAATCAGCTTTCACTTCTCTTACCATCATACAATGCTTCATACCCGCTGCCCTATGATTTAAACTCCTAACGTAATGCATTCCTATTTAATAATTTCAACTGATTAAGGCGAGATATCGTGGAAGTTTGTCATATTAAAACAGAAATAACAATTGCACTATTCCACAGTGTATTTATAGCATGCTACTCGTTTCAGCCCACAGAGCTCTGTGGAATAGTGCAATTGTTGTTTCTGTTTTAATATGTCTGTTTAATCTGTTTGCGATTAGATTTTTGGGGAGGCGACCACCAGCTAAGGTCATTTGCACCATAGGGGGGATAGGTAAGGGAGAAAGGGTGGATAGAAACCCGGCGTCGGCATTAGCCTGCTCTTAACGAAAGGCGCCAAGGGGACCACGGTTTAACGTATCATCCGACAGACGAAGTACTGTACTTGAAGCGCCCTCCACAAGACACTAAAGCAGGGATCGTGTTTCCTCTGAAAAACATCCACCACTGCAGGGATTTGAACCCTGGCCGCCCGTATGGTTAGCCAGTTCTCTATTTAACGTGTACTTGTTTTTAACGATGCCTTAAACCATGGAGGAAACTGTGGGATTTGAACACATAATGAGATTCCTTGTGGTGTGAGGGCATCGGAGTTCCCACAATACCCCTCGTCGTCCACGTGAGAGCGCGGCCTGACTCTCCCGCCGATGTCCTTCCACCCCGCCCCCCCGTTTCACCCACCCCCTTTGCGCCTTCCTACGAAATCCCGGAGTGATTGCCGCATACTCGATCGATGGCGCGTTTTTCGGGTCTTGATTTCGTCGGGGTTGGGTGTATGGAGGAGGGTGTGTGAGAGGGGAGGAGGGGGAAAGGGTAGGGACGAGGGAGGGATGGGGAAGTGTGGCGCGCACTGGATTTGGTCGGACGATATCGGGGATATGGAGACGGAAGGGAAAAAGGGAAAGGGGAAGTTTTTCGGGGGATCGCATTATAAACGCATTATATTCTCTTCTTGCGTGAGTTGCACACCAATTGGCTCCTTTGTGCACCGGAATAAAAGGCACCCTCGCAATCAATACAAAATCCAGCTTTCCTTCTCTCTCCGCCACCTGCGTAGATATTGCCTCCCCCATCCCTCCCCAAATTCACCCCTTCCTCTATGGGGTGTCTGAAAAGAAATGAGAATTCCGAGAGAGGGCTTGACGATCGAGGTTTTCATCCATACAGTATATCGGCTCTCTTTTATTTCCGTCGAATCGATCCGCTGTGTTTGGTTTATCTCTTTCGCACATGACTCTACGCGCTCGAATGACTGTGAGTGATATCCTCCAGCATTCCGCGTTCATGTGGGAGGAACATAAAAATGAGGACGGCTGAATGCAAAATTTTTATCAATGTATCCATGTGGAATATATTGGTATTTATCAATGTACTTGTAGAAATTACTCAAGAAAAAAATTAAAATATTTTAAATGATATATTCTAACAATTTATTGGATGGTGATTTATGAATGAAACTGACAATGAAGAACTCGGATGAAAAATTCATCGGATTAAAAAGTCAAAGAGAGATGCTACTTCGCTCTGGTTAGGCCACGCATCGAATAAACCGCGAGCATTTTGGACCCTGGTCATAAAGATTTAACCAAAATAATTAACAAAATACAAAGAAAAGCTGCACGCTTCGTTAAAAACTGAAACTTCGTTAAAAACTGCTACGAGCGTACATATAGTGCCTCACAAATTTTAGAGGGATTAAGGTGGGAGCCCCTAGAGACTCGGAGGCTACACGCTAGGCTAAGGATGCTTGATAAATTCAGAACTGATATTTTTCAGAGCGACAGAGTGAATATTATCATGACGCCTCACTACATCTCTAGGTCTGACAGATTCGATAAAGTAATAGAAATACTCTGTCGAACAGATAGGTACAAAAACTCGTCCTTTCCGCGAACAGTAGGTGACCACAATTAAAATCGAGCTCCACTAAATACACTCCTATAATTCATGTCCCCATTTCATCTCCAAAAATCGTACACCTTTACACGGCTGGTGACCTAACACCCCCTGCCACAGGCCCAAGCGGCGGCTTGCGGGTATTATATAGATAAAAATAAATGCTAAATCACATTTACTCATTACCTTCTTCAAATTTCAAAATAAATATTTTTGTTTTATATCAAGTTTATAAATATTCTGTTACCTACATTTCTTGCGTACGAATGCAAAGCTTGTCGCCATCATCATCATTATTGCGAGTGTTCTACAACTATCGTCCGTTCTCGCTTCCCAACATTCATTTATCTCTGTTAAGCCAGTCTTTTTCTTGCAGTTTTTGCACTATCATTGCTTCAATAACTCTTTCCCTCCCAGATCTCGCTGGTCGTCTTCATTTTCTGCTTTCCTTAGAGTCCATCGTCAAACATGTTTAGGGCTTCTAGAACCTTCTATTCTTATCAGGTGACCATCCCGCATTAAACGGTTACTTTCTGCGGTATCAATTATTGCTTTGTGAACCACTATAAGATTTCGTACATTCAGTTTGCTGCAGACATGATCAATTCTGGATATGCCACCGTTTCTCCTCCAGAAATGCATATCTAGAGCTAGTATTCGCTTCCTGTTTCGTTCACTTTCTTCTCTTGTTTACGCATCGTTTGCAATTGTATTTTCCAGTATTGAAAGATAAATCTTTTTTTGGTTCTATTCATGATTTTTTAATTCAAAAGAACCAAGTTACATTGTCGTATTATACTTTTATTCAGACCAGTCTTGTTATTTACGTCATCAACGCTTTGACCGCTCGTCGATAAAGTGACTCCTAGTTGATTAAAAGCTTCACATTTCTGGATCTTTCCTTGCTCGATATTGAAAACTTCTATTTTTTTATCTGGCATTTTCAGTTATTCTTTTTTATTATATCCAAGTTTAGTTTCCGGGAATGTAAATTTTGTATATGACCACTAATTTTGTGAAAATTTTATAAACGTTTTAAGATTTTACTGAATTATATGTGAAGAATTCGACATGAATATTTTAAGTATTATTTCAAAACTCAACCTTGAGGGATTCATAGGCAAAAGTGACTTGATTTCATTCTTTTGAAGGGAAAGACCGTTAAAATTATAATTTAGACGGCCATTTTTAGTTTTAGTGGCGAATATTACTAATAAGTTTACTGTCGGTTGTGAAAAACACGAACAAGTCCAAGACGTTTTCAGTCATCCTTGGCGTGACTTTAGGTCTTAAACAAAAACAAAAGTTGTAGACTTTTAGGACCAATCGACCAAATTTTGGGAATGATCTTGTCGAAGCTCACGACCCTGACCCCAGCCATAAATTAGATTCAAATATTTGTTGGTCAAATCCCGGTCATTTATTGTGTAGTACCATGGCAGTTGGATGAGATGTCAGACCATTGACTTTGTAATGTCTTTTGTCTTAATAGGCCAATGCCAAAATTATTTCCTTATAGTTTTTTATCCATTTTTCAATTAAATACACTCACAACTTCTTTTCCAAACGGTCCCGAACAGTGCTCATGACTTCCGTTACTGATCATCTTCCACAAATGGCCAGCCAACTTATCAACCGATGATAGGGTTCTTCTATTTCCAACACATTCAATTCTCCCTTATTATCTTTTGATAGGGTTTTTAACGTACTTTTCCGATAATTCTTAATTCCTTACTGTCTTAAAGTCTTCCCTTGACGTCCTCCAATATAGTTTCCCGTATGTGATGATTTTCAGTGTTCAATGTTCCTGGGGGAGTGCTTTATTCTTTTAGATCTTCTCTCTATCTTGGTTTTGCATTTATTTTTCTATACACCTTCTCATATCTTATTTTATCCCTGCTTTTTCTCTACAACACCCACCTATCTCTAGCCCTAAATTTTGAATTTTAATCATCAATTCTTTCTCAGATACAGTCTTTTCTCTGGTCTCAATTTTCAAGCCATTTTCGTCTCTAAGATGCATTAAACATTGATTCCTCGCGAGTGATTTCGGGTACTATTTTCTGGTTAATGATCACATTTTCATTGAACATAGTAAGTGTTTACTCACCGTAAATAGCTTTTGGCTTGGACTGCTATTACACTTTTGATATTTATCGAGATATTTCCTCTGCATATATTGTTGCCGCCTACGAAATGTTCAGAGTTGTACATTCTCTCATTATATCTGCACGTGTCAAGGCCTTCGCAACTCGAATACAGGGATTTGAGATTTGTCATTCTATGCTTTCATATTCTGCGTTCTAATACTATTCCCATGACACTTTGGGATGTTGACTGTTTCTCTCACAGAACCATAGGGCTAAAATGTTATCTGCGAAAGAGAGACTTAAACATACCTTTTATATTTGTCTTTATGCAATTAATCAATAACTCTCTCTCTCTTATTTCCACCTCTGGGAATGATTGAAGATTGCTCATTAGAGCCTGCATTTTACCCTGGTAACCTTTATCTTAGTAAAATTTTTATTTTATAGTTTTTATCCACTCCTAACTCCAAGCATGGTTACAATTGTCTCTGTGGAATTAATGAATGATTATTCAGACAAGTTTTTTAAGTAGAAACATTATTTTGATCTTCTCAATTTTATCCAACTCTTTTCTTTAAATCCTTAAAGTCAACCTGCATGGCTTGTGTTCTTGTATTATTATATCATTCTAAAATCTTTAGTTACAGTCTACTTTGCATCCATATTGGTTATCCATCATGTGTTCATCTTTTTTTACCTATATACTTTATATTATGAGTTAATATTTGAGATGCATCTGACTACCAACTCAATTCTTTAATATCAAGAACGCATCTCATTTCTCGTTTTATTCGGAATTGCTACCGTTAATACATTTCTGGAAGTCCTTGTGTGATATCACTATTTAGTACCAGCCTTTGACAGCATCGTATAACTCGTCTGCAGCTTTATGCGTTTAACGTCAACACAGTATGCCACGGATTTTGGCTACTTAAGTGTAATTTCGCGCGGAAGGGTGAATTTACTTTCTTCGCTAAGTCTTGACAGAAACTTTTGCCACTGAAAGCTTTAAGCCTTGATGAAACCATTTAACTTCTTTAGCTCGTACCTTTTAAGTATTTAACGAATTGCTTAAGCCAGAGTTGTAGGTCATTTTTTCCCACTAGCTATTAGAATGTAAATAAAACGCGAGTATGTGGTGCAAAAATAAGCAAGGGTATTTGGGCTTAAAAATCTTAATTTATAATTCAGTAAAAGAGTCTAAATTAAACCTACATATTCGCTTTCAAATACATGGTTTAATCAAAGTCCCACAATCATGTTTTTTACTGTTCCAAATTGTTTATAGTCGGAGTTTTACTCCACAATAGAAGAGAGTCCAAGTGTGGGGTCTTGTTGAATTGCATTCGGTGAGTTAGATTGTCTTCACGTCCATTTCTGTTAAAATTATCTTTTTTATCAAAAGAGTAGATGTTAGATTTATTAAAATCGGTCGCTACCGTCAATTACCTGAAGAAATGAAACTCCCTTATTTTTATGGTGAACGCAGTATGTTTTAGACAAAGGAAGACGATTGATCAGCTGTAAAGTAAATATTGAGTCACCAAGGAGCCCTAAACCTACTTTTTTATGGCGTTTTAGATATCTTTGTATGTTTATTTCTGTCTATTTAGCAAATTACGTATCTAATAGAGCCCTCATGAAGCGTTTTATTGCCTTTAAGTACGTACTGCTACACTTTAAGTATTTTATAGACCCTTGAAATATTTTGCGAATTGAAGTGTTGCGTAATAAACCCTTTTTAAAAAATAAGTGACACATATCGTCACCCCAATTCTTTCCTCAATTATATCCTTTTATGATAGGTATGGTTTCTATTGCACCATATCATGGATTTGATTTTCTACAATTTTAATAATACGGTCACTATTTCCAAAACTTGTACCCGAACCTGCGCGTAGGTTATTCAGGAATTCGGTTGAGCTATCTTTATGTCTTTTTGTTTGCAGTCTTTAATGGAAGTAATGCCTACCTATTTTCATTGTGCGTCGTGCAGATTTATTTCCGCATATACTGCCTGCTACTTGCAAGAGGAACACCAAAGAGTGTGGTTCTAACTGTATGATCCTTATGCCACAAATGAATAACTGAGGCCTTCAACGCATATCTTTGGTAGTAGAGGGGATAACCTATTTTTTCATCTTGAAAGACCACTGTTAATTTTTTTGCCGTCAGCTTTGCTTGGCGTTCACTTTTGATTGGTACCGTTCATGTAACGTTCCTACAAGTGCGTCTTAATGCGATCAACATCTGACTGCGGGGTTCTCGCTGTGCATTCGTTTATTTTCTTTGAATGGGTCATCCATCATCCGGACGGGACGTATTGAATGACCGGCGCCACTGGCGTGAGACCTCCATTGGCTCTATCCTTTCATTGACGAACCCGAAAACCCTTTCTAACTCGAAGTGAAAATAAGAAGAAAAAAAAGCCTCCCAGTTCTCTCTCGAAAGAGAGCCCTTACCCCTGAGAACGATTCTTTCCCCACAATTTATATTTCAAAAAACATAAAAAAGATATTCGACTCTGCGAGTCAAAAACCTTTACCTCTCAAACTCCCCTCCTCATCGCTATGTCACTATCTTCCATTTCCCTTCCTCCTTCCTCTTCACCTCCACACCCTCTGGACACGCCCCTCCGGGCACTTCCCGGAATACTATCACATCTTTTTTCACACTTAAATGCTTTAGCGTTTTATTGGGCGAGAGGAGATTCAAATTGGGTCCCGTGGTGGAGACGGGGTTCCATTTTTCCGCTCCCGAAATCAATTTCCCGGTGTGTCAAATAAGGGCAAGGTGATTGCGAAAGCGTTTCTACGCGAGTATGGTTAAAATCTAGTGGAAGGATCTCTGTATAAATGTGAAAGTAAACATCTCTCTTTGATTGCGGAGAGAACTGCGTGATAAAATCGTACTTTATGAGACGAGAGAAAATATGGGATGTGTGAGGAGTGACAGCTAGGCGTGCATTCGTCTACATATTACCTCAAGCTAGCCACCTTAAGGGTGTGTGGAGAGAGGAATACTATCCGACTTCGCACAATTGATGAGGAAGAAATTTAGCAACGAAATGTTATATGCTATTGCATGAAATTTGCACTTTGTGGGGACACTATTTGAGTTTTTTTTAAAGAATATTAGTGTGGTTTTAGGTCCGGGAGAAGTACCATTGATCAGATATTCATAGTAAGGCAGAAAATGGAGAAGTGCTACGAATATGACGTTATTCTACGTATCCTATTTATTGACTTTCAACAAGCTTTTGACAGTGTGAATAGGATAGAAATGCTAAATGCTATGAGAGGTTATGGTATCCCAGAAAAATTGATCAGTTTGGTTTCATTGACATTGAAATAATCACAATGTAAAGCTTATATTGGAGATAGAGTAAGTGGAGCATTCGAGATGACCTCAGGAGTAAGACAAGAGGATGCACTCTCAGCTGTCTTATTAAACCTAGCTTTACATAATGCAATGAAAGAATTGAAATTAAGAGGAACATTTGTGCATTAATCCAAACAAGGATTTTCATATGCAGACGACAATAGCACGAAACCTGACTGATCTTGAGGAAATGTTTAATACTTAAAAGACACTGGTAAAAGATGGGGATCAATGAAGAGAAGACCAAATACATGAAAATATCATCTTCACAGGCCAACCGTGACCTGCAAAACATAAGAATTGGGAGTCATGAATTTAAGGGGATCAAGGAATTTACTTACCCGAGAGTCATATAAAATAATGAAGTGTCTGATGAGATCTACCATAGAGTAATAGAAGGCAACATAGCTTATTTTACAAATTTATCTCTCCTCAAATCAACTTTGCTGTCAAGGAACACAAAAGTGAAGATTTATAAAACCCGGATAAGACCAGTAGTAACTTATTGGCCTGAGACGTGGACTTTATCAAAATACGATGAAAAAATCCTTAGGAAATTTGAAAGAAAGATCAGAAGGAGGATCTATGGCCCAATTAAAGAAGAAGAGAGATGGAGGATTAGGATGAACATGGAGATAAATGATATTCCAGAAGAGAAGGACATAGATTCCAAAGCACTACGGCTGGCATGGTTGGGTCATGTAGAGAGAATGGGAATCGAAAGAATGCCAAAATTACTTCTTAATAGCAAGATGGAAGGGGCCAGGACGAGAGGTAGACTGCGGTAGAGATGACTACAGGATGCGGAAGAAGACTTGAAGGCAATGGAAGTCACGAGCTGGAGAGAGAAAGCAAGAAGAAGAACTGAATGGAGGAACACTGTAGAGGAAGCCAAGGCCCACACCAGGCTGTAGACTTGTGAATGATGATAATGATATCTGAGTTTTTTTGGAGATCGGTGGGTTATATCAATTTCAACACTGTGGATAATCGACAAATGACCATTGAGACTATGTAGGCAGTAACTTTACACAGAGTAATGGATGACAAATATTACCATGAACATATTTAATGAAATGCAAATTTCATGAGTCCGCACATAGGCGCTTGACATGCGCACTCAATGCATTGTATTTTCAAAAAAATGCTTGTTTACGCATATATTTGTATGAGTTCTCGCTTATAGATTTTGCAAATGGTCATTATGAAGTAACAACTAATTTAGTTCTTTCTAATTAATTTTGATTTTCACGAAATTGGTCTCGAACTGAATCTTCTTAAGTTGGAGAATTACTTTATCCAACTGATTTTTTTATTCACAAAGGAAACCATAGACATGAAAAATCTAATTGCGTAGCTTTCAATTTATTAAATATTGTCATTAATGGTTAATGAGTTCCATTCAGTCACCCTGAGAAGTGTTGAGATGAATAAATCTTTAGGGAAGTTCACAAAAAAATCGCTTTTGGTTACGGGAGCTACGATGTTGAAGAAAAATGGGTATTTAGACCAAAATCTTACTTGAAGGAAGGTAGAAATTGAGATCAACTTTAGAATGAGATATTTTGAGGTATAAAAAGTGATTATCGATGAAAAGTTTTACCTTGCATAACAGTCAAACCTGTTCATAAGAAATTTTTATTTGTGAAGTCCGTGTAAAACATCTAGTCAGGTCCTTTCCTTAACGATTTTTTAGGGGATAAGATGTTGTAGAATTCATATCAGGGTCTGCCTAAAAGTTGAACTTCATTCATTTAATACAATGTGTTGATAGTTTCAATTTGGATATCTATCAAAATTTATGGCACATTTCGTATGATTGCATTTACCTTTACGGAAATAAGTATTGCGTAACCAAAATTTGAATTTAACAAGAAATATTTTAAATAAATTTGTAGAATAAATGTTGAGCAACAAAATAATAGGTAATGCATCATTATGTCTATCTCTTTCTTAAAACGAATTCAACTATTCAGTTATCCGAATTGGATTTTTTACAATTTTTTTTTACCTTTCATGAATTTTAGTTCGAAGAATTACCATACTCGTTGGCTCTGCCGATGAAAAGAAAGTAATTTAGTCTGTTCATACATGTGTGGTTGTACACTCTGTTTATAGCCGGTTAACTATTTGTAATTAATCTCAGTGCGTACTAGTTAAACCTTACCTGCGTATCCTGTAGCAATTGAGTTTCAATCTCAGAGTTTGACTTGGGACTTGTAGACTATCCTTCAGTATAGTCTATAAATGCTGGTGTGTATTGCGTATCACCGCAATCCACGGCGTGCTTGGTGTTGCGCGTCACATAAACCGTAGGATGAATATAATCTTGTTAGGAATCATGTTAATTGCTTGTATATGTCCAATTGCTTCTTAATTTCCCTCGGAATCAACGTTATTATTGAATATTTGGAGCATAAGTTGTGTCTTAAATTCTCATTTCTGCTACATTTGAATTTTAGTTTTCTGAAAATTAGTTTTACGGGCATGAATGTGGGAGATTTTGTTCGTTAAAGCTAATTTCTATTCATGGTATACCATTGAAGAAATAACTTCCGACCTTGCTATCTAATATATTTGAGTTATTAATTTGTGGTTGTCTCAGTTTCCCAATAATACTCTGAAAGTTATTTGACCGAAACACCGTTGCCAGCTTCGCTGACGATAGGGTAAAGGTGTCTTTTTCTAACCTGAGTTTGAATCTTGTGTGGCCGGTTTGTGACCATAATCTACCTCTACATAATACCCCGCGAGCCGCCGCATTGGCATGTGGCCGGGGATGTTAGGTCACCAGCCGTGTAAAGGTGTAAGTTTTTTTGGAGATGAAATCGTGACATCTATTATAAGAGTGTATTTAGTGGAGCTCAATTTTTATTGTGGTCGCTTATTGTTCGCGGAAAGAACGAGTTTTTGTACCTATCTGTTCGGCAGTGTATCTTTCTGATTTTATCGCATCTGTCAGACCTAGAGATATAGTGAGGAGTCATGATAATGTTCTCTATGTCGCTCTGAAAAATATCAGGTCTGAATTTATCAAGGAACCTAAGCCTAGCTTGTAGCCTCCGAGTCTCTATGGGCTCCCATCTTAATCCCTATAAAAGTTGTGATACACTATATGTACGCTCGAGCAGCTTTTAATGAAGCACGATATATTCCTTTGTATTTTACTAATTTTTTTGGCTAGATCTATTTGACCAGGGTTCCAAATTCTCGCAGTGTAATGTTTAGTGTCTATGAGCAAACTGGTCTTGGCCCCCTTTTAAAACTCCAAGACGACTTAACATTACTCTCATGCACCATTCTAGCTTTAAATTAGCTGAACTTTTACCTCCCTTTGTAAAGTAGCAAATATTCTCCGTTGTGTGTACATTTGTAGAATAGTTTTAGCTACAGCGTACCCGAGGCTAATTTTGAACAGCATGCTTTAGTTGGAAACATACTCCCAACTTGTTGGTTATGTCTCACTAATGGATTCATGAACTGAAAACATTATGCAAAACTTGTTGGTTATGTCTCACTAATGGATTCATGAACTGAAACATTATGAACATTGCCTCGGAAAATCCTGTGCTCAGTCTTCATGATATCACTATAAACTTTGCAGTTGATTCCTTCTACCTGCTCTCGAAGAATGAGGTTGTATCTGCACAGCGCTCCCTGAACCGGTTATTTCACTGACCTACAGCAATTTGAAAGCTTCTGTCCCTTATGTCCGTGTGTAATGCAGATTTTAGCCGCAGTTGCCGATGAAGCAGTGATTTTATCTTGATCTCCGAGCATTTCTGTGCTGCCACGTTAGAGTAAACAGCATATGTAGACGTTATACAGCTTTTTCTATCATCTTAGACTTAAATTATCTTATTTTTTCCTCTATTTTCCTTCATGGTGCTTTTTATCGTTCCTTAGGATTGTTTATTTTATTGCTAAATTAATTCAATCATCTCAAACTCTAGTATACTGGTGTTTTAGTGGTCCTTTTTTAATACTCTTGGGTTTATTCATTTTAATCATTTAAGTGTGTCTTTTGGCAACATATGAAGATTATAAAAGTGAATCAACTCCCTTGCTTGCAAGCACTAGCAGTGTTCAATATATTCACGACATAAAGTGTACTAATTTGAAAAATGCAATATCATCAAATTTGGAGAGACGTCAGAAGCTTTATTCAAGAAATTCCTAACAACAACAAAAAACAAGAGCACCGAAGTGTTATGGAGATATTTTTTGGAATTTCGTCGTAAAGGGGTCGATGAAGATATTCGACAAAAATTAAAACCTGAGTGTAAAGAGCATCGATGGCAAAACCACGAAATACGGTGGGACCACAGGAGAGGGAGGCAACTTCACAAATTATACAAAACTTTTCTCTAGCACTAGCTGTGCCCGGCATGCGTTGCATTGCCTCTTTTTCTTTCTTAGCAGGCACACATATAAAAAGTACACACTCAACAAATTCAATAGTTTCAGCCTTAAATTTGTAAACTAAACCGGTCGTGCAATAAATATTCTGAGTAGAACTTACAAAGTATGCTGCTTCCTGAACATGAAAAAAGTACACACATTGGCATGTACAAAATTCCTCCAATTGCCTACTTAAATTTGAAAAATAAAATACTCCATCTTGAATTCCCCACTGATTATTATACTTTTCATGGTTTGACCCACAAATCTTTTCCGGAATAAAAATTGGTCCCTAAACGACTTTTAGACTCAGTCCAATGAATTCCTCGTACCTACACAGAAATTTGTAACGTACAAATGATGCCATGAATTTCCATTCCATGCCTATGCTGGGGCTTCCAAGTTAATAAAATATTATTTTGCTGAAGCGGTACAAACATTAAAGATTTTCGAGCTAAAATGTACAATTTTAGGAAAAAGCGAAGGATATACGAAAATCGAATGCAATAATTTAAAATAATCAGACAAATAGACCACTGCACCAAAATATATTTTACGCAAAAATAAATTACGTACCTTTTAAAACAAATAATGTCTCACTAATATGATTCTGATGCACGTGATTGAGCAACTCGTAAACGATCTGCTTCGCTTGCTTGATTGCCGCTCCTCGCTTTTTTGCGAAGCTCGCGTGCCAACACTAATTTTTTGAAACGACTGGCGCTCCACCTAATGTAAAATGGATTTAATAATTCAGAAACCTTCAGGGGCGAGCGCGCAACAATTCAATGGTTTCTCAATTTCTATTGGTTAAAATAAGAACATCTCTCATTGGTTAAAATAAAGATCGTATTTGAAAAATTAGGTTTGGATTATTAGCTTACCCGTCGGGTGTTGTTGCACGAAAAGTATTCGAAAGATTAAGAGGGCCTTGGGGGGGAGGGGGGGTGGCGGCGATAATTAAGAAATTTTTATACCTTCAACCTTCGAAACCTTCGCAAGAGTGTACTCAACAACTTCTTAAAGTTTCTTGGCGATTCGTTAGTTAAGATTTGATTTGATGTTTATTTTTGTTTGTTTATTTGGTAGTCAAGGAAAATGCGTAAAAAAATCGATTGAAAAAGAGAGAAAATTCATTCTTTCGGGCATGATACCACTAATTTTAGTAGTATCATGCTTTCGGGTATGCAATAAAATGAATTTCAACTCTATATCTTTAGTTAAAGTTGTTTTAAAAAACGAAATAATTAACCGATGCACAAATTCCAATGCTTAGAATTCCTAATCGGCTCAACTAAGCAATATGAATTCCAACAGCAATAACCGAAATCTGGTTGTCAAGCGAATATGGTACTGTTGATTTCACTGAAAAATATGTGTTTCTGCAGCTAAAAACGCAATTTTCAGTCAATTACGAAGTGAAAAGGATAATTAATTGACAGAATTAAAAACTTCATTCATTCAGACATTTAATTAAAAAATTCCAACTCTCTATCTTGAGCGGAAATAATTTAAAAAAGTAAAAAATGAAACCACTGCACAAAACCCGATACGTACCGCGAACCATCTAAGGGCCCTGAGACTCCCACCTAAGAGGGCCATGGGACTTTTATGGGCCCTGAGATCATTTTAAAGTAGCCTATAACTTTCCTCCTGCCTTGAACTATTACTCGGAAAATTTCAGCACGATAGGATTAAAACTGAGGTTAGGAGTATTAGCTTACCCGTCGGGCGTTGTTGCGCGAAAAGTATTCGAAAGATTAAGAGGGCCTTGGGGGGAGGGGGAGCGATAATTAAAAACATTTTATACCATAAACCTTTGCAAGAGTGTACTCAACCACTTTCCAAAGTTTCTTGGCGATCGGATCAACGGTGTAGTAATGCATACAGGACACACAGACATACATTCGTTTTTATGTATATAGATTTGGAACACAACAATAGAACTTGCAGCGAGTAAAATAAATGTTGTTCAACGGTCAAAAAGGAATAAAATAATGCGTTCTACTCTATAAAACTAAGAAAAAATCCTATATAGAATTTTAGATGAAACCCCAAGTCGTACAAGTCTTACACGAGAGAGATCTAGGGTAAATCTTCGACAGTAGTCTTTGTTGGACTCAAACGGCAAAGCAGTCATTCGCAGCATTGCAAAAAGCTAACTAATTAAACCACTACTTTGAAAGAGTATACACTAAGGATGACACAATGCAATTTTTAGACATTCCTCTCTCTAACGACCCGAAGTCAGATATATTAATTAAATATGATAAGTAAACGATTGCATTCATTTGAAGGTAACAAGTTTCAAGGTCTAGAGGGAATACCTGCACGAGTGCTGAAGGAGTAAGCCCCACAGATTGCACCATTCCAAGAAATCATCTTTGACAAATCATTATCCGAAGACAAGATATCCCAAGACAGGAAAATAGTCCACGTCACACCAATGTATAAAAAGGAAAGAGAAATGACCCAAGAAATTACCGGCCTATATCGTTAATATTGCTTTTATGCAAGATTCTCGTACGCATTTTCATTAGCAATATCATGATCTTCCTGGATATTTGACACTTTTTATATGGCAGCACTGCTCCCGCAAGGATAGATCATGTGAAATATAGCTTACGTTCTTCCTTTACAACATCCAAAAATCACGTGAATCGGAAAAACAATTCCTTGATTTCAAAGAAAGCATTTGACAAGCTACCTAAAATAACTGACATAAACATGGTTATCATGCGGAGTAAATGAAATAATAATGAATTGGATACTGGACTCTCTCAGCGATCCCTAACAAATAGTGGTCATTGATGGTATAAGCTCTGATATGGTTGGAGTCACAGTCTGTATTCCACTAGGAAGCGTGATTGGTTCTCGTTTTTCATTCTAATATAAATAAACTAGGTTCTCGTGCAAGAAGTATTCTAAGATAATTTGCAAACGATATGGTCATCAACCGGGAAATTAGCGAAGACTCGAACTCAGAAGTTCTATCATCGGAACATAGTAACGTTCGTTCGTGATGCCGGGAGTGGAGGCTGGAGTTTAATCTTTACTCTCATCACTTGGCTTTAAGTATATGTTACCGGAAACTTTTACGCTGTCCAGGCTACCTGAAGTTACTTCTTTGTGATTTTTGCCTACTTTTTTGTTTAATCAAACTGCTCTTTGTCTGGTCACAAAGGGAAACCCCAGGATAATACGCTCTAGAGATGACCTTGGCTTGAGAAAACGAAAAAGAATATCGTTTGATTTTTTTATTTTTATATATTGGTTTATGATATTTTTGATATTTTGTCATACCCAATAATTTACCCTTTCTTTACCCTACAAGCTTAAATAAGTGCAATATTCAGATTGCTGATTCTGAGATTAAATTTGTTTACATACGCCACTCTCTGCATAAATGTAGCAGCAAGGAGGAAATTCTTTAATTCGCCTCTCCTCATACATTTCAGCTGTTTTCCAGAGGAAGTTACCATGTGCAACGAATGAGAATTATCTGCTTTGAGAATATCACAGAGGTTGTTGGGCAATCTTTCCGTGAGCTGAATAACTGGCTAGGAAGTGGCTTGGTTAAGATTACTTCCGTGAATCATGACTCTAATTAAACATTGCCTTGATGCCGTGCCAGTGAAGATCAAAATGAGGCAAGCGACGAGTATTCGTTTTGACATGAGTTAAATCTTCAAGCTACATACAAAAACTATGCAAATTAGAGAATTCACTCTTCAGCCATTTCTTCATATTAAATTTTATTTGGCTAGATATACGAAGCGTCTCTCATCCATTGGCTTTGAAATAGAAATCCAAGGAAAGCGCAAAGTGCTCGTAATGTACAACTGCTTCTCTCTAGCACGAAAATTGTTATTTGCAACAACGTCACAATGTTGAAGTCCTCTCAAGAATGACGCACAAACAAACTAAATATACTTTCACCAAAAAAAATATACAGTAGATTGAAATGCGATCGTCGCGCGATATCAAAATATTCACTGTCTTCGTCAAACACCGACATTTGTTTCCTGCTTTAACATTTGACACTCTTGTACCATATAGAGACCTTTGGGAATTAGAGGATAAAATATTAGCTCTTATTAAGTGGCATTGAAAATAAATGACAATTTATTGTGTTTACACCTCAGTAAGGTCAGGAAAAAGTTCTGGGAAACATGATCCTACCTTTTACCAACCAGTAGCTATTAGCTTGTCGAATTAAAGACCAATCTTGCCCACGGTCATCGCCATATGCTGGCTTTGCCTGGAAATGTGGAATAGCGTTAACAATGCTCATATGTAGATCTTCGTTGCTAATCAGTAAAAATAACCCTTTAACTAAAAGAATTTTAAGACGATGTTAGCTGCTTCCACTAATTTCTAGAGAAGAGGATAAAAATGTTCCTATCAAATGAGTCGGACTACTTTTTTTCATTTTTCTTTCATTTTTTTATTCAACGAATCAGATGAATTTAATTTCAACCAGCACTATGAGAAGTGTTTTCATTAATGAGATATTACCTGAAATATTCTAGCCGATGAGTAATTGATATTTTGTCGTACTTCTTCTCGCTTAATGAGGTAAATGAATTCAAATTTCAGCCTTAATGAACATTTACAATATTGTTTTATTCGTCTGGTCAGGTGGAGAAGTTACGTTAATATTCATGCTCTTATACACTTACATAGTGGCAACTTTTCAAGAACAGACTAAATGGAAACTGGTTGAGGCTTTATATTTATTCCTTCTCCACCTCCAAAAGCAATGCAAAAGACCTATTATTTATATTCTAGGCTGTCTCATCCATAGAAGATCGTCGTTTTTTACAAAAACCTTCCCCTTTAACTCCTCCTTCTTCCTCTTGAGGCAGAACAAAGGTCTTCTGACATTAGCTCCCGTGTCTAATTTCTCGGTTGATGTAGTATTCGAATTGCTTTTCATGAAGCCTTTTTCCCTCTTCGAGGAGAATAATGAAAGAATGAGAATCAAACCACCGTGACCTTGGGCGTCTTCCCTTTTCCCCACCCATCCAATTCTTGCTTGCATATCTCTAACTCAGGGTTCTCTCTCGGGTGTGTGGAGGAGGGTGCTCGGATCATCACCCGCTTCGTCGCCCATTAATCTCTTCCGAAAAAATGGAACGCTCCGCTTCCTGCGTCCTCGAGAAAACCTCCGCACTCTCCGGCCTCCAAAATCGCCATCACTTCCATCTCTCTACCAGGCGACGATGTATTTCATATCTGCTTCGCTCGTGCATCTCGAACAAAATTGCAGTCCCCTTTCTACGTTATTCCTTTGAGTTGCCTCGTGTCCCTCAAATCGTATCACGTTCCGCGGTTATCCGCAGCAAGCAGCAGCAATATTCATTTCCCTCGAAGATGTTTTAGTGCCACACGCAAGGCGTTATCCTAGCAAGTTCCGGAGATAACCGTCAAGGCCTTACTCATTCATACGTGTCATGCTTGCGAAGGTCTCCCAAAAGAATCGTGGAGTGCGCCGTCAAACCTTGTACGATCCCATTTGTTGAGCCAATCCCTCTTGCTTACGCTGCTTAAGTTCCCTCATGCGGATATGTGACTACGTGATCCATCTTATTCCTGCAGAGATTCATTTTATGAGCCTTCCCACTCAAGCCATTTCGCGTGTATGACTACACACCATAGGTGTCCAACTAGTTGTCATTGTCAAAAGATGTTTTGTGGTATCTATGTGATAACTTCTTGAAGTTTATCCATTCAACGCTCGGGTTTATTGATGTTGGGCAAGAGATAGGTTAATTAAATAGTATTGTGTTTCTTTAAGCGATATCATTGTGTTTTTTTGTGATGAAGAATCGAAATTATAAAATTAAACGTGCATATCTTCTTAACCGAGAAATGTGACGTCGATGTAAAAATTAGATAGGACTATAGTGGAGAACGTAAAACACTCTTCTCTGCTAGGTGGTACGTTGAAGAAAGATGGGCATATCATTTAGGAAATTGGATGTGGAAATCAGCATTGACGTCAGTAGAAAATGTGTTGCGCAACAGAAGTGTTACCACTAGCAAAAGTGAGGATGTTAACAAAACGGGAGTTGAGGATTTTAAAAAGTGCTAGTGATAGCTGTCATTTATTGAAAGCCAGAGAACGTTGTCAAGATTTTAAAGTGTATGTTGCCTCATCAAACCTCTAGTATTTCTGTCTTCATCTCCGTGGAGATCCTACTCGTTGTCACCCGCTCCATAAAACGTATTCTCTTTCTTCCCCTTCCCCGCTTGCCCAACATCCTTCCCGTTATCATAGCCTATGATCAACCCATCAAAAATCATCACCCCTCCCAGCTTCCTTCCCTACCTCCATCTTTTCTCATCCAAAACCTTACTTTACTCACCCACTATACCAAGAACTTCCTCGTTTGTCGTTCTTTCCGTCCACTGCTCCCTCTCCCGCTTCCTTTACACCCATGTCTGGAAAACCTGCAGTCTATTCTCGTCCTCCTTTCTTATAACCCTTGATTCTGCCCCATTCATCGCTACACTTCATATTAATCTCATCACCAGCTCCTTCTTTGTATCCCTTTGCAAGATTCCGGTCAATTGCTTCCTTTAGTATTTGGAGGTAAAACTAATGCACTCGGATCAGTGCATTAGTTTTACCTCTTTGAAAGCCTCATCGCCTAAGCCTATTGCGGTTCTTATGATTGTAGAAAGTTCGTTCTTTCTCTTACAAGATTTTCTGAATTGGACAGTGATTAAAGCCTTGAAATATCCATTTATCATTTGGCGCGTTTGATAACTCAATCGCGTAAAATTCAGTTTAAAATGTTTATGAGATAAAATTTCAGATGTTATTAATTACTTTCACTTGTGTCCTTATATAAAGCATTTTATTTCTTTAAGGGTAAATAATTTGTAAAATATGAAATAAAATTTCAACTATACAAAATCCGGTAAAATTGATACTCAGACCAGTTTGGTTAAATGTTCCGCCGGAAAATATGCAAGAGACTACTTTTACGGTAGATCAAATGTTACGATCTTGATGGAGGAAATCGAAGTATCTAAATTTCCACGTGATACGATCTCTTTAATAATACTACTCATAAAATACCCTCCTTCTTGGTCAGTTCATCTCAGTTTGATTTTATTCGTTTAATTAGAATTATTGACGTTAAAAGCCTTTAGACATCTTATCATTTGGCGCGTTTATGGAGAAAAATTTGGTTATCAATTGTGGGAAGAATCGATGGATACATGGATAGTTCAAAGTCTATTTCTTTTCTTCTTACACCAAGTACATGTTGTCTACTTCACTGGTTCCCCTACCCTCTCTCACGCAGTGCAAAACCCCTATTCTTTCCATTCTCCTTCGCTCTTTTTCCCTCCCAAAAGCTCATGTGCGTATTCATTACCTTTTCATGCTGATTCACCAAATAAACGGCCGTCAATATGGGCTTATAGTTGAGATGGTTTCTCGTTGATATCCTTTACATGTATTTTTTAATATGATGTTATTTCTTCGGAGTCTATTCCTCTGGGGTCAGGTGCCCAATGCAGTCGTCTCTGAGGAACAGACGCTCCGCATGCTAGTATTACTCTCCCCCCTTGACCCTCGGCTTATTTGGCACGTGAAAGAGAGTCTAATGACGTCGTTGGGAACTGGAGGAGAGAGCAATCCTATAAACCTTTTTAAAAGACTTGCTTGTCTCTTTCCTGTTTGTTCAGTTACATTACACATTTCTTAATTTATTTAGTTCAGTTTATTCGGGTCTTTCCCGCGTTGCTTCATTTTAACGGACAACGGTTTCGCTAGCGTTACAGCTAGCTTCGTCAGGTCGTGAATGAGCTGCAGAGATTCATGTTCCTTTATATGCCTAACGCCTGAGCTAGTCAGGCGCAGGTTGATTGGCCGGCTGGACCTTTGAATCCAATTGTTGTAAAAGACGTTTGAACGTAGATGAGAGAGGATAGCCATCTTCCCTGTTGAAATTTTCTTGGTGTTTGGCTATTTCAATTGCCTCTCGTATTAGCCGAGGGAAATATTTATTTTCTCTGGCGATGATCTTGCATTTTTCAAAGTTAATGACGTGGCCGGGTTCTGACCAGGCGTGCTTTGCCACCGCGGAATGGTGAAAATTTTACGTTTTAGTCGCCCTTTGGTGTTCCTCCATTCTACATTTTAGGGATCTCGATGTTTGGCCGATGTATGATTTCCCGCAGCTGCGCGTTACCTCGTACACTCCTTCGTAAATGTCAGTCGGGTGTCGATCTTTTTCGGTTTGAAGGAGGTCAGTGGTCTTTTTATCGCTTTTGATTATCTATCTTTATATCTTTATCTTTATATCCAAGCTTTTAAACCAAGAACATCTTTATAGCCAAGACATCGTGCTTGGCGAGAACTCTAGCGATTCTCAGTGAAGTCCCGGTGACTTATGGTAAGAGAGCGTATGCCTTTGCCTTTTCCTTTGGCTTGCTTTGCCTCCGTACCAATTTCTTAATTTATGTTAATTTATTTAGTAAATATTTGAGCAAGGATGATCGAAATATCATTTATAAAATGCTAAACATTCTTGCTTCAGTGCTAAATACATTCTTTAGAATAGTCAATTGCTGTCGCGATCTAACAGTTAATGACAAATTGAGATTATCTTGCTTTTCAAATAGTGTACTAAAAGATAGAACCACGCAGTGGATGAGAAGAATTTCCGAAATGTCTTAGCTTCCATTTTCCCTCGTAAAGAAATCAGCAGTGTGGTCTCAGCACCCATTTCCGTAAATTTCCCTGTCTTAACTTTTTCAAACTCTCATCGTGTTTAATGCCTTTACGTCAAAAGTTTTTTTAGAGGCTCCCTTCGTAATGGGAGGTGGCACTTCAACTTCATAGATTTAGCTCATAATTTAGGACATATATCCTGAAAGTTATGGAAGCGTATTATATGTGGGGAGTTTTTACGGCGGCCTGGCCCATTCCAGGAATAGGCGTATCTTGCTTTTATTCCGAATTGAGTGAAGCCGAAGACTCAATTATCTCCGTTATCATTATAAGCCTCCATTACCCGTGGGTAATGTAATGAGCCGACCCTTGTTCAGGATATCATTATATAATTCTGGGAAAAAAGAGGTAATTTTTCAGTGGATTATGGACGAGATTAGATTTCATCAGACGTTATTTTCATCAGGTTGTGAAGATATTTAAAACACGCCCCTTGCAATGAACTTTGGCATTTTTAAATCTTCGGTCGGCGGTATGGCTTTTCAGTGGCACTTAAAGTGTGAGATAAATGTACTTTCTTGACATTATTCCATCCCATCTCAATTTTAATGATGCATGTCACCAAGATTTCTTTGAATATAGGTGAATTACGCGAACAGTTTTTGAAGGATAAAATTTAATGTGACTGTAGATAATTAGAATTGTCTCGCTCCACGATATACAGTTACAATTTGGCCTCTGATGTGACTATCGGTAGCCAGCACCAATGTAAAATATGTACTATTTGGGAATTTTGGACAGTTTTTTATATCTCTTACTTTAAAAATACCAGGTTTTTTATATCAGAGCCTAATTTTAAGGCTGAGTGAGAGGTTGAAAGAAACTAGAATCGTTCACTTTTTCATTTTATTTGATTTGACTACGTTTGCCATTATATTTCACCCCATGGTTGTATAGTTTACTTGATAAAATGTTGCATTAGTTTTACCTCTTTAAAAGCCTCATTGCCTAAGACTATTGCGGTTCTTATGATTGTAGAAAGTTTATTTTTTCTCTTACAAGATTTCATGAATCGTACAGCCCTGAAATCTTCGCAAGTAAGGAAATATGTATACTTTCTGTGGAATGCGTTCTTTTTAGTCAACTCAGCCGTTTATCTTAATGAAAATCGTCATGTAAGTGGTATTATTAAAATCAGTTACTGTTTTTTTTTGACCACTTCTGTTATCAACTAAATACTTCAGTTAATATGACCAATCTGTTCGTGTGAATTCCTCAGTTAATATAATTTTTACGTAATTGTTAAAGATGCATTATTCAATTCAGAAATCCTTCGTTCAGAAAAGGTACGAATACAAATCGATTTCGTATGAATGCGTAATGGCTTGTGGTGGCTCGTTTAGCTTGGATATTAGACAGTTTATGATGCTAACTTATTGATTGGTTATTTGTGTAGGCAACCGGCAACTGAGGCCATTTGCGCTATAGGGGACATACGGGTGATGGAAAGACCATTGGGGAATAAGTGGAAGGGTGAAGAGGAACCCGGCATCAGCATTAGCCTACTCTCGACAAAAGGGCCGAGGGGACCACAGTTTAACGTCTCATCCGACATTTGGAGTCCTGAGCTTAAAGTGACCTCCACATGATACATAATTAGCAGTCAGGTTTCTTTTGAAGAATATCCTCTGCAGGGAGGGTCACAGAGGGTGTATGGATAATCGCCACATCAACCATGTTTATTGTTGTCCACAAAAATGTTAATTTTTTACGGAAGACGAGACTGAGGGAAATGGCGTGAGAGTTTCTCCACGGCATTTTTGTTGAGTTGTCTGTCTGTCAATCTCCCTCTCTCCTGGAATTTCTGACTCAGCTCTCGTTAAACACGCATGCGTTGGGGGAGCCAAGTTTTTGCTCATCTCGGTTGCTCATTTAATTTAGTTTCTCATGCCATACCCTGCGCTCAACAGCTCCCTCTCTTTAGCTCTGCGTGACCCGCCGCCTTGTCTGATTCCTGAGATTCGTTGGCAGATAACATTTGAAACTGCGATGTTGCTAACAGGTCAAATGCTAAGGTCAGATAACTCGCATTCGAATACGATTTTAATGAAAAACTTTTATTCTTCTCAGAATCTAAAGACCCTAATAATTCATCTCTGAATTTCATATCCTCTCGTGAATTGCTACATTGCATATTATACGGAATGAGTCATCTTTACATTGTCCTTCGAAGACATATTTGACTATCCGTCCTAAATTGTGACATGTATTTCTGGAAATCAAAGGAGCGAAAAGGGTTATTTGTGTAAGGCTATGCTAATTAATTCTGAGAAAAACTTTTGCTGCAATCAAGGCTGAGGTAAATAATTCAACCGCAGCCCAGATAACCTCATTAAAATATCATTATTTGGTAGAAAAGACGAAGGCGCTGTGCCGTGTATTTTTCAAATCGGGCCATCATTTGCAGGTGAGAATGTATTTGCGTACATTTTGTTTGTTGAGGAACTGACGTAAAAGTAGGAAAAATAGAGTATTTAATTTTTAATATTTTTGGCCAATGGACGTGGGGGTCAATATTCTGCACCAACGACGCTATATCCGCGTAAACATGGTATATTTTCAGTTGCCATGAGAATACAAATTGCTACAAATATTTGAGTGACGTTTCGAAATTAAACTACCATAAGCAATATTCATGGCATTGAAAGTACGATTTTTATGTACGTATGTGCTTGAGCACTACTGAGACAAGTTTTATGCATCATTAATAGGATATAGATCACCTTTATTGGTCTTATATTGACAATTATAGAGTTTGATGGATAAAACGTTTGCGTTACTCCCGTTACATAAGCTAAGAATTTTGACGTATTCTGCAAGGAAAACTATGATGTAAGACCCCTATGACCTCAATGAGTGATGCATATTCCTCCTGAAACACTCTGCACCTTGGCATAATGCAGGAATTAGAGCCGTTAGCATTAGTTTTCATCCAAGGGGTATTTTAGATGACAATAAATATGACGTTAAGAATTTCAGAGGTAAAATTGCAACAGCTAACGATGACTTTTTATTGTATTTTTGTTTGCATTTCAAATGGGAAATCCTGGTTAGTCACTCATATAATTGTTTTAAGTTACGAACGAAACTTATTATTGATCAGTTGACGAGAATAAGGCGTGAAACTGCGGCTTTGGCAAATGGTCTTGAATAACAAAGGAGTCGGTTGTAGGCTTGACTTTGTGGAATTTATCCATAACGGTAAATATACACATAACTTTACTGAGTCTACTCGTCAGAATTAATTACCACGACCCGGATTTTGAGACCTTGTGTCATCTTCAGGTCAGGAATGGTATCGAATATTGGATATTCAAACAAATTTATTGCTTTGACAGACATTGTTAAATCTGTTGTTTTTTCTTACATTTAAATTATTTCAACAATGGAGGTTTTAGAAGAAGACTAATGAGTAGAAGTGGATAAATACCAAGTAAGAGTTCCTAAACCCCAGAGAAACGTTCCAGCATATTCTGAATATTCATCGATGTGCTAAAGTTATTCTAGTCCATACAGTAATTAGGATTATGTCCACGTCAGTCTTATGAGACGGCGATCAATAAGCAAGATTTAAGTTAAGAATTTATGTGTTCGTAAAATTTTGAAAAAAAAAGGTTGGTGAATTGTGCTAAAAATTTAAAGACGTTGGTGCGATTGTTTTTTTGGTTGATTAATTTACTTCAATGTAGGTTTTATTCACACTGATCCGTTACATTGAACATACTAAATGTTCTTACTGCGTAACTGTGATGAACTGTGGGAGTGCCTTTCACCTCCATGTAAGTGCTTCGCGCGAACTCGCCGTATTTCTCCGCTCTCCCCTTTTCATTACTCGTGTGCCAAGAGTGTGTTTCAGTTGAGATTGTATCGAGTGATCTCTCGTGGCGAAGCGGAGAACGCGAAGGAAGAGTCGCACTGCGGAAGCGCTCTGAAGATATTGGCCCTGGAGAATGCAAAAGGGGTCGACTAGACGGTGTCCCCGCCTGACGGCGCCTCTCCGCACTATGGTGCCTCCTCTCTCTCTCTCTCTCTCTCTCTCTCTCTCTCTCTCTCTCTCTCTCTCTCTCTCTCTCCCCTACCCCAACACCTCCCCTCCCTCTTTTAAATTGCTCCGCGCACTCTTTTCACTCGCTCCCCGCCCTTCATTTGTTTTTCACGCCGTGGTGGCAGTATTTTCTCCGCTCTCTCCCTCTCTCTCATTGGACGGTGCTAACCCCCCCCCCTCTTCCTCTCCCGCCTATCACTTCCTCCCCTCCTCCATTTACCACCCACCCACTTCACCCCCCGTATTCCACTTTCCAGACGCATACATCTTTCGCCCTCTCGCCGCGTTATCAGGGGGGCGCGACCACCCCCCAGCCAAAGTGTCTTCTTTTGCCCCCTTCGTATCGCGCGGTGTGTGGCGCTGCGACGATGCTCTCGCCCGGGGCGAAACTCAGCGAGGGCCACACATCACTTTCGCCCCTCCCCGTTTCCCTTCGCCCCCAAACCCCTCACCACGCATCGCAGGACAGCGAAGGGCTTCGGAGATAAAAAGAAACGCATACGTATGCATGAAAAACTTAGAACTCCTTTTTTTTATTGTTCGCGCATTAATCTTTTAAGAGCTCGTCCACTCGATATTGTTACTCGTCATTTATTTACGCAAACTTCTATCTCGCTCGATCACCGAAAAAGTTCAGTGCCATTTCGGGCAGCTTTGCGCGAGAGCCGCACGTGGTAGGGCTATTCATTATGCAACGCCGCATTCGCGCAATATAACGCATTTGGATTCCAAAGGTCGCCTAGTAAATGCCATTTTCTAGTTTCTTATGGCCGGTTGCAAGAACATTTAGTTATGAGATCCGTAAAGTTATACATCTCATAAAAATATTCGGGTTGCAGAAAGACATCTACTGGTTACGTAACTTATTTACCAATAGTCAATAGCTTCGAATATTCGATCTAATGTTATACCACCGGATATCATTTATGAAAGTTTAGCTTATGAATAATTGTTAAAGCACACAATAATTGGTCAGTAATAGTAAACTAACTGGTCATTTGTCTCAAAACAACTCTTTGTCAAGTAATTAAGTCTCCTAGCGACTCATTGCGCATCCGCCATCTTGGCTACTTATGGAACTCATAACTGCATGCCATAGGTTATGAAACCAATAAATTTATCAAATGTTTCTGCAACATTTATTAAATGGTTTCCATGGCTTGTGGGTCCCGTAACTTTATAGAATACATAAGCGTCGTTCTTAAAACTGGCCATTAGTGAACAACGTAGGTGATGATGATGAGAATATATTAGGAAGAGAATCCCGTAATTTGTGAAGGAAGCCTTCTATTATTGGAGGGGACAAATAATCGAGTCAAATGTGCTTTCAAATGATGAAATAGACCATGGACGATTTTGCAACTCGTGTAAAAATGAATGCTTGGACCACATTCACTCGAAATAATCATTATTGCTGTTAGGATAGCAGAATGCCTTTTTATGAGATAACCCAAAAATATTTTAAGGAAAAAAGTGTTCCTTACATATTTTTAAATAATCAGAGTTTTCCTCTGCACAGAAACTCATTCTACAAATTTCTTCGCTTCTAAATGTCGCACATTAACGATAATTATGTTGATATGTAGTCGATCCCCTTGAAAGTTGGAAGGTTTAAAGCTTATGTACACAAGTTTGCTGTTTTCTGATATTATTAATTTTGAAAATGGTTGCATTTTGCTTCTCTAACCCTCCATGTCTTAGCCGGGTGGAACTTTTTGTTTATAGAATACCAGCATATGTGTCGTGGCATTCTAAAATAGAGTCCTTTGCCAGTTAAATAAGTGAAGCTTGCCACTTCCCAATTCTAAAACTTTTAACTTGTCTGCCACCTACCTGATTGCATGAAAAAAGCATTCATAACGATCTACTACGGTCATAGCGATCTACTACGGCTACATTCATAGCGGTCTAAAATACGGTAGTGTGAATTGAATGCCATTGTGTGGCTCGCCTTTGTTTGTTATTGATGGTAGTATTTATTCATTTGCCTATTTATTTTATGAAAATTTAACTTAAGCTTCATCATGGAATATCGGTCGAGTGTGAATAAATAAAACTCTTTCTACTGTCTGTTGCAGCAGTCGTGCAATAAATTTTATATGGCAGGTTTTTTGGTTCTCGATTATTTATTAGAGGTTGCAATTTTTCCCCTGATTACGTGGTGGGTGAACAGGGCATGAATATTTCCTTCTTTGGCGATGGCACATACGTAGCGACGCTTAAAGCCTCGCTCCGGCCCGGAAGTTGGAATGCATTGGGGATTAGCCGTTGAGGCAGCGACGATTTCACTCGCCCAAATCAGACAACCGGATCGAGTTTAGATTTGGAAAACCCGGGTGTCTGTAATTTTCTGCCCGGCCTATATTACAAATGCAAACGAGAAGCCTGAGTTGGATTGGTTTCTGGGGAATGGTGAATGTTTGGTATGAACGCTCAATTTCCTCATTGCTTCAGCCACATGAAAGCGCAAAATTTTAGACTGATTACCTACCGGGCATCTAAAATGAAAAGGCGCAGGAATGTGGTCCAAATTCAAATTCATTTACAACACATCGGCTGATAAATTTGTCATGGATACGTAGCAATTGAGTTTCCAGTTCCCTCATAAAGTAGTCCAAGGTCTGATCTCGTTAAAAGCGGTATCCACATGACCATGATTCGAGAACAGAAGAAATTTTGCCATAATCTCATGATTCATACGACTTTGCACTGAATGGCTGATTCTATTGACTGATCAATGACATGGTGGCCTTATCTCACAGAAGTAAATTCAATATCTTTCGATCTGTAATCGCTATCAAACCAAATCGCACGGTTAAAAAGAAAAACACGGGTTAGTAAGGTCTGAAAAGGTAGACTCGGTGTTTACCACGTGATAAATTATTCAGCTGACCTAATTTTTGTAAATTATATCTGGTAAATTATACTACAGCACCGTAACTGTTGGCTGAACTCAATGTAATTTCCTGTTTCCAATCCCCGCCTTCTAAATCTCTGGTTAAGTACGATTAAGTTCTTTTAAAAACGCACATCAAATGGTAGGTTCTTATCCGTGTAGCAATGCCGTGTTCTCACAATTGCGTGAAATTCACAGTGGAAAAATCTTTCGCCTGGACTGTGATTCGAACCCAGATCCCTCGATTTCGCGCCGAATGCTCTAACCATTTAAGCTACCCAGGGGACCACTTCCACTGCGAATCTCATACGCCTGGATAGCTTAATTGGTTAGAGCACTCGGCGCGGAATCGAGGGAACTCGGTTCAATTCCCAGTCCAGGCGAATGATTTTTCCACTGTGAATTTCACACAATTGCGTGATCACTAGCAGGTGACTCCGTTGAAGTAACTGCGCGGCTAGTTCCATAGTTTTTTTTAAATTCCGTGTTCTGCTGGACCCCTAACACCTCGTTCTCACACCATTATTTAATTTAAGATCTATTGTCATCTTCATATGTGATCAGATTCAATTTTACGTGCTAGCAAAGAATCATTTTTGGGCGTTTTCACGATTCTTGCCAAAGTGGCGGCTGTCGTCAATCATTTGTTTTAATTAACATTCCACCGCATGTACGTAGAAGTGCTATATGTCCATTCCACTTTGCATGCGTGGCCCTGGCTTGTGTTTAAGTCAGTACATGGTTTGTATACACTATTTAGGTGAATAACTGAATGGATCTAGAATACAGAAAACCTAAGACATCTTCCCCGTAGTGCCTTCACGGACTTCTTCGCTGCAACCTCCACTCACTTGTGTATCTCTACCCCGGGTGACTTCGTAGAAGTCACTGTACCGGTTGGTTCTTCCTCATCTTTTCATTTTGCCTTCATCCCACTCCCATGTGGGCTCGGAATTGCCTCTCTTATATAATTCCCTCTATTTCTCTCAGTTTTTGACTTCCTCTTACTTCAAACTATTCTCTCTTAGGTCTTCTGCGACCTTGTCTTTCCATCTTACTTGAGGTCTTTTCCTACCCTTCTCTTCCGAGGCTTCTCCAATCTTTGTACTTTCTTTCTCACGTACTGATCACTCCTCCTTTCGACATCCCCAAATAATCTTAATCAGCCTTCTTTAATTTTTCCTCACTGATACCACTTTGAGTGTCCCTCTAACATATTTATATCTAATTCTAGCATACTTCGTGATCCCACTCATCCACCGGAACATTTTCGTCTCTGACTCGCCAAGTTTCCTTTCGTCTGGCCTGATGGTTTCCCAATATCTCCGCACTGTAGTCCTTGCGGGACACACTACGATGGTGTACATTTTCCCTTTCCTTCTACGGCTAACTTGCTCGTCGGACAGCACCCAGCATATTTTATTCCAAAATGACCATTTAGTTTAATTATTTAACGAAAATATTTTTGATCGAAGGCATTCTATTTCTAAATTTTTTCCTCTTGTTTAAAATTCTTCGTTGTTAGCCCCACTCACTTGTATATCTCATCCGGCTGCAGGTTAAGAGGGTACCCCCCTTTAATTCCCGCTATGATTGGAAAGATGTTTGCCTTAAGTATTCCATAACCTCAGACTACCGGAAAGTCATAGGAAAGGAATGAATATAAAGGCATTGTCATTTACAGCTGCTGAATACTTACCTGAAAATGGTAAATACACACAAACTTAGCCAAATTGTCCTAATGTACAGAAGGTTGAATAAATGACCAAGTATTGGCCAGCAAACAGCAAAATCTTTCATGTCAGCTCTGAAACTTAGTTGACATTAATGCTTTAATTAAAATTGTGTCTATGGAGGGATTTACGATGGACATCTTCCACAAGCAAAGAAACCTGAGTGACCAAGGTTTTACTAAACATTGGAACCTAGTTTTCTTCATTAAGTAGAGGAAATTTCACATTATCTCACCAAACGTGTTTAATTTCCATGCAATTCAACGTTAAATCTTCTGAATTTGTTAGCAAAAGAATAATTACCAAGAACACTAAAATAACTAATATGTAGGAAACAACCCCCCTCCCCACTACAACGACCTTAATCCTCTCCCGAGCTTATCGCAAGGTGACTTCGTTTAAGTCACTAAACAGATTGATTAATGGCCAGTTGCAAGAACATTTAGTTATGGAATCAATTGTTATGAGATCCATAAAGTTATCATAAAAGCATTCGGGTTGCAGGAAGACATCTACTAGTTACATAACTCGTTTACCAATAGTCAATACCTTCGTATATTCGATCTAACTTTCTTTCGCCGGATAATATTTATAAAAGTTTAACTATAAATAATTGCTGATGCACGTAATTATTTATCAGTAAGAGTAAACACATTGGTCATTCGTCTCAAAATAACTCTTTTTATCAAGTAATTAAGTCTCCAAGTGGTTCTTTGATCATCCGCCATCTTGCCTACTTATGGAACTCATAATTCCATGCTATATGTTATGAAACCTATAAATTTATCGAATGTTTCCGCAACACTTATTGAATGGTTTCCATGGCTTATGGGTCCCATAACTTTATACAATACATGTGTGTTGTTCCTGCAATTAGCCATAAAAGTAGTATTTAATTAGAGCTGTGCGAATGCTTCGAAATTGATTCGAATCGACACGAATCAGGCTTAATTCGATTCGATTCGCCTGCGAATCGGGACGTTTCCAAAGCGAAAGATTCTAAATATTCGAATCTAATAGATTTGTCTTCGAATCTTTGCACGCATTCAAACATGGGGCTCATTCCAAAAATGGTGCGCCGTCCGTTTAGACGATGTTTTCCTCACGCGAAACGAAAATTTAAACGACCACATGTTATTATATGCTATTCTTTGTGCCACTATAGATGTATAAGCTTATATTAGGCCCTGAAATATTGTGAAAATCTTTATTACTTTAACTGCGCATAAGCTTTTGCATTTTATTTAAAATTCGAATTCGATTCGCAAGCGAATTTGTTTAGGGTGATTCGATTCGCTAACGAATATTTTTAAAAAATTCGTTTCGATTCGATTCGAAATTTTTTTGGGAGATCCAATTCGGTACGATTCAAAATGAAAATCCCTGATTCGCACAGCACTATATTTAATGAATGCATGTGATCAAAGGTGTTCTGAAACTATAATTTGTTTCTCTTTCTTCTCCTCTCCGCTCTGCAGGGAGTTCCTCGTCCCGAATGATCGCCGACCGGCTCAGTTCGTCGGGGAACCGGCTGGACGCGTCCCCGGGGGGCGGTGGTGTTGGGGGTGGCGGGGGCGGCGCCTTCGTGGTGGGTGTGGGGGCCGTTAGCGGGGGCGTGGTGAGCACGGGGGGCAAGAGCAGCGCGGAGAGCGTCGTGGCGAGGGCTGGGGGCGGCGGCAAGTCCGTGTCCAAGCAGAGCCTCTTGGACCTGGTGAGCTGTCGCTTGGGGGTGGGGGGCGGCGGTGGATTCGGGGGCGGAGGGGGCGGTGGCTTCGGCGGGGGCAACAGGAAGCGCTCGGCGGCCTACGTGAACCGGGCCCACGTCGCCTCCGAGCTCGACCTGTCTAGGAAGACTCGGGACGGCGGCGGGGGCGGTGGAGGGGGCGGGGGGCGGGGCAGGAGGGGCGGCGGCCCCGGGCGGCTGGACGCGTCGTACGCCTCTTCCGTGGGGGCGGCGTCTCACGGGGGTGGCGACGCTTACCGCCACCACAACCAGCAGGTGGGCAAGCCCGCGGTAATTCTCGCGTCACATTTTTTCTCACTAGTGATTTATAAATCCTTATAATTCGATTTCAAACATGTCATTAACCCTTTGAGTGCGGCATGACGTTATATCACGTAATGGTTGTCTTTGCGCTGGTACTGATGACGTGATATCACGTCAAGGGTACTGTGAGATGCTCCAGCTTTCATTAGGGAACTTTTATTAGGCCTCCTAGTGAAATATGGAACACTTACGGTACCCTTGGCATGATATCACGTCATGCCACACTGAATGGGTTAAAAGTATATTTTAAAAGTGCGCATGAGAGAACCCATTGATTTTCATGTCCCAGAAATTTTTATTTAATTAGTTATCTCAATAAATTCAGGACTGAACTTCAATGGAAACGTCGTTGAATACGAGGTGTGGCTATAAAATAACGAGACTGATGCTGTTAACACTTTTTATTTTAAATTTATACATCGATAATTATTATCGTCTTTAATATAAAATTCTTCTCTATCCCTACACTGCACCATGCGAATTTTCCATCGTTCAAAACAGTGCTGGAAGTCTTCCTCTGTGAGCTCTGTCATGACGCGTGCCGGTTTTTTTTTCTTTCACAGCTTCAACTCATTCACAGGTCTGGAATCTTGTTGCTTTTAATACAGATTTGACCTCGGGGAACAGATAAAAGTTACATGGTGCAAGATCAGGCGAACATGGTCCAACATTGGGATATAATTCATGGCTCTTGAGAGACAATGCGATGTGAGACGGTGCGTTATCCTGATGAAGAACTCATGACTTTTTCTTTCACAATTCGAGTTATTTTTCTTTTTATCAAGGAGTTGAGAAAGAACCTCCAGGTAGTCATTATGATTAACATTTTGACCTTCAGGGACCCAGTTTAGGTACAAAATCTCATGAATATCGAGAAAAATAACAATCATCATAGCTTTGAATTTTGATTTTCTCATTCGAGCCTTTTTAGCTCTCAGTTAAGTTGGGCTCTTCCAATGCATGGATTGATGCTTAGTTTCTGGATCATAAGCAAAAAATGAATATTTATCACTTTTTTTACTCTTTCCAAGAAGGTTTGGTCATTTTCAATGGTATTTAAAAAATGGTGTTTAAAATGTTAAAAAGCTTCTGTTTGTTCGATTGTGAGAATTTCCGGCACCATTTTTGCAATCGCTTTTTGCAAGTTACAATTCTGATGTAAAATTTACTTTACGCCGTCTTTGTCAATTCCTACTGTTTTAGCTACCGCACGAATAATTAACCAATGGTCAGATTGGATCAATTTACCGATACTTTAAATATTTCGTCCAATTTTGACGTGGAAGAGTGACCCGGGCATGCGTCATCTTCAACGTTTTCTCAGCCACCATGGAAACGCTAAAACCACTCAAAATCCGCGAACGTGATAAACACTCATTACCGTATCCTTCTTTCAATAAAAGATAAAACTTAGTAGTTATTTTCCAAGTTTCATATGAAATTTCACGTCAATTCGCGGCTCAATCAAAACACGTGTCATTTTTCGTCAAAACAAACAAACATCTAATTCTAACGAAGGCCACGGCCGGACTTATATGTCTACCGACACACGAGGGGCAGCAATCGAAAGAGAAGGCTTCAGGCTACACAGCTGTTAGTCATACAATTTTGGCGTATGCGCAATTCTTCTGTATTAGCATTAGTCCCGTTATTTTAAAGCAAGACCTCGTATTTAAGATACTTAACCTAACTATTACACCTATTATAAGTGCATGGCTGTCAGTCACTTTCAAAAGCTTGCTCACTTTTTTGTGTCCTAACTACATTACAAATGAAACTCTTGCTCTTGTGACAAACATACTCATATTTAGTATTATAGGTATTATATAATGACAGTTTCTGTCATTAAAATATACTCCATCCGTAGAAATCATTCACCTGTCTTAGAAGACCATATTTTCGGTCCCATGACGCGAACGCAAGCACGCAGGTGGGAGCAGTGATTAAAAAAAAAAGACTTGAGTGACTTGTAGTCACAAGATAGAAACGAAGCAAGAATTTGTTGTTAATTCCTTTTCAGTTGACAAATAAAAAAAATTACCGTCAAGTGGTGGATACGAATAAATAAATATGGAGCTTAGAAACAGCAGAATATAAAGTAACTTGATGAAGGTGAAATAATTGATATCGTTCGATTGATTGATCATTTATTCACTTCCACCTGTAGAACATACGTTATCGTTCTGAAATTCTCAGCAAAATCTTTGGGTGGCCTCCCAAGCCGTAATCTGAATTTATTCACCATCAATATTCAACGTGTGCCCTGTACATTTGGTTTGCGGTGGAACATTACATTTTTTCATTCAGTGCATACAAAATCAGGAAGAAACATTCAACATATTCATCTGGAGGCTCTTATTCTTTGATAATCTTCTAAAAACATTTTCTACTTTGTTTTCCGTGAAATAATATTTTACTTAATTTCTGTAAATATAGTACAGGATAGAATACAATAGAATAAGTTTTATTATGCTCTGAGTTTCCACATAAGAGCAAAATAAGAAAATACTTATCAAATTCTACTTTGAACGAAAAATTAACAAAAAAATTTATATATACCTGGCCAAAATCTCACAGTAATGAAAAACAAAAAATTTCAGTCACTGATAATTAACACTAATTACAATGGAAAATATAATATCAATCACAGAGAGATAACAAACAAACAATAATTTCTCAGATCATTTTGGAAATATACAATTCTATAGCAGGATACAAATTTCAATTATTGGCAATTATGCTGCTCAACCAGAGAGTAGAACCAGAGATGAGAAATGATTTAAGGTATATATTTGTCCGAGGTATTAGGTCCGAGGTCCGAGGTAAGAGGGGTCAGTTCTAGTGGTTATATGAACAGAGACTGATTTGGATTTGAACATGGGAAAGAGATAGACTGGATATTTATTGCAGAAGAAAGTGAAAAGAAATGACTCAAGTACATATTTCCTCCAATAAGAGGTTTTAAGCCATGAAAAGTTGTGATGGTGGTGGGAGATATGCTCTTCTTTACGAAGGTCAAGGGCAAATCTTGTGCAAGAATATAAGAACCGGTGAAGCTTATTTTCTAATTCAAGCGGAAGGTTATTATAGACCAAAGTATTAGAAGTATCAGATAGTATCAGAAGGAAGAAACTTTAAAAGTTTTGCTACCACAGCAGCAATCCTTTAACCATTTTAAACAGCTCAATTTAAGTTTAGTTTGCTGTAAAACAATACATTTTTTAAATTTATAATAACAGTTTTATTTTAAGCATTCCCTCTGGTTCCGGTGTTGAGTATTAAACGACTAATGAGTACTGATTAAGTCTTCTCGGGTTTTCCACCAGGTTAGGTCGTTATGTGCCGACGTTTCGATGGCTACCACCGCCAACCACTTCAGGGCATGTCAATGTTAAAAATGGAGCCTCGTTCTATATGCCTGGCAGTTTTTGCGCAAAAATGGTCAGGTTGGCTCTGATTGGCTCGCGCTGATCTTCTTTCTCTCCGCCTTAATTCTGCGAAGGGCTGGGTTCCAAGCCTCGCTTAGCACGTAGCCCGTGTTGTGGTTAAAGTTTTTCTTCGCCATCCGGATCTCTATGGCTTCCTCTCTTAGCTCTATGGATCCCGGGCTCTAACGACCTGACCCGGTGGCAAAACCCGAGAAGACTTCATCAGTATAATACGCCGGGAAAGAACTAAGTCATATTTTAGACTAATGAGCATTTTTCTATTTACATCACTTTATACATTGATTTTTTATTTTTTAAATATTTTTTATTTGAGCTTATATCACATTTATGTTCCGTCAGACCGTATGGTCTGTCGACGGGACATGCATAACAATGGCTTAGAACACAATAATTTATAATAGATTATAAATATGCAGCTCAGGCTCATTATAATTGCCTAGGAAACGGAATCGAAAACAATCAACAATGAATTCAGCAAAACATAACATAGTACAACATAAACCATAGAAACTCAATTTTCATTTGAAGATAAAATAATGTGTGATCTGAAATGAATTAACATAGTAAAATAGGTATTAATTAGTTACAGTTTTAAGTAAGTGACATATCATGAAGCATGTGATTATGTAAGATTTTTTTGACAGCAGTTTTAACATTACATGTGCTGTCTTGCCATAAATTATCGATGTCTTTAGAGTATTTATTTATAAGTTAATATGCTTCCAAGTTTTTGTCTCTCATAAACAAAAGATCTGTTGATGTTTTGCTCAATCAGTCCACTCAGCTGAGCTGATTTTTTTGTGGGCAGGTGGCGGGGAGGCGGAGGCGGGGGGCGGTGAGCACGCAGGGGGCCCTTGTCGGGGGCCCCGGTAGCGGCAGTGCCATCGGGGGCGGCGGAGTGTCGGGTGCGTCGAACCGCTGCCGCTGGTCGTTCGTGTTCGACCCAGCGGGGAGGCTGTGCTACTATTGGTCCATGGTTGTGTCCCTCGCGTTCCTCTACAACTTCTGGGCAGTGATATACCGGTTCGCCTTCCAGGAGATAGACAGGGACTCGCTGGTGGTGTGGTTCTGTCTGGATTACCTGTCGGACTTCCTCTACTTGGCCGACATTGTGTTTCACTTCAGGACGGGTTATCTGGAGGACGGTGTCCTCCAGACGGATTCCGCCAAACTTAGGTCGCATTACATGAACTCCACGACGTTCTACATAGACTGCCTTTGCCTCCTTCCCCTGGACTTCCTATACCTCTCGGTCGGGTTCAATTCGATACTTCGCTCCTTCCGACTGGTGAAGATTTACAGGTTCTGGGGTTTCATGGACCGGACGGAGAGGCACACCAACTATCCCAACCTCTTCCGCGCCCTATCCCTCATACACTACCTTCTGGTGATATTCCACTGGAACGGATGCCTCTACCACATCATCTCCAAGAACAATGGCTTCGGCAGCAAGAACTGGGTGTTCGACGGAGGGGGGGGAGGAGGCGGGAGCGGGGTTGGGAGTGGCGGAGGGGGAGGGAGTGGTTCCGGGGATCACTACGTGGGACACCAGCAGCCGGACGTTGCTAAGCAATATTTGCAGAGTTACTACTGGTGCACGCTGGCTCTGACCACCATAGGCGACCTCCCGAGGCCGAGGTCCAAAGGCGAATATTTGTTTGTGATAGCGCAGCTTCTGTTCGGACTGATGCTGTTTGCCACGGTGCTCGGACACGTGGCCAACATTGTGACGAGCGTCAGCGCCGCGCGGAAGGAGTTCCAAGGTAGGAACAGTCTCTTTTGCCACTCTCTCTTATCTCTCCTAACCCTTCGTCTTAATCTCTTTTTTCATTACAGCCGCAGACAAAAAAGCTCTTACCACTGCGTATGCATCCACGCGCATTGTACGGGGCGCATCCAGAAAGTAAGTGTCCATATTAAAAGCAAACGAAAACATAGTTACAGGAAAAAAATTATTGGCAACAGATACAGCAATGTTTTAGATATTTTTCAACATTGCCACCACCAGAATTGAGACACTTGTCGTATCGTGGGATCAACTTTTGTATCTCTGTGTCGTAGAAGTCTGCCGCCTGTGAATGGAACCAGCTTATGACAGTCGTCTTCAGCTCTTCATCGTTGTCAAAACGCTGACCGGAGGACAGGAATTTCTCGAGGCGCAAGAAATGATGAAAATCGCTGGGAGCAAGATCAGGACTGTATGGTGGATGGTGAAATAGCTCCCAGCCGAACTCCTGCAGGACAGTTACTGTGCGCCGAGCCGTATGTGGACGAGCATGTTAGGCTGGGAGGAACCACCATACAGTCCTGATCTTGCTCCCAGCGACTTTCATCTTTTCTTGCGCCTCAAGAAATTCCTGTCCTTCGGTCAGCGTTTTGACAACGACGAAGAGCTAAAGACGACTGTAACATGGTTCCATTCACAGGCGGTAGACTTCTACGACACAGGAATACACAAGTCGAACCCACGATACGACTAGTGTCTCAATTCTGGTTGTGGCAATGTTGAAAAATAGCTGAAACATTGCTGTACCTGCTGCCAATGAAGTTTCTCATGTAACTATGTTTTCCTTTTGGTAATAGGGAAACTTACTTTCTGGATACGCCTCGTAGATTTTCCGCTTTACACCACTTATCTTCGAGCTATCCACAGTTTTATAGTCAGGGCTTGATGAAATTTCACTCAGTGAGAATTCCGAATCATTTCGGCTCCTTGGGGTCTTATTTTAGGTGAGCCCCACATTGTCGAGTCTCGAGATTGTTCAAAAATTGATGTCACTGCCTCGATTATTCCTGATTTTTTTCTCCAAAAATCACCTTTTTATGACATCGTGGCGTCAAAACCATAGACTTTGTCAAAGTTCAATGATTTTAGACATTCCTTAAATAAAGCTGCCGAAATAGTTCTGCTTCTATAACTAATTCCTTCATGATCGGAGATATAGCTAAATTTCCGCATTTGCACTGTTTTATTACATTAATGTTTGAATCTATACCTGTATTTACATTTACTTTATTTATTGTACACTGTTGTAACGAAACGAAAATGGTTTAAGATAGACATTGTTCTTACAGTGAGTTTTTCTCTTAGTGCCTACGGTTATTTACGCTATTTTCCCATCAGAGAGGGAAACGCATAACCCTAGAAGTATAGTACTAGCTAAAAATGACTAGGAATTTCCAAAAACAAGAGAAGATTGACACATGTGAAATTTCCCGATTCCTTTTTGACCTAACATTCCCTCCTTTTTGGACTCTCTTCAAAAGCGCCTGTGCTAAAAGTGTTTTTCCATCTGTTTTTAAGGCTTTCTCACTTCATGATAATTAAAGCTTGTACCGACACTCTTTTACTGGATCAACTTCAGTTTCTCGTGTACAAAACATGGTAGGATAACTTCTAACCATCCCGAAAGAAGCGTGTTAAGAATATAATCGTAGTTTGCAGAGAGATGCACCTAAAAAAATTGACTCAAAATATAAAATCTCTATTATTAACCTTAATTCAAATTCAGCGCTGCTTCCTTAGATGGCTTGCCAAGGCTGATGAAGAATCAGTCTCAAATCTTTACTAAAGACGAAAGTATGTTGACGAATGTCACACTGTGTTTTAGTAATTATTTTTCTATCATGAGAACTCGGGAGGCTGAGGCTAGGGAATCGAATTTTACCCCTAGATATTCCATAGTCTGAGTTAAATGTGAAAAATTTAGGCGAGTGTGTGCCTTAGTTTCCTGAATTTTTTCAAGCAGTGCGCTTCTCTTTTAAAAGATAATATCGTTTTGTTGAAAATATTTTTAAGAGCGTAGTTTTTTCAACGGTCTCTTCAGGATTAAACCGTCTCATAGGTGTGATTTAAAGAGAAAGTCGTGGGAAATAATTGTATGTGAAGGCAGAATTGCGCTTAACAGGAAAACGTTGGTCGACATTTTTTTTCTACGAGTGATTTGAATATGAACTAAATTCATAACATTTCATGTAGCCTCCAATCTTTGGCCTAAATACTCAGAACGTGGGTGAATAGCAAGAGAATTGTTCAAAATTAGTGAATTGGGTAATTGTTCAAAAAGTTAGTGAACAGGGTAAACAATGTTCACTCTAGTCATATATCTTTTATAATTTGCTAAAACGTAAGATATTATGTTTCATTTGTAGAGAGTGAAATTAATACAGGTAATTAGTTAAATCATTGACAATTGTAACTGAATTGAAGACAATTTCACTGGAACCTTTTTCAGTCATGGACGCTTAAGTAGTACAGATTATCCCATAAACGATGTTTCTTCGTAGATATTTCAAACTTGGCCGCTCATACGTCGTGTGGTTTGCCCAACGCACGTCGTTTCAAGGCACTTGAAAGGTGCTTGGGGTAAGGTACTTAAAGTACCGAGTACATTGGAAATGGATCTTAAGTGGTGAGTGGAAAGCCTTGGGAACAGATTGGAAAAACATTCTCTTGCAACCCTTGCCCATATCCTCATTGCTCTTTAGTTATTCCATAATTAAATTCCGAAATTAAGGCAACATTTAAAGTAAAGTTTAAATAAGTTTATAGTTATAAATTTCTCGCTTTAAAAATATTCTTAATGTTAATATATACGTCGTTTATGGTTACCATCAGTCTCTAACTCTGATTTCTTAAACGTCTTTGGGTTTTAAACAAGCGGCTTGCCGCTAGTGGTGTATTCCATCAGATTTTACTTGATGGTCTTTTTGAATCATATGGATATATTCTTAACCGCTTATTTTGTCGGTCCTGTACAAAAGTTAAACGTTTATTTGTCCATGGAACTTGAAACAGCTGAGCTTTTCGAGCAATTTACCATTGTACATTATACTTATCCTTTGCTGCCTTCTCACCTTCATTGATTTTTGACGTCCTTATTTATGAAAAATGTGCGTGCTAATCGTAATAAATAATTTGAGGAACGTTAAGCATGATGGACAAAACGACTTTTATGCATCCTCACCAGTCCATTTCACTGATCGATGTTGATGTTTACAGCGTCATTTTCAAGGTTGATGTTGAAATCGATCGGTGAAATAAAAGAGTGTAAAAGATTTGATTTTGTTTATCATGCATAACGCAGTAAATTTCCTCATATTAGCGCCTAACTCCTTCCCTTGAATTTGCATCGGCACAATTACAAGCCACGTCATTTTTCACTCTTATTGTGAAACAGGGATGCCAAAAAAGTTTTCTAACAATATATTTTCACCTTAAATCCGAATAATTATGGAGCATTTGTTTGTTTTTTTATGGTGTCGTTATTTTATCTATCATAAGAGAAATACTGGAAGTAGATTATGATCAAAATTGCCCTTATGTGACCGATTGAAAAATCAACAATGGTAAATATAGCGACAAAAATGAGGTCTATCTCAGTTTCAAAAATGATTAACATTTTAAGTTCATTTATTTTTTAGCTTTAGTATGTTAATGATGAAGTTGCATATGCGTTGTACATGCTTATTCACAAGGCCGTATAATCTCTCTCATTTGAGATAATCTCACCGAACCCGACGTATGAGAAGAACCCTCATTAAAATTCAGAGCTTGAAACTACTTGGGCGCATCAAGTGATTTACGTACCGCGGGGAACTTCCCGTTTGGATATGAATGTCCCAAAAGATCGGGTGTGTTCGTGAGAAATGTAGACGATTGTAATTTTTATGATTGCTTATACTAGATCATGCACTATCAGACACATGGTAAGAAAATTATGAAGTTCTGACATATTGTTTAGCAAAAAACTTTCCTGATTATTTATTAAACCGTGAGTAATCTAAGTTAGAAGTACTTTCATTTAAAACACAGTTCTTTCCCCTTTATTGCATCTTATACGGCTCATAGAGTCCTGACTTCTTAACTGAAGAGGCAATAAGCATGCAGCATGCACCATACATCTGTTTTGCTTTCTTTGTTACACTGTTTTGACATTTCTTAAACTATGGTACAATTTACCGTATAAATTCATGAAAAAAAAATTTTAGTTGAATTGACTGATTTACGGGAAAATTGTGTCAGTTTCCCTGTTGAAGAGATTTGATAGAATGCTCTAGGCCTCTAAACTTCTAGTTTATGACTGTAAATTTGCCCCTGGGCATCATTTGGTAACTATTTAGTCTTCTCAATATTTTCTCAAATTATTCGATACCCTGTCTCCATAGTCTTCTCTTAAACATTGGAAAAGATAAAATCCAAGAATATTATTTTAATTGTAACCTGCCTCTTAAGTCATATTTATGCCGACAGAAAATTATTAACGGATGAAATCAAAGGACATATTTGACGTAAACATCGCTTAAAGGACTTCAAAATAGTTTATCGATTGCAGTAATTTGACTTCTGCATTTTAATTTAATAACTCTCAGAAAAAATGAAATTATTACATGAAAAAGAAACGCTCTGAACATGAATAAAGATTTTTTCCCCAAAGTCGTATTATGGGGTATATTTGCATCAGATTCTAATCTTCTCAGCCATAGGGTTTCTTCTCATAATTAATGGTCATTGTGTTGTCCCGTTTGATAACAGCCGTGTTAGTGCGTTATTGTTGTCATGAGTATCACAAATGTGTCTTGTGAGCGTAGCTAAATGCTCAGTCGACTTGGTATAATTAAAAACGTCCATTAATGATGAAATTAAGAATAATTCCTACGAGTTGGCTACCAAAAGAAATATTGCTGACGTGGACGATCGCAGTCGAAAGAAAACCAGCGAAAAAAATCGTTTAAAAATGTTAAGTTTTAATATTTGATGTGTCTAAAATAATGGTGTGGTTAACAGTAAGAGCTGCAACCAAATAGTAAACTCATCTCTCTGGGGTAGGGAATCACGCCACAACAGAATCCACGATGGTGGACTTGGTTTAAATCATATTATCGTTTAAATTTATTTACCTTTAATTTCTTTTTGAGTCATATCAGTACGCTTCAACTGCAATATTATCTTGGATGATCTCAAGCGTTGACATTTATTCAAATATAGCGCATGTTATGCCAATATTATTAGAGTTCCTTTTTTATTTCAGCAGAATATCATCATTGTTTCTTCATTTTTTCAATAAGATTGTAGTCGCATACCCATATCCCATTCCTTGCTTTGCTGTTGATAACTTTTGCTTTAAATTAAAGGCCGTGTATGTGCTGGTGTATCTGGAAGTGGAGAACTCGCCAATGGGTGCATGCCGCGTTGAGAGGAGTTAACTCGACTCCATGGGTCGCAGGTGTTCAGATTGCCTTTCATTTATTCCGGTCGAAACCCTTGGTCGCATTCCAGGGGTACGTCCGCTCTCCTCCCAATCACCCGTCGTCATTTCTCCATTTCGATTCCTTTGCATCTCATCCGAAGTCTCAATCGATGGATTGCAATGCGCGATAGGTAATTTTTCGAAATATATTTTGGAATATATATTAGAACTAAATCGCACCGAATTAAAATATCTGGTGGCTCAATTTGAAGTTGCTTTCAAGTCATCTTCGAGTTTCATCTTCAAACATTTTCAGACTCTTGACGTCAAGGAAGAAATGGTTATGAGAGTATTCCATCGTTAACAAAGGTTTGTATGTTTGCTCCCCATGTTTACTGCCTTTTATTATCCTGTGACATTCAGCTTGCTTATTTACTTACCCCCAACGTCCCCTCTACGTCAAAGTTCTCAGATTTCGTTATTTTACTGATTTAAATTTTACAGTAATTATAAAAGAGCCGTGTTTCTAATATTTGTTAGCTACAAAATTCACCGCGCTTATATTCTGTTTCTCATCCACATTTATCCTCCTGAATCTCGAGCTATTCCGTAGCCGCGAATAGCACTTAGTTCGTTTTCCTTTTCACCTATCTAAGTATCTTCAGCCTTTCTTCCTTATGTCCGGATACAAGCGTTATCTACCAACAGGACAGAATGCAAATAAGTAGAACAGTATCTGTGGGTGATATTGTTTTAATATTTAATTACTACAACCGCAATTGGAAATGCCAAAGTTATGGTATCCAATTTAAGCATAAATTATGCCAAGATTTTAGTGTAATCTCACCTTTGAGAGGAGGGAGTCATTGAATAAGGTCGAAAATATATGTATACTCCTATTCCCATGGATACTATTCCAAAATTTTCTCTTCATCCTATTCAGCAACAAAATAGCGGCTTTACCATTGTATTGAAATTGACTGAATTGTTCATTGTTATCTCAATTTTTACCCCATAATATATTTGAGGAGAACACAAAAGCTCCCATCAACAGTTAGAGTAAGGTTGAGTGGTTGTGTTGTGTTGATATTTTCAGTTGTAATTTCTCTTAAGTTTAAGTTATGTTAAGTTATTTTATTGTATTTCCTGGGCTTTTTTCAGTCATAAATTCCATGCCAATTATTCAGTAAAAAACTTCAGATTCAGCATGTGACAAATTCAGAGCTTAATTTTTATGGGAGCTTATTGTTCGAAAATTTCATAATTATTTGAAGGAGACTGTTTTATCACCATGGTAATTATACCGCTACGAAGGGCCATGGCATTAAAAATTAAGAAGAACAATAAAAATTTTATTCGTTATTTTTTTTGTTTATTCTTTGATTCGATGCAAGAAGTATAGTAATTGAAGCTAGGTTGAGAATATGAGTTGCAAAATTTTTCCATCACGAAACTTAACGTTTAATGACTTATTTTTTAAATAGTTTTCAGTGGCAATGAGTGTGAAATGTGTTATCACTGCAAGTTTCAAAAATTTGCCGTAAGTTTTTTGATATCCCTTGCGAATAATTACCAGGATCAATACAAATTCTCAACGCATTACTATCCATTGTTTCTCTTTTTCCATTTCTTTCTCCCTCTAATTCGTCCAAATCATTTATATTCATCCTCTGTCATCCGTGCATCCCAAACTTCTCCCTCTCTTTACTGCATGACGTCATGAGTTTATGTGCTTTTCCATCAAAAACTCCGCCTTCTCCGAGTCTCTACCCCGAGTTTATATTCTTTCGCTGCATTGTTTGAATCTGGCTTCTTGGTATTCCTTGCTACTCTGCTTGTCCTGTCGACTAATCTCCGCAGAATTCTTCAGCCTTCCCTCATTCTCTATCCAAAATGAGTTAGATCATAAAATGTTTAGTTATATGCTCTGCATTTGAAAAAACTAACCTTTTATGTTAATATCATTGCACGCATAATCAAATCTATTTTTTAAATTTAATCTGACATTATTCTTAGTCCGTATCAAGTTTGAATTTATACTATTATTCGTTATTTAATGCTCATTCAATCCACCTTTTCCTGGGTCATCATCATTGTCTTTATCCGAATGATTAACAGTGAATAATAATGTAGGTGATCTATCACCTTCCATTCATATTTCGGTCTTAATCTATTTATGATTTATTTTTCACCATCTCTTTTATTTTTCAGTTGCAGCAGTTGGTGAATTCAATTTTTCATGACACAGAGCCTTCCCGTTATGCTGATAAACGATCTCGTATATTTCATAAAAAGAGCTTTCTTTTGTTTTTCGTCATTTCTCTTTAAGACCCAAGATTCACCGCCTCAAATAATTTTTTTATACTTGCTACACAATTGAACTCTCATCAAATAGATCAAACATAATGTAATAACCTCTAATCTCATTTTCTCCCTAAACTTTCTTCTTAAAACTCCATCAACATAATCAGACCTATTGAATTAGTGCTTCCGTTACTTTTTTTCTATTTCTTTATTTCACGGCCAGAGTAGTTGCACATAATTTAATTTTCTCTGTGACTTTATCATGAAGAACTATTTTTGGTCCTTAAGAAATTTATCTTTCCAGGATATGGATATTTGCTTCTTTATTGTAGTGGGCAATTTAAACTTTACAGCTAAATCTGAGTATACCTTTGAAGGTCTCAGGAGTCCATTTATTACGCTATTGGAAAATAAAACTTGATAACCACCATATATTTATGCTAATCGATACACGTTGGGAAAGATTGTCACGATATTCAGGTTTTCTCCATTTCATTATATCACCATGTGATCAAGTATATGCGCTACCGGCTTACTCGTGCATTATTAGTCTTTGAATGGAAAAATATGCTCTCGTGTTTTTTTAGATCATTTCATCACTGCGCTGGTCCATAGTTATTTGCGTTCTTGCGGTTATTTGCAGACGATACAGTAATCTACCTTTAAATAAGCGAAGACGCGGACTTTGAAGCTCTGTCATCTGACCTTAACAACGTTCATTCGTGGTGCCAGGAGGGGGGTTTAGAACTAAATATTAGTAAATGCACCACAGTTCACTTCCTGCGAAAGCCATCACACAAAAGCCATACCTACACCGTGGGTGGAGTAAACAAAAAATCTTCAAATACAGTCAAATTACTTTATTATATTGGAATTACCTTAACTTCAGATATATCGTGGGGAACGCACATACAAAACATATGCGGCACAGCATTGAAGAAACTAGGTTTTACAAATTACAAGCTACCCGGGACTAGCCACGGAGTTCCACTTTTACGGAGTCACCCGCAATGCACACATGTGCGAATTTCCACAGAGGAAAAAATCACCCGCCTTGACCGGGATTCGAACCCGGATCCCTCGATTTCCGCCCGAGTGCTTTAGCCAGTTAAGCTACCGAGGCGTCCTTTACCCTGTGGATGTGCACTCGGCCGGAAATCGAGGGATCCGGGTTCGAATCCCGGTCAAGGCGGATGATTTTTCCTCTGTGGAAACTAGGTTTTGTTAAACGTATAATAGGGAGGTCCTCGGATGATAAAGTAAAAGAGAGATGCAATTGCGCTCTGGTTAGGCCACACCTCGAATACTCCGTGAGCATTTGGGACCCTGGTCATAAAGATTTAACCAAAAAAATTAATAAAATACTTCAGCAGAAAGAATACTTCAGAAAAGCAGCACGCTTCGTTAAAAACTGCTACGAACTAACATATAGTGTTACACAACTGTTAGAGGGATTAAGGTGGGAGCCCCTAGAGACTCGGAGGCTGCACGCTAGGCTTAGGCTGCTTGAGATATTCAGAACTGGTGTGTTTCAGAGCGATACAGAATATTATCATGACGCCTCACTACATTTCTAGATCTGACAGATACGATGAAATAAGAGAGATACTCTGCCGTAAAGACAGGTACAAAAACTCGTTCTTTCCGCGCACAATAAGCGACCACAATAAAAATTGAGGACCACTACTTGCACTCCTATAATACATGTCACCATTTCATCACCAAACGTACAACTTTACGCGGCTGGTGACCTATCACCCTCTGCCACACGCCCATACGGCGGCTTGTGGGGTAGTATGTAGATGTAGATGGTTAATTCTCGATACGCGGATTTCAACTCGAAAAGTTGGCATCCCTGAGCGCATCGCGGAAACGAGGCCGAGAACGTCGCTCAACGTTCGAATTTTGAGAGAGAGAGAGGGCATATAGTGATGCGAGATGCGTTGTGTCTCTCTCCCTCGCTTGAAATTGATTGATCGGTTTATGCATTTTGCTCTCTCGTCCCAGCAACCAGCCTCTCTCTCTCTCTCGCCTTTATTGACTTATCTTGCTTGTTTACCCTCGACTATCTCTCCCGGGGCACGTGTATATACGTGCAGTACGTCGTGCGTCGAGGAAAAACAGTGATAATATTACGGGCCGTTTGTGTATAGCCGGAGGGACATTAATAACTCCTCGACGTATTACGCGTAGATTCGTCGTGGAGCAAACGATAGGGGCAATAAATCATTCTGCAATAACATGCCGTCGCGTAATTATTATGTAATAAATATCCATCCTCTTAAAGTGTCAATGTATGTGTGCTGTACACCTTTTGTGATTTTACATGCGAGTTTATTTCGATAGAGCAGACTTTATGACGAGATACTTCGCGAGAGTCATTTCTACGGTGAGTGAAATTTTTATCCATAGAATTAATGAAGAAAAAATTCCTCGCACCGGAACCGTTGATAGGAGTTAATTTATACGGTCAAGTTGGCTGATGTTAGTTTGTGTATGCTATGTTGTTTTTATTACAGATTTTCAATTACGTATAAGGATGTGTTCACAATTAACATTATTGAAAGAAGTTAATCTGACGACAGGTTTACTGCAGTGCTTCACTTCTTGATCTTATAAGGTAGTTACCTAGTACCTGTTCTCTTACCTGATCAACTTCTTAATGTTACTTTCTTTCTCCCTCATAAGCATATTTTAGGCTTTAAGCCTCTTACAACATGCCCAAGTCCTGATTTTTACAAATCTTTTGTTGATATCCCTGTGATTATCGGCCTCTTGCACTGTATATTTCCTTATTTAGAGAATACTATTTCGTACTTTTCCACAGAATTCTATTTTGTGTGGTACGACGCGTTTCGCCAACTTGCGGCATCATCAGGTACAAAAATTCAGTCCAAACAGTACAAGTATATATTATACAAAAGGCAGAAGGGAGGGGGAGGGAAAGGGAGGGTAGTGTGGGCGGGGGATTGGAAAAGGAATAGTGAAATAAAAAGTACTTAACTCGTGTATTCCTTTTCCATTCCCCCCGCCCACTCTACCCTCCCATTCCCTCCCCCTTCCTTCTGCCTTTTGTATATATACCTGTACTGTTTGGAATGAATTTTTGTACCTGATGTTGCCGCAAGTCGGTGAAACGCGTCATACCACACAAAATAAAACTCTGTGGAAAAGTACGAAATTGTATTCTCTAAATATGGATACCATTAACTTCCACGAAGTGAAGCCTGAAACGGTAGACTGTATATTTCCTATTTGTTTTGGTAATCTCTCTGTATTCATTCTTTATAAATGCTCTATCCTTCTATTTTTGAAATCTCGTATCGTATCTTTGATACTTTTCACGATGGGTCCTTGCCTAATATCTGTATTTTGTTTACTATACGTTCGAGTGTAACCAGCTTTTCTTCTTTCATTTCTGATGTTTCTTACTTTTGGGCGTTTGCGTTTGTGAGATTCCAGTTCTCGCCACCGTATAATACTCCGAAAATTGCCGTAATTTTATGAAATTTCATTAAGATGTCTTTCCTTATTTTATTTCTCAAGAATCGTTATACACTAACGGCGATGTCGTTGAAGTTGGTGTTTGTATGTTGATGTGTATTTTCATACTTTATGATAAAGTGGTTCTGAGAAAGCTACTGGATATGAGTTGTTCTATTACTTGATCATTTAGAATTATTTTTTATCTAACTATTTCATCGCCTTCAATTCCATTACTTTGGATTTGTCGGTCAATATCTTGCCACTGTTTTCATTTTACAGCTTGTGGATTTAAGGAAGTTTGAGCGAAATATCATTTTACCTAGAAATCAATAAATTCGGTCTCGTTTTAAAGAAAAATATCTCACTCTTTCATTGACACCAAAAATTCAACCCCTTACCATATTATTTGCCAAGATATTTGCTAGAAAATACCAGTCATTTTAAATGGGAAATGGTACGTGTATGTACTCCAGAGAGGCATTATATTAAAAACGAGGCATTCCCTACACTTCGATCACATCAAAAAATCAACAATGGGTATTTTGTGTGTTTTATCAACAATTTTGAAAATTAATCACATTGCCACCGCAGTAGGTTCTTGGGTATCACAATAAACCTTCCGTTTTGATGGAGTATCAAACGTACCGCGTGAAAATATTAGTCAAGTTAAAGACTAATTTAGATATTTTCATTTGATTACTTGCTATTAATGTCATGTAAAACTATATTATTTCACCATTAATAATGCAAAATTTACTTCGTTTGTCTCACAGCTGGTGTTATTAAAACGAATAATTCGAATATGGTCTCTATTATGATTAGGGAACTATCTCGCTCACACCTCCTTAAAAAGTGTATTTCTTGAGCGCTTCTACATAATTGGCAATAAGCACTTGTCGTCCACAAAGAGTAGTGTTTTTACATATGTCAAGCTATTAAGGTTCCCAAGCTATGAGATTTTATTTATTCTCCTTCCCCATTGCCGAAACAAAATGTCAATTTATATATTAAAATGTGTAGTCGGCTGGCTAAATCCTTTTCAACGCCCTAGATAAACAAAGAAGTTTACTTTACATTATCTGCTGTGGTTATTTGTGATTAGTTGTACATACTTTTTAATACTTCCAGTTAAATGTGATGGAAATCCTCTCTTTTGTAAAATACTCCAAGGTACGCTTCTCTTCGAAATCTTTTGTGTAATCTATTAATCAATTTTTTGTGTTTCTTTAAGGAAATATCGGTGTTTCTCAATGATTTTCTTGATTACACATGTATTTTTACTACAAAATCTAACTATTCTAAAGTCGCTTTGTACTTATAATAGTGTTCACTCCGCTATATTGTTTACCCTGTTTGTTCTTACTCTGGAGTATATTTCGCAATCAGGATTTAGCTAGGAGATATCGCCTTAGCTTTTGAAACCCATTTTTTTGTGAATTAGTCGAATGTTGGTTATCTTCGGTCGTCAGGTATGATTTTGGGTTTTCAGATTATACTTAAAAATTTTAAGAATTTTATTCCACAAGAGAATAGTTGTACTAATAATAGTTTCCAGAGTGAACTTCACAATTATTTTTCATTCTATATTTTGGTTTTTGTATACCTACTGCTGCATATAAGTGCGTACCCAATATCTTTGTCTCATTTGATTCTCACTATATTCAAGTAAGATCATAACAATAATAAAGAGACGTTTAGGGCAAAGGATCTCGATTGATTATTCCTGAGGTTGGCTTGCCACCATGGAGAGATGTGGAGTTGAGAGTCGTGGGTTCAAATGTAGGTGTACCTACATGTACATCTACATACTAACCCGCGAGGTCACCGGCTGTGTAAAGATGTAAAAGTTTTGGAAGTGAAATAGTGACGTCCTATGGAAGTGTATTTAGTGGAGCTTAATTTTTATTGTGGTTGCTTATTGTGTGCAGAAAGAACGAGTTTTTGTATCAGATCTGTTTGGCAGAGTATCTCTCTTATTTTATCGCATCTGTCAGACCTGGAAATGTAGTGAGGCGTCATGATAATATTCTCTGTGTCGCTCTGAAACACACCTGTTCTGAATATCTCAAGCAGGCTAAGCCTAGCTTGCAGCCTCCGAGTCTCTAGGGGCTCCCACCTTAATCCCTTTAATATTCGTGTAACACTATATGTTCGCATAAAGTTTCAGTTTTTAACTAAGCGTGCTGCTTTTCTTTGTATTTTGTTAATTTTTTTGGTTAAATCTTTATGACCAGGATCCCAAATGCTCGCGGCGTATTCGAGGTGTGGCCTAACCAGAGCAAAGTAGCATCTCTCCTTGACTTTTTCATCCAAGAATCCTCCTATTTTACGATTAACAAAACCTAGTTTCTTAAATGCTATGCCGCATATGTTTTGTATGTGTGTAATGGGCTCTCATTCCTCACGTTCAAAACTGGAACCCTCGCAGAGCCATGGTCAGCTGTATTTTACCGTTCATTAAAAGGAAATCATTCTATCCTCTGTACTTCCCACAGCGTCCCATGATAATGATCTAAAATCTAATAAAAAAGTTTGCTGTCGACTTATTTGGGTCTTGATCAATTAACTCTTATGTAAAGCCAAGGCCATGGTTTCTGAAGCAGGAGATCATTTGTTCATGGACTTCTTTGTCTCCATGACAACACGCACGTGGGCTCTTTCCTTTCAGCCATATCAAGGATATTGACCCTGCTCTCAGGATATCGGTGCGTTGTGAAACATTTCACTCCAAGTTATTATTCCTTGATTGCATCAGTCATTTATGAAACAGCTGACCGTGTTGGGAAGCCATTCCTTATCAGAGGGGACTATTAAGATCCGATACAGAGACAGCTGCAACCATTGGTATGCAGCCTTTTGAGGTAGGTTTCGTTGGCTCTAAAACTTATGCTTTTATGTAAATAGGACTTTTTTCTTCAACTTTTAAACAGTATTTTTGTCGTATTTGGGATGAGTTTTAATCCTCTCCGCCATGTCTTAATCGGCAACATTAATTCATTCTCCCTTTCTGTATTTACCAAACGTCCTGTCCTTTATCGCAGTCTTCAGAATATCATTTCTCATTTTAAATTGTCAGCTACTAAATGAGGTGATTTCGCTCTTCATCCTCAAAACAAAGAAGTTGGTAAAATAAATTGGTAATTTCTTCGGCCAAACTAAGGCTATCACAGCATTTAAAGATAAATAAATAACAGTTAGCCTATTGACGGATATTTTCTATACTTATATGCCTTTTTTGGAATGAAAAGTGAATGTAAAACATTACTATTTTTATATTACGTTTCTCAGCTATGGTTTCTTTGCAAGGCAACATCATCACCTAATGTACACCATTAACATCAAGTAATATCTGATATCAATCGTAAAATAATGGAATCAGCTTGTGATTTACGCACTTCTTTTTTTCCAAAGAAAAAATGTTTCCTCATTGTAACTTCTAAGAATATTACACTTAAAGTAGGATTCGCTCCTGGTTCCAATAAATGGGGCCAGAGCTTGACGATAATGCGTATACCACGGGTACTTGGGACGGGAAAAGGCCTCCCACTTTGACCGAAACATTGAAGTTACAAGAGGATAAAAGGTAAATTCTAATACTTTAGTTTTACCTGTTACTTTACATAAAAATTTTTATAATTGTTGATTTTGAAATTTGTTTACTCCAGTTTAAGACATATTTTTGCAACACGATAATGAGAACCGTTTTCTTTCACGGTGTGTTTTAATGAGGTTCTCAGCCTGTTAGCGTTCGTTTATTCGAACATTTATTCTTGAATTCATTCCTGAAAGACGATGAAGATTCAGTCAGCTTTTCGATTAAATTTATTTACAAAGAAAACAAAGCCAGTTAAAATGTGACGGAAATTGACAATGCAATGTGGTTGATTTGGAGCACTCGAACCTGAAAGCTCCTCCAGTGTATTTCTGTCTTCTCGATTACGCCTTGCGAATGTTCGCAATTTTTTTATGATTAGGCGTTTGCTTTTCTTGGGCTTCGTGTTTAAATGGGTAGCGATTGATTGAGGAGTTATTTCATGCCATTAGGGATAGGTATTGAGAGCGTTAAGTATTTAATTATTTAGGTCAAGAAAATCTCGGCATTGGAACTGTTTTACCTACCAGGAAAGGTTTCAAGAGAGTCATGTTTTAATGACTCATTCGACGGATAGTTTTCTGCTGTGCTGGCGCAGTGCTCTCTTCGTTTCATCCCAGGAGAGATTGGCATTCAACCGAGACTCCAGCTGTGCTGGGATTTGAGGCGCCAATGAACTCTGGCCGCTGCCACACGCAGGATTCCGAGTTTTGTACAAAAAACAGTAAATATCCTAGTAGCTTAAGATTAAAGGTTATAAGATGATTCTCTTTTGGCACAATGATTGTGGGTCCATCACGACTGAGCCGTAGGCAATTAATACGCCCTCAGTATTGCTGCCCAATCGACGTTCGCCTTGTAATATTTGTATAGGTGAGACAAGGATATTTATGAAAGCTTCAGTGGTATGATATTTTTCTGGAGACGTGCTGTGAGTCGGAACGTACGTCGGTTTCTTCATTGGTAAGTTCCCCTTTAAGTAGCATCAATCTGAACGCGGGCAAAAGGACCCGTTATTTGGACTCAGATTTTACCATATGTTGCAGTAGAACTTGTAATGCATTATTTGTACATTAACAAGCGATAAGTTAGCGAAGCGAAGCAAGTGAGCTTTGATCGAATGTTTATTTTTGAGACAATTTAATAATTCAAAATTATGCCTGAAATATTAATTGGAGAAGAATAACTATCTCATAGCTTTATTAAGACGCAATTTTGAAGGGGTTTGAAGATTTTTGTCCCCAATGAGTAAATTATAAATCAGCTCGTGTACAAATCTAGCTTATCGTCTTGTTATTGAAATAACAATCGATATTACGACGATACGATTATCAACTGGAGCTACAGATGAGCACGCTAGAGGTGATAATTGAGTTTTCCTAAGGTTATTGCCATTTTGAATTAAAAATATAATATGGAATGCCCAGAATATGCCGGTCTAGTGTTCAGAGTAACTTTTTTTTGGAATATGAACTGTTTGATAATACGCTCAGTATGCTGAATATATAGCTTTGCCCTTACAGTTTATAAGAAAATTAGAAAAAGAAGTCACATAAGTGTGATACGTGGTGAATTAACAGATACCTATGTCATGTTTTTTATCCTTTTACCGCCGCTATACCGAAATGAGTGTGATCCTAAAACATTTTATGGCCGATATCTTAGTGTTTGGTGGCTCGAATGTGAAAATCGTCTTCTCTTTGTGCACAAATTTATACACAGGGATGTTTCTCTAATGTCTCTCTGTTGTGGAACCAAACTGCTCATCCAAAACGAGGGTTAAAACATGTTTCAGTAATATGTGACGGGAAATTCCAATGCAGAGATTTTGGACAGTGTCCAAACATTCTGAGAGCCTACTGCGTCTAAATGGCAAATATTTTGACGGCATTAAAGAGGTGTAGAACGTTTGATATTTATTGAAGCAAGGAGGGCGAGCAAAGTGATGTCGTGAAAAGTGAGTTTATATGGAGCAGAATTCAGGGAAAAAGAAAAGCGAGTCAAAATCTTTAAAAGGGAAGCGGAAAAAGTTTTTAATTCGCGCGCTCTCTGACCCTCGGTTCGTTATACACACGGTCATTCAAACAAAACGCTCCGATTCAAGTCCTTCTTAAAACGTCTCCATCTCTTGACAAGTGCGCGAGCAAAAACGCCAAATGTGGAAAAAAATTAAATACGGGGAGCGAAGAAATAAAATATATCCGCGGGCAAAGTAAAAAAAAAAGACTGTCGTTGGGCGCAATAACATCCAGCCATCGCTGGAGGGCACTTACACTCCCCGGCAATCGAGCGTACTTCCTCCCGTCTGTTTTTCTGCCTAATGACGCTGAAAAAAAGCCAAGGAACGGAAGGAAGCAGCGGATTCGGTTATTCGTTTGTCCGCTCTTTATTTTTTTTTATTCGGTCGGTGGAATTTGAATCCGATCTCTCCCTAATGCTCGCGACCTCTGCCCTTCGCGAGGACATCCAAAGTCAGACGAATGAACTGGAAATGAAGTGGAAAAAGTAGGCGATGAGGGAAAATTAAATGCTGCCGACTCATCGCTTAATTCTCCGACTTCTTTTTCCTCCGCGAGTTTTCGTTTCGCAGCTGTTCTCACCCATGTAGTAATTGTCTTCGCCCCAGGGTATTGCTGCACAGGGGGAAAGGAGGGGTTGGCGACGGAGGCGCCCCTCTAGCCCGGCGGCCGAACTGGATGTCGTGGGGGACCATTCTCGATTTTTCTCCCTCGTCCACCGTCTGTGACCTGTTTTGCCAGTCCGAGCTAGTTACAGTGGCGATTATTTGCATGCTTTCTCCTTTCTGCCTCTTTCACGTGTGCTTTCTCGTCCGTGTCTCATCGATGGATCTCTCCCCTTCTGAAAATGCTGCTGGAAATCTTCCCCAGGGGGCAAATACGACATACCAGTGCGAAAAATGAAAGAGGAATCCCGCTGCCTTGCTTCATCGCCACGACAAAGAGTATTTGCTCCGAAGAGTCCTCGTCACGGGGAATGCTTTACGCGTATCCGTGTACCTCTTTTAAAATTAAAATGAAAATGAGACCAGAGCGATGGTTGGAAAATTCGTTAATTTTGGCCAAAACTGGTTAGATTACGATGTACATTAACATCTCTTTATTATCTTGTGGGCTTGAGTATGGGGAGGGTGTTAGGACACGAGTCATGCAGGGGGATGGTATGTGGATAAATAATTTAAAAAAGCTGAAGGACGAAAGTCAGCAGCATGATCATGGGGTATGTTAGTGTTTCGCTATATTTTTTCAGCATTCACTAATGAGAAGAAGTTGATTTTGGACCCACCGACTTGGCAGTGCTTCTCTATTATTTTGTCACATCTGTTAGGTGTAGCAATTTTTAGGTGTGAAAATGGCATCTCCTTCTCTCCAAAAATTAGCATTATGTGAAATTCCCTAGTAAATTAAGTTTAAGGATTCTCACAGATAAGTTTACCAATAAAAGTTTTTAACGAAATTTTCCGTGTATTTCCCGTTTTCAAACTCCTCTTTTACTTCCTGTTACTGTTGGCGTCGTCAGGAGGATGAGAGCTCGTGAAAAGAAAAAATGGATAATACGCAAGAAAACCCAAAATCAATTTTCGTCAATTTCCCAAGTAATCTCAGCCCGGTGAGTCTGATGTCCAGATAGTCTGGTCTCCAAATATTTTTTGCGGCCGTCAGCAGTTTCACAGAAAATTACGCGTGCAAGTAGTCGTTTGAAATGGGAGCAGTCTTAAAAATATAAAACATAGCTAGGCAGTCCGGATATTGGCCCGGTGTGTCAGAACTTCTCCGCTCGATACGTACTTCGGGGAAACTTCATGCAAAAATTTATTCGGATATTACAATAAATAGCTAAAGTAAAGAATGTGGGACTGTTTGAGGAAGTGCGAGCGAGATATTTCCCTAATCATAATAGAGACCATGTTCGATGTATACGTTTTAGTTTCACCAACTGTGAGACTCACAAATAAAATATTGCATTATTTATGGTGCAATAATATAGCTTCACAAGACAGAAATTGTAAGTAAACAAATGAAAATATCTAAATAAGTGTTTAACTTGGCTCATTTTTTTCACGCGTACTTTTGAAACTCTATCAAACGGAAGGTTTATGGTGATCCCGAAGAATGCACTGCGGTGACAATATGATTAATTTTCAATAATAGCTGAGAAAACACGCAAACTACACACTGCTGGTTTTTTGACGAGATCTAAGTGTAGGAAATGCCTCATTTTTAATATATGGTATCTTTGAAGTGCATACACGTACCATTTCCCTTATAAAAGGGCTCGTATTTTCTGGCAAATATCTCGGAATTAATGCGGTAAGGGGTTGAATTTTTTATGTCAATGTACGGGTGAGATGTTTTTCTTTAAAGTTAGACCAAACTCATTGATTTCTAGATAAAATGATGTTAGAAAAAACGCTCAAACTACCTTGATAAAAGAAGAGATTTAAAATGGTCAAATTTGCTTCAAATACTATATAAAATTAATAGCCAATATTCCACAACAATGGGAGAATGAAAATGACTCTAAAAGTGGATTCTATATAGGAAAATCTCCATTTATTAATTCGTATTGATTATTAATTTTTAAATGAAAATTTAGCTTAATTCACTGATTAATAATTCAACCCATTAAATTCTGCGCGGTAGGTTACACTGGTTGTTCGATGGAGGCAAGAAAAAATATTTGAATCTGAAATTTGAAGTTGATATAGATCATTCAATATCGTCTTAATTATGCATCAAAAGAGCAATTTTGGCTGAATGATACATTTTTATATCGTTTTAGCCTAATATCTGAAAGGGAAACACTCGATTTTCAGTCATGCCTCTTTTACAATTATTGTCTCTAAAGATAAAATTATCTGTAATGTGCATTTATTTGCTTTAATATTAATAATTGTCTTCTACATCTTAAAAGAATATTTCGGTAAGATTTAAGGCTACTCTACAGAATCGTCCGTTACTTACGTTTTTCAGTCATTTTTAATAATAGAAGTATAATATATCTCGATTTTATTTTTTACGGACAGAATGTCGTGCGTAATTCCAAGGGTACATGGCAACTTAAATTCCGTTAATAAAGTTGGGGATACGCTATCGAACGTCTTAACTTATCCAGCCATTCGGCCATTTTTTGTTCTTTAGATAGTTACCATGGTGATAGCTCTTTTTTTTAAATCATTAGTCTCCCCTGAACCTAATTTATTTTTCAATCCCTTTCTCAGGGATGATTTCCAGGAATAATCTTTTTCCACTCGGGATAATTGTTTCATTTCTTTTTAGAAAAGTCTTCCTCTTGAGAAGAAATAAGTGGATGGGCTATAGTCATATACCCTTGGCATTGACTGACTAATTCTGATATTCTGGTAAAAATGAGATCAATTTCTCAATCTGGTTTTGGAACATTTTTCTCATTTTTTGCATTTACAATCTAGGATATTTCTCTATCGTGTTTTTTTCGTCGAAGAAAACTTTTTTGTTTGTTTGTTTACCGTTTGTGGTACCCTGAAGAGTCAGAAAAATTTTTTTTGTCATAATAGCTTTTTTTCAGCCTTTTTTTTAGGCTGAAGTTTTAGTTTATTAATGCTCACATTCGTGGAGGCTCGGGGGCACCAAGTCAGAAGAAACGCTGAGTTTCGACAAAAAGCCAATCGTCGATTAGCTCATGTAACTGTTTAAAAGATTTTTAACATAAAGTGTTAAACATTATCAATTTTTCATTTTTAAAATATTAGGCTTGTCCAAGATAATTATTATAAATATCTGTTCCAGCTTTGAGTAAATATTTATATAAGGATGTATATAATTATTTTTTTCAGAGCGTCGTATGGACTTTTTAAGGTTAATTTTTAATATTTAAAAGCAAGGAACTGTCACTTTTCCGTTACTTACTCCCCATAACAAAACACATGAGTCTAGAGTTTGCAGAATATTTTTAAAAACCTGATCTAATTATGTCGTAATTCATGAATCAGTTTACTGATGCGATTGCTGCATTTTATCTCTCATGCTATGACTATTACTATAGGTTTCATATCTTGTGCTAATGCTAATAGAGTTATAAAGATATATATTAACTACTTAGTTAAGTAAATGATTCAGAGTACCTCTGTATGAATAGAGCAAAAGCTTATTTTGAATTTATGATGTCAAAACTGCGGTTTCTTTCATTACTGTATAATTTTACCGTTATTCCAAAAAGATTTTCGAAGTTCCATGGAGACTTGACGTCATTGTGACATTCCACATTAATACAACTGAATTACTTTACTTTGGTGAAAACGCTTATATAAGTATTAGCCTTTTTCAATGGCGACAAATATAGTTTTAAATTAATATCACCATCATGATGGTGTCCGCTGGATCATAATGAGCGAAACTACTCATGACAAAAGGACTTCCAAACTCAGTTTCTACCCTAACTGAGATGATTTGCGTTGTGTGCAGAGACTCAAATCAAACAAACAGGGTTTAACAAACCGCTTGACGTTACACAATGGAATGGACGAGTGGTTATTGATTTTCTTTACTTTGTTAGCAAGGGAAGATCACGGATTGACCGCTATTGATCCGCGGAGGGGGATGGGAAAGGTCGTAAACATTCCGTTTGCCACGTTTGATTCCCTCCTCGTGTGTGTGGAAAGACTTAGACCGTATTCAGCGGTGGTTTGGTTTCCGTTGAATCCACCATTATCTTTCAACGATTTGATGAACATTCGAGAAATCAATTTTAATCTCCCAATGATTGAAGTCATTCTAATCTGAATGAAAAAGATTTAAAAAATCATCTGCATTTGTGTATTTAGTAGTTCCGTGAGCAGCTACAAGGTCGTGAGCAGAGAGTCTTTAAAAACTCAGATCAATTTTCCCGGCCTTATGAATTAGAAGTGCTTTACAAAGTATAAATATTTGAAGTGTGCTATTATGATGCAAGTTGGAGTTTATTGGTTGTAGTTGATAATTTGCTGGACCACTGTATTCCAATCCTTAAAGTTGAGGGCATAAAAATCATCACGCAAGTAGAGATGTCGGTAGTTTTATAGATTTTCAACATGATGACTTAATTGCTTTAACGATCCTTGATTCAATTAATAGTTCAAATATACTCGCTAGTATGGTCGGTTTCCCGTAGTGTAAGGTACAGTTTATCTAGCATGCTGGCTGTCACACTCGCTGTGTTACTTTACTTCATGATTGCTGCGGTACTAGTTCACTATCCGCTCCTAATTGGATCTTGAGACTGCTTTCCAACCACGTTATCTTTTAAAACCGACGGTGATCTTTACTTTTTAGTCAGAGCCAACCATACTCCATTTTGATCATTAGTAATTTTTTGACAGTGAAATGAGGTCATTTTATGATGATTTCCGACAGTTGGTTTGGTCATTTGTTGCCATATGCTGTAAATTATAGTAAGCTTGTGTTATGATGGGAATGAAAATTCCGGTTCGGTAAAAATACAAGGTCTGGTAATCGCATGAACTGCCTAGGTCAGCTTATTTCATATGTAATCCCATTTTCAATATAAAATACCGGTTAGCACTGGTATTTTTGTGATGATTAGACTTTCGCGTGACACGAGCTTTTGTCAATGGAATATTTGTTGGAATACCAATGCTCAACAAGTGGTCTGGTTACAATACGCCTAAAAGTGTGAAAACAGAATTACAGAGAATAAAGCAGTCGCACTTCTATAGGGTATTTTTCGAATAAACATTAATAATTATCGGAATCAAGCAGTCGCACTTGGGTATTTTTGGGGTAAATATTAATAATAATCACGTCAATCGCCCGCATAACTTAAAGGCTTTGCGTTTTTAATCATTCTTGAAAGTGAGCATACAAAAATTTGCAAATTGGAGAAATATGCTTTAAACTTTTCGTGAGAGTTAATGCCTGGATATTCCGTAAAAAAACTATTCGGCATTTTCCTATCGGTGGATTTCAGAGGAGGCATTTTAGAAAAGTATTTTTTCCAATACGGCAAAGCAGCCATATCGAGCCTTGAGCCGAAAGGAGTCTTTGGATGCCTTGCAACCTCTCTTTATTTCGTCATGACAACTTCACAAATAGATAGCTGGGAATTCGTACGGTCGCGCATTCCCGCTTGAGGCCAATCCGTTGAGCTTTTGTGAAAGGTGAAGCTTGTGCCAAGGCAAGGCTTTTGGAATAGGATTTGAAAACCGTGTATCTACGTCGACTTCCCTCGAAAGTTGGTCTGTAAACTGCCCAGGAAGGTTCACGATGGGCAGGGAGACCAAAGGTCACGTCTGTGGGAGACTGAACGGATGTTTTACGCATTACTCAATCCCCGTTGTAATGTGCGTGGGTGCACATCGCGCACATTGTGAGGCAAATCCTCCCTGCTAACTCCGCGACGGTATGATATTTGGGCGCTGGCCAGTTCCTCGTGCTCTCCTGTCATGACCTTTGCGAGTCGTCATGTGGGCGAGGAGACCCTGCCATTGTTGTCCATCCTCGGCGACCGTGCGAATATTTGAAGGGGTCACCGCCTGCGAGATAGGGGGCTGGACATTCATTCTCACACCCCATGGCCGTGTCCCGTCGTCGGCGACATTTTCTGCGAGAGGGACATTCACAGGTCAAAACCCCGTCTTGACTGCTCGACATGATGGAAGGCAGACGACCAAAAAAGCGGAAAAAGGGAGGTTTCATCATCCCTTCGTAAACATTGAAATGTTTTTAATTTTTTTTATTCGTACTTTTTAAAATCGTTTTTCATGCTCAGGAGATTTTTCCATAATTTTTCTGGGCTTTTAGAATTTTTTATAAATCTCTAACTAAACTGCGCTTCCGAAGAGATGTACCTTGCTTGAAAAATTAAGCGTTTAAGGATCAATTCAGGCAATTGAAAATATAAGTCCAACGCAATACAATTAATTTCTCCGAAGAAGATCTGGGTGGAAAAGGCCTTGAGTGATAACACAGATGAGTCGAGAAAAAACCTATAGAATACGTTTTGTGACGTAAAATACACTTTAATCCTACTGCAACTTGAGCCAATGTTGAGGTATGTGTGTTAGTAAAATGAATACTGTCCAGCATAACTTGATGGAATCGACTCATGTTGATAAAAATCATATTAACTTTGCGAATTTCACAAAATCTTTTTATAAATAAATGCAAACGAATTCGCTTGCTAAGGCATCAACAAGTACAATGCACCTGATGATGATGTAACGGGTAAAACCGGTTGTGCAGAATTGTTCAAAGATTTTGAGGAATTTACAAAGTTACTTCAATTTTTATAAACAGGGGGCGTTAGGACACCAGCCATGACAGCGGTCATAATATAGGAAAGAAGCGGAAGAGGTTAGGAGTGTATTGTGTGTTAACATTGGTCATTTGATAGTGTCCGCTGTTATTTTGATAACCTGTAATGGTGCAGGAAAAGAAGGATTATAAGTTCATATCAGAAAATATACCAGTGTTATTTTGTTACATCAGTGCTAGATACGTGGCGTGGGGTCAAAATAATATCCTCCGCGACGTGCTGAAACTACTCTCCTGATATGAAATTTTCTAGTAATGTTATCGTATTGAATAGCCACCGAGTCCCTAGCGTTTTCCAGCTCAGTCCTTTTATCAGCTGAGTTCCACTAATATCTCGTTGCTGTTTTCGACGAAGCTAGCGGCTTTCCTTGGAATTTATTTACTTCGCGAATTTAATCTTTCTGTTTAGGGTCCGTAAAGGTCACGGCGTTTTTGAGACGTGGCCTAACCAGAGCTGAGTGGCTATTAATTCCCTTTTTCATTGAAGGTCCTTGTTTCTTTATTACATTACCGCAAACGAGTTTTTATAACTTTCCCCCTTTTTAGTTTTTTAAGTCGTGATGATTACAAGATTTGTGACTACATCTGACTCCTTTATATTTACCTACACCAATTTATAGATATAGCATTGGTGTGATTTCATTCCTATTATATATACAGCAATGCATTTTTAAGCGCCAAATTTAGGTCATCACCCAAATAAAACGCGAGCTAGTGTTGTTCAAATCCAGTGAGAGTAATTTGAAGCTAGCACTAGCTAGCACTTGCAGCAAATTGAAGTCAGCTCGGCAATTTCTCGGCATATGATAGCAATATCTGCAGAAAATTTAACGTTGCTTCTTATTCTGGCGTTTATGTGACTAGCATAAATAAGGGATAAAAAGAAGATGATCGTGCTTCCATGAGGGACGCTGGATATTATTATAACCATGTTGAAACTAATGCCGTCAGGAAAAATTCTGTGAGAAATTAAGTGTACAATTTGGTATCATTTCGCCTACATCCCATGGTTGTAATACCATCATAAGTTTTGTTAGGAACCTTGCCATACGCTCTTTTTAAATCCAGGAAAAACGCGTCATTGGTATTATAGTTGCTGGTTGGTATTTTTTTGAAATCCTTAACCTAACTTTCCCATTAATTGGACATATATCTCCATCCTGCACTCGCACGCATTCGCTTTAATTTTTGTTTAAATTTTCTGAAACATTTTGCCCATATTCAGGGCGTCCAAAATTCTTGTCCCCTGCCTTCCTTTCCTGCGCTTCTTCATTGTTCTCTTCTTTATGTGTCACCCGTTCTTTACCTATCCCACTATATCTAATACTACCACGTGCATCTTACTCGCTATCCAGCGCTAAACTCACGAGACATTAATGCCTCAAAAACTGTCATATTAGTAGCAACGAATGGGAAGATGTGCCTTCTCATTAATTGTGCTCTCCTCATTCTCAACACATCGTTTTCTGACTGGGCATACATCAAGATGAGAGTGTAACTAAAAAATTATGAAGGACATCAAAATTAGGAATTATGATGGGATGAATGAATATAAAACAATGAAAACGTGAAACCGATGAAGATATTGAATAATTAGCATTAGATAATTGATGGAGCCTAGCTCCACATCTGTGATGTAGATTTATATATAATAAAGCAAAACTCCAAAAGCCACAAATAAAGCTTTTCAAATACAGAAAGAGGGAGGGAAATGGGGTTATTCTTTGAGCAATTTACGGTGAAATTAACCCGCACCAGACGTTTTCTCAACAAGTATGGCACTCACTAAAACAATACCTAAACTACATTGACTCACTCTAGATTTATACTGGCGATAACTCTTATCGTGCTTGCCTCTAAAAAGTTTATTTTTCGCGTTTTCTCTCAATTATCCATAAAGTCCTTGAATTTTATGATGCCAGTCATTCGGCTTCAAATTTAAAGAATATCCGCACCTTTACTTACTCTCATTTCCAGTATAAAATTCTTTTGCGACTCTGCCCAGAGATATGTTGTTTCTTGCATCCTCTTTTAGCCTTCTGTTGCATGAGAAAGCGGCCCTGGCCTGCTCATTTGGGGCCGAGAGCGTGAACAACGGCTGGATTTGCGATGTGTCGAGTCCCACGCTCCTACTGAAATTGCTGCAGTCTTGCTGGGGCATCTTGCAGTTACGACGTATGTACGCTTCTCAGCGCGTCACATTAATCTCACTCTGTGTTTCGTGAATCCGTGAGCGGATCGTGGCGTTTGGGTGTTGCGAGAGAGAGAGAGAGAAGTAGAATGCGTCAAAATGACCCTTCCCAAATGACTTTGAAGAAAATTCATGAAAACAGTCTCGTTGCGGTTAGACCCAAAACCGATTGCAAGAAAACTAGCTTAAGGTAGTTTGAGCGAAATATCATTTTACTTAGAAACAAATGAATTTGGTCTCATTTTAAAGAAAAATATATCACCCTTAAAATAAAATAAAAAATTCTACCCCTTACTACATTATTTTGGAGATATTTGCCAAAATATACCAGCCCTTTTACATGGGAAATGGTACGTGTATGCACTCCAGAGAGACATTACTTACAAAATGAGGTATTTATAACACTTAGATGCCGTAAAAAAAACTAACAGCGTATAGTTAGTATGTTTTATCAATTATATTTGACAATTAATCATATTGTCACCGCAGTGGGTATCTTGGGTATCATAAAAAACCATCTGTTTTGAAGGAAGCAGTGATGTTTTTTTTGCACTGTTGCAAGATTTGCAGAACATGCCGCCCTAGGGCACACCATTGACGTCACGAACCCAAAAATTCTCGCCAGAGAAAAACATTTCAAGACGAGAATCTTCCGGGAGGCATTAGAAATTAAAAAGCATAACAAGAATTTCAATAGAGACCAGGGTCAAAAAAATAAGTGAATCATGGCTTCCAGTAATTTCTAGAAAGAAGAGCGACGTCCAGAAGACTCTCCACCAACACCCACCCTCTCCCCCTCTTGCACCATCGTGACGATATAAATTGATGCAAAATAAAGGCAATTAGATCATTCAGCCCTGATGAGGTCTCCGGCAAAGGAGAAGAAACGTTGGCTTTTTTAAATCTTGACGCGGGTTATCCCAAAAGAAAAACCATCATTGCTTGCCGAACATGGACCGCGAAAGTTTTAATAATTTGTTTTGAAGGTGTTTCAAACGCACCGCGCGAAAAAAATGAGTTAAGTTAAAGACTTATTGATATATTTTCATTTAATTACTTACAATTTCTGTCATATAAAACTATATTATTGCAACATTAATAATGCAATATTTAATTCATGTGTCCTATAGATGGTGGAATTACAACGTATAATTCGAATATGGTCTTCATTATTACTAGGGCACTATCTCGCTCGGACTACCTTAAAATACCTTCTACTCTTTTATGTCCTACTTTTGCAATAGCCCACGTTTCCGATCCATAGAGCGCCAATGTCCACAGGAATGTTTTCCACATATTGTTTGTTCATTCGTAATCCTATTTGCAGAGTATTTTCTCTCATGATATCTTTCTCGGCTTGGGCCATTCTACTCTTCATCTCCGCAATACTTCTTCCTTGCCAACGTGATGGGCACTTCCGATATAGGTGGAAGGATCCACTTACTCTAATTTCTCTCCCCTCATTTTGGCTTCTGCATTCAGCTCCTCTCTTCCTCATTCTAGATTCATAGTCTTTACCGTTTTCATTTTCATGCATTGCGTCTTTTCAGCGTATTAGCTTCATTGCCCTTGATTAATTTTATAGATTTTTCTTTTTCTTGAACTGTACAATATTAAATTAATTATTATTTCTTCTGTAGTTTAAATAATTTTTATAAATAATTATGTGATTTATTTCTCATTTACCAACGCATTGCATGTTAATAATGTAACCATAGGACTTAATTGAAATTTTGTTAAAAATTAAAAAAAACTAAATTATAAATTCAATTTCAGTGTAGCTCTGATGACGAAATGTTAAAATGTGAAACGTTGGAATATTAGAAAGAAATATATTAAGTATTCGTAACATCGAAACTTAATCCGGCAGAAAAAAAGTAGGAAAAATGTTTTATTTCTTTTAAGGTAGTCCGAGAGAGATAGTTCCCTAGTCGTAATAGAGACCATATTCAATGTATATGTTTTAACTACACCAGCTGTAGGACACATGGATTAAATATTGCATCATTAATGGTGCAATTATATAGTTTTATTTGAGAGAAATTATAAGTAATTAAATGAAAATATATCAATAAGTCTTTAACTTGACTCATTTTTTTCGCGCGATGCGTCTGAAACTCCTTCAAAACGGAAGTTTTTTGTGATACCCAAGAACCTACTGCGGTTGCAATATGATTTAAAAAAAATATAGTCGAGAAAACATAAAAACTACTCACTTTTAGTTTTTTACGACATCTAAGTGGTATAAATACCTCATTTTGTAAATTATGTCTCTTTGGAGTGCATGCACGTACCGTTTCCCATGTAAAAGGGGTGATATTTTTTGGCAAACATCTCGGAAAGTAATGTGATAAGGGGTTGAATTTTTTGTGATATTGGATAGGTGAGATGCTTTTCTTTGAAATGAGACCAAATTCATTGATTTTTAGGAAAATGGTATTTTGCTCGGACTACCTTAATGTTTGCCAGTCGAACAATTTTTCTATCAAAGTCGTGCCCGTGGTAATGGAAGTCGGACGATGCGTACGAGCACGTATTCGGCCGCATGGCTCTCCGCCACTGCGTCCAAAGGGTCCCGGGAGACAGAGTCGAGAGTGGGACACAATAGCCGTGCCGGGGGAAGAGGAGGCGGTCGCCGCGTGGGGGTGGAAGTCGTGAGAAACTGGTGCCATATCTCCCTCTGTAGACTAACGGCGAGCGAGGAGGCGGCTTGTATGTGCGTGCCCGTTGTGTCGTGTGGCGTGTATTTGGTGTGTATGATCAGAGCAAGGCCCTGAGCAGTCGTGCGGTGGAGGAGGAGGAGGGTGGTGGACACGGGTTAAGGTCGACGGGGGACGTGCGCGCGAACAGGGGTCTGACCGCCCCTTGAGTGGGGAGAAAGGGATGCACTGCAATGCAGAGGTGGTTCCCCTATTCCTATTAATATCCTGTGCCCCCATGACCCATGCAGCCTGCACCCTTACCGCCCAGTGATGCATACATCCCTGTGGTAGTTATCTGGTAATTTTTAATCGGTTTTGAAGGCTTTACTGAGTTTGCATAATGATTTTATAGTAATACAAAGGGTGCAAGCAATACTAAATCTTGATTTTTTTCAGGCTTTACTTGGTGAAAATCCATTCTAAAGAATTCAAAAGAGATATGGTACTTTTTCACAGTTTTTATTTCAAGTCGACCGGTTTCGATGCATAGGTGAAATCATCAGGTACATAAATTTAGTATGCCGCAGAATTTATACAACATTTTTGGAAGGGGGGGAGGAAGGTATGTGAGAGGACGCGGGAATAGACATGGGTGACACATTCCCGCGTCCTCTCACATACCTTCTTCCCACCCACTTCCCTTCCTTTTCTCCTGTCTCTTCCCCCCCTCTTCCAAAACTTTGTATAAATTCTGAAGCATACTAAACTTATGTACCTGATGATGTCGCCTATGCGACGAAACCGGTCGACTTGAAATAAAAACCATAATAAATAAAATAAAAATAAAAAAAATAAATAAATAAAAAAAGAAAATACCATATCTCTTTTGAATTCTAATACTAAATCTGCATGGATCAATTTAACATGAAAATTAAATTTATATTTGCCAACAGAGTGATAAGCAAATGACGAGTAAACAAAGTGAATACGATCGATATAGACATTATTAACAGGCGTAGATAATGCACAGATTTTGTTTTGATACTCTGGCAGATCAAAAGGGGAAAATAATAATTAAAATATTTAAGAAGATTTGAATGAGACGTATTATTTCTAAAATGTTCAGCTTCATTTGTTGAATCCTACGTCATGCTGTAGAAACAATTTTCATTGTAATATAAAGTAAATATAATGCGGAATAACTATACTTCAAATATTTTTGCGTGGAAAATTAGATATTACTTTAGTTACAAAAGTATTTATGCGTGAAATTACCGCTTATTTTAAGAAATTCTCACTGTTACAATTAAAACATACCCTCGCGTTGAATTGTATCCCCCGTGATTTGGTTTCCTTCATGAATTAACATCTCACAGCATCCATTAGTTCGTAGTATTGATATTAGCAATCTGAGTCAGTATTTTAATCCTTGTCTTGCATGTCAGTGTGCTTATTGATGTAACACACTCCCAGTTTATGGTCTAGCCGTGCCTTGTTCTCCTCACTGAATTTTGGTTCGCGCTCAGGTGAGCGTCAGGTTCGATCTTGATCTGGGACCCATTCCCTGAATCATCCCCTGGTGCACATCAAAGAGGTGGCTACACGCTACTTCTCAGGGTGTGAATGTAAATCATCATCAGCAGCAGTTATCCATACGAAGATTAGTTTTTTACTGCTCTCCGTTACATTCTTAGCCAACCACCTCACTTAATCATTTCATTCTAAATCGCCTTACAAGATGTTCACAGCGTATTTTGAACTCGTTCTTCTAAGGTCGTTTTCCTCATTTTTATTTTTTTATGACTGTTGCAGGATAATCTTAGTATTTTTATTTCTGTTGTTCGGATTGTATGTCATTGTTTTCACATGTTTTCTGCTGCTCAGAGGGTTTACTCCTTGTTCGAACCATTGACCTCGTCTCAGTCCATTTCTACATCATTATGTTTCTAGAAACCTTCATTTTTACGCCCTCCGGTCTTTTTCGCCTTTTTGCTTTTGTTTAAGTGTGTAATCAAACAGATAGTTGAAAAAGAGTTGAGCAAATTTTTAACTCCTTCCTTGTGTAGGTACCTTGAATCGTGTCTATGTCTTGAGCGAATGAAAAAAATCTCGGAGTCCCAGAAAAAAACCAGCTCTTTATTATCTAGGAGGTTATTTTTAAATTTTCAACAAAAAAACATTTTAATTCTTACGAATGGAATTTCTTTCATTCTGATGTAAGAAACAGAAACTAGATTTTCAGAAAGTAAATGAATGCCACGGTTTGGACCCTCCGTTCGATTGCGTCCTGGATATTTATTTTTCAGGAAAAATTGAAGCTGTATTCCATGCCATGAATCGTTACGAAAGTTTAGACAAATTAGATAAGTTTAAAGACGTTTTGTGTGAGCGTTTTTTATACATTTTCATCCCAACCGAAAAAAATATTCGCTTGTTTAACTTGGTACCCGTAATCCGGGTGGAAACATTGGAAAATTTGTCGGAAGAAAATCGCTCCAGAGCATGGTAAGGGCATTCTCCTAAATATGACGTAGACTTCTAATTATGCACGTTACACCCGTCGTTGAAAATGCTCACCTGCCCAGTGACGCACCTCTTTTCACTCCTCAAACAGCTCAATCACTAGCAACCCGGCAGGGGGTGCCTTACTCCCGGTGGGCCGGAGCAGGCGATGGAAGGGGATGAGGGGTTTTGATGTGGTTGCACTGAGCTCAGAGGGAGGCGAGTACGTAACAAAGATAACATGCACGTCGGTGGCGTCGACAGTCACCGCCAGGGGCGCCTCTGTTCTCTCCCTGTCGCGCGAGTTTGTTTGCGGTTGCAAATTGGTTCCGGCGAGGCACACGCAGATGGCACCAGTGGGTTGAGAGGGATGGATGTCGCCCGCTCTTTCTGCTTGATTGTTCACGATTCTCTGCATCGGTTCGAGTGTCGCACCCCGGAATTGAGTGCGCAGGACACTAACTAAAATACCCTCGCTTTTGGCAGTGCTCGCATCAATGGCTGAATGCCGATGGCAAAGCCCTGGAATTTCAGTCGAGCCGATCGCACACTCATCGGCAAAATATGAAAATCAGCGCCGACTACGGCTTGGCTCTTCACACACTGGACGGCAGTTCCGTCGCCGTTTCTGATTTTGATGTTTAAAGTGCAGGAGAGTCAATTGTTTTCCGTCCTTTTATGTCCAACGCGAAAAATCTAATCTTAGTTTATAGTATTTTCACTCCCACCGTACTTCCACCCAGCCTTCTATTTTTTATGTTCCTCCTTTAAGAAATCTGTTTTATTCCCCTTGTGTAAGGCGTGATTCTTCTACATCTAAATCTACATATTACCCTGCAAGCCGCCTGAAAGGTGTTTGCCAGGGGATAAGTTATCACTAACAGGCACCATAATCTGTAGCCTTATCCCGAGGATCGATCGTGGACCCCTGGTTTGGAGCCGAGTGGAAGGAATTAAGCAGAGGCTGCGTCGTTTCTGCACGGACATTGGAGCCTCCTTCGTCGACCTTTGGCCGGCATTTCGATCGTGTCGAAACTCTCTAAACCCTTCAGGCGTCCATTTCACGGAAAGTTGTGTAACGAGTAGCCTATTCGAGCAGTACAGGCCTTTTTTAGCGTAGAGAGTAGGACAGTGAGTAGTTCAAATTGTAGGTTTCCATTAATGTCTTAAAGTATTCTAAACAGGATAATGGTAAGTTATCAATCAATGGTAAATCAAAAGTAATCAATTTCAATAGTAGCCGTTCATTGCCGTAGTACGAAAAAAACAAAGTCGCTGATTTTCACCATCTCATTTTAAGCACGGACGATGATTTTGTGATGAAAACAGAAAGCTGATTGTAGAGTGAAATTTCGGGTACCAGATTCTTTCTAAAGTCATATTCAATGTATAGAAAAGACAGATTAGCGAGAGCAGGAGCAGGTGTGTTTATATCTGTAAAAGATGAAATCGTAAACAGAGCCGAAATATATTTTCAGAAAATGGTATAGAAAGTTTGTGGTTCCTGGTTCAATTAGCGTTACCCATTTCACTCCTGTCTCTCAACGACCGTTGTCTTCGACAGCAGAAAGTAATAAAACGATGGGTCTATAATGGGATGATATTGATCTCTTTAGAGATTACCGATCATGGATCACATGTTTACGTATTGAAATGTGTTGAAAGTTTAAAAAAAATGCCTTTTTTATGTGGTGAAGTGTTTTTTCAAAGTTGTTTTTAATTCGCCCAAATTATTAGAGTACTATAGATATAAAAGTTTCTCGGGTGTTGAACCGGGTAAGAGGGTCCACTGGTTCCGACGTTTCGGAGATCGACTTGATTTCCATCTTCAGGGGTTTGATGATCATCTGTATCATCAAACCCTGAGGGGTCAGACTCAATTCAGGGGTTTGATGATCAAACCCTCTTACCCGGTGCAACACCCGAGAAACATTTATCCAGCAGATACGCCGGGAAAACCTTAGATCTTTCAAATTGTATGTTGCTATTTCACTGTATAAATTACTGTTATTTTTGAACGTGAGGTGAACTAGCTGGGAAAAATAGTGTTATTGATTTTATAATAAAATGACTCACCTCTGCTCCCATGATAAATATATATAACTCTATAGCGATACGATACGATGAAATAAATTTCAATGAGTGGACCAGTAATTACTTCTTAATGTACAGGACATTCCAATAAATGTGTTTTTTATTTTATATCATTTTTTTTAACCTAGCTAATATTATTGGAAATGCTAGTATATCTTGAGTGCCGTAAGCATGCAAGTGGTACCCCGATTTTTTATTGGCTCTCGCAGTCATCATTCTACCTTGTTAAAGAAAGCGCATTTAAAGAGGGAATCCCGAGGAAATGAACGATGAATTTATATCCGTGCGACGTCACGGTAAACGACAATGATATATGGGTACTTAGAATATCGCACCCTGACTCTCGATCGGTTATGAGTCAACTGAGGCAAATGATTCCGTCTCACGAGACATCTGCTCGTTGGGCTGAGAAGTAATAGGAAACAAAAGACGGGAGCTACGCGTAAAATGGCTCCCGTACGAAAAATATTCATTCTTGACATTTTGGCCTAAGTGTGTTTTTTATCCGCTTCTTTCATTTCGGCCACAGCGACAATGTGAGAGCATTTTATAGTGACGGAGAAACGAATGCTTTCAACTTGTGAGATTGTGAAGAGAGAGATATTAAGGTTGCGACGGGGAATCGATTGCTCGAGTGCACCCATGTTTGAATTCCTTAGAGCGAGCATCCAAGGATCGCTCTTCTATTTGGTGACATCGCAGTCATAGTGTATTCATATTCGGCTCAGTTTGTAACTCGTCGTCGGGTCACAATGTCATAAATGTTTACTTGAAAAAGACTATAATGCAGTTTTCTATGTTTTATCATTCCATTTGTTTTGTTACGTTTCAACGTTGGGTTTTTTAAAAGCCCTTAAGGTAGTCCGAGCGAGATAGTTCCCTAGTCATAATAGAGACCATATTCGAATCACACGCTTTAATTTCACCAGCTGCAGGACACATGGATTAAATATTGTATTATTATTGGTACAATAATATAGTTTTATATGACAGAAATGGTAAGTATTTAAATGAAAATATCTAAATAAGTCTTTAACTTGACCCATTTTTTCCGCGCCGTCCATTTGAAACTCCTTCAAAACGGAAGGCTTTTTGATATCCCGAAGAATTTACTGCGGTGACAATATCATTTGTTTTTGAAAATAGATGAGAAAACATAAAAACTACACGCTGTTAGTTTTTTTACAACATCTAAGTGTTAGAACTTCCTCATTTTGTAAATAATGTCTCTCTGGAGTGCATACACGTTCCATTTCCCATATAAAAGTGCTGGTATTTTTTGGCAAATATCTCGGAAAGTAATGTGGTAAGGGGTTACATTTTTGGCGTCATTGGAAGGGTGAGATATTTTCTATAAATTGAGACCAAATTCATTGATTTCTAGGTAAAATAATATTTCGCTCGAACTACCTTAAGTTATTGTAAATTCTTGGTAATATTTTATCGTCACAGCTGACGGCCAATCAGCATGCAGGGTTAAATATTGTTTCTAAATGATTGATATTACCCCTCGTACTAACTTGGATGACGGCGGGCCTCTCGTAGGCGTACACGCCACGATACCTGCCGGGCTATTCCGAAGCTCGTATGGTCGGGCCATAAACTGGAAACCGACCTTAAGTGTGGTCTCTGGTCATAATGATGGCTTCGAGCGATTCCCGAGTGATCTGCTGGCCATAACTCGGGATATTATGACCGGCATGGGAGGTGATCGTTAGACGGGCCTTGACAGTTGCACATTTTGTCCCCTTTGGAGGTTCATACATTTTTGCGCATCGAATGAACATTTTGACATTATTTTCTCATCTAGTACCAGATAATGAGTGAGAAAAGAAAGTACGAAAAAGAGAATTCACTCATTTCGACCTATTTATGTAAAGGTTATTAATGGAGTCGAAGTGACCCTCTTCTACTCATTACCATGATGCATCGTTGTCGTTAGAATTCCCAATTTTTGCGCCTTTCTTGAAAAAAACCACCCTTCATTGTCTCTTGTTGCATTGAATAAAACTGATTAATGATTGACGCCATACTCAGGAAGTGACTCATATGCACATCCTCCGCAGTTTATTAACTTTATGATTGGTAAGTTAACCGAGAGAACCCATTTAATACCCAAAAATACTGGAAATTTTGTTTGAGCCTTATCACGGATCAAGTACTAGAATTGATCATCACTAATACCGTTATATTTCATGTAAACAATTTTATACCTTCAACAACAACCAAATCTTACGTTTTTGCTTTTAAGGCCCTAATCACTCTCGGATGAGAATCCATCTTCTTTTATGAAAGAATATTTTTCTTATGAAAAATCACTGCAAAAGAAGAGCGTGCACAAGGAGTTGGGTCCCCACTACTTTGGGTTCGAGAAAGAAAACCTAGCGTTGCTTTTGTATGATTTCCCCCCCTAGGAATTGCTGATTAAGGACAATTTTTGGAGGAGAAAGTGAACAACCTGGGTAAAGATATTTATTTACACAATACCAGCTTGATAAACTCTGACTACAGGATTTCTCTTCATTTCCCCAAAAATAATGTCATACCAAAGCGTAGTTTCAATTCATGTCTCAATTTTTAGGCTAGGTAGAAGGAATATTTTAACTAATTAATCTACTCAAGTTTATACATAATTACAAAAATAAACGAAATAAGGACGTGGGTAACGCCTTCGTTTGATTCCATGGATTCACATTATCTGGCTAAAATTTTGGGTCTATATTAATCACATGAAATATCTGTTTTCACATCGCGCCGTTTACAAACGTTGTTCCACCAATTGTCACAAAATTTCTCTATAATTCCATTAGGTGCACAATTGATAGCTTAAGGCATCTTCCGTATCTTTACCACTGAGATAGTGCCTTTGTTTCGCTTTTCTATCGTCCATGTATGTGATCCCTACTCTTTTAAGAAACTGCTCCGAGATTACATCCCATACTTTCCGAATGGCCGAATTTTCCGGGAAATGGGTCGCGTATCTGAAAAATAATGAAACTTCCATAAATAAATGGTTTCAGGGCCCGATGTAAAATTGGTCAGTCCAGTTCACTGCTCCACTTTTTTTTTAAGATTTCATTTCGCACCTTTCCACTCGCCCATCCTTGCGTTGCAATTGTGCATTGAATGTATGAGCTGAAATGTTTTTTTCTTTCTCTTCAAAATCAGTCTTATGCATGATTTCCATTGGAATGTTTGTTAATCGCCATAATGACCAGATAAGGATGCATTTAATTTCGCCTGAGGAAAAAAAAGGACGTTCTCGGATTGGAAGTAGAGTCACGGGCCAGCAGATTTTCAGGGTTTTACGCTGATCATTATTCTCCTTCGATAATTACCATAGAGCCTCCAAATATTGAATTTGAAGAACGGCCTTGAATTATCACGCAATTAGGCGTTTTGTACGAGGGGAAGTGTTGAGCTCTTGTTACATTGCCTAGCGTCTGAGCCTTACCTGAGATTTCCTTGTCACTAGGGGCATCGTAAGTAAATGTATAATTTTTGCCATTATCTTCGTACGAGCCTTGTTTGCCTCAATTAATGTTAATCGGGGCTGTTATTTCGGCATTCGTCATTTCACGACTTTTTTCTTCCGTGTCCGTTACTGTTTAGTTGTAATATATTTTGAGCTCCCCTGCTCCTTCTATATGTTTAAGACCATATTTGGTCTCCTGAATCTTTTGTTGTTATTTTCAGGGCCAGCGTTTATTTTTGCCAAGACTAGCGCGTCATTGGTATTTCCTCCCAGGTGTTTGTAATATTTTCGAGCTTGTTGTTTTATGACTTCCAATATATTGTTTATGTTCGCATCTTTATACACTTTCTCATTTTTTCTCCAAGGAGGAAGATTCAGGATTTGTCTTACTGTTTTTCTTTCTACGATTTCTACTTTTTGTAACTATTTATTTTACATAAGGCCGGCCCATGCTGGGGTACCATTGAGCAAAACAGGCCTTATTATGCTTTCAGATATTTTTTTTTTAATTATCTTCGGAGTTGTATTGCTCCTGATATTGGCTGCCAGTTGTAATTTAATTCCCGGTACTTTATTTGTCGTATTTTTGACATTCCGGCGAATGAAAGGTTTTTTCGAAAGCGAAGGAATGGTTTTTTATCAATGTTTATTCCTAAGTGGCATTTTCTGGCTCCCATTAATGGATGTAGCTGTTTTTGTTTGTTTATAAGTTGTCCACCAAAGGATGAAATTTGACATGAAAAGACATTTGTGCATTCGATGACTGGATTCATCAGTTGTCACTATTCCGAAGATCAGTTTACAGGAGTACTCCACTCCTCTCTCATGTCTATCTACCGCTTAGTTCCTATGTAACTATTTTCTTTGACCTCTTCCATGATTTGCTTTATGTATTCCATTCTTGGTCTCCTTCTAAAATTCTCCTAATGTACTTCTCCTTGCATTATAGTTTTCATGAAGCTATTATGCCATAAAATGTGTACAATAAGTTTGTCTTTTCTTTTGCGCAGAATTTTCATGGTTTTTCATTTTTAATTGTTTGTATTCTCATATTTATTATGGCCATCAATTCGGAATGCTTTTGCATTTTTTGTGATTAACAAATAAAAATTTATTAAAAAAGAGATGATTGATCCTAGTCACTCAATCGGAATTCAATTCAATGATTGGATATTCATCAGCGGTCACCATTCCGAAGAGCGGTTTACGGCAGTACACCACTCCTCTCTCATGTCTATCTACCGCTTAGTTCCTATATAACTATTTTCTTAGACGTCTTTCATTATTTGCTTTCTGTATTCCATTCTTGGTCTCCTTCTAAAATTCTCCTCATATACTTCTCCTTACAATATACTTTTCATGAAGCTATTATGCCATAAATTGTGTACAATGAGTTCGTATATTCTTTTGCGCAGAATTTTCATGATTCTGATTCTCATTTTAAATTGTTTCCATTCTCATATTTATTAAGGCCATCAATTCGGAAGGCTTTTGCATTTTTTTGTGATTAACAAATAAAAATTTACTTAAAAAAAGAGATGATCGATCCACGTCAATCGATCGGAAAGTATCGAATGCTTGAAATTATTTGCCATTAGGCACTGTGGCGTTGAGGGTGTGACGAGGAATGAGTGGCCGTACCTGGAGTGGAGTGGAGTGTAAGAGAGAGAGAGAGAAAGAGGGGAAATGGCGGGGAATGTGTGTCGAGGCCGTCGTGATTTAAGGACGAGCGTTCCAGCCAGACTCCTTTGTGTTTCCGAATGAATGTGAGTGGACGGCCGACTTCCATTTTAATCGCTCTTTCAACTGCAGCAAAAAAAGTTGGGTTTCGGGGATTATGCCACGTTTTTAGCATTTCTCTCTGTCGGTCTCATCGCTTGCTTCACTTTTCCTGTATCGATCCATGTGTTTCCACTTCTCGATTTCTTCTCTTCCGATTTTTGCTTTGTAAAAGAATCAGTTAATATCACCACTCAGAGTTATTTCAAAGGAGCTTCTTTGTATCACTACCGATAAGGGTTAGATGTACATATATTGGGACTCGCTTAAATTCTACATCTACGTCATACCCCGCGATCCGCCGAAAGGACGTGTAGCAGGGGGTGTTAGGTCACCAGCCGTGCAAAGATGTGAGTGTTTTGGAGATGAAATGTTGACATGTGCTCTAGGAGTGTATTTAGTGGAACTCAATTTTTATCATGGTCGCCTATTGTTCGCGAAATACGAGAGTTCATTTACCTATCTGTTCGACAGAGTATCTCTCTTATTTTATTGCATCTTTCAAACCTAGAGATATAGTGAGCAGTCATGATAATATTCTCTATGTCGCTCTGAAAAATATCAGTTCTGAATTTATCAAGAAACCTGTAGCGTGTAGCCTCCGAGTCTCTAGGGGCTCCCACCTTAATCCCTCTAAAAATTGTGTAACATTATATGTACGCTCGTAGCAAATTTAATGAAGCGCGCTGCTTTCCTTTGTATTTTATTAATTTTTTTGTTAAATCTTTATGACCAGGGTCCCAAATGTTCGCGGCGTATTCGAGGTGTGGCCTAACAAGAGTGAAGTAGCATCTCTCTTTGACTATTTCATCCTTATCCGGGTAGAGCACTTGAATGTAATGGACGAAATTCTAAATATTTTTAAAATTTGGTTGAATTTAATAAAATTCATTCATCTCGTACACCAATTTAAAATCTAATATTGAATTGATTTGATCTCTTCATTAGGATGTTATTCATTAGCCCAAATGATTTTATGAACTAAATATAAAATATCTTTCTTCTATTTTTACATTATAATTTGAACTATATCGTCTGAAAATCTACGTATTAGCTGAATTGACATTAGAGCATCAAATAGCCGCCTTTATCAAGTAGATGATATGAGGTTGAAGATTATGCGGTATTTCCACCGGGTCAGATTCTCCATTTCTGCCGACGTTTCGATGGACGAGTCGTCCATCATCCTCAGGGCATGTCGTGTCTGGGATGTGGTCCTCCTTATATAGTGCTTAGCGGGCCGATCAACCGTGGGAGGTGTCTCCCAATTGGTCGGATATTTCCCGCCTTTTTTCACTGGCTTCTCGGATGCTCCTCAGCACTGGTTTCCACGAGTTACTGAGTATCCAGCGTCTCGATTGATGGTCTTCTTCATTCGTATTTCTATGGTCTCCCTCGTCAGCCTTTCCCAAAACTTGTCAATGCGGCAGAGAACCTTCGTCTCCTCCCAGCAGATGACATGGTCATGGGAGAAGCTGTGGTTGGCCACGGCGGACTTCTCAGGTTGGCCGAGCCTGAAATGCCGTTTATGTCATTTGACCCTTGTGGCGATGGTCCTTCCCGTCTCTCCCACATACACCAGGCCGCATGTGCATGGTATCTCGTAGATACCTGGTGTCTGGAGGCCACAGGGGTCCTTGACCGTGACGAGTTGATTCCTAAGTTTGGAGGGTGGGCGAAAATATGACTCAATATCATATCTCCGGAGGATCCTAGCAATTTTGCCTGAGACCGTGGAGACGAAGGCTAGGCTAGCCCTGGCAAGTGGTTTTAGGTATTCTTCCTCAGTTCTGGTGTCCCGTGTCATGAAGGCTCTTTTCAGGGCCAAAGAGATTTCCTTGCCATTGTATTTATTCTGCTGGAAGGTCTTCTTTAGGTGCCGTATCTCCTTGGGAAGACTCTCCGGGTCGGAAATGGCTTTTGCTCGATGGATCAGGGTGGATAAAACCGCCGCTTTCTGCGAAGGGTGGTGATGGCTACGTCCATTGAGATAGAGGTCACTGTGAGTAGGTTTCCTGTAGACGCTGTGACCCAAAGTACCACCTTCCTTGCGATAGACGAGGATATCAAGAAATGGCATCCTCTTGTTTTTCTCCGGCTCCAAGGTGAACTGGATGTTCGGATTTTGACCGCTCATGTGGTCGAGGAAGAGGCTGAGAGTATCGGGTCCATGAGGCCACACAACGAAGGTGTTGTCTACATATCGGTAGAAGCATTTGGGCCGTAGGGGAGCTGAAGAGAGAGCCTTTTCCTCAAAATCTTCCATGAAGATGATATGAGATCTGCTTTTCCTGTACTCTTATTTCCACCTAAATGCACTTACTTAAATCATGGTTCTATCGTCATATCTCCTAAAAATCTTGGTTTCATAACCGTATATGGCCCCAAAGAAAACCTGATATGGTTTCCTAAAGGTTGCCAGTGTATTTTACTATAAGTCATGTTTCAGAATCCATTTTGCAATGGTCCTCATCATCGGAAAAAAATCTGAAGCAATCCGATACTAAAAAATCCTAGTCAATGATAATTGTGAGCAGTTGCTAAATATTTGGCCGAAATGTCATCCATCCATTGACAGTAATGTTCATAATATTCCGTCAATTATTATTACGCATGCAATATGGTAAGTTGAATTTGAACCATATATCCGATGGTGAATGCCGAATGTAAATGAGATATGATGATTTACTGAGTTGATTTTGTCAGGTTCATGCCGGTATGGTGGTCTGTGATTTAGTTTTCTTTGATCGAAGAAATATACGTGCTTTTGCCGGTTCGAAGTGAACGCAATTCATCAAATAATTCATGCAGACATTCAGACTCGAAAATTGTATAAATTCACTCAATTATTAAGCCTGGTATGTTACACAATACTCATTTTTATCAGTCAGGATATCCCGGTGAAATTTTTTCGGAGAGCAGGTCTTCCGGATGATTTCAGAAGTCGCCCGTAAAACGAATGGTTGGTCAACTATTGGACCATTAGCACTGGCAACTTTGACCCTTTGTAAAACTCTTGACCTCTCCTTGTATGATTTATCAATATTTTAGTAAAAATAAATGACTATTGTACCCAGTTTTTGTGATTTGTTTGCGTCTTTTCTCAAATATTTGATTCTTTACCCATGTGATGAATGAGATGGCCGGATTATGAGCTCCTGGGATTATTATATATGTTTTACTAGTCCTTGAAAATTTTCAGAAGCTCATTGGACAGGGTACAAGATCTCCCATATGAAAAGACTGGAAATTTTAACATAAAGCATTATCTTTTGTGTAAATAATCTACGAATTTTTTATCATCAATGGATGGTTCTATCAAAACTTTGTTAGCCGAAGTCTAAAGACTGGTAGGAATTGGTATGTTGCGTGTGCTTTCAGTACACCGAGGCAAAGTATCCCAAAACGCCACTGCCTTGGAAGTTCCAGCACATTTGGTCACGCATGAAAACAACGACTTCCTGTGCGCAACGTTTTCAAATGTAGCCTTCAGATCAGGTATAGGTCACGCAACTGTTTCAATTCAAGAATTTTAATGCTTCTAGTCTGATTCCCTTATTTGGTGTATCGATGTTTGTTGAGAAAATATTCCATGTTTTGCCGCGCCGTATTCGAAAAACCTTCATTGTAAGTTCGTCCGTAATATGCCCAAAGTCTATCAATTGTAATAGGAAAAACATTTCTTCTTGGTGAAGCCGTTAAATAATAGTTGAGGGTCGTTAACAATTCAGCGTCGATAGCAATATGTGAAAATGATTATTTTTAGGCTCAAATTACGTTTTTTACGGAATTCTGACGTCTGTCCCTCTTATAATTTATTTCTGGGAATTTACCCTGACAAATTTATCTCACAAAATTATACCTTGTCTCTATATTAGCCAGGTTATAAAAAATATATATTTTCATTGGTTCCTCATCGAACATAACAACTAATTGGAAAACAATGGAATGACTTATTCCGTTCTGCAGCCACCATATTCCAATTTGTTAGGCAACACTTTCAGAGGAATAACCAAAGTAATCTGGTCCAGTACTGTCGCCGCATACCGTTGTCTACATATCACGCTGTAAAGAGGATTCATTGTGGGTTTATTACAATACGGTCATGACAATGGTTCTTCTGCGGAACTTATGTTTTTACATTTTATCAGTTACATGCTCAAAAATCGTTGTAATTGAAACTATTTAGAATGCGTTATTTTGAATGAAGATCTAGCTTTTTCTTGGTTTTATATTTCGTTATTTTCATCATACTTATGCAATTTTTATCGCTACTCCAAAGAAAATCTCAAGTTCCTCAACCATATGATGTTAGAATAATTAGCTCAAATTTATGTCACTATATTAGTTCATTTTCCTTTGTTACTCACTGTAGATACTATCATGTATTTCAGTGTATTTGGACAGTAATCTCAATATATATATAGCATACAACTAAGTTGAAGGGGATCGGGTTGGGTTGGTGGCTTGAGTACTCGCCTACCACGCGGGCGGCCAGGGTTCAAATCACTGCAGAGACGGATGTTTTTCAGTGGAAACCCGATCCTTACTTGAGTGTGTTTTGTGAAGGGCACTTCAAGTACAGTACTCCGTCTGTCGGATGAGACGTTAAACCGTGGTCCCTTTGGCGCCTTTCGGTTAGGCAACGAACGCAGGCTAATGCCGACGCCGGGTTTCTATCCACCCTTCCTTCCTTACCTATCCCCTGTGGCGCAAATGACCTTAGCCGTCGGTCGCCTCCCCAAATATCCAATCCAACCAAGTCGAATCGTGGAAATTGAGTTTAAGTTTACGCCTTCATCATTTTGAGGCCAGTGCTTCTGTACCAGTCGACTTATTGTTTCATGAAAATAGTACTTTGAGGCACAGGTTATGCCTTGAGTGCGTGAAAAATCTCCTGCGGTTGTTTTTTCTTAGATATGGCCTTTCGGAGCTTGGAGATTTTTACTTCCAAAAAAAACAGGAAGGATTGATCCGTTTCGACTGTGGCAAAGGGAGGCAGGTGTGTGTGTGCGCTGTAGTCGGGGGAAAAAAACCCTCCCCCGAGGAAGGCGGTGGGGCAATCGGGCCTCCGGGGAAATCACTCGAGGGGAGGGGGGCGGGGAGCGTGCCCTCAGTGAGTGAGGTCCCCCCGATTGCCCTTCCTCCGCCCCCTCCCCCTCGCCCTACACGTTGACTCATCCCCCTCCCGCCCCCCTCCCTTCTTATCTCTCCGTCCCCACTCTATGGTTGCCAAACCTTGTGCCGGATTCCTTTCTCACCAACATTCAATCGACCCCGTTATTTATTTCCTGTAATACTAATCTTACTAATATATAAAAATCTACTGGTGTCTGTCTGTTACTCAATCACTCATAAACCACTGAATGGATTGAAACAAAATTTGGCAGGAAGATACTTGATATATCTGGTTCACACATAGGCTATAGAGCAAGGGCCTTGGGGCCCTAGAATGCCCTCAAGCGTATTGGGCCGTCTGGTGTCTTATGTGTTTGAAAAACTCAAGTCTAAACATTTTGGTTCAAGTGCAGAGGTTTCTCTTTTTGCATATTTTAATTAGTTCTACTAAAGATAGAAGGCTATAGTTTTCGCCATTCGATGGATAAAAAATTGCAGTTTCTTATTTTTTCATTCAATGTTCTTATACGAATACAATTTCCTCAGAAATCGCGTTTTCAATGTCAAAATCATGAATTTTACTTCTGTCAATAATGGGATAATTCCTTGGTAACCGTGGAATTAGCATTAGCTTTAGAAGTGAAATGGGGCCTTTACAATGGCGGCTGGGTTTTATATCTAAAGATATGTATGACAGAGGAAATCTTGGCCGTATACTGAAACGTTGCTGATTACGATATTTTCAGGGATATTTTTGCCTAAAATTGGCAAAATTCATTTCAAGTGGACTAATTTAAGTTGGACCCATGTAAAATCGGAGAATGCTACGATGTTATATTAATACGGAAAGCCTCTGAAATGCAAATGGCGTGTAGTTTAGTTTCCCTATGTTACTGCAAAAGAATGTTGAAACTCGGTAAGCATAATATAATGTGGTTTTCATCTGCTGAATTAAAAAATAAAACTAAAACTATAGCTGATTTGCCAACAAATAAATTACACCTCATGAGAGACTCGAACCTACAACCTATATGCCCTGTCTTTTTTTCGCCCCCCGTTGAATTTCAACGGGTACCTTTGCTAGTCACTAATATATCTATAGAACGGAAATTTGTTGAGCAAGTGAAAGCATTTCAGTACTTGGGAGGTTTAGTGACTGAGAATGGGAGCTGTACCCAGGAAGTAAGACAGAGGATAGCTATGGGTCAAAAAAAAGCATTTGAGAAGGTGTAAGAACTTCTGACAGCATTTAGCATTCCAGTAGAACTGAGAAAGAGATTTGCTAAATGTTTTGTATGGAGTGTGGTGACTTACGGCAGTAAAACATGGACAGTTAAAAAGAAAGATAAAAAATACTTAGCTTCGAAATGTGGTTGTGGAGAAAAATGCTTCAGGTGAAGTGGACGGATAGAATGAGAAGTGAGGAAGTACTAATGACAATAGGAGAAGAAAAGAAAACTGCCGAGGGAAATAAAAGAGAGGAAGGCAGCTTGGATGGGACATATATTACGCCAAAATTGTCTTTTTAGAAGAATTATTGAAGGAAAAATAGAAGGAAAGCGAGGAAGGGGAAGAAGAAGAATGGGAATGCTCGATGACATAAAAAATGGCCGAAGTCACAGGCAAATGAAAGAAGATGCTTTGGACCGACTGCGATGGAGGGATTCCAGTTGAAACCTGTCAGAAGAAGAATTCCACTAAAAAGAAAAATTCTAAGGCCCCAGTATAATTACAGCCCACGGAAGGATCAAACGAGAAGTTTCCAGCATGGAAGAGCTGAGCGAGTAGAGCTACGTTTTCATGGACGCGTCAGATGCGCACGCGCGCGACGAGACTCATCATTTCTTCCCGTGAACCGTTCGCATGCAAGCAAACCTACGCGTAGGAGGTACCTACGCGCCATCTACAGCAGAGAAGAAATGGTAAAAAAAAGAAACGTGACGACCGTGTATGCTTATCGCTCTACAACACGCGCTATCGTTGATAATTTGGTGTTGATAGTTATCTAGCTCCGTCCTAGTGCAATAGCTATTGTTCTTCGATTTCCTCTTCAACTTAATTCCTCTCATCCCCATGCCAACTTCCTGAGAGCCAATCAACGTGCAGGTTTTTTTAAGAAAGAAATGGATGCATTGGCACCATTGAATTCCTTGTCCCTCCACGCTCTCTCCCTTTGGCCCCTATCCCTGTATCGATAGTCCTTATACTTGTGCAGGAACGTGTACTTCTCTCGAATTTCGGAGATGATCATTTCATTCATAGTCTCCTTAGAACCTACACTTCGCCGGTCAGCCACGTTTGTGATTCTACGCGTTCCACGCGTCAACCAAGTTGAAAATATGTCATCCCGGGCGACGCGACTACGCGAACATACGTAAACTTACGCGAAGAAATCCGGGCTTCTGATTGGCTGAGGATCTCGCTTTCGCGTCTCTTCTGCTGAAACTCGTTCATGAAAACGTATCTTAAGGCTGCAATTGATTGAGGTTTTATGTTAAAATAATCTGAAAATCCGACGGGCATGACACCTCTTTCTTCCTCTCTTCCAAAAAATTGATAATCAGCCAACGATTTGGAGGACCTTGTTGCACTAAGCACAAGATTGTAACTTATACATCGAACTACTTGAACATGAGCTTTTGTGTATACCTTGTGGAATATTACAAAGTGGATTCATTTTAAATCTTCGCAATGTTGTTCCACCAAGTTGAGCCGGAAAATTTTTATATGAACACTAGCTGTTAACAAAAATTGAGGGTAAAATTGATTGGAAGAAGTTTGGATAAAAAACTAAAAAAACAGTATGATATAAATTTCGTTGAGCTCTTGTTTTATGTTCTTCGTGGGATTGATTTGAAGGAAAGAGTACTTTTTGAGAAAATGCGAAAAATGTCTCAAATCCTTGAACCCAAAACCTTCGATAAAGAAAGTGCATGAAATACTTGTGGCGAAGATGGAACATCGAAAACTCATTGTCAGTAAAACGAAAAAAGCATGATTTTTGGGACATAAAAACACGAAATATGACTAAAATATTTGGTACCGTCCAGTAACTTAGAATTTTAAGGTTTACTTTCCCCGGTAATAGTTTGTAGCAGGTTTACTAATACAATCGTATAAAATTAATTTTTCCGTCCACAAGCTCATTCACCTATTAACCTCTCTCGACAACTTCCCTTTTTTCTCAAAATCGCGTAGTTCATCTTCGTTCGTTTACCTATATATCCGTGGAAGATTCCCATTCCTCTCGTTGCCCCCAAAATATTCTCGTATCATGTCTCCGGAGAATTTTACGGCGCCCTAAATAGTTTGCTTGCGAAGATATCGTAGAAAAGGCGAGAATTAATTAGCAAGGAGCATGATGTTTCACGTTCTCTTTACTGTGTGTCGGATACACATTTGGCAGATTAATGAAACAAACATGGAAGTTTATTTGAGTACTTCTCGCCAGTTTGTTCGAAATGGTCGAGGCCAAAAATATCTCGTGTGTCAAATCCGTATGGTATGACCCTCGTCAAGAAGATCTGCCACCATAGATAATAGGAATAGGGAAGGCGATAGATATTAAATAATTAAATGAAAGAACCAATAACAGGATCGTGTAAACCGTCAGGAAGAAGCTCTGGGCCTTACAGACACGGGAGGTAATTTGAAAATTTTAGATGGGGATAAACTAACTGATGAGTTAGAGCGGAACAGCGGATCTATGAAAATGATAAAACGATGAGATGGCCAGGAGGTTAAGACTGCTGACAGTAACGCGGAGGAGACGCAAGGGAGTTTCTCACTCGAAGGAAGTTTGAGCAGTTGAAGCAGCTCTACCATAGATTAATTCACAAATGAAAATGAAATGAATGGGAACGTCGGTCAAGGGAGACGGGTATGGGAGTTTCCATTCAGGGAAAAAACAAATCACCGTAGTCTTTGAAAATATTTATGAATGGTCCGACCCAAAAGTCGTTGTGACGATAAGAACAAATCAACATTGACAGAGAAATAATAATAATCAAGCTGAGTAAGCCAGTGGAAGCCAGGGCGACCATGCTCTTCTTCAACAACCCATGGCCAGGTATAATAGGGCCTGTCGTTGAAGAAAATCAAACTTTGGCGCCACGCAGTAACGTACGAAATCCCATCAAAATTCCATTTTCTTCTTCAATGGCTCCTACTGACCTAGCTATCATTGCCGGACTAATACTTCAAGAAATCTTTCCAATTTCTTTCCATTATGAATACGATTTTTCCAACGTATCTTTGCAAATTGGAAACATATCCGCGTTCATTGACATTACTGCTTTGCTCAAATATCCCAGTTTTCATTGGAACCATGAACAATATTGTAACTACTTGCATCCTCCTTCTTCTGGTAGTTCATTTGCTTAGATTTCGTTACTTCAACTTCATTTATCCATAATTTCGATTAATTATAGTCTCGATACGATAGAAAATTGGAGAATCCGTGGATGTGACGTTATATTCCCCGACAAATTTCAACTTTTGAGGATGAGTCGAGGAAGCAAAACGTTCCGCCAGCTAGAGCTATGTCCATTTTAGAACCCATAGTCAGTCATAGGAGGACTTCTTCTTTCCTCTTTGTTCAAGGCACGGGGTTGGGGCCTTAAATTTGAGAAATTTATCGTGGAAACCCCAAAGTCTTAAAAGGATCGGGGGAAAGAGAGAGAAGCAAAGGAGGAGTAAGTTTCCAGTACTCGCTTTCCGTCGAGAGACGAATCTATTGAATCCATTCTGCGGAATCCACAAAGGGGGGAAAAGGATTCACTTTCGTCCTTGCTCGTGGAATAACCGCCGCGCGCCTCTCCTCAGAGGGGAAGGAGAGCGAGTCAAGTTCGCAGATTAATCGAATCCAGGCTCGTGGAATGGTGGAAATTTTGAGAAAGGCTTTTACCGTACTCTCTCCCTCATCTCTTAACGGTGAGAAACTTTGGCCCTTCTGCCAGATGTAAGGGAAGTGAGAGACAGTAACTTGAGTACAAGAGAAACGAAAATTGTGGACCTACGTGTCACAACTATTGGTATTAGGTAACGGCGAAGTCTGTATCAAGTGGTACTTGAGACTGTAAAAACTCCAACCGCACAAAATTTCCACCATTCTGTCTGTCGCGCATGTTCCTTGGCAAATTTTTTCAAATTCCTTGATTTCATATTTGATGTTATAACTTTGTATCCGCCATTGATGTGTGTGGTTAGAAATGCGTTGCCAGAGGAAACTTATTGACCAAAAACGCTCTACTTTACACTCGTAGCAGTTCTATCTTCAAGCAGGACAGTGCTCAACAGCTCTTAGTGAATGATAGCACAAGGGTGGCCCAAGAACATAAGTTCATAATGAACCAGTTTTGACGTCTCGAGGTTAGGTCATGTGGAAATAAAACTATATCTCCTTGCCTACGTTTCGGCGTATAATGTACACCATCATCAAGGCTATATAAAAAAATACAATTACCATGTACAACAACATTTCATAAAAATAAAAGGGGATCACCGTAAAACAATTGTAAGATAAATATCAATACAAAGTTACCTCGGAATTATTGGTTAATTGAACATCATCAGTTATTACATATTATTGCACATACAGCCTTATGGTACTTATAGAAAAACATTGGAAGATACCACATTCTCGGAACCACAACAATATAACACATAAAACGTAAAAAAATCAATACATTCAAGTATTACTCAACAACTTGATATAAAATCTTTTCATTAACTTACTATGGAAAAGGCGATCCAGGATTTTTACAGTTTATCTAACCTCGAGACGTCAAAACTGGATTAATCTAGGAGGTCGATATAAAAATGCTGTTCATAATGAACGTTGGAAATTTTCACTAAGTGATGCCTCTAATTACTGATTGTACAATAAAAGGTGTGTACGTTGCAAAGTGGTTACTTTTCCGGAAGTTCTCGATGCTGTTAAGATGTCACCGCAGTACAAATTACAAATGTTACTTTCTTTGCATCCGAATACTCTGAGAGTACTTAGTTCACCAATGGATGTTCAAGTGGATGTATTCACTAATGATAATATTATATCAATCACGCCACATTAATAGACCCCATCCTAGATATCTACTTCATACTATGTAGCACTACTAATCAATAGAAAACAAGGGTCCTATCATAGGATTAAGCATTGAGAGATACGGGAATAAGTGAGGATCGGCGTGTGATTCCCATTGAGACCCTTAACTATCTAGCACCTGAACAACAGCTCCATCCTTGAGGAGACTACAGTCCTTTTTTTAGTCAGTTTCAGTTCATTAAGTATTCTTACAACTCGAGTAAAAGCATTTTGAAGTGTGTTTTTTCAAATGTCTTAGGATTGAAGAGGATTCGATGGCTAAAATGGGCGAAATTGTAGTAGGTAACTGCCATGACAACCAGCTGATGAACCCATCTCAACACATAAAGACTTGCAGTGCAAATGCAGTTTAAGAATGTTGCTCTGACTGAGATCATGGGCCTGGCAGATTTGAGAGTGGAATCAATTCAATTTTGCATGAGAGAGAGGTATGTTGAAAGTGAATTTAAGAAAATAAACACAGGAACGCGTTTTCAGTTATGCTGATAGAATTATTTTGTTCGCCGATGTCCAGGAGTGAAGTTTCTCATCAAATATGGCACAAGGAGATACTAGCGATAGCTACAATGAGCACTCATAGGACTCGACGGTTGCATGTTAAGCCCTTGACGCTAACGATGAATAGTCGTACATGTACCTAGTGTTCTCTCTTCAGACTAGGTATAGTTGGATTTCACCGGTATTCAAACCTTAACTATTTTGAAAGTTAAAATACTCCTCTTCTATTTTGATAGTTAAAGCAATGGAATTTGGACCAATTCGACGGAGGTTACTAATAAATTCGTCATCTGCGGTGAATGAGAGAAAAATAGGGATTAAAGTTCTCGTCGAATCGACAAAAAAATAGTGTAATTAAATAATTTTAGGCAGAAAACGCGTAACCTTGATCCGAACAAAGCCCTTATAAACTGTTCGATAAATCTTTCATATTGGTGTTCATATTTCTGGGTTGTCATTAATGGATACGCTAAGCATATATCAATAGCCCTCATTTTAAAATGAATATAATACGAGAGGATTACTATTGTACGCAATTCAAACCTGGCGGGTGAAATTGCCATGGGAATTAGGAAGCCTGAATAGCGTAGTGGTCTGCGCATTGGTCCGGCCAGCCAAAGGTATGTGGTTCGATTCCCGGTCCAGGTCGAATTTTTCTCATGGCAATTTCTATTGTACGCAAGTTTAGTACATACCTGGCGTGTGAAATAAGTCATGGCTTATTATCGCTTTGTTTTTTTAGGTTTTTTTAGAAAAATACATATCAATAATTTAAATCATATTCTCATATAGCTAGCTCAAATTTCCATCAAGCATAAAATTGAACATTTTCGTCTTCGCCGAGTTTTGAAGCGGAGAAACGCATTTATGCCCGTCATTGTGCAGTAAAGATAAAGTTTATGCATATAAAACGAAGAGAACATTCTAAATCGCAGCATCTCAGTATAATTGCTGGTCACCTCTGGTTTTATGACGCTTTCTAGAGTTGAAGTACTCTCCGTCTCCTACAGAAATGCTCAATTTATTCGTTGCAGTAATTTTGGAGGTGGGAGTAAGGAGAAAAAGAAGATGGATCCTGGTGTAATTGTGACGGCGCTTGCTTAAGGTAGCACCCATATTGAGCATGAGAGTGCGTTTAAGGGAGCGTAATTAAAATGCCGTTTTATGATCGCTAAAACGTACATTAAAATGAACGAGTTCCCGACAATCCTTAATGGGAACTGAAAATATTCATGGGATGTGTGCAAGGTTCAAAGCCAATTAACCTTATAGTATCATCAAAAGACAAAAGTAAACGTGGGAGTGGCATTCATGTGATATGCCTCCCAGTCGGGAGAGAATTGAAACAGTCTACTTTGTAAATGTAGCCACTTCAGAGTCATTTCACGTGAAAAATATGGCTGAGTCTCCTCAAATTTTTGTACTGAGAAACATTTGCAAAAGTATTTCCCATACTTTAATTTGCATATGTAAAACCTTAGTTCATTTTACTTTGGACCAATGCCTCTTACAACTCTATCTGTTTAAAAAGTATATACTGCAGCAAACTCCTCTGCTAATATATTTATAAAAGGCTCGTTAATTGTTAAATATGGACAATATAAAACCTGCCGACACTTGCTCGATAGTCAAACGAGACGAGAGAGAGGTGAAATTTCAAACTCTGGAGAGGTGAGCATTCCTGTTCCACAAGAAGCCGATCGACATCCTTACCAATGTCAATTTTGCTCATTTCAATAATATTGTTGGTATTGAGAAAGGAGGATTCTTTCATGCATTCTTGCTTGTTTGTGAGCAACTCTGGCTTGCAAAACCTACTTAGCAATTGGAAATATAGACTCTCAACCTCTTCATGTAAAACATGGATCATATGCTGACCATGTTGGAAAAGTTTTGAAAATCTTTCAAATACTTTAGAACTATACAGGACAAAGGCTATCTCTTCTGGGAAGGTTGTATCCTTAAGGGCGTTAGCAATAGCCTGATACCACTTGGATGCAGGGAGCTTTTCAGCATCTTTGCCTTTCTGACAACACTTAATCATGTAACTAGAAAATAGTGAGAAAAGTGAGCACTTTTTCAAAATAGTGAGTAAAGTGACCTGGTTTTCGAATTAGTGAGTAAAGGTGGCGAAGGCTAAGCGTAAGCTATTCTTAATTATCAGAATTCAGTTTCAATTAGGCTAGGCTGTGAATCATCAGGACCTGTAACCAACAAAATTGAGTACGCTATATGGAAAATTTTATTGTGGCAAGTGGTAAAAGCTATCATAAAGTTTAATCTTAAACTTTCGTCATTTCCTCTTGCTGCTCGATGTAGACTAAGCCCAGGGGAGAAATAACGCTCATCAGCAGATTCATAAAAATATCAGTCCATTAGCATATTATCAATGATTTCCGAGTCCTCGCCATGATGAAATCTGGAACGATAAATAACAAAAAGTGAATTGGAAGTAGCACCGAGGCTGAGTTTTCTGAAATGGGAACTGAACGTATAACCTATGGCATTCGGGTTCAATGTGCCAATTACTCGGCTGTCGGGGAACCTTTCTTCAATCAAAAGCGTTCGTTTTGTCATCTATGGATAGGTAAGCTATGGTTGCCTTGGTTACTTCGTTAATACATGCGTCATGAATATATATTATGGATTGTTATCTCGTCGCCAAAACTGTTGCCTAGAATTCCGTAAACAAACATCTTTTTGGAATGTGGAGCCGCCTAGTGAATAAAGACGGAAGTTCAAATGTAAATACAGTCGATGGTTTGTAAATAAACACGTCTTACTGGTTTTACTTACAAGTAATCATAATTCAGTGGATAAAAATGTAGTACTACACGCGGGACGTAATTATACACTTTTTTATATCGTCCGGTCTACAGATATATTTAATTCCTTTCCAAATTTAATTACACAATTGCACAATTAACTTCTTAGCCCTTCGTGATTATCTCTATACGGAAATTTAATAATAATGCGAGGTGACTTCATGAGTAATCCCAATGGCCATCTTTGCAGTGTAGGTAAAAAGGAATGCACTTACCGCCGCCTTGAACAGATTCTTATTTTTCAATCCAAGTCTCCTATTTTGGATCCTCGTAGACGCATAGCCTGTTTTGCAGTCTGGCACGAATCAAGTTCTGTTAAAACAAGGCATTCTAAATTATTTCTTTAAGCCGAACGGGCTTAATGCATTCAAAGTAAAATCAGAGTCTGGCAAACATCGTTGTCGGCACACGATGGACGTTGCATAAACCTCTTACACATTTCCTGTAATAGATATTTCCTCCCTAGCATTTGCAAAGTAACTTTTCGATCAGAAAAATAGCAAGATATTATTCAAAGCATCGAGTAATTCATATCTCCTCGATCGTTATTGAATATTCACCACATTCTCACGTTAGCAGCAATTAACTACGTCTATTTACGATTCAACTGAAAAGACTTTTTTCGAAGTGGCGCCAAGGACTGGGTGAACTAAAAGTGGAAATTTAGGCAACACGCAGCCTAGGCAACAATTCCAAACATTTAAATCCATAATAAATATTCATGACATACGTATTCTCTCTACTTATTTTTCGCCTAGAGCGATACATGTAATATTTTTTTGCGGAAGTTGATAGATGGCCGTGCTTCGTGACACTCACTCATCTTGTCTCGACAGACGCCACGCCGGCGAACATGCTCTGCTTTCCTCTCCGACCGGGTTCTGCGGTCTTGAGATTTCCTTCACTCTCCCCGCACAACAGCTGAAGCCAATTACTAGATATGTAATATATGGACGAACACACATAACCATGTCCAGGGAGGTGTAAATATCCTACCCAGGCGAGACTCGAACCCGGGACCCGGACAGGCGAGGACTTTACCTCGCCATCACTAAGCTAAGTTTCTAATTTTGCAATTTTTCTCTGTATTGCAATGAAGTTCGCTTTCGTTAAACTGTTTTTTAATGTTCGTATTGCTTGTGCACAGTAAAATTATTCAAGCCACCAGCTTCATTTCTATTTTAGGTCGTCTATTAGTATCAATTAGAATATTGAGTAATACTGAACTCTTCAATAATAATGCAGAGTGGGACGTGAGTAATTGAGGAGTGAGGCCAGCCTTCTCCCGGGTACTGCTTCTAAGTCGTGACTTGCGATGATGCATTTCTACCTGTATCCAAGGCAAAATCTTCATTTCGATATAATCGATGTTGTTTTAGTTGCATCACCAATCTTTCACCCTCATTGAAATGATGTTCCTTCTTTTCAAACCATCTTCCCCCCTTTTACAACATTCTCCCAATAACCAACCCCGTTGACACCCCGCAATAACAGCTCCTCATTCATTTCTCTAAATTTTTTCAAATTACTTAATATATTCTACCTCTCCTAACCTCTCCCTCTCCTAACCTATCATGTATACCTCTCCTGTGTACCTCTCTTAACATGTCATGTATACTCCGGCGCATCACACCTTGACCCTCATCTTCACGCTCCTTGAATGTATTTTCGTCATTCTTCTTGTTATTCACCGCTAATAATCCTTCATCCATCTCTTATACTTTTTTCTTAGGATCAAGTTGCTGCTCAGAGAAACATCAGTCACTGTATTATTCTTTTACTCTTTTATTTCTTTAGGTTTATCTTCATGAGTTCATGGTATGAATACCATGATATTTGTGAAAGTTAATTTAGCCCGAAAATGTTTTACTCTTATGTCCATGAGAACAAATCTCATTTTTATCGAAATATAACCTATTTATAATGATAACACTTAACTTTGCTATTCCACATATTTTAATTATCTACGACCCTGGTTCCGACGTAGGACGTTATCTTCAGTTGAACGGATGACATCAGGACGTCATCAATATCGAGACCTGGGTCGTAGAAAATAAAGATATATGGTATAACAATGTTAAGTTATTTCATTATAATTTTAACAGATTCCACAAAGTTACGCCTGATACTGCCAATTATAACCTATTTTTATCTGTCCATAATATGACTCCCAGTGCCAGTGGTGGAATCCTTCTTCATCAATTTTGTTACAAGTTTAGCTTTTAAGTGCTCGTTGTTTATCATATCAGACAGTTTTGTTTATTGCATTTTTCAAGTCTGTCGACACTCCGGGCGAGCGATAGGCTGCGCGTTTTGTTATGCTATGCGAGAGCCATCCCATGCTAGTGGACCCTCGCGGGAGACACCATGATGAGTGGACACGGTCCCGGTCTCTCGTCCCTCGGGAGACGAGATAAGACCGAACTCGCCGCACTGGGGTCAGGGCCGGACGCATTATCACCGCCTCCCACGCGGCGTCGCCACTGTTCCACGCAAGGAGGGAGAGACCGCGAAATTAAGGGTCGGCGATCCTGCTGTCTGTTTGCGCAAGTCCGTAGAAGAAGGAAGTGATGTTTGCGCAAAGTTGTGGCGTTGAAGGGAGAAGTGAGTAATCGAGGAGGAAGACCAGCCTACTCCCGGAACCTTTAACTACATCGGAGTCGTGACTCGCGATGATGCATTACTGCCTGTATCCAAAACGATATTTTCAAGACAATTTCATCGATTTTGTTGTAGTTACGTCACCAGGATCATAGTGTACGGTAAGTACATATAGAGTGGCAAAGAGATAGGGAGATTTGGATATGAGTTTTTAAATAATACTTTGGCCGATAGTTGAAACAGATTTATCGAAGTTGCACGACAAGTCATAACAAATGAGCTTTGGCACACGGCCACTTCATTTAGTGTCGCATAACTCACATGATGTTCTTATGATGATTTCGGTGCCTCGATATTTACTAATCGACCCATAGCAACGGAAACTAATATTATTGAGTCGCCGAGACCAAATTAAACATGTATTTTAATGTGCATGAATGAGCATCGTCTATTTTGAATCGATATCACGTCAATATGATAAGACACGCGATTACCAAACACGGAGTAAACTGTATACCGATCTATCATAGGAACGACAAAACAATCGATACTCGATTAAAAGCACACAACAGCCATGGTAAATCCACCTCTGTATGTTGATGCAAAATCAGCGATACCACTAGCGCCTCCAAGTGGCCCTCTTCGTAAGCAAAAATAATTCCTCCCCTAAGGTGGTGTCACCTGAGAAATTCTTCCCAAAGCTCTCAAAAATGTATGTTCAGTTTTTAGTATTGCTTTGCCACTCTATATATATATACTTATTCTATGCCAGGATATAGTTTACTAATTTAACCCACTTTTCTTTGGCTTTGCACATTTGTTTATCCGCAGTATCGCAGATGTTTTCTTCTCCGATCTATAAAATCTTTTTCCTAATCTACTGATAGTTTTATCTTCTAGGAATCACACTCCATAACAAACGCCAAGAAAGTTCGGGGGTTGAGCCAGAAAGTCACGATCTATAGATATGATTCCGATTATTTATGTATCCGTAATCCATAAGGCATTAAGCTGCTCAATCCATTTTCTCTTTCAACCGTCCTCTTTCAAAAGTCTCTTTGGCATCACAATGAGATCCACGAATCAAGAGAACTCCTGAGGGACTCCTTGTGCTGGAGTTGTTTAGAATAATCCTTCGCGACTTCGACAGGCAAAGCTAACACAGCATTTCACTTTTTATATCGCTTAAACATCCTGCTTCTCCTGACGACTAGCTTTATCTCTAAGAAAGCAAATTGAATTAAATCAATGTTTTTGTTTTTTTGTCATCATTTTTGTCATGTAAATCAATGTTTATTTGTCGAATTTATTTTAAACAGACGCTGATTTCGACTTTAAGGTAGTACGAGCGAGATAGGTCCCCATTCATAATAGAGACCATATCCGAATTATACGTTTCAATTTCAACTGGTACAGGACACATGAATTAAATATTGCATTATTAATGGTGCAATAACATAGTTTTATATGATAGAAATTACAATATCTACATAAGCCTTTAACTTGACTCATTTTTTTCACGCGGTACGTTAGAAACTCCATCAAAATGGAAGGTTAATTGTGATCCCGAAGAATTTACTTCGGTGGCAATATGATTAATTTTCAAAAATAGTTGAGAAGACACAAAAACCACACACTGTTGATTTTTTGACAAAATCTATGAGTTAGAAATACCTCATTTGTTAATCAAGGTCTCTCTGGAGTGCGTACACGTACCATTTCCCATATAAAAGGCCTGATATGTTTTGGCAAATATCTCGGAAAGTAATGTGGTAAGGGGTTGAATTTTTTATGTCAATCGAAGGCTGATATGTTTTTCTTTAAAATGAGACCAAATTCATTGATTTCTAGGTAAAGTGATATTTCGCTCAAACTACCTTAAACTTCGAATGCAGAACCTTATCAATCAATATATGAAAGACTGTCTTCGGTTCTTCGCTGTGGACTTGTTGTGTGTGTCGCCACTGTTTCTCGTATTTTGACTCCGTTTCCTGTACCTTTTCGTAATTTCTTAGAAGTGGACAAGGAATGGGTACCTTTATTTCATCGCTATTCGATAACCTTTAAACATTTACTTCTTATGCATAGCTTTCCAAAAAAATTGCATTTATATTAAGGTATAGGGTTACATCTAGTTTTGCCCGTTTTCGTATTTTACATCATATAGTTTGTCTTCAGTGTACGAACAATCAAAATCTTGCAAAAGTAGAGCTATGTTGATAATATCCAAAAGGACCACTAAGTAGCTCAGAGAATATCGTGTTGGGTGACAATCGGATTCGAATCAGATGTAGCCCACTTTGAATATGTCCCTTCTCGTTCAAATAGAGAGAAATTTCTGGAGGCTTAAGCTTTCTAGGAAACCAACGGTAGTAAGCGCATTTGAAAGGGAACTTGTCTACTCGCCCTGACCGTGCGGAGAGTAGCCAGAAAGTCTAACGTATGGTTGTAACTTCGTAATAACCGAGGTCAATACAGATTGAAGATATCTGAAACTTGTCTCAGCGTTGGATTAGATGTCTATTGTCCCTTCATTGTTCTTTTTCACGATACAATTCGAGCATTATGTGAAATTCATCGCTCTTTCAACGTTGATAATAATAGCTTAGTTTTTAGATCACAGGGGAATATTCGCTACTATAGGCCATTGTATTTGAATTTTATTAGTTGCCATACCGCCGTAAGTGAGGATTACCTCCATATGTCCTTAAGAATAAAATCCATAATATCATATGTCCTATCACCACCAGAAGTTATGCCTATACCTCCTGAAACATCCTGCATAATATACACTTGGCTAATTAATAGAATTTGTACAAGAATAGAATTTTTAATTATAATTCTCTCTCGAGTGTATCAATTTTCTCATTTATTACGTACCCACCAGAATGGGCGACCCTAGGTGTAAATTTCACGCGTTATTGGACTTAATGCTTGAGCGAGCTTAACCTCCGCCGACCTTCGGGTTAAGGACCGAGGTATTTATTTACCGATCCCCGTTTAATTAAAATCGCGTTCATTTACATCCGGAAGCGCTCCATTACATCACCCACGGCGAAGTTTCCGAATATTAGGATTCCATCGCCTCCGAAGGAATTCGCCGCGCCGAAAATAATTTTCTCCATCGGCCACTCGAGAATTCAGCGGGAGGACCGCAGAAATGTGAGCCGCGACCGTATATAACCCTTCTTTTCGCCGCTCTTCTTCGACCACTCGAACCCCTACCATGTCCGCGGACCACTCCCGGAGCCATCTGCGGCAGCCCCCGTCAAAATCGTTCCCCGGGTCGGCCACCGCCCGCCCACTTCCCCGGGCTCTCGAAACGCAGCGGCAGCCGACGCCTCCACCCCCCGCCACCGCCGTGGGGACGACTTAAGGGTTTAATGGGGCGTGAAAAAAAAGGCTAAGTTGATTGCATTTTGATACTCTCCCTCTCTCCTTTGGGGATCTGGAAGGTGGAAGGGTCGCGGTGAAGAAAAGGGAACCACTCACTTTGGGTTCGGTGTGGTAGGGCCCATTAAAAGGGTCGAAAGAGGCCCTTCGTTCTGCAGTGGACCCCCACGGGACGCACACTTGTTCCCTCCCTCTCACGCACACAAACACGCCACCCCTTCATTTCTTCTTTCGTCCTTTCACCCCCAACCACCTTTCCTGAAACCCACCCCATACCCCCTCTTGCATATCTGCATTATCCCAGCCGTCCCAAGGAAGGAGATGAGGGGCGCATATCGATTTCAAGAGCGGAAGGGTTTTGTAGCGGGGGTGGTCTCTTTTTGGGGGTGAGGGAAGAAAATACGAGGAGGATTGAGTGGAGGGGGAGGGTTGCTTCTTGGGGATTGTTTTCCGAAGCGAAGCAGAGGTCGGACTCATTAAAGTAGTGCGTGGCTTTATGGAGGAAATGTTTAAGGTAGTCTGAGCGAGATAGTTCACTAGTTATAATAGAGACCATATTCGAATTATGCGTTTTAATTTCACCTGCTGTAGGACACGCTAATTAAATATTGCATTATTGATGGTGCAATAATATAGTTTCACATGGCAGAAATTGTAAGTAATTAAATGAAATATCTAATTAAGCCTTTAACTTCACTCAGTTTTTCGCGCGGTGCGTTTGGAACACCTTCATAACGGAAGGTTTATCGTGACACCCTATGAACCTATTGCGGTGACAATATATTTATTGTAAACAATAGTTGAGTAAACATACAAACTACACACTGTTAGTTTTTTACGACATTTAAGTGTTATAAATTCCTCATTTTGTAAATAATGTCTTTCTGGAGTTCATGCACGTACTATTTCCCATGTAAAAGGACTGGTATTTTTTGGCAAATACCTCCGAATGTATTGTGGTAAGAGGTAGAATTTTTGGTGTCATTGGATACACAGGCATAACACAGGCATTTCGGGAAACTAGGATATTTAACAGAATATAGTAAAAGTGCTTGATAACACGTTCCCCTTGTCAGTGCGGGCCAACGTCTGCTGTGTGGCGAAATCACAGGTAAAGATATAAATGAATTAACAGACATAATATAGTCCTTCACGATTAAAGTATGTTTACATTAACACATTTCAGATGAAGAGACGCGAAAGCGAGATCCTCAGCCAATCAGAAGCCCGGATTTCTTCGCTTATGTTCGCGTAGAGTCGCGTCGCCCGAGATGACATATTTTCAACTTTCGACGCGTGGAACGCGTAGAATCACAAACGTGACTGACCGGCGAAGTGTAGGTTCTAAGGAGACTATGAATGAAATGATCATATCCGAAATTCGAGAGAAGTACACGTTCCTGCACAAGTATAAGGACTATCGATACAGGGATAGAGGCCAAAGGGAGAGAGCGTGGAGAGACAAGGGATTCAATGGTGCCAACGCATCCATTTCTTTCTTTAAAAAAACTGCAAGTTGATTAGCTCTCAGGAAGTTGGCATGGGGATGAGAGGAATTAAGTTGAAGAGGAAATCGAAGAACAATAGCCATTGCACTTGGACGGAGCTAGATAACTATCCACACCAAATTATCAACAATAGCGCGTGTTGTAGAGCGATAAGCATACACGGTCGTCACGTTTCTTTTTTTACCATTTCTTCTCTGCTGTAGATGGCGCGTAGGTACCTACTCATGGAACTCCATTTAACTTGAAGAGCTCCTTCCAATACGCGCGGCAAGAGGGCGCATTTTTCAGTTTTCGAGGCAAAGAGAGTGATCGGGAGTCTTGCTTGAACATTCGTCCGTTTGCATGCTCTATTCCTGGAGTGGTCTTCCGGTAGTACTCATCGAGGGAGGTTGAACTTCCACGTCAGCGTGATTCCGTTGACGGTAGTGAAAACGAATCGTTGGGGATAAATCGGTAAGTGGGAGTTACCTTTCTTTTTCTTCTATCCCTGTTCGTTTTATTTTCAACCATAATTCCTTTTATTTGCTTCGTTAGTTTTATTTTCATTGCCTCATTGATTTCCTTTCCTCTTCATTCTACGTATGTCAACGTATGCCCTGTCCAGGCCCGTTTAAATTCATTCCGAGCTGAGATGCCACGGCCCCTTGAGCGTACAAAATGGATATCCAGTATTTTATATACCTACATTTTATTAATGTGCTTAGCTGAGGAGTATGATACTTTCACAGTTCGAGCTTCTTAAAAACTTTACGTTCCTACAAACATTACCTTGAAGTTGCATATCATGAAGGACACCCAATGTGTGTAAATTCCGATTCTCCTTCTTCCGTCTTGTAGTCTCGACTAAAGAAACTCGTATCATTGTCATATTTGACACCTCTAATGACTACTTTTTGTGATTTTATTCAATCTTCAAAATTAATTTTCTATTATGTAAAGAAATATTCCCTCAGATTCTGAAGTATGTGAAAAGAAGCGTGATGCAACATTTGTATGAAAAGCGCTTTGTTACAGTTAACTTTCTCCTCTGGATGAGAGAGTTGTGCTGGGATTTGAAACGGTGATCTCGAGTTTTATTCTCGACTGAGAAGGTCCATTCGTCCTCGGAAAGCTTCTTCTCACCACTTTGAGTGAGCTGGAGAATCGCTTGCATCGTGAGTATCCCGGTCAAGGCGAACGTAAGGCACGCTATTGTGAAAACTTGCCCATCTATGTCTTCATGTCTCTCATGACACAGGATGCTGGAGTGACTTCGTGGAAAGAGGAGAGCTTCCTCGTTGTTTATTACGGCTGTGCCTTTGCTCTTACGCTACACATGTTCCATACGAGTACTCCATTCTTTAGACACTCAACACCTTCCCAAATATTGATTCGGCAGCAGCCTAACTAGAAGTTTTTACTTGTCTTGACTCTAAGAGAGATGTCACTTAGTGTCTGTTTATACCACTTCTCGATTTTTCCGTGAGTATTTGCGATTCTGCGCCGTATGTGCCTGGAATACGAAATGACGTCAAATGCGACCAATGCGACGTCAAATTAAAAAAAGGTGTTGAGTAAATGTATAACACCTCAAGAATCATGATAATTGTGCCTTCATTAAGTTGAGCGAATCATAGAGGCCGTCACCACATAACCAACGTAATATGGTTCAAAATTGGGAATAAAGTCAATTGGCACTGTGGCTCACTGCAAATAGATTAGAACTTTTACATCTTTACACGGCTGATGACCTATCACCCCCTGCCACACGACCTTGCGGAGGCTCGCGGGGTAGTATGTAGACGTAGATATAGATCTTAGGATAGCAAAGGACGATTGGATATGAGCAAAGGTATCTAACATACGTCGAAAATTTAAGCTGAGCAACTCTAGAAAAAAATAATAGTCACCAAGTGAGATTGATATTACTCAATTTTTCAATGTTTTTTTGCTGGGAGTAGGAATTATGATTAATATGAATGATTACAAAATGATTAATGAAAAATGTAATTTCTTGAAGTGTATGCATTGAGATTAAAAGGGAGTTGTCAATGAAAAACAACGTATAAATGAAAATGTAGTGCACCAGCCTGTGGGCTCCGAGCTAAATCGAGGAGAACAAAGATGGTGGACGCGCGTTACAGCTTCAAGCATTGGCCACAGTAGTGTTCACCCTCGACAATCCTTAATGGTTCCACCAAATAACAATAAGCAAACTGCGTGTGAGTGCGCCACCGTCCGTTCCCATCACGTCAGGGAAAGTTATGGTAGTTTGAGCGAAATATCATTTTACCTAGAAATCAATGAACTTTGTCTCATTTTAAAGACAACTTTATCACCCTTCCATTGACATTCAAACAAAATTTAACCCCTTACCACATTACTTTCCGAGATATTTTTCAGAAAATACCTGCCCTTGTATATGGGAAATGGTTCGTTTTTGCACTATAGTGAGACCTTATATAAAAAATGAGGCATTCTCTACACTTAAATCTCGTCAAAAATCAAGTGTACGTAGTTTGTGTGCTTTCTCAACTATTTTTTTAAATTAATCATATTGTCTCCTCAGTAAATTCTTCGGGATCACAATAAATCTTCCGTTTTGATGAAGTTTCAAACGTACCGTGTAAAGAAATGAGTCAAGTTAAAGACTTATTTAGATATTTTCATTTGATTACTTTTTTTCCTCTCATGCAAAAATGTATTTCTGTACCATTAATAATGCAATATTAATTCGTGTGTCCCACAGATGGTTAATTTAAAACTTATATATCGGATATGGTCTTATGATGGGGGAACTATCTCTCTCGCCCTGCCTTAATCGTAATCCAGCCCCAACAAGGGCAGGACACGTGAAATTATACAATAGGTGTCGGCTATTTTTTCCAGAGATCTCCAACCGCGCCGGCCGTGTGTCTAACTCCGCACTCCCGTCCGAAAATCCAAACACACCTCATGCCTCTTGCACCCGCCGCGCGCTCCCTCTAAATCAAACACGTCGCCGCACCCGAGGGACCGCACACGGCGAGAGGCGCAGCGATAAACACCCGGGAAATATTTGCCCCCGCCGCCGCCGCCGTCCGGCACGCCAGTAGCTACGGGGGGTCGTGGTGAAACACTCGGGGGTAGGGGAGGTGTATGGCAGGTGTTCCGGAGGGTGGGAGGGCCGCACAAGGGGGGGTGGGAGTGCGGTTGGAGGAGAAATGGAACGGACCCTACCGGGGGCAAGGTTTCCCTGATCGAAACGGCAGCAGGGAGGGGGGGAGGGGCTGTGAGAAGATCCAATTTTCCTGTGTCCGCGTCCTTCGCCCGACCCCACCGTCGCAACCTCCATTCTCTTAGGGGGTAAAATGGGACACTCGAAAAACATAAGAGAGGAGACTTGCGACCTCCTTGCGATTTATTCAGTAAGGACTCGGACACGGCCGAACCTCGGAGAATCCGTGACTGTGTGATGTCATTGACCACCGACAAATCTCAAATCTTGAATGGCCCAGTTTGAATTTTGCGAGACGGTGGTGCCAAAAGTTAGTCAACTGTCGAGATTCGGATATTTGATGTTTCATGGATTGGATATATGGGGAGGCGACCGACGGCTAAGGTTATTTGCGCCATAAGGGATAGGTAAGGGAGGAAGAGTGGATAGAAACCCGGCGTCGGCATTAGCCTGCTCTTAACGAAAGGCGCCAAGGCGACCACGGTTTAACGTCTCATCCGACGGACGGAGTATTGTACTTTAAGTGTCCTCCACAAGATACTCAAGTAGGGATCGGGTTTCCTCTGAAAAACATCTTCCCCTACAGGGATTTGAACCCTGGCCGCCCGTATGGTTAGCCAGTACTCTAGCCACCACACCAACCCGATCCCCTTGGCTGTTTCAAGTCCAAATTAAAAGAGTATTTGCGACAGAAAATGTATTATTCTGTGCAAGAGTATTTGAATAAAGGGTATAGAATTAATTAAACTGGTTACTAAAGTACATTGTATTAGTTGTTTTAACATATTTAATTTAATAAGATTTATAATATGGAGATAATTATGATGTGCATGTACCGTTTTTATGGTATGTACCTTGAATGACGTGCTATATATCATGTGCATTAAATGTATCATGATCTTTGGGCAAAAAAATAAATAAATAATAATATTCCGTACCGAAAAAGTCGGGCCCTCAATGCGATAGGGGGTGACCGCAGGGCGATGGAATCCGTGGGGATGAGGAGGCCCGCGGACCGGAGATGAGTCCGAACAAACACTGCAAATGTATCCCGCGGTTTAGGCGCCCGCGGCCCTTATATCTTCAGTTTACGCTTGTGCGATTATCCGCGGTCCATAATCTTAATTTCGGCACCATTTTCGACCGGGGTATATATTCCTTGCATGAATACGAATCTCATGAAGAAAATATCAGGTGAATTTGTCGTTCACTTTAGGTAGTGCGAGCGAGATAGTTCCCTAAACATAATAGAGACCATATTCGATGTATACGTTTTAATTTCACCAACTGTGAGACACATGAATTAAATATTGCATTATCATTGGTACAGTAATATAGTTTTACATTTATTTACCGGCGGGTTCGAGTCCCGCCTGGGTGGGTTTTTCACCACCCAGGGCATGGATGTATGTCAAGTTCTGTTGGTCCGGTCCCTGGAAAACCTGATGACAGACTTAGCAGCCTATCGGGATTCTAGGGACATACGGGCCAACAGAATCGTCCGGCAAGCAAAAAGTAGCATCTCTCTTTGACTTTTTCATCCAAGGACCTTCCTGTTATACGCTTAACAAAACCTAGTTTCTTTAATACTGTGCCGCATATGTTTTGTATGTGTGTTCCCCACGATATATCTCAAGTTAAGGTAATTCCAAGGTAGTAAAAGTAAAGAAGATAAGCCTGTCAAGATTAGGGGGAAGCAATATGGTGGATATTTCGATTGTCAGGCATCATTTTGATGACGTTATGCCCTCTCCATCCATCTCAATGGGTGGAACCAATTACTATCGACGGCGCCCTCGAAGATGAGCGCGCCTTGACAATTCCCTACATTTCCGTCACGCAACGTCAACGTCAGCCAATCAGAGGAGAGGTTTTTATGAAATACTTCCTAGACTTCATATCTCGATAGCCTATTTTACTTGTTAATTCTACAATTAAGCATTATTTGTCCTTTTTGAAGCATAATTTATCAGTAATCAACTGAACTTTTTATACTTTTTTATTTCTGAAAATGAACGGTCTCTTCGCAACCGCTCTCCAATCCGTTTGCAGAAACAATCAAAATTTTTACTGATACTGCCGTCAATCGCAATATAATCCACCTTTATCGAACGATGACAGAAAACTGAGTGTCATCTTCCGTTAACGTGACGTCGAAAAACGCCGACCTCGATTCCGTCCTTACTATAGTGACGTGAAGGAGTAGGGCCAAATGGACCAGAACGATGCATTTTTTGGATTCTTGTAATGGGTCTAGAGCTCTGGGTTTGAATTCTGGAAGTGATGGAGATTTTTCGGTTGATTATCGGACCTTTTTCGGGTTCAACGGTGTTGAACACCTCTAGCGCAGTGCTCCGATCGTCGGATGGGCCGTTAAACTGTGGACACCTTAGCGCATTTTCGATATTATTGGCCTAGCGCCAGCAACAGGTTTCTCTACACCCGTCCTATTCCTCTACCCTAATGATCATATCTTTTATAAATCTTCTCATTTATCCCCAATGTACAGTTTAAAGTCTGAAGTAGTTACCAACCTTTTTAATGCTTCACACCCTTAAAAAGTCTCAATATGTTCCCGCAATCCTTGAAGTAATATATTGCCTCCCTTAAAGTAATAACCAATTTTTTTAGATATGTTACCAAATATTAAACATGTGGAAAGGAAAATATATTGCAGGAGTATCAAAAGCTACATAAATTCTACAAGAAATTACCCTCAAAAAAACCAAGTGAAATATTATTTCACACCCCCTAGAATGCTATCTCCTATCCGCAGGAGGTGTGAGCTCTTTCCTTTGGGGAAAACCAGGAATAGACAATCAGTCGCGTCCTTAAATAAATAACGAAATCGGGGTAAAACTGCGTAGTCTGACACACTAGTAAGACACTACGCAGTGCCCCTAATAACGCTAATTGACGATAAAATAACGCTACCTTAGGCTTTGAGAGAAAGGTGGGTTTCAGTCGAAATCAGAATGTTCTTGCCGTCATCATGGACACGTGATTACTCGGTTACCATCACACAGACATGCATGTCCGCAGGCCAGTTTGAGGCATTTAGATTATCGTCTGAATTACGTCCAAGTTTTATTAAGCTTAAGTTTCTTGATGATTCTTCTTCGTGACCTCTTTTTTTTAATATAAAGTTGACAAATTTTAAGCTATCCGGGACTAGCCACGGAGTTTCACTTTTACGGAGTCACCCGCAATGCACAAATGTGCGAATTACCACAGAGAAAAAATCATCCGCCTTGACCGGGATGATTTTTTCTCTGTGGAAATTCGCACATTTGTGCATTGCGGGTGACTCCGTAAAAGTGAAACTCCGTGGCTAGTCCCGGATAGCTTAAAATTTGTCAAATAAGAGTGAACGCCTCTCTGTGTTCAAAGTTCGATCTTTCCTCGTGGGCAGTGGCGCTAAGCGCTCAGTGCGACTGGTTGTTGCATTGTATGTCCGGCAGTCGAGAACATCTAGTCCCGTAAACGTCATAAAAATCCACAGGGAAAGAGGACGCCTCGGTAGCTTAACTGGCTAAAGCACTCGGCCGGAAATCCGGTCGTATCCCGGTCAAGGCGGATGATTTTTTCCCTGTGGAAATTCGCAAATATAAAGTTATTTTCGTGGTGATTGTAGGTCATTATTCAGGTTTTAACTGTTACTCTTTCGCCAACTTTTCGCATATTTATTTATGCTTCGTAAGGGCTCAGAGAGAGTTCCCTTTGAATTACTTTTTGTTGATAACTTCGTTGCTATTTCGTTGTTATTCGTCGAGTAACTGTTTAAACAGTTTAATGAATTATGACCTACAATCTCCAGGAAAATAACTTTATATTAAGCATAAGGAAATTGGAGAGAGCCAATGTCGACCTCGAACAAAAGAGCAGCGTGCAAAGGGCGTTTCTAGGTGGTTAAATGATAAGGCTCCTTAAAATAGCGTTTATTTGCCTCCCCTTGTTTTCGTCGTACGGAAGTAGTTTTAGCCTTGGTCTCATTGAATAGGATGTTTTCTTTCTTACGTGTCCTTTGGCATTAAGCAATTGATACAAGAAACAGTTATTGGAAGTGTGTCCTACGGGAAAAATAGGTTTTGAAATCGCTTATTTCAGTTTCCTATGCCATTAACTAAAATAAAGAGATCGGAGAGTTCAATTTTATCTCTTTGGGGGCGTCAATAATTAATCACCTAAGCCGAATTTTGTCTGATCTTCCTTCAACTCCTGCCCTACTAGGAATTGCTCGGGAGATGTGTTGCTTGCCTATTCAACTTCTTCGTGTAGTTGAGGTTACCTGGAGCTGTTAGTACACTTAGGCTTTATACGCTCCTCAAGCTCTTGGGTTTTCCCTCCATGTCCCCATTCGGCCTCAACGCCAAGGCGACCGCATCTTCCCTTTCCAGCGGTGAGATTTGAACCTGGGTTGGATCGCCAAGGCGGCGCATCACAAACTTGGCCACCGCAGCCGGATTGTGGTTTCCGTGAAGGGGGGATGATATGCAAACACAAGTACGTCGATGGAACGTACTGAGAGATGAACGCCATCTTCTCTCGTTCACCCGCAGCATCAGCCTTCTCAGTCCTTGGGGAATGAGTGCGGCTGAGTGAGAATCCATCGTCAAAGAGGAAATTGAGCCGCCATTGGCAGTCAAGACGAGGAAAACCCTCTGCTGAACTCTGATAAGAGTTGTTGCTTCAGTTGAAAAAATAATAGAAATGTTATGATTTGGCGAAAGAGTATTTATTATTATTATAAGTTACGTATGGGCCCTCTTGAACCAAGCAAAGCATTATGACTCATTTATTATTTCTTAGTTCCTTTCTTATCTTCCACATTTCTGTCATTCTTTCTCCGTGGATTCTCTTTCTCTCTTCCTTCCACTTTGTCCTTGGTTTCTTTGGGTCTTCGTTCTCTGGCATTACGTTCCACTGGTGTATCTTATTTCTGTAGGTGATTCTGTTTTCAACTTCTCTAGGATCAATTATTGCTTTTTCTAGATCACCTCTGACTTGTGACAACCATGGTATTGTTGATTTGACACCTTGTAAATATGTGATGACCTTTTTGATGAGTCTTGTCGGTGGGAGTCTATTGATATGTCCGAAAAATTGCCATCTTGTTTTTCTGATATCCACCGCTAGGTTGGACATCATCTCCGTAGTTTTCATGGAGTGCAGCCTATACCCTTCTTCTGTTAATTTTGGGCCGAGAATTTACCTCATGATTTTTCGCTCTTCCTTTGGTATCTTCTCCATATCTCTTTTTACATGAAGCGAAAGAGTTTCGCTTGCATATGGGACCTCCGGCTTGATTACAGTGTTGTAGTGCCTGATCTCTGTGTTTATGGAGATGCATTTCTTGCTATAGATATTATATGTCTTGTCATATGCCCTCTTCATTTTCTGTAATCGAGTCTTCTGTGCTATCTTCTCTCCTCCTGTGGGTTCAAGGATCTCGCCCAGATATCTAAAATGTGTGACTCGATTTATCTTGCTGTATTTATATATTAATAGTTGATTTTTTTTTACCTAAACCTTTAACATATACATAAGTAAATAGATAAATAATGTCGACATGATACTAAGGAGGATGGAGAGTAATTGTGGGTCACAGAGTGAAAATTTTACTAATTTAGTATGAGAGTAAAAAAATTCCTTAAACTACGTTTCACTCCAATTCTCTTTTTATGCTTTGGAACTCACCACACAGACAGTCATGTAAGGGAGAGTGGAGCAAAGCGAAAGGGTTAAGCTTTACTTCATAATCAGTGATAGTATGCATGTTCTGAACAAGAAATTTTTGTTGTATCTGTTACTTAAGTTTGTTATCTAACATATTGGAATTTATGAAAGTGGCTAATGCATATAATTATTCACCATAACGTTTTTTTTCAATGGTTGCGTTTTTTCACTTTGCCCCCATGAGGGAGCAAAGGGGAATAGTATTTAAGTGAAATACGGTTTCATTTGTGAAATAAATAGACCATATATTTTTTCCAAACATTTATTTTCCAGAGAACATTTAAAAGAAAATGACAGGACCAATGCTATTTCAATATAGTGATAATATGTTATATAAAATACTAAAACTATTTCTTTAAAAAAAGTTCATTTGTCCTTTTTGTTTACATTGCAATGAAATGGCCATAGTTGTGCTAATTGGGCAACTTAGCCAAAACTGTATATTAAAAATGTAGTTTGCATCCCTGAACATAATTTGCTAGGAGCAAAGTGAAAGGTTTCACTCTGCTCCACTACGCGATATTTTAGAAAAACCCATTTCTAATTCATAAATATGTAGCATGAGAAAATAATTTTTACATCATAATAACTATTATAGAACTAATTTCATTTTAAATCCATATTTCTTTTATCGTGTATTATAAAATGGTAGTACTTGTGCTAACATCTAAAGAGAAATATTGCAATAAATATGAACCTTCTTGATAAATCCTCTGAACAATCCAAAATAGACTTCAGATGCCAACCAGGTTGTTGCCTGTATTTTGTCTTTTTTTTGACTAGTTTGAAAATTATTAGATGATGGCAGAAGTGCTTGAAAAAATATAAGAGTATTTCACTTTGCCCCGCCATTCCACTTTGCCCCACTTTCACTATATAACTCTAGAATTTTTCTTTGATTTTTTTCCTTTATTAAAGAATTTAACACAGTTTTCGAGATATGTATGAGATTATATTGACAGATGTTAATTTCGAATGTTATAACCGGCATGACACCTTGATATTTGTAAGCAAGAGTTATTATGAGAAGTAATATATCATCTCGTGTTTAGGAGATAATCTGTGCATATACAATCAAATCCTTATGGAATACTTTTTGTTATGTGCCCTGGTGTGACGTGTTAAAATCGCCTTATGTTGCTACAAAACTTAATCGGTATGATTTGAATTTTTTCATTCTTATCTCTGGATGAAAATAATGAACATACGTAAGAAAAATTTTACCCTAATCTGCACTTTCTAAAGTTTCAGGCTTCACTTCGTGGAAGTTAATAGTATCCATACTTCGTGGAAGTTAATAGTAGAGAATACAATGTCGTACTTTTCCACAGCTTTTGAATTGTCGTGCTTAATGTAAATTCTGTGGAAAAGTATGACATTGTATTCTCTAAGTATGGACACTAATCTGTACTTAAGGTAGTCCGAGCGAAACATCATTTTTCTTAGAAATCAATGAATATGGTCTCATTTTAAAGAAAAATATCTCACATATCCAATTACACCAAAAATTCTACCCCTTGCCACATTACTTTCGGAGATATTTGCCAAAAAATACCAGCCCTTTTACATGGGAAACGGTACGTGCTTGCACTCCAGAGAGGCATTATTTACAAAATGAGGTATTCCTAACTCTTAGATGTCGTAAGAAAACTAGCAGCGTGTAGTTTGTATGTTTTCTCAACTATATTTGAAAATTAATCATATCTTCACCGCAGTAGGTACTTCGGTATGACAAAAAAACCTTCCGTTTTGAAGGAGTTTCAAATGCACCGCGCGAAAAAATGAGTCATGTTAAAGACTTATTTAGATATTTTTATTTGATTACTTACAATTTTTATCATTTTAAAATGTCACCATTAATAATGCAATGTTTAATTTGTGTGTCTCACTGCAGGAGAAGTTAAAACGTATAATTCGAATATGGTCTCTATTATGATTAGGGAACTATCTCGCTCGGACTACCTTGAGCAAAAATGGCTTCATCCGCCTTAATCGAATCGAATCGAATTGCCCCCCAACTGTGGGGGTGGAAGCGAAAAGGGAGGGAACAGGGGTTGGGGTGGTGGATGAGTGGGTGGGGTGGGTTGGAATGGGTTGTGTGTGTGGCGAAGGTGAAGAGGTGAACTCGACTCATTCATTCATTCACTCTCTCTCGCCTGCCCTTCATTTCGTATTCCTCGGGAGGTATTCCTCGCCTTGGGAGAGAGAGAGAGAAAGGGTATATAAGGAGAGGAGTAAGGGTCGGTCACCCTTAGGGGAGGGAGGAAGAAGGGTTCGCTTCTCTCTCTCTCTCTCTCTGAGAAGGATTTATGCAAATTTCATCCTGTCCTATTAATATTGCGCCGAGCCGAGGTTTTCGGGGCGCAGACTGTGCGAGCCAACCTCCGGGGCTGTTATAACGTCCGAGAGCAGAAATCGTTCGGTGGTTCCAACCTCCCGTTCTCACCTCACGATTAACCGTGCGTGGGAATTTGAACAAGCTCCTCACCGCCGAAATCGCCCTCCTCTCTCTGTATGTCCCATTCTAGTCGATGCGGAGATGGATGCTGGGAAGAGTGAATTCCGGCAGCTCATTGTGCCTTTATCGGCAGGAGACGCTGAATCACCAACTCCGCATGGCTGTTGCCTCGCCGTGGGAGTCCCTCCGGGCATACTCCGCGTCTCTATTAAATTCCCCTGCATCTAAATTTGAATGCGGAGGGAGGATGACTGAATCCATTATGGAACAGAAATGGCTTAGGTTGTAGGTGAGGAAATTTTAAGAAGTTTTTTTCCTCTAGAACGTGGAAGATTGCGAGGTTTACGCCGTGTTGCGTAATTTCCGGATTCAGAACACATGGTTTGGCCCAGAGTCTCGGCTGAAGCCACAATTATGCGGGAGGAGGCGTTTCACTACGTACGGATGCGCTCAAACTTCCAGTCAGCTGGTCGTGCAACACGGAGTAGAGGTAGCTAAAGGCTACTCCTCATCCTCATTAGACCACTGATGCAAGTAGTTTGTAGTACATCGTGCAGCTGTGTCCTATTTTTATATGAAAAGGACCGTATTCTCATGAAAGTATGAAAATATTTTTCTCTGGACATTTTACTCGCCAAAATGTCTCCTGGGAAAGACTGAATTATGTTATTGCAGTTTAAATTGTGTTATGCATCTTCTCTACGGGAAAAAGTTTTCCAAATCTATATTTCTAGCTGTAGTGACACATTTGGATGCATTAGTGAACAGAAATGGGCTTGCATTGTTGAAAAGGAGGTATATCAGTTCACTAAAGTAAAAGAAGGCAGTATTTACACCAGTTTGCCTAGTTTACGGAAACAGAATGCCTGGTTGGACCTTAGTTTACGGATAGAATTCCCATTATGCGACGGAATGCATTACATCACGGTCTTATGCTGGAACGAGAAATTCCAGCTCACTGAGGATTTAAGGTAGTTTGAGTGAAATATCATTTTATCTATAAATCAATGAATTTGGTCTCAATTTAAAGGAAAATATGTCATCCTTCCATTGACATAAAAAATCTAACCCCTTACTACATTACTTTCCGAGATATTTTCCAAAAAATACCAGCCCTTCTACATGGGAAATGGTACGTGTATGCACTACAGAGAGACCTTATTTAACAAATGAGGCATTTCCTACACTTAGATCTCGTCAAAAAATTAACAGTTTATAGTTTGTTTGTTTTATTAACTATTTTTGAAATTAATCAATTTGTCACCGCAGTAAATTCTTCGGGATCACAATAAACCTTCCATTTTGATGGAGTTTCAAACGTACCGCGTGAAAAAAATGAGTCAAGTTAAAGACATTTATATATTTTCATTTAATTACTTACAATTTCTGTCATGTAAAACTATATTATTGCACGGTTAATAATGCAATATTGAATTCGTGTGTCTCACAGCTGGTGAAATTAAAACGTATAATTCGGATATGGTCTATTATGTTTAGGTAACTATCTCGCTCGCACTACCTTAGAGGAGACTAGAAGAAGCAGAAGGCTCTTCACTCTGCTGTAGATATGTAACCAAAGGATGTAACTTATACTACGTCTTTCAACCGGCTGATAGTTTGACAATGGAAAAACGAGGTCAGCAGGCGACGAATTCATTCAGCAAAAAGCAGTTATTCTCCCCTGAACTCTCAGCTCTAACAAAATACCTTTCGATGAAAATATAACATAAAGGAATGAATTGGAAGAATATAATTGTACAGTATATCTCATGACCGCAATTGAATGAAATAATCATATTTTAATAATTACCTATAAGTTGTACGTCAATTTGGTTCCAATACATTTCATTTCTGCTGGTCTTTATTTGAATTCTCGCTGCTTCTGTACTTAATGAAAGGCTGAACATTTGAGTAGACTATTATTGATACCGTTTTACTCTTTCATGTACCTTCAAACATGTCAATTTTTTGTGGTCATTTGTTAATTTTAGGAGAATGGTTCTGTAAGCTGCCAACATATTGTTTTTTATTGCTGACACCTATTCTAGAATGAGGCTGATGGTGTTATCAAATGATGTGTAGTAGGTGTATTAGCCTTCCTCATTAGTCATGACTACTATGAAGTAATTACTTTTTTAAATCAGCCTGCGATTTCCGCGAATAACTTAACCCCTTTCGGGTGCAGTCACCTTCTGCTAATCACCATGTTGTTATTCAACTGTGCATTATTGACGCGTTTAACTGAAAAGGAGTAATGTTCAGCGCATTTTATTCTTTCAAGTAGCCCAAGGCTCATTGCTTCAAGATATAGCTAGAATATTCTGTTGTTTACGTTTCAACATCTGAGGGTGCAAACATTATATTAAAAAATGGGGATATTTCGTGATTCTCCTCATCCAAATTCCCTAGATGTAAGCTGCAAAGTACTCCAGTTGCACTCCTCTTTAATTTTAAGTGCTCGGGTTGAACGTTTAGGGAAGGAAAAGAAGGCATTTTAGCAGAAATTACCGCTGCAGTTTCAAAGTGATTACACCTTAACGGGCGGACCCAGGTGCGATGGGAGGTTCCAGCTAGGAGATAACGCTCCTTTTTCACTGTTTTATTTATACCTCCGTAGAATCACGTACTGCAACGGCGTTGTCATCTCCTTTTGGATTTTATGCAGTTTCTCTCTTACTCAGGTCGTTTGAAGATATGAGGCTGATTTTCGTCAAAAACCTCACGTTAAGCAAAATGGGGCGCATCGTGACGTGCATTGGGCCATCTTAGTCGTGTATCTTACGCCTTGGACCGGTTAATATGCTTTCAGCAACGTAATTCTTCTTTTATTTGTCTAATTACGCCATTTAATGTATTTTACATATTATATGGGTGACATGTATTTTTCTTGCGCTGTATCGCTGTTTTGGTGTGCTGAACGCGGAAGACAATTTTCGTGAACTGCTTGCAGTCGCGATGATTATTCGCCAGATTCCCTAGATTTGGCAGAAAATTTTCACATATGTTTTCATTAGTAAAATATATTAATGCATGTGAAAAATACCATTGTATGAAAACAAATAAGTGTATATTTCGTTATAATTCGATTACAGATTTGTACATTTTCTTCTAAACGCAAGATAATACATTTATTATCGTTAAAATTGTTGCTAACAAATATCAAAATGTCAAGTGGAGACCATTACATGGGGGAAAAATACGCGTCGATGCAATTTCACTATTTTCTGATAAAGCGCCGATAACTCTAATCATGGGTATCGGGTTGGTGTGGTGGCTAGAGTACTGGCCAGGGACCATACGGGAGGCCAGGGTTCAAATTCCTGCAAGGGAAGACGTTTTTCAGAGGAAACCCGATCCCTACTTGAGTGCCCGTGGAAGGCACTTCAAGTACAGTGCTCCGTCAGTCGGATGAGACGTTAAATTGTGGTCTCCTTGGCGCCTTTCGGTTAGGCAACAAACGCAGGCTAATGCCGACGCCGGGTTTCTATCCACCCTTCCTTACTTACCTGTCCCCTATGGCGCAAATGAGCTGTTGGTCGCCTCCCCAAAAAATCCAGTTCAACTCTAATCATGTCATTCTTCAATTATGGAAAAGTAAATATATTACAATTCATAAATTATTTCTCTTACAGCATGTATGGTGCGATCCGACAAGTTAAAAGATACCATTTAATAAAATGTGGTCCAAGAATGAATTTCGACTCGCTTTAACAAATTATTAAAATACGATCTCGATAACCCGCGATAACCGCCACCTTAAGGTAGCCCGAGCGAGATAGTTCCCTAGTCCTAATAGAGACCATATTCGTATTATACGTTTTAATTACACCAACTTTGAGACACACAAATTTAACATTGCATTATTAATGGTGACATATTTTAGTTTTACATGACAGAAATTGTAAGTAATCAAATGGAAATATCTCAATAAGTTTTAACTTGAATCAAAACGGAAGATTTATTGCGATCCTGAAGAATTTACTGTGATTACAATATGATTTTCAAATATAGTTGAGAAAAAACACAAACAACACACTTTTGATTTGTTGACGAGATCTAAGCGTAGGGAATGCCTCATTTTTAATATAAAATCTCTCTGGAGTGCATACACGTACCATTCCCATGTAAAAGAGCTGGTATTCTCTGGCAAATATCTCGGAAAGTATTGTGGTAACGAGTTGAATTTTTGGTGTCAATGAAAGGGTGATATAATTTTCTTTAAAATGAGAAAAAATTCATTGATTTCTAAGTATAATTATATTTCGCTCAAATTATCTTCACTTGAGTTCATCGAAATCGCTGCCGCAGTACAGGAATGTCGCTAACGAGCTCGATGTCCAAAATGTTTTTTTTAATTCTCGCATGTCTGTCGAGCATGCCGCTGAAATCTAAAACTTAAGGTAGTGCGAGCGTGATAGATCCCTAATCATAATAGAGACAATATTCGAATTATTAGTTTTACTTTCACCAGCTGTGAGACATACGAATAATATATTGCACTATCAATAGCGACATAATATAGTTTTACATGACAGAAATGGTAAGTAATCAAATGAAAAAATCTCAATAAATTTTAAACCTGCCTCATTTTTTTCACGCGGCACATTTGAAACTCCATCAAAACGGAAGGTTTATTGTGATCCCGAAGAATTTGCTGCGGTGACAGTATGATTAATTTTCAAAAATGGTTGAGAAAACACACAAACTACACACTGTTGATTTTTTTAAGAGATCTAAGCGTAGGAAATGCCTCATGTTTAATATAAGGTCTCTCTGGAGTGCATGCATGCACCATTTCCCATGTAAAAGGGCTGATATTTTTTGGCAAATATCTCCGAAAGTAATGTGGTAAGGAGTTGAATTTTTGGTGTCAATGAAAGGGTGATAAAGTTGTCTTTGAAATGAGACAAAATTCATTTATTTATAGGTAAAATGATATTTCGCTCAAACTACCTTAACTAAAGTGCATCGACATTGTTTCCGCAGTACTGGAATGTCGCTAACGAGCTCGTTATAAAAAAGGTTTCTTTTTATTCTCGCAAGTCTGTCGAGCATGCCGCTGAAATCTAAAACTTAAATGGCTGGTCTATTTTTCTCCCTTCGTAGTAGCGGCAGCCATCTTTCTAGCGCGTCAAAATGAGGGGTGGCAGGGCAGGGGGCTGGTTAACTGGTTCCATCGCTTCGCGAGCACGCGCCGTATTTCCTCCTTCTCAAGGGAACAGAGTGGAATCAATTGAAACGTCAAGTACGACCTCCTCCTCTCATTCCTCCCATTTCCAACGGACGTTTTCGGGATCTCTTCCCCAAATGGTTTAAATTGCTTTCCTCCATTCCGAGTCCTTTTCACTCTGTGTAAGTGTGCGTCTGTGTCTCTCTCTTCCCTCGCCTCTATTTCTCTTTCTCCTCGTTCCTTTGGGCTCGCCGCGAGACGCTCTTCACTTTTCCTTCAAGAGAGTAGTCTTGTTTCTCTCCACCCCTCTTACTTTCACCTCCACCACCATCGTATTTCGTCTTTTAAAAAAAGTTTAACCTAAAAACATTGCAGCGTTCGTTTGTCTCAGAGTGTATATCGCTTGAAAGAAATAATTTTACTAGAAATCCCGTATTCTTTCTCTATTAAGATAGTCCGAGTGAGATTGTTCCCTGGATATAATAGAGACCATATTCGAATAGTACGTTTAAATTACACCTGCTGTAGGACATATCAATTAAACATTGCGTTATAAATGGTGCATTTTATAGTTTTATATGACAGAAATTGTAAGTAATTAAATGAAAATATATTAATAAGTCTTCAACTTGACTTACTTTTTTCGCGCGGTGCGTTTGAAACTCCTTCAAATCGGAAGGAAGATACTTAAGAACCTATTGCGGTGACAATATGATTAATTTTCAAAAATAGTTGAGAAAAAATACAAATTACACGCTGCTAGTTTTTTTACGACATCTTAGTGTTAGAAATACCTCATTTTGTTAACAACGTCTCATGTGCATGCACGTACCGTTTCCCATGTAAAAGGACTGGTATTTTTTTTGCAAATAACTCCGAAAGTAATGCGGTATGAGTTTTTGAATTCATTAGAAAGGTGAGATATTTTTCATTAAAATGAAACCAAATTCGCTGATTTCTAGGCAAATATTATTTTGCTCAATCTACCTTAACCGACAAAAATATTGTTTTCCTCTTTTTTTTAAATTCATTGATCAAAGTTGAATCTATATACGCTCAGGGTCAAAATTTGCGATGAGTTGGGAAACTTTTTTTCTGTCTTTAAAAATATTTTTATCGAATTTTTACGGGAGACCCTAACTTCTTCTATCATGTGGTAGATGGATTCGTAGCGAGGGGAAATTGCAACTACTGTGCGAGTAAAACCTGGCGATTATTCCAGGCCTATTCATATTTTTCAGTAGTTGGTGACATGAAAGAGGGCGAAAAGTGTTACAAATACCCCTCACAATCAAATGAATTCGCAAGCATACATAGATTTAACATATGAACCAGTAAAAGCAATGTATCATTGATTTCTTTTCCGTGCCCTGGTGAGGAAATAACTACATGCAATTTACGACACATTAAAATTATTTCTGTCCTATAATAATGACCGCATTCATAAAACAAATGACTGCCTTTATTATGCATGTATATCTTAGACAAGTATACACGTCAGTTGAATTTGGTGAAAACTTGTTTTTACTTTCATTGTAAAAGATATTTCCTTCCATCCCCATCGTTTCAACCCAGTCGCAGTGACCAGGTTGGCAAAAATTTTGTGCTGGCAAAGCATAGGGCGCCGGTTCAATTCGATTCTCTCGACGATGTGTGGCATGAGTTATTGTAACCAGGTGTGTTTCGTGCCAGTCACGCAGTATCTTCTTATAAAAGTCCCTGAGATGTTTTATTCGTATTAATATAGGAGATAGTTCGCCATCATGCTCGTTTTCGCATTCTCTTTGCCAAGGTTTCTCCCTCCGGCCACGCGCGACGCTACGGGTCCTTTCCCGTGTTCTCGCGTCCTTTCCCCGGAAACCAACCATCGCTTTAATGATTATATGTAGCCAGTTATTACTGTGTTCGCAATGGGGAAGCAGGGGTTCTTGATTCTTCCTCTTATGGCAAAGGGCTGTTCAGGAGGCTGTTTCAATTCCCCTGGGACTTAGGACGAGGACCCTTCTACTCCCTCGGCGGGTGAGGATGCATTGGCTCTGGTGCGCACTTGGAAACTCAGTTCAACACCATCTCAAGCCACTTCATCCCAAGAAAAAATACCAACCAGTGCATTCATTCTAAGTACGGTGTGCTCTACAGTGACTAACCTTCATTCAGTCATTCCGACCCGGGAATCCAGAAGTAAGACAAACTGCCTCGACGTATTTACAAACGCGAGATTTTAAAACCCGATCGAGATCAGTTTTTTTGATAGTTTTCGATTGGAATATCTTTAATTTTAAGTTGTTAGCTTTTTACGAAAATCAAATATTATATAGGACTAATTTCCTTATTTTTTTCCCAAGCTTTAAGTTTGCATTACCAATCCATGGCCACGTCACGAACGCGCGACAACTCTTATGGTTAAACAATTGGCTGTTGTTTACATCAACGTCTGTGTAATATCTTCTCTTATATTCATCCTATAGGTGCACGGTGAGGGCCGTCTTCAACAAACATACTTACACCCTATAGGTATATTTGCTACCTGCTGAACAGTCTTCTTGGATTAGAATTAAGTTCGCTGTAATAAATGCTCAACAAAATTTGAATTCATAATCGTCAATTTATCTGAATATCAAGTGACAAAAAAAGCTTGTACAAAATCATCAATTTAGGAAAGAAGTCTCCAAAAATCAAATTGCATTCCCGAAAAAAAATTTGAGTATTACGAAAGGAATACTCTAAGGGGAAAGACGCTTCTTGGCAACGAAAAAGACAAAATTATAAGTCACGATAAAAGTAAAGGGTATTAACTGATGTGCGTGTACTGTCACTAAAGATGAACCAATTGGCAAGTCGAATAGAAACGACAGATGCAGGAAGTGAAGAAACTCACGAACAGAATTATATAAGATGTATCAATATAAAGTCTCGTTTAATAAAAGAAAGTACTCTTTGGGGACGAAAATACCCTCGTGGTTGCATTTCCGAAACTCTCCTCTCAGATAGAAGAGGGCACTAGGGAGACGTTTTGGACAAGTGGAAAATTAAGGAGGAAGTGAAATATATCCAACTCAATCTTTGTCTACTTCCTACTCCAGAGGACCTATAATACATTTACAGGCAATGAAGTGAATGAAAAAACCTAATGGTTGAATGCGTAACTTTGCGGAAGGTTACCGCAGACATGGCGAAAAAGAACAATCTCTTAGTAAATTCCACACTTAAAACTTGTATTACCGACCAAGGTTTTGATTGCCTTGCAACTAACCTTAATTTTCATTTTAATTAAATAAATAAACGCATCTCGCCATAGCCTTTGATAATGCTTGCAAAGCAATCGAAGCCTAGGTCGGTAATAAAAGTTTTAAGTGTGGACTTTACTAAGAGAGTATTCTTTTTCGTCATGCCTCCAGGTGAATGAAACCTGGAGGGGTGAGAATAAAAAAACAGCAGTAGAGATTTACAGTGGGATGTAAATAATAAGCAGTAAAATTAACACTGAATGGTAAGCAAGACAGAGTCATATTAATTCTGTTCTAAATGTGGGTTTTGCGCCACGTGGACAGAAAAATGAAGGAAATGGAAAACTGATGCGGAATATTATCGGAGAGGAATGAATGTCAAACAAAAATGCAATCAAAGCAGTGGATTTTTTCCGCACTGCTTACCCCACCCTAGTCACGTGAGCTTGGGTTAAGACGATCGATTGAAGGGACTTTACTTGATCACCGGATCTCTTGATGAAGAAGTGGGGAAAATATTCAGACATTTTTTTAAGAACAACTCTTGCATTCGGTTGCTCTTCGGCCTTGCTTGTCTAGTGCTATTTTTTCACCAATAATAACTGGATATCGTGCTTCATTGTAATTATACCAAATTCCTTCTCCATACTATACTTTATAAACAGAAACATCAAAAGAATACCTCGCAACAATTACTTTATCACCAACGCAAAGCCGGTTATGTATATCATTATTAATATTACAACTAAACGGTTAAAAGTAGACCATTAAAAGTAGACCAGTGGTAGTAACATTTAAAACAGGCAAGTGAAAGAATAAACCTTGAAATCTTCTAATTCTTTAACCTATTTTTTTTAATACATAATTTTTTTGGGAAGGGCTCAAATATTTTTGCTGGTAGGTCGTTCCAGTCCCGCATGGTCCTTTTCAAGAAGGAAAGCTGTTTTACATTTGTCCTTTATCATCAGCCCTTTATCTTTAACTGGTAATCGTTTTTTCCCACAAAGTTTGGCCATCTTATGTCCTTCGCAAATTCTTACCATGCTTTTTCCTCGCTCACTATTCTGTACATCCCACATAGCCTGCTCCTTTTTCTCCTCACCTGTAAACTCTCCCATCCCAGTGCTCTAAGCATTTCTGTTACGCTCTAAGTTTTATGGTGTTTCCCTAGCACATACCTAGCCGTTTTTTTTTTGCACCTTCTCCAAGTTCATCGCCTCTCCTTTCTTGTATGGGTCCTATACAAGAGATGCGTACTCTAGTGTCGGTCGAACCAGGGTTTTATAGGTTTTCACCATATCTGGTACTTGGTTGTTCTCACCTCTCTTGGGCAGCTCATCTAAACAAGGACCATTAGTCTCTTACCTTCCTCAGTCCCTCTTGCTGACGTAAGTCCCCTACCTTTTTCAGTCTTGTAACCTAAATACTGTGGTAATGTGATGTCACCCGAAGCCTAAAATCTTTCCAAAACCGTAACTCCCTGCATTGGGCATCGTTTTGTAGGGATAGTTGGTCCATGCACTCTGACAGTCTAAGCATATTTTCTATCAAACCCGTCAAGGAGTGTGACTTCGACTGATAATGAGTCGATCTTGAATAGTTGAAACTAAACGGCTGCACATTGTTGATGAATTTGTGTGTTAATGTCGTCAATACTGGTGTTCAATTCACCCATGACCGAACGATAAATGGGGATCGGGTTGGTGTGATGACTAAGTACTGGCTAACCATACGGATGGCCAGGGTTCAAATCTCTGCAGAGGATGATATTTTTCAGAGGAAACTCGATTCCTACTTGGGTGTCTTGTGGAGGGCACTTCAAGTACAGTACTCCGTCTGTCGGACGAGACGTCACGGGCGGCCAGGATTCAAATCAAGGCGGATGTTTTCCAGAGGAACCCGATCCCTACTTGAGTGTCTTGTGGAGGGCTCTTCAAGTACAGTACTCCGTCTGTCGGATGAGACGTTAAACCGTGGTCCCCTTGTCGCCTTTCGTTAAGAGCAGGCTAATGCCGACGCCGGGTTTCCATCCACCCATCCTCCCTTACCTGTCCCCCATGGCGCAAATGACCTTAGCTGTCGGTCGCCTCCCCAAATAAACAATCCAATCCGAACGACTAATATGCTATTAGACAGCCGACCTTCCACCCCTTAAAGGCTGCCCAACGCACCCTTTGTCCTTCATTCACACTCCACGCACCCAGAATGCACCCCTCACCCCCACACCTTACCTGTTCTCCCTTCAACGTCACCCTCCATCGTCCATGTATAGTTTTCATCCCCTGCTCAGCCCGTTATTTACCTAGGGCGATGCACAGTTCTTCAGGAGGGATGTCTCTCTTAAACATATTTAATGAGGTGACTTTTACAATGCTAAAAATGAAACATCCACCCAGATTTTTATGTTTTAGTGTCATTATCAAGTGATTTTTGGACGTTTTGAATCCTCAACATACACAAGACTGTAGGAAAGGGGTTGGCGAGATGGAGGATGGTGGGTGAATAGGGTGGTTGTATGGAAGGGGGTTGAAGATCAGGGGGTTGGTGTGAATGGGGGTTGAAGGTGAGGGGGGACGGTAGGAGGGGAAGTGGTCAGAGAGAGACGGCTGTGAGGATCAGGGAGGAGGCAGGGGTTCGTTTACAATCGTCATATCAGGGTCATGCAATTTTTTTATTTCTAGTTATTCAATTGAGTCAAGTTCAGGTCTGTTATCTGAAAAGCATAAGATATTAACATAGAAATCATTGTAGTGGTCATTAATTAAAATACATTTCAAGTTTGTTCCACCCCCACCCCTTTTCCTCCCTTCCCCCCTGACGATCAACACCCATCCCCGCCACCACCCTAATCACAAATTAACCTCCCTCCCAAAATCTCCTTCCTAATCCATCCCCACCCGCCAGTTCTCTCTGTCTTTAATATCTATGGGATTAAAAACTTCCAAAAAATCACCGAATGATGATGCTAAAACATAGAAACTGTGTGTAATTGTGTGAAACATACTGTGTGTAATTGTATTTTTTGGTATTTTAAAAGTATATTTATCAAATACTTTTCGTGATGGAATAACATCAACTACCTGAGGAAAGCATTTTATCATTTCTCTTTCGACCGTTAATGACAGCCATACTTAACAACCGTTTGTCAATGGTAGATTTTTTGGACAAGCCTTTATCGGAGCTGAGAATACTTTCCGCTAGTTGGATGTCTCTTTGAATCTCTCTATCTTTATTTTTGCCCTAATATTCCTGAAATTTCTAAACTATGACAATAGTAGTATCAGCGCCGCAACTGCGTATTTCTGATATCAGATAAATCTCGGTTGAATAAACCTCTTTTTGCTTAAGTTTGCCCTTTGAATTCGCGGAGAAGTGACAGAGGTATTACTCGCACGGAAACAATGGCCTCGCTAGAGTTTCATTAGGTCATCGAGAGAGAGTTATATTTTGGCAATTGACTCCTCCCGAACAGCGGAGGAAAATTAGTTACCGTCATTTCGGCATATCTCTATCTCTTTTATGATCCAGATCGAGGAAAATAATACCAGCCATTCCTCTGTTATGGCCCCTCTCAGTTACAAATACTCCAAATTGCAGCACTGACTTTCTTCCCGATCCCTTGATGGAGTCTTTGTGGCAGCTCCGTATAAATTTAGCATTTGAATGGCGTAATTGGTTCTCACTCCGAATCAAAGTCGGTCGTTTCTCTTTTCCGACTTATTTATACTCAAATAGTTATAAAATCAACAACTTGGTAAAACTTCACTTAACCATCGACATATATGCTGTAAGCAATGTAAAAGTTGGTTTTCTACAACTCCCTATTATCATTCTGTAAACGATAACCTCTCTGTTCCTCATAATTCCTTACCCATTAACTTCAATTTTCGTATCTCATAGATATCCGTTTTTCTCAGTTATCCTTACATTATTTTCCTCTCTTAACTATAATTCATAAGATGTTTCTGCGACTTAGATTGTGCTTAATCCAAGAGTGCCTTATTTTTTGCAATTTTCATATTTTCCATCCGACGAAACGAAGGAATCTTCATTTGTGATTCATTTCGTCCAATTGGTCTTCCTCATTCTTTGATGACAGCACATCTCCATTGACTCCAGTCTCTTGTTCTCTGCAATTCTCTACGACCAACAGCACTTCCATTCAATTGCATGTACCAATTATACATTTTAATACATTTTCCTTACTTGTGGGCTAAGCTTTCGGTAGACTTCTTCTTTTCTTGGACTTCACTGTTCACAAAATTTCTTTTATCCTTCCTTCGCAGGTGGTCCTTCTTTCAAGATAGTATAATTCTTCCACTTGCTCAAGTTTTGGCGTTCCGAGTGCAACGTTGGCACTATCCTCTTGATTTCTTCCACTGACTCTAGTTTTAGTGTCCTTAATATTCATCGTCGAGCTTGAACTTCACTTCAGTGAACTTACAGTAGGCCATTCGGTTTACGAAATTTCGACATTTGAGGTACATATTCGGGTAAAACTTTGGATATCTATGAAACTATGAGACTATTCATGACAATATGCTGCAGGACTAATAGCAATGCGTACTTGTACCACAATTTTCAAAACAGCGATTATACGATTTAATAAATGATTTAGGGGAATATTTTTTCAAACTGTTCCCTTTATGCATCTTCATATTATGACCCGTCCCTCGGCATTCATTCAACGTCGCCGAGAATATTTTGGAGTTTAAAAATATTTAAGTATTCTCTCGGAGTGGGGGCGATGTATTCGGACGAAATATCCAAGCGAGCTTTCCGTGAAAATAAAAACATAATTCAGTGTTTTAATAATTAAACTAAGCGCATTTTTGAAGGCGGAGAGGAACTCTCAGGGCATAAGCGAGCGTCCGGTGTAATGGTGTGCTTGTGTGTTGGTGTGTATGCATCCATATATCGTAGTTTTATTATTTTCGCCTGTTATATAAGTAGGTCAAAAAGTCGCGAGTCTTTCGTAGCTATGGGGATGGAAATATTTTCCTCGCGAACCGAAAAAAAAGCTCTTTCTCCTCATCTCCGCCATATTTTTCTTAGCATCTCTCTCACTCACTCATTCTCATTAATGAAATGAAGAGCACTCCCGTGGCATCCCGTCGTTGCTGGTCAACTGGTGTGCTGGGGATGGACGAGGGAGTAAATAAGCGAGCGATGCCTCGCGTGGACAGTACCAAAGCTGGCGAGCGAACAAACGCTGCCAGTCAGTCAGGACACCGGGTTTCAAACGTGAACCATGACTTCATACTCTAGATCGTTAGCAAACGGATTTTATTGAGTACAGTGATCAAAGATTGGTTGTCTAATTTATATCGGAGATTCTCCGATTCTAAGTAAACTCTGATATCGTTATATTAGCATTTCTTCCGAAAAGTTTAAAATACAATAACTTTATTGAGAACCTGGGACCTTATGTCCCCTAGGTTCTAATGTAAGGACCCAATATCCCCCCAAATACCCTTATTACTTTGTTTCCTAGGGAAACTATAAGTCGAAAATATCCTAACTGCTCGAAAGATGTTCTAGTTTTTGTAAATCCCATTCATCCCATCATTCTCTTTATATTCATCCAATACACCCATCAAACACTAGCCTCTGTCATCTGTTTACAGTCGGCAATTATTCTTTAGATCAGGAATTTTGAATGTGTGCTCAGTCTATCGAGTCAGTGCTTGACTTTCTGAGGTTGAGATGAATTGAGAAATAATGTGATCCAAATTGTAAAAAAAAGTCTAGAAGAGAATTGGCCTTCTCACGTTACTCCCTTTATCAGTTTTATTTCAAAGTACGGGTGTCTTCCTGATTTCTTCCGCCCCAATGAGATATCCCGATTCGATGAGTCGGGTGAATCCCGAGTCGTTAGCAGTAATTGAAAAAGATTCAATGACCTATTTCCGTCGCTCATCTTTTCTTTAATGAATCAGTCTGACGTGTTTTTTACACTTTATTATACAAAGGGAAGTAAACATTTGTTAAGGCGCTCTAGATAGCCTCACTATTGGTAACTAATTGTTGATGTGCCAAAGGAAAAGATTAGGTAGCCCATACATTTTTTTCATCTCCTATTCCGGGGGTTTACTCCAGAACGTTAGTAGCTTTTGAGCAGTGAATCAACTTCTTCGAGCATTATGACCAAAAGGCGTTTGAAAAGTCGAATCTTTTACTGGAAGTTTCTATCATTTATAAAAAGTGGTCATCATCATTAGTCGTCTGCTTTCGCAGGTCCTTGGTGCATCCATCTCCCTCTGTCCTCTGCTCTCCTCTTCAACTCTCTGTAGCTCCCTCCATCAACGGTAGGGTTTGCTAATTTATGGTAGATCTCAAATTTTAAATTAAGAATTCAATATAGGTGCAACTTGTGCATTACACACATCAATAATTCATTTTTGGCGTCCATATAATGACCCTATACCAGTTTTATTCCAAAACAATAAAATGAAAAGGAACCGACTGAGATATTGAAAAATATATTGATTTGTACTTGATTATGTATCTGCTTAAAACATGTATCGGCTACCTAAACGCTTTCTTTGACACTTCGCCACTTATTTATCAAGAGTGAAGCGATTTTTTGTGTGCCTGCACAAAGTTTTACTCCAAAAATAAAAGATTGACACCTGTTTAGTAGCTAGCTGTTCAGAGTAGTGATAGAGTTGTCAATTGTAATTTCAAGAAGCTTTCCCCACTCCCTTATTTCTTCGCTTTCGTTTTTTTAAGTACATGTTTCCATTTTTTTAATTATTCAAGAATCGTCCTGGGCGCAATGTCATAACAATTGTGTCATTTTTTCGTGAGAATGAAGAACAGGTAAGATTGAAATGTGAGCCAACGATGCCGCTTTGCCTCCAATGATGTAACCTTATCGCTCTGTTGCGTTTTTCTGTTGAATACTTAGTTTAAAACGTAATTTATGAGACTCCCACTTAAAAATAAACAAATCTTTTTCACTTTTTTATAGTACTGCGGAATGATAGTCTAACAAACAGGCGGAAACGAGAAATAGAAATGAATTGATATTTTGTTTCGTCGGAGACAACGTAAACAAAGTTATGCTGTCGTTCTACTGCGCTTAAGGTAGTCCGAGCGAGATATTTCCCTAGTCATAATAGGGACCATATTCGAATTATACGTTATAATTGCGCTAGCTGTAGGACAAATTAATTTTGTCTTGCGTTATTAATGGTGCAATAGTATAGTTTTATATGAAGTAATGGTAGCGGGCGTGACTTCGTGGAAATCCTTCATAGTAGGAGCGTCTGAAGAAATTACAACTTGGCTGTTTCCACATGAGGTTTTATTGTTACCGACCATGGTTTCGTTACAGAGTAACATTATTAAGGTCACCTTGATAATGTTACTCTGTAACGAAACCATGGTCGGTAACAAGAAAACCTCATGTGGAAACAGCCAATTTGTAATTTCTTCAGACGCTCCTACTAGTTTTATAAGACATAAATTGTAAGTAATTAAATGAAAATATCAAAATAAGTCTTTAACTTGACTCATTTTTCTCGCGCGGTGCGTTTGAATTTCCTTCAAAACGGAAGATTTTTTGTGATACTCAAGAACCTACTGGGGTGACAATACAATTAATTTTCAAAAATAGTTGAGAAAACATACAAACTACTCTTTTTTAGTTTTCTTACGACATCTAAGAGTTAGGAATACCTCATTTTGTAAATAATGCCTCTCTGGAGTGCATACACGTGCCATTTCCTATTTCAAAGGGGGTGGTATTTTTTGGCAAATATATCCGAAATTAATGTGGTAAAGGGTAGAATTTTTGGTGTCTTTGGAAAGGTGAGATATTTTTCTTTAAAATGACACCAAATGAATTGATTTCCAAGTAAAATGATTTTTTGCTCGAACTACCCTTAATTTACATGCTAGAGCACCAACTGGACGAAATATATCGGATGTTTTCCTCAGTACTCTCACTAACCACCGCATTCAGCTAGGTCCCTTGGCGACTTGTAGAATTGGAAATCTTTTGATATCACGGCGTAAACTCTGAAGAACGCGTATGGGAACTTTTATTTTAAGAGTAGACATTCTATAAACAGGTGGATCCCTGGGGATAGGAGGTTTACCGGATTTTATGAGTTCGTCGCTTGATGTCGCCACCTGATGTCGTTTTCCGTCGTCTGTCTCGCCTCTCAAGTGGTGAAGAATGCCTCTCCTCCGAACAACTTGAAGGCTAGGGTTTACGCGCAATTGCCTGTCCAAATGTTAAATGGATCATTTAACCTTGGGAAATGTTTCTGTTTTATGCTCTGCTGCGAATCACTTAGTATAAATACCAACCCTGAAATTACGGAAGGCTTGCTTCTAATTCGATCATCATTCTGTGGAAAATCATTGGTTTTTTCCTTATTGTAATGTAAAAACAAATTTCAAAACTTTTAAATACTAACGAAGTGGCCAAAAAATGTAACCCTTAAATAAGCTCGACTAAATAAGTTTCCAATTAAAATCCTTGGCCTAAAAAAATATAAAAATTAAATTTAAATTATTAAGGTATCAAAGGTGTGGAAATAAACTTACTTAAATGCATATTAGTGTCGGTCTCAATGAACATGATGAAGCACATGCATTAGGCTTGAATGACATTGCTAAAAATCCGATATTTGATTGGCTCCTGTAGTCTCTCATTTCCACTTGAGGTACCAGACTCAGGTTTTCATAGAAAATAAACGTATTTCTAAAGTTCTTCTCGGAAATACTACTGGATTACATTTTTAAACAGTACCAGTGTTTTATCTGATGACTCGGCCGACGTCATTAGGGTATGTAAGTATCGTTAATTTGAAATGCGGTAGGCTAATATACAAAGAACGACGATCAGTTATCTTTTGATTGGTCGGAGGGAGAAATTTGAAAATTATGGCGTATTTTTATTGCTAATTTTCGTAGAAATGGGGCTCAAAGAATTACCGAGATTAAAACCAGTGTCACCATTGAAATTAACCCATTTTAGCCGGATTTATAATAGCTTCCTTTGCAAGGCTATCCCATTGGCTGGTGTTCCTTAAGCCTGGTGGCAATACTTCCACCGAAAAGTATATAGGTACGTAGAGTATTCGAAAGTTTTAAATTTTTTTCTTGTACGCCTTCCAATTTATGATTATTGTGTTCCAGTCCTAACCTTCATTTGGCACACTTTGCAAGATCGCAATATTAAAGAGGCTCTTGCACTATTGCCACCACATCACATTGGCCTAGTTTTTCAGAGTCTCACTAATTTTAACCACAACTTGCGTAGTTTATTTCATTAACTCGATCTTACCTGAGAGTTTTGGACTGTGTAAATTACGTCAATTTTCCAAAAGGGTTTATCGATGGGAGACCGTGATAAATTCGGTATTTAATCGCAATAAAAAAAAGGTTATTCATAACTGGGATGCGTGTTAAACTAGCTTTAAAGTATGAAAAACAGCCTTAATCAAGATTTCAGGATTGCATTCAATTCTCAAAGTAAAAATTGTAATCCGTATCACGCTGAAACCTCGGTTGGTTTATGTAATGAGTAAGTAAATTATAGAATGTGACGTTGATTGACATGGTATGCCATTTTCACAAAGTTACGCCTAAAGCCGTTTTGTCTAATGATCAGCTGGACCATTTATATATCTGGTTTTTGTTGAAGCCATTAATTAATAATGAAAGATGGGAATTTTTCAGCAAGTATATTTGATAGTGCATCTCTCTTATCATTGAGTTAAACGATTTTGGCGTTGATGATGTGGAACGAGGAGATATCAATCATGATGAGAACACAGTACCGCACCACTCAGTTTGCATGGCAGTAGATCGGATTTGAGAAGCTATAGCGTAATTTTCTAGACTAATAGAGAAAAAAACAGCAATAAGTAATTAGTGTAATAGTTCTACATGCCCATTGTGACCTATAAATTACTAAAAGAGAGATGCTACTTTGCTCTGATTAGGCCTCACCTCAAATACGCCGCGAGCATTTGTGGCGCTGGTCATAAACATTTAACCAAAATAATTACCAAAATACAATGAAAAGCAGCACGCTTCGTTAAAAACTGCTATGAACGAACATATAGTGTTTCACAACTGTTATAAGGATTAAAGTGGGAGCCCCTAGAGACTCGGAGGCTGCACGCTAGGTTTAGGCTGCTTAAGAAATTCAGAACTGATGTGTTTAAGAGCGACACAGAGAATATTATCATGACTCCTCACTACATCTCTAGGCCTGACAGATGCGATAAAATAAGATAAATATTCTGCCGGACAGATAGGTACAAATACTCGTTCTTTCCGCGCACAATAAGTGACCACAATAAAAACTGATCTCCTCTAAATACACTCCCATAGTCCATGTCACCATTTGACCTCCAAAATATTTACATCTTTACACGGCTGGTGACCTACCACCCCCTGCTACCCGCCCATGCGGCGGCTTACGGGGTAGTATGTAGATGTAGGCATACCGTAGATGTAGATAACTATGTAGATGTAGATAACTATCATCTTCTGTTATTTCTAACGATTCTGGCGAGGTCGTCCCGGTTAAAAGAATACCCTCCTCGTCACTGGCAGTGCATTGCAGGGAATTCGAAGGGTCTGAATTTCCCGAGTAATCTAAGCCAAGCACGTAGCCTCAGATTTGAATTTACAAGTGGCCTCGAGATTGCTGTAGAGGTCAAGCAGCGTCATCTGCAATCGCCGGCGGATTCCGAAGCGCTTAGACGTCGTGGTATTAATCTTGGGAGCCAGCGCTAATGAGAAGCGAGTGAGGCAATCGGTCGGGAGCCATAAATAGCCAAGGCGATAGGACGCGTGCGGACAGGTGGGGTGGGAGCCGGGCAAGGTGGAACACGGGTTTTGAGTCAGACCTTGCAGTGACCAGATAAACTCAACGGTATCTGGCGAGATGTTGTGGAACATATTTGTGAATTGGATTGGATATTTGGGGAGGCGACCGACGGCTTAGGTCATTTGCGACATAGGGGACAGGTAATGGAGGACGGATGGATAAAACCCGGCGTCGGCATTATAGTCCAGTCTGTGGAGAGAAAAAAGGGTCATTTATGACGTTGTCTTGATACAGGTTAAGAATAGTCAAAAGTTGTAGGAAAGGGAGAGTTATATATACCTATATATTTTTAAACTTCGAACTAGACGTTATAAACAAATTACAGGGGTTCAAAGTTGGCTAAAAACGGTTTTTTAATTCTACAAGCCAAGGTATTCACTTTAGGAAAAAATGTTTCCAATGTTTTTTGCAAACAATTAAAAAACTCATAATTTGAGCTATGGTAAGTTTTTTTCGATAATTATTTATTGCAAAAACTTTGAAAAAACCCTAAAATGGCGTTTTTTTGCATATCAATTATTTATTGCAAAAATGACTTTTTAAATACTTTTTTGCTTTTTAATTAAGGCCCCCATTAAAAAAAATAGGATTTATAAAGCCAATTTGGTTAATTTGTTGCTGAGTTATTCCATTTGTTTATTAAAAACATGTCTAATGTTCAATGCTGTAACTTTTTATTGGACCAACATACAGGGTCGCATAAAGGCTCATTCTCTTTGTAAAGATCCAAAATTTAATAATATTAAAGAAAAATTGAAAAAAAAAATATTTTCAACCCCTCAAATAACGCTTACAAAAAAAGGGCGTTTTTTAAAATAATTTTACATTTATAGCATTTCAGCTGGAAGTATTAATATTTTTTACAAACTAACAATGTCATTGTTAATAAAATTTGAAGCTATCCCAGATTTAAAAAAATCATCGAAATTGGTTCAGAACTTTCCGAGATACGAGATATTTTTCCGAGCGCAGCAGATTTGAAGTAGCCAACTCAGTTTTCTCTCGCGCGCGGGAGAGCACGTCGCGCTACCCCCACCACCGCGGCCGGCCGGTCTTGTTTTTCCTCGCTATACTTCATTCATGTTTTTTAACACTTACAAGTCAATATTTTGTAAATCTGACAATAGATATTGAAAATATGTCTTTGAGGTCCAAATGCCGTTGGATTTATTTATTAATTTTTATAAACAACGGAGCAGTGATTTAAAAAAAATTCTTATCTCGGTTGCTATTGGTCGAAAAACAACTTTTTTTTTTTTAATCTTTGTTTCGACCTCAGCTACTCAAATCTTGAAGAAAACATTATCTACAGTTTATGGGGGTGGCCCCAGCTTCATTTATTTATAAAACAAAAACGCCCTTTTTTCGTAAGCGTTATTTGAGGGATTGAAAATAATTTTTTTTCAATTTTTCTTTAATATTATTAAATTTTGGACCTTTACAAAGAGAATGAGCCTTTATTCGACCCTGTATGTTGGTCCAATAAAAAGTTACAGTATTGAACATTAGACATGTTTTTAATAAACAAATGGAATAACTCAGTAGTAAATTAACCAAATTGGCTTTATAAATCCTATTTTTTTTTAATGGGGGCCTTAATTAAAAAGCAAAAAAGTATTTAAAAAGTCATTTTTGCAATAAATAATTGATATGCAAAAAAACGCCATTTTGGTGGGTTTTTCAGTTTTTGCAATAAATAATTATCGAAAAAAACTTACCATAGCTCAAATTATGAGTTTTTTAATTGTTTGCAAAAAACATTGGAAACATTTTTTCCTAAAGTGAATACCTTGGCTTGTAGAATTAAAAAACCGTTTTTAGCCAACTTTGAACCCCTGTAATTTGTTTATAACGTCTAGTTCGAAGTTTAAAAATATATAGGTATATATAACTCTCCCTTTCCTACAACTTTTGACTATTCTTAACCTGTATCACGAAAAAACCTTCAAATTTCCGTACAGACTGGACTATTAGCCTGCTCTTAACGAAAGGCGCCGAGGAGACCACGGTTTAACGTCTCATCCGACAGACGGAGTACTGTACTTGAAGAGCCCTCCACAAGACACTCAAGTAGGGATCGAGTTTCCTTTGAAAGACATCCTCCTCTGCAGGGATTTGAACCCTGGTCGACCGTATGTTTAGCCAGTACTCTAGCCACCACACCAACCCGATCCCCCACATATTTATGATTATTGAAAGAAATTTTTTATGTCCACTTAGTATTTTATTCGTACAACGCGTTTCTACGATTATATTGTCATCATCTGTACATCAGGTACAGGTTTGTACATGATGATGACGATGTAATCGTAGAAACGCGTTGTACGAATAAAATACAAAGTGGAAATTATAAAATTTCTTTCATTATTCACTTGCAGTGACCAGTTTAATCCTTCGGATCTATCCGACGAAATGGATTTGGATTGAGATGGGATAAATTTTATCATAGATGGAGTTAAATAGTTGAAAAAAGTAGTGAAAAGATACATGTGTAAAGCAATAAGTAGTATTTTTAGTAAGATATCTCACGCTTCGATGGCAAGGTGTCCATAAGCAGGTAATGTCACTCGGCTACATCCGTCCTATTGCCATTGATGATTTGGAGAGAATGAACCATTCCTGTCCAAAAATTATTCATTGTGCATCTGGCGACATATTAACGGAAGATTGGCGTATTTTTCTCGCTACATAGGTGAAATCATAGCTTTTAAGCCTCTCTCTGTGAAAATTACTTAATTCTAATCGTTTAAGAACCACGAACTTTTCATAAGATTTTGTATTGGTACAAAGCGTTCCCCAGTGATTTGTTTATTCATCAGTTTTAATATTCATGAAATGATACAAATAAAAGGCCAACTCTCGTTTATGCATCGTATGAATGAACGGATTCACTGCCACGGCAGTAGAACCGATATAAATCACGTAGCTGTCTATTTACAACAGTTTCTTGTAACGAGCAACAAGTCCATTACCCGACGACATTCATTGAATATACCACAAATTTCTGTTGAAGATAAGTATTGGTTTGTATTACTTAAAATAAACCTTTCGGTTTCAAAAAAGCATTATAGGCATCAATGGTGATGTTTTTCGAACAAAACTGATTTTTTCCAATGATATCTGACGATATTGTATCACGGCCATAAAATAGTAAAAATAATTATATTTTTTTGGTGAAAATACATTCTGCCTTTTTATGATATGCAGATGTACATGGATACTATGTATTCGCTTGTGGTATTATCAAATATTATATATATTAGTTATACTGAATTTCTAAAATGTTTTTACCAGTGGTCGCTGAAGAAGCTTCTAGTGGGCACGTAAGCAATTTCTCCACAAAGATTAAATTCACTGTTCGGAATGACCAAAATTGATATTGATTTCTCGAAAGACATTGAAAAATGTTTGCTGTTACCATATATTCAACATATCAATCTATAAAAATGAGGAAGCAGTTAATGAAACAACTATATAACCACTTACTTCTCTAAGTGGCTCCTATTTAGAGTTTAGTGTTGCCCAATGGGATCGAGAATTATCTCACAGGTATTAGCTAATACGCACACAAAATTGTCGTCGCACTTTTGGTAATACTAGAATCTTTAAAGATTAACTCTTATAGTGGAATTCATAGGCATAGTAATGTCAAACGCTAGATAGTTTGAGGCGTTGCCTCCTTGTTTCTTTAGATGTGTAGGTAATTACGGCCTGCATAATTGAATATCTTAATTTTTCCTGAAAAAATCGCGTGATGGTAAGGAGGAAATGCTGACTGAAATTTACTAGGTAAATCTCAAGTCTGGTTTAATGTGTTTCAGTTTCTTTCCATTAGATATTCATCATTTCCTAATTCAAGTTTTACCTGCGGTGATTATTGCAATGAAAACGCGTAAAAAAATATTTAGGAAAATCTTTATAATGCGTGAGTGGCAAATTTTTATCATTAAAAATATTTGACAAATTGAATTGGTAATTTTTATCGGAAAATTTGTTTACATTTCATTTTCTGAGCGCACGATTCGCAGCGGTGAATGCATGAAAAAAATGAAGGAATTCTCGGAAAATCTCCGAGAACACTCAAGAACGGGCAAGGGAGGAGAGAAAGGGGGATTTGGAAAGTAACTTGGGGTTAAAAGGTAGCTGAAGGGTATATTTGGTAAAAATAAATGAACTATCTGGATACCCTTAAGAGAGAGCTCAAATATCTCTTCTCTGGTTACAACCCTAGGATTGGTCTGCAACAGTCTTCCGCTTTATCCGATCTTGGGCCAATCTTTTCACTTCACTGTACGATTGGCAACCTAGTTCCTTCATCAACTGTCCCATGTAGCCCAGTCTAGGTCAGCCCCTCTGGTTTTTTTCCCTCGATCACATGATCACATATCCGTCTATGACACAAATCTAGTATGGTCTTAACCAAGCTTTCGTGTCGGAGAATATGGCCAATCCAGGTGTTCCTTCTCTTATTTAGCATTCTGAGTAGACACCGTCTTTCCCCATCCTCTTAAACGCCACCTCGTTCGTGACTCTTGGCACCCAGGGTATTTTCAACATTTTTCTATAGCTCAAATGTACTGAACAAGAAACCAGAGCTCTATAAATGCCTACACTGCTCAGTCAGAATAAATTTAACCTTTTTTCCGTAAATTTTAATTTTTTAACGTCTCCCTGCTATACATAGCATGCCAGTTGACCAGTCAAATGTGGTTTAACAGTGGGTATTTTATTCCTTTCGCACTAGAGTCTAATTGATAAACAAAAAAATCATTTTGAAACTTACGTTCTAAAAGTTAGAAAAATGCGGGAAACGATTTTTTTCTTAAGCGTTAGAAAATTCAAATATCTTCTGGGGCTTCGCATCGGATAACATTTTCAAATTTCACCGAGGTTTCGGAAAGTGACTTTTCTTCCATTTTCAAGGAACGCTGGTTCCTCTCGCTGTCATTCATGTCAGATTTTTTAAACCGAGGTTTTAATGCTCTCTTGAAGATTTAACATAAACGATTTCTTCAATTAGCTTTGGAAATTCCTGACTTAGTAAAGAAAATGAATCTTGGTTTAAAGAAACGGTAACACTGGTAGCGAAAAGTAAAAATTAATTTTTTTATCGATGTCGCGTGACTTTAACTCAACCAATCAGGAAAGTGAATTTTCACGTCATGCCTTGGTAAGTACGTCTTTCCTTCGCTCGGATCACCAAAAGGAATTTCTCGCCTCGTCGATAAAAATGTCCTGAATATTTGCATAGTAATATGTTTTTATCGAGATTTTCCAAATAACCTGTCGAATCTACAGTCGAAGCTACAGTCTTAATAGTTTCCACTCTTCTCATTTACTGTGCATGAAAAAAATAGGTCGTTTCCAACTTAACCGTCTTACTGTTTCACTGATATGAATTGTGTATGTACTCAAATGCAGTGGTATCGAGTGAATCTCAAAGGATTTAGGCGATGCAATAATTAACTTAAAATATTACAACCTGGCTTTTTATTGTCTCGTAAAACATTATTTCGAATCAAGTCCGATAAGATTTCGCTCTCCCCCATCGGCAGTGTTAATCTCTACTTATTGAAAGTCTGATGTGTTTCGATAAATCCTATTGCTGAACTGTATTCATATGAGCACTAAGGCCACGTTACCTTACATATAGGTTAAACAAATTTAAAATAAGATTAACTGATTCATGTGATATCTGGCCTCAGCCTATGGCATATTAGTGATTCCCATCCTAATTCATGATATTTACAAGCTACTTTGTATCTTAATATGGAACGAATTGAGTTTTGCAGCATTGCTCTGATTAGAGTGCTTGGTTTCCAGGTATTATCCTAACTTACAGTGTTCCTATTGAGGTAAACTTAGCTTCGCAATTGACCTGAATATGAATGCTTCGATTTGTTTGAAATATCATATAAGGAAACATCAGCCAACGCAATGATAATCCCTGGGAAACACTTTGACTTGCTGAAGAGTGCTCCTGCTCACTCAACCGTTTCCATTGACGTCACAATCATATTGTGAAACTTTATTTAGATTTCCGGTGGGATACCCGTGCCATTTCACTTCCTTTAAGAAACTCATCCGGACAAAAATATCGTATGTAAAAAAGTATGGTTTTTTTGTTAAGTCAGTAGCATAGTATGGCTTACCGCGGGTCTGTGGCTAGCCTCAACAGCAAGGCGAAGAGCGACCTCCTGGAGGCCCGCGTCGCCGAGGTGGTGAGGATGGTTGCAGAGATTCACTCACGTATGACGGATTGTGCGGGTGTCTCGGGCACCAGGGACCGTAACGCTTCCTCCGGGACCCTTCACAGCACCAAGCTGGTGCCCCGGGTTGGCGCACTCGGGTGCGAATGCAGGTGGAGCGGTCTATGGGGTGGCGGTACAGCCCATGAGTCTGAGGACGAGGTCCATCTCGAAGCCGGAGTGGATTGTGGTGTCTCAAGGTCGGGGGGGCATCGACGCGGCCGAAGCGGGGATAGGCGGGAGCGAAGGCTGCCCCTATCCCCGTGCGCAACAGCTTCGCTGTGCTGTCGGAGGATAGCCCCGTGACGCCTGTTGTCGAGGACGTGAGCGCACCTCCTGACTCGCGGGAAGCTGCTCCCGTGGTTAGCCCGGCAGGGAGGGCGGGAATTTTATTGATAGGGAGTTCGAACGTCCGGCGGATTGTGCCCTCATTGCGGAAGAGGGCAAGGAGAGACGGAGCGGACCGACGAGTCACCTCCTGATGTATACCAGGAGGATTAGGACCCCCACACCATGGCCCTGATACGCACAGCGGTTGGAGATACGGGCTGCTCCAGGCTGTGGGTGGTCACCCATGTCAGCACCAACGATGCGTCCGAGCGTGGAGCTCATGAGATATTAAATTCCTTCAGGGATTTAAACTCAGAGGCGGAACGCGTCCGGAGGGCATCTGATGCCGATTTGCGGCTGACCATTTGTAGTGTGGTTTCGCAGACCGACCGCGGTCACCATGTTAGGAGCAGAATTGACTACCTGAACGGGAGGCTGTGGGAATTCTGTGTTGGCATAGGAGCAGAATTCGTAGATCTTCGACTGGTACTCGGGTCATGCCGGGCTCCCCTCAACCGTTCTGGGGTGCATTACTCCACCCAGGCGTCAGAACAAGTAGCTCATAGGATTTTCGAGCACTGTAGACTGTATTTTTTAGGCTAGAGAGTAGGTCAATCAGTGGGTTTAGAAAGTATAGATCCGCTAACAGCCTCCTAGTAAATCCGCGTAACTTAGGCCTTCATTGCCGAAACACCTCAGGGGAAGCACTAATAAATAAATGTAACTTCTATGGCGAAAATAATTTCCAGCACGCGCTCTCAAGATAGCTGCGAAACTTCAAAGAAGAATGCTCTTTTCAGTGGTTTCAGAGAACATCAAAATGATAACACACCGAATTACAGAAAACCGCGAACCGACATTCATCAAGATAAATACGATATAAATTTAGTAATAGTAAATTTCCGTAGCGTAAAGAACAAACGTGCAGAAGTTGAGCATATATTTGAAAACGCAGATATAGTAATTGGAACAGAGAGCTGGCTTGCAAAATATATAAACGATAGCGAAGTTTTTCCTACAGGATGTAAAATCTATAGACTTGATCGACCAGATAGGACTGACGGCGGAGTATTCATAGCAGTTAAATCGTATTTGAATAGTACCGCACACATATTATACGACAATAGAATAGAGATCGTTTGGTGTACCATTAAGCAACAAAACAAAATAAATATGCATATATGCTCATTTTACAAGCCACCAGATTCCAAAATCGAGGTTTTGTAAAAATTAGAAGCTCAATTAACATCATTTACCTCGAAAGATAATAAAAGCGTGATAATTATCGGTGGGGATTTCAACCTCCCGGCTATAAATTGGTAAACCAATAGTGTTGAACCAAGTTCAAGGAAGCGTGATATAAGCGAGGCCTTACTTAATCGACTTTCACAACATACTCTTACTCAAATAGTAAACGAACCTACGAGAGGTAATAAAATATTAGACTGTACTCTGTGGTTTCAGGCTTGATGGGGTGGAATCGGAACATAACTAAGTATGAAAAAATAGGCAACTTCCACTTTGACAAATTGATTCCGACCGGTTTCGCATTTTACAGCATCTTCAAGTGCAGACCTGAAGATACTGTAAAACACCCCCTGCCACGTGCCCGTATAGCGGCTAGCAGGGTTTTATGTAGATGTAGAAGAGTTTTTGTTGATTTCCGCTGGATACGTTTTATTCGGAATTATCGCCTACGGAAAACAACGTTGTTTATATCCGTCATTTCCTTGTCGTATTCTGATAGACTACGAAACAAACAAATATCTAAGCCTTTATATTTAATCATCACAGTTACCCTACATTTTTCTCAATTTTTCCATCTGCATTCACAGATTACTGAAGCATTTATGGCGGACATATCTCCGTGTATAAGCAGCTCGTAGCACAAGTCTTCTCTCAAAAGGGACTAACGTCGTCAGAGTAAACCTAGTGCATGTGTGTGTGTAGGTGTATATATATATATATATATATATATATATATATATATATATATATATATATATATATATATATATATATATATATATATATATATATATATATATACACCTACACACACACATGCACTAGGTTTACTCGAAATATATATATATATATATATATATATTTCGAGATTATAAAATGTTCACGGCATCATGGAGATATTTTGCGAGTTCAAAAGGCAACCCTTTGCTAATTCTCTCCGTGCAAGCTTAAAGGCTAACTAAATTCCATACAAACTAGTCAAGGAAACTCGTCAAGGTTTTCCTCTGCGCTTTGAAAATTCGCTGGAGGGAATTCGGGACGTGTTTTTCTCGAGCCAACGCCACCCCTGCCTTCGCTTTGCCACTTTATCCATCATTTTCCACTCAAGGAAAAGAGGGGACCCAGAAAGAGATAAGGGAATGAGTATCTGAAGAGGAAGGGGAGACTAACGTGGCCACCGCCTTGGACGCTCCGGCATATATTATCCGCGGAATAATTTATCAGTCGCTGAAAATTCGCGAGGGTGATATGCTTCTCCTCCGGTTGCTGTGTCGTGCTGCTTCCTGCGTCGAACGAACTTACTTATTCGGTGGTCCGTGTGAAGTGGAGTTAATTATTAGGAGCGGAGCAGGTCGGGGTGGGGGTGGGGTTTGAAGGACAGGAGAGAGGGGGTTGGGGGCCTGAGGTGGCGCCGCGACGGCCTGTGCATTAATTAGACTCGTAACGGGGGGGTGTGGGGTCAATCTCCTCCGCTTCTCTTGCCCCCCCCCCCTTTCTTTCTCGACCCTCCATCTCTTTTGGTGAACGTGATGGACGCCAGGGAGCGGAACCTGCATCTATCTGCAGAAGCCATCTGCAGAGTGTGTTTTTATTATTATTTTTATTGAGTAGTCTTCCGATTAGGGTTGGTTAGAGTGAAAATCAGTATGAACACTCTCTAGCAAGTAGAGCATTTTACCGAAAATTTACACTACCTCGAGCAAGTAGAGCATTTCAATCACTTAGGTAGCACGCTAGAAGAAAACAGACATAGTAGAAAAGACCATAGAGTAAGTATATATAGAGAGGCAAAGCAATGCTAAAAACTGGACATAAATTTTTGAGATCTTTGGGAAAAATTTCTTAGGGGCCACCACCTTAGGAGAGGAAGAACTTTGGCTTACGGAGAAGGCCACTTGGAGGCGCTAGTGGTACTCGGTGATTTTGCATCAACATACAGAGGTGGATTTACCATGGCAATTGTGTGCTTTTAATTGAATATCGATTGTTTTGTCGTTGCTATGATACATCGGTAAACAGTGGACTCCGTGAAGAAAGATCGAAGGCTTTCCCGGCGTATGGTATCGAGGAAGTCAATGCGGGTTTTCCACCGGGTTTTGCGTAGCTCGTAGCTTTGCGTAGCTCGTAGCAGTTTTTAACGAAGCGCTGCGCGCTTCGTTAAAAACTGCTACGAGCGTACATATTGTATCTCACAATTTTTTCGAGAGATTAAGGTGGGAGCCCCTAGAGTCTCGGAGGCTACACGCTAGGCATAGGTTGCTTGAGAAATTCAGAACTGATATTTTTGAGAGCGACATAGAGGATATTATCATGACTCCTCACTAATTCTCTAGGTCTGACAGATGCGATAAAATAAGACGGATACACTGCCGAACAGATAGGTAAGAGAGTTTTTTCTTTCCGCGAACAATAAGCGACCACAATAAAAACTGAGCTCCACTAAATACACTCCTATAATTCATGTCACCATTTCACCTCCAAAAAACTTACACCTTTACACGGCTGGTGACCTAACATCCACTGCCACACACCTATGCGGTGGCTCGAAAGGTATTATGTAAATGTAGATGTAGATATGAATTGTCTTTTGGCATACAAGTCCACCATTAGAACCAACTTCTTGTCATGTTCTCTTTCTATGTTATTAGTCTTCTCTCTCAATCCATTTCTACTCTCTCTGAAACAAGTTCGGAGATTCAAGCGATTAAAATGAATCGGAAAGGTTGACTTCGACCACCCAGACATAAGCAATATGGCTGTTGATTTTACGTTCTCTCTCGGGGAATGTACTAAAGCAACGAAAAATCATTCCCAGATGCCTCACATTTCTTAAGGTAGTTTGAGCGAAAAGTCACTTTACCTAGAAATCAATTAATTCGGTCTCATGTTAAAGAAAATAGATCACCCTTCCATTCACACCAAAAATTCAACCTTTGACCACATTACTCTCCGAGATATTTGCCAGAAAACACCAGCTTTTTTACATGGGAAATAGTACGTGTATGCACTCCAGAGAGACCTTTTGAAAATGAGGCATTTCATACTCTTAGCTCTCGCCAAAAAATCAACAGTGTGTAGTTTGCGTGTTTTCTCAGCTATTTTTGAAAATTAATCATACTGCCACCGCAGTAAATTCTTCGGGATAACAATAAACCTTCCATTTTGATGGAGTTTTAAACGCACCGTGCGAGAAAAAAGGAGTCAAGTTAAAGACTTATTTAGATATTTTCATTTGATTACTTGCAATTTCTGTCATGTAAAACTATATTATTTCGCCATTTCTAATGCAATATTTAATTTGTGTGACCTACAGCTGGTGAAATTGAAGCGTAGAATTCGAATATGGTATCTATTATGACTAGCGAACTATCTCACTAGTACTACCTTAAGCAGGTTTTCAATTGTTTTTCCAGCTAACTCACTCTAGTTTTTGTTTAGAATGGTGTGGGCTAGAAGTCTCATTAAAGATACCGCATTCCGGTACCACTTTCTGTAATATTGATTCAATTGGGTATCTAGTATTTTTAATATAATTTAATGGCTTAATAATTTAATTAGCTTTCATCCCAGACTCAAACTCAACAATGCCATTCATGTCTCTCGGACAAATATAAATATGTATGGCTGTCACTATTGTGCTTTCAATAATATAAATATATATAGACATCACTAACACGCACGGGCAAGCAGGAGATTTCGGCGGAGGCGAAGGTATTTTGGAGGAAAAGGGTTTGAGAGGCCTTATTTTAATGGCACGGAAGGCATCGGAAGAGCGGTCTCCTTCGCCTTATAAGAGCAAGCAAATGGAAGAAGAGAGGGCAGGGCGCCCTTTCCAAGGCATCCTTCGAGAAAACCGCAGGGTTCGAAGGGAAGCGGTGAATTGGAGAGGTTGGAAGGTTGGAGGCCTCTCGAGGCAAGACGTTCTCACGCCCACCCCGAGACTGCCAAGAGATCTCTGATTTCAATCGCCGGAAGGAGGCGAAGATGTCGATGAAAGAGGTAGAGGGGGTAGGTGAAGGAGGAGGAGGAGCAGATATGGCTACCTGCTTCGTCCCCCGCCGAAAAAGGGCTTAATCCTGCCCCTAAATCCTTAGAAGCAGTTACGGAGGAAGGGAAAAGGGGGTCGTAACGCAAGAACTTGATGGGATAGCGACGATAACAACCTGTTCGGCGAAATATACTTTTAAGGGAACGGGTTAAGAGAAAGGGTTTTAAGGTAGTTTGAGCGAAATATCATTTTACCAATAAATCAATCAATTTGGTCTCATTTTAAAGAAATATATTTCACTTATCCAATGACACCAAAAGTTCCACCCCTACCGCATTATTTTCTGAGATATTTCCCAAAATACAACAGCCCTTTTACATGGGAAATCGTACGTGTGTGCACTCCAGAGAGAACTTATATTTAAAAAATGAGGCATTTTCTACACTTAGATCTCGTCAATAAATCAACAATGTGTAGTTGGTGAGTTTTTTCAACTATTTTTGAAAATTAATCATGTTATCACCGCAGTAAATTCTCAGAGATCACAAAAAACCTTCCATTTTGATGTAGTCTCCAACGCACCGCGCGAAAAAGTGAATCAAGTTGAAGACCTATTTAAATATTTTTATTTAATTACTTACAATTTCCATCACTTAAAACTATTATACTGCACCACTTATAGTACAATATTTAATTCGTGTGTCTCACAGTTGGTGAAATTAAAGCGCATATATCGAAGATGGTTTCTATTATGACTAGGGAACTATCTCGCTCGGACTAACTGAAAAGCATTTACGGAAGGGAAAAGGGGGTTGTAACGCAAGAACTTGATGAGATAGGGAAGATAACAACCTATTCGGCGAGATATATTTTTAAGGGAACGGGTTAAGAGAAGGGTTTTTAAATCTACTTTTTACTCCCTACTCTCTCTCTCTCCCCCTCTCCAACACTCTGTGCCTCTCCAAGGGAAGCATTTACGAAACACCGCACACATGCTTCGAAAATCAAAGACGACAGGCTTTTACCTGGAAAATGTACTTACTTCGCCTTAGATGCCCCAAGGACTTTGCGGAGAAAGCAGCAGATCCGCCACTCGCCTCGCCGTCCCGATAGGTGGCAGGGCAATTGAATACTTAAAAGAAGACGAGGAAGAGGACCATGAGGATCTTTCCCTCTTTCCACTCTAATTTCAAGTTTTCCGGGTAGAAGGGAGCCTCCTCTTGCCATGAGATGTTTCCTCGGCACCTTTTTCCTCGTTTAAAATACAAATTTCGACAATTCACCCACTTTATATCTGGTAATCTTTGGGTTCTGCGAGTATTTTTTGTATTATTCTTGCGACAGTTTTGCCGTGCTCTGCTGCCGACTTCGTCGGGCTTTTTAAACAACAATAGTCTTCTTTTTTATAAATAAAAAACTTTGGCAGTTGATGAATGTAGAATTAATAAAAATAAAAATTGATTCCAATGAAGGGATTTCCATATATAAGGGAGTTTATAGCCATCCTCTCTATTTACATTTTGGGGTCTTTGAAATCAAGTTTAATTTTTATTAATTCTCAATTCATTAACTGCCAAATTTGTTTATTTATAAAAAAGAAGACTATTGTTGTTTAAAAACCCCAACAAAGCCGGTAGCAGAGCACGGCGAAACTGTCGCAAGAATAATACAAAAAATACTCGCAGAACCAAAAGATTACCAGATTTACAGCATGAGCTGCAAAAATCTACAAAATAAGTTAATTCACCTACTCTTTTGATACATATATAAACAGCAAGAAGTTTGGGCTAAATTTTAAAAATAGTTTAGCGACAGAAGATCCTCCATTCGGGTAAAAATTATGCCAATTGTTTATGCTGTGGAGTGAAAATATGTTCCTGCAATCATTTAAACGGCATTCAATTCAGTGGTCAATTTCTGATGGGTTCTGATAGAATCATTCCATCACTACCCTAAAAATGTTTGAAGGGAACAAAAAAATGTTTGTTGTTAAAAATGTTTGTTGGAAGTTGAATAAATGTTGATTATGAAAAATGAATGCACTCTTATAATTGTAGGAGATATGTTTTCTATAGGTGGGTATGCTGAAGAGCTGATCAATACGTTGGTTTACGAGTCGTTTAATTACGTATTGCGATGAGAAACATTTTTTTCCGACTAGTTCGAGATGGGATACTGCCTCATTGATGACGTCTCATTGAATGTTCATCATGACCACCCGTTTTAGTAACACTGATATTTTTTCAATATTGCTTTGAGGTGTTTATCAAACCAGCAAACTGATTTTTTTTTCGTTTTAAATTTAGTCTTATGGTGCACTGATACTCCGAGCACTAATTTAAAACCATTGCTTTGGGAATTAAGTGGTATGCAACCGTAGGAATTTTTGTGGTATGAACCGTATGAAGCGTTTAGCAGTAGTGTATATAGTTATTCCAGGTTATAGTCGTCACCCTACAGTGAAATTCACTATACCTTAAGGCTTTCTTCCTAAAAAATAGGAAAAAATATCTTCTTTTTTAATGAGGCATGAAAACGTTGTACAAAGTTGTGGGGTAATATTGGCTACTGCTTGGTAATGGAAGTACGGTGTGTGCACCTGTAATCTTGTTGAAAAAAAACTACCATAATTTTGACGGAATGAAATAATGAAAAACATTTAACTGCATTTCGTTGTGTTAGATTATTTTTGGAGGAGGCCAATCACTGGGGTCACTTTCACCATTTACGTGAGTAGATTGTTGAGGAAATTGTAATATGTAGATCGAAATAGGAGTGAAGAGAAATCTAGCTCCGGCATTAGCTTATGATGATCAAAAGACACTGAGGCGTCCACACCTTAACGCATTACGTCCTATCTGATGGGCGGTGTAATACCATTGCAATGACCTCCGCGAAGCACTCAAGTAAGAATTGGCCATATGGTCAGTTAATTCGGGTTTTTCTGCGTTGATTCATATTAACGGACAATAGTTTCGCTAAAGTTACAGCTAGCATCGTCAGGTCAGGTTCAGGACATGATGATGCTAGCTGTAGCGTTAGCGAAACTGTTTTCCGTTAATTTGAATCAACGTGGGAAAACCTTGAATAAACTGACCTCAATAAATCACCGCTGAAGCCTCCGTGCCACTTGGCCTTATGCTTTAAAAATCTCTGCCACCACCGGAATTCAATCACCGGCATCGCTAAGTTAGCACCCATTACTATAAAAACCCACAGTAACCCTTTCTATTAGAGTCGTATCGTACAGTCAGTCTTGAGCGCAAAGAAGAAACGTTGGAATTTTGCAAGGCGATGTGGAGCAACATGCCTAGGCGCGAAATGGCCCATCAAGTGTCTCAGAGGCGGAAGTCACCCGTGGGGGAAACCCTTCCTACTTTCATGCAGCTATCCCTGTAATCCAATCGCCAAAAATTAAGGATCAAATTAAATCTATTGCATCCCTGGGCCCCCAATCCTTTCACGAGCAGGAGCGCCGGAAAACTTATCCCATTCTTCAATTAAAACCTCCTCTCCTAGAAGGAGCTCCCCACGCGGAATACTTGCGGCTTTTTCTCCTGAGAAAGTTGATTATCAGAAACGTCTGGAGAGGAAGGTAGGCCCGCGCGTCGCGTCGGGGTGAAGGCAAGGAGGTGTTTTTCGAAGAGTTCATCTCTTCCAGTCGGAAACTTGGCGCTCCCGAAGATGAGACGCCATTTTTACCCGACGCGTTTAAAAGGAAAGGAGGGAGTATAATGTTGAGGAGAAGTTTTGCGGAGGTTTGGCCGAGGAAGGAAGAGTGTGAGAGGTAGAAGTACAGGGAGTTCCTCTCTGGAAACTTCAGTTCACTTGAGGCGATGAATTAATGAAGAAGAAGAAGGGTAAGCCTTTTAACTTAACCGCCTAAGCTGTCGGATGCGTTTGCTTCGTTCCTTGAGTTTCGTTTCGTGTTTGCACCGTTGGAGCACATCTCGTCTTGTTTACGCGCCTCACGAAAATCAAGATAATTTTATTATAAAATGGGCGTCGAGCCCAATTGGAAACATAAGTGTGTCAGTTAACACATCGGATTAAATTATTAGAAATATGAGGCTGAGTGATGCATTTAATCATGAATATATATTATGGATTTTAATCTCGTCGCCAAAAACTGTTGTCTATAATTCGTAAATAAACAACTTTTTGGAAAGTGGTGCCGCCTAGTGATGAAAGACGGAAGTTGAAATGTAAATAAGGTCGATAGTTTGTAAATAAACACGTACTGGTTTAACCATGAATATACATGGGTTTTCCTTATAATTAATCATACTGCAGTGGTTAAAAAATGTAGTACTACACGTGGGACTTAATTATACACTTGTTTAATATCGTCCGGTCTACAGATATATTTAATTCCTCTCCAGTGACAGAAATGCACAATTATCTTCTTAGCACGTCGTGAATTTTGCTAGACAGAAATTTAATGATAATGTGAGGTGACTTAATGAGTAATCCCAATGGCCATCTTTGCAGTGTAGGTAAAAAGGAATGCCCTTACCGCCGCCTTGAACAGATTCTTATTTTTCAATCCAAGTCTCCTATTTTGGGTCCTCGTAGACGCATACCCCGTTTTGCAGTCTGGTTTGAAGCAAGTTCTGTTTAAACAAGGCATTCTAAATTCTTTATTTAAGCCGAACGGGCTTAATGCATTCAAATTAGGGTCAGAGTCTGGCAAACATCGACGTCGGCACACGATGGACGTTTCATTAACCTTTTACACATTTCCTGTAATAGATATTTCCTCTCTAGCATTTACAAAGTAACTTTTAGATCACAAAAATAGCAAGATATTATTCAAAGCATCAAGTAATTCATATCTCCTCGATCGATATTGAATATTCACCTCAGTCTCACGTTAGGAACAATTAACTCCGTCTATTTACAATAACGACTGAAATGACTCAAATCGAAGTGGCGCCAATGACTGGGTGAACTAAAAGTGGAAATTTAGGCAACACGTAGCCTAGGCATCAATTCCAAGCATCTAAATCCATAATATATATTCATGCATTTAATCTTGCTGGATTTCAAAACGTTGGTTTTAACACTCGATTCAATTCAACATCGTAGGGTTCTTGAGTGTATTATTCTCCTCTGGTAGGTATATTTGTGTCGCCTTTCTCATCATAGTGTTGGCTCTATACGTGCCCAAACTTTCAGGCTTAGTCTTTTTGTGAGTGGTGGCTTTTCCACTCACATTTACGAGCCACCTCCAGCGTCTGTGGCTCGGAGTAATTCCTGCATTGCGCCTTTCAGTTCTAGGTTGAATCTCTCAGGCTTCCCTGACCCCAAAGTGCGGACCAAAAAGCAGCATTGTAAGGAAAATCAACCAGTAAGTAGGAGAGAGAAGCGATGCCGAGCATATTTACATTCAGTACTCGGTTTAAGATAGTAATACTGATCAGTATAACCTATACCACTAATTTATGGGTACTCAGGGAATCAAATTCTTGCCAAGGACTAAATTATGCGGAACATTTTAGCGTGGTGTAATTTAAGAAACAATTATGAGTTATTACATACTAAAACCAAGTCAATTCTACCTTGCGAGAGTGGGAATTACAAATAAAAGGTTTATTGCAGTTTTCATGGCCCCTAACGACACCTTAAATTTATCCGTTATAGAAACTCACCATGAAGACGTGGAAAACAAGCAGAAATAGAAAAAGAGAAAGAGTCACGTCCTATAAGGTCAAAGAACAAAGATATTATCAAAATAGCGGAAAACTTTATTTATTTTCTTTTTTCTTCACATTTTCCATTTCTGACTCAATCACTTTCCTTGACATTAATATCAAAATTAAAGACAATATATTTATCACGTCGGTCCACAAAAAACCTACCAACCACGACCAATACCTCCACTTCAATAGCTGTCAACCGTCCCACACCAAGATATCGTGGGGATTACACATACAGAACATATGTGGCGCAGCATTAAAGAAACTAGGTTTTGTTGAACTTAGAGCTGTGCGAAAGCTTCGAGATCGGTTCGAATAGACTCGAATAAGGCTTAATTCGATTCGATTCGCCTGCAAATTGGGATGCGTCGAAAGCGAATGATTCTTAATATTCGAATCGGAAATATTCGTCTTCGAATCGTCGCATGCATTCGAACACGGCGCTCATTCTAAAAATGGTGCGCCGTCCGTTTAGACGATGTTTTCCACGTGCGAAACGAAAATTCAAACGACCACATGTTATTTTGTACAATTTTCTGTGCCACTATAGACATAAATTAAAGTAAGGCCCTGAAATATTGTGAAAATATTTATTAGTTTAACTGCGCATAAGCTTTCGCATTTTATTTAGATTCTAATTCGATTCGCAAGCGAATTTTTGAGGATATTCTATTCGCTAACGAATATTTTAAAAACGGTCGTTTCGATTCGATTCGAAATATCTTTTGGAATTTTTGATTCGGTTCAGTTCGATTCGAAATGAAAATCCCTGATTCGCACAGCACTAGTTAAACGTATATTAGTAAGGTCGTGGGATGAAAAAGTCAAAGAGAGGTGCTACTTCGCTCTGGTTTGGCCACACCTCGAATACGCCGCTAGTATTTGGGACCCTGGTTAAATAGATTTAACTAAAAAAATTAATAAAATACAAAGGAAAGCAGCGCGCTTCGATAAAAGCTGCTACGAGCGTACGTATAGTGTCTCACAACTGTTATAGGGATAAAGCTGATATTTTTCAGAGTGACATAGAGAATATTATCATGACTCCTCACTACATCCTTAGGTCTGACAGATGCGATAAAATAAGGGAGGTACTCTGTCGAAGAGATAGGTACAAAAACTCGTTCTTTCCGCGAACAATAAGCAATCACAATAAAAATTAAGCTCCACTAAATACGCTCCTATAATACATATCACCATTTCATCTCTAAAAAAAGTACACCTTTACACGGCTGGTGACCTAACACCCTCTTCCACACGCCCAAGCGGCAGCTCGCGGGGTATTATGTAGATGTAGACGTAGAAGAGCTCCATCCCTTACTCGCTCTCTATCCGCGGCCATCGTATCTGTAAAAGCACCATACACAGACAATCTTTATCACTCCCTCGGAGAATGCTGGTATCCGGACGTATTCTGTTAAATAATATCCTGCCCCACATACCCCCAGGAATAAGACCCATCAACCTAACCAGCTCAACCTTGTCACAACATTCTTCCCTGGATCACATCAAATCAAAAACATACTTGAAGATCTTCATCCAATTATCAAAAACAATAATTCTACTTCCCACCTTTACCATCTTGTTTCAAAGTTTCCTACAAACGTCCGTCTAACCTGCGAGACATTTTGAAATCCACCAAACCCGATATTGCCGAGATTTATCTTCCAATCCGCGTCATATGAGAGCATAAGAGGAATGTCACACGCCGTGACAGCTCCCATCATTCCCGCTGGGTATTGGAAAAGAAATCCACCGCGCCGTGGAGTATTTTTTTGAAAGGGTCCCGCGCTATGAAGGAAGCAATCGTCGTGAATTCCTTAGAACTCAAACACGTAGAGAACGTTCAGTTTCCCTAGCATCGCGCTTTTGGTAACAAGCGAGAAAAATGCACCGTAGAAACGTGCCGCGCAGATGCCTTTAGGAAAGTAAAGTGCTTTGTTAATAAAACGAAACGAAAGCACAGCAGAAAGAATGTGCTTTTTTATACCACTAACCTTTCCTAACTTGCTGGATTTTCATCACCCGACAACATCAGCGGGGCTTTGAAATCAGTCAAATAATATTTTAATTCCAATTCTTTGTATTGCGAAGATGTGTTCAACGTTCCTGCAGTTCAAAAAGTGCAGTAATTGCATTGAATTTTCCCCAAGCGCAGTAATGGCGTTGAACTTTTGCCATCTAAAATGCAGTTTAATTCACCTTGATGCTTATTCTTTACTTTTGCTCATATCGATAAGTTATTTTTAATTGGCATAAGAAAAAGTATGGGTGAAAATGTCATCAGTTGCACGCAGTGGGAGATCAATGAATGCCAAAGTTGGTTATTTATTTATTTATTGACGGGATTAACCCTTCAAACTAAACCAAATACATGAAACATGATATAAAAAGTCATACACTTACAATTCAATACAATAAAATTTCAAGTCATAATTATGCTTAATTAAACAAGAAAACATCTGATACCCCCTTAAAACAAGAGAAGAACATGAAAACAAGATATAGCTACTCAAGAACATACATGGATACATCATATAATAAGTCGAACACATACAAACCAATACAAAAAACTCAAGTCATGATTAAGTTGAAAAAAAATCAGATGACTTGAGAAAAAATAAATGACATATATTAATAAATGTTAAAAATTTAGCCTCATAATTTTCTTTTTAATTTCTAGGAGGGAACAATTAAAGAAATCAATGTCCTTACATATTTTATTTCCATTTCTTTATATTTTAAACATAGGAAGGTGATAAGTGTAGTTTCTCAAAAGGTGAGGGAGACTGAACATTTATTTCTGGTAAATACTGTGGGAATATTAAAATGTACTAATTCTAGTAAATGACTGCAGTCTATTGCATTTTTTATTAAACGAGACAGAATGATTACTCCTGCTTGTTCCCCTAAATAGGAAGATCTTGGGCATGTGTAAAACGAGAATGAATAAAATGGGAAATTTCGTTGTCATCCGGGGGCATCAAGAAAAAATGACATGCACCAGGGGGACTGAAGGTAGTTATTTACAGCCAGATATTTCCATAGTCATAATACAGGCCTCGTACGAGTTTTATATTCTTTATTTCAACAGCTGTCAGAGTCATTAAGTAAAATTATTACTTTAATGGCGCAAAAATATAGTATCATACAGCTAAATTTCTCGGTATGTAATTGAAAAATATATATTTGTCTTCGACCTGGCTCAAATATTCTCCCTCTTCGCTGAAAATTCCTTTGCAACGGGATATTTTTCGGTTCTGTAAGAAAATGTATGTGTAAATAATTTATTTTAAAAAGTTTATAAAGCATTAAAACTACACCCCGTTCAACTTATGGTCAGGTTTAGGTTATTCCTCATCTTTTAAATTAATTATAATTTTTTCATTGAAAACGGCATCTATTTTTTGAATATCTCAAGAAGGTACAGCGATAGGCGTCTGGTATGTTGGTTTATTTTCAGATGTGATATTTTTCTTTAAAATGAATGTAAAGTCAATGAAATCTAGGTTAAATGATATCTACATCTACATCATCCCCTCCTAGCCGCCACATGGGTATGTGGCAGGGGGTGTTAGGTCACCAGCCGTGTAAAGGTGTAAGTTTTTTGGAGATGAAATGGTGACATGAATTATAGGAGTGTACTTAGTGGAGCTTAATTTTTATTGTGGTTGCTTATTGTTTACGGAAAGAACGAGTTATTGTACCTATCTGTTTTGCAGTGTATCTCTCTTATTTGATCGTATCTGTCAGACCTAGAGATGTAGTGAGGAGCCATGATAATATCCTCTATGTCGCTCTGAAAAATATCAGTTCTGAATTTATCAAGCAACCTAAGCCTAGCATGTAGCCTCCGAGTCTCTAGTCGTTCCCACCTTAATCCCTCTTAATCTATCATACTCAAGACACCTTTGCCGTTGGTATACAGATAATTTCCGTGGGAAAGTAAAAAAATTGGCTTTTAATTGAGATATTCAAATAGTGTGGATGTTTCATGAACCCTAAATTCGATCGATGGAAAACAAATCTCTGTGTGTTCAAGGATCTGTTTGGTCTACCTTCAACGATTTTGCGCAACAGACCGGTGGTTATTCCACCACTTCGACGATAACCGTAGTCATGGGCGTCAAGGGCCATTTTTGTAGTTCGACTTGCATTTTCCGAATGAGGACGGCTACATCGGAAGAACAGTGCGGGATTTTGACAAACATTTGAAGCACTCATAAATATTGAATACTTCTTTTTTTACCCCCTTATTCATAATAATTACCCTTTAGTGATTATCTATATCAGCGTGTTATTTTGCGACACCACAAGACCATAGGCTGGAGTGTTATGACATCAGTTAAAATATATATATTGTAAGTAAAGAAGTTTTGCATTAATTGCACAAATGTCAAGGGTAGCTTTCCCTTCATTCTTGGATGGTTGAGTATTGTTCAAGGAAAAAAACAGAGGTGGAAAACAATCAATTCCAGTCCTTATTTTATTAATATTCTGACCTAGGTGGTTGAATCTTCCAATCAATCAAGGGTGCCTAAGAATATTGAATGAAAATCATAATCCAAATCAGATCACCTGAAAGTTCCAAAACGCTCAACATCGCTTGCTTCATTATTTTTTGGCGGTAATCTTTTCCTGAAAAATATGCACAATAAACAGAATAGGCCTCATCATTATCATTAACATTTTTTAAATAAATCTGGCCGATTTTTTTTATAACTAGGTAATACTAGTTTTTTTGGAAAACATAGGCTGATGATAGGTCCCAAATATTTGCCTAATATTCCATATATGGAGCCACGCTAATCACGTGTGGTTTTATTCTCATCCCTACTAGCTTCGTCACCCTATGCTTCTAGGCATGACGCTCGCCTACTGGACCCCGAATGTCGCGGTTTATCGTGACCCTTATCTTGGAAAGGGTACGGAGGCTGCTCGATAACGGGCGGTTAACCCTCATAGCAGCATCACTGGGACCCCTGGGCACTGCACTGCAGCGGGTCGACCCACCGGATAGGGACGGAGCGATGAAAAAATATCTGTACAGCGGAGCAGATGGGGAAATCAATGTAGCGAATCGGGCGATCCCTGACGGATATTGAAGAAAGTATCCCTGCCTTTCCCCGAGTTCCAATATACGACTCCTACGCAAGGATTTCTTCATCCCTTCCGCAATTTCAATTTTCAAAAAGTTTTCCTTATTTTCTTTCATATTCTGCCGCCTTATCAATCATCTTGGTTTTATACATACCAATCAAGCCGTTCCCTTTCGGGGTAGGCAGAGCCACTAAGTTTCACTCATAAATACATATTTGTGCACCTAACTCTGCTTCAATACCGACCTATTTCCTCCATACCGACCTATCCTTGCAAACCTCATTTACCCCCATACAATGCTTCATACGCGTCCTCCTATTTTAAGAATCCGAATATTCCTCCTCCTAAGAATTTCCTTAACCACATTCAACCACAACTTTTTCGGCCTACCTCTCCCTCTCGCACCATTCATTTCACTCTTGTATATCTGTTTCGTTATTCTACTCTCATCCATTCTCTCAACATGGCCAAACCAATGAAGCACCCTTCTTTCATATATGTCCATTACTGGAGCATTTAACCCACATTAATTCATTCACCTCTCATTCATGGCCCTATCCATCCTATTTTTGCCGCAAACACTCCTCAGGTAACTCATACCCACGGTGTTTAGTCTACTCTTATGTCTATCCTGACATACCCATTTTTCACTACCATACAGCTAAGTCTTGGCGTTATATGGACTGAAAAATTCTTCACTCAGTAAATTAGTACTATATAATGTCATTCATAGGTTTTCAGCTTTTCATGGAATTTTTGCTAGATGAAAATAACTAAAAACACTCTTTATTTCCATATGCTAGTTCAGTGTTCATTGGCCTCGGTTTCAGTGCAAGTGCCCCATTTTCAATACCACTGCTGAGACCGCTGTCGAGTCTTCTTGAAAATAACGTACATGCGATATGCCGATGTTTCTTATTAAGACGTTAACGAGTGAAAATACGAACTCTTTGATCTTATTTTCATTGGTATTTCGTATTTCTTTCCGCAGTTTTTCTTTCCATACTTCATATTGTATTATCATAATTTCTTTGATGTTGATAATGACAATGTGGAAACAATTTCATTCATTTGAGTTTTCCATCAGCTGATTGGTGGGTTTTTCGACAGTACTTATTCTAACGTCCTATTATTTCCGTTTTTACCACAATGGATGACCCGCCATTACATCCCTAGTAAATCTCTCATATCGTCTCCCTCTTGTTTACTTCGTCCAGAATCCTATCCTCTTCCTTCCTCTTCCTCGCTTCCCCAGTTTTCTCCCCTCTATTACGATCTTCAACATTCCCTCTCTTTTCAAAACTCCATCTCTCTATCCATATCTTCTGCCCCCTCCGTGCCTCCGCCACCAGCTTCCTCTCCTCTCCATCCATATCGTGGGGAACACACATACAAAACATATGCGGTACAGCATTGGCCTTGACAGAAACCGTGGCCTTGGCTTTACATACGAGTTCATTGATCAAGACTCAAACAAATCCACAGCAATCTTTTTTATTGGATTTCAGATCATTATTATGGGACATTGTGGGCTGTAAAGAGGATCGAATGATTTCCCTTTGAATGAACGGTAAAATTCAACTGACCATGGCTCTGCAAGGGTTCCAGTTTTGAACGTGAGGAATGAGAGCCCAGTACACACATACAAAACATATGCGGCGAAGCATTAAAGAAACTAGGTTTCGTTAAGCGTATAATAGGAAGGTCCTCGGATGAAAAGTCAAAGAGAGATGCTACTTTGCTCTGGTTAGGCCACACCTTGAATACGCCGCGAGCATTTGGGATCCTGGTCATAAAGATTTATCCAAAAAAATTAACAAAATACAAATAAAAGCTGCACGCTTCGTTAAAAACTGAAACTTCTCTCGAACGTATAGCGTTACACGACTGTTAAAGGGATGAAGGTGGGAGCCCCTACAGACTCGGAGGCTGCACGCTAGGCTTAGGTTGCTTGGTAAATTCAGAACTGATATTTTTCAGAGCGACATTGAGAATATTACCATGACTCCTCACTACATCTCCAGGTCTGACAAAGGCATTAAAATAAGAGAGATACTCTGCTAAAAAGATTGGTGGAAGAACTCGTTCTTTCCGCTGGATACACTCCCTTAGTACGTGTCACCATTTCACGTCCAAAAATTGTACATATTTACACGGCTGGTGACCTACCACTCCCTGCCACTCGCCCATGCGGCGGCTCGCGGGGTGGTATGTAGATGTAGATATCCAATACCTCCTCCTTTGTCCATCTCCATCCCTCACCACACGCACATCTCAAATGCCTCGATTCTACGCGCACCCTCCCTTCGCAATGACAATGTCTCCAACCAATACAGCGCCACGCTCCGAATTAGAGTTTTCAACAGCATTTTCTTAACGTCTTAACTGTGACCTCCCCCCCACCATCTCTCATCAATTACCTTCCCTTTGCAAATGCCTCTTTAGCTATGGCAATTCTGCATCTAATGTCCCTTTCACTAAACCCATTCTCCACCAAAATATTACTTAGATACGTAAACTGCTGTGGTCGGGAATAAAAGTGTGGAATCTGTGACGTATTAGTCGATTTTGTGACGCGTATAGAGTATAATGTTTAACTGGAGACCTCATTCTTTGACCTCTAATTAGACTTCGAGCGTTATCCGCTGCATTTTAACAAGAGATTCAGGACCACTCATTTACTGAAGTCAGAATAAATTTTGTCCCTTTTTTTCAGATTTTCATAAATTTATGAAATAAATGTTTTGTAATTGAAGAATGATTGAAAATACGTAAATAACTTCCAATTTTGTGAAGACTTAGTAAATAAATGCTCAGCGTTGAGAGGGTTAGGCATGGTTCGGATCCGATAACGGAGGGGTCATTCTTATCGTATAGAGTTCTGACGTCCCCTTCATGCAGGCAGTTGTGTGCGAGCTAACATTCGCCGTGGAAACACGATAAACTCAAGCACTGCCGTTTCTACTCCGGAAACCTTCGCTTTTATGGAAATTCCTCCTTGCATTCCTTTTTATCGTGCCCTTACCGTTTAGAAAAGTCTTGAGGGCATGACATTTCGTCTGCCGTTGTCGAAAATCACCTGTGGCGCACCGATTTTTCCTCTTCCTAATGGTTGGCGACGCCACGATGTAATTCGTTTATTTTATCACCAAAAAATAATGCTTGGTTTCCAATGTTACTTTTTTATTGGAAGACTATTATTCTTATAGCGTGCGAGAACGGCTGAACTGTCAGTTCACTCCATACGAAGAAACTGAGTTAGACAGTTGGAATAAAAGAACTAATCAAACTTTGAGAGAGTAAATAATAATGTGTGTATTAAACCATAGAGTAAGTACATAGAGAGAGGCAAAGGTATAGGAAGATTCGGATATGAGTGTTTAAATAATACTTTGGCCGATAGATGGAACAGGTGTATCGATGTTGCACGGTAAGCCAAAACAAATGAGCTTTGGCACACGTCCACTTCATTTAGTGTCGCATTACTCACATGTTGTTCTTGTGATGATTTCGGTTCCTGGATATTTACTAATCAACCCATTGCAAGGGAAATAACGTTATTGAGTCGTCGAGACCAAATCAAATATGTGTTTAAATTGCATTAATGAGCATCATCTATTATGAGTCGAATTCACGTCATTATAATAAGACACGCGATTACCAAACACGGAGTCAACTGTTTACCGATGTATCATAGCAACGAAAAAACAATTGGTACTCAATTAAAAGCACACAATTGCCATGGTAATTCCACCTCTGTATGTTGATGCAAAATCACCGAGTACCACTAGCGCCTCCAAGTGGCCTTCTCCGTAAATCAAAATTCTTCCTCCCCTAAGGTGGTGGCACCTGAGAAATTCTTCCCTAAGCTCTCAAAAATGTATGTCCAGATTTTAGCACTGCTTTGCCACTCTATATATGCTTACTCTATGATTATACGTACCCAGAGGAAACATGATTGCTTGGATTTGATATGCGTCTACAATGCTTATTCGATTTTGAGAAAAAGGGCTCAAGGTGGATACACTTATTTTTCCTTGTTGGAAGCTTAATTAATCCGTATTAGGCCCTTTTTGAATATTTTCCTTGCTAAATTTCCCCTCACACATACCAAATACTGCTAAATATCCTGCAATGTTACTGAAGTTGATTCTGATAGATTTGATTTTCAACTGATAAAAAAATTGCTCTCATGTTTTTTTAGTGTAAAAACGTGAGTAAAATTTATTATCAGTCGAATATATATTTCTGCTGGTTACTTACTCATTTTCATGAAGGTGAATGAGAAGTCCTATATTTTTGAAGGGGTCATACTGGGGATAAGTTGGAAAAAAGGCCTGTCAAATGAGAATCGGCACAAGAGTATATGAGCCTGCTGGTATCTTAGGTATTTAGACAGCTCTTTGTAATAATGAATTCTTCCGTTTTGGGCAAATACATTCAAAACTCTCTATGTACCACTTATTAATGTGACGCCGGTTTTCATCGTGTTTCTCTGGATAATTTAAGAGTATCCGCTGCAGGTATAATTTGAGGAAGTGAATCTAAAAGAAGAGAATTGGGGTGAAATATTATACTTGTGGAGATGAAGAGTGTTTAAAGCCTAACAAAGATAGGAAATTCATGAAATAAAATGATCTGAAAGTGTATTATTCCCAATTTTGGTAACAATTATATTAATGATCGATTTTCCTCAATTCTCTGACCAAGCTATCATTCATTTTAATTTAACGAGAAACGTCAGTAATCCTTAGAAAGCCATCAATTCTGTGACTCCCAAAAATTGCTATTCAATTAACAATTTCCATGGATTACCGCTTATTAATGGTTTAATGGTGGTGAGTAATACATTTCATCAATGAAACGGAATTAACTAAGCTCTCGTTATATAGTTTTCCACCATGGAAATTGAATGATATTTGATTTTTAAGTCGTAGCTAAACTGATTTCGCCATACAAAACATTCGCAGGAGAACACCAGAAAAAATGAAGAGGCTAAAAGATTGATTTAATTGGCAACACTCGTGAAAAAATCTTTTCTCTGCTCCATTCAGCTGTGTAATATAAGATTCGGTAAAGTATTATTTCTATTATCTTTTTATGGCATATCTGTCATTTTCTCTCGTGTTTCAGTCCCCAAGCTTTCGTATAGATTTTAAATTCATTTTTCTAATGAATCCTATTTTTTTAGTAATTGTATGTAGTGGTCTTTTTTTACTCATATCAAGTCTTCTAGCAAAATTTGGATCTCCCACTCCTCAAAAAATTTCTACTACTCATTTTAAAATGCATAATAGTTATATGTGGTGCAGCATTAAAGACACTAGGCTTTATCAAACGTATAATGGGAAGGTCCTCGGATGAATAAGTCAAATAGAGATGCTACTTCGCTCTGGTTAGGCCACACCTCGAATACGCCGCGAACATTTGGGACCCTGGTCATAAATATTTCACCAAAAAAACTTAAGAAAAATGCAAAGGAAAGCAGCGCGCTTCATTAAAAACTGCTACGAGCGTACACATAGTGTCTCAAAACTTTTAGAGGGATTAAGGTGGGAGCCCCTAGAGACTCGGAGGCTACACGCTAAGCTTAGGTTGCTTGAGAAATGCAGGACTGATATTTTTCAGAGCGACATAGAGAATGTTATCGTGACTACATCCCTAGGTCTGACAGATACGATAAAATAAAGGATAGACACTGCCAAACAGATAGGTACAATAACTCGTTCTTTCCGTAAACTACAAGCGACTACAATAAAAATACCAACTATACATTCCTATAATACATGTCACCATTTCATCCTCTAAAAACTTACGCCTTTACACGCTGGTGACCTAACATCCCCTGCCACACGCCCATGCGGTGGCTCGCAGGGTATAATGTAGATGTAGATATACGTCCGCGGAGCATTTTGTAACCTTGTAGATAGCTTTTTGTTTTATTCATTTCTCACGGCCGGATATTCTGTGTAAAGTTGTTTGATTCGTTCTCGGTAAGTATTTAGAAACGCAAAAATTACACCTTTACACGGCCGATGACCTAACACCCCCTTCCACATGCCCATGTGGCGGCTCGCAGGGTATTAAGTAGATATAGATGTAGAAGAGTTCTGAACAAAATTTCAAAGACTCCATCATTTAACCATATTATTTTTATCATAACTCCAAGATCTCGTGTGACCTGGTCATCTCTCCATTTGTAATTTTTTCCTCGTACGGCTGTTTTTCTTCTCGGGCACACTATAGCCAAATTTTCGTCGCGATCCCTCATTCTTGATCACCGCACTTAAAATAATATCTTTACTCCGCCTGCCAAATGTAATTAGGGCTGGAGCCAAATTCGACAAAGAATCTCCCTCATTCCTTGTGTTGGCGTCCGAATTTTTTGCGTCGACCGAACTTTCGAGGGGGAAAAATACAAAGGAGGCCTTCCATGTTGCATTTTTTCTTAGCATTTATATAAGGAACGCCTGGAAATAGTCTCCGTTGATTTCGCGGGAGGGGGAAAAAATTCACCTTTTAAGACGCCAACCTCTTTCTCGCCATTTTCTCTCTCTCTCTCTTTCTCTCTCATCATCACCCCATGACCCCTCCCCTTTCCCTTCTCAGTGTCCTCCGCAGTCATCCTCCTCAATGGAAGGGAGAAGGGACCGCTAGGGAGGGGGTGGGGGAGGGTAGTTGGCAGGGGGTTCCGTTCCACCCACACAGACCCCGTCGTCTCAAAGTCCTCGAAAGAAGAAGGCGCCACTTGACCTCGCCCCATCCAACTCTCAACCTCCCCTCTTCAAAACCCCCACCCCTCCCTTCCTTCCTCCCTCCCTCCCCCGCCCTCTCGCGTTGACACACCGCACAGTGGCGGCGTCGAAAGTGGGGTGAATGGGAAGGGGTGAAAGGGACGAAGACAACCCAGGTGTCCTCCTCCACGGCACCACCTCCTCGGAAAACATTTTCACGTCAATTTTTTTATCCTCTCTCGTTGTGGGGGCAAGAGTGGAGAGGTGGAGGGCTTGAGGGCGTACCTATTTGAGGGCGTACCTATTTGGTGCCCGCGAAACCTCCACGAGGTGGAAGGGAAAGAGGTCTTCGCGATTTGTTTTTAAGGTAGGTCGAGCGAGATAATTCCCTAGTCATAATAGAGACCATATTCGAATTATACGTTTTAATTTCGCCAGTTGTAGGACACATGTATTAAATTTTGCATTATTAACGGTGCAATAATATAGCTCTAAATGACAGAAATTGTAAGTAATTAAATGAAAATATCTAAATGTCTTAAACTTGACACATTTTCTTCACGCGGTGCGTTTGAAACTCCTTCAAAACGGAAGGTTTTTTGTGATACCCAAGAACCTACTGCGGTGACAATATGATTAATTTTCAAATATAGTTGAGTAAACACAAAAACTACACACTGATGAGTATTTTATGAGATCTAAGTGTAAAAAATGCCTCATTTTTAATATAAATTCTCTCTGGAGTGCACAAACGTACCATTTTCCATGTAAAAGGGCTTTTGTATTTTGGGAAATATCTCGGAAAGTAATGTGGTAAGGGGTTGAAATTTTTGTTGTCAATGGAAGGTTGATACATTTTTCTTTAAAATCAGACCAAATTCATTGATTTTTAAGAAAAATGATATTTAGCTCAAACTACCTAAAAGGGATGCAATGCGCCATCGCGAAAAGCACTTATTGCCGTGCGTGCTCTCGGAAGCTGACGTTGCAAATTGATATTTATATGTGACGACATCCTTGTATTGTCCAGAAGTTTTACGTCAGTTTAGAACATCTCCAGAGCTGCATTTGAAAGACACTTATTAACTAAATATCACTGCTATTTTGTTTTGTTGATACTGATATAGTCTAAGTACAGTCGTAAGTTGTTCATGTGACATTGGAAAGGACTGATGCTCATAGAGCGCCAAGTTTATTTTCGGGTCTAATTCAATTTCTGGCCACCTAATGAACACAACTGCTGCTTGTCTGAAAAACATACTCTTTGTTTACGGCATGGTAGGTAAAATAAATTAAAATTTATTATTATGTAAAAACTTATGGAGAAAACAGGACTCTTGTTAACAACTCACATTTCAATTCGTCCTCTGTTTTAGCATTGTTTATTAAATGCATTTAACAATGGAATACTTATTATTGCATATATTATACGAAGGATATTTTCGTGATTTTCATCATTTTTACATAGTTGATTCCAATATACATTAAACTTAAGCCTTTTATTGACAAAAGAACTGCTACGTTATACTATCTTTTCTAAGTCTACGTACTTAAATCATCAAACGATTGCCAATTATTAGGGATAAATAGAGATTAGGAATACTGCAAGGTCTGCGTATTGAGGTCCGCGGTTTGGTTCACGTTCCAGCATAAATCATTCCTTGCCCTTTTACGAATTCATCGCAAATTGCTAAATTTGTAATGTATACCCTACAGCCTGTATTTCGAGATTACATTTTGCTAGAATTAATCTTGGCGAGAGGATAATTTTGTGTATCACTGGAAAATGATGACGATACTTGATAGAATTCATAGTGGTCCAAGAATGGAACGTATTCTGGATGATTTAATAAAGGCGGCTTCTTTGACTTGTTAAAGAAAAATATTTCCTTGGGTAAGTCAAAATAGCTGTTTATAGCAATATAATACTTCCTTATTCTGGGTTTGCTCGAACACCGCTGAAACATTGTTCTGGAATTCATCTTCGCTAGCAGAGGCTCCTTTGAATCCTTGTATTCCTTTACTATGGCTATCTCGGGTGGATATTAAAAATGCAAGCATCTTATTTGCTTGTATCCAAACCAAAAGAGTCTAAACTTTGAAATAAGAATCAGGAAGTTATCTTGATGTAGTGCTGGTCTGGTTTCATTGAGTCTGCCTACGGATAAGGTCTTTGGTTTCACTCCAGGTTTGAATCCAGGGTAATCTCACACTGTCAAGCGGCTTGAGGTATCTTATGGATTATTACTGATATCCAGTACCCTGATAAATACGGTAGGCTAGAGGGAGGATTTCTTGTCTGCTTCTGCATCTTGAAAGGTCTTTTTCATCACTTTATTCTGTCTGAAGCTTGGTAAACCTCACATCCTTCAGTCCAAAATGCCCATTCTTCCCTTTCGTCTCTCACCCAATATTCTAACTTCGATAGCGATCTCCATCAGCCATCTCCTTGCCTTCCAATGTCTTCCCGTCTGCTTCTAACCTCCACATGGATGGATGATAAAGCTGTTTACCTGGATTGTTTCTGGAGGAGGATTCTAATTGGCCACCTTAGACTTGATGACATCATCAAACAAAATAAAATGACCTCCAAGTGTGGATATAAAATCAACGCGTAGCTGCTGCCTCTAAGTTAGTCCAACTAGTTCATTTAAAATCGATGACATAATTTTCAGATAAGATTAACTGGGGTGGCTTTGGCCAGTTTGAGTCAAAGCGAATACTAAATTAAACATTTATTAATAAGGTTTTAAATAATCATCCTTTTGTTGGTGAAATAGTGACACTAAATTTAAGCCATAAAATGTACAGATTTGTCCTTCAATATATTTCTAATGACCGCATTTGTCTAGCCTCTGGAGCCGACTGCAGCGCCATGTGCATGAAAATTCAACATTTTCATTTCAATTATTGGAGCGATATGCTGCTACCTTTTTTTAAAAATAGGCGGTAAGATGTCTATATTTCATTCCTATATAATTTTCCTTATTTTTTTACTTTTTTTAACAGTTGTAATTGATAGCTTAATATGCTTTTTCACGCAAACTGACAAGTCTGTAATCTGAACAATCTTCATAAGATCCACTTTTCAGATATCAAGGTGGCCCTGGCATCAGGGTCAGAGCCACCTTAATATGTGCATGGTATGAGAGAGATGACTTGCAGAAAGCGGTTACAGGATTAAACAGCGTTCATTTTTGGGTCTAATTATTAATGATTGACTTATTAGAAAAATTCCCAAGTTACAGAAACATGCTCACCTCCGAATCACAAAAAGACGCTACACGAGCACTACGAGATTGTAGCGGGTAATGCTTGGTAGTTTTCCTTCTGTGGAACACGGTTCATGCATATGTATCGCGCTACGCCCTTCATTATTCTCTTCCAGATTTCTACAGTCTAAGGAAATTTCTGAATGCTTTTTCGGATAAAAAGATGCCATGCCTTTGATTTTAAATGAATCCGTTTTCACCCGTGGCTTCATCCGTTTTTCGATAGCATTGAATTGAAATTCCGGCGTACGTTTTAATATCGTTCTTCGACTTCGTTCCGGAGCTCATCCTTATGAATATGCCACTTTATATATCCAATTAATGTAATTAAATGGATCCATTATTGAGTTGAAGAATAATAATATTACCCGATGCGTCATTTTTTTCCTTTTTCCAACAGTGTTAACCTTTGCGTGGAACCGTCGCAAGAATTTTTCACCTCCCTCTCAGTAAGAATGAATACTCGTGAAAAGAAGTTTACTCAAAACTTAACTGTGGAGCATGACGTGGAGTGGCTTTGACGCTGGGCGTGCGGAGGAGAGGAGATTTTTGAACAATGGAGAATTTTGAGATGACGGGATGAAATATTTTGGAATTAAGGTGGGGGTGGGTGAAGACTAGTGGAGAAGAGTCGTCTGGCATGGTGCAGTGCGGTAAATAGAGCAAATGCCTCTTAGCGTAGTACAGAGTGAAAGGTGCCAAGTTTAAGACTGTAAAGATGTTGGAACTTAGCGGAATGGTGGAGGTTGAGAATGTGTTTTGCAGTAAATTGAAAATTGATGTGCAGCATTCTTTGGTGTAATGGTTAAGTCCATAAAATTGTTGCACTCCATACCGACCTATACTGTAAAGTGAAAATGATTTCGAAGGAAGTTCAAAAGAGCCACAAATGGCCTTATTGTCTTGAACTCCTTGTACAGAGTCAGATTATATCATCTACGTTTCGGAAGTAATAAAATATCCCATCAAAAGAGTAATTTTTACCGCAAAAAGCTTTTTCTCCTGGGCACCCATAAATGTATTCACTTGAAGTGGTGAAGTCGAGGATCCCAGAGAAAAGTCGAGCTATTATCAGTAAAATTTTTCTACCAAAATCTAATAATTTTCCTTAACACTGATGCCTAAAATTTTTTTTGTAATCCCCTTTTGCGTCATCAAAACAGCCTCCTTGCATTAGGCTATATAGTTCTAAATCGGTGGCTGCTGTAGCAGGTATGGAGGTAAGCGAAGTTTTGTTCATCGATAGACACAAGTTTCCCATTTTCTGGCGGGATGATGGGATGCAATTGACCTACTTGTCCGATTGAGTTCATGATCCCATCTTACTAATTGATCTCCTTCATTTTTCGACATCTTCGACGCTGACAGTAGTGTCAGCGAAACAGTTGTCACTAAAAAAGGCGGTAGATCCCAAAAAATGAAGGAAATTAACGTAGAGCATCGCGATAGCCTTCGTTCTCACGTCTTGCTAGTTCTATCAATCACTTATTTTATTAAAAAAGAGGTAAAAATATTCAATCAGTTTTAATTTTCATTTCGAAAACCTCAGATACTGTCAATTCTTTGGTTACTAGTTACGTGAAAAAAAATTTAGCAATTGCTTTTCCTTGTCATTCTCTCGCTCACTCCTGTGTTCATGAATATATATTATGGATTTAGATGTGTGCAATTATTGTCTAGGCTACGTGTTGCCTAAATTTCCTCTTTTAGTTCACCACGTCCTTGGCGTCACTTCGATTAGAGTCTTTTCGGTTGTTAATGTAAATAGACGTAGCTAATTGTTGCTAACGTGAGACCGTGGTGAATATTCAATAACGATCGAGGATATATATTGATTACGTGATTCTTTGAATAATATCTTGCTATTTTTGTGATTTAAAAGTTACTTTGTAAATGCTAAAGAGGAAATATCTATTACAGAACATGTGTAAGAGGTCTATGAAACCTCCATCGTGTGCCGACGGCGATGTTTGCCAGACTCTGATTCTAATTTGGATGCATTAAGCTAGTTCGGCTTAAATAAAGAATTAAGAATATCTTGTTTAAACAGAAATTGCTTCGTACCAGGCTGTAAAACAGGGTATGCGTCTACGAGGACCCAAAATAGGGGACTTGGATTGAGAAATAAGAATCTGTTTAAGTGCATTCCTTTTTTCCTACACTGCAATGATGGCCATTGGGAATACTCATGAAGTCACCTCGCATTATCATTGAATTTCCGTATAGCGATATTCACGAAGTACTAAGAAGTTAATTGTGCATTTGTGCAATTAAATTTTGAGAGGAATTAAATATATCTGTAGACCGGACAATATTAAAAAAGTGTATAATTACGTCCCGCGTGTAGTACTACATTTTTTATCCACTGAATTATGATTAATTGTAAGTAAAACCCATGAATATTCATGGTAAAACTAGTACGATCTGTTTATTTACAAACTATCGATTGTATTTACATTTGAACTTCCGTATTTCATCACTAGGCAGCACCACTTTCCAAAAAGTTGTTTGTTTAGGGAATTCTAGACAACAGTTTTTGGTGACGAGATAACAATCCATATGTGGACCCCAGAAGTCAAGGGGTCTAAGTGACATTTGTGAAAAAAATAAGTTAGGTACAGGAATGGGATTTATAAATATTAATCTTTTAGGTGGTAAAGGGATCCAAGTGATTTTCGTGATAGGTGCTGCTATCTAGGTTAATGCCTCTTAACTACTTAGTGGGTTGTACCAAGCATCTTCAACTTTGACTTAAGTTTTCTCTAAACAGTGGTTTTGTTACGTAGACCCCTTGACTTCTGGGGTCCTCATATATATTCATGCCTGTGATCAATAACTTTTTTCCGTCCTCTCCTCATGTCTGCTCTCAATTCGCCTTCTTCCCAATCGAAAGTGCGCCACGTTCTTCCGTCTCTTTTCCCTTTTTCGCTTCGCTCGAAGTCACCCCCAAGTCCCGCGAAACTCCCAAAGAGAAGTGTCACTCCTAGAGCCTGATACTCGCGCAGCCCAGATGGGTCGCATGTATGAACATGTGTCGAGAGCGCGTCTCTTCTTCGCCTCGCACCCCCTTCTTCATCCCACAACCCCTCCTACACGACGCCCCCCCGTTTTGTGTATTTCAATCCGCGGAGCAGTTTTTCTTTTTTTCCGTTAACATCTACGTGTGTTCTCGCTCAACTCTTCTCTCTCGTCCTTTTTTTAATATTTATTGTTGCCGTTATTTTTTTTATTTTCTTCCTTCGTGATGTGTGTGTGTGTGAGTGTACAAAAAGAAGAGGGTGCTCTGGTGCTCCACTTTCGCCTTCCCGCGTATTGCTCGCTCGCTCGCTTGCCAGTCCTTCTTTCGTTCCACGGCAACTGGCACGCCATTCAGGAGAGGCGCGGAATTAGGCCCACCCAACAATCCTCCCTCCCCCCGCCCCCCGGCCTTTCGCACATATATATCGCAATCGCATATGGCTCAGAATCATCTTCCTCCCTCACTTTTTTAGTTCGCGGGCGACGAAGAGAGGAGTATTTTCCGTGGCGATACACACAAGCTTTTCGCGTGTGGCGCTTTCCAAGTCTTTTCTCTTTTTTTTCTCTCTCCCCCCAGAGCGCACTTTTTTCCTGCTCTGCCATTGCGATTCCCTTCCCGCCCCTTTACTCCTCCTCCTCCTCTCATTCACTCGCGCGAATGAAAGGATGCTGGATATGTAGGCACCCTGCGAGGAGGGGAGGGAGACGGATTGAGGGATGTATAGGGGGGCATTTTGGTTTGGGAGAGAGTTGGGATCCGATATGTAAAAAAAAAGATATTCGACCGAAAGGAGAAAGGGCTCCGAGTAGGAGGAGTAGGAGCGGAGACGTTCTCCGCGAACATTATTTATATATATATTTTTTTCGATTAACGAACAAAGTTCGTTTATTTTTGTTCCATTTTTTTGAGGAGAAGGAAGAGAAAAATCCCTAAATTAAAATCGTGCCAAGGCGCTTTTCAGGAGGAGAGAAAAAAAAAGTTTCGGAAATTACGCCGTAAAAGGTAACGAATCCGGCAACTTAAACTTTTTACCGAGAAAAATCCTCTAAATTTAGGTCAGATGAAAATTTTGTGTTTTTCTTTCGCGGACTTTAACATCATCATCAGTGTTTCAACCCAAATATTAGTCTACTCCAACCCTCGGTTATTCTCTCTCCTTTGTCATTTCTGTCAGAGGTTAGAGTTAGAGGTAGAACCGATTATTTAATGTTGATACTCTGTGGTTTCAGGCCTGATGGAGTGGAATCGGAACATAACATAGTATGAAAAAATAGGCTATTTTCACTGTGATAAAATTTATTCCGACCGGTTTCGCTGTTTACAGCATCTTCTTTTTCTCCTGAAGATGCTGTAAAAAGCGAAACCGGTCGGAATAAATTTTATCACAGTGAAAATAGCCTATTTTTTCATACTTAGTTATGTAATGTTGACGTGGATAAAATAGCCATCCGATCTTCTCCTAGAGCCCCCTCCTCTTAATATCTACTTCACGACTCGGCATACGCCCTCAGATCCCTCTTCCTTCTTAATATTTGGGCCATTCTCTTCATAAAGTCTTCTCGGGATCTCATTTAGATTGTAGGGTCCATGATGCCCGACGTTTTGGTTACTGACTCTGCTGCCATCCTCGGGGTGATCATTTGCCGATGACTGCAACTGTCGCAAAATGTTGCTTTCAGGGAAGGTCCAGCTCCACGTGATTTTCCCGCACTACCTTTTAGCTGGTATAATTCTCCCGTGTTGTTGACATTACATACAGTGTCGGTCGGATCAGTGTCAATTGTATCAGGTGGACGCAACCTGATAGGTCGGCGTCAGCTGAAATCACCCTTATCGGCGCCCATTGAGTCGACTATTATAAAAATTACCTTACCGGGCGAGCGATATCTCAGTATCAATTGGTGGGAAGGCACCGTGGAGAAAAAACTTCCATTCGTCATCAGCATCTGAAAATATTCCCTAGCGTTTTTCTTATAATAGTACCGTTCATGTGCTTCATCGTCATAGCCTTAATTTGAGAGAAACTATGAGCAAAAAATCTTTTCTGAATTCATAAATGATATGGCAATATTAGAATTCAAAATGGCGGGAAAATATCGGAATATAGTAGACAATAATAGCATTTTTTAGGTTTGAACTATTGTTATCTGAAGTAATTTTCAATTTATGCAGTGTATAAATCTTCAAAATTAGCGTATTTATCAAAATTTTCATAATTTTATATTCTTATTTTTATCAAATTTGTAGCCATTTTGTACTACATAGTCCTCATATTGTGATGGTAGCCTACACTACCATCGCCAGACTAAAGCGTACATGTTTGGATTCATTTATGTATATTATAAACATTTATTGAGCTATAACAAATATCTACTTATTTGCTCAACTTCCATTTACGTCAACGGTTTTTTTTTCCAATAAAGAAGGGAGAACTCACGGATTTAATGCTTTCTCATTATTTTTTCCCGTTTTTGTATGTATACTTTTACCCAATTGAACGAAGTGATATTGAACTTTCGTTCAAAATTCTATTTTTCGGAGGGAATACTATCAGGCCTCCAAAATTAAGCCTTAATTTCTCAAAGAAAGGAGGGAGAGATATTGGGTGACCTCGCCCGATCGGAATCTCTGTTCTTTTTTTTCTCGGTGCTCGCTCGAGATTCGTGGGTGAGCGGGTGTTGGATGCGAAAAAAAGGGAAGACGACAGAAGAGATGGGTGTGCGGAGAGACAAAAGAAAAACTACGCTCTCCCTATCTCTGCTCCCTAAAGATAGGAAGTCTTTTTTATATCCGGCCCTATCCCTTTTAACCAAAAACGTCGCTTAGCGCCGCCCAAGGGTAAGGGTTCCCCCACCCTCCGACATCCACGCCCCCCAATCTCCGCATCTCCGCTACGACGGGCTCCTTCTTAAGAACGGAGGGATGCTGGGAATCTAGTGGAGGAAACGATGTTAACCCATCATCCCACACTATCCTCATTATGTAAAAAACTTATAAAAAATGACGAGCAATGGAAGGAGTTCCAGGGGAGGAGCTTGGGAAGCTTTCCTCTTCCCCATGACTTTCTCCGCAAAGGGAAACCGCTTCTAATCTTCGCTGCCAAGTCATAATGACGACGCCTGCGGATTTTGGAGCAATATTACGATAGTTTGAATGACAAATAACTTCGCATAAATGCAATTAATTTTTCCTCATTCTGAATAAAAGGAAATCATCACTGACGATACCAAAATGTCATATACCAATTGCTTTACTAATTCAGATGTTTCCCAAAGTTCAGAGGACGTTTTCCATGGGATATTTTATGCCTATTCGCATCGTAGAAAAATAATTGGAGATAATGGTTTTTTTTTATTTATATTTTCTTACAATTTTATTTTCCTGTAACATCCGTGCATTGACATTCAAGGTGCCAGTGTTACTCCATTATTAAATATCATTTCGTCACCATAACTTGGATAACGACACACAGAATTATTCACATTCCTTTTTTTTACACATATGAGAAATTGCTCAGACTAACAATTTTGACACACTGATTATGGTCAAAGTGAAGCTGCATATATTTTGTATGATTTTATAATTATTTTTCGAAACTAAAGATATTTCTAACGGTATATAAAAATTTTCGTTTGTAAAGTTGTCCATAGCTTTTGCCTTGAGTCAAATAAGGCAAGCAAGAAATTGAAACGTATGTATTCAATTACTTACACAGTACTTCATTCATAAGAAAAATTTTGCTTTCGATTCGTTCTGATGTATAATTTATAACACTGTGCGGGCTTAAGTAGTACAATATTTCCAATCTATTTTATAAGTTCCTCCCTGTATGATTATGCCAAATAAATACATTCTTCTCGTTAGTTTTTGGCTGGGTCTACGGCGTTTATGGGAGTATCATTCAAATGATTAATTACTTCCTTTCATGCATGCCGTATAAAAGCCATTGTCAATCTTGTGGCTGCGGGTATACAGGCGGTATTCGCAGTGATTAATGGTGTGACATAATTCGCGGTTGAATGCGGTGGTCAATAAAAAAGACCCCAGAATTGAAACTTGCGACACGCCGAGCGTTGGAGTGTGGACCCTGAAGGTTACGTCATCCGGATGGCCTTTTAAACCCCGTTCTGGCTGCTGGAGACGGTAATCTGGATTAGACCCCTCACACTGTCGATTTTATTTTTATAACCTGTAGTTTCAATACTCGTTTTTCCTTTCTCTTACCCAGGTATTTTCATCTAAATAACTTTAACAATTAACTGTGGCTCTTTCGCCTAAGTGGCTGGGAAACTGAAAATCTCTGATTAAACCTCTAAGGTTGGAAGAAATGGATTAGTGCGGGTGGAACATTTCACGTGACTGCCTAGGAATTTGAATGAAAATGGGTTTGGGAGGTTGGACGTATGAAGAAAAAGAAGGGAATTATCAAAAGAACCTCATTCTTGGAGGAGGAAATTAATGATGATTAGGCAATGAGTTAAAACGTTACGAAAAGATTACACAAAACTTTGAAGCGGAGCTCAGCCTTGCGTGGCTGAGTTTCCTAGCTTTAGAAGAAATTTGATGGGTGTGGACAGAATTGTTTTGAGATGAGAGTGTGGAAACTGGCGGGAAATAATATACGCTAAACGAGGAAGAGCTCCAGATGGTCGTTTTATTGATAATTTTTGTGGAGTAAATTTGCAAGTGGCAGAAAATAATGTAATCAACAGCTGTCATTTATCCGAATATAGGTTTGATCCAGATTTTCACTCATCTCTCTCCAAACTCCTTCCGTTATTAGTAGTTCTTCATTTTTACGTCCAAAATAACTTACTTCTCTCACTGCTTCATCCTTGTTCTGTCTCGATGAAATTTCCAACTCCATCCTTTCATTTAACTCCATTCATTACTGTTTTTCATTGAATTTTGTGACGTATCCTGTAGGATCTAGTCTTTTCCTTTACTGAGCTTTCTTTAAACTTTTATTTTTTCCAACTCTTCGTATTAATTAGTGGCTCTACCGTCCATTTGATTGTCATCATTCTTCGATAGCTCTTAATAACCACCTCTTCAAAACTTCTATGCTCAACATATTTCTTCGTCCAGGGTTTACCGCTGTATTTACTGCTAGCGTATTTTATGCAAGTCGTATGAAGTGATAGAAAGGCTTTGGATTACAGGATCCGTGAGAGTTGCCTGTCGAAACCTTGGAAGTAATAGAAAACTTCACCTGGCGGAATACCTGAGTGATTTTCAATCATCTGATACGGCGGGAAAACTTTAAGTCCCACTTCACTCATCCGTCCGAGGAGTAGATTCGCCGTATTAGCTTTAAGATCTGAGGAAGGAGGAGTCTAAGCGGATATACCTTTCTCTTGAGATACAGTGAAGCTGAAGCCATTTCTAACTTTGCCAAAGGGAATTCATTTGTGAAATCCATTGCTGTTAGCTATCTAGTCTGCTTTAAGGTAAATCTCGCAGTTTGGAGAAATAAAAGAAAAATCATGGCTACAATCCATATGGGATCTAGGGAATACGAAGGAATACGAACATTCTGGAAGTATTTTTTTTTAATTTGGTATAGGCAATCCATTCGTTACACCCATAATTGACCAATTTTACACTGCCATTTTCACCTACATTCCTCCACCAGGATGTGTAATAATAGAGAGAGCTGGTATTAGTACACAACGCATGGACATAACTAGGAAATAGTGTTAAAAAATATCGCATGCCCACAAAAAATTTATTACTCCTCTCTTTCAGTTTTCGAACCTGTTTGGCCGGTGGGAATAGCGAATTCTTGCGCCAGTCTCTCCGAAATGCAAACCTACTCATCGACAATAAACGCTCAAAACACCTCAAAGTCTCTAAGAATTAGTCAGTAATTAGATGACGCCTGGGTAACTTCATTGGCATAATATACGTGCATATTACCTTTAAATACATGTATACATGTGTCTTTTTACAATATAAATAATGCATGTTATAAACTATTTATCACGAATTAAAGTAAATATGAAAGTGACATTAAAAACACATTCATTGCAAATTAGTAGTGACATTCAACTTCAAATTATTTCAAATTCCAATAAACAAGGCAAATGCAAAAGATAATGACAACAATCATTTTTTTGGGAAAAAGAGGGAATTTCTTGCACGCCCAGCGTTCATTTTTAGCATTAATTTTCAGAATCGTACCATGATTTTCTTTTCTTATTTACTCGTGCCTTATGAATGAATCCGTTTTCTTAGATAAAAATACTCTCTTTTTTATTCATTTCAACTTTTCGCTCAAGGTAAGCTAAGGTGCTCAACGTCGCCCGACACGATGCTCAACGACCATGCCGAAATAAAAATTTCCGTACGAGACAACACGTTGGTAATATTAAAAAAACAAGCAATGATGGTTTGGTCGGGTGCCCCTGCGGGAACAGGGGAGTGAGAGGAGAGAGCCGAGACGTGCGTCAGAGGCGCGGTGGATCTTAAGGTAGTTTGAGCGAAATATCATTTAACTTAGAAATCAATGAATTTGGTCTCATTTTAAATAAAAATATTTCACCCTTCCAATGACATCAAAATTTCAACCCCTTACTACATTACTTAAGGATATATTTGCCAAAAAATACCAGCCCTTTTACATGGGAAATGGTATATGTATGCACTCCAGAGATACATTAATTACAAAATGAGGCATTTCTAACACTTAGATGTCGTAAAAAACTAACAGTATGTAGTTTGTATGTTTTCTCAACTATTTTTGAAAATTAATCATATTGTCACCGCAGCAGATTCTTGGGTATCACAAAAAACCTTTCATTTTGAAGGAGTTTCAAACGCACCGCGCGAAAAAAATGTGTCAAGTTAAAGACTTATTTAGATATTTTCATTTAATTACTTACAATTTCTGTCATAAAAACTATATAATTGCACCATTAATAAGGCAATATTCAATTGATGTGTCCTACAGCTGGTGAAATTAAAACGTATAGTTCGGATATGGTCTCTATTATGACTAGGGAACAATCTCGCTCGGACTACCTTAAGGGAGAGCATACCAGTTGTGGAGGAGTGATCACCTCTCGTGGCCGGCTCGTTGCTGCGAGGGGAGCAGTCTCGGATGAGGGGGATGTGACGTCGTCGCGTAACGGAAGGAGGTGGAGGGGTGAGGGTACCCACGCAGGAGGGAGAGGGTAGCTTTGAGGGAACTCTCGACTGGGGTACGCCCAGGGGGGGGGGGATGGGAAATGGGGAAAAGGCGGAGGGAGTGAGGGAGGAGGTGTGAGGAGGTCGAAGAGGGGTCGTTGCGTACGCATTCTGCGGCAAGTGTTTCTCTCTCATGCGACGCGGCGCGGGAGGGGTGGCGCCACTGGGCGGATTGAAACGGGGGCGCCAACTAGGGGTTTCCCTTCGGGGAAAGGGGGAGTTAGGGGATGCGAGTGGGTTAAGCCCGTTTAACACGGCCCAATATATTGGTCAATAAATTGGCACAATTATTCGGCACAATATCGGGTGCAATATTGGGCGATATGTTCCGCATGAGAAGCATCATTATTGGGACCAATAGTGGCAAAAATATCCATGAATAAAACTACTTTGTTTCATTGGATATTTGCGGAGGCGACCGACGGCTAAGATCAATTGCGCCATAGAGGACAGGAAAAGGAGGAAGGGTGGATGGAAACCCGGCGTCGGCATTAGCCTGCTCTTAACGAAAGGCGCCAAGAGGAGTACGGTTTAACGTCTCATCCGACAGACGGAGTACTGTACTTGAAGTGCCCTCAACTTTGTTTTAATCCACACAATTTGTCATAAATACGACCCGGGTTTCATAGTTTCACATGTGGACTCTCTGCCCTCTACCAAGGTTGTAAATGTTTCTTTGCCTGAGTTAAAAAAATGGAGTGAATTGTTTGAAGTGGGAAGCCGGCGAAGAGCTAAATTACTGAGTCTGTTCTGAGGAGAGGAAGTCTCTGCGATAGAGTGGTCAACCGCAGTCTTGAGAACACGGGCTCAAGTCTTGAAAGCCTCCCCGCATCGCAGGCTAATCCCATGCCGTGTGATTTTCTAGATTCCGGAACTTAGCTGCATACCACAGGTAGAGACGGAGACGGAAGTGAGCCTCTTCAGGCTCAGGGCCCATTACACGCCTTCGCCTGGCTGGGCAATGAACAGGTCAGCTCAACTCTCTTGCGTGGAGGCCGAATTCGGGTCGAAAACTCCCGGTGGCTTTCATTAGAAGTTATCTTTCAAGACTAACGGGACGAAATCTGAGGATCAATTTCACGGGGTTTGCACGTAATCTCTACTTCCTAACAAGTAGTAAAGTAATTAGGAGAAATCATGTAAAAATTAATTCTCAGGTTGACGAGCCTAGACGAACTTAAATGTTGTGAATTGATACTGTGGATAGAATAAACGCACAAGGATTCTAATCAGTTGGCAGCGAATGAGAGACGTAGTCGGTTGCTTCAGAAACTGAAAATAGAAATAATATTTCCCCATTAAGAGAAACTACAGAGTTTTCCCTGAGGTATGGAGCATAATTTTATAATCAAAATTGGGTCAACAAAACTAGTTGAATTGAGTAAACTAGGAAAACAGAAAATGGACCGAAAAAGGAAAAGAGCTGCAGCAAACCAATCTTCGGATTGATAAGCAAAACTGATGTTGCTGGTAAATAATTGAATGTGAGGAAGATATCTCATTCAATTCATAATTCAAAATGAAATATTCCAAGTTAAAGCGGAATGGCCATTTAAGTGGCATAATGCGTTATTCTCATACTGCCTCGTTATTGTATCCCTCCTTGTCAGTCACCTGCGCTTATTCAGCTTTCATTCCTAAGGCTCGGGTTCGAATCCCTACAATGGCTGAGGCTTTTCGGTGCAAGCACGATCCCTACTTAGGTACATGGAGAAGAGCATTTCTAGTACAGTACTCCGTCTCTCGGAAGATACGTCAAACCGTGGTCCATTCGTTCCTCTCGCGAAGGGCAGGATAATGCCGACACAAGGATTTTCTCTTCCTTTCCTCCTTTCCTCAAATAATCTATCCCTCACCAACCTACTCACTTGCACTAAATGGTGCAAATGTCCATAGTTCCTTCCCGAAAAACTAATGTGCGAATTAAACAGTCTAACCAAGAAACCCATTTATATAACCCCTCTGATGGACCACAATAGTAATTTTTGTCCCTTGCTTGCATCATCTGAACCTCAAGGAACTAAGTCAACCTCCAATTACCATTACCCTGAGTTCTTCAGCTGCAACAGCTTAAAAACCTTTCAGCAGCTAGGGCACAATTTCATCAATAAATTCCCTCCTCTGCGTTATAGTAATACCTTTTACTAGTAAATTCTCATCTAATATTTCTAACTCTTTTTCCTTTAACTGTTGGAAGAGTAAATATTGCGACTAAGATAAACCAACAGCCCAAAGCGTAAAAGTCATAGAATGAATGGTAAAAAAAAATGTGAAGCACTGAGCAATTTGCCGCGACCATAAATACGGAAAGATAAAAATATTGATATTATCCATTCGCATTTTAGGAATGAATTAGATAACAGTGGATGACAATGCATGCTATACCAACTGTGTATAATGTTTTCACCGTAAACATTTATACGAAAAGCGACCCTTAAAAATATCAGATAAATGGTGGCTGAATAGATTTTTTGCTATGAAGTGTTCTGTGGCTGTTCTATCAAACTCGGTCAAACAAAAAAGCGATTGGTTTGGGATAAAAAAGGGAATGTCGGATTTCGACCCGGAGTTATTGCTGCATATGCATCGGCCTCCGGCATTCGAAGCCACTAATAATCACCCCGTCAAAGACTCCTGCATTTGCCATTAAAATTTAATTTTATCCTCCAGTGACGACCCCGAGATGCTTCCAATTAGTGTCCCAGAGTACTTTCAATGGGAGCGGGGAGGTATCGTAATTGCTACATCGCGCCCGCGTTGTTCCACCGGCTGAAGCCGAGCCTGGGAGCGTCTTCGCGTTATTTTCGCCGAAATTAAAGGCGACGTTACTTAAACTCCTCTCTTGGCGTCGGATTTTTTTGTGTTTCCCCTGAATAATGAATGCTGGAGCCGTAGTTAGTGCTGCGTAACTGGCTGTCTCAATTAAGTTGCTCGCATATTTAAACTCGTTTCCTCATGCTAAAGAATTTCGGCTTCCGAGTAGTACGGCGAATATATCTCATTGCCACAGAGAATGCTTGAAGAAGCCGTGGCAAATGGAATTCTATCCTCTGTAAGAAAACATGCTAAACGCTTTGAATAATAACTTTAGCGTCTTAATAATGAAAGAAGGATTAGACTTTTAAATTTCGTTAATTGGGAGTCCTTGTCTCTACCTTTCTCATTCTAACTTCCACGTTTCCATACGTCTTTGATTGCGAGTGGGAGTATTACTATCATTACTGTTAACAAACCGTACGGTTTCAGGGTGAATAATGTGAAATCTTTCCGTGTTAGAAAAGAAAAACTATGCAAATTCCACTTAGAGAAAATTTAATACACGACCTGGGTTTCAACACATTATGTCATCTTCAGGTGCAAGTTACAGAGTTTCAGTCAAATATATACACAGAGAGTTTTCCTATTCTCCCCCTCTCTCTGTGATTATATTTGACTGAAACTCTGTAATTTGCACCTGAAGATGACATAATGTGTTGAAACCCAGGTCGTGTATTAATTAAATTAAATTTTCTCTAATGTAAGTGGAATTTGCATATTTTTCTCTTCTATCATTACTGTAATTAAAGTTTACATTGAGGCTTCAATAAGGATAGATTTCCTTGGAGACATGTTAGTTGACGTATTGTGAAGCTACTTAATATTAAAAAAGATAAAATTCCAATTGGTATCCTCTCACGCAACTGCGATCAAAGGGTAACTTTGTATATCCTGTTAAAACAATATCTCGATATATTTTCATAGTGATAAACTCCCTATTGTCTTCCTTAACGGATTTCCAATTTACCGACGCTTGGTTGTTCTTAACGGATCCCAAACACTCAGTTAAGATCAGAAAACGCAAAAGCTTCGTCAACTGGCGGTTGGCGTTACCGAAACAAAATAAAGCAGGCAATCAAAAAAACCCTCGGAATGTCTTTCCGGTAGCCAAAGTTGCTACTTACCACTCTCTCTAGGTTTCCTTTGATATTTTCTGTTATAAATGTATTTTCAAGTTTTGTCATGAATTTGTCTCTCCTCTCGATGTTATACTCCTGTTCTCTATTCTACCCTAGAGGATTGAATCAACTTCAGCGTTATTGTCTGTCTTTCGTCTTCCCTTTCTGTCTCATGTGAACAAGGACGTTACAGCTAATATTCCATAGTTATTAGTTGATAAAATATTATGTGATCAGCCCTTTCCACTTTATGCTTATTAAAACTTTCCGTAGAGGGTTACCATTGCCCCGCGTCTATTTTTTTTTACCCTCTCAACAAAATCACTGACAGGCTTCGCCGGTGATTGACAAGGAAGGATGAGTTAACGAGAAATAATGAGAAAAATGCATTATGCCATTTTAACTCCTTTCCTATGGCCCTTTTTCTGTTCTACATTTTCTTTTTATTCACTTTTTTATTACAATCAATTTTGGGTGATACCAATGTTTATTTCGTAATAAGGTTCCAGATTCGTTTGTTTGTCTAAGCACTTGGAATAGAAGGATTCTCGGAAGAAAAAATAACGCAAAGGTGGTTTTTCACTCTGTTTAGGCCTCATTCTAAGTGTACAGAGAGCATATAAAACCAAGTGCTGAGAGGAAGATACGTTACCCGAAGTCAACTACATGAAAAGTCTCCCTGGTCATAGAAACAGCTTGGAAGGAACAGAAAATGTGAAAAACTTATTGGATGGCATGCAATGGACTCCACTTCACTAAGTCTCGGAGGTTATGCTGTAGAAACCACTGAAAATTTTTGACCAACAATCCTTACTGGAATTGTTCAACTTTTTATTGTCCTTCTGTACGTTACGATTTCGGAATTAATACTGGAACAAGCAAACAAAGAGAGGATAAAAGGATGGTTTGAGTGGCCATGACAAATTACAATCGTAGACTTTCGGGGATGTTTCTATATTCTAATGAGAATTTTGCGTATTGGCTAAACGTTTCACTTGCAACGTTGTATCGAACATTTTGAGGAGGTACACATGAGAAACGTCGTGTCAAAAATGCTCCCTGCGTAGCAGAACTCCTAAGTCACGATGTCAGCATTTACCACATTGTTTATTTTTTGTAATACGTACGCCGAAGTTCTTTAAATCTAGCCACATGAATTAAAGCAAGACTATTAATAAGTTTAATACTCTGTAAAAAAGAATGAAAAAAAAAATTAGTAGGCAAAGAAGAGAATGGAATTGAGGGTAAATCCGCGCAAGACCAAAGTAGTAGTTTTTGATAAGGAGAATGGGGAGAATAACTGTGTGATGAGGGCGAATGGTGAAGTAATTGAACAAGTGGATGATTTTGTGTATTTAGGTAATATGTTTGCGAAATATGGACGAATATATGAGGAGATAAAGAGACGCGCGAATGCTGGTAGGTAGCATGTGGAGCATATCAAGGAATGAGTGCCTGTCTAAGGAAGCGAAAATCGCCGTGTACAAAAGTGTACTTCTCCCCACTTTGTTGTATGATAGTGAAACATGGGTATGTCAGGATAATCGTAAGAGTAGACTAAACGCCGTGGGTATGAATTATATGAGGAGTGTTTGCGGCAAAAGTAGGATGGATAGGGTCAGGAATGAGTGGGTAATAAATGAGTGTGGGTTAGATGCTCCAGTAATAGACACATATGAAAGGAGTGGGCTTCGGTGGTTTGGCCATGTTGAGAGAATGGAGAGAATATGTATTTATGAGTGAAACTTAGTGACTCTGCCTAACTCGGAAGGGAACGGCGTGATTGGTATGTATGTATGTATGTAATAGGCAAAAGATGGTCTCCATCAGTGCATACGTGCCGTTATGTATGGTACAAGGCAAAAATATATAATTATTAATAATTAAATTTTTTCTGTAAACTTCTTTTCACCTGTACCCAAAATACCCCCAAGACCTAATCAACCTATTTCAGTATCGCATCGATTCCTGAGAGTCTAAACCGACCACTTCGAGGGTAACCGCACTTTGTGTAAAGTGAGGTAAAAACAAATATCCACATTAAAATAGACGAAAGCAATAACCCTTGCCGAGCAGATAGGAACCTTTGCTTCCCACTCAATGTGTCTGTTGACGAATGCAATGACATAGCGACACATTCAATAAGAAAATTTACCTAGCACTGTGTCTTTCGCTATCATACTTCAAACTTTTTATCGACTGCTGACCTTGCACCCCCTGCTACAGGTTCTTGCGGCAGCCAGGAGAGAACCACTCGCCTTCTTCGTTTTCAAGTTTATCCCACGGTGGACTGCGGGAAACATTTGGTTTTCTTGCTAGTATTATCATAGAGTAAGTATATATAAAGTGGAAAATCAATGCTAAAAACTGGACATAAAATTTTTAGAGCTTTGGGAAGAATTTCTCAGGTGCCACCATCTTAGGAGAGGAAGAATTTTGGCTTATGGAGAAGGCCACTTGGAGGCGCTAGTGGTACTCGGTGATTTTGCATCAACATACAGACGTGGATTTACCATGGCTTTTGTGTGCTTTTAATCGAATATCAATTGTTTTGCCGTTGCTATGATACATCGGTAAACGATTGTCTCCGTGTTTGGTAATCGCGTGTGTTATCATATTGACGTGAATTCGATTCATTATAGACGATGCTCAATGAAGGCACATTAAATACATGTTTAATTTGGTCTCGACGACTAAATAGATATGTTTCCGTTGCTATGGGTCGATTAGTAAACTTCCAGGCACCGAAATCATCATAAGAACATTATGTGAGTTATGTGACACTAAATGAAGTGGCCGTGTGCCAATGTGTGTCATTTGTCGTGCAACTTCAATACACCTGTTCCATCTATCGGCAAAAGTATTATTTAAAAACTCTATGGTATTATTCTTATCCTTCCAAAGTCCCTTCATTCATTCGCTATGGTCAAATAAGTCCTCCGGTCACGTATCGTTCTTCTCCGAACGCGGCAGGTAGGGAATCCTATCCCTATTCCATGACGACAGAAAATAGGAGATCTGAAGCAGCCGAAGCTGTGGCCCTCAGGAAGATCCGTGCTCCCTATATACGTCCATTTCATCTAGTTGTCGAGCTTGTGCTCCAAACTTCGATATTCCGAATTTCGCCTGATTCGTCCATGAACTCATATTCTAACTTCCTAATGCAAATTATGTTATTTCACCTCCTACCAAGACCTTTTACTTGTCTTTAATATCCCCACTCTTGCAGAAAGGAGAAAAATTAATGATCTAGTTTTGTTGTAACATTTATTAAATAATAATCTAAATTCACCCGAACTTTTATTTTTTATTAACTTTAAGGTACCCAGTCATATAGTTCGATCGGTAAATATGTTTCAAATAAGATACCGCAAAACTAATGATGCATTTAATAACCCTGTTCGAGATTACAGAGATTATCAAATGAAGTAAAAGGCATTGACTTCTTGGTGGAAGAAGAAGACTTTGACCCAATACAAAAAAAATATTGTGCATGCGTCTGTGAATGATCTGTCTGTGTAACTAAAATTTTAAATCATTGTTACCAATTCACCATCAATTGCTATCAATGTTCACCTTCCATTGTTCTAGTTTATTTCATATCACTTTGTAATCATAATATTGTTTTTGTTTTTCTAAAGTGGGTCCAGTGCCCGTAAATAAATACTTACTTACTTCCCCTTTTATGCATATCGCTAACCGAGTTGAAACACCCGCGCGAGGCCTTTCCTTCAAGGATGCGTCTCGCATGGGCCCATATTTGCATCGATATACACCTATTGCTCGTTCTGTCAAAGGTCAAGGGCGTCGTCGAATTGTGTTTTGTGTCGACGCTCGCGAACCACCGAAACTCTCGTTTCCACTCAATAGCAATCGCGACGAGGAGCGAAAGAAAAACAATCGAAGCGCGATGCGGTTCAGCGTCGTGTTCGCCGTCCGCTTCTTGTTCTCAACTGGACAAAAAGAACGAGAGAAGAGGCGCGGTAGTATCTTCATTACACGTCCTCCATAAAAAAATAAATAAAAAATCCAGGCCGCATTATGGACTCGCTCTAAAAAATGTGTATGAATATACATACATACATACCAATCTCGCCGTTCCCTTCCGGGGTAGGCAGAGTCACTTAGTTTCACTCATAAATACATATTTGTACACCTAACTCTACCTCCATACTGACCTATCCTTGCAAACCTCTTTTGCTTCATTTACCCCATACACTGCTTCATACACGCCCTCCTATTTTTAAGACTCCTAATATTCCACCACCTAAGAATTTCCTCAACCACATTCAACCACAACTTTCTCGGCCTACCTCCTCCTCTCGCACCATTCATTTCACTCTTATATATATCTGTTTCGTTATTCGACTCCCATTCATTTTCTCAGCATACCCAAACCAACAAGCACACTCCTTTCATATGTCCATTACTGGAGCATCTAACCCACACTCATTTATTACCCACTCATTCCTGGCCCTATCCATCCTACTTTTGCCGAAAACACTCCTCAAATAACTCATACCCACGGCGTTTAGTCTACTCTTATGTATATCCTGACATACCCATGTTCCACTACCATACAACAAAGTGGGGAGAAGTACACAAATAAAAAAATCAGGAGATTCTGAAAAAATTAAACATAATGAATGGAGAAAATTTTAAGACATGTAATCTCTGAAAAAAAGTATCTGAGCAATGAGAATAAGCTAAAGTGCCCAGGCGACTCCGCGTCATATTTTCTTGGGTATAATTTAACAAAAGTTATGCATTCTATGGTTTGAGTATCAAGTATGTGGAGGTTGATTTTCACAAATGAAAAAATAACTTGGTTTTCTTCCACTGATTAATTTTTGAGGTACAACATGTATCGATACAACGGTGTTTTCATCAGTAATCTGATGATAACACCGTTGTTTTCCACCGAATTCATTTGTGAATGTAATAAATGTTTAGAATTGCGAACATTTCCAAGTTAAATGCTTTAGGTAAAGATTCCAATCCCTTACTGAATGATAAAGAATATATTGTTTGTTCTTTGGGCCCACGTTTATGCTACTTCTCAATTGTGAGAGCCACCAGCATTCTAAAGATATGCCTGTGTCAATGGAATTTCGAAATAGCAGTATTCATCGAGGAATGCTGTAGTTTTTTTGTGTATGTGTTGCATACAGGCAAGTAATGATTGGTCAACAAAGGGTGCTCTTTATGGCTCATAGGACGATTTTTTATGCAGCCTATGGTCGTTCCAGTACAAGAATACTGGAGTGCAAAATTTCAAAATTATCTGCCCTCTGGTTTCCCTAAGAAAAGCGCTCAGAGGGTGTAACAGACAGAAAAAGTGCTGTTAATTAATCAATAAAGTTTAAAACCTGAAAAGGTAAAGTATTAAACAGAGTAGAATCAAACAAATGAACGGCGAAAAAGTAAACAATGAATTTTCTGCAAATTAAGGTACTTTGAGCAAAAAATCATTTTGCTTAGAAATCAATGAATTTGGTCTCATTTTAAAGAAAAATATGTCATCTTCCCAATGACACCAAAAATTCTACCCCTTACCACATAACTTTCGGAGGTATTTGCCAAAATATACCAGCCATTTTACATGGGAAATGTTACCTGTATGACCTCCATAGAGACATTATTTACAAAATGAGGTATTTCTAACACTTAGATGTCGTAAAAAACTAAGTGTGTAGTTTGTGGGTTTTCTCAACTATTTTTGAAAATAAATCATATTGTCACCGCAGTAGGTTCTTGGGCATCACAAAAAACTTTCCGTTTTGGAGGAGTTTCAAACGCACCACGCGAAAAAATTGAGTCAATTTAAAGATTTATTTAGATATTTTCATTTAATTACTCACAATTTCTGTCATATAAAACTATATTATTTCACCATTAATAAGGCAATATTTAATTGATATGTGCTACAGCTGGTGAAATTAAAACGTAAAATTCGAAGATGATTTCTATTATGACTAGGGAACTATCTCGCTCGGACTACCTTAAGTAAAACAAGCAGCGAAAAGGAATAAAACAAATGAGCGTGAACAGCGAAGGTTCTCCTTGCTAGGGGAAACTGTCCTGTCGTTTAGTTGCGTCGCAGCGCCAGTTTTGTCGTCATCTCTCCCACTCGCAAGGAAGCGAGGTACGTGGAAGTAAAGGATAAAAAAAGTGAAAGAGAAATCAATCGAAGCGAGATCTACCTACCTGAGGCGGGTGCGGCAGCGTCGGCCGCATCTTTGCCGCTCCTTTAAGTCTCCAACCTTCCCCCCCCCCCTCAGCGCTCCCTCGTCCGTGTGCGCTATTTCTGAAGTGGTCCAGACGGAGAGAGAGGGGGGGGGTGGGATGGGATGGAAAGCGGATGGGCAAGGTTGTCGTCACTATATATGAGGTAAAGGGGGAGGTCGGCAGAGATAGGGTGTGTAAAGAGAGGAGGGGGGGGGAACAGGGTCCAGGAGAGTTTAAGAGAGGTTATAGGGGGGGGGGGAAGGAATGAAGTTTATGGAAATCTCTGGTCGTCTCTTGAATATCGAATTTCTTTAAGTGAAACTTCGTTGTCGTAAAACTCTCCGTCCGGGACGTGTCGCTTCCTTCTGCCGTACTGCATTTTCGTCCTCCTCGGCAGCGGTCTGACCACTTCGATATAAATTTCACCCGGAGAGTTTTCGGATTGGGAGAAGTTTTTCGAATTTCGGTTCCCGTTCCAAGCGTGTGTTTTCTCCTCATGCATATTTTGCGTGGAAATCCGGCCGCGGCCACTCAAGCAAGGGAGCGTTTCAGATTTCCTCAAGTCTCCACCAGTCTACCACCTCATAAAACGAATGGATTGAGGCAATATTATTGTGTCTTCCGTTTCATGTTACTGCGACTATTAATGGATTTCCGATTTTCTAAATGTCTTATTCCCTTCAAGAAATATGTACATTCCTTTATCATTTGTTTTGGCGCGTTCGTAGAATCAAAACTACAGCGTGATTGCTCTTGCGATGCTTCCGTTAACCAACCTACAATTTGGTGTAAATAGCTTGTGCTAAAGCATAACATTCAAGTCAACTAAGGACTGAAATGAGACATGATTAAAAGCTTCATAATTAAAAGATAGGATCCCTTGGTCATGAGTCTTAGTACTATGGCTAAGATGATACCAACATCACTATGGGAAATTATTCATACATTGAACATTGTTACACAATTTCATTTGAAGAGGTTTTTCATATCTGATATTATCATGCTGGGGAAAGGCATCATGATTGAAAGGCAAGTGAACACCTTCATTATTATTTATATTATACCTCCCTCCTTTGGGTCAAAAATAGAGTTCATTGTAATTTAATTCAGGCATCTAATTCTTTTACACCATCCCTCAAATGACTTTGCCTTCAAAATTCATCTCCGTATATTTGGCGGTACATTTGAGTGTAGTGCTTGACGTTCTCTGCAATTTTTTTCTGTAAAACATATGCATATTCGTAAAGCGTCATCAAAGTAAGATGTGATTCAGTAACCAAGTTAACTTCTTAAAATCGTACTAAGGAAGCTAAATACAATGGTTACCTTACAAGTTACTCGTTACTCGATTACAAGTGTGCAGTCGGTTTCACCGGTTTTAGCATCTTCAGATCAATAAGACGGCTAAAATTCGATGGTTTTGAAATATTTTACCTGACTCAAAATGGCCTAATTAAAAAAATTACATCTCGGAAATGCCTTTAAGTATCTTAAAATAACAATATTGTGAAGCAATACTTTTCATGTCACTTAAGGTAGTCCGAGCGAGATAGTTCCCTAGTCATAATAGAGACCATATTCGAAATTTACGTTTTAATTTCATCAGCTGTAGGACACATCAATTAATTATTGCATTATTAATGGTGAAATAAAATAGTTTTACGTGACAGAAATTGTAAGTAATTAAAGGAAAATATCTAAATAAGCCTTTAACTTGACTCATTTTTTTCGCGCGGTGCGTTTGTAATTCTGTCAAAACGGAAGGTTTTTTGTGATACCCAAGAACCTACTGCGGTGACAATATGATTGATTTTCAAAAATAGTTGAGAAAACATACAAATTACATACTGTTAGTTTTTTACGACATCTAAGTGTTAGAAATACCTCATTTTGTAAATAATGTTCCTCTGGAGTACATACACATACCATTTCCCATGTAAAAGGGCTGGTATTTTTTAGCAAATATCTCCGAAAGTAATGTGGTAAGGGGTTGAATTTTTTATTTCATAGGATAGGTGAGATATTTTTCTTTGAAATGAGACCAAATTCATTGATTTTTAAGTGAAATGACATTTCGCTCAAACTACCTTAATCGACTAGTCTCCGGAGTGACTCCCAACCCTCTCCGCACAATTAAAAACACGATGTGTTATATGGACGCTTGGGAACAGTTGGCAGTTGTACTCAGCCTGAGGAATTTTACTTTAGCTAATGGCTAAATCTCTCCTTCGTACTCTCCTGGTTTTACCCTTCCGCTTGACCTCCATCCTCCCATTTCATCCCCCTCCCCTCCATCCCTGGCTGATTGTCAATTCATCCACACCCCACTTCTGCAAATTGCTGACGTAATCCTTTAACCCGCACTTAGTTCCCCTCTGTCACTATTCCATAAACTTAAGGCCAAGATTCAAGTTTCATCTTGGACTGTACCTAATTGCCAGTATGTTTTACTTCCTCAATATGCAGTGGTTCCTCAAAGTTACGCTCTCCAATTTTAAAATATTTTCCTGAATGCGAGCTTTGTTTTTACGGACACATAGATAGCTGAATAGAACCATTTCATTTAAATGAACTTGAAAGGCTTTTAGACAACCTATTAACGCAGGAACAAACCCAATCAGATCTCCTAAATATCCATATCATGGCCAATATGTCTTTAAAACTCGGGAGCATAAGCAGGCGATGAAATATCCACAATTATCTTTTGTGAATACAATGGAGATTTACAGAATTCTTATTTTTCATCATCCTCATATCTTATCAAATAGCTGTTTTGGATGTGGCGTTGACTCGACTTCAAAAACTATATGATTATAAATTATATTCAGTTTTTTATTTTCATTATCATATTTAGTCAATGCCAATTTGTATTTTGTATATATTATCAAGATTAACATTAAAACAGAAATCCCAACTTCTTTTGGTGTTAATTTCTCGTATAGCTCACCTATTTCCATTTTTTGAGTCTTAATCTATTTTTTTGAAGGAAATTTATCTTAAAGCTCTTTGCTAATGGTTACACTGAAAATATTTTCTTTCCATTGCAAAAGTGAACTTAAGACTTTATAAGTGAAATTTGTTGCTGCCTTGCATTTCTGAGGAACCTCAAAGTACTTTTTTACGTCAAACTGTTTTCGTGGTTCCACTTTAGCACCGGCATATAGTCGAAACTCTCGCTTTTCCTCGATATACATAACCATTTTCACGCAACATTCATGTGAATGTACTATCTCACACTCATCATATATAGTCCTCGAACCCTAAAGCTGTATTCCAACTGAGAGTTGGATTCATAAGATTTGAAGTACAAAGATTTTATTCTAGTGAATAATTTCTCCCCACGACCCGTAGCCCTGAAGTTGTATCCGACAGATTTTGTCATCATTCTTTAGTGCTTTGAGAGAAAACTTTTGCAGAAGTTGTAAAAATTATTTATTGAGGCATTCTTGCAAGGAAACTTCATATTATGGCGCAGCTTCGAAGTCATAAATCTTCATACTGCGCTGTGAGCCGCAGGCGGCAGATGATGTCAGCACCACGAGCGTAAAAATGGTGGGAATGGGCAAAATAAGCTGGAAAATAAACAGTTTAGCATATATTAATATGCTAATCATCATCTATATGATGACACATAAATGTACTCTGATTTCCCCTGTCAGTCCTCGGACAGAAAGAGCGCTACCGCAGGTGGTGAACAGTCCACTCGGGCGGGATTTTAACCCTGGACTTGGCAGACAAGGGCTCCACCTCTTCTCTAGCAATACTTATAGAGACGGTGACTGAGGAGCAATTGAGCGAAGAAAGAGGACGCTGTGAGACGATTAAGGACAGCATCAGTGAAAGATACGATGGAGAAATTTCCAATCATTACATTTTACAAATGATGTGGTACGAAGTCACTCGCATGGGTGCATAGACACCAGGGTTGAAATTCGCCATGAAAAAATCATTTTACTTGACCGGGATTCGAACCCGGATCTCCCAATCGCCGGTCAGGTGTGTTAACCAGTTACACCACCAAGCCATCTTCCTTCAAGGCGAACTTCGAAGGGGTTTATGCGAACTCATGTGCTACAATGTAGACTTGAGGCCTGAACATTCGCATAAACCCCTCTTCTAACTTCGAAGGGGTTTATGCGAACTCATGTGCTACAATGTAGACTTGAGGCCTGAACATTCGCATAAACCCCTCTCGAAATTCGCCTTGAAGGAAGATGGCTTGGTGGTGTAACTGGCTAACACATCTGACTGGGAATTGGGAGATCCGGGTTCGAATCCCGGTCAAGTCAAATGATATTTTCATGGCGAATTTCAACCCTGGAGGATACATCTACATCTACATCTACGTAATACCCTGCGAGCCACCACGAGGGTGTGTGGCAGGGGGTGAAGATCACCAAACATGCACTATTGCCAAGTAAGTAGGATATATAATGTAGACATGCTAGAAAATAGGGTCATAGTTTATTAGTTACTACAGTAGATTATTAGTTATTGCAAGTAATTGCAGTAGTTATTACAATAGAATATTAGTTACTACGGTATAGTACAGGTTAAAATATACATAATAAGGAAGGGATTATTGGTAGTTATTACATGCATCATGCACTACAGACTATTCTAACTATGTTTCACCTACCTATCCCTTTTGCTACTTGCCTATTGTTCTCTCTTATGGTACGCGGGAAAAATGACATTTTAAATCTATCGGTACGACAATCTATCTCTCTAATCTTGTTCATATGGTCAAACCTAGCATAATACGCAGGGGTTCTTAATATATATCTAACGTCATCTGTGAACAAATCGGTTTCGAATTTACTTAAAAGGCTTAACCTAAATTTTAACCTGCGTTCTGATAGTAATTCCCATCCTAGTTCTTCTATTAAACTCGTAACACTAATACAATTATCATAACGACATTTAACAAACCTAGCAGATCTCCTTTGCACGCGATACGATGGACTTCGTTCGCTGTCTCACTTGACCCGTTCAACATCACCAAAAGCGAAAGGGTGGGAATTCTAAGAGACGCTGTGGATAAAATTAAGGTAGGATAGACTCACATGTCTCAAGAAAGACACGTAATGCTTCTAGCAAGAGCTGACAGAGTGAGCCTATTTATCCTCTCCAATTGTAAATAATTTACACTTCATGCAAATCTAAACATCATAGGGACGTGTAAGAGGGTTGGAAATTTTAGAATATGTGTCTGGAATCTTTAAATGCTGTAAAAACTCAGCTGAAATCATTCTCCAAAGTTTTGCTCGTGCAAGGAGCTCAAAATGGAAACGGAGAAAAGTAAGAGGATGAAAAAAAGAAGAAGGGAAACCAGAGCTCAGCAGAAGAAATAACAGGAAAAGCAAACACGGGTGGAGTTTGGAAGTCTTATATTACAGGAGGGGGATTCGCAGGAGCTGGCTGGAGGAGGAAATGGAATTTATAAACCACGCCGAGAAACCAATCGGGCGAGGCAAACGTGCTTGGGAGTGCAATTTCATGATGTGGAGAAAATTTAGATGCCCTAAAGGGAAGAGATAAGGAAGCGAATGCGATAAAAAGGAATAAAAGCTGCCACGTTTAAGGGAGAATGGACGTGAAAGTTATCAGTGGACCCGAAAAAGATTCAGATAAGGTGAAAAGAATGCGAGGACGAGCTTAATGGTGAAGATATTACAACCGTAAATTAGGCTGTAGAGAGGAAAAGCGACATGGATGAGGAAAACTTTGATCCTAGAAAAAAGGCATGCGTGATAGAAATAGCACTTCTCCATTAAAAACACTCCTATAATTCATGTCACCGTTTCATCTCCAAAAACCTTACACCTTTACACGGCTGGTGTCCTACCACCCCCTGCCACGCGCCCATGCGGCGGCTCGCAGGGTATTATGTAGATGTAGATTGGAGTCTATTCGCGGGAAGGTGCCCTTAGTGATATTTTGTTAGCAAAGAAGAGCACATCAAAACGTGGTTTTCCGGTTGATAGGTGTTACTCTCAAGCGTGAAGGATGTTGGAGGGATCAGGTTGTCGTCCTCCTCCCCCGCCAGTAGTATATACCATTTTAACCCTGCATTTGAGAGTTCGCATGCGGGATAATCGAAGCCAGATAAGGTAGCGTATATTTTTCCCGGAAATACCAGCGGATTAAATCGGTATAAAGTGTCGGCGCTTATCAATTTAACCCAGCGGAATTTTCGAGAAGAGTTTTCGCCAAGCATTCGCCGGTAAAGCATTGAATCATATTTCGAGTTAGGTTTCGAGCTTGACTCAGGGTATTTTGAGCGATATTTTCCCCAGGTCATATTAAAGACCATATTCGAATATAATTTTCCAACTGCAGGAGAAGCATGACATAATTATCATTGTATTAATTACGCAACATTTTTATCATTGATGGGCTGGATATTTCGTTAATCATTTATATATATATTAATGTAAGTATTCAACTAAACTGATTTTTCCGCACAGTGTGGTAACCATGCATTATCAACGAAGATTTTTTTGCGATTCTGTGAAAATTAAGTACAGATAAATTATTCATTTTAAGAAATAGCTGATAAAACATAAAAACTACTCTTCATTGATTTTATGACGAGATCTAGGCGCTTAAAATTCCTTATTTTTTACGTAATATAACTCCAAAGTGCCTACGCCTACCGTTTTTCATGATAAATGGCTAGATCTTTTCGGTAAATAGCTTGAAAGTAGAGCGGGAAGTGAGGGATATTTCGGCTTCGTCGAATAGGTGAGATATTTTTTAATGAGGCCAAAGTCATCAAATTCTATCCGAAATGACTGTCACTCTCTGGCTAAAACTGTGACGCTCAAACTGCCTTCACAATCATGTAAACGAGTAAGGATCCCTAACAGAGGAACCGCGGCGACAGCAGCGCCAACGATTCAGGAGCGGAAGGTTGGTGAGGTGAAGGCGGGAGAGGGGTGCGGTCTGGAAATGGGGGACGGGAGGGTGCGAAGGGATTTCAGAAGGGGATGAAAGGGGTTGAGTTGGAGGGGAGGGGGTAATTCAGGGTGGGGGGAGAGGTCATTTGAGGGTTGGGAAAATTTCCCCAATGAGCTCTGCTAGCCCGGATGACGTGTGTTGAGGAAATTATATTTCAACGACTCTCTCCGACGACCCCGTTGAGTTCGCACCTCCTGAAATTTTAATTTCGAAATGTACAGAGGAGAGAGAAATTTTTTCTCCCTTAGTCAAAACATTTACACTACACAGGACTTAAATAACCATGGCTTTGTTCGATAGCCTGCATGACTTAGCGGAGAGTATTATCCGGTTCATAGTCCATAAAGGGCTACTCTCGATTGATAGCCACGCAGAGTGAGATATGTTTTTAAATGAAAAGCTCTAGAAAGTGATAATTTTAATAACTAGTTAAATTCAAAATGGCTGCGTAAAATAATTGACTGTTCTAAGGATAAATGTACGTTTCTTTGCTGGAATCAGACTTCATAAAAGTTAGCCTATTTAGTTTGATAGAAAATATTCAAAAGACTGTACCGGTTCTCATAATCCCAACAAGATAAATTTTCTTTTGAAATGTTTCGTTTCAAACAAATTCCAAATTCAAGAACTATCCGTTCATTTCTTCTTTCTCCGGGAACTCGAAACATTTTTTTTCATCCCAGGCATTCTCTCGTCCTACAAACTGGGTTGAGTTGAAGGAATCCTAACTTTTACGCTGCGAAACGTTACTTACCGAAGTTTAAGTTTACGATGCTATCATCTCCTTTACGAGTGTTCCCATCGGGACCGCAAGCAGGAATGAGTAACTGCACAGCGTGGGTAGAGAAGCGACTCCCTTGACGATACTCATTCGCAAGGCGCTTTACCCAGGCACCAGACGCATTAAAAACTAGTCCTCAATGAAGAAGATGTGATTCTTAAATTATCAATGCATTAAAACCATGTCCCAGCTCGTCAATAAAAGTTTGTAATGGCCATTATACCATAGAGTAAGTATACATAGAGTGGCAAACCAATGCTAAAAACTGGACATACATTTTTGAGGGCTTTGGGAAAAATTTCTCAGGTGCCACCACCTTGGGGGAGGAAGAATTTTGCCTTAGGGAGAAGGCCACTTGGAGGCGCTAGTGGTACTCGGTGATTTTGCATCAACATACAGAAGAGTGGATTTACCATGGCTGCTCTGTGCTTTTAATCGAGTATCTATTGTTTTGTCGTTGCTATGATACATCGGTAAACAGTTTACTCCGTGTTTGGTAATTGCATGTCTTATCACATTGACGTGAATTCGATTAATTATAGACGATGCTTATTAATGCACATTAAAATACATGTTTAAATTGGTCTCGATGACTCAATAAGATTTGATTCCGTTGCTATGGATCGAATAGTAAACTTACAGGCACCGATATCATCATAAGAACATCATATGAGTTATGCGACACTAAATGAAGTGGCCGTGTGCCGAAGCTTATTTGTTATGGCTTGTCGTGCAACTTCGGTACACCTGTTCCAGCTATCGGCCAAAGTAATATTTAAAAACTCATATCCGAATCCCTCTATCTCTTTGCCACTCTATATGTACTTACTCTATGATTATACCTTTTGTCTATTGAAGAAAATCTACATTTCCGCGTGCCTACGTCTCTATCGTGGCTGCCATTGTTACGGAGGCTTCCGTGGTAATTATATGACTCGAGCATTTCAGGGATCTTCCCGCCTTTGCTCAGTCTAGTAGCAACCGTTTCGCCAACATTCCACTTGGCACCATCTCTTGGTCGGCGGTGTGTAGGTGTGTAGGTCTGATAGGCGTTCTGATTGGCTGAGCGGTCCGATGTTCGTGGATTGTTGAAAATCCGTTTGAAATAGTAGATGAGTGGGTAGCCATCTTCCTGTTAAAATTATCAGGATTCTTAGCTATTTCTATCGCCTTCCTGATCAGCCGGGGGAAGTACGTGTATTCCCTTGGCGATGATTTGAGGTCGCTGGAAGTACCCGAAATCATTTGAGTGAGTATCGTAGGTATTTATGGAAAGAAATGACTTCCTGAGAGTCAGGGATGAGCATGATACGCAATGAAAAAATTCGAATGTTTTAGGCTCTTTCTCGATTTTTGCTTTAAAGTTCTAATACTCCAGGAATTTTATGCCACGTTTCACCAATGACATTTTGGGCTTATAGATTCTAAATTTGCTGCTTTTGTTAATTCTGTGACTCTTTTCTGAAGATATACACTTCCTTCTTATGCATATATCAAGATATTTTCTCGGAAATAATGAAATGTTTCAGAACTCAAATCACTCGGGTTGGTGTGGTGGCTAGAGTACTGGCTAACCATCCGGATGGCCAGGGTTCAAATCCCTGTTGAGGAGGATGTTTTTCAGAGGAGACCCGATCCCTACTTGAGTGTCTTGTGAAGGGCACTTCAAGTACAGTACTCCGTCTGTCGGATGAGACGTTAAACCGTGGTCCCCTGGGTGCCTTTTGTTAAGAGCAGGCTAATTCCGACGCCGGGTTTCTATCCACCCTTCCTCCCTCGCCTATCCTCTATGGCGCAAATGACCTTAGCTGTCGGTCACCTCCCCAAAATCCAAATCCAATCAAATCAATCATTTTGCTACTTTTTGGAATGGAGTTTGTTTCGTTGCTCCACCTCTTAGAACGGTCAAAATGCTTTATGAAAAGCCCAATCGTAAACTACTCACACGATTATGCGTCGAGGCACTCAGGTGGTTTGCAATGGTAGCGACACGAGATTTCACAATCGGGCGACCATCATATTTTGTTTGACGAGAAAATTCTTTCATTTTTACATTTTCAACCTCCTATTACAAATGACATACATTCAAGATCATACATTCGTTAGATCTTGCTGAACTTAGTGTAGATTGAGCGAGATAGTTCCCTAGTCATAATGGTAATCATATTTCAATTTTACGTTTTAATTTTAGCAGCTCTATGGGGCATAATCTAAATATTACATTGCTAATCGTGCAACGACATGCGTTTATATAACGGAAAGAATAATTGGGTAAATATCTATTGATATCTATATTAGTCTTTAACTTAACTCATTATATTCACGCGGTACGTTTAAAACTTCTTCACAAAGTATGATTTTTTGCGATCCTGAAAAAAATACTACGGTAACTATACGGTTTATTTTCTAAAATAGTTGATGAAACTTACAAACTAGACACTTAATTAATAACGAATCTAGGCGCTCTAAATTCCCTTTTTTCAATAATGTCTCTCTAGAGTGCATACATGTAACATTTCCCAAGTAAAAGGGCCGGTATTTTGCGTCATAAATCTCGGAAAATAGTGCGGTATGGGGCTGACATTTTGGTATATTTGGAAGGGTGAGATGTTTTTCTTTGAAATGAGACCAAATCCTTGAATTTCTAAGTGAAATGATATTTCACTCAAACTACATTAATTGGGTACTCCATTAAATTTGAGCGAATTATTGCCGGCTCTCTTGTAGGATTCATTGCGTTTCGTTGAACCGTTTTGATGAGAGATTGGGATGCCAAAACGTTGAAACTCCATCATAATTAAACTCTTCTAAATGTGTTCGGTGCAGCGGTGGAGTTTTATTTTGTTCTCTTCTCCCCCTCTTGGGTCCCAAAAAGCGGCTGGTGAGTCCCTTTCAGCCAGAGATTTTCCACGCTGGATGGAAAAGAGCCGACATTATATCCTTTGACTAGGTCGGAGAGATTGAAACGAAACTGATTTTGTCCTTCGACGAAATCTCCACTAACCGTTCCTGCCTTTCAAAGCACAGCCACAGGCTCCAGCTCTAGCTGTAACTCCAGTGGCGTTAGAGTGTTTTGAGAACATGACTGCGAGGAGGTCACCGTGAGCAATATTGTACCGGCTCAAATGTGATTCGAACTCCGATCCATCGCATAAGCGGTTAGATTAACTCTGAAGACGAGAAAAATGTTTAGGATGGAATTTTTACCAACTGTTTCATTGCAATATGGAGATACATAAGTTCCAGATAATAAGGCCTAAAATGATTTTATACGTTCTGAAGACGAGGAGTTGTTTTGTCAGAGACGAGTAGAGTTCTAAATTGTTTGGAGTCTAACTGGAGTAGATGGAACTATATATTTACTTGGTTAGTGGGTTAGCGAGGATTTAAGGAGGGTTCCGATAGCAAATGAAAAGTTATCTGAAAGGAGGGAATTTATGATGGAGGCATAGTGCAAGAACAGGTACATGTATGAATTGAAAAGGCTGGCGAAGAGTTGGATATGAAGTGAAGCGCTGTATGGTACAGAAACGTGGACTTTGACGAATAAGGATGAATATTGATTAAAAACGTTTGAGATTTGGGCATGAAAGAGAATGGAGAGGAAGTGCAATGGACGGGAAAGAGGAAAAACGAGAAATTGCTCATATTTGCCTGTCAAGTTTCCTTCTCTCAACCCATATCCTTTCCAAAACTCCCCCTATCGGTCAGCTGCAATGCGGCTCGCTTTTGGAGGCAATTCACGTTCGTGGAAGTTCAATAATAGCAAAGAAAAGGGTCTTGTAAAAGAGAGCCTTGTCTTTCCTCCGTAATTCGATTGACTATTACTAACTTTAACAATAAATAAGTCCCCTGCCCGGGATCAGTTTGAGAGTGAGGATGGGCAAGCACTATTCCATGCGGTGAAAATCTCACATTAAGAGTGTTGATGGGCCCTTACCATGTTTTTCACAATGAACTTGTACTCACTGAATCGCACCGAGGGGGTTCAGATGGGTATCACCTGGATTATAAAACTAACCTCAAGTGTGCAGTATGAAACGCCTCCATGTTAAGTACAGATCACCGTACTTGAAAACTGAGTCTTTAAAAATCTAACTAAGAAGGAATATAATCACTTTAAAATATGAATTTTGAATTCAATGATTTCAAGAGGAAACTTTGTGTATTTCGCACGTATTTTGTGTATTTCGCACGTATTTTGTGTATTTGACCGTAATCTCTTATTTTTCTCTCATTTAAAATGGCATTTCAGTCGTGAATGAGTTTTCCAATCATTGCATTTAACAAATGATGTGGTACGAAGTCACTCGCAAGGGTGCATATAAACCAGGGTTGAAATTTTCCATGAAAAAACCATTTGACTTTACCGGGATTCGAACCCGTAACTACCTATTACCGGAAATGGGGAGATCCGGGTTCGAATTCCGGTAAAGTCAAATGGTTTTTTTCATGGCGAATTTCAATCCTAGAGTGAATGAGTTCGTTGGGACTTAAATATCGGTAATAAAGAGGTACCCAAGGTCCTTACATACTTAGCACAGTTGGTTTTAGTTTCCATATCTATTGTTTCCGTACATTTTGTGTAATCATAAGTAGATTTCGAAATATGAAATACCTTCAAACTAAAAATATGAAATATTTCGTAAGATTGGGGAGGAGGCGTAGACAATGTCACGTAAAGTGAAAAAAGACTTGTTTAAGTCACAGAATCGATTTTCTATTGTCCTTTAGAGAATTTCCGCCACTTCGGATGGTGATATAAATCCTAAATATTATCCTTATCTTGATGTTTATTACAATAATAGAGCCCATTTTAATGTAGTGGAACTCCTATTATTCAAACAAATTAGTCTTTTTAAAACAGTATGAACACTTTGTATCCACATCAGTTTCAGTCATCACATCATGACCTAAGCTCCGTAGTGGCACCGTACAATTGGATGGTTACACTTGATGATTATGTTTCTCACCGAAACATCGGGCGTTAAAAATTACTTATTTAAATACGTTAAGTAAATTATAAATGCGGAACATTCATTTCATTTCGAAGAATTTCCATAGAATTTTACCAAAAGAAGGAACGATTTGCGTCTGTTTGTAAGTTGGAGCGTCTGAAGAAATTTCAACTTGGCTGTTTCCACATGAGGTTTTATTGTTACCGACCATGGTTTCGTTACAGAGTAACATTATCAAGGTGATGATGTTGATAGGATAATGTTACTCTTCCCTTACCCTTGATAATGTTACTCTGAAACGAAACCATGGTCGGTAACAATAAAACCTCATGTGAAAACAGCCAAGTTGTTATTTCTTCAGATGCTCCTACTATGAAGGATTTCCACGAAGTCACGCCCGCTACCATTACTTGTTTGTAAGTTATTTTGTTTCCGCATTTCCATGATTACCGTTCCCATAGCTCATTTTTTTCCGAAAATTTCTGAAACATAAGTTACTTTACCACTAAATCATCCAATTTTACCGGCCGCTTTTGCGGTTTCCAAATGTTTGTTGATGTAATAGAGTTGAATAAATGTCCGCAAGGTAATCTTACTTTCTTGAACCATGAAGAGTGAGAAATGAAGGAAACAAAAATGAGAAATTTTGATGGAATAGGGTACTTGAGAGGTACCTGAGTGTTTCTGATAAATTTATATTTAGTTCTTTCGGTGTTTTGGTCGTGAATGGTCCCTGAGGAAACAAAATCTTTTGTCTAGTTTTTCGCTTGTGAAACTCCATTACTATTTTCCGCTCTTTAGGAGATTGGTGAATGCATTCCCTCAGTCCCAGCTTGGTACTCGGAATGCCTGAAATGGTTTTAAAAAGTACTCGAATGCTTTATTCGGCCTTCAACTGCTTTGACGCCCCAATCCCAGTTCCCCGAGTGCCATTGTTGCAAATTATATTTATTAATTGGAGTGCTCGAAAAAACTCTAGGATTTGCTCGTATTTTTTCCATCTGCTATGAATTTCATTTTTTTATCAGTCAAAACTTTAGCCATAGGTGTCTGTTTTCTTGCAGAGCTGAAAAAAATTTGCCCTTAACTGTGTCGCATTTATTAATTATCAATCTCATCATAACCAATTCATCTCCCAGAATAATTTTAAATTCGCGATGCGTGTCTCAACACAACATACATATTTCGTCATTTCTGGTAATAGTGCCAAAATTTGTTGATAAAACACTCTTATTTTTTGTTATTCATTTTAACAAGATTTAATCTTAAAAGTGAATAGAAAAATATATCTCTTGTTCCTGAAACACAGAATTATCCAAATTAAACACATGGCCTACAAGTCCTCTGTACCATCCTATAGTTTCACTAGACTTTATAACCTTTACTATTGGTGTCACTGTTCAGGGTACAAGTTGTCATTGCATTGTTCACATCTTCTTAGGTTTCAAGTTACAGTGTAGTAGCTCACGAATTTTCTCGGCTCCTCCAAAGATCTCTCTAAATTTTATAAAAAACTCTGCCTTTAACGGAACTCACGGCAAAGAATCCTTCCCTCTGTTAATTACTGCCATACAAAAGCGGAGAGCTCTATGCGAGAAGTCAGGGATTCTATTTTTTTAAATGAATGTTTATGACTCGGAAAGAGAACTGAAATAATCCAACTCAGTGCAGGTCGCGGTTAATAGGCGGGGAACCAGAGGAGGTGTTTTTAAGGACCTACCCCCCCAAGCCGCCTTAGCTGCAGAAGATTACAGGAATAAATAAACTGAAAAAAATCCAATCTCAGTCGGATGAAAGGCAGTGGTGCAGCTCAAAGTTCACTGAGTTTCACATACACATTCCTTTGCGATAATGAAACTGCTCCGGTTGAGCCAACAGCAAAAAAATAGAAAAATATTAAACTTTGGTTTTCCTTGTGAAAGCAAAAAAAAACATCAGGATTGTTGTTTTTTACGTGTGTACTCCCATCCTTTTCGCGTGTGCATGAAATTTCTCTAAAAACCAAGCTTTCGGTATAAAGTGTGGCAAGGGAACGGATTGTGGGTATTTAAGACGCCACCCGAAACTCACGGGACTCGGAGGAGTTAATTGATTTTTCTTCTAATATGCAAATTTTTGCTTCTCTTTGCCCTAGAGGCACGCTGTTCATGTTCAAATCCTCAAATATAGGTAGAGAATAGGAGATCTTGTATAGCATGCGTAATTTATCGATACTGGCTTACCCATGTTAACGGCGAATACGTTCCTGGAGTCACATGATTCGTCAGAGGTGTTGCATTGATGGACGAGTGTCAAAGATGTTCATTCGTTGAAGGTTAATCTCCATGCACGTAATCTGGGAATAGTGTAAGATTCTTTCACCAAACGTTCATTGGGAAACTCACCCGTCGTACCTTCAGTAAATGGGAGAAAGAGCTAGAAATAAAAAGTTACTGCTCATTGAGTGAAGCGTATTCTAATGAATCGGGAATTTACATCGACTGATAATATTAAATACTAGAAGAGGGCCCTCGCTCAGTGGTATCTTTGAGTTTCTGTTTCATACGGCATTTTCTGGAGCGTTCTGAAGATAAAGTCCATGGCTTCTTACATTTAGAATTTGATTCGCAACTATCCTGTTGCCTCTTTCTGTCATCTTTTACTCTTATTTCGGAGGTATTTTGCCATTCACTCTAAAATTCAGTCATTTTCAACTTCAAGATTTCAAATATTTAATCGCTTAATGTTATTTACCGTTAACTTAAAGCAGGTGCATGTTGACGGAGGAACCTTAAGCTGCAATCGGGATAAACATTGTCTCTAAAGGAAAATGAGATAATGCAAATATTTGCAACGATAGCTATCATTATTTTGAGTTCCATCAATTATTTTGTGTTTTTTAATGGACAAAATTTTCCTCTGTTTTTACGATTTTTTTCCTTTTGAAGAGTATCCTTTTTTCCTCTTGACATACATTTTAACTATTTTTCCGCATTCCTACCTCACTTCGTACCATCTAAAATACTTATCTTTATCTTCCCTTTTCCCCATCAATATACGAGTACTTTCCAAAATTACCTTAAGTAACCCATTTCATCTTCAATTCCTTCCTTTCAATATATACTTCTTTAACCTACGCTTTCTTAAAATATCTTTTGTACTGTGTTCATTTCCGTCCTAAACATTCCGGAAGCAGTAAGTTTTCTGTACATGTGGGGTAAGCTTCATGCTAAATTTACAGCTCTACAAGAAACTTTCGTGGGTGGGATCATTCTTTTTTTAGCGGTGTCAATTATATTGAACCAAAAACGATAAAATCCATCTGTAGGAAAAAACAAACGTAAAGGCTCTAGAGTAATCCCGTTGAAATCGACTATTAACCATGGAAACCAAGCGATTGTCCTCAGTGTCGCCATTTGTCTTGTCCAAAATATGTCATTTTAGCGCTAGAACTCCTCCCCACCTCCTCATTGGCGAAAATAATTCGTTTCATCAATGGAGAGAACATTCTTGCATGAGTCTTTCACTGGTGAAAGAATTCGCCGCACGAGTGAATATGATCACTCAATTTTTTTCGTAGATTTTCGCAGTTCATTTTAATTTGTATAATAGTGTCTTTTGGATTTACTGCGTTATAATTAATATTTCAGCAACAGTTTTGCCTGGCTATTCTGCCGGCTTCGCCAGGCTTTCCGAGACAACAAACATAAATAAATAAACAAACTTCGGCGATTATTATGTAATAGAATTTCTTATACTTGGAAGTTTGCAGAAGTCTTTTCCACGTCACATAATGACCGCCGAAGTTTGTTAATTTATTTATGATTGTTGTCTCCGAAAGCCTGACGAAGCCGGCAAAATAGCCAGGCAAAACCGTTGCTGAATAGTAATTATAACGCAGTAATTCCAAAAGACACTTTAATATTAGGATTACTCAATCACTGAAAATGTCCATCTCAAATCCCAGGCGATTCGACATTCATTCGGACGAGGCTTTCTCGTCGCCTGCATTTTCAAAGGAGCTTTTCCGCTTTCCTATTCCAAAGTCACTCACTCAACTCTACGGAGTCTTGCGAATGTATGCAGCTCAAATGTTCGCGAAATTCGCGCTAGAAGCGTTTTGCAGGTGGTCGAATGATGATTCCTGAGGTAAATCTATCTTCGTTTCCATCAGTGAAATAAACGGAGAGTAAAATGTCGACTCTATTTGGTTATGGGTTGAAAAGTTACCCTTTTTCTCTTGAAACTATTCCCACTGCATGCACTCTTGAGTATTTATTCGCCATTCCATCAGCTTCTTCTTGGTTCTTTACTCTTGAGAAGATGGATATTCCACCGGACATTTACGGTCATGCGCTGGCACGTTCCGTTATGACGCTGTTTTATTGTGTAAATGTAGTTTGAGCGAAATATCATTTTACTTATAAATCAGAGAATTTGGTATCATTTTAAATAAAAATATATCATCCTTCCATTGACACCAAAATTTTACCCCTTACCACATTACTTTCCGAGATATTTGTCAGAAAATACCAGCCCTTTTACATGGGGAATGGTACGTGTATGCACTCCTGAGAGACATAATTTACAAAATAAGGTATTTCTAACACATAGATGTCGCAACAAAAACTAACAGCGTGTATTTTGTATGTTTTCTTAACTATTTTTTAAAATCAATCATATTGCCACCGCAGTAAATTCTTCGGAATCACATTAAACCTTCCGCTTTGATGGAGTTTCAAACATACCGCGTGAAAAAAATGAGTCAAGTTAAAGTCTTATTTAGATATTTTCATTTGGTTACTTACAATTTCTGTCATATAAAACTATATTATCGCACCATTAATAATGCAATATTTAATTGATGTGTCCTACAGCTGGTGAAATTAAAACGTACAATTCGTATATGGTCTCTTTTATGAGTGGGGAACTATCTCACTCGGACTACCTTAAGTGTCCTGTCCACGGTCGTATAGGGTAAAAGTCTAGAAACCTGCTCTCACACATTATTCCTTCAAGAAGTCGTTTCCCTCGTCGGTCACCTTGCTGAGGAGATATGGGAGTAGGGAAAGAGAAAACGTCTCAATTCTAGACTTTTCGAGAGATTACTTTCAATCCCAGTACTTGCGTACTCGACACTTTTTTCTTGATGAAAGTGTATTCATACTAGTGCATCGGAAACATTGGTATCGAATGCAGTAGCTTGCCGAATCAACGTGCCAATGGAAGAGGAAGCCCAATTGGATAACCCTCAGTGGTGACTTATTCATTGTTGTTCAATGTCGTCTAAGTCGTGGCCTTGATTTCAGCGCCATACTTTCTCTAGGCTGCCGGCTCATCTAGAATTGAAGTACTTGTTTTTTCCCAACCATTTCCTTTACCGGGCTTTCGTTCATTCCATCAACTCCGAAACATTTCACCATCCAAAATTTACATCTGTTTATCGGTGTATTTTATTTTCAGACACGCATGTTTTGAGCTTTCCCACATGTGTTTGGTATTTGAATTCAGTAGGCCTACGCAAAGTAATACAATCAGTTAGTTAAGAAAGGTTGAAAAGCCGCCTCTTTAAGCAGCGTAAGTCACAATAAATGAGTAAACTGATTAGCCTAATTCTTACAATTCTTCATAAAAATATTGTTTGGAAACTATTCCCAATGCAACAATAAAGATTAAATTTGATGGTTTTTTATTATTTTTATTTGTTTATTCGATACCAACTAATATTGAGAGCTTTATCTCAATACTAATGTGGCGGCTATGAAATTTTTTAATACGTTACTGGTGATTTTGTTACGGTAACACATTCCCACATGGGAGGCGCCTTATCTCAGAGTAATACTTGATTTTCAATGGCGCCCAATTTCATGACATGACTCATACTTAACTTTCGACGGGACGTTTTACTCCTTTCTGAGAAATTGTTTTTGAGTTCTCAGCCATGATTTAAATGCTCTTCCTCTAGGCCCGATCTCCCGGGCACACTCATGAAAACGTCAAGGAAAAAGTTTATACTATTTCATCCGGGAGTGCTATCCTCATTTCTACAATTTAATTCTAAAATTTCTACCATTCCAGTCGGTTCATTAGTCTATACTTGTTTCTGCCCACCAAATCACTAAATTATTTTTTCAGAGCAAAATTATTTATTAAATTATTTTTTCAGTAAAAAATAATATAGTATAAATGCTGGAGGAAAGCTACTAATTAATGCTGGAATTATATTCATATACTACCGTACCTTTCCTCGGACCAATTGTCAAATTCCATCTGTGTTCGTTTTTCATTAAAAGTGGAAGAACCAGAAATATTGCAACTCAGTCCGTTGTTTACTGGTACAAAATATTTCATTATTTTATTCAATATTTGTTACAGGATATTCATTGAAGAGTGTATAACTGAAAATGATAAGTAAATAACAAAAATTCATTTTTTGCCATGGCATCATACATATGCATTATTTCAAAGACAACGTTTATTTCTTTTGGACCTGTGGTGTGAGAAACATAACATATGTGTTTTTGGGTTTTTTCCCATGAGTTCTTCAAATAATAAATTACCAAAGAATAAAGGCATTTCAAAGATAACTTTAGAATTTTTTAAAGAGATGTTGGTTACTGAACGTCGAGAAATAAATACCTAGCCAATTAATATATAATTTTCTCCATCATGTCGGACTTCAAACTACCCTGACTCCATCTGACTACTCATTTTAAAGTTAAGCATTCTCTTAGTTCGACGCAAGTGATTTCATCCTCCCAAATCTCTCTCCTTTTTAAAAAATTCATACCACTGATTTTTTAAAATTCTTTTGTTGAGATGAACTTGTTTAAGTCTATTGCTTTCAATACTCTCTAAATCTTAAAAGCCTTTTTTTCAAATCGAATTTGACGAAACTTTCAAAATAATTAATCTTATATTTTGAACTTCTTTAAGAAGTTCCGGGAAGACAAATAATATTTCGTGCGGAAGCTTTATATAATTCATTTCTGACTTTTTTCCGAGAAAAGTTAGGCAAATTAACTTGAATTGAATGGGGTAAAAGAGGAGAATAAAGAAGAGACCGAGGCGTAGGAAGGGAGGGGAAACTGTGGCGTAAGAGACGGGAGTTGGTATCACGAAATACCCATAAAAGGTTAAAAAAAAGGCAATAGATTCCTTGAAATTTACTGCCAGAAAAATTCTTAAACAAGAAAAACAGGAGGCATGGATAAATGTTTCTCGGGTGTCGCACTGGGTAAGAAGGTCCAAAAGTCACGACGTTTCGGAGATCGACTTGATCTCCATCCATCTTCAGGGGGTTTTGATCAGAACAGAACCCCCTTAAGGTAGTGATCAAGTCGATCTCCGAAACGTCGGGACCTTAGGACCCTCTTACCCGGTGCAACACCCGAGAAAAATTAATCCAGCAGATACGCCGGGGAAACCTAAGATCTTTCAGCAAGAAGGCATTTTTGCAATAAAAGTGAACCATTATCAAATGGAACGTTTCTCGTGAATCAATGATGAGTCTTGCAGATGTTTTGGACGTGATCGATTCGTTTACATCCTCCAGCTTTACGAAAAGGGCTGAAAAGTTTGGTGACTAGACTACTCGCTTCTCATTTCATTGGACACGGGAGTTTCAATACGTCAGTGGCGGAGATTTTTTTCACGTAAATTTCGAAAGTTTCTAAATTTCGTACTTTGGTTCCTTGTAGAGAGAACTTAAGTATAGTCGGTACTCCTGTCAGTGGATAATATGTTCATATTTTGAACCCTTGTTGCCTTTCGCTAAGAGTAGGCGAATACCGGCGCCAGGTTTCTCACTACTTTGCCTCCCTTTCCTCTGCCCCATTATTTACGTACTCTGATAGCTCCACTGACTATAGTTGTCAGTCGCATCCCCAAATAACCAACCAACCGACCAATTATAGTGAAATCAATCGATCATTCTTCTTCTCCTCTTGTAAAGGTTATCCTTGCTGCAGCCACGATTTCCAACAATCTCCTTTTTCAGCCTTCCTCTTCATTTCATTGTACGAGGTGCATCCCATTTCCATCACCAATACTTTTAGGAACGAAGTTCTCGGTCGTGCTCTCTGTCTTTTGCCTAGAATTTTTCCTTTCATAATATTTTGTGTCCGATGAGCTTTGCTTTTCTTGTTCTAAATGTTTTCAATAGTTCCCTTTCTGTATGGATTCATTTAGTACTTGCTCATTAGTTTTCCTGTCGGTCCACCTAGTTCTTCGGAACCCTCCTCCAAAACCACATTTCTGCAGCTTCAAGTTTGGTCATTTCACTCTTCCTTAGTGTCCATGTCTCGCATCCATATGTTAGCACACTCCATACAAAGCTTTTCAGGAATTTCTTCCTAGTCTCAATACGAATGCTGTTATTTACTAGGAGACTTTTCTTTAATTGGAAGGCTTTCTTGGCTAACTTTATTCTTCTTTTGACCTCAGAGGAGCAGTTGTTATGACTCTCTAATATGCTACCCAAGTAGCAGAACTCTGTCACTTCCTCCAGTCTCACTCCGTCTATACGTATATTCGTTATCCTTCCACTTCTATTTCTTTCTACTGCCAAGGTTTTTGTTTTTTTTGGAGTTTATTTTAAGTTTCAGTTTTAATAAAGTATTACCTATTTATAATTTTAAGCATTCGATTTAATTCCTTCTCTGAGTCAGCTACTAGAGCTATGTCGTCTGAAAATCGAATGCAATCGATCATTATAAAAAGTTAAATCCCTCGTCTGATTTCATTTACCCTATAAAAGGCTACGCGTTTGGACTTTGATATAGTTGCAGGATGTAGTGATTCAAATCTTCACCAATAGATGGCTACCGATATCCCATTTAGGTGTTCTTCACTATAACTGGCACATGGCGCAGGCGTATGCCTCTTTCAAAATCACGAACCAAAAGAGGAAATGCTTCGTAACATCTTCGCATTTTTCTTAGAAAACGTTACATGCAAATACATCTTTAACTTTTAGATATAACTATTGCTTGCAATACCTATATATATATTACTTTTAAGTTAAAACAATCTCAAATATAATAATTAACGAATGGTGAGAATTGGGTGGGAAGATAGAGTTGGGAATGATGAGGTGCTGAGGAGGATTGGAGAAGAAAGGAGTGTTTTGAGAGAAATTAAAAAGAGAAAGACTAATTGGATTGGTCATATTTTAAGGAGGAATAGTGTTCAGAAATTAATCATAGAAGGGAAAATAGAAGGGAAGAGAAGAAGAGGAAGGAGGAGGCAGGGAATGCTGACAGACATCAGAAAAGGAAGGAGCTATGAAGAGATGAAGAGAGAGGCCCAGGATAGAATGCTGTGGAGGCAGTGCCTGTCCCAAAAACAGAATCACAATGATGATGATGATAATCATTAATCTACAATACTAATTTCTACTTATTACTTACCTAATTCATTACTTTGTGGCTAATTTGCCACTATTTTAGCCATTTTACCTCTTACCATTTACAATTACCAAATACAATAAATTTAGCCATTTACAGACTTTTCAATTTGCAATCTATAATTGCATCTCTTTCTTCCCGAAGAGATGGCATTGAGGATTTTGGTGATATAAGGAAATCAATTTGAAAATGTATGAAGTTTAATCGGCAAATATCTCGCAAAAACAATGAGGAGTACTCGATTTCTTTAGGGCACTGGGCTTCTAGTTCGAGTGATCGCTATATATAGATTAGATCTCTGAGTCTCGAGAGGCGCTTCTGTGTTTTCATGGTGAACGAAGGAAATTCAGAAAATGTATCTCTCCCGATAACGTTAAGCGGATGTCACGAAATAAGGAAGCCCCTTTCCTGAAATAATCTTCGTGGTTATCTCTTTTCCTCCGCCGTGAGAGAAGGATCACCTGTGGGATAAAGATCGGAAGCAGACCGCCGGGGCTCCTTAATTACTGGCCGGGGTCCATGATATGAGTTCGCCTCCAATATTTCGTCTTCTAAGAATCCCTTGGCGTCGCAGTAGAATAAAAAAGTATCGTTTCCCGTCCTTTTGAGAGAGAGAGAGAGAGAAAGAAAGACATCTACTGGGATTGGACGAAATGCATCGAAGATATCTGAAAAGCTTTCGGTAACCTCAGATGTTTCCATCTTTCGGATCAATCCGGCTGGATCGATAGAGATCGATGTAGAGAAATTAATAGTCGATTTCTCAGAATCTAACTTCGCGAATTAATAGACCGGAAAATTTTACGTCTGAAGCGTTGATATTATGCGTGTTACTCACGTCTTCAAATTATCATCATCATCATTGTGATTCTGTCCTTGGGACAGGTACTGCCTCCATAGCATTCTACCCTGGGCCTCTCTCTTCATCTCTTCATAGCTCCTTCCTTTTCTGATTTCTGTCAGCATTCCGTGTCTCCTCCTTCCTCTTCCTCTCTTTCCTTCTATTTTCCATTCTGTAATTAATATCTGAACACTATTCCTCCTTAAAATATGTTTGGGCACCCTCTTTCCCATGAATCTAGAAATGTAAGTAATGGTAGCGGGCGTGACTTCGTGGAAATCCTTCATAGTAGGAGCTGAATAAGCTGCTGAAGTCTGAAGAAATTGCAACTTGGCTCTTTCCACGTAAGGTTTTATTTTTACCGACCATGGTTTCGTTACAGAGTAACATTATCAAGGTGTTATTATCCGAGTAACATTATTAAGGTAACCTTGATAATGTTACTCTGTAACGAAACCATGGTCGGTAAAAATAAAACCTTATGTGGAAACAGCCAAGTTGCAATTTCTTAAGACGCTCCTACGATCTAGAAATGGATCCTAAAGGCGGACGAGCCACATAGTTGGCCAACAGCATAGGGTGCGAAGGCGAAAGGGAAACCACCGCACTAATGAACCGCAAGGTTTCCCTCGTTAAACGGATATATGACTGCAGCATGATATGTCTTCAAATAACTGTACATATATATTGAACCTACATCTTGAATTATTTTTGTGACCCTACGATTTTTAATTTGCTTCATCCCCTAAAAAAATGCCAGTTTTAACTATAGCAGTTAAACTTTCATAAAAATGGCCTGTTTTTAAGCGTAATTTACGGTCCTATTTGTCGTGAACAATTTTTTCGGATTTCATTTCCCACACCAGCATTTGTTACGTCTCTGTTTGTAAAAATTAATAAAATGGCGATTGAGTGGTAGCTTTTAGAGGTGAAGACTCTATGAACAAGGATTACTCGATATAAAAAGTTCAATGGGGGAAAATTAAGTCGCATGGCCAAAAATCGACGGCGATCCTCTGTAATCGCAAGCGGAGAATGCAGGAAGAATGTACAAATTTATTACGGATTGCCTCTCGCTAGACAACTGATAGTGCTTTGATTAGACTTTAAAATACTGTATCCATATCAGTCAGTGTTCTTAGATACATAGGTTACCTATAGGTCTGTCTCATAAATCGAAATTTGGACTACATGCATTAGGTGAGAGATGTCATTCATTATCAAAATCTATCGTGCGAACTAGAAACGTGTTAAGTGGTTATACCTTTCGGCTCAGATATGGTGCTTTATAACAAATCACAGAAATGAAAATGGCATATAACAAAAGTCAGTGAAGAACCGGAGTAAACTTTCACGATCAATTTAGCCACGTCTATTGAAGCTGAATTTAAATAACGCAAAGGGAGATAATCGAAAATTTTATGATTAGTGGAGAATTTTTTGAAGACTATTATTTCAATAGTTCAGATAGGAATAATCCCGGTATTTACTCCAAAATTCGAGACTGATTAAGCATTTTTTTCAAAGTCACTTCCACTGGAACGTTTTTGGGAATGATTTATGTTTAAGAAAATGTTTGCCCGCCGGAATATGTGCCTTTAAAATAAATGGAATGAGCTGGTGAATTTAAAATGCTTTCCATGTGGTTTACGAATTGTCTCCCCTGCGTCTGTTTTTTCGGCAAGCTTAAAGCTAAGGTAACTAGTTTCTGTTTGAGGCTTTCGCAGCGCTAGATTGCAGTTCTCTCCATTGTTTTCGGGTTAGCTGCGTCAAGTTTTATTCACATTACGTTTCGTGGCCTATGCTGGCCACATCTTCAGATCAGGTCTGAGTGGGACTCATACCTGATCTGAAGATGTGGCCAGCATAGGCCACGAAACGTCATGTGAATAAAACTGGACGCAACTAACCCGAAAACAATGGAGAGAACTGTAAAGTAACTATTTCCTACTCAGCTTTCGGTTTAATTAACGTATTGAGTATATTGCACTTTAATGACGTATTAGCGGACGTCTTTAATGAAGTAAAAGCGGATTTATTTAAGGATATAAGAGTACACTTGTTGTACCGCTCGAGTTCTTAAAGAGGCACCTACATAAGAAATTCTAAAAAGCAACCATTTATTATTTCCCTTTCCTTGTCTTCTTGGCATTGTTTATCTTGGGACTGTAGTTTAAATAACCGATAAGATTCCTTGGTGGTAGAAGGAAAGAAGTATAAATATATGTAAGATAAGACTCGCTTTTAGGTAGATTCCTTTACAAATAAAATATAATGGATTTGGCATCAGTGTAAAGAGAGAGATACCTCTAAGGAATCCGAAATATCACTTACTCCCTGCACTACTATTCGACATGTTTGCCAAAAAAAAAGGGAATTCGTGTGGGGTGTACGCTCAAGGAAAGTATTCCTAAAATAAATGAGTTCTGAAGCAAAGATTGCGTCAGAAATCTAAAGCAAGGTATTTCGTATGTTTTCTTAAATATTTTTATAATTAATTTATCACTCAAATAGTGTACTTCTTTAAAAAATTGCAAAAAATTCTCCGGTTGTGATAGTTTTTCAACCCTGCAGCGAGAAAAAAGTATAAGACTCAATCATGTAGGTTGACTGTTCCACTCTTTTACATACTCATCTTATAAAGAAACGAAAACTTGGCAGCGGTGGTCTATCGAGTTCATAATTGGATTTGAAAAGAGTGATCAAAATTTATAATATAGTTCGGATTCGCCATTCCCTCTTTGAGTTCCCTGCATCCTTGGCGCGCAGATACAATTCTAAGTACTGCGACAAGTCTACAAAGTTTTCTTCTTGTTTCAAGTGAGCCTCTTCTTACTACTACGTCAAACCATTTCCTTAGAGCTTTCCTTCATTATGTGTCGACCCAACACGTTCCTGGAGGCCTTCCTTTGTACAAAAGATACTGTCTCAGGCGTTTCATTGTGGAAGTTTTGAATATTCATGATGAAAAGATACAACTTAGTTAATTCCAAGGTTCTAAGTTGCATTTTTTAGAACAATTTAAAATTGTAAATAGCCTGCATATTTTATGTAATGACCACCTGTTCCCCACCCATTCCCCCCTCCTTATCATAAAACTTTCCTCTTTCCACGACAGACATTCGTCCTAGTCATCCATTTTGTTTTTGTTTACCTACAAATCACGCAGTTTGCACCCAATTGTACTCATCTTTTCCGCCGCCTTTACGTCACCTCTACCAGTAATACCTCCACGCCCCCCTCCCTTCTCCTCTCCCCTCTTTTCATCCCTCTCCTCCACCATTACTGTGTATATATACTCAGCCACAAATCATTTTTACCTTGAAAATGGCACTCAGCCGCTGAAACCCGGGTCGGTTTTAATAAATTAGTGTGGAATTAACTAAGTTGTATCTTTTCATCATGAACCTTTCTTTGTACTTTTGAAGTGCGCTTACCAGTGTTCAGGGCCCGTGATGAATTGAAAGCAAGTGAGTTGTTGCGTTGCGAAATGATTAGCGAATTAGACCAAATGGGTGACTCCCGATTGGTCTAATTTGTTAATCATCAAGTTTGGGCTCAGAGTGAGTAGGACCAAGACGGAGCATATGGTATATGAGTTTGATGGCAAAAAGCAATCCGGCTCAGTTAATATCTCGGGAACACCTGTGGCTAAGATGGATTATTTCAGATACCTGGGTGCTGTAATAGAAGAGAATGGAGGCCTTGACCTAGAAATTAAGGACAGGGTATCTGCAGCCTGGTCCAAATGGTGGTCAGTGACAGGTGTGACCTGTGGCACGAGGATGCCACCTAGGTTGAAGGGCCAGATATACAAGACCATCATTAGACCGATGTTACTTTATGGAGCTGAGTGTTGGGCTACTAAGAGTACACATGAGAGAGTATTACATGCAAATGAAATACGCATGCTGAAGTGGATGAGTTGGGTTACCAGAGCTGACAGGATTAGGAATGACCACATTAGAGGGAGTTTGCGAATTGCACCTACAGCAGAAAAGGTGAAAGAGTGCAGGTTGAGGTGGAATGGCTATGTTGCTAGACGAGACGGTGAATACCTGGGAAAAAGAGTAATGAACCTGAAGGTGGAGGGAAGGAAGAGCAGAGGAAGGCTAAGGAAAACATGGATGGAGTGTGTGAAGAGGGATACGTCGGAGATTGGTGCCAAAGGGGACATGGCTTTGAATAGAGCACGCTGGAGGTTGAAAATCCAAAAAGCTGACCCCAAATAATTGGGATTAAAGCTAAGAAGAAGAAGACCAAATGGGTGACTCCACTTAGCTCAAAACTTTTAGCATAGATTGCCAATTGGACGAAATATATTTGAGCTTTTTCTCCACGGGAAATCGTCTTTAGGGGCAAAACGTGTCTCGGAGGGCGTTCATTCTTTGAGGATCCGTCGACTGCGATCGTCTCAAGAAGGTTTTCTGCGCAGAGCGCGCATCGCTTGGCATCACCCTCGTTGTCTACGGCCTTCTCAGTCTCAACAACTTGTCCTTCCCGCACCCGTCCTACTCCTTCAGAGGGGCCTCTCGTGTCGCTGACACGGCTGCCGCTGCTGCTGCCCTCTCTGCTCGCGGCGATGAGATGCCGAGATCCGAGGAGATGATGATACAGAGAGAGCAAACTTCGCCGTGGCAGTTTTATTTATATGTTTGTCGCTGCCGAGGAAACGCCGCGGGAGTTAATGATGATGAACGACGCCGTCAGATGCCATAGCAGTCGGCACGATATTAGCGGAGATACCTATTAAATTCGCCTCTGTCGGCTGAGTTGAATAGAAGGAAAGGATGAAAAAAAAGATGAAGGTTTTGGGGTGGTTGGAGGGAGGGATCGAGGTATAAGTTTTCCCATTTGGACCAGGTCCAAATGTGAGTGCGTCACACACGGTCGGCCTACTTATTGATTGGCTGGATGAACAGTGCGAAACGTGAAAGCAAAGAGTCTTGTTTTTCCGCATCGTCACCCACGAGGATAATGTTTCCACTTGGTAGTGTAAACATGGACAGTCAAAAAGAAAGAAGAAAAGTACTTAGAAAGTTTCGAAATGTGGTTGTGGAGAAAAATGCTTCAGGTGAAGTGGACGGATAGAATGAGAAATGAGGAAGTACTAATGACAATAGGAGAAAAAAGAAAACTGCTGAGAGAAATCAAAACGAGAAAGACAGCTTGGATTGGACATATATTACGCCAAAATCGTCCTTTTAGAAGAATTATTGAAGGAAAAATAGAAGGAAAGCGAGGAAGGGGAAGAAGAAGAATGGGAATCTCGATGACATAAAAATGGCCGAAGTTACAGGCAAATGAAGGAAGATGATCAGGACCGACAGCGATGGAGGGCATTCAGTTGAAACCTGTCAGAAGACAGATTCCACTAAGAAGAAGTTTATCCGAATATGCAGTCGAACACTTAAGAAGACTTAGGCAGAATTGGTTGCGTCTGGATAGCGATTGTGAATTATGAATAGGGAAGGGCATTAGCCCCCACATCCTTTTAAATACACGATTGTTCTTCAAGGTTAGTGGAAATTCTTCTTCAAATCTTCCGATCATGTACTGCCAGTCGTAATGAAAAATTAACTCACACTTCAGCTTCTCATATCAGACTACGCTGCACTTCACATCCTACTCTGCAATAACCTTTTCTAAGTGTCAAAACCCAAGTTCTTCGTCGTTATTTTCCTGCTATGATTGAATTGATCTCTTTCGTGGTTTACCTACAAGGCGTCGTAAAAAAGTATCAAGTCATGTTTTCAGCTGCTTGTTTTTGTGTTAATATGAGAATGTGAGCTTGTGTTGACAGCGACACAATAAAATTATACGAAAGTTATGGAAGAAGTTATCTGGAACCCTGCAAAATGCAAGGTGTCAACCACATCAGCGGGTCTTCAACTGTGGTGATTTCTCAGGGGTAGTAGTGAATTGCTCCCTCAGTAAAGGCTGAAGTTTCCGAATACTTGTCCTTACTACAATGGCGTGTTTGCTTGAATTTGCCGAAGATCTTTATTAGAAAGTACCTGGTGTCTAGGCCGCGAAAACTTGTGCGTAAAAACGCTAGAATGTCATCTGTGTGTCACCAGCGTTATGTATATCTGCTTAGAAATGGCTTTCAGTGTGGCCACTTTCAAACGATTTTGACGTCAATTATTCGAATCTCTGGATACTCCTCGCCGTAAAAGCGTTTCCAATTGCATCGGTATGATGCCCGCCATCTTGAACTCGGGTAAATCACTTGTCTCGCTCGAGCCCTCGTCATTTTTGCCACTTTCTTTTTAATGCATCGGAATAGCTATGCATTTTACACCACAGGATCATTGGTTTTATTACTCATATTTAATGTTCAACTTAACGGTAGGGTTTCTTCGAGCAAAAGTGTTAATGCAAACACTCCATTACTGTCGCGTTCCTTCGTGATACTTGTCAGTTCATTCTGCCCCTTCTCCTTCTTGCGACTTTTAAAAATATCTCCCGAGCACAAGAGCGTCAGCGCACAGTGACGTCACATACGGTCGACGTGTTGTTATTTTACGGGCGCTTGTGAGTTTCGCACGGCAACTCACTCCATCACTTGTCCCACCCCAACCCCTCGAACACCTCTTGACCTACAAATAAACTCAAAAGGGCGATGGATGTCTCTTCATCAACGCTTGTACGTACTGCGTACGAGACAGGGTTAGAAGTGCACCCTGTACATACATACATGCATGCATGCGACCACCCTCTCTCCCTCTCCCCATGACTTAGCAGTGCGCCAAAACCCCACCTTGGTATGACTCCCCGCTCACTGCGTGGGACTGCGGCACTCGCGCGTCGGATGTTTTGAGCGGCGGCCAATAAGTCATTGTCAGGCTTACATTGTGTTTGCCGGTTGCCATGGCGCTCACTCCACCGACGGCCTCCGCGGAAAAGTGATTGATTGATGTATTGGCCGCGCGAGGCGCTACACATTCTCCCTGCTGTCGACTGGAGTCGCTACTCTGCCCACGGAACTTTCGAGAGTGTCTCGTACAGAACGTTTTTTGTTGTATTATTGTTTTGAAAAAGGTTTCTACCAGGCAACGTGTTATAGTGCTCGGGACTATTTTGGGATGGTTTATTTTATTCCTGCTTGAGATAGCTTGAGAAAATTCTCCTGTTTTTTTATGATCGGGGAGAATCCGCCGGGCAGGACTATTATCCGATAAAAATGTGAATAAAAAGTACTTCACTTCGTGTACGAATGACATTCATATATGAGCGAGTGAAATTTGTCGGAGAGGGATCTCTATGCAAATCTGCTGGAGATTTGATGTTGCCTAAGTATAACACCAATACATTTGTTTTCAATAAGATCTTTTACATTTAAACCCTCATACAGAAAATCATATCAATCGGTATAGTCTAATCTCCGTCTCTTAGGTTATCGTCTGAAACGTTGACAAATATGTTCCATATAAAAATGCCTTAATAGCCGAGACTGACAATAGAGTAGAATATTTGATGATTACATCAAAATGAGTCTCAAAAGCCAAATGCCACATTTTTTCTAAACTTCTTTTTAGTTTTTTTCAAAGGTTATAAAAATTCAGATGTGTATTTTTCTAGCCTTTATGCAAAGTTTTTGAATTACGGATATGGACTTTATGGTAGGCAGCAATGGGAACTAGTAATGTATTTCGTTTTGGTTCGCGCAGGGCGATTTGTTATTCTGCCCTCCATAAAAAATGAATGCACATCTATTGAGTTAAAATAAATTATACCACGTTCAATTGACTAGAAGGAAAACTGAGAACATTTCCGCTTTATTCAAATTTGACGCATCCAATGAAATTCAACCGATGCTAAACCAGCGTTCCTGCAATCGACACCTTTCCTTTTTTCTTTATATTTCAATTTGGTAACAGGATGTGAGAAAAAATATCAAATCATTCGCCATTGTTCAGTGTCTTGCTGTCTAACCCTTCGATACAGTGTTCCCGATGCTCAGTGAATTGGAATGTGAATGGCAACGAGCCTTAGTTTGACTCCAAATTTCATTCAAATGGATCCAATTTGTGATGCGGATTTCCTTTTTGAAGACCTTTTCGACGAAACGTAGGATGACTCAAGTATTGACTTTGACTCTACACGTACAATCCTAAGTTATCATAACATTTTTCGCAAAATTCCAGAAAAAGTAAATTTAGTAGATAACTAAACCCCCGATCGGAATAAATGTCTATAAATTAGTGATATTAGAGGAATTTTTATTGAGAACGAGCCAAACGTTTTAAATACATTTGGTTTAGCGGTGTACATGGTTTATTTCATTGCCTAAAGTTTACTCATGGATCCACGTGCTGTGGTAGCAAATTAGTGAAAGGTAGATTGGATTGGATATTTGGGGAGGCGACCGACGGCCAAGGTCATTTGCGCCGTAGGGGATAGGTAAGGGAGGAAGTGTGGATGGAAACCCGGCGTCGGCATTAGCCTACTCTTAACGAAAGACGCCAAGGGAACCACGGTTTAACGTCTCATCTGACAGACGGAATACTGTACTTGAAGTGCCTTCCACAAGACACTCAAGTAGGGATCGGGTTCCTCTGAAAAACATCCGCCTTGATTTGAATCCTGGCCGCCCGTGTGGTAGGCAAGTACTCTAACCACCACACCAACCCGATCCTCCTTAGTGAAAGTTATATGCTTTAAAAATCATATTTTCGTCCATGTTGGTCAGACAATATTCGGTTAAAATTGCTGCGAAATACAAAAATGACTGCGCATTCACGCGCATGTGAACAAAGATATGTCGCGAATAGAAGATGTATGTTATGAACTCCATTTGTCGTGACCAAGATTTGAATGATGATCTCCCAATTTTCCGTCAGGTGTGATGCCGAGTGATATCATCACCCAGCCACAAATGACTCAATCCCTTTGTAGAACATTGGTTATGCACTGCTACACGAGTGGAAAATTGCTCAGATGAGACGCTCTGTTGTTTTGGACAATCCCTCTCTTGCATTCCTATGAGCTTTCTCCTACGCTGCTGGATGCTCATTCTGCAATTCTGATGGTCATTTATGTGTTCCTGATGAGTGGGCGAAACCGCCAGTCTCCAAGTTTTCATCTACAAAATCAGTGTATAGTGATCGTTTTCCACGATTTTTCTTGTCTCGTTACTCTTGGCATCCTTATCACTTGGACGCCTCGCGGAAAGGATACATCAAATTTTTCACCAAACTTTAACTATGAGTCAACTTTTCTCGACTACCCCTGAACAACTGAGAACATACCTATGGGGGTTCGCATACGACAGTGTCGTATTACGACATATTGGAAACTGTTTACGCGCCGCCAATATCATAACATCATGCAAACAAGGAACCGTATAGTTGATTGCGAGATGAGGAGTTTAACGATAATTGATAGATGCGGACCACAGTCACCAAGTTCGCAGGGAATGGTATATCGGACCCACCGACGTTTTAGTATTTTTACCAGTTTGAGCCGTCCCTCACTCAGAGGGTGTCAGTAGAGCAGCTAGGCGAGTGGTGTAATCCTCCGCCACAGTACCGGTCAATCTACCAGTCAATAGGGGCCTATGACACCTAGGGGCGAATGGGCTCACAATATATATATATATATATATATATATATATAGTGGTGTTCTCCCGCGAGCGATGGGCATTTTTTGGTGAGGCTCTCGTCGAGTGTTCGACGCTAACGGAGCTGCTCCCGAAAGACGGACCCACGGTTCCTCTTGAAGACCACCGATACGTCTACAGCCAAGGTAACAACATACCAAACCTCGTATCCTCCCCGTCCTCTTGAGTCTTCTTTGCTTTCCGTTGAGCCGGTCACAATTCGGGGGATTATATTCGACCATTTATTTTAACTGATGTTAATAATTATATTTGTTTGAACCGGTTTTTCTTTCTACCGTTTACCGCCACCGCACTCCCTGGGCCCTTACGTACGGTTCAAGTTGAAGCAACTCGTTAGAGTTTTCGACCATTTGGGAAAGAGGAGTACTTAGTTTCCGAGTTAGAAACTAGGGTGTACCCAACTACTTTGTTTTATACATTTGCTGAAGTCTCTTTGATTCCACGATTTCTTAAGTGCCCGATTACTCGAAGTAGGCCATGACGCAGGAGAACTAGCAACATTCTACGTGTCCCGCGTCTTATTTCGCCGCCGCCGTGATGAGCGTGTGTGGAAGTTATCGTGTCATCCGATGGGTAGGGAGAGAGGAGGGGGGAGAAAATTATGGTTTCGGGAAAACGAGTGCCGAAAACTTTTACCTTTCTCTTCCCATCCGATCCGCTTCGAGAGCGTATTTTATGATTCGGTTTTCCTGGAAAACGCTTCCGCGCGACACGTTCGTTTGCTCGTCTGTTGAGAGCTCCATGGAAGGAAATCGGAGATGAACGGGCCCGTTTTAAAGGGAAGGAGAAGATACGGCGTAAGGAAGGGAGAAGGATATAAAATCGGTTCGTTTGTTCCGTTCCTCCCGTCTCATTTCATCCTATTACTTCTCATCATGCCCTCACGCTCCGAGGAACCTTCTTTTCTTCCGTCAGGACTCATTCTCCCGTGCTCGCTCACTCCTCGGCTGTTCCTCAAACCCTTTCCTTCTTCCTCCCTCCTCCTATCCCCCCCCTCCCCTTTAGCAAGGGTCCCAATCAGACCCTCCCTTCCCCCCCATGCACAGACTAACCCGATTATCGCTCCACTCCATTCTCCTTCCGAGCCCTTAACTCACTCCTTCCACCCTCCTCTGTCTCTCTACCTCTTGTGTTTTCATTTCTCCGGAACAAGTCGTCCGCTCGTCGTCTTCAGCAGGAAAGACAAAAGAAGTGGGAGAGGAAGCCGTGCGTGAATTTGGTGTCTCTACATCACAGGTGGAAAATTTGGGAGATCATTAGGTGGTGACAAAAACACCATTTATCCAATCGATTTCGAACCCTTCAATTTGCTACGTGCTCCACTGGAAGCGTTCCTTAATCACAAATGTCAATTTTGGGATATTGGGAATGATGAAAAAACTAAAAACAGGAGGGCGTGTATGAAGCAGTGTATGGGGGCAAATGAAGCAAAAGATGTTTGCAAGGATAGATCAGTAAGGAGGAAATTATTGAAGCAGAGTTAGGTGTACAAATGTTTGTTTGTGAGTGAAATTTAGTGACTCTGCCAACCCCGGAATGGAACGGCGTGATTGGTATGTATGTATGTATAAAAAAACTTTTATTATTTCATGTTTGGCCTTCGAGACATGAAGACAAGAAAATGTTTGGGAGAAGATTCTGAGTTTCTGAAGTGATTGGCAAGTAATCTTAATCTTTGAAAAGAAGAAATGGTCAAAGCGCGAAAACTTTGGGACAATACGCAAAGGCTTTGCTTAGAATTATTTGTAGTAAGTTGAAGATTACAGTGTATTACTACTTGAGTGACGATCAATTTGGAGGTAAGAAGAGTATATCGGCCCGTGATGCGATTGCGGTATACTTATATATGGGAACGACAAGAATACTTATGTATGGGAACATTGTTTACGACAGAAGTAGCTGCACTGTGATGTAAAGCATGTACATTATTCCAGTGAGTTATGCAGACCTTGTTGCTTTTACTACCATCAATGCATGCCAGCACCTATATTTGAGAGCTAAAAGCAAGAGAGACCTGGAAAAAGGAACAAATACCGCCATATTGATGGCGCACATGTTTCTCAAGATTTTTCATCGGCAACAATAGTGCTGTGGTACTTTTTACCAGCATGAACACTCAAATGTAAGCGGTCGGATGAAATAGCTTCGCCGGAGTCAACCACAAAACCGCCAGATGATCCACAAATTCGTCCTCAACCATGACAGCTGGTAATGGGGCTCTGGTATTTAGACCTCTCACGCCACTCATCGGACGACGCCGCAAGCCACTTAGCCGACACCACACAACCCTCTGTCAACTGAACAACACATAGATAAACTGTAGTCTAAAAAGTAATTTACTTCCACACATGTCACAAAGTACTCGGTCAAATCCCAATTTAACAGCGGTACGCTACAATCACAACATAATGCCAACATCTCAATACGAATGTATTTTTCCCCTCGTGGGCAATCTTCAGAATCGGGTTAAATACAGAAGCACTTGTATCGGAAAAGAAAAACATTCGTAACCTCATTTTTACTTCACCTTCAGGAGACAATTTGGATCCAACAATTAACACTTAGGTACCTTTATAAAATACGACGTGAGTTCTTCTGTTAATACGTCCATTTCTGTCTGATTTTTATTCCAAGTCGACTTTGCTGAGCTTCTTTGCCTGTTGTTTACAATTGACTATATTTATCATAGTAACCAGCTACCTCATTGTTGTGTTTCGCAGGACGTGCCCTTACGCAAGCCGTGCTGACTGCTATGTAAAAAGTTACGATTATCCATGAATGTCATAATATTACTAACGACAATGTGTTCGAGGATCTTGCATAAAAGTGATGTTAGCGATATAGGCTGGTTATTTTCTGGGTCACTTTCATTTCCTTTTTTAAATATCGGTGTGATGCTGGCTGTTTTCCAGTCTTTGGGTACCTTGCCTTCGGATAATGATTTGCTAAATATAATTTATAAGAACGGTGCCATCTGTGGCGCTAACTCCTTGAGCACGCGTGTAGGTATTCCTTCTGGACATATCCTGAGTCACCAGGGGTACTAACTATCGCGACCGTGTTTCCCTCCATAGGCATACTAAAGAATTTCAAAAAGGACATTCCTATTCTTCGTCCACTTTCTGACGTGGACTGTTGTGGGTGGCAAACGGTGCATAAACGCTGACACTAGGGAAGAGGGTAAAAATTCGCTGCAAGCGTTTGACTAGTGCGTATTTAGAAGAATGGGTAAACCGTGATGGATGCAAAAAAAGAGATACGCGGTTCGAGGCTCGTGGTTGTGGATAAAAGGAGAAAGATACTTATGCAGATTAGAAGGCAGAAAGAGGCAGCGGGTGGCAAAGGTATCCAGAAGGACAAGTGATACTGGTGGAAGGATACCTTGCAAGAATCAGCTAGATTCTTCACATTAGTTATTCTAACACCAAATATTTATATTAAATTCAACTCGTAGTTATTTGCGCAAGTAATGCCGTTACTAGTTCCCCATAAAAATGACAGACTGCCATCCATTGCAAGTACCATAGCATGTACTCTGAACAGTGTATTTATCTTTGGTCCATTGTTAAATGAAATGTTTGCCTTTACTTAGCTCATAACATTTAATCGTCAATTCAGTGGTTGGAGCAGCCCTTAGACAATTGAATTGCTTCATAATTTTAATATCATGAGTTCATTTTGTGCTCCAAACACTCGATTAATAATTAGCACGACTTTTTTGCATAATTTATCTGATATTTTTATTCACTGTCCATATAAGAAATATTTCAACTTGAATCAACTTCGTGTCAAAGATGTCTTCTGTCACTTGATATCTGGAAGAATGTAATTATGCTCGACTAACGAGAGTCGGACTAACTTTTAACTCGGTTTTTCTCTTAATCCTTTAATTTCTTTAATGATTGAAAATGACTTTCGTAATGGAAACATTATCTTCTTGATTATTGCCATTCTGAAAGGAAAACATACCTTTCCGTCATCCTTTAAAGTCAGTTTATTCGTGTCATCACCCTTAATGATCCCAATCTAAGCACTACGTTGCCAGTGATTCCCTTCCTTTCACTCAATTAGAAAACATTAATCATATTCAATGTATCTTTATATTTTAAGCTTTGCGTTTATGAAAACTTTGCTTCTCTTAGAGCATTGTCTCCCACAAGGGCCTGAAGGAGAGTACCTGCCTAATTGAATAACTGCTCTCCAGAAGTTGTCAGAGACAGACCGCTCTCAACCTTTGTCAGAGACAGACCGCAAGCCTTTCTTTGATCCTTTTCACGAAGCTCAAAAAGTGAAGATTATCTTTTGTCCGCTAGCTTTCGCGCAAATGTCGCCGTATCATTCACTTTCGCCACAGACATCCCTTATCGCTTTTCCCTTGGAAAATCATAAGTCTATATAACCACTTATTGTGATAAAAGATATATTTGGCCATAGAATATTTAGGAGCCTTTTCTATCATACGGTTATGCTGTTTTTTAAAAGAACAACCTGCACACCAATCCATTTTTCCATTACTTAAGTCCGTGCAAGATAATGGCGGAGTCGACATAAATGCAGTCAACCTGTAAATAGTTCAATTTTGCTTCGAGCAGCAAATCACATGACCACAAGATCCAAGATGGTGGCCTTTGTTAACATCATTTGATCATGAAAACATCGTTTACTTCCTTTGTCTACTAAGCATATGTCTTTGAGTTATAGATTTAAAATATCGTTTTGTGTCGTAAATCCATTGGCATATTTTTGCCGCCGTGAAGACTGATTTTTAGTTTTCATGTACAGCACATCACGGCGGACCTGGCATTTTAAAATCGTCTCCACTTGAAATATGTGCAAGATTTTTACAGCTCATTCTCCTCGTTGATTACTTGTCGAATATTTAGCGTGATTTTCATGGACTGTCGTGTCTTTATTTTTTTATTCTCAAATGGTTATAGAAAATTTACCAATGCCTTTGGTTCTATAACATGCTTTATGGTCCAATGATTGCAGTTTGCTGCCGACATAAAATAAAAGATGCAATGGCTGATTAGACATTGTTTCACGGTGCTTTGCCTTCTTATCATTTCAACATAGAAGTTGGGGAACACCTTCTTACGTTTAGGAATGATTCAAGAGCGGGATAAGACACTGCGTTTTAATTGTCGGAGAACTTTAATGGAATTGCACTTTCATCTAAGCTTCCTCTTTTGCATAAATATTCCAAGTGTGAGGGATGGATGTAACGAACTCCAAACTGTTTCATGTATGCTTAATTAGCTGATAAAAGATACTTTTAAGGAAATATTTAGCGAAATATGGAGTTGAGAATAATGTTTTACTTCTTTCCTTACGGATGATGAATACGGTTACCCCATCCGAACCTAAGCATTGGCATCCAGATGGACCTCTCATAGAAAGTATGCGGTTAAGAATTTAAAAAAGATTCATAATTTTCTTCATGTTGTTAATACGATATCGAAGGTGCCAAGTGATTGCAGTGACACAATCCGTAATGGATATTACGTAAGTCTCCTCAGTTACAACAACCTAATTAACCTATAATTACATACGTATGACGATACAGCTGCAAGTGCTTTTTTAAATATCTTCATTAGTGATGTATTCATAATAAAAGTAGAAGATAAATAGTGAAATTAGTAATATAGATTGATGTTTTACTTCACCTTCGATAAGTATCCCTCTGGACTTTTCCGAATGGCATATTTCTTTAGCTTAACTTTTAATATAGGATACGGTATTACATCGTATGTTTTAATAAAACGAGCCCCTTTGTCGTGAGATTATTGTAACTGATGAGGGCATAATATGTCTGCATCATTTAACACGTACCAAATTTCTCCTCGAGTAGTCTATTCTAGGTAAATTATACGTCTAAATACCATCCCAACGAGAGTACAGTGCTTTTCTCACTTCTAACAATATTTTACCCAATATTTGTATGCTTACAAAGTACTACCAACTTAAAATTAAAGGAATGGATATGCATCTAAAGAAATGTTTTATTTGCGTGACACAGAGAACTTATGACGTTCAAATGATTTTTTAGGCCTCGCAGAACAGTGTCTGCCAAAAAAAAAACGTTAAATCCAACATGTGTTACAGATGACTGGGAACGTCGTTCAGACTAGCGGACACATTATAGTCAGCTACATAGCTTGAAGATTAATGTAATTGTGTTGAATTTAATCATGGATAATCTAGTTCTTTGCTTCAATTTTATGCCTGTAAACATAGACTTACAATGATTCATGAAACTTATCCTGATATCGAGGTGAATTATTTCCCTGTACTGTAGAGGGAGTGACAGAAGTTTATCTGGATTATGCAGTTGAATTTATAACGGTTAACTCTTGAATTTAGTGACGTTTAACTACGAATTAATTATCATCGTGTGACATTGGAAATCGTGTTGGCTGGTAGTCATTCATGAAGGCATCGCAACTAAGTTATGTGTTCTTCACCGGTAGGCCTTCACAATTCGAAACCGCACTGGAAGTAGGTTAAATTGCTCAACGGCACTGTTTTCTTGTAGGTACTTTACCAAATGTTACTGTCTTTATTAATTCTCACTCATTATATTATTGGCTACGGTTTGGTAGCATTAAAATGTGCATTTCTCTAATGTTTTTAGTTCCAAAATCCTGCCGTGGATTCGATTCCACACAGGACCGTTCGGTGAGTATCTTCTTCAGAGTCTATAATCTCTATAAAAAAAGGGCTCGTAAAATTCCATTATACAGATGAAAATACAGTCTGCCATAGTAATTTACATTGGAGTGTCAACGAATGAAAAATTATCCGATCCATCAAAGAATATCGCGCTGATATACATTGTTGAATTGAATCGTGTTTCTCTCCTTAAGAGTCCAATGCAGATGATCATGCTTTCAGCAACTGACTCCTATTTCTTTCAGTGATATAACCAGCACCGCAGCCGGATGTTACTCAATCGGCGCAAATTTCGAGCCATTGCGGTTCGTAACCTGGTTGAATGATTTTTCTCAGTAATTGATCAGTCCCTTCCAGTACAATATCGAACTCTACTCGACAATGCATTTCCTTGTAATTAGTCCAATTTTGAGTGTCTATCGACGTGTTTAGGTCGCGATGTTACTAATATAGCATTACTAATTTAGTATACCAGTTTGCATATCAATGTTTAGTAATTTTAAAACAACAAGTAAAACAAACTGTTGACCTCTTAAAACAAGTCAATGACTAGTTTTGATCCGATTACTAAAAACGGAAAATATATGAGGACTGAAAAGAGTTAATCATTCATTGTAAACGTGTACGTATACGATTTTATCCTAAGCAGGATATTCCCTTTAAAAATATGATGCTTTTCATTCGTCCAGTACACTGCACCCATATGTTTCAAAGTTCCTTTGACCTCTCGCACTGTATCTACGCTCTCACTTACTAGCTGTTCAAACCTTAAAGTGCTTCGTGCCATGTTGTGTACGATATATCACGACGAAATGAAGTTTCCATCTAGCTTTTTATGAAATTCTCTTTGGAAGTTGATTTTAGGTAATTTTAACTGTTATTTTTCTGTTTAGTGAAACATGGGTATGTCAGGATAGATATAAGAGTAGACTAAACGCCGTGGGTATGAGTTATCTGAGGAGTGTTTGCAGAAAAAGTAGGATGAATGGGGTCAGGAATGAGTGGGTAATAAATGAATGTGGGTTAGATGCTCCAGTAATGGACATATATGAAAGGAGTGTGCTTCGTTGGTTTGGCCACGTTGAGAGAATGGATGAGAGTCGAATAACGAAACAGATATATAAGAGTGAAATGAATGGTGCGAGAGGGAGAGGTAGGCCGAGAAAGTTTTGGTTGAATGTGGTAGAGGAAATTCTTAGCAGGAGGAATACTAGGAGTATTAAAAACAGGAGGGCGTGTATGAAGCAGTGTATGGGGATAAATGAGGCTATAGAGGTTTGCAAGGATAGGTCAGTATGGAGAAAATTATTGAAGCAGAGTTAGGTGTACAAATATGTATTTATGAGTGAAACTTTGTGACTGTGCCTACCCCGGAAGGACACGGCGTGATTGGTATATATATATATATATATATATATATATATATATATATATATATATATATATATATATATATATATATATATATATGTGTGTATGTGTATGTTTCAAAGTTCTTTTACCTCTTGTACTGTATCTACGCTCTCCTTTACAAGATGTTCAAGTCTTGAAGTTCTTCGAGCCATGTTGTGCACAATATATCGCGATGAAATGAAGTTTTCATGACGCTTTTTATGGCATTTTCTTTGGAAGATAATTAGAGATAATTTTAACTGTTTTAAGTTCCCATTAGTTAATTCTCTGTTCATGGGCACCTGAAAAAGTTATTGCTCAGACCGTCAAGCACCCATCGCGGTCCCGCGCCTTGATCGTATTTTAAGTTTGTGCCCAACTTTCACTCTTTACCACCGACTGCTACCGATCAGGAACGACTATACGCACGAGAGCCCGAAGGAAAGGTTGTTTCGGTGCGCACCAACGCCCAGCGATGCACAGATTTCATTTAAGTCCTCGCTTCCCACCCATCCCAGAACCAAAGTTTCCCCTTTTTTTAATCCCTTTGATGACTTTTAATTTCAAAGTTCATTTCTTGTTAACGGGTCCGACTTTGAACGCAAGGTTTTTCTCTTCTCGGATCGATTCTCGCATCGCTGCCGCCGCCGGCGCCACCGTAGTGTACACCCCCCCCTCCCAACCCCTCTCCGAATCCCAACAACCCAACCGTCGGCTTTGAAATCATCCGCAAAATTCGGGTACGGGGAAAATGTGGAGAGGGGATGAGGGAAGATGGCGCGGGGCGAGCAAACTTAAATTCTCCCTCAGAGAACGCACACAACTGCCTCCCTCCCTCTCCTTTTATGTATCTTCTTCTCTCCCGCACCGCACTCACGGCATTCGTTCCGGTCCACTCATCCCATAGCCATCCACATCAATTATTCCTTCTAGGAGGAGCGATTTTCGACTGAACTGCCTCTCTCTGACTACCACCCATCGTGGACCGAAAAAAAAGTTCCCTTCACACTCAACTCATTTCGCCATCTCTACCTCCCTCTCCCTCCCAACCACCCTATTCCCCACCTACCCCCTGCCATCACACACCCTATCCAACACTCTCCTCCCCTTTCGTTTTTGAGTGGCTTATGTTTCCCGACGTTTCGGAGAGTGCTTGCTCGCTCTTCTCTTGGTAAACCTTTTTCCACAGTTGGGCAAACTCCTCTCCAAGAGTTTCAATTAGTCGGCAGTGGGTATTTCATGCGCGCGCATTATATATGAAAGGAAGCGCGATCCGATAATTTTTTTGCGATAGGACACTGTGTGTGTGTGTGTGTGTGTGTGAGCGTAAAGCCGTTGCTTCTAATCCCACTTTTTGCCGTAGAACATCCACTTAGACGAGAGGAAACGTGTTTTCTGCCTTTTTCTCGGTGTGAGGATCGTATTCGAAAATTTTCTTTTATTTGGCAGACTTGGTGGAATCTTATAGGACAGGCATATGCGACCCTTGACAAGCGTGCCAAACGTTGCATGCCAATTCCTTATTTCTGGCACGCTAAACAAGTCCATATTAAATTTTATTTTAAATTTTTAGGAGACACCTTTCTGCAAGGCAAGGTTATGTTTCTGATACAATTAAAAAGTCCGTATTCAATTTGATTTAAATATTTAGGAGACACCTCTCTGCGGTTGGCGCAGTCCCGGCGTGGGTGCGAGCCAGCCTGCATTTGGAAAATGCGACATCAATTTCTCATTACGATAAGAATGCGGATGCGTTTATTGAGAGCGGTCAGTTGGCTTAGAGCTGTGCCGCTGAGAGGTGTTCTTTTGGCCTTTAACTTATGCCTGGTTGTCAGCGAATCAGACTAACTCCATCAGCAGTTCTTCTACTGTTCAATGCATTAGTGTTTTATTTTACCATTTTTTTTGTTAAGCCCACTTTTTATCCCCGTTTTATGGAAAATTCTTGGCTATATGCTTTAAAGTTTGTTATTCCCTAATTTAAGCCCACAATCACTTTCGAACCGATGTAATTTCACATTTGATTGTGGGAATTCAAATGTGGGTGTATGTTGGCAAGTGCTTACACAAGTTTACCGTGAGCAAGCGTGGAAAATTGCATTTCAAAGTATTGGAAGAGTACAGACATTGGTTGCTTTAAGCCGGATCTGGTGGCGGCGTGGTAAAGTTCTCGCCTACTGCTCCGAGGGTTACGGGTTTGAGTCCCGCCTGTCTATGGAGTGGGTGTTTTAAGCAAGGTCTGTTGGTTCGGCTCCTGATGATCGGTCTAAAATGGACTCTCGGTATCTCAGGTCATAAGAACCACTAGAATCGTCTAAGAAAAAAGATATGTGAACTACTTGGCATAAATAACATCATATTCAACTTTATGAATATAAATGAATGGTTAGGTCTTTCTAAAAATGGGTTATTACCACAATAGAGAGTATATATTTCTGAAACACAATGCTAGATGCTGGTTTTTTTACGAGTCTGTTATACATAGAGTTCATCCTCCTCTGTGATAAATAAAATTACTTCAAATTAGATACGAGTGCACTCGTTCAACAATTTTACTAAGATCTTATTTCGTCCTTGATCGAAAGTATCGTTTACTACACAACATTCGCAATGATGCTTCGAGGGGATTTGATGGTATAATTTATTTTATCATTCACTTTCATAAAAAGTAATTCTTGAGATGGTTAATGCAAGCGCTATAGTTTCGCGCTCACCTTTACAAAACCGCAGAGTGTTAGTGACAAAAAAACATAGAATATTTCGTCATAGTTACGACCGATTTCCTCGGTTACCCCTTTGAGTGCGGCATGACGTGATATCACGTCATGTTTGTCTTTACGCTGGTACTGATGACGTTATATGACGTCATGGGCACTGCGAGTGTTCCAGCTTTCACTAGGGATCTTTCAATAGGCCCCCTTGTAAAAGCTGGAACACTCGCGATACCCATGACGTTATATCACGTCATCAGTAACAGCGTAAAGACAACCATGACGTGATATGACGTCATGCCGCACTCAAAGGGTTACTCAACATCATCAGATGTGGGAGTCATCGGAAAACCCAATAAATTATGACAAATTTCAAGCTATCCGGGACTAGCCACGGAGTTTCACTTTTACGGAGTCACCCGCAATGCACAAATGTGCGAATTTCCACAGAGAAAAAATCATCCGCCTTGACCGGGATGCCGGTCAAGGCGGATGATTTTTTCTCTGTGGAAATTTGCCAATAAATTATGTCGGCTTTCCAACCAATGAGCTTCGTTTGCTTTTTAGGAATATCTGAATAAACTACAAAGCGTCTTACCCTAACGGAGCGTTTCTATTTACCTTCAAGGAGGTAAATGACTCCGAATTATGTAAATTGTGTCGTTGCATCCGTGCCCTTGGGGTAGTTCGAGCGAATTATTTCCCTTCATCATTATGGAGATCACATTTGAGTCTCATTTGTTTTAAAATTCCAACAGCGGAAGTTAGCGTGAAGTAAATATTTCAATGGAAATAGCGCCAAAATATTGTTTCAATTGACCGAAATTCTCATTATTTTACTGAATATGCATACGTTTATCTCTTACATGAGCCATTTTTTTGCACAACGCGCGCTATAAACGCCTTCACATCCGGAGGTCTTATTTGCGATTCAGCCAAACTTACTGCCGCGAGTAATGATTTCTTTTTTTAAAGCAGAGCAGAATTAATGTAGCATTTTTATATTTGTGGCTATATCCATGCGGAGAATTTTCAATTAAATGCTTTGTACACTGCTTCAGAGGAAAGTACATAAGAAGAGATACCGGGAGGTAAGGGAACTAGCGTTAGATAGGGAAGGGTGGAGGGCTGCAGTCAACCAATCTTAGGATTGAAACACCAATGATGACACTTCTTCACTTTATTTATTACCCAATCAATTTCAACATATGAAGCGTTATTATCAAGGTATATTAGTCTGTGTAGCTTGCACCTTGGTATCATCAATGTACTTTAAGTATTTCGTTAATAATGCTTAACACCGTGAATCTTAACTAGGTGACGCGTTAGTCCATCCATCTATTTAGATCCATCCGTTAGGAGTCACTCATTGTTTTTAATTAAATCTCCCTGAGGTGACAGAGACAAAACACAGTTTCCCTCCCACCCAAAAAAAGATTTCATTTGGCTAGTTTAGACGTCATTACGCCATCTTCATTTCTCTATTATCTGGAGAGTGTACTCACTCCATTTCTCATGGGAAATAGCCTCTATTTCTTCTTGGCAAATATCTGGGAAAACAATAGAGAGCGTGGCCAATATTTGGTATCCTTGGAAACGTGAGATATTTTTCATTAAGGTAGTCCGAGTAAGATAGTTCCTTAATCATTATAGAGACAATATTCGAATTATACGCTATAATTTCACCAGCTGTGGGACACATCTATTAAATATTGCATTATTAATGGTGCAATAATATAGTTTTATATGAAAGAAATTGTAAGTATTAAATGAAAATATCTTAATAAGCCTTTAACTTGACTCATTTTTTTCGTGCGGTGCGTTTGAAACTCCTTCAAAAAGGAAAGTTTTTTGTGATACCCAAGAACCCACTGCGGTAACAATATGATTAATTTTCAAATATAGTTGAGAAAACATAAAAACTACACTTTGTTAGTTTTCTTACGACATCTAAGTGATCGAAATACCTCATTTGTTAAATAATGTCTCTATGGAGTGCATGCACGTACCCTTTCCCATGTAAAAGGGCTTGGATTTCTTGGCATATATCTCGGAAAGTAATGAAATAATGAGTTAAATTTTTTGTTTCAATATAAGGGTGAGATATTTTTCTTTAAAATGAGACCAGATTCATTGATTTCTAAGTCAAATGATACTCCGCTCAAACTACTTATTAGTGATTCAAATTCCTTCCCGAATTCATTGAAGTCCACGCGAAATGACCCCTCGTTCAAACTTCCTTTCAACGGGTGGAGAACATTTGTCGCGTGGTGCTCCGTATTGTCGTGGTTTTCGCGCGTATTTATATATATATATATGTTCACCGCTTCCCGTGTCTGTGACATCTCCCTTATAAACCTCCAAGAAACTTTCCAGAAACATCGGCGGAAGTTGTCCCTGGGCGCTTGCTCGTTCTTTCTCTATATTGCGACCTTCCCCCACCCACTAGCCCTTTTATCGTCGTGGAGGAGGAACTTTTTCCGGGATACCCAAAAAAATAATTCCTTAAAATCTCTCTTCTTCGCAAGTGGATGGCAGATATTGCAGTCTTTTTCCCTCTCGGCTATTTCCACGTGGTCCTTACTGCGATAACAACAGATAAACTAGCCCCGGAATCGGTTTGAGGGGTGGAAATATGGAAACAAACACATGCATCAGGACTTGGAAACTTACTAAACAGCAATCTCAGTGCGATTACCGTATTCACCTGAATATTAGACCCTCCTACATGTAATACCCCCCCTCACTTTTGAAACATTTTTCGGGAATAAAGGGTGGTCTTTAATTCAGGTAAATACGGTAATAGAAAAACAATGATGTAATCAAATTTTTCTCCAAAGTCAGTGAATATGTTCGGTTGATCTTTATGCCCAAGTTCTAGCTATAAAGTCATTATACGGTGGTAAAGGGTTGTGGGAAGTCTCATAAATTTCACAAATTTTTCAGGATACGGGGACTAGCCACGGTATCCTGAAACTTTTCATACACGCAAATTTACTTCACTCAATGCCAAACTAACATATTACTCACATTCACACGGGTTAAAATTTGATATCGATGTCAAGAATTATTTTGACAAGGTTCTTTGCCCTTGTGAAAGAGCTACCCTAAAGATCGGGAGACTGATTATAGCTGGTGACAATTTTTCTTTAAGGAATAAGTAAAGAGGCATTGTGACTTTCCATATTCTCTATCTTTAGTACCTTCTCCTGGCTTTGACTCTTTTGCCTCATTTTCGAGAGATTGTAGAAAGCATATGACATGTTTACTCTAGCTAGTCGGAATGTCACCCACCTCTCCATCTTATTCCAGCCAATTCGCGAAAATTATTCGTTCACATTTCATTAGGTGGTGCACCTATTTCGGATGCAATGTTTTCAATGTTTGGTGCCGAAAATCATGTTGATTCTCGGAGAGTAGAGATCTTCCAGGCAATACTAGACGGGCAATGATCATTTCTCTCGAGAAATTTATGTTAATTCACCCTAGAAAACAGAGCGTTATACATCATTGGACATCCTTGTATTTATTGTTGTCAGATTCATTTTATCTCTTTAAAAATTTTTTATAATAAATCCCCCTTAAGTAATATTTCATCCATCATCTTACTAAATCTTATGTTCAAACCTTCATAAAATGCTGCTGGAATGAAATTTGAGGAGTGCTTGAAATGGTCCCGGGAGAAAATAGTGGAGACGTCATCGTGAGGAATGCTATGAAAGTGGGCGCGAGCGAACCGGTTGCCAAGGAGACGTCGCGACCAATCGTCATCCGCACGAAATGCGACGGTGTGTTGTTTTTGCTTCATTCGGTCCGCGTCCAGGGGTCTCCACCGGAGAGTATTTCGTGCCTCCTCGAGGTTACGGCATTTTTCTCCTCATCGTAATTTTAATCCCGAACAAAAAAAAAGAATGAAGGCAAGAGAAGAGGATATTTCATTAGGATAAAAGCCGGAGAGCCCAGAGTAGCCGGAAGGCAGTTCCCTCCCATTTCAACACAACCACCCGCCCATCTTCCTCCCACCCAACCTCCCCCTGCGACCACTTCTTAATCCGCCATCGCGAATGCTTCCGTCGCCGGCCGAGAGAGGCGGTGGGGTCGCAACCCGCGACCTCCTACCCTCCACTGTGAGCGCCGTCTCCACCGGCATTATTACATCTCCAAGATGGATAGCAGCCGAAATGTGCCTAGATCTCCGGGGATAGTAACAATGTTTTCTTTACAGTTCTATGTCCCAGGGAAGGCAGCTCCCTCGTACGTTATCCCATTACCTGCCGCCTTTTCGCGCTTGACAAATGTGTATCCTTATTCCCCTGTATTCAGTCCCTCGGTGCTCTTCCCAGGCCATTTGTTTAGAGCGAGCTCGTTGTCCACTGGAACCGGAGCTGCAACTGCACCAGTCGTAAAAAGCAGCCAAAAAAATCTGCTTCAAATCTTTCGTCAAGTCTCCCAAATCTGTTTGCGAGACAGGTTGAGTCCTGCACCAACTTATTACTTTCCTTGCATCGTCAGCATTCATCAAGCTGAAAAGTGGTGAATATGGCAGACTCCCAGCTGATTTAGCTGTCAACCTGCGAGCCTACAAATGTAAGACGTTGTATTATTTTCTACATGAAGATAGTAATGCGGTTGATATCGCGCAAATTATCCGGAGAGCAAACATTTTCCCATTTGAACCGAATTATTGCGTTTGGAATGAAATAACTTTGTACTTTTCCACACGGTTTATTATCCTCAACCGTTTTCAACACAATAGCGTCATTGTCAAGAGGTTATTAAAGTTTAGTTTAGTTTATTTTAGTTTAGCGACATTTACAAGAGGTTTAGTAACCTCTTGAAAATGACGCTATTGCCTTGAAACCGGTTGAGGATAATAAACCGTGTGGAAAAGTACAAAGTTATTTCATTCCAATCCATGGAAAAATTCCACAAAGTAAGCCCGTCGACGATTAATTTTATTCGAATTATTGGGTATTTGAAACCTATCATATGCGTAGAAACTAATGTTTTTAATTTACTCCCTGGCTCTCAGTTTTAGGTGACCGTACTTCCTGTAGTGAGATCGCCTTGGTGATAAACCGACAGAGAGATTTCTAAATACCATATTTTTTATTTCGTCGTTATAATCAAATCCATGTCTCGAAAATCTGAGTCGTTATTATTGAGTCCTTATTAGTTAATTGAATCTTATGGTATTGATTTTATTCTTTTTTGACGCAAAAAAATACTTATTTTGCTAATATCGTTATCCAGCACCCACCGGCCGTAGTGGTGAGAAAAATTTTGCCCCTCTTTTAGCCGTGGCCTCACGGTCTCTTATCAGGCGCGACAAATACGTCGCCGCAAGTCATGGCTCTTTGCCGGGAAACGAGAGGACCTTCGAAACTTAAGCCTGAATCACACGATACTTGACCTTGTGCAAGTCCGAGAATGCTAGGGAGTACTGGTACGAAACCTAGCATGCTTGAAATCTTCCTAGGAGCTGTCACACGATACTTGAACTTGCACAAGGTCTGTTTAGTCGATCTCTGATATAGTACAGTCGCGGAAGGAGTATGAGTTGTTGTTTATTTGATCGCGGGATATTTTAATTTTCACGAGGGACTATGGAGGCGCTGATATAAAAAAATTGACGACCGCATTGCAAAGAGCAGAGGTGATTGGTCGGCGGCTACTAGGTCCTAGTAGGAGCAAGTATCAAACTAGTACCGCACCAATTACGAAAATAAGGATACCAGCTAGTATGCTAGCGATCATGCAGGATTTCCAGGATGCTTGGTCTGTATCACACGATACTTGACCTTGCACAAGTCCTAGTATGCTAGTTAGCATCCTCGGACTTGTATAAAGTCAAGTGTCGTGTGATTCTGGCTTTACACTCATTATTTTGTTTCGGCAGAAAAACAAAGTATGCACCAGGGTTTAAGGTTTTACAATTATCAAACAATGCAGTAATGTAGCAGGCATACTTCAATTAATTTGGTTGTGGGACTGTTTTTCGCTTTCGTCTTCCCCTTTCCTACCCTGAGATAGACTTCTCTAAGAAATCTGAAAATCTTTCTCAATCAATGACTTACGCTCACGCTACTAAGGTAGTCCGAGCGAGATAGTTCCCTAGTCATAATAGAGACCGTATTCGAATTATACGTTTTAATTTCACCAGCTGTAGGATACATCATTATTAAATATTGCATTATTAATGGTATAATAATATGGTTTTATATGACAGAAATTGTAAGTAATTAAATGAAAATATCTAAATAAGTCTTTTTATTGACTCATTTTTTTCGCGCGGTGTTTGAAACTCCTTCAAAACGGAAGGTTTTTTGTGATACCCAAGAACCTACTGCGGTGACAATATGATTAATTTTCAAATATAGTTGAGCAAACATACAAACTACATGCTGTTATTTTTTTACGACGTCTAAGTGTTAAAAATACCTCATTTTGTAAATAAAGTCTCTCTGGAGTGCATACACGTACCATTTCCCCTGTAAAAGGGCTGGTATTTTTTTGGCAAATATCTCCGAAATAAATGTGGTAAGGGGTTAAATTTTTAGTGTCATTAGAAGGGTGAGATATTTTTCTTTAAAATGAGACCAAATTTATTCATTTCTAGGTAAAATGATTTTTCGCACAGACTACCTTAAGTTCTCCTTGTGCTCTGTTTTTACATGTGAAAATTCAGTTGTTTTCTGAAGACAATTGACTTTTGCTGTGGCGGCCAGCTTATTGTAAATTTCCAAAAAGTATTCTTCCAGTAAAATGTAGTTTTGGTTAAAAGTCAGAAAAACTCTTCCAAATTTTCCACCCTGCCGGGGTCCTATCTGCCTCGAGTATTTCCTTTTTCACCACGGCTTACGGTCTACCCTACTTCTTCCCGTCCATAAAACCTATTTTGATTCCCTCCCCTTCCCCGCTTACCCATCAGTCTTGAGCAGCCGATCATTTCTTCCACTAGCCACCTACGCTGCTCATCCCAGATTTCATCCGGAAGTTTTCTTTCTTCACCCACCATTCTAAGAGCATCTTTGTCAGCCTTCCTTTTCGTCCTCTGCATCTTCTCCATCATTCTCCACGCCCACATCTCAAATCCCTATAGCCTACTCACGTCCCCTTTCTGAGTTTCCATGTTTCTGCATCATGACACACTACGCTCCATATCAAGCTCTTTACCTGCCTTACCCAAGGTCCCCGTCATCATATATCTTCAATGGTTTGCGAGCTAACTTTGTGGAAATTAGAGTTCATATTGAGATGAAATAAGAACACTTTGTATATATATATATATATAATCCCTTTGTATATATGTATAATCCACACAAAACTTTAATGGTATGAGCTCGACCGGTTTCAACACTTCTGTGTCCTTCTCAAGGGACTATACCTCCCCGTCATCAGCTCCCTTCTATTATTAAACCAATCCTTAGCTAACACTAGACTCCTCCTCATGTCTTGCTGCTACGTCTGTTTTCTTCTAGCGTACTACCTAAGTAGTTTAAGTGATCTACTTTCTCTAGTTTGTGCTCCCTTACTTCTATGACCAGCCTCTCTTTTTAATCTTCATTTGGTATTTCTTGCGCTGAAATTCTAAGGAATCTACCAATGCAAGCTTGTTAACCCTTCAGAGATTGACTGACCAAGGCCTGAACGTCCGCGAATCTAACCGCTTTGATTAGCTACCCTCTTCCTATGATTCCCACTTCTAGTTCTCCCCATGCCTCTTCTATCATTTTCTCAGCATAAATCTTAAAAATAAAAGGTGATTACGGGCACTCTCGCCCTATCCCACGACCTATAGTTGCCCGCCTCAATTCACCGTCAACCTTGTGCCCTTTGGGTCATATTTAAGTTTCGTATTAGTCTCCGGTCTCACCTTGCTTACCTTGCTCTCCAGTATCCACGCCATTTTTTCCCAATTCACTCTGTCGAACGCCTTTTTGAAATCCAAAGCAAGCTAAAGCATACTGATTATACTCTGTTTTATTCTATAAGTGTCCTTATCACCGCAATAGTATCCCTAGTTGACCTTTCCATCCGGAATCCAAACTGGTTATCGCCCAGGTCATACTTCGCTCTACTCTTCAACCTTTTACTAATTATTCTAAGCAAAACTTTGAATGCTTGTTAATTCAAATTACCTAATTGTTCTTTATTCCTCGCTTTCTGACGCTTTCTCCTACTTTGGAGTAGGAATCAGGACTGTTTTTACTAAGTTCTCTGCCCATACTTCTTTCTCGTAGATTCTACGAAAAAGTTCGAACAATGGATGCCTACCTTTTCCACCTACCTTTATTAGTAACTCCAAAGATATTTTACCTACTTCCACAGCTTTTTTGGCTTAATCTTTCATAATGCTTCTTCTATTTCACTGTCAAGCTCTAGTGTCTTTGTTTCGAGATTATCCTGATCTAGTGATCCCTCCTCGTCCCTATTTACGTTTGTTGGTCCGCTTTCGCTGTCATACAGTTCCTCAATGTATTGTGTCCACCTATCTTGAATATTCATGCTTGATTTATATCCTACCTGCTCTGTTCGTAATCTTTGGTACCGTTTGCCCTCCCTTACCGTCTGATAGCAACTTGACTTTGGCGCATATTCTGGTGAGTAGTGCTCGGTAAATGGGATATAAACTCGGGGATGGGATCGGGTATATTATTCATCACACTTTTGGATTTTGTAATTTCTCCATCTCTCCATCCATCATATAAAATCCAAATCTCTTTTTATGTTCCACAATTTACAATTTTTACAATTCTTATTACTCCTTTTTCGAGGTTTTAAAACATGTACATTTTAATTTGCTGTATGGCCAACGAAAAAGAACTAAATGGTACATGGCAACTTTAAGAAATTAAGGAAGAACAGGAAAGATGTAAGATCTTGTCCTTTCTCGGCGAATAATATGAATAAAAAATTCTCGGGCTTCTAGCCGAGTAAGAATACTCGGCTAGAAGCCCGAGAATTTTTTATTCAACAGGAAAGATGTCTCATACAGATGACATAGAAAACTTAGATGTCTCATACAGATGACATAGAAAACTAAAAAAAAGAGACAACGATATGAGCATATAACTTATACCATAACTAGTATAATATATAACACAACGCTGAAAAAATATGTCATAACTAAATATATACCATACAATATATATAACGTTCATTAGTAAGAAGAAATATAGCTCAACATTAAAGTTGCTTTCCTTGAATAAAAAATAAATTACCCAGGGTATCAGACACCCATGAACCTGAATCTCACATACGAAATAGGCGATCATACCGAAGAGTTAAAAAAATGTGTGGAGCATTTGTAGTGAGCGTCATCGACAGTTTCCAAATTAAAGTTAAAAAAATATTTTTAATCCTTTCATGTTATCATGTGAGATTAATTCCCTAAATATGAATTCAGCCATCAAAGAAAAAGCGCAGCTGTCCTACGTGAACTTGACCTCGAAAGAAATATGAAAATATTTGTAAGACTAATACGTTATTATGTGAAGTTAATTCCGTGAAAGTGAATTTATCTGTCCAAGATAGCAGCGCATTAGAACTACTGTGACTTGGCTTTGAAAGAAATTTAAAATGAAAAGCATTAACAATCGTATGATTTAAACAAAGGTCGCTATCATGGATTCTTCTATCACGATTTCCTTATCCAAATGGCATTGTACGTTCCCACTTGTTAACTGCTTTTCTGATTGACTGTGCTATCATCTGGGAGGCATTCTGGGTATACAAATTCGTAACACGCATGCGGCTCCTGCTGGATCTACTTTTTATATGATCTTATGTTTTTCTTTAAATCTGCAAATGGTTTAATCCGTAATATTCTCTAAAGTACACCTTTAATATTTTATGTGGAGGAATAAATCATTGTTGGCCTTTTAATTAACTAACTTTGGATTTATTATTGAGTCTACGCCTCAAATACAGACATGCTCGTAGTTTTATTCCGGTTCAGAAGATTTTTTGAAAAATGTGGCTTAATTCTGTTTTCTCATTAAACAATTACCTTTTTAGGCCTAAACTGTCAGTCTTAGTGTGTGCCCCATGTTACTTTCGAATTTCTTTTTTTCCGTCCATACCTACGAATAATAGGATTTGATAGGAATTATTGATTATGCCAAGGCAAATCTGCAGATCTCTTGAAATTTTTGTTAAACTTGTCTCCTAGAAACTCTAATTTACTACGGATAATGTCTTATTCTCTCAAATGGGGTCTACTATTCACTCTCTTACTCTTCAGATATCTATAAAACGTGATTTTTACTTGGCATTAGTGAAGTCACCCACATCCGCGCCTATTTTTCAGTTATTCGTTATTATCTCAATAACGGCTGTTAACGATCGATGGCCATCAGGCATTATCGTTTGTTTATCAGCAGAAACTGTACTTAGCAGTGTCTCATTCTAGCTGCATTTCATGTCTTCAAGGCTTTGGTTATGAATTTTCCCTAATGAAATAGGATATCTGAATATTCTTTGGATGAAACAGTCAAAAATCCACGTTAAAGTAGTTTGAGCGAGATTTCGTTATGTCCGGAAATAGATCATTTTGATCTTATTAGAAAGAGAAAAGTTTCATCTTTCCTATGGTGCCATGAAATTAGTACCTTACCGAACTCGTTCTAGAGATGTTAACAAAACAATGAGACCAATTTACATGGTTTAATACGACTGCGGCTTTCCATGGCATCTTATTTGAAGATTAAAAATATTCTAATGCTAAGAATTTGTTTAAAACTAGTCAGAGAAAGCCCAAGATGCATTTAACGTAAATGTGAAATAAAAACAGTATGTCAGCGAATAGTTTGTAGTAGTAATATACTAGCTTTGTAATATTTAAAAAAGTGATGGTATTTTAGTCGAGATCGCCGTAATGGAGGAAAACATGCCATGAACTCTGGCAACACCGCGCATAACTTGGCCCACAGTCGAGCTACCTCGGCCCACAGTCCACGAGACGAGAGAAATTGGGACTGCCAGCAAACGATGTTGTCATTACTCTTCGGAATTCCAAAATAAATACTGTACCTTTTGCTAAGAATGGATTCGCATGCGAGGTCTTACGGCAAAAGGTGTTTGAAAGGAATATTAGCCATGAATGATACGATGTTGGTCTTTCAGATTTTGGGCCTTTCAGATAAGCCTTGGGGTAGTTTCTCTGGTATTTTTTCTGAAATTTTAATATCTCTTCGATAACGATGTTGGTTTCCTTTGTCACGAAACTTTCTTATTCATTGCAAATGGGTAACTTATAAATTTGTCGTTAAACACCCTAAATCAGCAGTTCGTATCAAATTCTGGCTTACATAATGCGAATCGTTACGTCCTTTAAAGTAATCCTGCATTTGGGGGAATGGAAATGTGGCCTAATCGACACTGTAGGATAACAATAATGGAGCAACTAACTGCTAAAACTGCTTTTTAAGCAGGGACTGAAATCAGCTGATTTCGACTAGACCGTCATTTCCCCAAAAGGCATTTCTGTTACTACTAATAAGACTCTTCAGAACTTTTGTTTTAGTATTATCTTAAAGTACTGCCAATATAATGCTTATATGATACTCCCTTGCATTTACTATCTTACCTATTTTTTGACCTAATCTTCTTCATTTCATAACTAATATTCATTTATACTTGCTTTTCGTGGATACACGGATTACCTTGTCAATTGATTCACAGATCACCTCATAGAATTAGTAAACGTTGACTGCTGTACAGCACAACCCAAATTCGTAAATGTAGAAAGACGACAAACTAATAGCAAATTAAGTAGCGCATTCAATCCGTTTCAAACCGCCTGCGCACTAACAAGTTCAAAACTTAACGGGAGCATTGTTGATGTGCGCTTGAGTGCTCTCGAGAATAAAAAAAACTTCGATAATCGCACCTGAGATTGTTGCTGATGCGCAGATTTTTTTCAGCAACGTCAGGCATGGGAAAAGTATGTACATTACGGTAAAAGTATTACATTTTGAAGTACGAGAGCGGGAACGAAGCAGTCGCGAAACAAGATGCCGTGGCTATATTATAAAGCTCCGGATAAGAAAATTTCTGACGATTGTCCTCGACCGATGCCGATAACTGAGGCAGTTTGAGAAGTAAGGTGGCATCAAAACATTAAAGTTACGTAGCACTAATTTCATAATACATCAAAAATAATAGCATTAATGGTTCAAAGTTGAGGAGCGTTCCGTTTCACGCTCCAATCGCACTGATGCGCACCCAGCCGTTCCGTTTCACACACCGGAGCGCTTCAATGCGCTCTCGATGGGGCCCGCATTGAGCATAATATGCGCCTCAAACACTCCACGGAAAAGCTGGTGCAGTTTTTGCGGTGACGTAATTTTGGCGGTTTATTTGTTATGGAAACGCATGAGTAATGGAGAAAATGAATTAAATGAGAGTCTTTGCAGAAGAGTTAAGCTAAAAATAATTTTTCTGTCTGTTTTCCATTCCGGTTTCCGCTGTGGTTGTATTTCCTTTCCGAAATATCTCATCAACAACCCTTAGCAACGAGTCGCCGTCGCTATTCAAATTTTCGCCCGCCCCAAGGACGTTCCGTTTAACTCTTCCACATCAAATGCTTTAATGCGAGAATGAGAAACGGACCGACCACTGATGCGGTGGCGCATCATGCGATTGGAGCGTGAAACGGAACGCACCCTCACTTAAATGCTTTGCAATAAGTTTTCATCGTAGAAACACGTTTACATACTGGCAGTGAAGGCTTTCCGAGATCTTTTCCACGTATTTTCATAGTCGTAGGCGACAGTTTCGCCGAAGGACAAGCCAGAGTTTGACAGAAGAGAGCGTGAAAAGCCTTCAATGCCATCTGAACAACGCGTAAACCTTCGAGTTCACTTTTACATACTCTATTCCCAATGTGTTGGGTGTCTGCTATGACTTCGTTGTCCATATTTTCCAAATCTAGAGCTTTATTGTTATACCGCTGAATGCTACCAACCGGCAGGTTGCCGAACGGTTCGCCTGTAACTATCATTCTATACATGGTTGCATGTGTGTACTTAAGAGCGTACATGTGTTCCCGCCATCTTCAACGTCTTAAGGTAGACCGAGCCTGAAAGTTCCCAAGTCATAATAGAGACCATATTCGAACTATACGTTTTAATGGTTTTTAACGGAAGGTTTTTTGTGATACTCAAGAACCTATTGCGGTGACAGTATGATTAATTTTTCAAATATAGTTGAGCAAACATACAAACTACACGCTGTTAGTTTTTTTGACGACATCTAAGTGTTATAAATTCCTCATTTTGTAAATAAGGTCTCTCTGGAGTGCATACACGTACCATTTTCCATGTTAAAGGGCTGGTATTTTTTGGCAAATATCTCCGAAAATAATGCAGTAAGGGGTTGAGTTTTAGGTGTCTTTAGAAGGGTGAGATATTTTTCCTTAAAATGAGACAAAAGTCATTGATTTCTAAGGAAAAATGATATTTCGCTCAAACTACCTTAAATGGCAAACCCCCAATATTAACATGCCGCCATGTGTGCCCTGGTGCTTTCGTTTTTTTATGCGTGTCGTCGTCGGAAGCCGCTGCAGACGAAAACGATGATGTCACGAAAGCGTCGCCAACTTTACCGAGTTTATTCAGGTGGGATTGAGGTCATGATTTATTGGAAAAAAATCGGCCGAAAAAAAAAGTTGAGTAACACTTCGCAATAATTCGCTCGAGCATCGTCGAGGGAAACTAACTCAATCGGTGTTTGGAAAATTAATCCGTGAGGGAGTCATATCTCCTTTTCCCTCGGGGTGGAAGGGAGAGATGGCAGACCCGGAATCCGATTGGAATTTAATTTTAAACTCGAGCAACAGTTGGCGCTGCGAGTCGAGGGAACGCAGCGAGTGGCAAGTTCCAATTTATGACCGAAGGCAATACTAATGGCGCGAGTGGGTTGGAGGAGAGGGTCTGCGTGGATCCGATGGGGGAAGGTATGACGATAATGGGAACACGGGAACCCTAATTTGTCCAAAGGAGAAGCGAGAGTCGTATTGGGAAACTGAAGAAGAAGAATACCTCGTGTTCCACGCACTCACTCCAAGAGGAGTCCTGATCGAGACTGCGTTGAGTCGTAACATGTTAGATATCGCTCCAATTTTCTCTTTCTGCCGTTTAAATTGTACCGATGACTCAGATATGAAGCGTTAGTCATTGAAAAATAAAAGTAAGTCTAAAGTATGATAATTCGGGCAGCGCATGAATTGTGAAATTGGATTTTCACACAATTTGTATGTAGACGCTTTCCTGGGGGCTGTTTCTCAGAGCTACAAGCCTACAAGTTACAAGTCACGTGACTATTTTCACAAGGCGGATAGGTTACTCAGATATACCTAACCGAAACTTCTACTAGTCCAAAAAAATGGCGGGCCTAATCAAGACCATGCATAACTCGTATTTTGAAGATTACGATACATTTGGGGCGTGCGCCTTGCAATATTTCCTATTCAATGTTTTTGAGTAAATACAAATGATTAAATATTAATTTAAACTCAAATTACGCGTTAGTTGACTTTCATTTGTTTGTTGACTTGTTTTCGGGCGAAATTCACGACGATACAGCAGTCGAGGGAAAATAATTAATTATCCTGATATTTCACACTCTTTAACGTATTAGTCATAAACAACTACCTACCAATTCGTTTCTGTTGAGTAATATAATCATTAATAACAGAAAATACAAACTGTAAGTTACAATAAATGTGATTTTTTCCATCATATGGTATTTAACCAAGAAGCTTCGTTATGATATTACGTTGTAACGCCATTAATAGTGGTTCAATAAAGATAAAACAAACTAAACATGATATCTTGAAGTGTAAGGTTTATTAATAACTACCATTTAGAGCTCATCCTATGAGAAATATGTCGAAATAAACGATTATATCTAATGATGTTAGGTGAACCCGAAAACTCGCATTAACTTGGGATCTTTTAAGGTAAGTTGTGGCATAAAATTACTTTCCAGTCCATATTCAATCATTTGTATTTACTCAAAAACATTGCATTAACTTTTGAATTAGAAATATTGCAAGGTGAACGCCCCAAATGTATCGTAATCTTCAAAATACGAGTTATGTATGGTCTTGATTAGGCCCGCCATTTCTTTGGACTGGTAGAAGTCTTCGGTTAGGTAAATCTGAGTAAACCATCCGCCTTGTGAAAATAGTCACGTGACTTGTAACTTGTAGACTTGTAGCTCTGAGAAACAGCCCCCTGGTATCACTCATGCCTATCAAGTGAGTGTCAAAGATCCATTTTGTTTTGTGAGTACCGTACAGCTTCAGACTTGCTTAATATAATCGTATATTCCTATTATTCTTTTTAAACTGATATCGTATAGATAATAAAATGCGTCACCTAAGAGTATTCTACTCCAATCAACTGAATTTCATGGTTAACAGCATTTTTTCAGCGGTATTTTCAATCTTTCTCTTTGTGTATAAACCCGATGGTTTGCGTCCAATAAATTCTTCTTCTCTTCTAAAGGTTATCCTTGTTGTTGCAGCCACGACTTCCAACAATCTCTTTTTTCAGCCTTCCTCTTCATTTCATTGTACGAGGTGCATCCCATTTCCATCACCAATACTTTTAGGAACGAAGTTCTCGGTCGTCCTCTCTGTCTTTTGCCTGGAATTTTTCCATCCATTATATTTTGTATGAAGTTGTCGTGCCTGAGTAAGTGTCCGATGAGCTTTGCTTTTCTTGTTTTAATTGTTTCCAACAGTTCTCTTTCTGTATGAACTTCATTTAGTACTTGCTCATTAGTTTTTCTGTCGGTCCACCTAGTTCTTCGGAACCCTACTCCGAAACCACATTTCTGCAGCTTCAAGTTTGGTCATTTCACTCTTCCTTAGTGTCCATATCTCGCATCCATATGTTAGCACACTCCATACAAAGCTTTTCGGGAGTTTCTTCCTAGTTTCATTACTAATGCTGTTATTTACTGGGAGACTTTTTTGTAATTGAAAGGCTTTCTTGGCTAACGTTATTCTTCTTTTGACCTCAGAGGAGCAGTTGTTATGATTCTCTAATATGCTACCCAAGTAGCAGAACTCTGTCACTTCCTCCAGTCTCACTCTGTGTCTACATATATTCGTTATCTTTCCATTTTCTTTCTTTCTACCACCATGGTTTTTGTTTTTTTGTGTTTCTTTTAAGTTTCAGTTTAAATAAAATATTCTTTAGAAATTTAAACATTAAATTCTGAATAAAAGCAGAAAAGAAATAAATATGGAACAAAAAAAAAAACAATTACCCCATGCATTGTGGCTGTAATATCAGAATCACGATCGCAAATGTTATTTTTCTCACACTGGGTGCAAATGTGGAGTATTTTCATGGTATCAACGGATGGGAAAAGTATTATAAAAGAATAGTTTTTAATTTTAGTACGAATCGTTTTTAAATTTTTTTTATAATTCTAAGTTCAGGAAAACGATATAATAATATATTGAATATTTTTCACGGTGAAATCATGAATTAACAATTACCCTAGACACTAGGTGTAGTGTATCGTATTCCGAGTGCTCATGAAGCCTGGGAATGCTCAAGTAAGCAACCGCACGATACCTTTGTATTACTCGCCGTTTCATCGAAGTGGGAGATGTGAGGCATTCCCCGAGGGGATTTCTCTCCCTTGGGTTTACAATCGTAAATGAGATGCAGGGCTGTGACTTTAAGCGGGGGATATCGCGCGAGAACTTTGGCCCATCCGTGCCTGAGCGCTACCCCTAGGGGGAATGTATAACTCTTAATCCCCAGGGAAGTTAAACTTCACCACGCTCCAAGAATGTTTGAAATTATAATGCCATTACAATAAATAAAAACTAACGGTAACCTTTTTATTGCCATCGCTGGCGAAAAACTTACCAAGTTTTCCCTAAATAGTGAATAAGTAAGAACTTTTCACACCGTTTTGTGAAAAAATACATCTACAGCTACATAATGCCCTGCGAGTCGGCGCATGGGCGTGTGGCAGGGGGTGTTAGGTCACCAGCTGTGTAAAGGTTTAAGTTTTTAGAGATGGAATGGTGGCATGTATTATAGGAGTGTATTTAGTGGAGCTCAATTTTTATTGTGGTCGCTTATTGTTCGCGGAAAGAAAAAACTCTCTTACCTATCTGTTCGGCAGTGTATCCGTCTTATTTTATCGCATCTGTCAGACCTAGAGATTTAGTGAGGAGTCATGATAATATCCTCTATGTCGCTCTCAAAAATATCAGTTCTGAATTTCTCAAGCAAACTAAGCCTAGCGTGCAGCCTCCGAGTCTCTAGGGGCTCCCACCCTTAATCCATTTAACAGTTGTGTAATACTATATGTACGCTCGTAGCAGTTTTTAACGAAGCGCGCCGATTTACTTTGTATTTTATTAATTTTTTGGTTAAATCTATTTGACCAGGGTCCCAAATGCTCGTGGTGTGTTCGAGGTGTGGCCTAACCAGAGCGAAGTAGCATCTCTCTTTGAATTTTTCATCCGAGGATCTTCCTATTATACGTTTAAAAAAACCTAGTTTCTTTAATGCTGCGCCTCATATTTTTTTTATGTGTAATCCCCACGATATATCAGAAGTTAAGGTAATTCCAAGATATTTGACTGTATCTGAAGACAGGTACCACCCACGGTTTAAACCGAAAGCTATCATTCTCCCTCAGTTCATACATCAGTTTTTTTCACCTTTTATATTTACTAGTGAGATCGGTTCTTGATAGGTCACGTAATTCTTAATGGACTGTTGAAACACTTCGGCGAGATTGAAAATGTTAAACACTGTCTTTCCATCCCTATCTCCAGGGTTCAACTCCCGGCTATGGCAAAGAGTTTTCGATGGGATCTCGAATCCTACTTGGGTTCAGTGTGGGGAGCACTTCAAGGGCAGGATTCCATCCGCCAGTTGGGAGTCAAACTGTTGAATTGATGTCTCCTCTTGGCTAGAGAAGACTAATACCTACCCCGAGTTTCCCTCCACCCGCAAATACCCGCGCAATCCTTTTCCTCCCAACCAATCCTTCTCTCCTAAATGTAGAATATGACTTCCGACGTAGTTCACCTCCTTAGTAAAATAAGCAATGGCAAAATATTAGCAAATAGTCTCATTGAAGCATGGCTCCGAAACATGGACTTGAATAGAGATAGCCTGGGCTTGGTTTAGTCGTGTGTCACTCTACGGTTCCGAAAAGTTTGCGTTCCGAGTTTCGACCTCCCTTGTGCATTTGCTATTTCCAGGAATGAAGCCAGAATATCGAGAGAGTTTTCAACTCCATTCTTCTCTCCGCATAACAGTTGGAAGCGACGTTAGACACACGAGGTTTTATTTCAAATCTACCGCCATCATTTCTCTTAATTTTAGTTATACTACATCAAAATAGAAAGCGATACTTATTGTTCCTTTATCAATAACTTCTTTGAATAGCCCCCAGTCCACATCATTAGTGGTCATCATCTCAAAATATAGTTTTTTACAGCTCGCCACTCCACTCTTCTCCTTGTCAACCGCTTCATTTCAAAAAAATAATTTAAGGTAATTTGAGCGAAATATCATTTTACCTAAAATTCAATGAATTTGTTCTCATTTAAAGAAAAATATATCACCCTTCCATTGACACCAAAAATTCAACCCCTTACTACATTACTTTCCGAGATATTTCCTAGAAAATACCAGTCCTTTAAAATGGGAAATGGTACGTGTAGGCACTCCAAAGAGACCTTATTTAACGAATGAGGTATTTCTAATACTTGTCGTAAAAAAATCAAAAGTGTGTAGTTTGTGTGTTTTATCAACTATTTTTGAAAATTAATCATATTGTCACCGCAGTAAATTTTTCGGAATCACATTAAACCTTCCGTTTTGATGGAGTTTCAAACGTACCGCTTGAAAAATATGAGTCAAGTTAAATACTTGCTTAGATATTTTCATTTGATTGCTAAAAATTTCTGTCATGTAAAACTTTATTATTGCACCATTGATAATGCAATGTTTAATTAGTGTGTCTCTCAGCTGGTGAAATTAAAACGTATAATTCGTACATGGTCTCTATTATGATTAGGGAACTATCTCGCTCGCAATACTTTAATTTGGTATACTTCATGTTTTGCTTGATTTATTTTACGCTTGGTCTTCCTCTGTGTAATTCTACCCTTTTGTTGCTCTTATAAATATTGTTTCCACTAGACTCGTATAGTTAGTTCAAACTTCATGCCCTATCACGTATTTCTTCAATAATTTTTTTCGTGTTTAAAAAAAGAAAAATGCCGCCAAGTACTCAGTTCTATTTCGAAATTTATACCCGTATCTGTTGCTCCTAAGGAGTCACTCCCTTAATTTTGGAAAATTTAAAGTCTGTTGTCATTTGGTTTACCAACTACTCATTTTATCCGTTTCTGGTAACATTCACCTCTATTTATTTACAATAGTTTTATCATATATTTTTGTCAAAATTATACCCACGCTTCAGAATGTCTTTTTTCTGTGTTTCCATCGTGAGGCGCTTACCCCCAACGCCCACGGCGTTGGGTATCTGTCGGCCGAGATTGGGTTGGTGAGTTGGCTTAAGCTTCCCGTCCCCTCGGGTCAGCATTCCCAGAGGGAGAGCTTTTCATTAGGATCCCGATCTGCAATCAGGTGCCATGATGATATCACCTCAGGTTCAGAATTCCTCGGATGGAGCGTTAAACTGAGGTTCGCTTTGCGCCTTTCGTGAAGAGTTTGTATATATGCCGACGCTGGGTTTTTCTCTGGCCTTTAATATTTCCCAAATACTCCTATTCAGTCAAATAATCCACAGTATCTGAGCAAATGGCCTCAGTTGTTGGTCGCCCCCAAATTACCTAACGACCATCCTCAGCGGCATTTACAAGAAACCGTTTGATAGGTGCAGTTAGTTCGCTAATCTATTATTTCCTCTGACGGTAATTTTTTGACTTCTTTTCTTCTTTTATTGGCTGTTTTGCAATCGTTTTTTAACTTAATGTGATGTCTGATGATCTAGATGATAATTGCAGTTAGTTATTAAGTCTCTGTGTCAAATTCTCCGAATGAGGTCCTCTCAAGCATCTATATCCCCAGCATCGTTTCCCGCCATAGTAAGTCTAGTCCAAAGGACATAATTCTGGGTGTTGGGCCAAAAAAACTTGCTTTCTTTTAAAATCTCACCACTACCGCCCTATCCTTGCATGAAACTATGAAAGTATTAATTTTTAATATGCGTTCAGGTGTTTATACCTAACGCCTTACGTTGATGAGGAGCCCAGGATGGTTGGTGCGTGTACAATCCATTTATACTTATTCCTGCATTTGAACTCTAGAGTAAGTAATTAGACAAGATTTGAAGAATTCCGGGGAATTTATAACCCAATATTACTGAACAAAATCGTAAGAAAAAATGTGTAAATAATAAGATAGAAGTGTGTCTCTACTAAATCATTGCTAAAAGTACAAGCTGGCGTTCAAATTAATTGCAACATTAAATATACATTAATAATTTTAAAAATACGTCATCATTTAACCTCTTTAACGAGATTGGCTCTGATTTATGTACTTTATATCACAAACCTGTCATTTTATTTCATTCCTGCGAATAACACGACATTTCGCGAACGAATCGTGAACTCTAAACCGTGCCTTGAAATTCCCTGAGTATGTCATTTCACCGCATGTTTATCGATGCATAGACGTTACGAGAATATTTTCGCTTAGGTCTTTGAAATAAAAACGCTATTTTCTCGCTCGGTCGCCATCACCCCGTACTCTAATGCCTATCGAAGCCAGACGACCTACTAAGCGCGGTCGCCGGCTGGAGCTGATAACACAAAATTTAATCTCAGTACGTATGCGAGCTCTGATTTGTATCGTAATTGCATGGTTTATTTAGTGTGCCGTAATTAGCGAAATTTTAAATTCACCGCAGCGCTTGCGATGCGAAATGGCCAAGCAGTATGTTAAAATAAAAAAGGAGAGCGTAATAGACTGCGCTAATGCTTTTTTTTATTTGTTCATCATCTTCCCTCGTTGTACTCCGGCCGTTTCCGTCGATTGCGCCGTTTTGATTCATTAAATCGGTCGTTCGATAAATCGATCGACACCGATGGTGAAATTTAAATCCATGGCGTTAAATAAATAATCACTGTAAAATAATTCACTTCAAAATGCGTATTATTTTTTTCTCCCCCCTCCTCTGCCGACCCCAATGTCACCCACACTCCACTCCCTCAACCCTCTCAACCCCTCCCTCGGCGTTTTCACTACGCGTTACCACCCCCCTCTCCGTGTGCCCTGCCACACGAAAACAGAAAAGAAAAAAATATGGCACGCCTCTCCCCTTGCTGCTTCCCTGCTGGCCTCCCGTTTTTCCCTCCTTCGCATTCCGATATCACGTTGACACAAGCACCCGTATCACGACGACTTACACCCAGCTGCATATTGGTAATGAAATTCGTAAAACCATAGAGTAAGTGTATCTCTCTCTCTCTATATATATATATATATATATATATATATATATATATATATATATATATATATATATATATATATATATAATGATATGAAATATATATATATATATATATATATATATATATATAATGATATGAAATATATATATATATATAATATGAATATATAAATACAAATATTGTATATATATATAGAGTGGCAAAGCAATGCTAAAAACTGGACAAATTTTTGAGAGCTTTGGGAAGAATTTGTCAGGTGGCACCACCTTAGGGGAGGAAGAATTTTCTGTTGTGTGCTTTAAATCAAGTATCAATTGTTTTGTCATTGCTATGATATATCGGATAACATTTGACTCCGTGTTTGGTAATCGCGTGTCTTATCATATTGACGTGAATTCGATTCATTATAGACGATGCTCATTAATGCACATTAAAATACATGTTTAATTTGGTCTCGACGGCTCAATATGATTTGTTTCCGTTGCTATTGGTCGATTAGTAAATATCGAGGCACCGAGATCATCATAAGAACATCATGTGAGTTATGCGACACTAAATGAAGTGGCCGTGTGCCAAAGCTCATTTGTTATGGCTTGTCGTGCAACTTCGATACACCTGTTTCATCTATCGGCCAAAGTATTATTTTAAAATTCACATCCGAATCTCTATTTCATTGCCACTCTATATGTACTTACTCTGTGGTAAAACTGTTGCGAGAAGAAAGTCTTCCATCCCTGGTCACCAAGCCACAGAGCTTGAGGACTTTCCTGATCAGTGCACAGACCACGACGCTACCCAGGCTTCCGAATTCCAGTGGCTCTCAATGGATAGCTCTCTGAATCTGTGGAAGAGGATGTGAGGAAGAAGGTAGTGAAATTCTTGATATGGAGTGTAGCATTTTATGGGGCAGAAACAAGGGCTCTGAAGAAGGACGAGAATAGGCTGCAGGCTATAGAGACGTATGCGTGGAGGAAGATGTAGAAGGTGCGGCGGTCGCAAAGGAACACAAATGGTGAAGTGTATGAATTTGAAGGCTTCCGCGGAGTCGTTGAAATGGTAGTGAAGGCTTTCCGGGATCTCATCCGCGTGGTTCTATTTTCGTCGACGGCAGTTTCGGTGTCATTACAGCTACATTTTTCAGGTGTGGAGTCACTTCAGACCTGAAAAAGGTAGCTGTAATGACACCGAAATTGTCGTCCACGTAAATTGAACTACGCGGAAGAGAGCCCGAGAAACCTTCGCTGCGAATTGATGAAGTACTTTGGTGCATGGTGGGTAAGGAAAGGAACTTTTTGGCTGAGATCAGGAGGTAGGGGAGGTGGCTAGATGGGGTGATGAAGGGCGACGTTTGCTCATGGCCGTGATTGAGGGAAGGATGTAGGGTAAGTGGGAAAGAAAGAGAATAGGTTTTGTGGGCAGGATGAGGAAAATAGGACGTACGCAAAGATGAAGGAAGAAATAAGGCCCTTCACGTGTGAAAGTTTGGTGGATTTCCTCTGACTTTCAACATAAAATTCCTTTAACTGGTAGATTTATTTTGTGTAGTAGATTTTTTGCCGTTGAGGTCCATCAGGGTCCATCACAACGCGAGAAAAAGAAGAACTATTACGAAGTCCACAACTTGCTACGGAAATAAAAGCTGGGGTTACTTAGTGGTCTGCTCATTGTCACTACAAGAACTAAGCCCGAGTTCGGAATTCAATCTCATTGCGATTTTTTTGCGATTTCCTCGAGCAGGGTGTTTGTCGGCGGAGAGCAGTCATGTGTCATTGCAGTGAAAGTACCACTTCCTAATAATATGCTCATACTTTCTGGCCTGGGCTGATTGCCGTGCATAGAATGGGTATTTACAGGGAAGGGAGAGTTACTAAGGGGAGGGTCAAATATTTCTTTATAGGATCCGGTAAGATGTTGGGATAAATTGTGTGCTAGATAATAGCACTATTGACCTTCTAGCCAGTTAAGAAACACGTCCAACGCCATTTAAGGAAGGAAATCACGTGACCGCTGAATCTATGATGTTGACCTTTGTTGAAATCATACGGTGGTGGGAAAATCGTTTGCTTTTCTTAATAAGTCAAATTAGTGTGTTTCACCAGTGCCTCGTACTTTCATCTTTGACGGACTCTTAAGATTACTTTTTTTGTTCAATAGGTGAGAGATGCAAGAGTCAGCAGGCTAAGCTGAAATGAAAATACATTTGAAATTGCCTTCCACGAATGCCTAGCAGCCTAGGTGACTTGGCGAGGACGCTTGAAGTAAAAAGAGCGGAATTTGTGTTCGTAAAAATGTCACTGCAGGAACAACCTGAGGCACAGCTCTCCACAATGGATCGACGCCGCAAACACGCAAGAAGGAAACAAGGATTCGGTCATTCAATTTATAGGACCGGCAAAATTTTAATTAGTTGAAATATTGAATTTTTACCGAATGAAATCAATCCTTGGTCCCATTTTTCAAACATATGAATATCAATTATGGTCGAAAACAGCTGAATATGGTTCCTCATTTTTAATTTATAGCAAATTAATGCTTTTTCCATTATCATTTTAGGAGTTTGTATGTTACTAATTTAATATACACAATTTTGTGACAATTTGTTTCATGCAAAGGTCCTGGCGATTGGCTGGACTGCATATTTGAGTGTGCATTATTAGGAAGTGGCTCCTTCATTGCAATGCCTAATTGCCACATACTTGGTACGCGAATTATCATTTTTTAAACCGATAGTGTGTCCTTTCAACATTGTTATTTCTTTGAGTCTTGCCTCCAAACATCACGCTGTATATATCTCACATGCTTCTTTGTTTGAATCATAGAGTAAACATATATAGAGTGGCAAAGCAATGCTAAAAACTAGACATAAATTTTTGAGAGCTTTGGGAAGAATTTCTCGGGTACCCCACCTAGAGGAGGAAGAATTTTGGCTTACGGAGAAGGCCACTTGGAGGCGCTAGTGGTACTCGGTGATTTTGTATCAACATACAGAAGAGTGGATTTGCCATGGCTTTTGTATGCTTTTAATCGAGTATCAATTGTTTTGTCGTTGCTATGATACATCGGTAAACAGTTAACTCCGTTGAAAACATTACCCGGTGCGAAGCCCGAGAAAGATATTTAAACATAATACACCGGGAAAATCTCTAATCAGTTTACTCCGTGTTTGGTAACCGCGTGTCTTATCATATTGACGTGAATTCGATTCATTATAGACGATGCTCATTGAAGGCACATGTATAATTTGGTCTCGCACATATAACGCAAATACATGTATAATTTGGTCTCGACGACACAATAAGATTTGTTTCCGTTGCTATGGGTCGATTAGTAAACTTCCAGGCTCCAAAATCATCATAAGAACATCATGTGAGTTATGCGACACAAAATGAAGTGGCCGTGTGCCAATGTGTGTCATTTGTTATGGCTTGTCGTGCAACTTCTATACATCTGTTCCATCTATCGGCCAAAGCATTATTTAAAAACTCATATCCGAATCTCCATATCTCTTTGCCACTCTACATGTACTTACTCTATGGTTTGAATGTACTTTTCTTCCCTCACGGTTTCGTCACGATATTCATGATTTCCATTCTAATGACCCAAGCTCTCATCATGCACTGTTACATCTCAGCAAAGGGTTATATTTACATCTGAGTACGTTTAGTTCAGCATGCTGGTGGGTTTAGTTGACTACCACGATATGTTCCTCTCACAGATGTATTTGTAAACACATATTCAGACGTGAGAAGATTGTGTGAGAATCCCAAGCCAATTTTTCAAGCTTGTGCTTCTCCCATAATTATCGGTCCAGAATTATAAATCGGCCATCCTTCATATTGTCATTCACAGCCTGTAATTTAATTTTTTCTTTTCATTATCACAATAAATTTCTCTTGGGTGCACATTGATCCCAACGGGGTATTAAAAATAGGTAACTATTACATTTTCTAATTGGAATTTCTGTTCTAGCCAAAGCTATTTTTTTCGAAAATGAATTTTGTGTACCTTCTCATACAGAGTTCGTCTAAGAATTCAAAATATTCACTTTGAAAAGGGAATTTTTATTAAAAAATCTGGTGAAGCTTGCATAATCAGGAAATATCTCTCTTGATTCTTGTGCTATTGAAATTTTAATCTTAGTAATAGTCATTATTTTTCGGTTTCAGAAAATGCCTTTTGATATTGTTGTATCTGTTAACATTCCTGTTTTGCATATTCTCAATGCTCTTAATCAATTCTTGGAGGAAATGTTTCCCTTTAATTTCAATCAGTTGTTTGGACTATAAAATAACAAACAGAGATAAAAGTCAATATCAACGTTCGGAGGGGTCATTTTGACCGCATTTTGGTTTAACGAATAGTTTAAGGTCACGGCCAAGGTTTGATGGACGGTGTAGAACATGATAACATAAAATTCAGTATTATCACTTCTATAGTTTTTCAAATAAAATGGTTAATGACTGATTTTTGGATTTCCATTTGAATGCCCATTTGTGAAATTGTACTTTCGCTCATTTCTCCGTGAATACTGAGTTACCGCAGAAGCTGTAACGATTTCCTGATACGTGTCAACGGCTGCTTGAAAATAAAATAGTTCATGCTCCTCGTGGAAAGATTCGTGACGTTTCATGAATAGTTCAAGTTACATCACATGCCTCTTCCTCCAAGAGTTACGAACAAGGTCGAGCATTTCGCATCTGCTTCGAGATTGTAGGTCTAGTGTTTGTCTCCAGAAAGGAAACATGGAGCCTTGAAATGTTATTTGAAAGCCGTTGACGAATAAATGGCAAATTATCAGGGAGTGCATCCTGAAGTGGATGCGATCAAATGGAGAGAAAAGTGAATCTTAAATGGCATGAAATTCAGCCCTGAGGTCTTAGAGAAAGGTGGCTTTGAAACACAATCTTTGATGAAAATGGTTCAAGCGTTTAGGCGATGGATTTCTAGATATACCTATAGGAATGCGGGACCGGAAAAAAGGCGAAGGAAGAGAAAGAAAATGAGGAGCTTTTCCTCTGCAGGAAGAGGATACGTGTATGGAGGGGTGTTGGGAGGGAAACGAATGAATTCCATGTGTGACGTTGGGGAAGATAAAGAGTTTGGAGGATATTGGTGGAAGTCAGAAGAATTGGACATGGAAGACCATTGAAAATGGGCGGTGGGATGAGCGAGGAAGTCTTTGAAAGAAGCCACGTGTTAGACGGAAAAAGGAGAAGGAAATAACGGGCATTTTCGACGACCCAGGAAAGAGGAAGGCTAGAAAGTTTTGTCGTTGAAGGGGGAATCGACCCAAGGGTGAAGGAAGATTGTACCCGTGCGTCTCACAAAAGTAGTTCGTAAGTCCCAAAAGATGTCTGAGGGCTATCAGCGGCCATTCATCACATGCCTACCCCCTCATGATAGGTCGCCATTAATCGATCGTTTTCGCGTCTATTACTATAGGTGTGCCAATACTATATATAGGCGTGCCACTATAGGTGTGCCAGTGTCCGAAATCACTATAGCTGTGCCAATACAATTCCTTTGGTGGTCTTCATATATCCGCTCCAACTCTGGGTTCAGCCTCCCAGACTAGATTAGGCTGAGGCCTTAATAGGCTACGCTTGATAGAACTGTTCCACAGTAGTTTTCACAGTTGGCTTCAACCTTCTTGTTATGAATTTGGGATGATAATAATAGCCAGATTCCGTTTTTCAGGAATGTGTTCTGATTCTCATACATACATTATTATAATTAATCACCCTAATATGGGTTAAGCTGGTTAGGGTAGGTTGAGAGAATACCTGGAAATAGGATGGTCAAAACGATATTGCTGGGTCATCCAGGTGGTAGAAGGTAGAAGGAAGGTAGAAGGTGGAAGAAAAGACCACGGAAAAGGTGGTCATATGATGTAGTAGACGATCTGAGAAAGATAAGAATATGGAGAACACGCGCTGTAGATCGGGAAGACTGGGCTAACATTCTAGGGTAGGCCAAGGTTCTGTAAGGGATGAAGCGGCAAGAAGGAAGTAATACGATATTTTTGTAGGTAATAGCCAATATATGGACGATGTAGAAGTTTTCCAAAATCTAAGCTTTGATCTTGGTATAAACATAGAATGGATTATAGTCGCAATCCAACTATGGTTTTAAAAAATACTTGGCTAATAGGACTCAGGAATCAGGACTGTTGGAGGACATGAAGGTTAGCTGGCAGAACAATCCAAAATATATGGGCGACTATTTGGCTTAAAATAGGTGTAGTATTTAATATTTTGAAGGAGTACTTTCGTAAAAGTCCCTTGTATTACACTATATATGCAACTTTGAGTTTGCTAGCATAGATGATGAGGTCAAAAAAAAAGAGTGGCTACCATGGGACTGGCGTTGCGTGTGCATCGGATATCTGGACTTAGGGAGCTGAGAGTGAGTAAGAATGAGTTAGAGTGATGAGTAAATAAAGCTCGGTTGAAAGTTCCTGGCCCCTGCACGACAGCACATTTTGGACTTGGCGAATTATTTTGACGAATTGTAGCCAGAAGAGGCTGTGCATGAAAAAGGTCATCTTCCAAAGTGGAAACAACCCTCCCATCTACCCCGTATTAAGGCAATTTCAGCCCCCCTCCTGTCGTTTTACGCCCAGATGTGCAAGAAACTTTTAGCCGAGGAACAGTTGGAAAGGATAGACAACATGATAGCGAGAAATATAATGGACAGAAAGAAACTACAGGAAGAAGTGCTTGGCGAGGTGAAAGAGTTGAAGACGTTGTTGGGTGTAGCTAGGAATGGACGTATCTGGTTAATAGAGTTAGTTATAACGAAAGATTAATTACCTAAGGCTTTCATTGAGTTGATATGATAAATAGGGAAGAGAGATGATGAGGACAGATTTGATGAAAAAAGATGCTTAAGAAGAGCCTGCAGCTATGCTGAAGATGCAATGAAGAAAAATAGTGCGTGTGAAGAGGCGTTATTTGTAAGATTTACTGTATAATTACTTATGTGAATGCATTTAGATAATAGTATTTCATTCGATAAAATATATTATCTATTATCGAATTAGCAGCATACAATGCAATAACCGTATATTTGTTTTGTAAAACTCTCAGCGATCAAAATGGCTTCCTCCTCCGTTGAATTGCTATAATAAGAGTTTGAATAGAAGGAATATGAAAACGATGCCCTTTAATAATCATCTTCAACACTTTTACAGAACTCTGGGGCCCATGTAAGTAGAGAAGCTGAAAAATTAAGCATCTTCTTTTTTTTAAAGAAACTCTTACCGTTTTTCTTGCATATGGCTGTGAGCCCCCCGCATTTATTATAATGATTCCCATACTTCATCTGCCTTAGGGATTTCAAAATTAAATCACTAGACGAATAAACGTTAATCGGCTCCATCGTCCTCGCTTGTTTTAGTCGTTAAAACTTCGCCGTATTAATTATAACAGCGGAACCAATTCCTTAATTTCCCTTCTGACTAAAGGGCGATTTTTTTAATTGGTTCCTACAAAAGGGGCTGTTAAAACCTTAATGAAATTCAGTACTTGGAAAAAATTTCTTAAGGAGTCCGCTTCGTCTTTAGCCTAAGGTCTTCATAGGTGTCCAGTAAGGCTACTGCTTCTCTCTTTAAAATCACCCGTTTCCTTGCTTCTAAGCTCAACAGAGCCGTCTAGTGGATGATTTTGAAATCTCTGTTTAGAAGTTTCTCTCTCGATTGTTCTCCCTGTTTCCCAAGGAGGTCGTGGAAATACACTGGAGAAGGCGATTCTGGTCCCAGCGCGTTGAGCGGGATTGTGTGATATGTACAGGTGCTTGGGATATAACAAGGCCAAGCCTACTTCAACCTAAACATTATATTGCTATCGATTTCAGAACTCTTTGGCTACTCGACTCCGGTGAATTGTTAGCCAGAACCTTTTTTATGCCAATTGTTTTCCCAATTTTTTGCTTACTGTTGCTGCTTGTAAGAGCTGAGAGCATTTTAAGCCAAATCTAGGCGACAGCTTGCGCTCAAAAATGCTATCAGTATTACCGGAAGCAAAAGTTCAACGCGCTGAAAATTATAATAAAAGATTATTCTACCGTTTCTTGCTGAAGTGATTAATGAAAGTGAATTGATTAATGAAAGTTATAGTGAATAAATTAATGCTTACGATTGTGTTCGAAGCAGGGTCGGCCATTTTAATGCAACGAAAATTGGCATACCAAGGAGGGGGACAATTAGCCGCACGAAATTCTCCCTTATGGCGTATCCCCAGTGTATTTCAACTTCCTTGCTGTTCCGCAATTCGCTCAATCGCGCTTCACTTTTTTCTCTAACCTATCGTCATGCCTGTGCGAACAATTTATTTCGATATATCTAGAGCATATAGAAAGTGTCTTTTAGTCCTTCATCCCCTGGCTTCATCCATCGTTGCTTACCATCTTCGCTTGCCATTTTGGCTTACCTCGGAGTCTTTTGCTCTCGATTTCCCCTTTCTTACAAGATTTTCCCCCTTAATTCAAGATGGTGACAGAGATTAAATCACGATTTTGGAAATTTTATATTAAATTAAGTCTATAATCATTTGTGTGACTTCTCGGTGTCAGGAAGCATGCCCAATTTATTCAGCACGTCTCAGCCCCTAAAATATCTTCATATGTATTAGGGATGCCACATCGACTAAAAAAACACCGAGTAGTCGATTTTTCGATGTTCTTAAAAGTACTCACCACTCACTCAATTTTCATCGGATTATTTTACTACTCGATGTTTCCGATATCGCGGTCATAAAACATCGAGTATTCCGATACATCTATGTCGATTGGTATCCCTAGACCGGACAATGTTCGGTATAGGAATGCCACATCGCCTAAAAAAATTGACTTGTCGATTTTTTTATGTTTGTAAAAGTACTCGCCACTCACTCAATTTTCATCGGATTATTTTACTACTCATGTTTTCGATACCTCGGCCCAAAAACATCGAGTAGTCCAATGCATTGATGTTGATGTGGCATCCCTAATATGTATTTATCTTTTGAAATCTACTACAAGTCAGTCTGCATGAAAATGAATGGTTTTTTTGACTATCCATTTTCCATCTCCAATAAAAATCATACGACTAATTCGGATTTTATCCATCTTTTCCAATTTCCATTTTCTCTTACTCGTCTTGTATTTTTTGCAGCCCTCATTGTTTTTTTTTTGGAGTTTTTGAGAGGAAAAAAAATGAAGTGATTTATGCCTTTATTTTGTCCGCCGATAAAATTTATATTTGATGCCTGTTTCCTGTTTTTATCCCGGAAATCCAAGAATTGAACAAAAAGAGTTGTTCATGTCAAAAATAAGTTAAGATTCCGTGGTTAAAAAGTTGAGACAATCCTGCATAAGATACGTGCGAGAAGAAACTTTCTGTTTTCCTTAAGCCTTGTGAGGTTGAAATCCTAATGCTGGCGCTTATATGCGACGAAGGCAACATGAGAAGTATCTACATTTTTTATTCGTTTCGTGATCATTGTCAGTCTTTCATGGTGCTCTGAGTTATTTATGAAATCAGAATAGTGATCCTGTTTCACCCCTTTTTGTCGAATATTTGAATTTCTGGAAAAGCCAGGGATATGTCAGAGAATTCTCGCAACAATCAGGGAGAAACTGAAATAGGAATCCTCGTTAATTTTCTACCATTAAGTTTATCGGCGTTTTTCCCGTCCTTTATTTCACCAACTAAAACTAACGTCTGTCGCTGACGTGCGTGGAATAAGCACCATCAATTCGTGGAGTATTCAGTGGTGAATCTTATTAGTTGTAAATCTTAGTTAGTTAGTTGTGAATTAGACGTACAATGTATACCTTTTGTATATCCTTATTGCGATATTTGCCTAGTAGTGCTAAAAATCATGATCACAATGTATTTCCCTCATCACAAGGAATCCGAGGCTATGTTGTTCCGAAAATTTAACCTCGCCTTTTTTTTTTAACTTCCGAAACTCAGGTTGAGAAGTAGCTGGAGCACACTAGTCTATATAGTAAATACATGCTTGCAGTTCTAAAAATACGAGACGATGATTAGAAAATTTAAAGCTGCCGTAGAAAATTAAATTCAGCAGAAAAAAATATTCCAATAATAAGTGACCTTTTGGCGATCGGTCAGTAAAATTAGTAAATCCATCAGGGAAAGGTCAGGGAATTTTAAAAATCGGATATCAGTATCCGCCCTGAGCACACCATTCGCCAATATAATCGTATTTTAGTTTTTATCATATTTATCGGGAAACGGAGAACGGTCTAATGTTCCGTAACCGGAAAGAGAGCCCTAGGAATGTTTCGGACCACCTGGAAAGTCAACAACTTGAATCGTGCTGCGACATATGGTTTGAATTACCTCCTCAACATACACTTCTTCAATCAATGAGTGCCATTCTATTTTATGTCTAACAAACTGCGCACTTCCACGCCGGATTTATCTCGTCTAAGCATTTCGCCAGATCTACCTTTACGTTAGTGCGAGCGAGATAGTTCCCTAATCATAATAGAGACTATATTCGAACTATACGTATTAATGTCACGAGCTGTGAAACATATGAATTAAATATTGCATTATTAATGGTGCAATAATATAGTTTTTCATGACAGAAATTGTTAAGTATTTAAATGAAAATATCTAAGTAAGTCTTTCTATTGACTCATTTTTTTCACGTGGTACGTTTCAAACTCTATCAAAACAGAAGGTTTAATGTGATCCCGAAGAATTTACTGCAGTGACAATATGATTAATTTTCAAAAATAGTAGAGTAAACATACAAACTACACACTGTTGATTTTTTTAATGAGTTCTAGGCATTAGAAATTCCTCAGTTGTTAAATAAGGTCTCTTTGGAGTGCATACTCGTACCATTTCCCATATAAAAGGGCTGGTATTTTCTGGCAAATATCTCGGAAAGTAATGTGGTAAGGGAGTTAATTTTTGGTGTCAATGGAAGGTTGATATATTTTTATTAAAATGAGACCAAATTCATTGATTTGTAGGTAAAATGATATTTCGCTCGAACTACCTTAAAGAATCGTCCTCCGAAAAGACCTTCGGTTTCAAGAGATCAAGACTTCCAAGTGAAAGACACAAAATTCAACTCACGTGCTTCGCTTCACCTCCGAGAATTGCGTTAAACGGTCATAGATTTTGATTTGTGAGGTTATTCCATGGCCCTTCAACCACATAAAGAAGCGCTGACGTATGTCCAAGTACATTCCTTTTTCGCTGTAAAGGCATTGGCTAAGTTCCTTTTATACATCTACATAAAAACTTGCGAGAGGTTCAAAGTTGTTTGCTATTGGGTGAAGTATCACATTTATATTGATTGATTCACGACATACATTGCACTTTACGCTATTAAACTTAATGTAATTATGGCTACTGATGCACAAGCAACAACGTGCTAAAACTTGTCAGAAGATGAAATTTCACTAATATGTGCTACTCTATGGGCATGCTACTAATGTTAGACTGTTTGAATTATCTATTTTACTACATAACAAACATGCAGAAATAACTGAGTAACACTGCGAAAATGCACGGCGTACTGTTAGTACTAGTCAGTAGATTAGGATGCAAGCGTTGGGAAGTTAATAGGCTAAGCAGCTGGACCAGTCGAAAAACTTAGTTAAAAAAGTCTTCATTTTTTATGATAAATGTGTATCATTGGATTAGTGCATGTGATTTGGAAGATTTTCCTTTCCATTCTGCGTTTGTTTTGTTTTTTTTTCTTCGCCATCTGAAATCACCATTCTGAATCTTAGGGGCTGCGATCAATGGCAAAGCTTACGAAATGTTTGCTATAAGCTTTTTACTGTCATCATATGATTAAAACCGTCTTCAGTATTATATTGGCTATGTTATTTTGATAGTTTTTTGAACCTTACGCCAATACCTTTGAAACATACGCCAATACCCACGATAATATTCTGCACCTTCCTCTGGAATAATCTCTCTTACTGGGTATATTTATTTTCCATTTAATGCACAACTATTTTTTTCGGAAACCCGGTTTGTCATTCGTGGTTAATAGTGAATGAACTGATGAATGATTTTTCACGAACCCTTAGTTCATGGGTGAGTATGCAAGCTAAATAAATGCATACTGAAGGAGTTAGCTTGTTTCCAAGCCTTATTGCTTTTCATGTCACATAAAATTTTTGGAAATCATCATTCAACGTTTCAATTTCTCAACATTCACTAAAAGTGGCCCAGCCATTTTGCCTCAGACACTGTAAATTTTAAGTGCCTTGTGATACAGAATCCACGGCCTCAGCCTCGGTTTTCATCCGTGCACAAATCATTTGCTTGCTCTCTGGTTAATGCCAGCCATATTCCTCGCCTTGAGACTTAATGAGAGGCTTCTAACAGTGAGCTGAGCAGATGACGCAGAGCATGTGATCCAGTCCAATATGGCCGCTCGCAGTATGGTAATCCTCAGTCGCATGCGTGGACGCTCAAGCAATCAATCCATCTCGCTTCAACCAATTGAAGGGAGAATATTAGCGGACGGAGTGGGAACCGAGAGGGAGCAGAGAATACCCTGGGAATAAGCCTGCGCTTTCCCTGCCGCCGCATACATATAAACCCTAAGCCCTAAAAAAATGCCCCTATCCAGTTCTACAAGTCGAATCGATTCTTTACACCATTCTGCTTCATCTGCTAGGGTAGATAACAATCGATTTCGCCATTTCCGCTTCGGTCTTTTTCTCTCTTTTTAAATTCCCCGCATTCGTTCGCCTTGTGTTTCAATTGTCATTATCAATAGTATGAATATATAATATGGATTTATATTTGTGGAATTGTTGCCTAGGCTACCTGTTGCCTAAATTTCCACTTTTAGTTCACCCAGTCCTTGGCGCCACTTCGATTAGTCTTTTTAGTTGTTATTGTAAATAGACGTAGTTAGTTGTTGCTAACATGAGACTGAGGTGAATATTCAATATCGATCGAGGAGATATGAATTACTTGATGCTTTGAATAATATCTTGCTATTTTTGTGATCTAAAAGTTACTTTGTAAATGCTAGAGAGGAAATATCTATTACAGGAAATGTGTAAAAGGTTAATGCAACGTCCATCCATCGTGTGCCAACGACGAAGTTTGCCAGACTCTGATTTTAATTTGAATGTATTAATCCGGTCGGCTTAAATAAAGAATTTAGAATGCCTTGTTTATTCAGAACTTGCTTCGTACCAGGCTGCAAAACAGGGTATGCGTCTACGAGGACCCAAAATGGGAGACTTGGATTAAAAAATAAGAATCTGTTCAAGGCGGCGCGCGGTATCGCCGCGGTGGCAAGTATTCATGACAAATAGATTCATTCTTTCGACCGCCATTTTTCTGCTTCTCTCCTACGCCCTTGTTATTGATCCTCCATTGGCTGACAGAATGAATTCCGGACACTAAGTGACCGTCTGCATTTCGCTTTTTGCTTTGCTGTTTCCGTTGATGGAAATGGATGAAAACATGCTACTCATGTTCTCAATTCTCCTTCTGACGTCAAATGCATTAGAGACACGATCAGTTGTACGTTTAATAGCTACGTAGTTATTGTAATAATTTTTATCATTTTAAAAATAGGAGGATTTTTAGTGAGTAAGTATTTGGACTTGTTGAAGTCACTTGGTGAATTCTGGTGCCATTATGGCAATTTCCACCCAATTTTTTTTTTGTCTGCCGGACAGTTCTGTTGGCCCGTATGTCCCTGGAATCCCGATAGACTGCTAAGCCTGTCATCAGGTTTTCCAGGGACCGGACAAACAGAACCTGACATACATCCATTCCCTGGGTGGTGAAAAACCCACCCAGACGGGACACGAACCCGCGACGCTCAGTTCAGCTGGCGAGGACTCTACCCCGCCGCCACCGGGACCGGCTTTTAATTGATCTATTAAATTAATTATATAGATTAATTTAATTTGTCAAACTTCATAACTTAGTAAACTAGAAAAGTAAAAAACCAGAGGCCATATCAAATATTAGCTTTCACGTGGTGAACGAAAAATTAGTTTCAGTTTGTATAATTTTCCATTTGAATTATATTGAATTATATTTGTTAAAATAAGTCTTTATTTTCTCTAGTTTTAAGCAAGCTCGCCTGCTTTTTGGGCGGACATGTTTGAGTTTAACGCATGCAAATTTATGTGACTAGTGGTACTACATGCAATGAGGTCTCCAGCCGAATTAGAAATGATTTCTCAGTTGAGCAGCATATCTTGTTGTATCCCACATTAATTGCCTTTGTATTGCCTGTATACCCTTTCCCCTGATTGAGATTGAATGGCTTATACTTTGTGATTCAACGAGATTAGTTGCTGTTCCGTAATAGTTATAATTGAAGATTTAGTGGATTAAGATAAGGTAAGATAGATAATTTATGCTTTATTTTCTCTGGGATGACATTCCTTTGAAGCAGGAGTGACAATAACAATATATAGTAAAAATATATAGTACATTTAGTATAATAACATAATATATTTTACAAAAGCAATCACGTGGAAAGTTAGCATTTCACCAATCAATCAGATATTGTTGTATCCATCTTCAAAACAATTTCTTACAACTTGCAACAAATAGGTTAGCAACATATAGATTGACGGAGTTTTCTGAGAAGCACCATGGAAAAGTTTCTTCAAGTCACACCTTAAACTCTCGTTTATGGTTTTTGTGTCGCAAAAATTCCTTCCGTTAGTCTTCATTCAGGGCTTCTTTAATAATCGTCAAATTAAGGCCATCAATGGAATATAATTATTTACGTAGATGCGTAGAGATATCTTGGTATTTTTACGCTATTATTTGTCAACGACTATTATTTCAGCGATTTATAGCCGTTGTCAAGGCAATGATAGCTGGGCAAAGACGATCGATAATGACAATGAATTGATGTAACCATGGCCACTAATAAATCATGATGCAGGAAGTACTAAGTGATTTTTAAATTGAAATGATACTCTGTGATGGAGACCTAATTGTCTTCCCCAAAGTTATGTCTGAATTACTGTCTTATAGTTATAAATCATGTGTTATGGTACCATTTCTTGGATGAAATTATTATTTCAAATCTATTCCTTGATTTTCTGTATCTTAGTTTTTTTTATTATAACTTGCAATATAAATTAAAGAGATGTTTCTTTAAGAGTTATTATATGCAGCAAGTACCCATAAAATTCATTGTACCTTTGGTCGCTGGATGCTTTGATCATTATGCTATGACTAAAATGGCTTCCCTGTAGCCTTTTCCTAGAAGTATTACGGTTTGGAAGCTGTTTAAAAAATTATCCCTCCATGCATCGTTCATCATGCATGTTATCGTTCTCAAATCAATGGCATTGGCACGCCAACTTTTACTGAGCACAGTTGAACCATCGATTTGTCCATTTCAGAGTCCTACATTTTTCAACAGGGCTTCTCCAAGGTGATTATTATTCATTGGAAGTTTCATATGTTCCCCTCTCCTCTCCAGCCACTCAAAAATGATTGCCGTGGTCTTAAGGCATGGGAGTAAATAATATTTTCTACAAAAGTATTTCTTTGAAATATTTAAGAGTATTCTAGTTTTTTACCAATCATGAAGAAGATTAGCATAAACTTTTTATTTAGGTGAGCAGGTTAATTTCCTTTCTCTTATTATTCATTGAGGTACCAGAACTTGAAATCTTAGTTATTATTAGGAATCTCATTTTTAATGGAAACATGGCGTCTTATCTGCTCCAAGTAATTTCAAAGACATTCACACATATTTGTCAAAATTATGGTGTGGTTTTCGTTTTGAACGTTTTATGGTGTATTCACTTCGAATGAATGAATAAATTTTATCGTATGTTAAACACAAATATCTTACTTTAACAATAATAACATTGGAATTATTATTCATACCAATTAACACCGACAGTCCAGTAGAGTGGAACTGTTCTTCCGTGATAACGTTTTCAAATCCGGTGGAAGCACGCCCAGCTAAACCTGCGCTCTGTGACATCTTGGAAAATCAAGAAGGGAAGGGGGCACACGCCAAATTGTTCACTCCCCTGATCTGGTTCGTATGCCATTTGAATTAGGAGAATTCTACTCTAATCCTTCAAACTTAGCCAAGGTTGGAGGATTATGGTTCTATCCGTTGCAAAATTCCGTCACCCGAGTTTGAAGACTAATATCTCAAAGACGACTCAATCAATTCTACAATGAAGTACATCAAATTGAAGCTTGTTTGTTTTTTCGTTTAGTGATGGTATGCAAAACCTTTTACCATTTATATTTATTTCAGCGTGTACATAAGAACAGAATTTTAGCGCATTTTTCCGGGTACCGGACGGATGCATCGCATTTACGCTTTCGTAATTACAACGTGGATCAAGATATCGAAACTTCCTTTTCAAATATTGAAGTAAACATCTTTCTTAACAATCTTAAGATGTTTCAGATTATTTAGTGCATTAGTATTTAAGTTATTGATGACATTGTAAGACTGCGTTATTTTCCATTCCGCGCATCCCTGAAAACCGCCGTTTCAACCTTCTTCAAGCTATCGAGTTCATCATCATGAATCCACTTATATAATCTTAAAGAAATTCGTTGGTCAATCAATATCAATTAACATTTATTTTGGAAAAAGAGCGCTCTGAACTACCAGAAGCATGTCCGGAAGAGAATGGGAGAGCTTGCAGTACAATGTAGTGTGTTTTGTAGGCAATTCCTCGCGCGCCTTACGGGCAACCCTCTGACTCGGCTACAGCGCCTCTCCGTCTCTTCCGGGCATGCTTCTGGTAGTTCAGAGCGCTCTTTTTCCAAAATAAATGTTAATCGATATTGATTAACCAACGAATTCCTTTAAGATTTTATAAGTGGATTCTTGGTGATGAACTCGATAGCTTGAAGAAGGTTCAAACGGCGGTTTTCAGGGATGCGCGGAACGGAAAATAACGTAGTCTTACAATGTCAGCAATAACTTAAATACTAATGCACTAAATAATCTGAAACATCGTATGATTGTTAAGAAAAATGTTTACTACAATATTTGAAAAGGAAGTTTCGATATCTTGATCCACGTTGTTACTACGAAGCCGTAAATGCGATGCATCCGTCCGGTACCCGGAAAAATGCGCTAAACTTCTGTTTTTAAGCACACGCTGAAATACATATATATGGTAAAAGGTTTTGTATACCGTCACTAAACGCAGAAACAAACAAGCTTTGATTTGATGTACTTCATTTTAAAATCGATCGTGTTTTCTTCGAGATATTAGTCTTCAAACTCGGGTGAGGGAATTTTGCAACGGATAGTAGTGTGAAAATATTTCTTTAGGAACATTTAATAGTCGTGTTAATCGTTGAGCCACGTTAGAAGGTTTACTATCACCATACATTTTCTCTTAATATATATATACCTTGAACCATCTGAGAAGTGTTGCCATTCAAAATTATTCTTAGTCGTAATTTAATTGATTCAATCTTATATACGTTATTCTAGTATGAATGGAATTATCATGGATAGGATAGGATGTTTGGGTTATTTTGAGGACCTATTTTATTAGCACTTCAGTTTAGCTCATGGTTAAGTAACATATTTGTTACGCCAATTAATGTTACAATGATAATGATATCAATGTTATTATGGTGGCAATGGACGGTTTGGATTACAGAGAGAGCATGTTGATCGATTTTTTTCTATGTGTTCACAGTATCTTAATCGATCATAAGTGGAGCATCTAACACATTTCTCATGCCATTATTTCATTCGCGTTAATTAAATTTACAAAGAAAAGCTGCACGCTTCGTAAAAAACTGCTACGAACGAACATATAGTGTTACACAACTGTAAGAGGGATTAAGGTGGGAGCCCCTATAGACTCGGAGGCTGCAAGCTAGGCTTAGGCTGCTTGATCAATTCAGAACTGATTTTTTTCAGAGCGACACAGAGAATATTATCATGACGCATTACTACATATCTAGGTCTGAAAGATGAGATAAAATAATAGAGATACTATGCCCAACAGATAGGTACAAAAAATTGTTCTTTCCGCGCATAATAAGTGATCACAATAAAAACTGAGCTCCTCCAAATTCACTCCCATAGTGCATGTCACCATTTCACCTCCAAAACTTTTACATCTTTACACGGCTGGTGACCTACCACCCCCTGCCACACACCCATACGGCGGCTCGCGGGGTAGTTTGTAGATGTAGAATATGCCCAGAAACATTGTGGCCAGAATGCTCGCCAGAGGGCCCTCGAGCCGAAACAGAAGAGTCGACGGCTGCGCATGGCAAATGCAATTAAGGCGGTAAGGCGCATTGCAGCTCACGGACGTGCGAATCGGCACGTCTCGCGGGGCGACCGACAGACCAAGGGACGAGCCAGAGGAGGAGGAGAAGTTTCCATTTCTCCTTCACTGTGCCCTCCGGCAGCAAACCCTCGTCTCCCGCACCGAATTAATATCCTCGGCCATGTTTTTATCTGCTCGGTGCTCGAGATCCAAAAACTTAAACACCACCTGGGAATTTGAGTTTTCCACCGCATGCGGTGGCATTTTGGGTAATGGGACGGACGCTCAATTTCATTTTCTCTGAGATATCACCCGAATTTATTCCGAGAAATTCCATTTTCGTGATTACTTCTTTGCTTTGGGTATTTTTGTTTTTGCGAAAACTGGCCACCATTTTTTTCCTCAAAGAAAGTAGCTGTATATTTTCCTGAAATTTTCTCAAGGTGAATCAATGTGCAGGTGATATTTACGGAGATATGTGAACCTTAAGGTAGTCCGAGCGAGATAGTTCCGTAGTCATAATAGAGACCATATAAGAATTATGCGTTTTAATTTCACCAGCTGTAGGACACATCAATTAAATATTGCATTATTAATGTTGCGATAATATAGTTTTATATGACAGAAATTGTAAGTAATCAAATGAAAATATCTAAATAAGACTTTAACTTTACTAATTTTTTTCACGCGGTACGTTTGAAACTCCATCAAAACGGAAGGTTTAATGTGATCCCGAAGAATTTACTGCGGTGACAATACGATTAATTTTCAAAAATAGTTGAGAAAACGTACAAACTACACATTGTTAGTTTTTTTGACGACATTTAAGTGTTAGAAATACCTCATTTTGTAAATAATGTCTCTCTGGAGTGCACACACGTACGATTTCCCATGTAAAAGGGCTGGTATTTTATAGCAAATATTTCCGAAAGTAATGTGGTAAGGGGTAGAACTTTTGGTGTCATTGGATTGGTGAGATATTTCTCTTTAAAATAAGACCAAATTCATTGATTTATAATTAAAATGATTTTTCGCTCAAACTACCTCAAGCACCACCTGGGAATTTGAGTTTTCCACCGCATGCGGTGGCATTTTCGGAAATGGGACGGACGCTCAATTTCATTTTCTCAAGATATCCCCCGAATTTATCTCGAGAAATTCCATTTTTGTGATTACTTCTTTGCTTTGGTTATTTTTGTTTTTGCAAAAACTGGCCAGCATTTTTTTCTTCAAGAAAACTGGCTGTATATTTTCCTGAACTTTTGTCTAGACGAATCAATGTGCAAGTAGATGTTGACGGCAAAATGTGAACCTTGAATGACTCTTTTCAATCAAACTAGCAACTACGGTGAGATTCTTCCGAAAGGCACTTCATCGGTTTGAAGAATTTTTAACGATTATTTTTAAATGTGTATATTCAGTATAACTGATGTATTCAGGCTTGACTTTGTGGAACCTCTCCATATCGGACATCAAAATATTCAAGTAATGGTCTACTAACTAGGTTTATTCTTCACGACCCGGGTTTCGTCACGTAATGACATCTTCAGGTGAAAGATGTCACCATGTCCTGAATATGTCATTATGTGATGGAAGGTATTACACAATATGTCATAAGAAGAAAGAAGAATTGAAGATGCCATTATGTGACGATTCCCGTACAGAATTAATCTATTTTGTGGACCATCACTTGATTATTTTTATTTCCGGTATATATTCAGTATGGGGAGTGCCTTCATCTGGATCATGCTACTTTATAAATTCATGATGTACGACTGATGGAAAGGGTACAGAGGTTTTAACTTGCCAAGTACGCCATTGTGGACCTTTTAAATTTATTTTAAATGTTGCGTTTCTTGTAGTAGGAGACGAAATTTTTAAATTGAGCATTTCACAATAACTTTTTATACCCCCCCAAACAGCAACAATGGTCTGTAATTTATCGGCGGTATCTATATCACTCATGGCGGAGTTTGGTAATTCTTTCCATCAATAATTTACCATATCGATCTCTCTCATGATATGGTGTAACGCGGGACTAAATATTCGTGGTACAGTACTCATCAAGATCCTTTGAGGTAACTATGAACTTCGATCCTTAATTCTTGGTTGAAATTCCTTTTTACCTTCAAGAAATGACTGACAGTATCACAGTGGTTTTTCTTGGGTTTTTTGCAGGTTGTTTTAACTGTTGTTTTATTGAGTTAATGTGTTTTATAATCCTCCCTCCAATAGCCATTCTAACTTTATTCTACGCTAAGTGTTCTCCTCTGCTCCATCGCCCAGATTTTATACATTTAGACCTGGATTGGGTATTTGTAACTAGAAAGCATTACCTCTGATGGGATTTAATTTTCTGCTCAGTTTATCTGCATTACATGGTCATGGTCGAAATATTCTCTCATATTTCTATTTTCTCGAACCAAATCTGCATTTTATACTTTAAATCCTTTGATGGGTAACCCATCAATATGAGTCGCCCTTTTCGATTGTTTTTCGCCGTGTAAAATATATGATGCTTAACATTTAACAGTCGTTTACCTCTGATAGTATATTCTTTTATAGTGTAATACTCTTTAAATATCTTTCCCCCTTTTATTTAATTCTGACCCTAAATTTATACGAGACGTAATATGTAACGGCTTTGAATATTGTTAACTCGACTTATTTATTTCCTTCATAAATGTTTGTGTGAACGTTTTCAACCCATACAATGATTCTTCTTCCATCTAAATATGGCAAAGAAACTTTTATATTCTACGCTAACACGATTCGTTATTTGCCAGTTTCAAAATTAATTTTCCAATTTGATATGCAATATTAACATCAAGTCTCTAATGCTGCTATCAAGGACGCTTATCGTTTGCGGAAAAGGGTAGCATTACATACAATTCCATTCTGCTGTTTAATTCCATGATTTTATAGTAATTTTATTGACAACCGTATTGTGTTTGAAGTCCCCAAGTAATAGTTGGGCTCGGAAATAACTTTAAAGATTAAGTTTAAATTATATTGACAAGTCTAAGAAATGATTCCCTTCCTGTAATTTGTAATCTAACGGTGACTTTTTCAATTAAGATTACTGTCCTTCACACACCCCTCCACACGCCCTGGCCAACGGTACCTCTAGTAGATGAATTGTTGCAGATAAAAAGTCTCTCCTCTTTATTTACTCTTCGATTTCATTTTAAGCCAACTGTCAAAAACTTTTTGGATGATAGTCTTCCAAAGAAAAGGAATCACTTTTATTAAATGCCATGGTCGATTTAAAAAAAAAATTAATTTCTTTCGGTGCTCTCTTAATCCAACGTCATTATTCATTCGCGTTCGAGATTAAATGCAGTTCTAATACCATCTATATATTTTTTCAAAAATAATGTGAATACGAATCGCGTTCATTTGTCAATGGATTCCCGCTTGAATTTATGATAGCGATTAACCAACCGTTTCGGCTTTCGTTAGGGTTTCTCGATGTGAAAAAATTCCTCTATTACTGCGACTAGATATCATCCGCTTGCAGCTACGGAATCGTTTTCCGTCCAATTTTTTTCTCGGAGCGAAGATCAGGTCACATTTCCTCCTCACTCCACCCACAGGCTCCCTCACTCTCCTACCCCCTCCACCGTCTCCCCTTCCTTCTCTTTCCATCTTCCCTCATCTCCATCGCTTTATCTTATGCTCGCTCTGGTTAGGTCACACCTCGAATACGCCGCGAACATTTGGGACCCTGGTCATTACGATTTAACAAAAAAAAAAACAACAAAATACAAAGAAAAGCAGCTCGCTTCGTTAAAAACTGCTACAAACGAATATGTAGTGTTACACAACTGATAGAGGGATTAAGGTGGGAGCCCCTAGAAACTCGGAGGCTGCACGCTAGGCTTAGGCTGCTTGAGATATTCAGAACTGGTGTGTTTCAGAGCGACACATAAAATACGACTCACTACATTTCTAGGTCTGACAGAAGCGATAAAATAAGAGAGATTCACTTCCGAACAGATATGTACAAAAACTCGTTCTTTCCGCGCACATTAAGCGACCACAATCAAAATTCAGCTCCTCTAAATACACTCCAATAGTACATGTCACCTTTTCTCCTCCAAAAATTTTGCATCTTTACATGGCTGGTGACCTATCACCCCCTGCCACACGCCCATGTGGCGGCTCGCGGGGTAGTATGTAGATGCAGATGTAGATACATTAGTGTGCGCGTGACTACAAAGAAACTCTCTGAACTTTCGACTAATCGTCGCGGCATCTGCGGTAAATACACCATAAAAAGATATTTACTATACATTCTGAATGTATTTAGACAAAACCTTCCCGTGTTTTATGTACACACATACATACATGCCAATCACGCCGTTCCCTTCCGGGGTAGGCACAGTCACCGAGTTTCACTCACAAACACAAATTTGTACACCTAACTCTGCTTCAATAATTTCCTCCATACTGACCTATCCTTGCAAACCTCCTTTGCCTCAATTACCCCCATGCACTGCTTCATGCACGCCCTCCTGTTTTTAAGGCTCCTAATATTCCTCCTGCTAAGAATTTCAACCACATTCAACCACTACTTTCTCGACCTACCTATCCCTCTCGCTCCATTCACTTCACTCTAATATATATCTGTTTCGTTATTCGACTCCCATTCATTTTCTCAGCATAGCCAAACCAACGAAGCACACTCCTTCCATATATGTCCATTACTGGAGCATCTAACCCACATTCATTTGTTACCCACTCATTTCTGACCCTATCCATCCTAATTTTGCCGCAAACACTCCTCAGATAACTCATACCCACGGCGTGTAGTCTACTCTTATGTCTAGCCTGACATACCCGTGTTCCACTACCATACAACAAATTGGGGAGAAATACACTTTTTTACACGGTGATTTTTGCTTCAAACGATGTAATCCTACCCTTCCGCGCTACTTTATACAAAATGGAACTTTTCAGATGTATGTTGTGGGATACGAGATTGGGTGAAAATTTGATAAACTTTCTATCTAATGTACGCATGTAAGCCATTTTTGTGCGAAACCTTAAAAAATAAGCGCCTCTTCTCCCGCACTAGAAGGGTGATAAAATGTAGGAACGTGCCAGCCATCTCTTCTTAGCTATTAGCTAGTGACTCTATAATTAAAATCATTTCGCTTGAAAATTAAATGGACATAACTCTGCTCTAGAGGCCAAAGGGTGGAGAAAGTGTTCATTTAAAAATATATTCGGCGCATATTATTAATAAAATCGTCGGCCCCGATTGCGGCGGGGTTAAGTCCTCGCCTGATAACCCGAGGGACGCGGGTTCGAGTCGCGGCGAGGTTATCAGGCCATGCCTAGGTAGAATATTATCTGCCCAGGACATGGGTGTTTTTGTCTCGTACGTTGTTACTGTCATCCACCCGAAGTAAATTGGCCCATTGTGCTGTATTCGGTATAGTGAAGAAAAAATAAATTAAATAAATAAATATTCGTCGAGTACTCTGCACATTTCTGAAATCTGTGAGTTCATTACTTTATCAAAGCATACAAATTATCATGAGGACTTCTGTATTTTTCTCAGCCACAAAGTCTCTGTGGAACCCTAGGATCACTATGGGTGGCACTTCCTTAACTCCGTTGTACCAGGCGCATCCCACAAGCAATTAATGCCCTATTCACGCTATCAGCGCATTGACGATTGTAGAAAGGTCATCATTACATGTCATCAGCGGAATCTCTTGGGACTGTGTATTTTGCCTAATACAGTTTTCCGGTTATTTTTGGGTAAGGCACCTCAAAAAAAATAGTAGTATTAAATCTCTATTCGGAAAAATTCTTCTAACCTCACCACTATAACTTTTAATCTGATATGGGCGTCGTTACAATGTGATTAGTCTAAACTGCAAATCTGTGCCTCAACGAAGCATGCTTCTGTATTACTTGTGAGTCTGTAACTCCTCGAGAGGAACTTGATTTGGTTACCGTTGACAGTAAAACTTGTTTCATATGATGATTTGTAGATATAATTAAATATACCTATCAATCCTAGAATTTGACTTCATTCAACACGTCTGCATTTAAGACACATTTCATATATTAGTCGAAGCTGGAGAGAGAACAAGAGAAGATATAGAAAGTCTCATCATATAAAGATGTTTATACGTATGTACAAATTACGTATAAAAACTGATTGTAATCACTATTGTTGGAAAATAATCAGCCTAGTAAAACTATTTTTCTCGAAAATATTTTGCAGATTTTTAAAAAGTGATGTGTTTTGGGACTTCTAATGTCGGAATGAATGTAATGTCACAATAGTAGTAACATAACGGTTTATGTTATCATGAATTTTGAATAAAAAATCGTACGGTTTACAAAACGGAAATTAAAATTCAAGAGTTAATTAATAATATGATCGTGATAGGGGTTTCAAATTTAAAATCTATAATCTTGGGCCTATATCATTCGATACTTAAGTTGTTCCTCAAAATGACTATAACATTGAGGAATCCGAATTTTTAAGAAGGAACAAAATATTTGTCACAGTTGGTGTATAAAGTATTTTAACAGAATTATAGATATGATAGCAAACTGAACTCATAATGCGCCTTTAACGGTCATTAGCTTCTTTTTACTCTTTGACACTGATTCCTTCATCGTCAGTTTCATTTGTCAAATGACCGAAATTACCTTTGATGAAAATAAGTCCAATCTTGTGAAGTTCCTATAAATTCTCGATATAGGTGTCTGCTTTCTGCCCTAAAGAAACAATTTTCCGTGGAAAACGTTCCATGGAATCCCGCTAAGCCTACTACTACCACTTTTTAGTAAGTTCAAGCGTCTGGCATCCGACTTTGATTACGGTTTTAACGGTTTCTGTCAAACCCGAGATAACAGAGCATTCATACCATTTTCGCTCGGCTGAAACCCAATATTTCTTCCTTTAAAAAAAAAAAAGTAATCGCGATCGAAGTCCTTAAAAATAGACGGATTCTTCCTTTGGAAATCCCAGTCTTTAAGGTAGTTTGAGCGAAAAATAATTTTACTTAGAAATCAATGAACTTGGTCTCATTTTAAAGAAAAATATCTCACTTATCCAGTGACATAAAAAATTCTACCCCTTACCTCATTACTTTCGGAGAAATTTGCCAAAATATACCAGCCCTTTTACATGGGAAATGGTACATGTATGCACTCCAGAGAGACATTATTTACAAAATGAGGAATATCTAACACTTAGATGTAGTAAAAAAACTAACAATGTAGTTTGTATGTCTTCTCAACTATATTTGCAAATTAATCATATTGTCACCACAGTAGGTTCTTGGGTATCACAAAAAACCTTCACGTTTGAAGTAGTTTCAAACGCACCGCGCGAAAAAAATTAGTCAAGTTAAAGACTTATTTAGATATGTTCATTTAATTACTTACAATTTCTGTCATATAAAACTAAATTATTGTACCATTAATAATGTAATATTTAATTGATGTGGCCAACAGCTGGTGAAATTAAAACATATAGTTCGAATATGGCCTCTATTATGACTAGGGAACTATCTCGCTCGGACTACCTTAATTTTAAAATACCGACATTTCTACCGCAATGCCGCTGTTGTATTTTAATGAATGTAACGTCACTTCCTCGACTAATGTCAATTTTAGAATGGCACTTTGTAAAATTTCTAGGTTGAGACGTCACCGACGAAAGTCTGACGTCACAACCTATAAAAGTTCAGAGATCGAAAGTTCGTCGGAGTATCCCTCGAATGCGTTGCCAGGGGAGGGCGACATAGAATAGAATAAACATTTATTTTACTCTGGGACAGGTCCCTTAGAGCAACAATGCAATAAAACAAAATAGCAGCGAGGTAACAAACAAAGTAACATTTTATTCAGTGCAAATCAAAAAATAAATAGAGCTTAATAACATATAATGTACAAAGAAAAAGACAAAACAATGACTGTACGTGTCATACAGCCGTACTCAGATATAGGTATAAATACAAGATATACATAGATATATGATACAAGATAAAAAATTAAAACCTACCATGAGGAGAAAAATACAATTTTTGTCAAATATAAAAAAATGGAAATGCGAATTAAAAACTGACCAGGCTAAACTATTCTGGAAAAAAATTCACTCAATAAAATTTTATACAATTTAGATTGGAAAATTTCCAACGAGCGAGATTTCCTCACATCAATTGGAATAGAATTCCAAAGTTGTGAGGCGGCCACGACAAACGACTTAGTTAACATAAAGTGTTGTAGATGGCGTCGCTTGAATGCATGCAGGCGGGTTACGTTGGTACTCACGTCACGATTGGAGATTCCGAGTCGGAAAGAAGTGGGCCAACCGAAACTAGCCCTCTTTCTCTCTCGCCTCCCCCCCTCCCCTTCCCCATGACGACGACGGCGAGGCGGCCCCGTTTCCATGGCGACTGGCCACGCCGCATCCCTCCTGCGTCATCCTTTCCCTCCCTCTTTCCCCTCCCCCCCTCCTCTTGTGACGTCATATTCCAGCAAAACTCCACTCACATACACACAGCGTGGGAATCATGATGCGTCCTTCTCCATCCCCTTCCCTCCTCCTCACCCACCCCCACCTTTTACCCCTCCCTCCACCCGATCCCACCCACCCGCCCCTTGTAGCGCATCACTCCCTTCCACCCCCCACTCCTTGATATCGTGCGTCGTGTGTTTGGCGTTGGTTGGTTGGACGATGTTCCATGGGGGCTGGTCGAGTGGAGTGGGGGGGATTTTTTTTAGTTTGGAGGCGTGGTGGAGAGAGAGGGAAGGGCCGGAAGGGGGGGAGTGGGAGGAGGGATGGAAGGGGTGAGTGAAAATCAGGAGACGGACGCAGAGCAGTGACGGAATGTGCACCTTTATCCACGGCTGCTCGTGGGACGCCCGTGAGATGCGCCGCGAACTGTCGGGTCGTATTTTAGAAAGAAAATAATGATATCCAGATAATTTATTTATTTATAACAATATCACAACAATATTAAACAATATTATAACAATATTATAACAATATTAAACAATAATACAATAATATTAACCAATATTAAAACAATACTAAACAGTATTACAAAAATATTAACCAATATTGCAACAATACTAAACAATATTACAACAATACTAAACAATACTATAACAATATTACAACAAAACGAGGCAAAAAAGGATTTTTGCCTTGAGAATGGAGTAAGAGTCGGACTCCGAAACGTCGGCAGCAAAAAACTTATCCCGGTGGAAGACCCGAGAAGACTTCCTCCAGATTATTCGCCGGGAAAAAAACTAAATCATACTTCAATGTTATAACAATAGTAAACAATATTACAACAATATTAAACAATAGTACAATTTTAAACAATATTACGACAGGCTGATTCCTGATGGTAATTTAAAATGAGGATAGAATTTATCTTTCCTCCCCCGAAGTCTATTTTTCAATACCCAAGGGCTCGCAGGGAAAGGGTTGGGAGCTTTTTCAAGTTACGTACACCATTCCTCAATTGTTGATTCTAAAAAAATATGTATACACCGTGATCACTTTATGTTTCCTTGATTTAATTTTAAACGTATGATCGCTTCTCCCGTACGTACCTATTTTTTCTGGTCTTCTTGTTATTTCCTCCCGTCTTATTTCCTCTGGTTCCTTCACAGCGTTATATCTTCTCAGAGTCCCTTGTGTTTACAAACGGGCGAGAGGTTTTACGTTTCGATGCTCGACTCGAACTGTCGGGTCGTATTTTAGAAATAAAATAATAATATCCAGATAATGTTTTTATTTATTGCAAACAAATATTGCAATAGGTGATTCCCGGTGGTCATTTAAAATGAGGAGAGAATTTATCTTTCCTCCCCCGAAGTCTATTTTTCAGTACGTAAGGGCTCGTAGGGTTGGGTTTAAGGTTGGGAGCTTTTTTAAGTTAGGTACTCCACTCCTTAACTGCTGAGTCTAAAAAAATATGAATACACCCTGATCGTTTTTTGTTTCCTTGATGTAATTTGAAACGTATGATCGTTTCTCCCATACCTACCTATTTTTTCGGGTCTTTTTGTTATTTCTTCTCATCTTAGAGTTTAGGTATACGATTTTTAAATTTTATAACCATACTACTTCTTATTATTTTAAAGGATTCCCGCCTCAGTCCTTTTAACATGGATGTTACGTTGACGCATCTTCAAAACTTTCTTTGAACATGTCTTACCTTGGACTTTTCCTAACTTTTTATTTGTCCTATGTCGTGGATTGTGGCAGATTCAAATAATTCTAATTTATTAAATAATAGGTTTTTTATATGCTAAATCTTTGACGTCCTTATAACTTTTACTCAGATGTCGCATACTAAAATGCAAGCTTTAAAGTGCTTTTGCTACTACTTCAACAAGTAGGATCTGGTTCCTTCACGGCGTTTTATCTTCTCAAAGTTCTCTTGGGTTTACAACCGGGTGAGAAGTTTCATGATCACCGATGCCTCGAGCATTGTCCGTGAAAGACGAGAATTCACCTCCAATATCGAAACGTCAGCCATCATGGAACCCCTTGACCGGTTGGAAAACAGAGAGAACTTTGAGAATATATCCAAAAAGATTTCTTTTCTCGGCATCTATTAATTAATTCATTTCTTCATCAGGGTTAAAGAGTTACTTCTGCATTTCTTTTCGGGAGATAGTCTCTTTGAAAAAACACAGAATCACTCTTGATCTCTTTTATCTCATAACAAAAGTACGGGAGGAACACTTTAGCCCTCAGGAGACTTTATAAATATTTACGCTTTATTATAAGGAAATAGGAATCTACGACCTGTAAGTTAGGGAGAGTACCGGCGTATCATGTGTCGTAAACTTCAGCTATATGTGATATGAACATAATATTTTGAAGTGTGAAAACATTAAAGAGCGTCAGTCACTGCCTGTGTAAAAAGGAATGCGCTACATCTTTCATATTCACGATGTACCCACGATATGTTTGTATGATTTCGTCATCGGAATTCTTACTTAACCCTTTGAGTGCGGCATGACGTGATATCACGTCGTGATTGTCTTTACATTAGTGCTGATAACGTGATATCACGTCAAGGGCACCGTGAGTGTTCCAACTTTCACTAGAGAACTTTCGCTAGGCCCCTTAGTGAAAGCTAGAACACTCACGGTACCCATGACGTGACATCACGTCATCAGCACCAGCGAGAAAAAAACAATGACCATCCAAATAACGTCATGCTGCACACAAAGGGTTAAGAAAAAAAACTGAACTTAAAAAATCAGTCTATTAACGCTAAGGACGATGGACGAGTTGTCCGTTACAACGTCGATCCATTTTGCCAATTAAACCCGTAGAAATGCCCGACAAGAATTCACGCTAATCCTTTTTTTATTACCACCACTATAATAATTTTACTCGTATTAGGGGATTCCTGATGCTTGAAAAAAATGAAAAGAAGGCCGTTTTATGGTTGGCGTCACCTCGTACTTAAACTTGAAACGCGCGAGTCCCAGTGTTTGCGGAGGCGTTCGCTATTGTGTGCCAGCGTCAACCGTGAAATTCAAATTTTCCGTCCAAGTTCAGCCCGTCCTAAATTTCGCGTTCATGCCAGCAAATGTGCAGTACGTTCCTTGTGTACAAATATTCATTTTTTTGGCCTTTCCTTCGTGTATTTCTCACATCTCTTCTGCTTCTACGCCGGTTGGTAATGAGTGACATTATTAAAATTCCCATAAAAAAATATCACAATCATTTCCATCAAATATGCCGTATGCGCGTTAAATGTTGTACACTTAAGTGTTTCGATATAGCGTTTGCATTCACGACGGTGGACATGTAGATGAGGCAACACAGTCGAAGATGAACGAAGAGTTTACGGTTGATGCCGACTCAAGTTCAAGTCGACTGGCGATCGTCAACAAAAATCGTGAACGTGAATCAAAATCGTGACAATAACTAGCAGTTGGCACCTCAAGCCGACTCCAATCTTAAGCTCAGTCTTTACATTCGGCCGATAAGACGCTGGGCGATATTAAAACGAAAATATTGAGCAAAAAAAAGGTGCGTCCAATTGACCAGGAAATTTGAGATTCGTGTTCGCAACGGTGCCCTCCTCATCATGCCGTGATGAATTAATGCCGTGCCAAGATTGCGAGCGGCGTTTTCCAGTGATTGAGAGAAAGGTTGTTCATTCCAAGGTCATTCTCTCCAAGCAGGGAAAATACCCCAGCTTTGAAAATCCGCTGTCTCCGGAGTGACTTTGTGGACTTGGACAAGTATTTTAAGGTAGTGCGAGCGGGATGGTTCCCTACTCATAATAGAGACCATATTCGAATTATACCTTTTAATTCCACCAGCTGTGAGACACGCGAATTAAATATTGCATTATTAATGGTGCAATAATATAGTTTAACATGATAGAAATTGTAACTAATCAAATGAAAATACCCAAATAATTCTTTAACTTGACTAATTTTTTTCACGCGGTACGTTTGAAACTCCATCAAAACGGAAGGTTTTTTGTGATCCCGAAGAATTTACTGCGGTGACAATATGATTAATTTTCAAAAGTAGTTGAGAAAACACACCAACTACACACTGTTCATTTTTTGACGAGATCTAAGTGCAGGGAATGCCTCATTTTTAATATAAGGCCTCTCTGGAGTGCATTCACGTACCATTTCCCATATAAAAGAGATGGTATTCTTTGACTAATATCTCCGAAAGTAATGTGGTAAGGGGTTAAATTTTTGTTGTTGATGGAAGAGTGATATAATGTTCTTTAAAATGAGACCAAATTCATTGATTTCTAGGTAAAATAATATTTCGCTGAAACTGCCTTAATTGAGACGAGTAACTTTGTAATCCCACTTAAATTTATGGCAATTTCGACCTAAGTCTTTCGACCTAAGCATGTCATTATGGGGTAAATTTTTGCAGGATACACAAGGGCACATGTGCACGTTTCTAATGATGAAATTCTCCTTCGATAACTATGTCTCGTGTGATAAATTAACGCAAAAATTCCAGAGTATCTTCTCTCATCTAATATGAAATTTTTAACATCTTAATAGATTCTTAATCGAGCGTTTTCCGTGATTCTTATTCCATGAATGCGATTTAAAATATGTTTATTTCAATTTGTTAAAATATTCATTTTTCTGCAAGGAACTTGTTTATTTCTTTTCATCAGGAGTACAATTTACAGTCAATACTAAATATTTGCTGATTTTCTATTACTCGTAGGCCGTTCTGGTGATTAGTTCCATTGCTCTAGTTTAATTAGCATAATCGTGATGCAGAATTTAAAAAAAAATTTCTTGTTATCAGTAACTGTTGAGATGAAGACGTAAATTACTGCTAAGTTTTAAAAGGTGCCAAAGAGAATGTATGAAGATCAGAAAGTTGCTTATATTTATAAGTCAAAATTATGCCATTTTATTTAATTACTGTTACTCCCCGGGCTATTTATATCCAAGTTAATATTTAGCCGCACCAACATATCCCCTCGATCTCTTTCGGTCCACTGCATCCTCCTCTGCAGCTCCAACCCTCTCCAAATCTAACTTTACTTGGTTCCACCATCTTTGTTGCGGTCTTCCCCGTCTGCCTTCTGGGTTTCCTCTCATAACGTCCTTGATCAAACATCCATCCTCTTTTCTTAGCAGATGTCCTCCCATCTTATTCTTCTGCATTTGATCTCACTTATGATGTCTGCATTATTGCAAAGGTCCCTTATTTCCTTATTGTACTTTCTTCTCCACCTTCCTTGTTCATTTGTATTTCCGTAGATCTTTCTTAACATCTTGTTTTCAAAGGCAATCAATTTTTTCTCCTCTCTCTTATTAAGTTTCCACGTTTCGGATCCATAGAGCAGTACTGGGCAGATAATTGTTTTGTACAGTCTATTTTTTGTTTTATTTGACGGGAATTTCGAAGCTGGAAGTCTATGGCATGCATTTGAGCATCTATTGGCTAGATTTAATCTGTTTTGTATCTCTTATTAGTCTCTATTGTCATTTTACACAATGACTCCTAAGTATTTAAAATAGTTTACTTTGTTAAATTCGTGCTCTTCTATGTGTAGGGAACCAATATTTTCCTTTGGCGCTCTTGAAAAATGCATATTCTTTGTTTTCGAGTCATTTATCTTTAATCCTATTTCTGCCGTTTCTTCCATAAAAATTTTGGTTAGCCCTGTCACTTCTTCTAAACTTTCTGCAAAAATCGCAACGTCATCTGCGAACGCTAAAATGTTTATTTTGGCTCCAATTCTAATACCAAGGCCCTTCTCTGCTACTTTTTTTAGAGCTTCTTCTATTGCAATATTAAATAGGAATTGCCATTTTAGAATATCTGAAATATGTATGGAAAGCATTTTTGTGGCATACTCCTAACAGGTGAAAAATGTATATTAATCGGTTTGACGGACAAAGTTGTGATCCAATCTTAAGCGCCCATGTCTTTAATATTTATTGATTTAAATAAAAAGTTATTCGATTTTATAATGCTGAAATTAAGTTCAGCTTTGGATAATTCAAAAAAATTGTAAACGATGAAATACCACCTCTTCCTCTGGTGTTCGTGAAGGCGCTAGTATGTGCACTACCTTTTGAATCTATATTTGCAACAGCAGTTCCGTACAAACAACCAATGCAGCAGACTGGCCGATGCGCTTTTATTTTGTCGGAGCCATGTTGACCGCGGTTTCCTGTCGCAAGCATATCGACGTTTTCGTTCACAATCCGGAGCGTTGGTTTAATGATTCGCTCGCTTTGGTGAAAACCGACCATTTCCCATAGCAGCTGCTGGCCTCGGAAATGAATCACTCGAATTTTTTATCATGAAAAAAAATTGTTTCCCGTGTGGAATCGCTGAGAGGACACGTTGCCAAATGTTTGGAATACGAAATGACGAAGTTTAATGCATTTCGTGAACGACTCATTTGTCGCAGTTATGTGTTTTCTATGAACACTAAAGCAGCGCAAAACAACTCAGTGCATGTCTAATTTGTTATTGATCTCATTTGAATTTTCTGTTTCCCCTTTCAAGTATTAATATTAAGTGCATTAAGGGTGAATAGCGAGTTGTTTATCACACTTTGTTTTTTTTATAATTCCAAGCGCTTAGATAAATCTATTTCTCAAAGCATTTTGTACAGCTAGTTTCTTTAGTAGAATGAGTCTTATATTTACCTAATGACTATGTTTTTAATCGCGTAACAAATTGTTATTAGTTATTATAGCTTGATTTGTTCGTATTTAATACCTAGAATGAAGCCGCAAGTGCGATTGTTTGTTGTCCATATAGGGACTTTCATCGATAATCGACTTAAATTTCATGTAATTTGGCATTAATTTCAACAAATATGCGTGACGTCATTTGAGCAGGTTTGATTGTTAAATTTCTGCAACAATTATTTTGTATTTCAATTCTAGATGATCCTTTTATTCCGATGGTCAGATTTTTTAAAATATTCATTTCTAAGAAAGCATGTCCAATGTTATTTTTGTCAATCTCGGTATTTCGCATCCTTTTTTTCAGTTTTCGCAATCACTGTGCCGCTTATGTAACGCGCAAGCCGTAACAGAATCGGAATGCTCACAGTTACTGTTCTAAGAACCCAACAATGAATAGAGCAGTGGTATGAAGCATATGGTTTTATTTGATTAATAGTGATCGCGTATTTGCTCTTATAAGTGCAATTTAAAATGATCAATAACGCAAGCTCATGCGTTATGCACCCGTGATCGTTCCCAAGGTTGTTCTTGAAAAACTTATCTTGTCTGTCTTAGGCAAGTGCCTGGTCTTATTTCTTTATTCTGTCCGTGTTTCTCGTGTAATTGTGTTATTTGAACTTCCCGATTTGGAATAGGTTTCCCGTGAGTAACATAAAATATGTATTCAACTTTTTGTTCTCGTATTCAGTTTTGGGGTGAATCCAGTGAGTCCTAAGTGATGCAATGTATCATACCTCATGACTTCAGTGACATTTAGACATTGTTTATCTTATTCAATAAACGATTTACACTCAACTCGCCTTTTTCCTGATGATTCTGTCAAAATGTTTTGTTTAAGGATATCAGGGATCTAAATCATTTCGCAAATTAGTGTCGACTTATTCTTCACCGTCATGCAAAACTACCTCCTCACTCAACAGAGGCGTAAGTTGAAGATAGGTTAGCAATAGGCTTATGATCCTTTCCCTACTAACCCACCCACCTATCCTAAATGGCGCAAGTGTTCTTATCTCTCGGTCGCCTCTCCAATTAACCAACCAACTTACCGGCTGTAGGCTTCGGGTAGTTTGAGCGAGATACTATGCAGTCATAATAGAAACTAAACTTGAGTTTCGATTAAAATTGAAACATGAGGTTAATAAGCGTGAACTAAATCTAGTAATATAAGAGTTTCAAAACTGCGTTTATGTCTGAACATCACTGTTATTAACTAAATGTACATATCTGAGACCATTACTTGGCCCATGTGTTCCACTAAAATGACTAAACTGAAAACGCCATCCAGACCGAAGGTTATTTTTAAGACTCCATATGAAATTTACGGTGAGTAATCAATTTATTTTTAGAATTAATCGATTAAACAATCAAACTGTGCATCGTTACATTTCTGCAGCTACCTGACCGTCAGAACTTCCTTACTTTTTGCCATTAACGTTTCACCGGAGAACACATCCCACGGAAAGTGGCTTCTATATTTCGGCAAATATCGGAAAAAGCAGAGCAACCAAAAAGGCTAGCACTTCGGTATCACGAGAAAAGTTATATCTTTTCCGTAAGAATAGGTCCGAATTGATAGTGTTCTGTGCGTAGTACAGATCTCGCTCAAACTACCATAATTTGCGAATGATGTGAAGTCATTTGAATAATGTTTTCTTTTTGCCTTTTCCAAACAGCCAAACTGGATGGAGTGAAGACCTATATGCGGATGAGGAGAGTGCCCAACCATCTGCAGGTCAAAGTGATCAAGTGGTTTGACTACCTCTGGCTGACGCAGAAGTGCTCCGACGAAGAGAAGGCCGTCAGCTGTCTTCCGGGTGAGCGCATGAAAAATATTTATCACATAAAATACATACGCAGCATGCTGTTGGCATTCAATCAATAATGGTTGCTGATAGGACATTCAAGTTCTGTGCGAACCAGGGATTTTCATTTCAAATCGAACCGCATTAATCTTCCGCATCAAGTTCGAATCGAATCGAAACGATTTTTTTTAAATATTCGTTAGCGAATCAAATCACCCTAAAAAATCGCTTTCGAATCGAATTCGAATTCTAAATAAAATGCAAAATTTTATGCAGAGTTAAAATAATATAGATTTTCACTATATTTCAGGGCCTTACATTAGCTTATACAACTATCATCATTGTGATTCTGTCCTTGGACAGGTACTGCCTCCACAGCATTCTGTCCTGGGCCTCTCTCTTCATCTCTTCATAGCTCCTTCCTTTTTTTATGTCTGTCAGCATTCCGTGCCTCCTCCTTCCTCTCTTCCCTTCTATTTTCCCTTCTATGATTAATTTCTAAACACTATTCCTCCTTAAAATACGCCCAATATATTAGTCTTCCTGTTTTTAATTTCTCTCAAAATACTCCTTTATTCTCCAATCCTCAGCACCTTTGCGAGTGGGAGTATAACTATCATTACTGTTAACAAACCGTACGGTTTCAGGGTGAATAATGTGAAATTTTTCCGTGTTAGAAAAGAAAAACTATGCAAATTCCACTTAGAGAAAATTTAATACACGACCTGGGTTTCAACACATTATGTCATCTTCATGTGAAGATGACATAATGTGTTGAATTATGTCATCTTCACCTTCAACCCGGGTCGTGTATTAAATTTTCTCTTAGTGAAATTTGCATAGTTTTCCTTTTATAACATGGAAAAATTTCATATTATTCACCCTGAAACCGTACGGTTTGTGAAATATATGTCGTGTAAACAGGAGAAATTTGCAATGCAAAATTAAGGAAATTAAATGCAATTTTTCTTGATAGTTAAAAACAGGACTGATTTATTAGCGGTTGAGTCACTATTTTTTCGTCGTGCCAGTATTGCTTAACGTCTTCTGCGATGTATAACCTTGTGTAAGTCATGGAGGGCAATGTTACGTTTGCGTTTATTTTAGCTCTCAAGCAGGGCTCAATATAATAAAAGACGTCAGTCCTCCTCCAGAAATATTTATATTTTTCTTCAATCATATACATACTCTCAGCAATACATCTCCGAAGAAACGAATTCCAGCTAACAAAATATCTTTCTAAATATTTTCAAAGTGTTTGGTTCGCTGATACTCGTTTGTTTTGAGATCAAATTTATCTTTTGGAGATGTTTGAACAATATTGTGTTTGAAACAATTTGTTCGGTATGTCTGTGTCGCACGGCGAGTTTTCTATCTCGTTCATGTGTAATATAGTACATTAATCTATTTATTAACTTATTCCTTTGCCATATTTCTTTTGAAGCAGAGTCTTTGAAATGTAATTGAGACGGAAAACCGTTGCCAGGCCTGCATTCGTAGTGCCCGCGTGGAAAAGTAAATAATATTGTGGAAATGCGGAATTCTAAAGTTTTAGTTCAAACCAAATGTTTGGAGGCGTGAAGTTAAATCCATTGCCTCATTTTAACACAAGGAAGATTTCAGAGTCTTATTTTCCTTAGCAATCGATTCTGCCTTCAAAATATGAAAAAGGAAAACATATTTTCCACCCTGCTAAAAAATTCTGTATAGTTTCTTTATAAATACTTCTACAGAATTTCTTCAAAAGTTCTGTAGATATTCCTTAAAGTATTGATACGCCATTTTACGGAATTCCCTACGATGTTCTGCAGAATACCTTAGGATGTCCTGCAGAATACCTTAGGACGTTCTGCGGAATTCCTTAGGGCGTTCTGCAGAATTCCCTACGACGCTCTACAGAAGCCCTTTGACGCTCTGTAGTACTCCTTATAAACTCAGGGAAACCTCACATATTTCCTTAGAGTTGCTGAAGATCTACAGAACACCTTGTAAGGAGTTATTTTGCTCTGCAGAAAATAACTCTACAGCCTGACTGTACAGAGCATATGTTCTGGAGAGTCAGGCTCTCATGTTCCGTACAGATCCTTAGAAAAGGAACTAGTTCTGAAGAAAAAGAGTCAGTTTCTGTATAATTCCTTACGTTCAACAGAACAGCGTCTAAAGAATTTTTAGCAGGGCAGCTGGGCCTTCCTAGCTATATCTCAATGCTATGTAGCATGACCATAAAGTTTCATTTTTATCGATAATGTCTCGCTGTTAATAAATCGCTCTATGGATGTATATATGGGTGACTAATATAGGGAATTCATCTGAGTCTTTCATACCTCTCGTATTTTTTCGCTCTTTGAGGAGTTATTTTCCCAGAAATGACGTAAAGAAACTATGTGCCGCCACTAACTTGTCGCACTTTGTCTCTCATCTCCTGCTGTGCATATGCCGGGCGGTGCGTGTGGCTTGCAGATAAGCTGAAGGCCGAGATTGCCATCAACGTCCACTTGGACACTCTGAAGAGGGTGGAGATATTTCAGAACACCGAAGCGGGCTTCCTCTGCGAGCTCGTCCTGAGGCTCAGGCCCGTACTCTTCTCCCCCGGCGATTACATCTGCAGAAAGGGTGAGTCATTTTATAATCGGATATCACTTGCTTACTCGGCAAGAATCGTTCTCATTGCTCTGAAGTGGAGCATTTTTGTTTTGGCACGTGTATTTTTGGAACAGCTCCGTTACAGCCTTAACTAGTTTTCCCTCATAGTACCCGTTTTAATTCCTAATTAGGGTGGTTGTCATACACTACGTTTACCAATCGAACTCAGATCGATTTGGCCGGTTCAGCTCGGTATGATAAACGCAACGGGCTAGTGGGATCGATAAGAGAAGCGGGCTAACTCGGCCCGCTTTCTCTACTAGTCTGTGATTTCAAATCGATATGAACCTATTCAAATCAATATTTCACTCGATTTCGTATTGGTAAACCAGTCGATCTGAGTAGGCTGACTTAGAATGTTTAGATCGGTCCGGGTTCATATAGTTCTGAGTTCGAATAGTAAACATAGTGATAGCTTTTGGTCATAATTACGTGTCAATCAATGTTCTTGCAATATTTGGATACTCTTTGTGTGTGTTTATCCCTCATCATGATGAATTAAAATTTTAAAAATGTGATTTTAATTACAGAAAACCTGCCAAATCAAGGTTGCGTTTTTTTTTTAGATTTTCGCAGCGATTAGATGCATTGGTATCAACCATTTCCGGGTCTACTGCTGCGTGGTGAACTTTAACGGCTCAACGTTTCGTTCCTCCTGCTGGGAACGTCGTCAGGAGACTGAAGAAGATGTATCCGTTTTCATCTGGTCGGTGGGGTGCAAATATTGGTGTGACAACCAACCATTAACACATTTTCTGGTTTTATATTTGCAATTTTATATATTGGGTTTTTATTTATTTATTTAAATCCATGACAACAATGGTCAGTGTTCCAACGGTCCAACCAGATGAAATGGATACATCTTCTTCAGTCTCCTGACGACGTTTTCAGCAGGAGGAACGAAACGATGAGCCGTTAATGTTCACCACGCAGCAGTATACCCGGAAATGGTTGATACTAGTTGCAACGTTGCGTTTGTTTAGACGCGACGAATTTAATTTTTACGTAATGATTTGGTGCTCGAAATAGATGTATTAAAAATTAATGTGCATGATAATTGTCGTTGTTACTCCTGTTTTGCTTTAAAAAAGACATTGGTTTGACGATCGGAAGCGTTTGCACCTGTCTATTAGCGATTCCGTAAACCTAAAACTACCAAAAACAACTAAAAATGTAACGGTCTGACATACACGAATGACGCGAAGGTTTTCACATCGCTAAGCAATCATTGCCTTTCATAGATATTAGGGCCCATTGCACGTACGTGACTATTCTTCGTTTTGTCCTCCGCCACAATGATTGGAGATTTGACGGTTGTTTGCCGATGGCGTTCCATGTTCTATGGGAAGGGAGCAGCAGATCATATACTCACTGAACAGCGACATGCTCCATCACTTCATGAAATGTCACCGTTTCGTCGTATTTACCTTTTTCCGCATTGCTTCTTAACTTCCCCTACTCGCTTTCTCCCACTCCTAGCTAAGCTTCAAGGCCACTGCTGTAAGTGACATCGAGCCATCGCCTTTCTATAATGCGGTGGCCCAAGGTCGAAAGCACTCTCTTGTGTTGGTTGGTTGGTTCGATTCAATCAAGTGAGGCGCATGCAGGGTGCCGAAAAGCGTGCCTGATAACTCTCGTAATCATCAGGCCACACTATGGCCAACATATTTGGAATTTTAAGCGCCGAATTGCACAAACCGCATGCGTAGTTTGTCACGATACTTGTGTCTGAAAATATTTCACGGCCATGGTTTGGCTGGATGAAAACCATTAGAATGGAATAAAACTTTATTATCCGTAGGTAAATACAATTATATGGAGTCGTCATAGAAAAAACATAAAATACAACAATATACACTATGCTGCAGCTTAGGACTGGGAATGAGGATTGGAAAAACATGAAATACATAGACCACATGTAGAACATAGCGAAGAACACAATAAATACATAAAAAACACTTCACTACAGAAAAACAGTAGTTTACAAAATATTACAAAAATGTGTGTTCCATATATTCTTCAGTATTATAAAACAAGTGTTCCTGAAGCATATATGTTCCCTTTGATTTACTTTTTTTATGTCTAGACTTCTAATTGATAATAGAAGTTGATTGTATGGATTGAATCCAGTGCGTCTGATACTATGGAGTCTTTTTGAGGTTCTGTGGCAGTTCATGTGTAAAGATTTATTTGTTCTAGTTTTATAATTCTGGTAATCAGAATCTTTTCCAAAGGAGTTAAAATTGTTGTGGATGAAGGTGACAGTTTCTGGAATATATGCAAGGTATTGGTAAGATATTTTATTCTGCGTAAATAGGTTCAGTAGGGGTGTGTAATGGAACTTGTTTCATGAGATAACATTTAAGACTTCCCAAGCCCACCTTATGTTCTCATTAATTTTTTTTATTAATTGCGGGTTTTTCATCCCTCCTATGCACGACAGAATTCACCTCTTACCTGCTCTCGGGAAGGAATTTTTAGTCTTCCTGATGAAGTCGTAGTCCATTACGAACCCATTACGTCCTCTGGCTGGCTTGCCTTTTAATGTTGTTGGTTCCAGCATGTAGAACTAGAGTCTCTGGAATCATATTCCTGTTTTCTGCCAGGTCTCCAATCTTCATCACCATTTGCTCTGCTTTGATGCCACTGTACACTCATTTTTCGGTGTCTTTCACATTGACGTGTTGTAACATGGAGTCCCCCAATAAAAACACTCTGTTACCGCTTGTCTCTTCAACCTGTGACTTAGGGATGCGGTGGACATTATCTTCACCGTTTAGTAGTTTTTTCGCTCACTGATTTTACACAGGGATTTCATCACGAGTACTTATATTGGTGTTTGCCATAGTCGCTCACTCCACGAGTACTCACTGAGGTGTCACGTACACGAATTCTGTCGGGACTGTGATCAAGGCTATTCAATACATGAAAAATATTACTTGTTCTAACAGAAAATGACATGTTTGATGGTAATTTTCAAAGAACAACGGTACTATCCGCGCAGTAACTTTAACGGAGTCACCCCTCGTGATCATACAATTGTGCGAAATTCACAGTGGAAAAACCATTCGCACAATTAACATTTGATGGTGATTTCACTGTGACCGTTTCACTTTTCGCGACACTCAAAGCACCGGAGTCAACGTTTTTTATGTGATGCAAGTTCTGCCTTTGGTTTTTTTTTCTTTTTATTACATTTTTTAAAACCCAAACTGCCTTTGGAGTTGGTAATTGTAATTATTGCTCTCGAGTCACAGATGGATCAGTTGGGAAAAAAACATATTTTGAGTAATTCTGTATCTGAAAATACTCCATTTTACTTTTTTGCATAAATGATATTTTCCTTCTCTAGAATAGATGTTCACCGCACTATTTTCCTCTAAGAATATAGAATTGAGGTGTGGTTTACGGAAAGGGCACCAAGAGAAGGTAGAGTTCAAACACCTGTCCAGTTTACAGAGACATTCCTTTCCCAAACTGGCCAAATCATGCCAAGTCGGTGAGAAATTGATATTTTTGACCCGAACTTCAATTTTAATTATACTCATCACTTATTATACATTCAGAACTCAAAGCAGGAGAATTAAATAATGATGTAATCCTCTCAATCATTGTCGCAAATAATTAAAGATATATGTGGAAAACGCTTAGATTTTTCATGGGAATCGGCATTCTGCAGTTCCTCCGAGTGATTCCGCGGAGCACAGCGTATACCAGTATGCGTAACAGTTGTTGTCATCTTGTAATCACCATAGTTTGGCAGTTCAATTCTTAATTCCGTTGTGGAGAATCAGTTGAATATAATAATTAAAATACTCTGAGTATCTCTACTTTAAGTTTGAGCTAAGCGATCACCTATTTATTTCAACTATCATGCTATCCTCCTCGAAGAGCTTCATTAAGTTAAAGCTGAGTACGCAATGCTCTCCAAATTTTTTACATTATAACTATTTAAGGCTGGTTTTTTGTTGATTATTCAGTTAATTCTGCCATTAAATAGGCGATTTCAAAGTAATACACTTGTGAAATAAAGGAAAAAGAATTCCTGTTTTCTCATTTCTATCCATTCAAAAATACCAAGCCATTAATTATCCTTGAATGAATCATATATTTTATATCCCTAGCATTACTAAAACAAAAGTTACCTTCCTTTATATTAAATGACTAACCAAAGAGTTATTAATGAAACTGCATTTTTCAGTGGTGAAAGTGTACTTTGCCGAATCCTGCCTGTATCTCAATTTCTAGCTACTTTTATGAGCAGGTAATTTTCGTCCGTTTAGTATTATTGAGAGCTGGATATCTGAACAGTATTTCTGCATTATTTCTATTAAAAGGCTTAAGGTTCTATAATATTTTTGCTTATGGCAACAAGTAGCGTGATTCATATTATCACTGATATTTTAAAACATTGTCGTTAATTGTAATAGCATATTCTCTAAACTTTTGGGAGATATGCGATAAAAATTGACGGAAAGGACTATCGCAGAATTAAAGTCCATCAAACCGCACTTCTCTGAGGATTATTTCTATATTGAATGGAGCGATTACTGCTCACAAAACGGCTACTGACTGGTGACCTCGATTTAGGCCATTTTTATGGCCGTCTGATAGATATATCCTGCCATGGATGATAAGAGCAGAGTCGAAAAGCGATTTCTTTTCATTCTTCTGGTTAGTATCAAACACTGTTTGGGTGTCTAATATTTTTTGTTGCACAAGTGGGCTTTGTTATCCTATCTACGAACGATTTTGTCGTAGTAATCTTCGAATTCGCTAATTCCAACCGACGAAGCCAAACAAACGCGAAGTTGAACAAAGAACGGAAGCCCAGATATAAACGTGTGTTCAGTGCTAGTTGATCACAGAATATAGAACCTATTCGTGGAAAGATTTATCCTTTGTGATAGATACAAACAAGGATTCGCGACGGCTATAACGTACATTTCAAATTTTTACTTCGCAATATACCTCTCGTTTTGACTCTCAAATTGTAGTTGATCAGACTTCTTTTATTTTTGTGACCGCTTAGCCGAGCAAGTACTCCTCAATAACGGAGATTGAATTCGATCTTTTAAAGTTAACTTATCGAATTTATTGAATTTCCATGTAAGATGAGAAAATAGGGACCTGGTTCACATCAAATTTCTCGTGTGTTTACTATCTCGAGTTTTGTATCAGTTGGCTTTCTCAGATTTTTTTACGCCCTCTTACTTGTGAGGGCGTTTTCCTGCAGCCGTTCCTCTCGTCAAAGGACATTTTCCTCAAATCCGCGCGTTTTTCCAACTCGATGCAATACTTTTCAAACGCTTAAATTCTCTAGTCCTTTACTCAGCGCTTTATTTGAAGTATTTCTGAATTTTAACTAATAAATTATGCATTTGCATCGTTCTATTGTGACTTTCACGAGAGGTTATGCGGAAGAGGGGACTTTTAGTCTCAATATCACCCCAGAAAATACTAATATTATTATTATTTCAAAAACATCAATAATCAGTACCATTAGTCGTAGTAATTAACATATTTTGTGATTATATCTGATAAATATTACGATTCTTTGAGTTGGAAAAGTTTAAATTCGCTCCGTTAGAATCTGTTCATTAAAGTCGCGTTGCTTCCAGCAGTCTCGCCTTGTGTCGCAGTGCGCCTGACTGATGCTGCCATGGTGCTGTGATCATACAGAGATTTACCCTACGATCATGTTTCTCCCTGTCTTCCTCTCAGGGGAAGTGGGCAAGGAGATGTACATAGTGAACCGCGGTCGTCTGCAGGTGGTCGCGGACAACGGTCGCACGGTGTTGGCTACCCTGAAGGCCGGCTCCTACTTCGGGGAGATCAGCATCTTGAACATGGGGACAGCGGGTCGCAGTTTGGGTGAGTACAGATGCCGCTTCAACAATAAATCCTTTCACCAATCATGCTTCTGTGTCGTTTTTGGCGGATCGTTTTTTAATCTTCAAATACGATTCCTCTCAGGCGGCTGGAACAGTCTGTAATCTTTGTTCATTGAGTGCACGTTATAATATTTTTTTTAATGAGAACCGAAAAATAATTCTTAGACCACGTTTCATACATTTGCACCTTTTTATGTGATAGAACTCACCATTCATCGAGATTTGGACATGATAAAATAATTATATTTTGAAATATTTTTCTTAGCTGAATCATGTTATGGCTGGAGTTTTCGGCGCGGTATTCAAAATTTAGACGATTTTACATTGAAAAATGTTTTTTTCGAATATTAGACTCGGGATATAATTTTTTTAAACTTCTTATCAATGCTGCAGGGTGCTCTTGGTGTGGTGAATTAGCTCAAGGATGAATTTACTCGAAAGATAACTATGGAATGTAAAGTTCTTTAAAGGTTGCACTGTATTTTGGAAATCCCAGTTTCCGCTTGCAATGGATCCCAAAGTTTCAGCTTTGAATGAGGTAAAACAGGCTATTGTATTCCATAGGCATATTTTTTTATTCTTAGTACTACTAGCTTGGTGATCGAAAGTAATCACCCTCCAAAATCGCATTCATATCATGTTTATTTAGTACTAGCAAAGGTACCCGTTGAAATTCAACGGGGGATGAAAGAAATACAGGGCATATAGGTTGTAGGTTGGAGTCGCTCATGAGGTGTATTTTTTTCTAGACAAATAAGCTATAGTTTTAGTTTTATTTTTTAACTAAGCAGATTAACACCGCATTATATTATGTCCACTGAGTTTCGGCATTATTTTGCAGTAACATATGAAAACTAAACTACAGGCCATTTGTATTCCAGAGGCTTTCCACATTAATATAACATCGTGGTATTCTCCTGTTTTAGATGGGCCCTACTTAAATTGGTCCACTTAAATGAATTTGCCAATTTTAGGCAATAATATCCCTGAAAATATCGTAATCAGCAACATTTCAGTATACGGCGTAGATTTCCCCTGTAATACCTATCTCTAGATATGAAAACCAGCCGCCATTGTAAAGGTCCCAATTCCCTTCTAAAGGTAATGCTAATTCCACGGTTACCAAGGAAATATCCTATTGGTAACAAAAATTAAAATCATGATTTTGACATTAAAAACACGATGTTTAGGGAAATTGTATACGTATAAGAAAATTGAATGAAAGAATAAGAAACTGCAATCTTTTATCTTTCTAATGGCGAAAACTATAGCCTTCTATCTTTATTAAAACTAATTAAAATATACAAAAAGAGGAACCTCTGCACTTGAACCAAAATGTTTAGACTTGAGTTTTTCAAACACATAAGACACCAGACGGCCCAATGCGCTGCCCTTGGGGCCCAGGGGCCTTCCTTATAGTCCCAATTTCCTTACAAAGCTTTACTGGATCAGTAAAGTAACCATGTATGAAAATGTCACTAAATTCGGTTTACTCGTTCAATACTTATGAGTCTTTTAAGAAAGCATTATTTTGGAAACTTGGACCCTCTGGGGCCCCAGCGTGACTTACGACCCCTTGATTGTTGTACATTCAGTATAGGTATATTTTATGCGTTTCTAATACAGGCAAGAATTATCTTCCAGGACCAATTTTTGGCAATGAAAGGCCCTTGTTCTATAGCCTACGTGTGAACCAGATATATCAATTATCTTCCTGCCAAATTTTGTTTCAATCGATTCAGTGGTTTATGAGTGATTGAGTAACAGACAGACAGACAGACACCACTGTATTTTTATATATTAGTAAGAAGTAAGATTTCATTGCGTTTATTCCCGTCTCTGTGGTCTCGTTTTCTGTGGTACTCCTCGCTGTCTAATATGTAGATCGAGTACCTCCGGTGCGTATTATTAACGATTCAGGACATATGCTCTGCGTACATAAATGTTAGGAGACATTTATGCAAACACTGGCATTTATGTATGTAAGTCAGCATCAGTCATTTGTGTTGCCAAGGAGGCCAATTAGGCTATGTCTACCTGGCTCTACAGTGTCTACCACGATGTCCAATGCATTTAAGGCTTCCCTAGCTAGTGTCAGATTTGCTTCATTCCCGCCCTCGTATCTCAGAGACTTTTAATATTCTTTCTCTTTAGAGTTTCTTCCACAGCCTTCACCTATTACTTTCTCGGTCAACTTACTCTCAGGTTATCCTTTCATTTGTCATAATTATCATTATATAAAAAAGTACTTGAGCTTTCACTGTTGCTTATTTTACCGCATCACTGATAAATTTTAGGAAAGCATTTAATTTTATCAGACCACTTCTGCCCCATAGCTTTCATTCGCCGAGCCTTGTATTTTTTTCGTCATCTTCCGCTTTCATGAGATTTATGCGACGTCGCTGAGGCCTCTTTCCTCCTTCCCATCACCGACTTTCATAATTGCGTCAATTTTGTCCACCACGACCAACTTGGAGAAACTTTTCCTTCCCCCGCCTCCCTGCCACAGGCCCTTTTAAGATTTAACTGGCATCGGACGGCGGGCTAACTGCGTTACGCCATCCAACCCACAGCCAATTAGTAACGCTGAATAACCCACGAGTTCGGAGTTCTCAGAAGTTCGCCTATTCACGAGCAACACATGTCGTCGAAAAGTATGGGATTCGTTCAGGATGGGACGGTCCATCATAAAATGAACACACCAATGTGCAGTCTACGACTAATGCAATGCTACCGTCTGGAATATCCCGTATTGAAATTTGATCATTTAACTTTCCAAGACTTTATTCGTGAGGAAATGAAAGTTTTTGAGACTCAAAAGTTCCACATTTTTACGTAAATAGCGCGGAAAATCCCAATTGTTGCATGAAAAAGTGAGATTCAGACCAAAGTGTGCCGTCATAAACTCTAATATCGTGGATATCGAGGATATCGAGTCCTATCAGCCTCCTGATTGCATAAAGACTGAATGGAGGTTAGACTGTTAGAGGATTCATCGCTGCAGATATGATTCATTCCATGTAGATTCTCACATTTCCTAGTCACGTCATTGTATAAATTACTGGCATTAAATTTATTCTAAGCTTTCAGTGAATGAAACAGAAGAGGAGCTACAGTATATGATAGAGAGTATTGTAAGAGTGGGGAAAGAATACGGAACGAAAATAAATGTTGGAAAGACAAAAGTGTTAAGAGTAAGTAAGAATGAAGTACATATTTTAAGCTATCCGGGACTAGCCACGGAGTTCCACTTTTACGGAGTCACCCGCAATGCAATCCCGGTCAAGGCGGATGATTTTTTTCCCGTGGAATTTCGCGCAAGAATGAAGTAGTCATTAATATATCCGTAGAAGGAAAATTGTTGAGCAAGTGAAATCATTTTAGTACTTAGGAAGTTTAGTGACTGAGAAAGGGAGCTGTACCCAGGAAGTAAGACAGAGGATAGCTTTGGGTACAAAAGCATTTGAGAAGGTGAAAGAACTTCTGACAGCATTTAGCATTCCAATAGAACTGAGAAAGAGATTTTCTAAATGTTTTGTATGGAGTGTGGTGACTTACAGCAGCGAAACATGGACAGTTAAAAAGAAAGATGAAAAATACTTAGTTTCGAAATGTGGTTGTGGAGAAAAAAGGTGAATTGGACGGATAGAATGAGAAATGAGAAAGTACTAATGACAATAGGAGAAGAAAGAAAACTGCTGAGGGAAATAAAAAAGAGGAAGACAGCTTGGATGGGACATATATTACGCCTAAATTGTCTTTTTATAAGAATTATTGAAGGAAAAATAGAAGGAAAGCGAGGAAGGGGAAGAAAAAGAATGGGAATGCTCGATGACATAAAAAATGGCCGAAGTTACAGGAAAATGAAGGAAGATGCTCAGGACCGCCTACGATGGAGGTCCTCCAGTTGAAACCTGTCAGAAGACATATTCCACTAAGAAGAAGAAGCTTTTAGTAAAATCAATTTACACCCGAGTGAGTGTAAATTGAATGCTAGCCCGTTTAAACGCCTTCTACATCCTTCCCCGTCAAGTAATTTCAATCAGGATATCAGTCAAATAACATTTATCCTCTTATGATGCAAAAAACCTTTATACAAATTAAAGTTGATAAACATAACAATTGACTCTGAAGAAGCTCTAAAAATCACTTCAAGTTGATATCCACTTTCGCTGACGATAGAATCCGAGTTGAATGGAATTCTTCGTGGAATGAAATCCGAATAGATTTCTCCATCCATTAAGCCTGCGTTGCATCGAAACCTGGAAACTTCCTCTGACTTTCATGCTTACTATTTCTCTCTTTATGTCAGTTTATGATAATTTGTTATTATTTGTTCTACAAAATGAGCTAAACAGAGTTCTCCTTGGTAATTTCCCATGATGCAGATTTATTTTTGTCTATGAATGCGCTGCCTTGATGGTTAAATGGCGTGCAATACTTGTTTCTTTTTCTGGTTTTTTAGAATCCTATCAGACGCCTGAGCACTTCACTCTCACTTTGCATTTTGAGAGAATGTATTGTTTTTTTCTTTCCTTGGGTCAGGTAACCGGAGGACGGCTTCGGTGAGGTCCGTCGGGTATAGTGACCTCTTCGTCCTCTCCAAGAAGGACATGTGGGATGTCCTGAAGGAGTACCCAGCTGCCAGGGTTCGACTAGAGGCAATAGCGGTGAAGAGGCTGGAGAAGTACCGAAGGGCGCCGCTGGAGAAAGGTGAAGTACAGAGGGTTCACTACGTACCTACCCCTCCATCCAAAATCCTGAGATCAGCGTACAAATTCAATGACCATGTTTCAAAAACTAATGCGAACACATTCTGACCTCAGTGACGAAAAGAGTTCGATAAAAATCATCCCATGTATCTTTTTACCTTTTAATAAATGTAATGTTTCATTAAAGCGAATAACCATAGCCCTTAAGCTCATTTTTCAAAATAATCTCAGTGATCTTACTTGTTCAGTTAACTTTCACCTCGGGGATGACTTGGAAAGGGCATGATTTCTGTCGAGTCCGTAGGCTTAAGATGATAAACTATAGAACCATAAGGCTAAAGAACTATTGAATTCATAAAAAATCACCTTGCGCGATTTATAATTATATTTTGAGGATACAGGGACAAGCCTAGGGCTGGGCGGTATTTGAATCCCAATATCAATATAAAATATCGTAAATATTGAAAATGGACCAATATCAATAACCTGTATTGGACTATTTGATTTTGGAAAATATTTGCATATTGGAAATATTGTAATATTGGAAATAATGAAAACATAAAATGTTGGTAAATTGGAAAATATTGAACATGGAAATATTTACAGGTAAAATTAACAGGTGAAAAGCAAAAAAAAATGGTGGCAGGGGTGCATTAGAACCGAGAGGGGTTACTGCAAAAAAGAGACCTTATTACATATGTAAAAGTCTATTAATACATACATACATACAGATACATACATACCATTCTCGCCGTTCCCTTCCGAGGTAGGCAGAGTTACTAAGTTTCACTCATAAATACATATTTGTACACCTACCTCTGATTCAATAATTTCCTCCATACTGATTTATCCTTGCAAACCTCTTTTGCTTCATTTACCCCCATACACTGCTTCAAACACGCCCTCCTGTTTTTAAGACTCCTAATAGTCCTCCTCCTAAGAATTTCCTCAACCACATTCAACAACAACTTTCTCGGCCTACCTCTACCTATCGCACCATTCATTTCACTCTTATACATCTGTTTCGTTATTCGACTCTCAACCATTCTCTCAACATTGCCAAACCAACGAAGATCACTCCTTTCATATATTTGTCCATTACTCGAGCATCTAACCCACACTCATTTATAACCCACTCATTCCTGACCCTACCCATCCTACTTTTGCCGCAAACACTCCTCATATAATTCATACCCACGGCGTTTAGTCTACTCTTATGTCTATCCGGACATACCCATGTTTCACTACCATACAACAAAGTGGGGAGAAGTACACTTTTGTACATGGCGATTTTCGCTTCCTTAGACAGGCACTCAATTTTTTATATGCTCCACATGCTGCCTATCACTTTCCTACCAGCATTCACACATCTCTTTATCTCCTCATCTATCCGTCCATCTTTCGCAAACATCTTACCTAAGTACATAAAATTATCCAGTTGCTCAATTATTTCGCCATTCGCCCTCATCAAACAGTTATTCTCCCCATTCTCCTTATCAACAACTACTACTTCAGTCTTGCACGCATTTACCCTCAATTCCATTCTCTCTGTTGATTCACAAAACTTATCCATGAGCTTCTGTAAACCCTCTTGTCTCTCTGAGATCAGAGCAGCATCGTCAGCATATAGTAGAACTCGCACGTTTACATTTCCACTAAAACGAGAAAACCAATGTAAGCTTCTTTTCCCCAGTTACTGCTATGAATAATGGTGGAAAAGGAAGTGCTGCACTGAGTGCGACGCGCGCCGTCAGTTTACAAAGATTAGGGCGCTCTCCGACCACCATCTTTGATAAGTTCCAATATTCAATACTTGAATTTATAACATTTTTAGTCCAATATTCAATATTCCAATAACAAATATTGGTTTTTCCGAACATCAATATCCAATACAAGATATTGGTATTGGTCGTTCCAAAATTGTGATTTTGGTATCCCAATATTAAAAAGTATTGATATCGGAACCAATATATCGGAAAACCGCCCAGCCCTAGACTAGCCATTAACTTAACGGAGTCTTCCAAGTGCACTTTCGTGCGAAATTACAAAAGAAATAAAAGTATTCGCCATGACGGGGACTCGAACCCGAATCCCTTGATATCACGCCGAGTTATGTTAATAGCTATAGCTCTAACAATTTGTGATCGGTTGACCTCAAGTTAAAACGCTGGAAATGCGATTGAAATGAATGGAATATCGTGTTGCCATGCTCGTGCTCATATCCATGTGGAGTTGTGCTAGACGTACTTAAGGTAGTTTGAGAGAAATATCATTCTACATATAAATCAATGAATTTGGTCTCAATCTAAAGAAAAATATTTCCCCCTTCCATTGACACCAAACATTCAGCCCCTTATCACATTACTTTCCGAGATATTTTCCATAAAATATTTTTTTGGTCAGCCCTTTTATGTGGGAAATGGTACGTGAATGCACTCCAGAGAGGCCTTATATTAAAAATGAGGCATTCCCTACACTTAGCTCTCCTCAAAAAAATGAACAGTGTGTAGTTTGTGCGTTTTTCACCTTTTTTTTCAAAATTAATCATATTGTCACCGCAGTAAATTCTTCGGGATCACAATAAACCTTCCGTTTTGATGGAGTTTCAAACTTATCGCGTGAAAAAAATGAGTCAAGTTAAAGACTTATTTAGATATTTTTATTTGATTACTTACAATTTTTGTCATAAAAGACTATATTATTTCACCATTAATAATGCAATATTTAATTGATTTGTCCAACAGCTGGTGAAATTAAAATGTAAAATTCGAATGTGGTCTCTATTATGATTAGGGAACTATCTCGCTCGCACTACCTTTGACATTAATTGTCAATTTGAAGAAGTGACTGCTCACTAACTGCGTTTAAACCAACTTCGTCACAGCAAAAGACTTATTTGAGATAGTAGGAGTCGGGGCTTTAATGTGGGTGAGGTTGAATCAGAGCTGAATACCCAAGTATGCAAACGCCACAACTCTGAAGACAAGATGCATTAGGAGAGGTATGAAGATCAGGTCGTGAATTGTAAGAAGCACTGAAGCAACTCTCTTGACCGCTGCGGATGAAACTCAGCCCTTATTTGATTGCCGTGATAAGTCTACCATTTTTTTAAGTTTGGCTATAAATATTTCTACGTAAACACAAACAATCCTTTGGCAGATAAAATGTCTGTTCTTTATGTTTTAACCGGAAATTTTATCGTACCATACTGCTGGATTGAGTGTCAGGTAACCCCATTGCGCTGGCGTGTTTTTTAGCTAATTGTTACAAAGTGCTGCGGCAGCCGTTATTATACCTTTAAAAAAAATAAGAAACATAGAGCTCCGAGGGTCAATATTACCGACGCCGTGTTTCCTCTAGATCCTCAGGCAAAGTTATGTTTCGGCATAATCATGCTATTAGTCCGGTAAAATTAGGTCACGACCCGGACAAAAATAATTACCGAGTGGTACCTTTTCCAATGTCTTCGGAAATTTTCCAGAATGACTCTCAAAAAAGTCCCACGAGCTCCTGACTAGGATAGAAAATGTATCCAGGAAAACCTGGAAAAACCTGGTATTTTCTTGGAAAAAATCCTAAAATAGTTCAAAATTCAGTTAGAGCGAGGATTTTTATATCATTTTGTCAGAAATTGAATGGCAAAGGCAACCATCTTAAATTTAACTCTTGACCCACTGGAAAATATATAATCCAAAAAAACTTGGAATTTCCTTGAAATTAATTCATCATGCTAATTGTGTCGCCGGCTTTCACTGTACTCTGTGATTTCATGATTAATGGCATGGAGAATGAAGCCAGGCACATTCAAGTCGTCTCTCAATCGTGTTCAGTGGATCAAGAGTGAAATTTAAAGCTTTGATTGCCTTTGTCATTCAATTTCTAACAAAATGATATAAAAATCATCGCTCTAACTGAATTTTTAACTATTTTAGGATTTTTTCCAGGAAATCTCCAGGTTTTTCCAGGTTTTCCCCGATAACTTCGCTATCCCAGTCAAGAACTCTTGGGACTTGTTTGAGAGTCATCCTGGGAAGTTCCCGAAGACATTGGAAAAGGTACCACTCGGTAATTATTTTTGTCCAGGTTTGCGGTCGAATTCAACTAATTTTACCGCACTATAAGTGACATGGTGACGGTTGCCGTTACTAATTTGTTGGACGCCTTATCCAACCACATGTTCGTAATATGTGCTAGTTGTCCTTACCACTCCGCAAGTACCGATGCCCTGCGGGCTCATACCAACTGAGATTCTGCATCCACATAATGCCCTGCTAGCCGCCGCATGAGCGTGTGGCAAGGGGTGTTAGGACACCAGCCGTTAAAATGTGTAAATGATGAGGCTTTGGGAGGTGAGGGGGTGAAGTGTATTATGGGTATGTTTTAAGCAAAGCTCCTGTTTAATTAGGTTTATGGTATTCATAGAGACGTTGTGCCTGATTCAGAATTCGGCCGCTGGTCTAACTTCCTTCCTTTTTCCTCGTTGGCGCAGTGGCGATGGGCCGCAGTCACTCGACGCCCGGGCTGGTCGAGTCGAGGGGCCGCATTCCCATCGAGGACATGTGGCTGTCTCCGGTGTCGCCCGTCGGCGCCGCCGTCGCATCGGCGCCTGGTGGCTCGCTGGCCGCGGGCATCGGCGGCGGCGGGCCGCACTCCATCGCACCCTCTACCGGCTACTCGGCCAACTCGCTCTTCAGCCCCGGGGGCAGCCCCAGCTCCAGGTAAGCCGAGGTCGACGATGTTTGATATCTCAATCGTCTCTCACTTCGAGTGCTTCGTTAGAGCAACATATGACGGAGGGAGAGGCCCTTAGAGTATACCTATAGCTCAACAGAGGTGGCGAGACGAATTTCAGGTGAAGCCACGGTGAAAGTTTTCCGCCATATTGAGTGACCGTAAGAACACTGATTTCCGTAAGATATCGTGAGACGGGACGATTATTCTAAAGACGATTCTTCCACAATATTATAAAGACACGACAAGTTTCGGCTGTTTAGCCATTTTCAATATCCTTTTACCTTAATAATTCCTTACCGTACCTTAATAACTCTATGGAGAGGCCCAATCGGCGGGCACCTGCGCTGAGCACTTGATCCAAGAAATCCCGAATTCGGTAGGAAAGGAAAGGCTGGGAGCCCATGGGGGAAGATGTGGAGACATGGGACTTTCGTGGAATTAAAAGAGTGCACCCCGACCACAAATTACAGTGGCCGAGGTGCACTCTACAAAACGTGGGATTGGGCACTCGCAAAATGAAACATGATTCGTTCGTATTGAAAAAAAAGTCCAAACCTAGCTCGCGACCTTTAACCCTCCGCCTGCTGACCACATTCCGTCACGCCGCCCTTAAATATAGGATCCTTCGATATAGGCCACCCCTTTTGCAAGAAACCTGTTGAAAAATTGTTGAAATTTTTCAACAGTTAATTGGGACAACTGTTGCATCCAACAGTTACTGTTGAACCCAACAGTACTGTTGAAACCAACAGTCACTGTTGAGCCCAACAGTTACTGTATGTACATTCCAACAATTGCTGCACACCAACAGATACTGTACAATTCAACAACTGATGGTAAACCAGATAAGTGCAGTTAAACCCACCCTAGTATATGCTGAAAAATTAAATTTTAAGCTGCATAATGTATGAGTAAGCCCAACTTAAAATTTAACCAGTTAGACATAGCATAATTCAATTTAAGTAAGAGCTTTTTGCCCCAAATAAGGGGGAAAAATTGTAAAAATCTTCAAGATTTGAGTTATCTAGTGGAAGTGCACATCAGATCGCTAAAAATACGGATGCAGCTTAATTCACTCTCATGATGAAGAGGCTTAGTATTAAATATAGTAGTAACTGTTGGATTTCACCAGTTACCGTTAAATCCAACAGTTACTGTTGAAAAATTCGACAGTAACTGTTAAAATTCACCGGTAACTGTTGAAATCCAACAGTAAATGTTAAAATCCAACAGTAACTGTTGAAATCCAACAGTAACTGTTGAAATCCAACGGTAACTGTTGAAATCCAACGGTAACTGTTGAAATCCAACAGTAACTGTTGAAATCCAACAGTAACTGTTGAAATCCAACAGTAACTGTTGAAATCCTACAGTTTTTTTGCAAAGGGCCGATGAGTCAATACTCGTTTTTCTGCATCCTATTATTGTTAAATAATAACATTTGGAGTTATTCTTCAAAAGAAATGTCCCTTAAATTGAGTCATTCTACCTTGGTTCGTTTTCTTTTGGAAAGATTCAAAGTGGAGAAGTGTTTTTATAGTTCTGAACATTTTGATGTGGAAGAAATTTAAGATTTCCGAAGAGCCGCCTATGCGCATTGAATGTTGTATGAAATTAGGCCAGGCGTTCAAAGAAACCCTGAACATTTCGTAAGTAGGTCATGGGTAAGAATGTAAGAGCTGTTAATGATGTTGTGAAAGGTATTAGCTGTTGAAAGGTGCCAAAACACCTTCTGCAGACGAGAAAGCTTGGGAGTCCATCAACATCGAGTAATAACCTTCATTGTTGTGGTTGTGGGGTCTTAAAAATTCATCAGGTGGCCCGCCGTGGAATATTGGAAGAAGTAGGGATTGAAAAGGGTTCGTGTCATAAGAATTTGTCGTAAATAAAACTGCATATATATCGGGTGGCTGTTAAATTCTTTTCGCGATTGCTCATTGATGATTCAACATTTACAACCCTCCCTCTCATTCGGCGCTCCGAATTCGAGAGTTTTTTGCGAAGCGTAACACAGCACTTGAACGCAAATCTCCCTATTCGTCTGATATGGCAGCAGAAGACTTTTTTTCCAAATATATAATAAATTCTCAGGCTTCACTTGGTGGAACAAAATTGCGATGACTTGTAAATTAATTCAATTTGTAATATTCCACAATGGTTTTTATTATTCCGTCCTAGGTTTCGACTCAAGTTAAGTCAATATCAAGATGACTTAACTTGAGTCGAAACCTAGGAATAATAAAAATCATTGTTAAATATTACAAAGTGACTTTTTCCAAGTTTTAAATGCACACTGAGAGACGCCGTTTCCAGTCCATCGAAGTCAAAGGATATTTCGCTGGGGGACCAGAAGGCTACTACATAAATTGCGTTCCAGAACGTATTCCAGGAATGGAAGAAGGACTGAGAGCAATTACTAATCTGCCGAGGTTACTGCTTTGAGGAGGTTACATTTGATTAAGCCGAACAAAACATGAATAATTTTTTTGGGAAAAGCTTGGTTTTGTTCAAAATAAATCTCGCATCTCCTGTGGCATAGATTGGATCGAGTACCAACCGACTTCCCAACCACGCCTACGAATAGATTAAGAGGGACACACACGGAATCAGATGGGTAACTCCCAAAGTAACTCCACTGATTTCGCAGCAACTTCATGCTGCACAAACGTGTGATTTGTTATATTTTGGGTGAGTAAATAACGTAATGAGCCATTTGCAATTGCATTTGTATTACCGTGACTTGAAGACTTCCTCGTTTATTCTTGTACTCTGCCTCATCATAATTTAAAGTTGTGAATTACAACTCTTGCGGTTGTTGTCAAAGATGATAATCGAAAATATTGCTTCTGCCAAGTATCAAGAAACAATTTACTCCTGCAAGCAGTCTGCATGAACTTGTGCTTTGGTATTTAGAACCTGTGATAGTGATTTTCGCTAGAAAAATTGAAGAGTTTGCAAAATTTTTCCATTATGTAGCCCACCAAAATGAGGCATCGGTTAATGGCAGTGCAGATTATAATGGTTTCACGCCCCGTGTAAATGTTAGTAAAATGTTGGCCTAACTATCCCTTAGAAAGATTACTTCCGGAAAACCTCAAAAAAAAAACTTCTAAGAAACTCCAGACACAACCTCAGGAATATCCTGAGGTAAATTCGAACCAGTCTGGAGTTTTCCTGGGGTAAACCGGCGGTATTGTTTAAGTTAACAAGAGGTATTTTTGACGTGATTGTGAGGTTTACCTGAAGTAATAGCCGCGGTTTCTGTGAGGCTTTCCTGAAGTTAAGGAGAACGTGTCTGTGAGGTTTACCTGCAGCAATAGCTGAGGTTGCTTTAAGGTTTACCTGAAGTTTCATCTAAGATGTCATTGAAGTTTACCGAAAGTCTAATCTGAGGTTTACCTCACTTGAAAGCTGAGGTTACTGTGGGGTGTACCTCTGGATGGACATGGGAGCTATTCTGGTGTGTACTTCAATAGACAGGCTCGATGCTTACCTCACCATACGAACATATATGGCAGTACTGCGCGTTCTCTGGGTGGTCTGGGTTAGTAGGTTAGATGTATTTTCAGTCATGGTCCAAGGAAAATATCACAGCAACGTTCACAGAACCACCATTATCACCGTTCCTTCCGTGGCTGTACGTCGTAGTTCGTCGGATACTGCACAATCACTTGCCTCTGTTCTTTTACTAATTGTGCAATAGGAAGCTGAGGGTGATCTTTGTCGAATTTTAGCCATTCAACTAGAGCAACCTGTACTGGGCGCTCTGTATCTTCTCCAATTCTCTTGTCCTCGTTTACAAATTCACAAAGAACGTACCAGTCGTCGGCCATAATGGCCAATGCTCAATATTTACTTCACTTAATATTACACTTTAAAGATAATTTGGTGCGGAAAGAAAGGTTCGAAATATTGCTTCAACGGCTATCGTCGCCAAACCTTCTCTGCCTGACGCTGTAAGTAACATGTGGTAACGGGTACCGATGACAATGATTGATACTGTCGCTCCGTTGGCGTCCCTCGAGCACAGAGAGCGTGGAGATTGGCGTGGATAGCCTCCAAGCTCACCAGCGCCATTAAATGGATGGATTTATCTTTACTGCTACTCTTTTCTAAGAAGAAGGGTCAAAATATAAGTCTACTTCAGTTTTTACTTTCCTTTGTAATGGGGACTGTCCTTTGCCCATTACCGTTTCAGTGTTCTAAACGGTAAGTTTTTAACTCTGCCGCGTTAAACGGCAAATAGTGCTATGAAAATTACCTCTCTAACAACAGTTTTCGAACTAATAATCGAGTCTGTAACTTTTGACCTCCGGGATAAGTATAAGTATTTTTTAAGTTAAATATTTGATGTAATTGTTCTTTTCTCCCATCGTCATTGATAATAGCGACCCGACCGTGGTGCTCGACGAACTTTGGCCCTTCTCTCACGCACGGCGCGTGTTTTTTTTCTTCCTTTTTCGCCTCAGGTCACACGGAGCGCACGCGAGGACGATGGAGTCTCCGCTGTCGGGGACGTCGAGCGCGGGGGCACGGTCTTCGGAGGAGGACGAGCAGAGGCGCGGCGTGTCGCATCCGCTGCACCCGCTGCTCCCCGCGCCCGCCTCCTCGCAGCCTCCGGCGGGAGGGCCGTCCATCGTATCCCCGCACCTGCCCCCGCCCCCGGGCGTCCACCTCCACGCACCGCCCCCCCTCGTGCAGCAGGCCCTACATCCGGCCCACCTGCTCGCCAACACCGTGCCTCCACACCCACACTTGCGTCCCGGTAAGACAAGACACGGTGGGTTATAAGTACTCATTGCTATACTCACTGCTTGCCTGGATGTACGGGTTGGAATCGGCCAGACGTATTTGAGTAAATTTTGGGTGAAGAGAGATTTTGTACTCTTTAACAAAAATACTAGTTTTATTTTAGTATGAAGGTTTCCGCGGCGTTTCAGCATTTGGAGATTAACTTTCGGGTTTTCTTCCGCGTGTTGTCTTTTGATGACGACAGTTTCTCCAGCCATCCTGCTGGCGTCTTCAGGTCAATTTTAACGAGCCACTAATCACCAGCAATGAAAGACGCTATTTCCCCAGAATCATTCGGGAATCCATTGATATTACAAAAAAACCAGAATGATTGCAACCGGGAAGATGGCTACAATCTATCAAATACATGGAAGCGAGTTCTCACACCAAAAGCGCGGGAAACTAGTTCGCTCCAATCGACCCGACAGATATATAAGTCCCGGTAAGACAAGACACGGAGGGATAAGTACTTATTGCATTCTAACGCTCATTTGCCATGCCAGGAGTGGGGGTTAGAACTAAATATTAGTAAATGCAACACAGTTCACTTCCTGGGAAAGTCATCACAAAAATGCCATACCTATACTGTGGGTGGAGTAAACATAAAATCTTCAGACTGTAAACTATCTTGGAATTACCTTAACATCTGTTATATCGTGGGGATTACACATACAGAACATAAGTGGAGCAGCATTAAAGAAACTACATTTTGTTAAACGTATAATTGGAAGGTCCTCGGATGAAAAATTCAAAGAGAGATGCTACTTTGCTCTGGCTAAATGTGCAAAAGAATAGAAGACTGCAACCTATTAAAAGGACCTCAGTATGCATATTTCCTTTAGAGAATATAACTTGCAGATAGACAAAGAGCAAAGCTTTGCTTTTTATATTAATTACTCATAAATGCCTCTTGCAGTTTGCAAGTGTGGTGGCTTTATTTTTTTTAAGCCCATAAAATTCTTTCAAGAGTGTACAGAATGCAAGTAAAAAAAATAATTAGTTTAGCTTAACCTTGAAAGTCACATTTATTGAGATTTGCACATGCATTGGTCTCTGTATATCCATTCACACTTGATGAATTTTTCTTACTAGTACATACGTTGCCTGAAATCCCATATCCTGAGTTGCCTGAGTTCTTCTCATGAAATCCCATATCCTGAGTTGCATCCTGAGTTGCCTGAAACCCCATACTGGATACTCTAAACAAACAAAATGCCACAGTGTAACTGATGTTAGATAATCTTTCATCCAAATTATTCCAAGAAGCGTGTTATAGGTACTCAGAAATTATTCCATCATGATAAAATCACCATATAAATAAATATCATTCATGATAATAGCCACCCAACATTGACTAGATTATTGATAGTTATTATCCTTATAAATTCACCGGAGTTAGGCCCCGTCAAGCATCCCAGAGAAGAGAGATAATAGAAAAGAAGAAAACTCTAATCCTATGAAATACCACCGCCTATAGTAACTGCTTGATAATATTTCCCCCAACTAAAGTCTGCGTCTCCATCTGCCAGGTGTACTATTCTCAAAAATACTTAACATTTCCAATTGATTCATTATGAACCTGTATGCCCCCTACATATTCATATGAGACCCTGCTACAACAATGTTGTTGGTCGTCGAGTGAATGGTTCAACAATAAACAGGAATTTGAGGCATTTTAGGAATTTTTTTTCCAAAATTTCACAAAATTGATATAATAATTAATTTCTTTGAAAGAATTTGATCTTGTTTTGTCCATTTTGTCTCGAATTTGTGCCACCTGAATTTCTAATTTAAATGAGCAAAAGAAAAGAAGAGCTTTGCTTTTTATATTAATTACTCATAAATGCCTCTTGCAGCTTGCAAGTGTAGGGGGCTTTATTTTTTTTAAGCCCATAAAATTCTTTCAAGAGTGTACAGAATGCAAGTAAAAAAAATAATTAGTTTAGCTTAACCTTGAAAGTCACGTTTATTGAGATTTGCACACGCATTGGTCTCTGTATATCCAATCACACTTGATGAATTTTTCTTACTATGCAAATGTCTCACAGCTACATCTTCATCTGAGATGGAAAATGATAACCATGCTTTGGTAGTCAGACATATTGTCATAATACCACTGCATTGATACTGAATGTAAGAAAAAATACTACAGTTGCCATCTGTTTCACCTATTTTCGTCATTATTCATTTTTTATCTCTGGCTGTAGAGCACCTTTCAGGATGAAATTTCTTCAGTTGGTAAATTAGATCATTTTTAATGGATTAAAAATAGTGTGATTGTTCACATCTCATTAGTTACATGTTAGTTACAAACAAATTAAAGAATAAATACATTTTTATCGTGACCGGCGATTCGCCGGCTCTTTACATGAATGGGTTTTGTTTGATTCATCCAAAATAGGTAAATATATACAAAGTGTGCAATTTCGAGAGGTAAATGCATGCTTATGTCAAGTGAGTTACCTATGGAAAACATAGCCAAATTGCAAAATTGCTGTTTCAGCCCATTAGCGCTATGGGTAAACTGGGGGAACAAAGATGGCAGCCCATGTCACAGCTTCAAGCTTTGGCCTTCGTAGCAAGTGCTACCCTCATCTACTTCAATGGTGCCTACCCTTCAATTTTTTTCAACCTCTCCCCAATCAAGCAAATCTGTAAAATGAGGCATAGTGGGAGTCTACATAATGGTGGAAGTAGTGGTACTTGACTTAAAAAGGCCCAATAAGAACTTAAGAGGCTGAATATGTCCTCTCAAAATTTCAGGGACTGTAAAACTGCTCCTTGTAGTCCTGAGTGCCGAGTTTTCAAGATAATCTTCATAACGTGTCATGACCATACATTGTCCAGAGGTCCTCACCTTCGTTTGGCTTGACCATTGAGATGAGTGGAGAGGGCACTTGCGATGGAGAGAGCCATTGTGGCCTGTGCCTTAAGTTGTATTGTGGGCATTGTCATTCTGCCTCCTTTGTTCCCCCGATTTGCCTCTGTGCTTACAGGCCAACACACCAATTTTCCAGTTTCCCCATTGATATATATCTAGTAATCTTTGGGTTCTGCGAGTATTTTTTGTATTATTTTTGCGACATTTTTGTTATGCTCTGCTGCCGGCTTCGTCGCCCTTTTTATAAAGGTCAACAAAGCTGGCAGCAGAGCACGGCAAAACTGTTGCAAAAATAATACAAATAATACTTGCAGAACCCAAAGATTACCAGATATACATCATGAGCTGCGAAAATCTACAAAATAAGTTCACCATTGATGACTTGCTTGAAATCTGTAAGCATATGTTTCTTGAAAATTTACTCAATTTTAATTTTATTAATATTTTAAAACTTATGATAATCCATATCCTCAGGGAAAACCCATGGTAAAATCAAGGAGAATCCACAACTTGATCTACCTAAATAGCAAATGTTTGAAGGTTACTTGTCTTAAATTTTCAGTGAAGGGTGAAGGGTTTTCAATGACATTTCTGCAGTTACAGGTGTCGCCACATCAGTAGCTGGTGGCGCGGTTGTGGGTGCCGCGTCCTGGGTTCCGGCGGATGTGGTTGTGGCCGGTGCCTCACCGTCGTCGTCTTCACATGATGCCTTAATTGCGGAGATCACCCGACTCCGAGAGCGGTTGATCACCCTCGAGGCAGAGAATGCCTCACTCAGCGTGAAGCTCAGCCAGCAGCAGTGGGACGTGGAGCACAGGTGGTTAATCCTCGATTGAATGTCATATAATCCATTGGTTGTAGTGGTGCAATCAGCAGATATTCAGCCTCATTCAATTTCAAATACTTTTGACCGTCATGTTTTCTGAATATTACATAAATCTGATGACCATCTAATTACTAACAATTGTTTCCAAAGAGTATTCTTGAAGCCTCATTTTATTTAATCTTAGCAAAAGTTTGGGGAATCAGAGAAAATATTATTTTTAAAAACATATACATAAAATTTGAAATGCTGCAGCTACGTATTCCTTCCTTTTTAAATCAGCAGCCATTAAAAATCAAGTTGAGCCTTTTGCACAAACAGACCATGACCGTATTGGATCCAGTGCAATACTATTCTCCATACACTGCTATCTTGGCTGCCTCTCTGTTAAACAGTAATCAACTCAGTCATCATAAACTAAGCAAACAAAACTATCCTGATAATACTCCATGTTTTTCAAACAGTTCTTGTTACCAAAGTCAAGCCCTGAGTCTCTCTCCCATTGCAGAACCCGTAATGGTTGTCTACTTAGTAGTAATATGCTATAACATCCAACCTTTTAGAGATTATTCTAGGTTAAACTTTGATTTCATGTAAAATTAAACTGATTTTTCTATAATCTTCACAGATTCATTCTTCTCCTTTGGGATAGGAAGCAGGACAGTTTTCATGAAGTTCTTTGGTCTAACTCCTTTCTCATAGATCATACAAATGAGTTCGATAAAATATCTTCAATCTCTTAATTGTCTAAATTCTAATAAGTACTAAGTCTGTAGGCATGTTGTCTACCCCCACAACTTTCTTTCCTTTATCTCTCACAATGCCATCTCTTTCCTTTTAAGTACCTCTTGTTCAAAGTTATCCTTATGAATTGTTCTCTCATCATCAGTGTCCAGATTCACAGATCTATTACTACTATCATATAGCTCCTGAGTAGTCTCTCCTCCAATCTGTAATATCTTCTTGTTTGATTGGTATCTTAGTACCTGTTTTTCCCTTTAGCTTTGGTATCACTTGTGCCTCAATGACATTGCCACTTTAGAACAAAGCACACCCACTTCCCACTTCATCTGTATTACTCAATGTAAACAGTTCTCCATCATGGAAAAGCTGCATATCTTTCCTTGTATAACATCACTACATTTGGCAAACTCTGACCCCATGTACAATAGGGGAATCGGGATGGTATGGTGGCTAGAGTACTGGCTAACCAAACGGGCGGCCAGGGTTCAAATCCCTGCAGAGGCGGATATTTTTCAGAGGAAACCCGATCCCTACTTGAGCGTCTTGTGGAGGGCGCTCAAGTACACTACTCCATCTGTCAGACTAGACGTTAAGCCTTGGTCCCCTTGGCGCCTATTGTTAAGAGTAGGTTAATGCTGATGCCGGATTTCCATCCACCCTTCCTCCCTCACCTGTCCCCTATGGCGCAAATGACCTTAGCTGTCGGTTTCCTCCCCTAATATCCAATCCAAACCCATGTACAATATATTGCATTGGTTGGGCACATGCCCTCTATTTGACTCACGCTCAAAAATTGGGGCTATAAAATATCATCATCTTGCAGTTGATGCACTCATTGCCTTTCAATCCTCAGGTTGGCTGAGATTGAGATGCACATCTGCGGCGGAAGCAGCGCTGGCTCAACAACCAACACCGATGACAACAATGAGAGGAACAGGGAGTCGATCATCTAGCTTGTAGAGAGGTGTAATTACAGGAGGGACTTCAGCATGCATGTGCAGGATGTGATCACTATCATCACTCTCACCATCATCATCAGCATTGTCTCTCATCCTCTAAGAGTCCTGCATCAATGTTGCTCAGTGAATCTGAAAGGAAATGAAGCTCTCTGGTGTTTAAAATTCGTTGTTGGGGTGTGTGTCACTTGACTTAACTGTGGAGCAAAATATGGATTAGGTAAGGAGTTCAGTGAGAGGCCTGCCCTTCTTGATCACACTTTTATTTTAACACTCGTATTCCTAATAATATTCTTGTTTGGGAAACTTCCCTAAAATATGGTTATTTTTCCCCCACCCAATGAGTGAATTGACCAGGTATTTTAAAAACAACTCAGTGGTGCACCTCACTGTTAAAAAAAAATATGATGAGGCTTAGTGGTGAGTGATTTGATACTTAGCAATCTCAACATTAGACATACCTAATTGCTCAAATCATGGATTACTTCCTTATCACTTATCATTTTTTCAAAACTCTCTGATAAGAAGGCCATTCCCTCTAAATTCAGGTAAAAATATCAACAAATGAATTAGTCAATGAACATCAATCAGTGGACCCAAGTAAAAGTGATGGCTAGCTCTGAAATTATAACATTTGTTGGCCCAGTTGTATCCCATAATGAGAGAGATTATTTGGTAAAGTAAGTAAAAATGCATACTGATACTAAATATTTTGATAATAATCAATGCTACTTACACATAGTTTTCTTCAGGCATCCAACAAATTGGTTCATCTAAGAATGTGGTTTAAATTGCTAGACCTTGGAATAAAGTCAAAATACTTATGCACATGGTTTTATAGTCTGCTCAGGCAAATGTTACTTATGTAAAAGGAAACAGTTCTCCCTGCATTATTCATGAATTATGACATTACCCCCATTCCCCATTCCATATCCCCAAGTATTTTATTTACTTTTTGTCTCCATTCATATCTTCAATTTCTAAGTGAGAATCAAATAAATCACTGATTACAAATATCTTTTATATTGAAAAAACACTCTCGCTCAGTGTACACATGTTAATTCACTGTGATTGTAAAGGCATTTGATTTATAATTTATATCAACAAATATCAACAGCAAATTTGTAGATTTTAACTTGCTTCAGAGCTGAACCCAACAGTGTCACTTAATCCTGAAGAGTTGAATATGTAAATGAAAGAAAAGCAAATCACGTTGTTAAATTTAACCAAAAAAAAAGTCAAACCTTACTCATGTAGGTGAAACCATTACCTCTAAAATCCCATCAGGTTAATTTTATAACAATTTTTAATCATGTCACTTTAAGGTTGTATGTTCCATGAAGGAGCTATAGTTGACAGCCCCACTGACTCTTATCTCATTTCACTCAACTGCTGCAAAGGAACATGTGTGAATACTTATTTGTCTCTTTGGAGTTAGTATTGTTGAAATTTAGCCTATCAGCATTCTCTCAGAATTGCAGTAGATAATAACTAACTGAAGATGTCTTTGATTGTGACGATTTATTATGATCTAGATGGAAGGTCTTCCAATTTTCTAATCCTAAATTTTAAATAGAGATTATACAGAACATTGAAACACTGTGATTGCAGAGATAACTTAATTTTTAATCACTATTTTTATATTTTTAAGTTTTTATTTTGATTTATAGCAGTTTTCAAGGGTTATAAAATGCTTTTGGCCTAAAATGACTACACATAAAACTTAAGGCTACTTATTTTGCAGTTTATTTTTATTTGAAAATATTGGACCTTTGTTTGAGCTACTGGTACAATGGTTAATTTTAAACATTATTTTCAATTCAAATAAAAGTTTACAAAGTTTAGGGTATCATAAAATAGTCATCAATGCTTGACCCTCGAAATCTATAGGAGTTTATTATTCTTCAAAGCACAGCATTTTTTGATCACTTGTTCCGAATGGAGGTTACAGTGAATTAATACTTACATAATTATCTTGAATATAGATTACTTAAATTTTGAGTTTTCTTTTATAAGTGGTTGAGAAGTCAAAATCAGTTTTGTTATGGTTTATATGTCTCAGATTTCAGGATATATCCTCAGGGACTGAAATATTCCACTGTCCTCAGTTCCAAGTATTCTTTTATGAACCTCCTGTCTTGTGTAAATGATTTGATCGCATTAGCTCATTGAGGTCTATTAGCATTTCTCATTTTGGCATTGGAGAGAGAGTTCATTTAAATTAAAAGGTGCCTACCTAAATGGTAGAGTAAAATGAACCCTTCAATGCAGTAACCTTTGTCTTAAATACCTCTGGGGTAAGTGATATTATATTTTAGGACCAATTTTATGCCACTAGCTTGATATATAATTTGAATGTGGTAGAAGTGTATTATTTTGTTCTTTTCTGGACAGCAAAAATATGTCTCCATTATGCTATTATGTGGCACTGACTGATATGGGAGTGTATTTTTTATGCTTTATTTTCATTGGGAGGCACTTTTGGCATTTTATTTTTACCTGCAATCTAGGGTTATTCTAAAACATAGTGATCACATTTCCTTATTTTATTCAAGCTTAGAAGCGTTCCTTGCAAATGAAATTCAACTTAATCGTGTATTTAAGAGAAATGAGATACTCGGATATGGTTCTAGGAAATGCAACCTTCTTCTCTAGAGTAATCGTGATTTTTAGAGTAGATTAGTCAAAACATAGGGAATTTCTTCACCATAGGCATTCCACTTCACAAAATCTATGTAGAAAAAGAAAGTCTCTAATGGTCTCCACAGTGTGATATGGCCTAATTAATGAAAGAAGTCATGAGATTGGTCTGATCTGTTCTTGCAGTGAAATTTTATGAATTATTTTTGTTCCCTCTTGAAGTTCTAAGTTCATGACCATTTGGACGTGAATTCACGATGTGCACTTGCAAGAATGTCTACATCAGACCATTGTGGGACCAATCGGGTGGAGTTTCTCCAAGGGTTAAAAAAAATAAACATTTCTTCCGGACATATGTAGCATGCTCATCTCTTTGAACATTTGTTTTGTCCTTAAGCAAAAACTCACAAAATTATAAGGTTAACATCATTTTTCAAGATGACATTACCATCACTGCCACCAAAAATGTAGGTTGTCTGCGTTGAATGTGAGTAAAAGAATGTCCTCAAGAAACAAAAGCAAGGCAAGCCTCGCTCAACCAGTGTTTAAAAGTGTGAAGAGAGTGACTCCTCTCAGTGTGAAGTTTCCCCGTAATGATGAAGTGAAAAGAGCTTCTCTAATCAGGCTCATTGTGCCCCCCTCGTTTGCTACAGCAGTGTCTGCATATCCAACAACTGAGAAACAATTTTTCATTAGCCAATGAAAGTGAGTTTTTAAGGAAATAAAATAATTGTTGTGAGTTGTTCCTTTCTCCACTGATGTTTATACAAGAAAATCAAATGGCAAGTGGATGATATGAACTTGAATATTGATATTTGGGCTATCATTCAGAAGTGAACTGCTGTTAATGCTGTCAGTTTGTTGAATGATACTTCAAGTGAGACATTTTTGTACTCTCTTTGGTGACAATTTTATATTTCCTCGCAGATGAAATGGATGGGTGCGAGTGAACCCTTATTGCTATAAAATTGGTTATAAACATAGCCAAGGTCAATAGTAACTGTGAGTAAAAGATATGCTTTAGCATATTCATATTTTGCCAATGTGAAGGAGATTCAAAGTTTTTCTGGGGTCATAACATTCATTCCTATTTGACAATGAAAAATTTATAATTCATCTACATATAGAGATAAATATATGAAAAAATATGCCAAGTTGGCATTGAAAGTGATTCATCATCTTCCAGTATTAACTATGAAACTTGGAGTGTGATCTTGCATATGAAAAATGTGACAGCTATTGTTTAGTTTGGTTTAAAATGGTGCTATGATATCATTTTCTGATAATTCCTCTAGAAATTATTCTTATTGCCTGAGTGATCAAGAAACCTGATTATTTCTCGGTCCTTGTTTTTTCAGTTCTCAGAAAATGATAAAATTAATACTCTTCATCACAATATGTAAACAGTGGGCTCTCAGATCAAGTGATGCATGCCTGTTGAATTATACATCACATCTATATACTTTGTTCTAACATAAATTTCTCATTGTAATGATGTTATTTGTGATATAAATGCAGCATTAAATATTCAAAACATGCACTCAAACTTTATTTTGACTTAGCTATTTCTTTTTATCAATTTTTTTCAGTGACTATAGTTATAGTCACTCTTCATATAATATTTCACTCATAATAATTTCAGTATTTTCCACTTGATTGTGAGCCCACTTATTTATAACTGCTATCACTTAAACCTATGTGTCTTACCATAAAGGGACTTGACAAATGTGCTTGTTTGAGCTGACTCCAAAACAATGGTGATATGTCACATCTGAATACCTGTCACATATGGTGGTACATCAGCAGTTACTATGTCTGTGACGAACTGCTCCTTATCACTTTCAGTCGTAAAGGAGGGTTAGAATTTTGTATTCCTTGGATGGACCCATGGCCATTCATTTCCTTCATTTCATCTACACATCTCCTCGTCATGCTGTGCCCAGCTGCAGTGATTTACTGAAGGGATCACATATGGCTCAATTATTTTTACTTTTAGATATTTTTTCATGGCAACTACAAAGTCACTCGGCAGAATGTAAAAAATGGAGTGAAATTCATGTTTTGAAACTGTGGGTCATCCATAATTTACCCAGCATACAAAATCATTAAAGTTATTAGTCAATTTATCATCTTTTTCTCACATTTTAGGGATGTGAGGAAAAATGTGTTCAACAATATGAAAAAAAGGAATCAAAATTGGTTATCAACTGGTTCTCTGGGAAAAAGCCGATTTATTTTTAGCATATTGTTTCTTTCAAGAGCTTAGGAATTACTTCAGAATATTGCTGTAGCTGGGAAGGAGAATTTTCATGTTTCTAACATATATGCATATATTATTAAATTAAATTTCAAATCTAGTTTACCTAAATTGAAACATAGTTTGTCTGTAAAGATAATACTTCTTGGGCATTTTGATTTTCAATATAGAAACGAATATTCTGTGAATCCTTAAATGATTGGTGAGGTGATTTATCATGGCAATTTGTGTCACACTCATGATTGGCTCATAATTCCTATGCCTATATAAAAACAATGTTTGAAGAGTAAACTTCTTAAGATACATATTTTTAAAATATGCTTAAACTTTTCTCCATTAAAAGAGAGAATTAAAACAATTTTGATGCGCTAGTTGCACAAATTATCCGTTAAAACTGTTATTGTTACTGCATACATTGCATCCAGAGTTGTAAATTTGATTGTTCCTTTGGTACAGCCAAAACTTACTGGCCTTGGGAAGTGATTTTTTCTGAGAAAGAACACCGTCTTTGGCTATTGCAATTTTTATATGCAAAGTTAGACTGTGTAATAAGGCGTTTCCTTCATAAAAATTATTCTCACTCAGGAAATTAAAACGCCATATTGTAAATTCATCGAAAATTATCTATAATATTAAAAAATATTCTCTTCACAAATAAGTCATTCTTATTTACAGTTCAAACTTAAGTTTTAAAATTACCCATAAATAAAAAACTGGTCCATCTCCGCAAGATCCTTTTATCGTCACTATCTCAACAAGGCAATATAAATGCGGGAGATAATTTGCACCAAATTAATTACCTCATTTTATATTAATCAACTTTAATTTTAAAGAGTAAATATTGAAATATGCGGCTGATCTCTTGGTATTCTCATCGACAGCCTCTGCAACTTGTTGGCAACAATATTTTTTCCAAATATGGGGATTACAATATTCTCTAGTGGTTTTCTCCTCTTCCCATTAAATCCCTTAAACTTGCCAAAACGAAGATTTAACAGAGTTTAATATAGCAAGTGGTGACTTGTAATTAAAACTTTTATAGCAATATCTTAATGAGTCAGATTTATCTGAACTGTAGTAAGCATTCATAATTCAAGCATGCAAAAAACTGTTAAGTGTGTTCAATAACTTAAGTATGGAGAATATTTTGCTAAATTTATAAATGCATCTAACCCTGCTTTTTTAATCATCATTCAAGAATTTAAGAATTTTATTATAAGTATACATTTTTGGTAAAAACCAACATGAAATTGTCAACAAGTTGAACAGTGTTCTAAGTGAACGTATTTAAATTAATACCATATCAAAGGAGGATACTGTTTGAAAGCCTTAAAGAGTTCAATGGAATAATATAATGGCTATTTGGCAGAATACTTCAATGATAAATTTCAAGCCCTAACAATTTTGAGTTTTAGCAGCATTTGTAAAGTTTTGAGGTTGGTAGCTATCTGTAACCCACCAAATACTCCATAATATTATTTATGTTGGAGGTACCTTCTTTTTATATTTTATTGGGAATATTGCATACATATTTTACAATTCGAAATTTTTCCACATGGTAAATCCTAGGTAGGTGCCTGCATTCTTGATGAAATGCACAAGTTCCATAAAATGGATCTGTTTTTAGTAATCATGGTAAGATGTTGTCATATAAGCCAATGAACCCAATAATCAAGTAGACAACATGATATAGGAAATCAATTGCACCTCTTAGATATTTTATCACTAAGAGTCTCTTCTTCTGTGGAGTATTGAAGTGGTATTTTCCATCTCACAAGGGATTAAATATCCTGTCCATAAAATGTTCATTGCAGATTAATACCATGAAATGGGTATTTTTGTCATACATATCACAATTCTGGCTTTCAAAATATCACAGGTAACTTGGCATACACAGTCAAAAAAGCTGATATGCTGATGTGCATTAAAATTGCACCAATCACATCCCAAAGCAAAATCCCTGCTGTACAGTTTTATTGGAATCTAAATTGCTACTTACTTGATGCTCAGTGCAGGAGAAGCAATGGTATAGCCTTTGTGAGGGCATTTATTATTTTTCATTGCCCTCAATTTTTCAAAATGATTTCTGGTTGAGCAGCTGATCTCAATTAATTACATCAAGAACTCATATTTTCATAAATGTTCTTCATGCTGTAGACCCTAAAGATGCTCCTCAATTTCTTGTCTCTGAATAACTGTCTCTGAAGTTTCCATCAGGAAATTTTCACTATACCTACCTAATTGCCATTCATAATTGGTTTGTTTGTTCAAATATGTTCATAGCTGATTGTTTCATGATTGGAGCACATGTTTCATAATGACAGTCTTACTTATATAATTGATTCTACTACCATGGCTTTATAATTTTATTTATCACTCAAGAATTACCTTATTTCAATTGCTTGTGTTTCTCAAAAATTCCTATATTTCTCCAATAACTAAGTGATTCATTCACTTCAAGTGTCACTCTGTACTTTCTTCAATAATAATCTCCTAATTTTCCATTTAAATCATCAGTGATATCATAATCATTTGATTTCTTGATAGTTTTTTCTTTTCAGCCCAAATATTCCAAGCTCCATTCTTATTTTGTAACAATTGGACAAAAATATAATGCATTGGCCTTTCCCATTCCAAAGCTCATTTTACTCAAGAGTATCATCAAATATTTACTTCATTATATGTATACCTGCATCAATCCCTGCCATGTGTTCAGTGCTATTCCTCCCTTATTTATGATCTTTTTATGGTAATTATAAAATAAACGAAGTTTAATGGTAATTAGAGCACTACAATGCCAAGTAAATGTGAATTTTGAAGAGCTTTCTTTAAAAATCATCCCCCAAGCGTGGCACTCCAGGTTGAAGATTGGGGTTCTGTTTGACTGTTATGTCATGTGGAAGGGAAGCCTTCACTTGCATTGATAGTATGATTACTCAAAATGTCTGATAGAATATTTATCTAAGCTGCTTAATGAAATTGGTAAAAATGTCATGGGATATTTTTATAAGAGAAATTACGTGCTATAGTGAAGGTATAGTCAAAATTCTAAGAACCAATTGGGATAAAAATCGCCAATCTTTAGATCATTTTCGTCATTATTTTCTCTTTGCAGTCTTGACATCAATCTATTTCATGCTAAACTAATCGATTTCATCATCTCTTTTTCATTTCATGTAAAATTGCATGTATGAGCAGGAAGACAACTTCGTGAAAACTTGTGAAAGTATTTTTTCCATGTAAATACTACCCCAATGTCAAAAATGCCCTCACCTCCACACTTGTTTAGTGAGCTAGATACCATTAATATTACTTTTGAGGCTTTCTGCGGTGACTAAGTGCTGTGGCATGGTTAATAGTTTTAGGAAATCAGTGGTGTATGGAGCAGTATTTTGGAATATTTGAAAACAATATTCCTGGAGAAAAGGGAGAAGCCCTTTGGGGTTGATGTGGTGGAAAAAGTAGGAATGGGACTCTGTAACCCTGAAGATTAGTATTCTTTCAAACATTTCTATTCTGGAAAATTTTGTGTGAATTTGATGCAACCTCTAGAGTGTACTCTGTAGCTGAAATACAGGATTTTGCATGTTCATTGTATCTATAGTTGCCTACCTGCCCTGCATTACTAACATAGATACCTCCTCCGATAACCTGTCAATCTCTTTATCAGCTTCTTAGCATATGCTGTTTCTTGTTGCTTGATAAGTTGCCCATCTTCCTATTCATTATGAATTATCTTAAATACAATGAACTCTTGTCTATCATAACAAGATGGGATTATGAGTTGTCCAGATAATGCAAAGTCTGGCTTGACCCAGGATTTATCAAAAGAACAATTACAGATTTTTTGAACCCTTGAATAAGAACAGCTTTTAATTTCTTTCTTCTAGGTAGGCCATTAAGGTGAATATAGGATTCAGTATGACCATGATTCTCGAAGAAAATATTTTATGCAATAGTCCTGAATAGTAAAGATTATATTAAACTGTCAGTGCTCTAAGTAAATCAAAGATGGAAGAGTGTTAGCAGTTGTCATAAATACAGCATGATTAGCTGCAGCATCTTAAACTGGGAACTTTTTAAAAAATTATCAGGAAACCATCGGATATTGTCATAAGATTTCAAATTTCAAATTTTTTGGTCTGTCAATTGATATGCGTCAATAGCATACCAAAGTAGTAGCTGTGTCACTGCCTCAGCTGTCACCAGACAGACCCAAACTCAGTCACACTAGCAAATATTTAATTCCATTTATTGCATTATCGAAACATGGTGAAAATAGCTATAAGGAAATTTGATACCATATGCATAGAGATATAAGGGCGTGGCCTCAAAGAGCCATGCAATCATTGCCAGAGGCCATGGCCATATGTTGACTTGTAGCCATATGTGTCATTTGGTCATAATATTCAGCCATTCGACTGGCTTCATGGGACCACCTCTTGCCATGTGTGGCCACATCTGGCTGGTGAGCTCTACACTCACCTATCAGACTGACCTTCAGGTTGCAAACTTTGGTTTTGTATTACTATTGGGACTAAATCATTTATGAGTGATGAATTTAGACTTCAAAGAAGTCAACTCTCTTGCCATTCAAAAACTGATAAATTATTCCCTAAAAGTGATGAGATAGGGATGGTCGATACAATGAACATAAAGTTCATGAATCAGGGTAGGGACTTGCTATGAGGTTTGTTTTTCAAGTTAAGGACTTGCTGTGGCCTCAGGTGGAAAATAGTCTCGGAGGACACAGATCTGATATGGCAAAATGATCTGCAACTGTGGCTAGAGAGGCTATAGAGAGATCAAAGAGACCTTAGAATAGCTTTAGATGGCCTTGTTTAAAATCTGTGGCTACATGCGGCCATTTTCACCAGGGAAAGTTGTAACTTTTCTCTTTGTATTGACATTTAAAAGTCTTTTTATTGATGCATCAGCATAAAATCTATTTCACCTATCACTATCCACAAATCAATAAATTTTCTAGCATTATGACATTAAAAATTGGCTAAGAAAAACATTTTTTATGACACTCATGAATATTTCTCAAAGCAAATACAATTATTTTAGGGTCAATCAGTTTTTTACATGGAAAATAGGTTTATTGAATCGTTTATGACAGAATTAAAATTTTATGTATTCAACCACGTTTTCCATCAAAGGAAATAATGAAAAAAACTTGTTAGAAGTAATGGACCCTTAAGTCTTGGTACTAATAGACTCTTGTTAGGAGCATTAAGAGCTGAGGCATAGGGTGAAGAAAGAGGTACATGGTCTATAAGTCTGAGATATGACCTGCGGACTGCTCATTTACAAGCGCATTAATATACAACCCACTATCTGTATGGTGAACCTGCATTTAAATATTTATAAGTATATCTTCACCTACATCTACATACTACCCCGCAAGCTGCCGCATGGGCGTGTGACAGGGGGTAGTAGGTCACCAGCGGTGTAAAGATGTAAAAATTTTGAAGGTGAAATGGTGACACGTACTATGGGAGTGTATTTTGAGGAGCTCAGCTTTTATTGTGGTCGCATACTGTGCGCGGAAAGAACAAGTTTGTGTACCTATCTGTTCGGCAGAGTATCTCTCTTATTTTATTGCATCTGTCAGACCTAGAAATGTAGTGAGGCGTCATGATAATATTCTCTGTGTCGCTCTGAAACTCACCAGTTCTGAATATCTCAAGCAGCCTAAGCCTAGCATGCAGACTCTTGAGTCTTTAGCGGCTCCCACCTTAATCCCTCTAACAGTTGCATAACAATATATGTTCGTTCGTATCAGTATTTAACGAAGCATGCTGCTTTTCTTTGCATTTTGTCAATATTTTTGGTTAAATCTTAATGACCAAGGTCCCAAAAGCTCACATCGTATTCGAGGTGTGGCCTAACCAGAGCGAAGTAACATCTCTCTTTTACTTTTTCATCCAAGGACCTTCCTATTATACGTTTTGCAAAACCTAGTTTCTTTAATGCTGTGCCGCATATGTTTTCTAAGTGTGTTCCCCACCATATATTAGAAGTTAAGGTAATTTCAAGATATTTTACTGTATCTGAAGATTTTATATTTACTCCACCCACGTTGTAGGTATGGTTTTTGTGTGATGACTTTTGCAGGAAGTGAACTGTGTTGCATTTACTAATATTTAGTTCTAAACTCCACTCCTGGCACCAGGAATGAACGTTGTTAAGGTCAGATGACAGAACTTCAAAGTCCGCATCTTCGCTTATTTCACGGTAGATTACTGTATCATCTGCAAATAATCTAAATTTACTGCTAACTCGAGAACTTAGGTCATTAATATAAATAATGAATAGAAGAGGTTCAATCACACTTCCTTAAGGAACACTGGATGTGACTTTGACCATGGCAGATCTAAAACCGTCAATAACTACTTTTTGTTTTTGATCACTGAGAAAGTCACTTATCCAGTTCACTATTTTTTTATTAACTCCACATGAATAAAATTTATAGTTGAATTTTTTGTGAGGTTTCTTGTCGAATGCCTTCTTGAAATCAAGGAGTATCGCGTCAATTTGCTTATTCAATTCACCTGATTTTAGGATATCATGAAGGAAGAGTGAAAGCTGTGTTCCACAGGTCCTGCCCTTATGGAAGCTGTGCTGACTGTTATATAAGAAGTTACTATTACTCAGGAATGCCATAATATTGCTAACGACAATGTGTTCGAAGATCCTGCATAAAAGTGATGTTAACGATATAGGCCGGTAATTTCCTGGGTCTCTTCTATTTCCTTTTTTAAATATCGGTGTGACATTGGCTATTTTACAGTCTTGGGGCACCTTGCCTTCGGATAATGATTTGCTAAATATAATTTCTGAGAATGGTGCAATCTGTGGCGCTAACTCCTTGAGCACGCGTGCAGGTATTCCTTCTGGACCTGGGAACTTGTTACTTTTAATCGAACGCATTTGTTGTATATAATTTAATTAACATTATGAATACTTATAATATGGTACATTCCTTAATTAAATACATTAGGAGTGGAGTTCAAAATCTTAACGATGAGTCCATCGAGGACATATTCCTGAAATATACTCCTTCTCAAATGTGAGTGTCAATATATCAATATTCAAATGTCATGGCGAAGTGAATGTGATGTCCGAGATACTGTATCCTTTGAGTTAGGCTGTGATCAATGCGAAATGTTATGTGTGGGTTGCCTGCACACAAGGGGTGGAATGCCGCCTGAGGGCCCACTTGTGGGATCTGGGTAGAGGATCAGAAACAGTCCTAAATTCGCGCTGTTATCCGTGTGCAGATGCGAACTCAGTTCAAAACTTCGGTATGACGAACTGAGATGCTATATTTAAAAGGCTATGTAAAAGTAGGGGTATGAAGAGGTGAAGCGTGGAAGCATTGACTGGGTTGAGAAGTAGGAAATACCCGGATCTAGTGGAAAGAAATTTATATTGAAGCAAAGCAAATGGGAACAATCGAGGAAATATGGTAGATAATAAAAACAGGCATGGTAAGAGCGACAGAGAAATTAACGTGATAGAGGAAAGGAAGAATCGAAAGAAGCAATGGGTTTCGGAATAAACTTTCGGAAAACGGAGGAGAATGTAGAAGACGTCAACATCAACCCAGGCCAGTGGATGTGTAAGGAATTAAATGACTTATTCCGGCGAGTAACCAATTGGGTGGAGGAAAACTTGTGAAAAAGGCGATGCGAAGGTATGAAAAAGCAACAATAGGAGGCAGCAGTATGTGCGCTATAAGCTAAAGTGGCAATGCTACCGGGCGGTGAGCGAAGGCAAGCAATTCAACGGGATAAGAATAAAACATGGGATTGCGAGAGACAAAGGCTGGAAAAACCAAAGTAATAGAAGACATGCCATAGGAATTACTCAAGAATTTAGGTAAAAGGGAAGTGGATCTTTTCTTGATCATATTTGTAAGCGAATTATGAGTATATTTGGACTAGCCATAGTTTACTTGGAGGATCAACGAGAACGGGGTTTGGTCCCAGGACTTCATGATAACAGCACTAATTACCTTGCCGAAGAAGAATAAAGCGTCAGAATGTAAGGTATGTGGAAGTATGCTCAATATCACACGCAGCAATATGTTTGGTTAGAACAATAAATAAAAGGTTGAAGAGAAGGGAAAATTACTACTGCGGGGATGACCAGTTTGGGTTCCGAAAGGGGAGGGTAACTCTAGGAGAGATTATGGTGATGAGAATACTCATAGAGCTACATCTACATACTACCCCGCGAGCCGCCGCATGGGCGTGTGGCAGGGGGTGGTAGATCACCAGCCGTGTTAAGGTGTAAGTTTTTGGAGGTGAAATGGTGATATGTACTATGGGAGTGTATTTTGAGGAGCTCAGTTTTTATTGTGGTCGCTTATTGTGCGCGGAAAGAACGAGTTTTTGTACATATCTGTTCGACAGAGTATCTCTCTTATTTTATTGCATCTGTCAGACCTAGAAATGTAGTGAGGCGTCATGATAATATTCTCTGTGTCGCTCTGAAACACACCAATTCTGAATATTTCAAGCAGCCTAAGCCTAGCGTGGAGCCCCGAGCCTCCAGGGGCTCACACCGTAATCCCTCTAACAGTTGTGTAACACTATATGTTGTTTGTAGCAGTTTTTAACGAAGCGTACTGATTTTCTTTGTATTTTATTAATTTTTTTGGTTAAATCCTTATGACCAGGGTCCCAACTGCTCGCATCGTATTCGAGGTGTGGCTTAACCAGAGCGAAGTAGCATCTCTCTTTTACTTTTTCGTCCGAGGACCTTCCTATTATACGTTTTACAAAACCTAGTTTCTTTAATGCTGTGCCGCATATGTTTTCTAAGTGTGTTCCCCACCATATATCAGAAGTTAAGGTAATTCCAAGATATTTTACTGTATCTGAAGATTTTATGTTTACTCCACCCACGCTGTAGGTATGGTTTTTGTGTGATGACTCTCGCAGGAAGTGAACTGTGTTGCATTTACTAATATTTAGTTCTAAACTCCACTCCTGGAACCAGGAATGAACGTTGTTAAGGTCAGATGACAGAACTTCAAAGTCCGCATCCTCGCTTATTTCACGGTAGATTACTGTATCATCTGCAAATCTAAATTTACTGCTAACTCGAGAACTTAGGTCATTAATATAAATAATGAATAAAAGAGGGCCAATTACGCTTCATCGAGGAACATCGGGGGGGGCTATTCTGTATGCCCTCGGAATTTCCCAATCTCGACAGTGACGAAATTTTGTCATCAGAGCCACGTAAAATCCAAAGGGGAGCTATTCAAAAGTTGAGATTTGTCGGGGACTTTGACTTCACAATCACGGATTTACCGAGGTTCAACTGCGTCGATCCCTTACTGAATTAGGCCCCGGATGTGACTTTGACCATGTCAGAGCTAAAACCGTCAATAACGACTTTTTGTTTTTGATCACTGAGAAAGTCACTTATCTAGTTCACTATTTTTTATTAACTCCGCATGAATAAAATTGATAAATGAGTTTTTTGTGAGGAACCTTGTCAAATGCCTTCTTGAAATCAAGGAATATCGCGTCGATTTGCTTGTTCAATTCATCTGATTTTAGGATATCATGAAGGAAAGCGCAAGTTGTGTTTCGTAGGACCTGCCCAATTGGAAGCCATGCTGACTGCAGTGTAAGAGGTTACGATTATCCAGGAATGTCATAATATTGCTAATGACAATTTGTTCGAGAATCTTGCATTAAAGTGATGTTAAATATATAGATCGGTGATTTCCTGGGTCACTTCTATCTCTTTTTTAAATATCGGTGTGACATTGGTTATTTTCCAGTATTGGGAAACCTTACCTTCAGATAATGATTTGCTAGATAGAAACGGAGTTAAAATTAGAATATTTTTAAATATCTTTCTCGGGCTTCGCACCGGGTAATGTTTTCATAATCCGCCGACGTTTCGGAAAACGACTTGTTTTCCATTTTCAAGGCACGTGTTATTTCCGTCGTGACCACTATAACACGTGTTCTAGTGGTCACGGCGGAAATAACACGTGCCTTGAAAATGGAAAACAAGTCGTATTCCGACACGTCGGCGGATTATGAAAATATTAACCGGTGCGAAGCCCGAGAAAGATATTTAAATATAATACACCGGGAAAATCTTAAATCATTTAAGAATATTTTTGCTTGTTTTTTGGACATCGGCAAGGCTTTTGGCGGTTTAATAAGGAAAAATTAATACAAATACCGGTGAAAATATAGTAGGTTGGGGGATAGGAGAGACTTCTGAAGCTAGACCGAGAGTGCGCTGGTGAGGGTGACCGATAGAGAACCACGATGGGCAGTAATAAGTCCCGGGGTATGGCAAGAGTAGCTGTTGTCACCTTTTCTTTCTGACATTTCAGCCAAGGAAATGTTAGAAGGTGCTTGGGGAGAGTTATTTATTTATTTATTAAGACGCCAAAAACAGCAACAAGGGCCTTTACAATGGGTTTAAATAAACAAAAAATAAGTTAAGAAATAATACAAAAATATAAAGTAAAAACAATAATAACAATAATCAACAGAAAGAAAAAGAAAGTCAATTTTGTGGGGAGGGAAGAAGAGGAGGACACAATGCGTTTTAGTTGGGAAGAAAAGATGTTGCGTGAGGAGAAAAGGTCAAGGGTAGGGTGACTGTTGGCAAGGGTATTAAAAAATGAATGTAGGCGGTAGAACATGGAACGTTGGGAGGTGGAGAGACGGAATTTAGGTGTGTGAAACAGACTTACATCGCGAGTGGTGTGGGCAGGGATGCGGAGTGAAAAACGGGAGAGAAGATGATCAGAGCGGAGGGACCCGTTCATGATAGAGTGTAGGAATTTAAGGTCGGAAATCGGCCGGCGATGGGGGAGATGCGAAATACCTAGAGACAAAAGAATTTCAACTAGAGAGCTGTGTCTAATGGAGGGCACACGATGCCGGACTATTGCTAACAAGAAATTAAGGGGGCGGTTGAGTATTTTAAGTGTGGTGGGGGACGCAGTTAACCAGATGGGAGAACAGTACTCAAGGATGGGCAGTACACAACCAAGAAACACAGATTTAAGGGCAAAAGTGTTGGTAATTTCATTAAGTGTGTATAGAATCCCCACTATGGACATAGCTTTTTTAGAAATTGAAGAAATATGCTCGCTAAAAAGGAGCTTTTGGTCAAAGGTGACCCCTAAATCATTGAAGGAAGTTACGGAAGGAATAGGGTGTTTGGAAAGTTGGTAAGTAGAGGAATTAGTTTTGCGTTTTAATGTGAAGGACATAATAGCGGATTTACCTGGATTAGCACGTAATAACCATTTTGCGCACCAGCTATCAATTGCATTAAGAGCGGACTGTAACTGAAGCGAGTTAGCCTTACTGTCCACATTTTTAAGCACTTTGCAGTCATCTGCATATAAGAGAATGTTACAGCCCAAGGGTAAAATGCCATCAACTAGATCATCCACGTAGAGTGCAAAGAGAAGAGAGCCGAGAACGCTGCCCTGGGGGACGCCGGAAGAGACAGGGACGAATGCAGAGGAGTGACCGTTGATTATAACACGCTGGTGACGGTCACGTAAAAAATGGGAAATAACTGAGAAGACGGTACCATGAATGCTATATCGAGATTGAAGTTTGTGCAGAAGGAGGGTGTGGTTGACGGAGTCAGAAGCCTTAGAAAAGTCAATATAACAAGCGTCGAGTTGCGACCCATTTTCGAAGGCAGAAATGACATGATGGTGCAAAGTAGATAGATTTGTAAGACAGGAGCCGCCAGGAAGGAAACCATGCTGAAGATATGAGATGTAAGGAAGGGTAAAGTGGAGAATGCGATCATGGAGAATACGCTCAAAAATAATTGACAAAACCGGTAAGATGGAGATTGGGGGATAGTTTTCAATAAGATCTTTCGGTCCGGATTTCAAAATAGGGTTTACAAAAAGTTCTGGAAAAGTTCCAGATTGGAAAAATCTGTTGAATAAGATAGAGATGGGGATATAAAGTGCATCAGAAGTTAGACGAAGGAACATTGAGGAAATATCATCAGAACCGGTAGCTTTGCTAGTGGGTAGATGGGATAAATAGTTGAGAATTTCCTGAGAGGAGGTGGAGATGGATGCAAGATAATGCATGGAAACCGGGTGAACAGGGAGGAGGTCGATATTAGGAGAAGAAGGGGGAAATTGGACGATAAATAGTTATTGAAGGCCGAGGCCTTGGCGTCTCCCTCATATGACACCCCCACCCACGATAAAGTGAGTGGGATACGAGGTGTTTTTCGTTTGGAATTGATCAGCGACCAGAATCTATCCGAATTCACCTTGATTTCCCCAGTAATTCTTTTCACAAAGTCCGTGTAGTCACGACGAAGAAGGTGTCGCGCGTGGCAGCGAAGAACAACAAAGGACTCGCTGGTGCGAGGGTTGGGGTGGGATTTCCAAAGTTTCCAGGCAGCAAGCTTGTTTTTCAAGGCCCAGGATGCCTCTGATGTGAGCCACAGGGGCTTATTCTTCGACAAGCGACGAGAAGGGACGAGGTCCGCGATGGCAGCGTGGAGAAGGTCGTAAAAGAGTTGGAATGCGTCTTCGGGTGACCCAAGCTCCAGGAGGTCCCAGGGAAGTAACGAGAGGGACCGATTAATGGCAGGCCAGTCCGCTTTGTTCCAACAACGGAGGGATCTGGGGGGAGGGGGGGTAAGAGGCACGGGATATTGGCGTTGTTGGGGGAAGGGGAATGTTAGAGAATACTCAAGGGATTCGTGGTCAGTTAAGAAAATGTTTCTGCCTGCTGCTAAGGAATGCACTTGTTTGGAGGAAACTATGAAATCCAGTGTTGCCTTATCTCTCGTGGGGAAAGTTAGATGTGGAATCAAAGAAGGAGAAGAAAGAAAGAGGTGAAAAAATCGCGCAGATTCGTGGATGACAGTAGTGTCACCAACGGCGTAGAGGCTACAATGGGGAAATAGGGGAAATGTCACGGGATCTCCAAGGTTAAGGTGGGCTCCGAAAGGCGAAAATTATAAATTTTTGGAAAATAAAAAAAATTCATTTCTGTGTTGGTTGAAGCGTATTTACATACAATAATGTTAAAAGTATTATTTTAGTACATACTAAAAATATCACATTCCGAAGGGAGGGGTGTTGAGTGGGCATAATTTCTTTCATCTGTGCCGGGGCCCCCGAGAGTCTAGCTACGCCACTGTCTACGTCACGTGGATGCATCGTAAAAGCAGTAAGGGAAATACGTTGCAAATATAAATAATAAGAAAAGAAAAGTGTTGAGATCCTCATGGACAATGAAAGGAGGCAACATCAAATAGAGCAATTTCATTATTTGGGTAGTACGTATAAGCTAGGAGACAAGGAGACAGCAGGGTAGGTAGCAGCCAGAGGTAATGAAGCGATGGATTGCCTAAGGTCACGAGAGACAGAAGGATTTTGGGTTAGCGGGGAAAGAGAATTCGTTTTCGGGACGAGATGGTGAAAAATGGGACCTACGCTGATGTGAAGAAAGAAATACAAAAGGTAGGTAGGGCCCTGAACATGTAAAAATCTGGATAATATTTCCTAACTCACATTTAAAACCGATAGATTAATTTAATGAATGAATTCAAAACTTAATATTATCCTCTTTGACACATTTCCTGAAAATCTACACCAAAACAACAATCGTGGTTGCAATTACACTTGGCAACAAATTTTACTTTTCGTTTGTAACTCTGATCTCCCCATGGATAATTGGTTCCCAAAATGAAGAAAAATCAATAATTTAATAGTCTTGATTTGCTTTAGCGATCAAGGCATTGGTTTTTTACGGTTTTAGGCTTTCTGACCAACCTTCTACCCAAAATGACCAAAGTTTGATCCGGGCGACCAATAAAAGTTCTCTTTAGTGAAGGAAGCCTGATGGAGTCTCCGTAAACAAGAACAAGCTTAGTAAAATCGTCGTGGAGCGAAAAATAAATTTTATTACAAATTTTTTTCAAGAACATGGCTTTTTTTAGTAATTTGTATTCCTTTTCCATTAAAAAACTTTCACGCTCTATTCAAATACAAATAGATAGGGGAAATTCGTTTTAAATGACATTTAGTGATATGTTTTAAATAGTAATGAATCATCGTATTGACTGTATCGCCATTTTTGCTTGATATCATTAAAATGCTGATAAGAGTACATATCGCCCATGTGCGTTCACAATTTGACCACGACCCATATCCGTAAAAGAGCTATGCTGTCCTTCGTTTCATCTCGAATGGAAGGAGGGCTATTACGCCTTTCCGATTCGGATCCCACAGAATCTAATCAACTCTCTTTCGGAATCTGATCCCTTCGATTCATGGGAATCGTATCTCTCGTGGTACCATTTGATTACCGAATTGAAAGTAAGTCGACTGAATACCACAAGCTTGTTTACGATTGTTGTTGTTGTAACAATCAACGTGTAACGTAAACAAGTTGTCACTTGTTTACGTTAACAGGAACATTCATTAACGAAGGTCATGGCGAAGAATTGCGAGTGACTGATAGTATACGCCAGCGCATTACACCACGGATTACTTCTACCCTGATGAAGATGTCTTGTGTGTTTGCTGCGACAATAATGGATCGTTTAAAGAGACAAATGCGAATCGAGCCAAACCAATGGTTTCTGAGCATGAACAATACCTCCCAGCTGCTATAATCGTTCCTGTTGCAAAACGGAAACCAGTGACCGTCAGTTCCTATTGTGTCTTCCGTTCATCTCAAGGAAAATTACGAGAGTGTGAAGATATTGCTAAAACAACAAAGATACGAAGATCAGAAGATAGAGATTATTGTGTTTATTTTAAACTTAATATATGTTGCATAGGAATGAAACGATTATTCAAAGAATCCGTGCTATCTTTATTTATGGGATATCCGAGCCAACCACCGGAATAGCAAAATAAAAATCAGCGTTAGAAACTAGATTTTGCTTTCAGCATGGAAAATATTAAGTGGTCGTCATTGATCTATCCTACTGAAATTTTAATGCCGCCACATCGCTTGAAGGAATGAAACAATTTGTAAAATGACTGGATCAGAATTGAACATTTTCAAATAAATTTTCTAAATTGTTGGAAGCTAAAATAAAAGCTGGGATCTTTTTGGGGCGACATATTAAAAAGTTCATGAAGCCTGAAGAGGTCGTAAAAAGGCTGAGTGATGAAGAAAAGTCTGTCCCGAGAAGTTTCATTGCCATAACAGGAGGTTTCCGAGAGAGCCAGTAATGCGCAAGATTCTCAGGCCCTGGTCACGGAGCTACCGGACGATTTCGGAAAAATGGGATGCCACTTGTCTCTGGGAATGCATATACTGGATTTTCATTTTAAGAACTTTAAGGAAATTGTGAGTGTCTTCCCAGATGAACAAGGAGAAAAGTTTCACGGGGGGTGGATTATTACAGAAGCAATAATGACGGCGTTATGAGATTCAAGTCGCTATTTTTTCTACCCCGAGTTTTCATAGCGATCTGTGTGGTTACGAAACTCATAAATCCGTCGTTATAAAGTGCAGAGTTGCAATAATACTGACCCAAAGGAAGTACCACTGAACAGGGGTCTTTATGGAAATAGCGACCTATGAAAAAAATCTTGGCGTGTTTGCGTAGGGGTTCAATTGTGAGAATTTGCGAGGTGCATGTAAAAAATCAAAGGCTATGTGATGAATTATATGACAAGGAAGAAGCCTTCATAATTGGGCATGTTGCGAAATATTTTTAAAATATTTACTAGCGGCAAATAATGTGCAATTCTGAGACTCATGTGTATTCCTGGTGAGGAGTCATGTCGGAGATCTCGATTCTTACTAAAATATAAAAATCTAGTGGTGTCTGTCTGTCTGTCAGTCTGTTACTCAATCACTTATAAACCACTGAATCTATTGAAACAAAATTTGGCAGAAAGATACTTGATATATTTGGTTCGCGCATAGAATAAGAAGCTTCACGCTATAGAATAAGGGCCTTGGGGCTCTAGAAGGCCGTCAAGTGGGCCATTTCATCGCCAAAAATTGGCCCTGGAAGATAATTCTTGCCTGTATTAGAAACATGGAAAATATAACTATACTAAATGTACAACAGTCATGGGGTCGTAAGTCACGCTGGGACCCCAGAGGGCCCAAGGTTCCAAAAGAATGCTTTCTTAAAAGCCTCATAAGTATTGAACGAGTGAACCTATTTTAGTTAAATGTTCACACATGGGATCAGTAGAGCTTTTTTAAGGGGCTCCAAGGTATCTTCTGGAACGTATACATCTACGCACTACCCTGCGAGCCGCCGCATGGGCGTGTGACTGGAGCTATATGCTCTCCGTAGTCTCCCTCTCCGAAAATATCGGTTCCGAATGTAGTTCGTTTTCTGACTAAGGCCGTTTTCGAACTTGGCAAACGCATAGTTAACTTGATATCAAGATATCTTCATACCTTGGCAAGCAAAGTGAAATTCTTACTTGACACTTTCGTAGCCCTTTTACAATGGAAGAGGTATCATGCGGCCTTCATCTTCAAGGCCGGCCGTATCCAGACAATATGGCATCAGCGGCCACTTGAATTTGACGTCATATCCGCCCTATGCGTACTAGGTTTCAAGGCAAGATTGCTTGATTTGCCAAGTTCGAAAACGGCCTAAGGTCGAGAAGCAAGTAAGAGAAAGGCTCGATTGCCGTGTTCTATTAAACCTCCACGATTTTTTCCAACTTTTTTGGATACGCATGTTGAGCTAGGCGTGACAGCTGTGACTGATTACACGGGCTCTTGAATACGACAAGATATTTAGCATTAAGAGAGATAATGCGCAACTTTGGGTTCCGGTAGAAAACATTCTGTGTAAGATAGATTTTTCGCATATATATACGCTAGGTATCTAGACTCTAGGTCAGGATTGAATCTTTCCATGCGCTTCTTATTAGCTTCCGCGTAACGCTTAACACACTGGCTAATACCTTTGAGAATACATTCCTCTATCATTAGGATCAGGTCGTAATTCATCAATAGTGCCAAAGTGACCTTGGTGTGCTTGAACACTGCATCGAAAGATAAACCGAGCGAAGTGAATTACCACCCGGGGTCTAGCCCATAGGTTAATATTTATACGCCCCCAAGTTTTCAAAAATACGTCTGATAATAAGAGAGCATCCGCCTTCATGTAAATATCTGAATACTCGCCTAGAGTCTTGTATCTGGATTCTTCCCACACCTTTTGAACAAATTCATAGGCGACATTGGTCGTGATATCCTTCGTTAAGTTGCTGTAAAATGTTTCAATGATAGGTAAGCAACTTCATTCAGTTTTCACTGAGCCCACATGCTCATAGAAGAAAAGCCATTATGCGTGACGAGATCAGTTTTCTCACCAAAGATGCGAGCTGTTTGCTTCAATTTCTCTCATGGAATGGAATCAAGTAATTTGGCAGTGAGATTCCAAGAAGCCTGAAATTATCTATGAGCCGGTGGGAAAATTGAATCAATATGCTTAGCGAAGGAGATGTATTTCTCCTTACTATTAAGAATGCATGTAATTTTCGTTTCATCCCAACCCAAGTGAGACACGATCAAGTGCATTATAGTTGGAAATATTGTGGATGATAACGCACAGAAAGTTAGGAAATTTTAAATTCACGTGATAGGCTCATTGAGCTGCTCCGCTACATTTACCATTAAGGAGGGAATCTCACCCTATCCAAACCAAGTTTTTTCTGCAGATGTAACAAATGATGCCTTATTAAAAGTATAAATCTCTTCCCCAGCCATGGTCTCAATCGGTTCAACGTTTTTATGTACATTTCTCACGAAAATCGCTAGATATATTAGCTTTTCTACAACGACCTTAACAGCATCTTTTCCTTTGTGAATAATTGGCTCGAAAGTTTCCCCTTGTTGGATATCATGTGCATGCAAAAAAAACATTACATCGTGTTGCTGATTTGCATTAGTATATGAGTGTTATTTCTTTGCATTATAACTTGAAGCCTTAGACATAGCACACTCAAAATCAGCGTACATAACGTACGGAATTTGAGCAGTGTGTGAAAAGTATTTGAATTTTTAAAAGACGCCATGATCATTTGGGATAATTATTTTTGATGAAGAATTTTGATGCCATCAACTATATGCTCTTCGAGAGATTCCTTCAATTAGTAAGGTTTGAAACAATGCTGGAAAAAGTATACTGGTATTTTATGCTTTCTCATATGTGTGTGTATCAATCTACTTAAGTATTTCATCCAGCAGTAATGAGATTTGTTTCCTCAACGAGATAAAAAAGATCGCAGTAATTCCCAAGCTCCTGGTCAGCAATTTTTAGGAGGTAAGCATTATTCTTGTCATCTACACCGAAAACATTTATGGAAATGTTATTCTTTTCCTCAAATTTTGAAATTTTGGAAATTTTTACACGGTAGCTTTTCCAATCCCAATAATAAACGTTGCAAAATTCAGGGTTGTCGTACATAGATGCTCGTTCGTAGACAGAGGACAGATTCTTCGCCCAAATTGTATACTTGAAACAGAAATTGACTCAGCAAATGTGTTTTTAATATTAGCAGGAGGCTCGCTGAAGGACGCTCCCCTCAACGGCTGATACCAGTTTATCCTAAGTTCTAACCCCACTATTTTAATTAGGCCCGAATTTATAGTCGTTACACAGCAAGCCTCATATCAATCCCTACCCACGGGACTGCTGAGCGATCCCGTGCATAGTGAGTCCAATGGTCAAAATCAAGGGAGCCCCCGCGTAAGGGATTCTTAGGGGCCACTGCTGACTGAAAATGGCGGTAAATAAAATTCATTACTCAATTTTTTCGTCATTTTATGAGTTAAACCAATATTTAGGAGAAAACAAATAGTGGCAATCGTTGTAATATCCATTTAAAAGCTACATTATGGCGATATATTCGTCGCCTTTCTATCAGTGTACTTGTTTTTGCTGCACAGTAAAAACAAATTTCGCTCTACATGAAGAGGCTTCCATTAGGGGAAAATAAACATTCTGCCTTACTGCAGATAAATAAAACTATTCAAGGAAAATCGAAATGACGGGGTAGCTCATATCCTCAAGAAGAAACAAAATCGGGATATGCTCGAGTTCAGCGATGTTCGAGATGCTGCTGCCAAGGACAAGAGTCAACTATCAAGGAATGAAAATATGAACACGGCTATAGTTTACCGTTTTGCAAGCTGTAATTTCATTTTTAGTTTAAAAAATGCGGTCAGACCATAAGCTGCGATAGTGCTACCCAAACGAACATGCCACCATACAGTATACTATTTACTACTACTGGTTGAATATAACTATTGGTTAGTGTTGTTAATACGAACCAAAAAGAGGTGGAATTACAAAATAACCCTCCAGGTGCACTCTTTTGTTTTGAAGAGAGGAGCCGTGAAGAGATCATGCATCCATCTGTGTGTCATATCCCTTTCCAAAGAGTCACTAATCACAGAGTAGCATCCTACTCCGTGTCACTAATGAAAGGGCGTTTTCCTCGTGCATCACCCGTTCTTTATTCTTCAGCTGTTTTCCATCAAGCCGGCATGGAAGGGTGAGTAGTCAAACTTGGTAGTACATTATGATGAGGGTTTGTATTGTTGGAATTGGATGTATTGCCGATTCTATTGATCCCAAAATCACTGAAGGGTTTGTGAACGCATTTACGGACTCAATGGCAACAAATTATATCGAGTGATGCAAAAATAGAGAAGTGTTGAAGAATAGAACTCATAGTTACATGGGAGCGTCCTTTCTAGATATCAATTTGCTGAGAAACATTTGTCCTGATCTGCGTCAGGACAAATGTTTCTCAGGTTTATTAAATTTAAATGAAGTACATTTAAAAAAAAACAAAAATATGATTGCCGCCATGATAACTGAGTAATATGTGCTATTATATTAAGTCTCAAAATTCTTCCAAGTCACTTTGGGTGTTGTCGTAAGAAAGGTTGTAGCGGATGAATTTTCAGTTTATGGAGTTAAAGAAAGAAAAATATTTAAATAAAAACGTTCAATTTGTAGACTAAAATATAGAGATAAATTTCAATGAGTACTAACAAGCAAAAGATGAAAATTGCGGGCTGAAAGAGGCCGCATGAAACGTCCCGCAGAGTCAAAAATGTCCGATATATACGAACACTGTCACTTGGCGGGGGAAGAGGCGTAGGAGAGAATACATAGGAATGGTTGTTCCACCAGATTCCTGAAGATGCCTTTGATAATAAGTATGCATGTTCATTGGGCTCTGAATGTTGCCCATAGAAGCTAATCTAGGTCGTGTTCCAATCCGCTAACATGCGCACTTCGTACCCGTAATCTGCTCTTTTCGGTTGTTATTTTTCCGGACGTGACGTCACGTAGTGCGGTTCCATTCCGTAGGGCGCACGTTCAGAAGGTCGCTGGGGCGTAGGGCAGGAAAGTTTTTAGTCCTGGTGGTTACACGATACATTAACCTGTACGAGTTAATGTGCGAATGCATGAACGCGTTAATGAACGCGAAAATTCATCGTGTAACCACACCAACTTGTACGAATGCATGAACGCGTGAACAGGAAAATAGAACCTGTTCTATTTGGTCCGTGCATTCGTTCATGAACTTGTACATGAACACGTACATGTTAATGTATCGTGTAACCAGGCCTTTTCACAGTGTACCCTTATGCGCCCTAAACCACTGAGCTGCCATGGATTGCGGCTGTAATAGGGTTTCCCAACTTTAATCGCGAAATGAAGGCAGAAGACGGATTTATTTCTTTTGTGAGAATGCTGAAAATTTCATGAATATTTTTGCATTTTTATTTTTCTAAGAAATTAAAGGTGAATCATAATACATGTCTAAAGAGTTTTTCTTTCATCTGCTGGTTGAAGGAGGATAGAACGGGTTTTATCTTATTACATTATTTTTCACAGTGATGTGAGGCAGAGAATATTTCAAATATATGAGCATTTTTATTTTAAAATTACTTACCACTGTACTTACTTTCTAGGGGCCTCTCGTGTGTTATTGAGTTTGCATTAAGTTTGTAAATTAAGGTAGCCAGTCACATAGGTTTTACGTTTTCACTGGAATAATAATCTAGGTATTAAACGACTAAAATATAAAAGCTCTATCAGTGTCTCAGACTTGAATGTAATCTTCGAAGTGAAAGGTTTAGCTTCTTGAATGTAAACTACTATTTAGCACCTTTGGCAGTCCTTTACACTATATAAAGTATGACAATGCCATAAGTAAGTTCATGGCTGTATAGTGTGTGATTAAACTCGCCGCATCACTGTACTCCTATTAATTGGTGTGCAAGGCTGGACCGAAAAACCGAGTTTATTTCCGACGTCGCCGATAGTCGCGGACTCTCTCAGTGGATGCGCATTCTAGAAGCCTCTGTAAATCCAGTTATCTAAGTTAATTACGGTTCTTCCGTGTTTTTCTCAACTATTTTCCTACCCAAAAGCATAAAATCGATGTAAAACAGAGTCCGTAATTTTGTCCTATTAAAAGAGGAAATAACCCCCTTCGTCATTTAAAATTACAACCTGTCAAAAGCTGAAATCTATTCTTTGAAATTGTATTACTTTTTATTCCATCAAGCTTCTACAAAAGCTTTTGAAACCTCTTCATTTCGGAGATAATCAGCGGAAATTGATTCCAGCTTTTTTTGCATATTTTGTACAACTTTAAGCCCTTTCATATTGTTAATGCGTCAAAACTATGAAAAATGAAACCTCACGTCTTATGCACTACAAAAAGGAGAAAAATACATTTTTGGAATATTAGCCAGCTTTTATCGATTTCAGCCCACTGTACGTTGCTCCAAACTGCCATCAGTAACCTGTTCCAGCCGAAACGTAGCTTTTGGAAAGAGGCTACCGTGAAAGACGGTGCATACTAGTGAAGTGGGCTGACTATTGTGAAGTCATAATGGTTTCTTCTGACGTCAAAGTTACTCGAGCATTTCCTTCCCAGTTAAGCCTCTTCATGCATTTTCGAAAAATCGGCTTCGGAGAATTGATTCTTTTACGAGAAGTAAAGAAAGCATTAGAAAAAATGTCTTATTCTCAGGATTGATTGTATTTTACCAAATACTCTGCTCCTAAATGAGCCAATTAGTTTAGGTTAAGCAAACTCAGAGATAATTTTCGACTAAGAAGCATATAAAGCCGCTATAGCGGCAGTTGTAGGAATTGTCTTCGGATTACACTCCGAGGCTCAGCATGTATTATGAGGCCAAGGTGGTGTCTAGGTTGCCTAATACATATGAATATTGCTCTTATAATGTGCTTGCCAATCTTTGGACAAGATTCTGAACACCGATTTTTTTCCCCATTTAATCGTATTCAAATTCAATATAGATTTAAAATGTTTCAATCAAAGATACCATTCATCTGTCCCACCCTAAGAAACTAAAATTGTAAAACAGTTGCCAGATGAGGAAATGTATGAATATTAAAAGAGGAAAAAGTAGATTATTGTACAAAAAACTGACTGCACAAAAATGTAATGTTTTATTTTGATTCGCTACCACTTCAATTTTCTCACTGTTTGTTTTCCGAAGCCGTTAATTTTTCGTAGGTCGCAACGGCACTGTACCCAAAGTGTCAATTGGATAGGGCAGCACTCATTTCAACAGGACGTGCTTGTGCCACAGAGTATACTCTATGCTTGTGCGTTAGATAAACGACGAAAGTCACGTCATTAAGTTTAAAAGTCGCTTCATATACCCACATCGCCTCAACTAACGAGCATCGAGGAATATTAGTTTACATTAACTCGCCAATATCCATTACAGTTAGTCATTAGTCCGACACTTCACATTTGTCGACGGCTACAAAAAATTACAGAATTGTACCCAAAGACGCGGATGACCCAGAATTTCTATGCAATAATCTGGAAATCCTGCAGAGAGATACATGTAAGATGAAAATTGAAGGACTTAGTGGCCCTCTCGGTAGGGGTGGGAAAGAACGGAATGGGAATCGCTGAGTGTTTAATCTTCTCTTTCGTGCATCATGCAAAGTTATAGCGTGAACCGTAATTGGAGCTAACCTGCATCTGCAACTAACTAGGGTGTTTTTGTTGACTTACCAATAGATTTTATTTCATTAATCTTTGCGTAGCTACGGAAAGGTTGCGATCATAGAACGAACGGCCAACTATCACCTATGTTTCTCCGATTCTCTTTCTGCTTCTCTTTGGTATAGTATGAACTTCGTTTTGCCCCAACCGTTCCATTTCCCAATGAATGGTCCACCGATATCTTTTCCTGCCAGGACATGAAAATATATCTATTTTAACTCCCCAAGAACACTTCTCCAACCCTGTTTCACGCCGTCTGAAATTCAGTTGCTCTCCCGCCCCCTATTCATCACATTCAAAGCTCTCCATATCCTGTTGTATTTGAAATCATTTTACCCCTCGATGTGTACAATACTCATCTATCTTTGCCCCATCTTGATTTTCCCTCCTGTCTTCCTTCCGTACTGCGACTTTTTGTGTACCTTCCTCTCCTTCCAGTTCATCATCTCCATCGTACACTTAAAACATACCATAATCCCTACATCGCCGCTTTCTTTCGTTCCTCAGGGATCAGGTTTCAGGACAATGCAATATCATCTACATAATACCCTCCAAGTCGCCTCAAGGGCGTGTGGTGACTTCCCATGAATTTCTAAGCAAATATATCCATACATAATTCCATAATAATATTCATATTCCACACATTTTTTCTACAGAATAGAATAGAACTTTCTATTCTAGATAAGAATTTTCTACAGAATAGAATTTTCTAGAATATACATATTCTAAACGTGAGGAATATACTAATATGTATAAATATTCCGCCCTGTTTTCTACAACCTCCTGATAAATAAATATGTTTAATAATGTCAAGACGAATTACTTAATATCTCTTGTGCTGATTTCGTGTTCTGATTTCTAACGATTAACTAAACAAAACCTCCACATATAGTGCTAATTCTAATCAATTCCAATTGATGCTATACAAAGTGCGTTCCACATTTAGTTGACAGTACAGGCCTTATGGAGAACAGTGTTGTCAAACCTACGCTCCGTCATCCGGCATAGGCCACCACTCATCACACCGCGCCAAAATGTCAAATTTAAAATGAAATAATGGCGGCCCTCGATTTACGTCGTTCCGATATAAGTTTCATTGTATGTTACGCATCGTAAATGGCGATTATTAAATTCTAAAATTCAATACCACAGCGCACAATCATTATTTTTATATGTTTATAGTTTAAACATGCATTAATCCCCTCATAAAAGACCATTTAAATATATTTTTCTGAGTAAAGGAGTAAAAATGAACGTGGGAATCAACCACTGGTATATAATTGAATGTAAGTGGTCACGAATATCTTGTTCTGTTTTACGTTAATTGGATTTTTGTCGCACATCGTCAGCATGCTTCTCCGACTCGGGAATCGGGTACGAAATTGGATTGATAGAAATGGAATTATGGAGAGAGAAGACGTACTATTTATTAGAATATGAATGGAATATTTGATTGGTTTTAATGGAAATTTTTATTGACGGAAGTGTTTATTCAGAGAATGTCCTAGGATTTGGGAAAAATTCAATTTGGTTAAATCAAGAGATTTGTACTTGAGAAACAACTAACCCAAAGGTGAAAAGTAGGGCCTACTCTTACCGTTTCACTGTAATTTTTTAACGGAACACTTCATGGGGTAGTGTCTTTGGAGCCTCGAGTAACGAATATTAAAAAATAGTGACAGTCGTTGTTTACAATACTTTGTGGATTATTTTCTAGCATCAATCGAGGCAATAATTCTCCTCAATGATGTTAATGATACTGCAAATTTTCTGCACACAACGGCTATTTCTACTTCCTTGACGCGCTGACTTAAGACTGAGGAGCGTTTCTTATTTATTTCTTACTCCAAGTCTTGTCTACAAATAGCCTAACATTGATCCATATCTCGTCTGTGAGCGCAAAAACTTTATTTCACGATATTTTTTAGCTGTCTACATTAATCGAAATTGTATAAAATCATCCCTTTTAATAAGAATGATTCGTTTCCCTCTGCAGTCGCATACGCAGGGCCGCCCAGAGGTAGGGCAAGAGGGGCAGTTTGCCCCAGGTCAGCGCCTCTTGAGCCTTGAAGCCGCTAAAATGAAAAAAAAGCACTCATTTTCTACCCTATTCTGTGGAGCAATTTCTATTTTCCATTGAGACAATAAGCAGATAATACACAACACTCCTAAAACCTCGTTTCCCCTTACCTTATCACAATCGTAACAAACGAACCATCCCCTATTCCATCCATCCATTTCCAATCCGGTTGCCGTATTCTCCTCCTTTCGAGGATTCGCGAGTCTACCCGATTCCCCTCTACTTGCGACCCTTCTTAAGCCCCCTGCCCATTCCTGCATGTAAGTTGTCCCTAGAGTACCCAGGCCTGAGGTCTGACGTCCAGGTTCTTTTGTATATACATACATACATTTTTCTTTAGGCGGGTCCCTCCCACTCCTCGCACAATGGAGCCCACGGGGCCCCACAGGCGGAAACCACTGGGAAGGACACCGCCGGTGACTTGATACGGAAGCTATCCCTTTCGTCGAAACCCTATCCAGCTCCCTAGCATTCAATGGAGCCTATTGAAAGGGAAGACGCTAGGTGAAATCCTTGAAAGAACAAATAATTGCCGCTGCTTCCTACTGCCCTTCTCCGGTATTCCAACAATTAATTTTGGCACAACAACGTCCTGCCTGAAAATGTATCGCACATCCTCAATTACCTGTTCGAAATTGACTTTTTTTTATATTTTACCAAAACACATTCAAATTATGCTAGGAGATGAAAAACATCGCCTAAAACTAAATGATAGTATCAGTATACGTAATAATGTTAGCAAAATGATCCACTACCGCCGAAGAATTATTTTCCCCTTGTTTTAAACAAGCTAAGGTATTTAGATTTACTTCTATTTTTATATTTAAAATTCTGAGACCGATCAAGTGAGAACCTTTCTAGCAAAGTTTAAGGAAAATAATTATACGCGATGCCAATACACGCATGCACTAGGAATTATACTCGAGTTTTTTTAAGAGCGGTCCTCTTCATGAGTTTGCCTTTTTCAATGAACTTATGTGTCGCATATACAGTAATGATGATAAACATAACGCTTTCAAGTCACCATAAATAATTCTTATCTGAAGCAGATTGTATAATAGCACTGCAATCAGCCGAAACATAAAACAGATTAACTATTATCAAAACAAATTTCCTCCATACCTTCCTGTTCATGAGTCCGACAGACATTCCACTCCCTCCATGTAGCGCGATGTGCTCGGCTGTGGCTCTGGCTCGTCCTCCGTTGAGGGCGATGTCGACTGAGAGGATGAAGACGATATCAGACGAATAATTAACTCTTCGATGTCATCTTGCAAATTGTCTGCATGACATATGTCTTCTTCCGCTTCCTTCACGTGCTCGGCATAGCTTTTCCAATTTTCGGAAGTGATGGCATCAAAGCTTTCTGCGATGAGTTTTTTTTTACCTCTTTCTTCTTAAAAGTGGTGTTCTTCATCCCAACGTAATGTTTTACTTGAGCCCAAACCATTTCAACTGGATTCAATTCGCAATGATATGGTGGCAGTCTTAGCACTCTACAGCCATAACTCTTCGCTAGTTCATCTATCTTAAATTTTTCATATTTTTCCCGTACTTGATTACCCACAAATAAAAGATCTCTTTTCAAGCTGTGCTCATCAAAGCTATTTCCTTCGCTAACTAACCATTCCTTTAATAGAATTCCTTTGAAAGGAATTTTTCCTCCAGCTTGTGGTAGGAAAGAATTCCAACTTCCTCGAATGGTATGATGCATTATCTACAACTATAATTGTGCCTTCGGGTAATGTTTGAGAGAAGTGAGTGCTTAAACCATCTCTCATAACATTCTCCATCAACTTCGTCATGCTCATCCATGATTTTCTTGCACAAATAAACACGTGCTGCTCCCTCTATGAACCCTTTCTCCGTCTCTGCATGTATAATTGCAAAGTGTCCTCCTCGGGAGGTGGGGGCCTTCAGCCCGGTTGTAAGTCCAGAAAGGAAAGCCTGACGAGGAGTTTCTATTTTTTTGTCGCGCCAAGTCATGTTTAATGTTTGTCCAACATTAATCCAAGTTTCGTCTATGAAAACAATGACCCTTCGTTCACGACGATATTGTTTTAGCTGCCTTAAATAATTATGTCGCCAATGAATAATGTCATCCCTTTCAATTAAAATGCTTCTTTTTCCCTGCGTTCGTACACGAAACCTATGTCTACAAGAAGGCAATATAATGTAGTCCTCTTGAAATTTGGAAGAGCTTTGTCCATATTGACTGGACCTAAAATAGATTTTAAAGTCGGAGGAATATTTTTTCATGAAAAATTCATGCACATTCCTTTTAACTCCCGATCTCACAAAATCGTCGTAAATGAACACACTCGAATTCTTGTAAGGCTGTCTAACTTGACTAGTCTTTGAAGGTGTCACCAATGGACCACGGGACGCTTCCTTTCTCACTCTGTAAATAGTGGACTGTGAGCAGCCAGTTGCCTTCGAAGTTTCACGGCAGGCTTCAGGGATACTGAGGGATTTGTTGAAGTATGAGAAGACGTTGAACACCAGCTCCCTTTCACGGCTTCTCAGATTCTCCCCTTTTCTCCTCCTCTTCGAATCGGACATGATGATAGGGCACTGTACAGCAGAGATTTGTAAAATACTGCACAGCTCTGATAAACACAGCAGACTACACACCACTTGTTCACTCAAACAAAATCCAACAAGAAACTGAACGTCTTCGCTAATTATTTTTCTAGCCCTTTCCACTGGGGTTGCTTCCCGTGCAGATGTTTTATGGCACCCTATTGACGGAACTTCTGGAAAAACCTAGAGTGCCCTTTTTCTTAAGGGCTAACATCGAAGAGGAATACCCCTCGTGCGGATTATGGGATAATTTCTTTCATGTTTCCTGCGGCAAGACTCGTAAATGCGAAATTTGCGTCTTATTTCAAAGCCGTCAAAAGGTGCATGGGGTCGGCTTTCGTATGCATTGTCTTGAAATATAAATATTTCTAATACAACGTATGAGTACTCTCCTTAAAAAACATCTAACGAAGAATTACATGCATTTTAGTACGCATGCATATAAAGACATAAATCCCGTTTTCCACCGAAGAATCTTCCGTCTGCGCTGTGGAAGTTAGCAAGACAGCAAGCAGCTCGCCTCGGTGGAGCCGTGGCGCGCTGCTTGCTGTCTTGCGTGGCGCCGTAATAATTTTTCTTAAGATCAAAACGTTGTAGCTTTCTTCACAATTGAGATAAGTAAATGATTTTTGGACTAAAAACAAATGAATAGTTTTTTTCAAATTTTATCGGCAATATACATGGACCTAAAACTTAAGGAACGTATGTTAGCTGGCGATTACTTTTTACCTTACAAAAACAAAATTTTTATGTCCTGAAGATATTTGCATCAGTAAAACAACATTTCAGCTCAATTAACTTCTGATTGATGTACACCTTTGTTGAAATAAAAAAATAAGAAACGTTTTGCATAAGTTTTAATCCAGCATGAAGAACGGTTTGCCCAAAATTGAGCGAAGAAGAAAAAGTCAAAAGAGCCGCGTTTGTGGCGTAAATTAATGAAAACATTTTTTATAACTTTTATTATAAACTTTATGGTAAAACTATTGCGACCAGTAAATGTAGCGTGTCTCTTTGCATTAAAAGAGATGATGATACATTGGATAGTGCAATATTAATTTTTCTGCTGCTGTTGGCAACAGCGCATCTCCAGCCTTATCAGGATTAAAATGGGAAACGAATCTCCATAAGAGCCCATACTGTCAACTAAATGTGGAACGCACTTTACCTCTAAGCATTTCCGCTTGTCTTCGTCAGTATTAGATATCATTTAGCCTAATCTCTTAAGTCCTTCATTAGAGTTCAACATATGGCCTTTAAGAATTTCAGAAATCGTAGAAATCATCATTTCAGAAGGGCGATTAAAAAACTCTTGGTGGGAAAATTTTTAGTTCGTATGCGGCGCCATGTATTTCGCTAGTGTACTGAACAGGCTTCAGAGGTCTCTGAGAGAGAGAATATGCTGCGCTCTGTGCAATTCTATTGTTATTTGAATGTAAATTTGGATCACTTGTTCTAAGCGAAGTTCGTCTTACGTATATGTTGCAAAACTCAGCTATAATAGAAATTAGTTTGTATTTAATTTGAATGCACTCATACTACGGGTTCCACGATAAAAGCTGACGACATGATGTAACAGGGTCATGCCATTATTCGAGAAGTTGCACTGGTTGCACCTATAGTTTCATCCCACGAACTAGAAAATGACTATAACTGAATATGTTTCGGCACTGTCGGATAATCCTTACTTCGGTGCGGGATTTGGTCTTTTCGGAATTGGTGCTGGGGCTGCAATCCTGCGGAAAGGCCTTCAAGGAGGGCTCATATTATTTCGTCGGCATTTTATGATGACAATGGAAGTCCCCTGTAGGGACAAAAGTTACCACTGGCTTCTTCAATGGATAACGTTGAAGGGAGCAAGGTTGTGTACTTGAGAATTTATTTACCATTTGTAGTTACTTGATTTTGGAGGTTTTATGAAAAGCCCTGTTACTTAGCAAATATTTACCAGGTAATTCATCGAAGCTTTTCCTTTGTTGTAGACAAACGCAGCATCTAAGTGTTGAAACCAGCATGTTGCAAAAAGATACGGGGCATGTTTTTGCAAAATACGATTTTATACCAAGTATAGGGACCCATTTTTTCAGGTGAGTAAAGGAGGTCACTCATTACTTGTCTTACCTTGTCACTGATTTCCAGAGGCAGTTAGAGATTTGTTCATTCATCTTTGTGATGATTGGTAAATGTCTTGGGCTTTGAAGGATTGCATTAAGTGCATTTTTATTTCTTAGCGAGTTTAATTTTTCTCTATTAGTAAGAAAACTACTGGGACCATAGTGTCTGTTTAATACGCTGAAATTCCCCTACCTTACCTCCTAATTCACTGAATTCTCGCTTAGCTAAGGTGAGCGGATCTTCATGTTGTCTGCTAGGTATGGAAGCACGTGGATTAAGGTCGAAAGGACGAGGGAGCAACACACCCTCGACCTACATATGGGAGTACCATGGGAAACTGTTACTCTGACTGCCTTTGGACGTAACAAGAAGATGTATTTTGATATTTTAGAAGAAGGTGGGTGTATTTAAAGGTATAATTTTCCATTTATGAAACTCAGGCGTATTTCCTCTGTTTAATGTGTGTTATTTAATCCATTTATTCTTCCATTCTCCATAAAAAATGTCACCATACTTGTGGCTTTGCTATAAACATTTTATGAACTCGTGTAATGCTGTTCATGCATGGAGGGTTGAAAGAGATTTGGTGTAAAGCCGACTGTGTTAAATATGTTGGGTACCACTTAGGAACCCTGGACATATTGCCAGGGAATGGGTAATTTATAGTGTCATTTGGGTTTGAAGGGAGAGGGTAAGTCATTAAGTAAGGATTCAGAAAAAAACAAAAATACATATTACTTCCTGGCAATGATTATATTATGGAGAATTGCCTGGTTCTGATGAGTTGTCGGGTATTTGGGCCATTATACATGTTTTTATTGAAATATTTGCTTTGTTGGCCTCTATCATATCAAAAGAGACGAGAGAAACATTTTGAATAACATCGACCAGAGAAAATGCATGTTCATAACAAAAAAAACTGGGTTCTTCTGGCGTGGTGGCGATGGTTGTTTTTGAGAGTGTTTCTACTGATGAACTATCCATAGCCATGCAAGGCTTTGGAATACAATGCCCGTTACTTGTAATACCAAACAAAACAATTACTAAATGCATTGCTTAATATTCTATTACAGATTTTTGCAAATTAAAAGAACTTTAAATGTGAAGTTTAATATTGTGATAATGTTACTTCATATCTCCCCATTTTTACCTTTTTTGATTGAGGCTTATTGTAAAAATTGTCTCCTGCTAGTTTTACTATGTGGCTATTTCATGTGGACTGCAATGACGTTTTGCTTAGGTATGTTTCACTGAAATGGGGGCAAGTCATAACTTTTCATGCATATTATATAGTGCCAGTGACAGAAGAAAAGATGCATGGGCATTTATGAGCTCCTGGTCACCTTATATTCAGATAATAATACTCCAACAACATTGCCCAGCTTATCTTTGTTCCTCCTCTGTTCCCCAAGTGATCCTACACAACAGTTCCTTTATGGTGATAACAACCTATTGTCCATCACCTCCCAAAAATAACCACTCACTCAAGCTTTTGAAGGCCACACCACCAGAATTTAATGATTCCCACTTGTTTTTTGAATGTGGAAGTTCAATTGTTGTTGGTTGACCATTTCACTGGAAAACTTCCAATGTTTTGATGGTTATTTTTATGGAAGTGGCCAATATTTGGGATCATTTGTGACAATATGGACTATTTGCTTGGTTGATAAGGAGCAGATGATGTGGGAATAGATGAAGGGTGCATAAATCTCCAAAATAGTTACTGGCCAAAGTACAGATAGAGAAAATTCAGGTGCTGTTTCCAGTTGTTTGTGTCTTCTTAAATAATGTTTATGGTGAATGATGATGGTAATGATATGTAAATAATAATGAATACTGATGTAGCAGAAGCTACTAGCCCTTCTAAAAGGAGATTCATATTGCTCGAGGAATCTACACTCCAAATTACCAATTGGTCAGAAAGTATGTCATGTACATGGCTTATCTGGTCAGCTTGCTTTAATTCTTTCCTTGCCTTTTCCAGCAAGGAACATGGCAATGGTCCAGCAAGAAGGGAAGACTGTGATGTACACCGCAATGGGGTCAGAGTGGAGGCCTTTTGGGCATCCACGTAAGAGACGCCCCATCGGCTCTGTTGTCCTGGATACAGGTGTGGGTGAGAGAATTCTCTCAGATGTACGAGAATTCATTGAGAATCCGTCATGGTACAGCAACCGAGGCAAGTTTATTGGCTTGAACCAGACATTTTCATACATACCCATGGTGCCACTACCTTTCTAAGTTGGGGAAGAAAGAATTCAATCATAGCTGTTAGCCTGAGAGAACAGGTTCCCTTTTAATAATTTCTTCCTTAATGCCCTATCTTTAAAATGAATCTTTTTTCCCCAATGCTTATCAGATATTTTATGTCAATAAATGAGTCAGATTTTTTATCTCCTCTTATATGTATGTATGTATTTGCATTGTGAAATCTGCTTCTGCTGCCAACTCCCTTAAGCAGTCACCTCTCAAGACAGCCAATTTTTCTGGGACAGATTAAATGAATTTCCCATCAAAGCAATGTAAATTTTCCCTCCCTTCAGCAGTCACCATCTTAAGCTGCCATTATTCAATGGGTTTGGTGGTGGTTGATTCATGCAGGAATATTCCCCAGAACTTGATTTGCGAGTTACTTTGTGGCCAGAATTACCTAAATCCTAACAATAATATAAAATCTGCTCATTGTACTAGGGTTGACCAAAAAGTGATGCCCTATGTCATTTTCTCATAAACTATTCATTGTACAAAAAGGAAATTTACTCATGTGAAAGAATGATGATTTATCTTCTCATTCTATTTTTCCATATAATCTCCTTCAAGTTCTATTGCCTTCCTTCAGCAGTTCACTAGGTCATGTATGCCATGTTGGTACCAGTCCTTGCTCTGTTTATGGTGCAAGGTTTCTTTGTGCTAATCACAACGTGGTCATCTGAAGTAGTAATGTGACAAAGTGCTTAGTGTCTTTATTCAAAATAGATTAGAAAAGAGAAATTACGGAGCAATTTATATTCTTTCACTTCACAACTTTGTGTTTGACTTGTATATGCAAGTCTAATCTTGTAGTCTGTCCTCTGCAGGGTCCATAAAATTGGTCAGAGCACTCAGATGTAAGATATGGTTGTGTCATGATAACCTGCTCAAGCTGTGTGACCAATGGAGATGGGTCTCTTGATGACTGTTTCAACGCACTGATTTCTGTTTTTGGGGAGATTTTTTTAAATGTGAGGCATTACTTTTTGAGCAACCCTCATATGTGTTTGGATTCAGAATTTCCCCTTTTTCATTTTATCTATAATAGAAATTTTAAGTTCTGTGGCAATTTCTACATGGGCATCCAATGGGAACTTATACCTAGGCCTTTCTGTATTAGGTTAAATGATGAAAGGGAGTCTTGAATCCCACACTCCCTGTAAACTTGAGTATAAGCAGATCTTGTTGTTAATCCAATCCCTGATTTTTCAGTCAACATATTGTATCTTATCCTATGACTCCTGGATAGTCTGCCCTAATATTTGCGTACTTGAGTTTAACCAGCTCAAAAATGTTTTCAGCTTGCCAAGAATAGAGCCTTTGCAACCAAATTGCATCCACCTTTTCTGCCCACCATTCACATTCTTAAGTTCATTTTACTATGGTAATTGGGCCATTATTGAGGGATAAGGAGCATTTCCAACCTCAGAAGTACATTTTTCACTATCCGCCATGTAGAAAAATGGGACATTTCTGATTTGTTCAACAGATGGCAAATAAGGCATACAGTTGCTCTTCCATGTTATTACTTTCTTGGAACCAGTGATTGCATTATTTTCATGCGATGGTTCACCGGGATACGACCCCATACTCATTCTACTGTTTTGTTACGAATTTCATTTCGAAAGATCAATGCCTGCTGTTTTCCACTTTGATTCTAACCTGAACTTACAAAAAACAGGCCCACACTACTAATAATTCGTTAAATAAAAGTTACACAAGTCAACTTGACACAGTGCAGTGAACTCATGGTTCTGTGCAATTTTTTGGTGGTTGTGGAGATTAGTTCATTGAACTGTGGTGATGCCCTGTGGCCTGGAAAATATGTACCTAATTTTTTATGCTAAGATGTTTGCCATAAAAGATTGACTCTGGTGTAATCCAACCCCTCCATCCCAATTTTTAAGCCAAAATTTGGTCTCAAGTTGGCTTCTACTCAAGTATATATGATACTACTTATACTAGTCGTAACCTCTCTGGTGCACATGATTGCAATTATAATTCCCTGTGATACCTCACACAAATTGTACTCCTGCATACTTCATTCACACCCCTCACCGCTGTTTGTACACTTTCAGCATTGAAAGAAACATGACTTGGAAAATCTGTTTCTGGGCATTCATTTGTGGTAAGGAACCATGCCAACTGAAACATTTAGTTACTTAGAATGACTTAGAATGATATATTAGAGATGCCATCTCATGACCCTGTAAAGAGCCTCCTTTCATACCCAGAGTTCTGGCCATATTTGTCACATCTGCGTTAGCTGGGTTTTATTGGTATTCCCAGATGTAATGTTAAAATGTGTACTATTTCCTAAGCTTTAAAAATCTCTGGATCATTGCTATAGATGTAAAACTTTTTACTCTTTCCAGGAATACCATATCGCCGTGGTTACCTACTTCATGGCCCTCCTGGTTGCGGTAAGTCATCCTTCATCAATGCCCTTGCCGGCGAACTAGGCTTTGGCATTTGTGTCCTCAACTTAAGTGAAAGGGGATTGTCTGATGACCGCCTAGCTCACCTCCTATCTGTGGCTCCCTTGCCGTCTGTGCTCTTGCTAGAGGATGTGGATGCTGCCTTTGCTAGCCGGACAGAATCCCCTCAAGGTAAACAAAGCTAAATTACGATGATTTTCCCTGTGTAATAGCTATTGAGTCCATATTAGTGCTAGGAATGGTTTGATAAGGGCAGAGCAGTGGCTAATGGTAACAATTCTGCACTTCTAATTGCTGTATTTGCAAGAATATAGGAAAGACTTATTTCCATTCAAAATACGCAAAAGATATGGGGTACATTTTATGTGCCAGTAATAAAAGTAGTTGTAATTTCAGTCATTCTGAAACTTCTGGTTTATGTTTATATGCATGTATAAGTATTTATTACATTTTATGTTTGAAAAATGGTGGTTTGGAAAAAATTGTTACCATATCTTTCTCTGTTCAGTAAATACAATAATTTTCAAATATTTTTTTTGCTTTATTACTGAAAGAGGCAGCATTTGAGTGAAATATGGCTGATATTCACTAGCATCTGAAGCTATGGTTCATTCAATCTGCATCAGAGAAAATAATTAAATATCCTGATGTTTCGCACTCTTTAACTTAATAGTAATAAACAACTACGTATCAATTTGTTTCTGTGGAGTAATTTAATCATTAATAACTGAAAATACGAAGTAAAAGTTAAAATAAATATTATTAAAGTCAACATACTGAATGTTACCATGAAGTTTCATTTTAATATTAAGTTGTAACGCCATTCATAGTGGTTCAATAAAGATAAAACCAACTAAACATGATATCTTGAAGTGTAAGGTTTATTAATAACTACTATTTAGAGCTCATCCTTCTAGAAATATGGCCAAATAAATGAATATAGTAGCAACTCGATAATACGAAGTCGGTGGGACCGAAAAATTGGTACTTTGTATTTTTGACCCTTTTTAATAAACCACGAAAATTATTTCCCATTCTCCCTCACTTCTCTGGTCTTTGGAAACATTTTAAAATGACTTACAGTCATCATGCGAGAAAGCATTCGAAATAATGCCTTTATATCGTAAGCTAAATGTCACAAACGTTGGTGAAATAACTATCACCTCTTAGTTCCCTATGCAAATGATTTTTAATTGGCGGTCATCTTTGCAAAATTTTCATCCAGTTTAGAAGACGTATAGATAGCAAGTTCTGCCATTTGTATGAGAGACTAGCTTTCTTAATCTGCAGCTAATCAGGGTGTGCAATTTGTATGGGTGTTTAATAGAGGCATTTGTTTCTACCATCTACGCAGTTAGGACAGTATGTAGCTGGCCTGACTGCACTTTCAATCACCCTTTCTTTATCGCTAAATCATAGTTAAAATGAGCAAAGGACTCAGTCTATTTGAAAAATCCTTCACAGGTCATTATTTGTGGTTTCTTCCATATCGCCTGCTGGATATATCTGAACTTGGGAAGAAATATTATTTCGTTCCAAGCCAAACGGTTTCACCACTCATTGAAGTTCGAGTAAGAAACATTAACTGATGACCAAGTCCCTTTTCACTTTGATGATCTGTGCTTATAGTTCTCTTCTGCAAAACATCAATCCAGTAAATAAATTAAGCGATTATTTTTTTATCCTTCTATGCATAATCTCTTTGCGTTGTGGGTGTTATGGTGAACGCCATTTTATCCAATGCATCCTTATATGCCAACTTAGGTAAGCTAAAACAATGAAGCTAATGAAATGCCTTGTATGTAATTAGTGATTATCTAATCAATCCACGATTATCGGAAATTTTTATCCTCAGTAGTGTGAAAGATAAACTTCATCCCAAATAGGCATCGTAGAGATATTCCAGATCCAGCATTCTCCATTCCAATATTTATTTTTTTTCTTTCCTCTCTGCTGCTTACGCCTTCTATACTTGACTGCGCTGTGGAGCATTAAATGCGAAAACGAAATAAGATTAACTGTTTGAAGCATAACTTTGTAAAATTAACTCAAGAGGACCCCATACCACACACCTTAGTGGTGGCTTGCATGATATTAAGTAGATGTAGATGAACACTTAAGCTAAATATGTCATGAAGTGGCAAAACTTGCATCGAAGCAAATGAAATCATAGGGGATAATCAAGTTTCTCCTTTTTTTATTCCCATGAAAACGAAAGAAACTTTTCCAGCATTTCTGTGGCTGAAAACTTGCTTCTGTTGCACCGATTACTAAGCCACTCGTTTCTGGGCCTTATAGTCAACTCGCTATGAAATCTTAACCAAGGGGAGATCCCAGACCACTCGCATGATGTTTGGACACTAGCAAAGTACTGACTGATGGCCCCTGCACCATAAGTCACATTTGTGGTTCATGCCCATTCCGCACGTTTTCTCATGTCTCATGAAATATGAACAATGGCAGGAGTAAACACGGGTTTATTCACAGTGAAGCCATGGATTTAGGGGATAGTGACTGCGACAGGTATCCCAATACTATTTCCCATCATTTAATCGTGTCATTTTTCCGTTCGAGCACTCAAAAAATTAAAATTGCCGCTAATGATGCATGGCAGTGAGTTGGTACTTAACGCCACACATGAGTTATAACCAAAAGAGAATTGTTTACATTATGGAAATGCAGCTAACAGTTTAAAATAAAATAATGGAAAAGTTTCCTCAACCAACCATTTTCCCTGTCACTCGAGAAATAAATTATCCACGACTTAAATTTGATAACTGTGTGACTCAGGCACTTGTAAGAGATGAATGCACTAAAATTCACACATTTTACACTATTGATGGATTAAATTCGGCAGCACTGATTTTTTAGGTGTCTACCTTGGAAAATAGAGTTTTTCTTAAGCGAATTCCCCCAAGGTTTGTAAAAACAAACTCAGTTTCTCTGTGGGGACTAGGTCTGAGGCTAGTAATTTCGAAAATTTAGTATTTTCGAATAGTGCCATGTATTAATATAGAATTTTGGTCAGGACTGGCAGTTTTGCTTCGTAAAACCAAAACTTTGTATTTTCATGCTTTTTATTACAGTAGAACATCAATAATTCAGACATCTAAAATCCGAACTGTTGAAAATCTCTCTTTTGCAGTGAACCCTTTACTCCACTTTGCATGCATATGATGACTAGTTTCCCCATCTGTCCATGATATATTTCCCAAAGTTCAAAGAGTAGGTCCTGATATTTTGTATGTTTTTCCTCCTCTTCCACATCCATGTTTGTCTCTGCCAGAGCTGAGAACTCAGTCACAAACATGGAGCTTGAGATGTGGTGAGAGAGAGCAATATCAGGGTTGGTCACCTCCAACAGCCTGGAGGTGGGAAAGGAGTTATTTCTACAAATTGTGCATTCATTATTCTCCAGGGGCAGCACAGGTGTTCATTAATGGCATAACGATGACAAAGGTGAAAGTACAATACCTGAAGAGCCACATTGAGTTGAACTAAATGCATTGACCTATGTATTATGTAGCTACAACCTGAGAGAAGGTGACTCAAAGTCTCTGGCTGGGCTCAGCATGCCCTGTATCTCATAATAATAATAATAATAATAATAATAATTTTTATTGATCCCAGGTCAAGTTTACACATGAATAGGACAAGTCAAAGTATGTACAAGCTATATATGTAGAGCTATAGACATAACATCATACACACGTACATATTATACACAATTACATGTAATCACAATGTCATAGTTCTCAAGTCATAATCAATTCGTAAAAAATTAAAGTTAATTACCCAGGAATTCCTCTACGGAATGGAAGGAATTGTTAACAAGATATTCCCAAAGTTTTCTCTTGAAGATAGACAGAGATTTAATTGTTTTAATTTCAGGAGGATGCGCATTAAAGAATATTAATCCAACATAGACAGGACTTTTAGAATACAATTTTATGTTCTGTACAATCAATCGGAAGTATTTTCTCCGTCTGGTGTCATGGTTGTGTCTTGTGGTCTCCATGTTAACCTTTAAATTTAAAAATAAATATTCTTCTTTAGCATACAAAATTGAGTAAAAGATAAAAATAAATGGAAGGGTCAGAACTTTCAGTGTCTTAAAAAGGTACTGGCAGCTTTGATATTTCCCCACCCCAGCCAGAATCCTAATAGCCCATTTCTGCAGTCTGAAAAGCCTCATTGTGTGGCGTGAATGCCCCCAGACAACAATACCATACTTAAGCCTACTAAATATGTAAGCATAGTATACAGACATAGCTATCTTTTCTGTGGTAATTGGCACAAGATGTCTCAACTGAAGGATAACATCCAGAAGCAATTTTTGGGCAAATTGAGCTAATATGTAGCTCCCATTGCATGCATTCATCTATTAGCACACCCAGAAATTTAGTGCTAGTTGAGCCAGAAGGCCCTGTACCATTTAGTTTTAGGAGTGGACTTGTTAATAATTTTTTCTGATGAGGGTGGAATTGAATAAATGTAGACTTAGTTTTGTTTACCATAACACTATTTGCACAACACCAGCTAACAATGGAATCAATTGCCTGTTGTGTAAAGTTAATGTCGTGAGAATACTTCATGAGGTGGTTGGTATCATCAGTATATATGATTATGTCATGATTGTGACCTCCACCTTGAGTAAGATAGCAGTACTTGAGGGTGTTTATGACACCATCCTGGCATGAGAGGACCAAATCCTTGATCTTGAACTCAAGATTGGCAGAAAGTAGGAGGGAAAATATTGACTCATCTGATAGCCAATGATGTACTCTGTTTCGACAGAAACATCTATAAATGGGCTGATGGCTTTGTGCCTTTAGAGCTTTTTTATTTTGAACTTGAGCATGTCTGCCTTCAATGACTATATGGAGGTATCATTGTCATTTCCATCAATGACAGGTCTTAAGTCTAGAGCAGTTTCCTCTGCTGCTCAATAGAGAAACACCCCTCCTCCTGCACTCTTGTGATCTCTTATGAGACTGATCATGGGGTCTGTGCTTCTAAACTAATGGCATACTATACCCATGACAATATGTTATGGAGACACTCCAGATTCATTAGACCTCTAAAGTAGATGTGTAGCGTAGGCAGCGCGGAATGAAGAGTAGAAGTTTCTTCGTTGAGGATAGACCTTTTATTGGAGTATTCCTAGTATAGACTGCAGTGAATGGCGAGAGAAGCGGCTTATATACAGGCATAGAATCGTCAAGATCGCCACTCCTGAACTCCAGATAATATTCTAGAAATGTTCCAGAAAAAACCAGAAACAGAAAAGTATTCGCCGGCACTGAGGCTCGAACACGAGGCTTGTGAGGTGAGCGTGGATCTGCTGGGCCAACGCAGCAGGTGTAATGGTGTATCACCACAGATGCAATCTGGCAATTGAAGATTTCTGAAGATGGTCATCATCTCCTTCATTCCCCCATCAAGGTGATACAACTTGTTGATGTTCCATGACATGCATCTGAAGGGATTCAGCAGTTTAGGCACCATGAAATGTTTTTGACCAGAACCTTCCTGCACAGCTCAGAACTTCAGATTTGTCTGAAGGTAAGTTTTCTGGGCTGGGAGTCTTTCCTTCACTACTGCAACCTCCTGCCTTTGGCACTGGGAAACATCGAGGTGTTCATAACTGTCATCATACTCTAAGTGACATGTGATGATCCTGTCATTGAGTTGCAAATCTTTTTTGTTCACCTGGAATTTTCTTTCCATCAGGTGGATGGATATATACTTGTCCTAACTGAAATCCATCCTTAAAGCCTCACTGTGTTCCATTATGGCATAAAGGACTGCCTGAATGTATTGGAAGCTGTCACCTGTAATACTGCATATACATCCTCTACATTGTTTCAGTCTTAGGACATACATATGATGGAAATACGTTACCAAAAGGGGCTCAATCAAATGATCCTTGGAAAATGCTATGCTGGTGTGTTACCAACTGTGTCAAACCTGACCATTTGCCTGAGGTCTGGGCGAAGTGTGTTTTCCTGAGAGGCAGGTGGCATTGAATGCACGACTAACCTAAGGGTGGACTCTCATGGACTTCAGCATGGTGATGAGTAGCTTATGCAAAGTTGCATTGAAGACCTTTCTTGTTGTCTACCCAGGCCATTGATAGGTTTTTGCTTATGCTGGATAGCATCCTTGTATATGAACATATCATGTTGTCATTAACATAATGCATAACAACCAAGTATTGCACACAATTGAGCTATAGCACTCTAAGCATTTAATTTAATGATAAGGACAACTGGTGCCATATGACTTCAATGATGCTACTCCAACATTAAGCTTTCAATCAGGAACTGATATTTTGTGGGACGTACGTATTAAGAAAGGGCCTGCTTTGCTTTCAGATAACCATTAAATGAACGTACATATCAAATGAATCAAAATATGTATGACTTTCATTTGTTCCTAATATTCATTATAAAAGTAAATTTAAAACTGACTCATCACTTGAATTTTAACAAAGAATAGGAGGCATTAAAAATATTGTGTCATGCATTGTTATCAACCCTAGATTTTTCACCCTTTGATTTGATACACTGCCCCTCTTTTGGTCCCTCCTACAATGTAAAATTAAGGTTTCACTGCATTGTTAAAAGTTGTGGACATTAGGAAGTGCAGTCATATCATCTGGATGTTCCAATGAAACAGAATTGCCACCTCTCTTTTTTTCAAAGGAAAGTCCTTGTTTAGGTAAAACTGCCTAAGGGCATGTTTGTCCATGTGTATCCTATTGGGTGGATGAATGAGGGGGGATTCAGTGACGGATTTGGTGGCCGAGGCATCATGGAGGGCTGTTAATGTAACCTGTCTTGCGCTGAGATTGGTTTTGGAGTGACAGATCAGAAGCTGTGTACAATGAAATCAACCAACTGCACTTAAATGCCTGTATTTCTAGGTGGCCTAAAAAGCCAGCTTTTGCCTTTAGATGTTTCCATTATAAAACAAGTTAAGGATTCATAAAGAAGGAATGGAACATTTAGATGCAGGATACTGATTTTGAGGTGACACCATTAGGAAGGTTGAAGAGGCCCTACATTTTGAACATTTGTTAATGGGTCAATACACAACGACTTCCTTGGGTGTATCCCTTGCACCATTTGAGGCTTGAGTGAGTAGCGTCAAAATAATTGTTCTGAAACACTTAATATGCAAAACCCCCCTCCCGCCCCCCGCCGCCGCCAGACAGCCTTGAACAGGATCGGACTTGTTCGCTAGCCGGACGAGGTCGACGTACGCGAGACTCCTCCTATGCGAGTGGTATATAGACAGCCTTGAACAGGATCGGACTTGTTCGCTAGCCGGACGAGGTCGACGTGCGAGCGCCTGACGCAACCCAAGAGCAAGATTAGCTCATGGTTGGGGAGGATATAAAAGAACCAGCGAGTGAAACTTTTAGTCATATATGCAGTTACTGCAGTATGGGACAGGTTATGTCTCCTATTATAACCAGACCTCTGATCCATGAAGGGAGGGATCAAGAGTTACACGAGTCAGTCTTTGTCATATTGCTTTTGGAAGACATGGATGAAGCCTACTAGAATGGAGTCATCGAATACCGACGTGGATAGAAAAATTAGCCACGCCCCCGAGATTTCTCTGCGAATCATTGTGGAGGATGAGGAGATTGAGCCAACGGTTGAGCCATTATAAAGAGAATCACGACGATGATTGTACATCAGACCTCACCGATCCAGCGTGGTGTAATGATGCGGGACATACTACTATCTACAAGTGCAGAGCTGGGTGGTGCGCATCAGCTTCGCGTTAGCAAAGTAAAGGGGAGCGTGAGCAATGTGTACGAAGTGTGTCTTCCCTCACCGCTGCTGGAGAACAATGACCAAAACGATCTTATTCTTCATATGAAGCTTGACGATAGATACTATGTTGAAGTGAAACATATGGATAAGATGATTGCTCTCGTGGGGCGGAGTATTAACTTTTCTGGCTTTCGGAATCCAGTTACTAAAGTTATTGAGCGGTTCAACGTGTCCACAGTGAAACAGTTGAAACTCACGGGTGAAATGTTGGAGAAAGCAATGAATCAAGAAACATCTATTGTGTGCAATGTGTACAAGATACATCATGATAACACCATAGCGTGTGATGGTGCTTTCACGCTTTATTTACCAAAAGGATCAGAAATTGTGGAACGTGATGGTGGTGGTGGTGCCCGTGCATCAAAAATAAGACCCTTAGGATTGACCTGTGACGAACCAGATTGTGTGCGCCCAGTGACATTTACTACGGGACAAAAGTCAAGAATAAACTATGGGCAAACTGACGAGGAAAAAGGAGAGTTTATAAAATCCTACACTTTTGTACTCAATGTTGTGCCTAATGATATTACTTTGTTTTAATAAAAAAGAATTATACCTAACTATGCTCTTTTTCATTTAATACCTTACCACTAATGCAAAGGGTATCATAGAAATAAAAGAGGAAAAATATGGGTTTACAAAAAATATTTATTTTTTGCAATAAATACATCAACCACACATGGAGGTGTTGGTTATATTGTTTACAAAATACATCGTCTCATAGTTCAATTCACCATCTCCACTAATATTATATTGTTCTTGCAATAAACGCACTGCACTTCTGATCGCATATAATTGCATCTCCATACTTGTACCACTTTTGTTCAAGTATCCATTCTCAAGTAAATAACTCTCAATACAATTATATCCATTTAATTGAACGACATGATAAATGAACGAAGAAAACATGGTAATGTTACATAACAGAAAAAGACTACTAACAAAACAATCTAAACCACCCATTACAAAAAAGTTTTTAACAAATTTTTGTTTTCATACACCAATTTGCCAACTTGTGACAGTTTTTTCTTGCACATTGCAAATTACCATCCATATGAGCTTTGATTAAACATCCCTCATTTGTAGTCAATTTCTTAAGCGAGGGACAACCATACAATTCTAGATTAACCACGCAAATACCTCTGGGAAGGAGACTGGTTAAGAAAGATGCCTTTTGTGCACCTTTGGTGAACAGACGTGTAAATGTCTTTGTATAAGTATAAAGTATATTCTCCAAAAACCGTGATAATTATCCACCAACCAAGTCGCCTCTTTTGCATGCAGCAATTTCTCCGGTGATTTAAAGAGCCACGTATTGCAGCATTTGTTTTGAACAGAGATAATAGCCAATTCCTTGACTATATAACTATTATTATCATTATCGGTAAACCCCTGAAATTCAATAATGGCACTCATCGCGATGTATGTCCAACTTACAAGGTTTTTACGCCCAATGCCAGGGGTTGAACACACATCAAAGACCTTTTGACTTGCAGAATTTTACTTCGTGCTAGAGGTCAAAAAGCCTTACACTCACACGCGCTGGAAAAATCAGAGCATAACCAAGTTATACTTTTTGATTACCAGGCAAATCATACGTTATGAGTACCATCTCCAATTCAAGTCTTTCCAAATCGAAATAAAACGTATTATTAGATAAATTGGTAGCGAGAAATTGTCTCACTTTATCGCGACTGTTCGTAAGTCTTCGAAGAAATAGATTTATCAGCTTGGAGAATTTTGTTAGAGCATACCATTCGTCACCGTTCAAGTTAAACGAGCTTATGTTCTTAATAACCAAATGTCTCTTCCCAAAATAATTTGCATAGGCTAAGCAGGATGAAGTTAATTGTTCTTTTTCACCTTTGTAGAAAAAAACACCCACAGTCTCTTCTGAATTTAGAATATTAGTCCAATCGGCTTGCGAAACAATTACACTCTTTTTGTTTACTTGGTTAAATTGCACTACCGGCTCAAAGTCTCTGCCAGGATCGTAACCAACACACACACTCTTCGACTTTGTACCATTTAAATAATACACTGTTTGAAGTAGCAGATTGTTCGAGAATAGAGATGCAGCGGGACTGGGATGATGTGCAGCTGGTCTCTTCCTCTTGACGGGGGGAGACTGCAGGACCACTTCCTCCGACGGCGACACCATAGCAACTGACAAGCGTTGCGCTCGCAGGTTGCTTAAGAGGAAGAGGATGATGGGGGAGGAGGAGCAGGGGAACAAGCGTCATCACCGGATGGGCATGGGTCAACTTCAGCCTTGAGACGGTTATACTGAAACCATTGAGCGAGGGAATGTGCGTCTCTCAGTGCGCAAGTGCTACTGCGCAATTTGTGACATGGATTGAGGCAGGAAAATGCAATAAAGCTACATTTTTCGGGTGGGGGGCAATGAAGTTCCTTCTTCAAAGAGATGAAAGTACGCTGCGTGAGATTGGAGAGAAAGTCACACTCTTTCTCACTGAATGCAAAGAGAGCGGTCGCTCCTTCAATGATGGCCTCCAAAGTGGGACGGAGCTCAGCGTAAGAGAGGAATCCACTGTGGAAGGAAGTCTCATCACAGTTCAGAGGGTCTTGAAACCGAAGCTTCTTTCCCCCAGCAACAAGTTTGTCATGTTTTTTGAAAGAGCCCCAAAAAAGACGGTTGGAATCAACGTCGACGGCTGCAAGCTCCGTCACGCCACCTTGGTTGAAACTCACGGATGCCACGATCTGCATTCTGCAACTGATTCTTCTCTAATAATCACCTCCTCACCCGATGCACTGTATTTATTCTGGAACAGCAACGCTGGGCTCGGGGATGACACCTCGTATCACTCCTCATCCCACCAAAGGCGAGTCGAAACAGCTCCAGGGTGCGGCAGTCGTTGAGGTGTGGGGTTGTGTGATTGAATTTGATGAGGAATTTGTGTAGCGAGTGACCTAAAGATTTACTAACTGCATACAAGCAACAATATTCCCCACAAATGTTGGAATGAAAGCTTTGTATCTGAACGCGATTGTAATCACAGTTGAAAGGCTTTAAAAAATCCAAAATTTTTGGAACAAAGGGGCTTAATCCGTACGAGTCGAAGTATTCTGCAAATTGATTATATATGAAAATAGCTACCCAATGAGAACCTGGAAAAGTAGCCGGATCTAAATTAACTATGAAAATGCCATTTTTTGGTGAGTGTGGTAACTTATCGGAAGGATATACTCCGCGAAATGATTCACCCAACCTATTACGTAATACTTTATCGATTTGAACGTTATCCATGACTAAAAATTTGTGATAATCTTCCTGTTTTTATCAATTTCTAGTGTAGCATCATATTCAGCAAAGACCAAGCACGTTACGGTTTTAGCCAATTCGTTTTCAAATCTCGCCTCTATTCTCACCACACCTGTATCCCTTAAACTTATATAGTCCTCGTTACCTGAATCGTCCGGTGTGAGATCGAATACTAACATAAAATAACCATGTCCAAACATATCGTAAGTGATTTGATTTCCCTTATCGTGATGCTTTATTCCACTACCGGAGAAAATTGTATCATACGCTCGTGCCCAATATTGTTTGCTGTTGAATTTGCATTCCAGTCCCTCTGAAGGAATCTGAACTCCGTTCACAAAGAGCGAAAAATTCTCGAGTGAGTAGTGAGAGAGTGCAAATGGATTCTTATCAACATCACCAGCGTACGAGTCATTGTCGACCATTGCAAATATTAGAGTGTTTGGTATTCGTCCAACGATTGCGTTGTCAATACTTAAAGTTCGTCCGCCTGAGGGTACAGTGAACGTTTTCAATTCTGTTCGCTTGTAATGATATTTACCTTTGTCTCGTTCTAACATTTTACTATGCGCTACTAATATCGAAGGATTAATATCATGATGCCGCACGTATAGCGTTGCGTCGAGTATTCGCAAAACCCCACCATCCCCACCCATTAGATAGAAAGCAGGTTTCGAGAGCATTAATCTAATATTAATGTCTACACCATTGAATAGCAGCTGTGTTTGATTAAATACGTCCACGTGTAATTTACCATACAATTCAACCTCGGCTTTATTCTTGAACCACGATTTTCGTTTCATGTACCCAGCATTGTTGCTATCGGTCTTGTTAACATCAGCCCCCGTGTCCAATTCCCAACCAACATTACGCAAGTGCGTTCTACTAGCATCAGATCCATAGTTTAGAACGTTTTCCAAATAACTTCTATAGTGATAATTATCCTCGGAAGGTGTGACAAGAGTCCCATTGAAATAAACGTCACATTGCTCGAATAGCGAGTGTAGAATATTGTTGACAATACCTGGCTGATTAGTATCTGCATCGGTAAAATCATTAAAATTTGTCTTGCAAATCTTTACTTTGAGCTTGAGGTATATACTATTTAAATCTCTGTACGAGTCACCAGAATCTTTAATTGCAAATTCAATGACTGATCGATTGTCCAACGAAGATATGGGTTTGTAAGGCACCAAGCGTTTAGATAGAATGTTAGTCTGTATGGGTGGATTAGGTTGGAATAAATCCAACGAACTCAGCATATGCTCAGCCATTATGAAAAAATATCTCTCGACGCGACCTTCTTCGCTCTTCGCCCTCTCGTTGAATGCTGTTTTTTCTTTCCACCTCGTGGTTTTATTTTAATCAAGCGAGGACGTTTTGGTATCCTCAATCTCCCCCCTTTAAACAACTTTTCCTCAGCCTTACGCTTCAAATTCTGTCCTGCCTCGTTTAATCTATTGCGTAATATCTCCTTAACCGGTTTGGTGCCAAGATCACCGATGGCAGCCGCTCCCGCACTTGCAACCTCCTTCCCCACAGTCTTAAGTCCGCTAAACAATAAAGGTTTAGCATAACGCCATAGACCGGCTAAAAAACTCCCAATACCCCTCCCTTTTTGCACGCGATATGATGCTCGATATATTGGTCCCACCTCTCCTCCCACCTGTCTTGCATAGTATGCATAATAACGATCCGCTACCGGAGCCATCTCGTTGCTTAATGACGAACTAATCGAAATTACTTCTTTTTTATAAAATGCAACACCATTATTGAAGATTGTATCCCACTATGAAATGGAATAGGCTCACCGAGTTTATCGGACATTAAAATCTCAACGCTTTCAATGTTGTTCCTCTCGACGGGGTAATAGAAAATCGGATTGAATACCTGATACCCTCCAACTCTAGTATTGAGTATACGTAAACAGCGACTCAAGGAATCACCCACAAACTGAGGCTTAATAATGTCAGTGTACACGTAAATGTTTTTAGGAGCAGGAGTTATATTTCTCCTCCCTCGTTTACCAATCGATTTTGAGAAAGTTGCTTTAACATTGTTGAATATATTTTGTACGTTTGCATCATCAACTTCATCCGTCATCCGAATCAGGAAAGACGATAATAATCTCCATTCCTCTTTTATCTTTTTTTGTCCTGCGCTAGAAAAACCCTCTAAAGATATTTTAATTAAGTCTCTGAATGAGTCATAGACTCCTGATGGTAGTGAATATGTGACATCCTTTGCACTTATTATGACTGAGTCTGGTAAACGTCGTTCGTATACACCTACCTGTCCATCTCGTATTGCTAATTCATCTACAGAACTCATGATATTGTTTACTATTTTATCCCTTATACGGCGGGGGGTAGCAGTAAATGACGAAGCAAAAGCAAAACATACGCTTCCGTACGTTCCTTGCGGAATCTCGAAGAAAAGACCTTTTTCTATCGCAATTTTGACTCGAACATCCCCGGGTCCACCTTCTTCTCCTCTAACTAACCCTTCCTCTGTTCGTGTTCTGTTATCTTTACGAGTTAAAGCTTCCTCTTCCCCTCCAATTAAATGGGTTGGAGGATTAGCAGGACCTATCTTTTCTACTACACTACCTTCATCTTTGTGAGTTGAAGCTTCCTCTTCTAATTCAATCAAATCGGTTGGAGGATGAGTCGGAGCTATATCTTCTAAATCGATTGACGGAATCGAAATCTCCGCCAAGCCTACATACCACTCATCATTCTCTATATCGATACGATGACTCAGTTTTGTTCGGTAATGAGCTATTGTGTTTTGAGGAAAGAATTCGCGAGAGCTATCGCTTGGTAACGTCAAGTAAAACTCGTTCATAATTTACGCACGGAAGAAGCCGCACTCGTGCACATCCAGTTGGATGATTGGAAGCTGCTCCTCAGCCTTGAGACGTTTTTCTGGATCGGTGATATCAGACGTCAGGGTAATGTTGAATCTCTCCACGTCCCCATTTCCATCAAGGAAGCCGGAGAATGTCACATTCGCCCCGACCACCGCAAACTCTCGTTTTTGATGTCTAAACACACAGTAGTATGATGTGTTAAACTTTACTGTCAACAGGAAATCCTTATATTCCTCCTTCATAAGGTTTTTAGGGATAAATATTTTGTAGGTAGACCCATTGTCCTGCCTCTCCACTCGCAAATATGCATCACCCAAGCGTGCATTTGGGATCTGTTGAAAACCAGCGATTTTGGAAGACATTTTCTCAACTGCTTGGAGTATGGTGGTTCGCAATATGTGCTCTTACTTCGCTTGACTCTCGTTTATATACCACTCGCATAGGAGGAGGGAGTAAGTAGGAGGAGAGGTCTGGAGGTCCTTTGAAGGAGTCTCGAGCACGTCGACCTCGTCCGGCTAGCGAACAAGTCCGATCCTGTTCAAGGCTGTCTGGCGGCGGCGGGGGGCGGGAGGGGGGTTTTGCATATTAAGTGTTTCAGAACAATTATTTTGACGCTACTTGAGTGTGCTTAAGTAATTTGCTGTTAGTAATTTTTAAGACTTGCTCCTAAGTATTGATTTCATTTCTCTCTGTAGCAAAAGCTGCTTTTGAAGGACTCAACCGTGTGACATTTAGTGGATTGTTGAATTGCCTTGATGGAGTAGCTTCAACTGAAGCAAGGATCCTTTTCATGACTACTAACTTCCTTGAAAGGTGGGTTGCTCTAATTTTTTAATTAAAAACTTTTACTCTTTGGTTATTCAGGAAGAAAATGCTTGCATACTGGTCTCTTTAATCAAGCATGTACACATGTCTAGTATTCATTTTGGTGCTATATATATATTTTTAAAGATTTGATACTTGGAGTTAGTGTGGTGTTATGATCTCTGCTTTCAGTAGACCTAAATCCCAATCCTACTATGTACTTAAAACTCACTCATGTTGGTTTAAGTGTTCCACAATACCAATGAAATAGCCAACAGTTTCAATAGTCACTTCATAAATACCATAAATCAGCAGTCAGTACATATTCATTTACAGAAACCCTGTGAGAAAATGCCATATTATCAATATTCTGTTGGTACATAATACTATTTCCCTTTATCATACTTAGAGGGTGAAATCCTGAAAATTCTTCAAGAAATTAGCTTTAAATGGTCATCTGAATGTGATGGCAACCCTTGCCTCATTCTGAAAGGCTCTATCTACTCACTCTACAGGCACATCCATTAATATCTCCTTCTCCTCTGGGGTTTTCCCTTGCCAGGAATCATTCCCATTTGTAAGAGTAGCGATAAGCCCAACATGAATGACTATAGATCTATAACGGTTCTTCTAATATACTCTCTCAAGTATTTGAAGGAGTAATGATCCTCATAATTTCTTCCTTCTTGGGTAGATTCCATGTTATTTCTAGATTTCAATACAATTACCTTGAGGGAAAAAGTGCTGAAAATTTCATTTATTAATTTGTTGGTAAAATACTCCAACCTTTTGGTAAACAAAATTATGTTCTGGGAAATTTCTAAAATTTATGAAAAGCCTTTTTGTTGATCATGGCATACTTCTAAGCAAATTAAATGACTATGATCATTCAGGTGAAGCTAACCATTGAATTGAATCTTACCTCTCTGAATGTCCCCAATTGGTTTACTTGAATGCTTCCTATGACCAGCTGGTTGTTTCAGGAGTCCCCAAGGGTAAACCCTGAGTCCAATACTCTTTCTCCTTTACCTAAATGACTTTCCATCTCACGTCATTTCTGGTGATCTTGTCATGGATGCTGATGATACCAATCACCTCTTATAGTACATACAATTCTGAATTCTTTAACCTTTACCTTGCTGAGTTTTTCCATACATCCATTGGGCAAGTCTAAGCCTTGTTGGCCGGGGTTTTTTAAATGACCAGTGTTTTTTAAATGTCCATCAATGTGCCAAACGAACACGCTCAGCAGTCTAGGGACACAATTTTTGTGCCGGAGAGACACACTCAGAAGATAGAGGTTAAAGGTACTCAGCCTGCCATTGATTCTACGGTTTCATTGTGCGAAACCTACAATGTGGTGGTGGAAAAAAATCTTTGTTCATTCAATTTCACCCTCACCGGAAAAAATTGTGCTAAGCCCTCTATTAAATTGGAATGGTAAACCCTTACCAGGAACTACCTTCACACAATTTCTTGGTGCGGATATAGATGGCTGTATGCAATAGGAATATACCGTATTTCCCTGAATATAAGATCTTCGCCTACATTTAAGACACCCCACTTTTGGGGCTCAAATTCCAGGAAAAATATAAAACAGGTGGGAGAACCCTCATGGAAGTACCCTGCCAGTTTTGAAAGAATGTGTGATGCTTTGCATGTTTTGTAATTGAGCAGTGAGTGTTTCTAAATGTTGTTTGAATGCTAAAGGAAATATGTAAATCATTCAAAGAATTTTTGAATAGTCGTGTTGCATTACTTTAAATATCAGTATGGGTACCCCCTCTGGCTTATCCTCCCCATATAAGGCCCACAACCCCCACTTTTGAAACATATTTTTCGGAAAAAAAGTGGGGTCTTATATTCAGGTAAATACGGTAATATCAATTTCATTTACCCAGAAGACAGCCATATCAGTTTATTATGCCTATATTTAGAGCAAGCTCAAGTACTGTATTACTGGTTGGGATACACTCATCATACTGAGAGGCTTTTCCATTTACAGAAATGGGCTGCGAGAATATTGATTGGTATTGGAAAGTATTGCAGCTGTAGAAATTTATTTAAAGCAAGTAATTTTTCTCGGAATAATCTCATTTACTGCTTCCCTGACGCACTCAAAACTATTTGGGCTCCACGGTCAGATAAATTCTGACACACCATAATATATTTGGGCAAGTCTATGATGGTGTATCTTTATCCTGAATATTTTCGATTGATGCTGGTAAATTATGTTCCTGCCATCTCAAGTGTTGGTGATGGCCTGGAGTCATGTTTGCGGCAACCAGTGCTTTATTCAAATACATAATAATTTCTTATGCTTGAGCTGTAATTTTTTTGTAATAATTCTGGCTATCCAAAGGTTGTAATTTTTTTGCCCACTTGTTAGATATGCTTTTATTGCATTCTTTTCATTTTTACTGTCATTCCTTACCATCTATTTATAAAGCCAATGAATAGATCTTGGCAATTATTTTACAATAATGTGGTCTAAATTTTTTCAAGTTTTTTATGGAAACTTTTTACAACTTTAGCATGAAAAACTTCTGTTTTGCGTAACAAAAAATTTCTATCATAGTATATAATTTTGAAAATATGTAGTTATTTTCATTTTTATTCTGTCATTTGCTGCTTGAGAGCACTCAATTACATTTTTTTCCTCCACAAACTTTGGCGATTGAAATTTTTTGATGAGAATTTAGTGTATGCTTGTGTGATATTTTTCAACTGTTCACCTGCTGAAAAATCACCTACTTTAATACTGCTTTTCCAAAAGCAGTTGATAACGCTTTTGTGGATGAGTATTTACGGATTTATGGATGAGTAAAGATGAAGCATGTCTTATTTCTTTGCTTTTAACTCAAATATCTTTCTGTTTCTTGTGTGTGTATTTATTTTAGTATTATTCTTTCTTCTTTTTTTACTCCATCTAAAATGACTGCACTTTGTAGTTGAGCTGACTTGTCCTATACAAGTGAACAACTCATTCTGGGGCCAATAAAGATCTTATCTTAATGTTAAGGCTTAAAGAGATCTGAGATACCTGGCCTTGCGTCATCCATCAAAACTTTGTTTTCTAGACTGGATCCTGCTCTAATTCGACCTGGACGAGTGGATGTCAAGGAATACATAGGGCAATGTACGCGATACCAAATAGAGCGCATGTACCTCCGATTTTATTACTGGAATTATTCTCTGGATAATGGAGAGAAACTGGGGTTGTGTGTCGAGAATGGAGATGCCAATGGGGTCAGTGATGAGCAAAAGAAAAAGGAAGAGGTAAGGGAGAGAATGTTCATGTGACCTCTAAACATTGAAATCTGCATGCTGCCATGTCTCATTCACTGTATGTTGGCAAAGTATAGCTTTGCTGTTTCAAGAATTTTTCAACTCTTCACATGCTGAGATTAAAACAACTACTTCAGTATTTCAGTAGTACAACGACATTTCATAAAGGAGTTGAAAAATTTTTGATTGATTTTATTACTCGGTAAATTGAATTGGGTTTATGGCTTAAACAGCTGCTACAGGTCCCTCACATGCCCCAGTATCATGTGATCATAGTTGCTCAAACATTGCAATCATCTTTGTGCCAAAATAGTTTGCTGGAGAAAATCAAATGGATTGTGTGCATCTTTGGCTATTGTTACCCACATTTGTACTGTTTCCCATTGCTTATTATGTGGAGTTACCATTTTACATTTTAGGTTATCTATTAACCTCTTGACTGGCGAACGAATCTTTCAAAAAGCGCATTTGATTTGGGGAAAAAATATTTTTTTTAGTATCAATAAATTTTTTTAGCCACAGTAAAGGGAATGCATTTCTCATCATATTTTGTTTTATCTTTCGATTTTATGCATAAATTTTTCATAAAATATCAAAAATTTATATAACAAATATTTTTTTCCAAAATTTAGTTTTTCTGTGATAACCTTTGAAACGTGGTCAGGCAGAAAGCCACCTCATAATCTGGGCAGCAGAATCTTGTTCCCTTTTGCTGCCCTGCTTTGCATCATACTACACATTTTTATGTGAGAAAAGTTTTTTTTTGGGAGGTGTGGTCGAGTCTACAGTGTCTCTCAGTCAGCCTAGTAAGGTAAAGAGTATGAGAAGGAGATATTTTCCCTACCAGAGTTTGACTGTACTTTGAGGTGAAATATTCTGTCTAAGTGATCATAAATGTTACACATTACCACTGGCCGGTCCTTTTTTGTAAGTTTCACTAAGCATAGTGTCCCTTCCGGAGTCAATTTTACAAATCCACTCAACCTGTTTCGCACTCAATAAAAAAAATAGAATTTGATTTCAAACCAGCTGCGTTTGGAAGAAATAAATTGCTTTCATGATAGGTGTCCCTTCCACTTGAGTAGACACTCATCAACCACTATTGCTGCTTCAGGGACTTGGAGGGCAGTGCTCCAAGACTGGTAGGATGTTGATAAGTTTTTTGTTGGGGCAGTCATCACTAAATCTTTCATTTTCCGCAAAATCACAAAATCGAGAAATTGCAGCTGCAGATGAAATCTTCTCCCTGTAAAAACTTTTCGAAAGTATGGAGACGAGATGCTCTTTCATTTGAACAATGGCTGTGATAGTCTGGTTTCTGTACAATTCCCATCATAATAGAAACTCCAATGCTTTATTTCAACACAACTTGACTCACTCCACCCATGCATCCTTGAGTGCAGTTTTTGATCTGGATTCCCATCCAGAAACTGCTTTGCATGGAGGTTTTTCAGCTCAGATATCAAGCCGCACAGTTCATCATCCATAAAGTTTTGGAATATCTCTAAAATATCCTCCTAATTCTCCAACTGTACCATTATGCCTCTGGTGCCTTCAAAATCGAATCGACTCTACACAGCTTTAAGCGAGCTCCTTGACAGAGTATCGGATGGTGTTCACTCCACTTCCCCCTCCTCTGATTCCTCATTTACCGTAGTTTTCCGTATATAGTACGCATTTTTTTCTGCAAAAATTTGGCAGAAAAGTTGGGTGCGTATTATACATGGTTACAAACATGCACACATTTTTCACCACGGATATTCATCAAGTAACCGGATGCATTTTATGCATGGATACACATGTATTTCAGATTGTCACTTTTTATTGACTGACGTTTACATTTAACGCAATATAATCAAAACTAAAAGTTTCCCTACAGGGTCTTTTCATCACTGAAACCTTGGCATTCAAAGTCACTATCATCACTAGATTCGAAAAGTTCAGGCAATACATTGACGTCACAAGCCGGATATACTGCGTCACTAAGAATATCGTCTTCTTCCTCCTCATTGTCAACTTCGCAGTCTTTGTCCAAACAGAAATATTTCCCCTTGTCGTCACTAAGTATTATTTCTCCGGCAAACAGATCAGAGGGAATCTCACGCCAAGGGAAATTGAGGAGAGAAAAAGAACATGCAACACTAGTATTTGCAACAATGTTGCGATCCAGTCAAAATGTACCAAGCACGGCGGCAGGGCACCAACGGCAGAAATCAGCCAATGAGCTTGCGTAGTTGGTCATGGCATCTGACTGATTGGCGGCACTTACCTCGCATTCTGCCGCCGCCAATATTCTCCCGTAGCGGCAAGCAGATGAAACTCCGGTGTTTTGAAGTGCACAACAAAGATAGGAAGCCAGGTTACATAGAAAACCATGTGATGTGTAGCTGTTTGCTCATACTTCCATAGACGCTCACCAAGGGAAAGGAAAGAACCTGCAACTGATTGAACATCACGGAGGTGCGGGGGATGGTGCGTACTCGCAGGCGCTAAGGCCATTCACAGGCCCTCTTCCCACTTGGGCGATATTTTTTCGAGTGCTGAACAGCAGATGACCAATAAATCGGCAAATGTTGTCCTCTCAAAATTAGATGCATATTATACATGGGAATACGAAAATTATCATATTTTGCTCGTTAAAACTTGGGTGCATATTATATACGGAAAATTACGGCACTGCTGATTCAGAGGAACTTACGTCAGTATGCACAAAAACATTGTCGCTCTCCTCACCATTTCACTTTCGTAGCTTTCTGTCAAAAGTTCACGAATGGTGTCGGAAGAAAGACAAGTGTATTTTCCTCTTTTACTACTTTGCCATTACTGATGGAACACTCCAAATCAATTCAAGGTTGTGCTTTCCCCGGGAATGGAAAGATCCGATACGAGATCACATATCTGGAGGATATACTCATTTTCAAGATGTCTGCCGCAATCACCTGGCGTATTTTAAATGTTATTTTGGACGTAAAACTATATTTACTCATGTAATTCTTTTTCAGTAATCCTAGTTATTGGTGGCGTGACTGCTGTGAGAGAAATTTGTGGCATCAATCGCCGTAATTTTTGAAATTATACAGTCTTTCAAATTCCTCATGTCTTCTGGTTTACAATACTACCAAATGAGTGCTTTTCATTAAAAGAAATTTGATGCATCGAAGTTCATTTTGAAGTCGATTTAAGATGATATAATCGGCCGAAATCATCGTGAAGCCCCTGAAAAATTTGGGAATGCACTATAGTGATGGTATTAAAGGTCACCGACTTACGGTATGAATACATTCACTTTATGGTCTTCTAGTGCACTATTTTGGTTTATTTAAAATTAAAGTCTTTAGTTTATTAGTGTAGCGCAATCAAATTGTTACATGAAGGAATTAACTTTCCCATTTCATAATTCAAATTAAACAATCCCTATGCAACGGCGAATTTCGCTCACAAATACTCGGCAGTCCGATATGTCAACAAATAAAGCAATGCAGAGAACTTTGTGGTAAATTATTCGACATTCAGACCACCGTGATGGTATTCATAAATTTTAGTTAAGAACAAACAGTCCTTAAGAGTATTTAAGGTTGGTAAAAATGCTAATCAATAAATGTAAACAGAGCTGACATCTTAATGTCTATTACTGCCAAAACAAACTCCAAAAAATTACGTATGTATTGGTAAATATTATTATATGTTTGTGTATTAGTTGATTCTTGAGGTGTTAGTGGTACATTGCACTTGATTAATTTTTATTTACATCCCAATGGTACATGTTATTTCAATATACTCAGAAGCTCCGTAGAGAAGTAAATTCAAGGACTTAAATTCTTTTTGGGTTTACAGGTTTTCACATATCTATATCGTTTCATGTTAATTATTCACATGAAATATTTAAACACTGAAAAGGGCATTCAAAACAAGTGAAAGGGTAGACGCCAACTTTTAACAGATAGAAACAGACACAAAAGCTACTGAGTCTTTGGCATGAAATGATATCGTATCCTTCTTTCACTGACGTTGAACAACCCTTAATAAAGTCACCATGTATAGTCATATGCGTAATGACTTTCAAACAAGAATCTGAGATCAACCTCATGCTTGACACAATTTTCGCCAAACAAATGCTTAAGATACGACCATGAATTAGTTCTTTGTTAAACGACAGCAAAATACACCACATTGAAATACACGCATCCATATAGGGCTCGTACCATAGATATATATCTCTGTGTATATATCTACGGCTTGTACCAAGCTGTGCGAATATCGGAATTCTTTGGTTCAGAGCATGCAATGGCCAATCACAACGGTGGCTTCCAAATTCACATTCACTCGGAGTTGACTATACCAACGTTGCCACATCTTTCTATCAGGTAACTATCCAGTGGATAAAATATGATTGATAAATGGTACATAAGATTTATCCAGCTGATAGTTACTGGGAAGTTTACCCGGAGATGGATAAACCTGAACTACTTCTCGTACTCGTACTTCAATGAGCGGTGAAACCATTTGGCTTGGAACAAAATAATATATCTTTTCAAGTTCGTATATCCTGCAGACAATATGGAAGAAACCACAAATAAAGACCTGAGAAGGATTTTTATAATGGACTGAGTCCTTTGCTCTTTTTACTTATCATTGAGTGATAAAGAAAGGGCGATTGAAAGCATGGTCAGGCCAGGTACTGTCTTAACTGCGTATATGTTAGAAACATCGATAAGAATTGGATTGGTGAAGCGCCGTCATTGCAAGCAAAGGCATTTCCTTGGTGGCAGTTGAAGCATTCGTTCGTTCTCAATGAACATTGATCTAAAGTTTTATTTTCTTCAGTATCATTCTCCACAACCTACTCATTAATATTCCACTTGTCCAAAAAATCTCGCCATTTAGAACCAGAAACTTAAAATACTCCGAGCTGATAAAGAAATGGAAAATGTCCGGATCATGCCAAATTTGTTTTCAAGCGATTGGTAATTGGAATCGATTAATATTTATTCTCAATTCCTATATATAGCTGGCGATGTGGAAGAAACCACAAATAATGATCTGAGAAGGATATTTTTAATGGAATGAGTCCTTTGCTCATCTACCTATGATTGAGCAATAAATAAAGGGTGATTGGAAGTGTGGTCGGGCCAGCTTCTGTCTTAACTGTGTAGATGTTAGAAACAAATGTCTCTTTTGAACGCCCATACCAGTTGCATGTCCTGATTAGCCGCAGATTAAGAGAGCTAGAGTCTCGTACAAATGGCAGAACTTGCTTTATATACATCTTGTAAGCTAGACGAAACTTTGCAAAGAAAATGATCGCCAACTAAAAATCATTTGCATAGGGAACTAAGAGGTGATAGTTATTTCATGATCGTTTGATCATGACATTTAGCTTATGATATAAAGGCATTATTTCGAATGCTTTCATGAATAAAGACTATAAGTTGTTGTCAAAAGTTTCCAAAGACCAGAGAAGGGAATATATTTTTCGCAATTTATTTAAAAGATTCGAAAATACGAAACTGGAAAATACGAAGTGCTGATTTACCTGTCCCTCCAACTTCGTATTATCAAGTTCCTACTGTATTTCTTCAAAAATAATAAAAACCTCACATGCTACCACGTCAAATCAGTTGGAATTGTACGCAATGCAAATATATGTACTAATACAATAGATACAATAAGAATAACAATATTCATAAATTCTTTCGATATTCTTGGAAACAAGGGCGTAAGCAAAGCCCTGGTTGACCCTCAGTCGGGTCAGATTCTTACGACCACTTTCCTTATGCCTTTCGCATGACAAACCCGACATCTTTATTGAAGCTTCTTTCCCGTATTCGTGACTTCTGTTCGGGCAGGATAATGGAATGGAGCAGTTGCTGATGAGAAAGTTCTCACTGATTCATTTGAGCCACTTGAGAGTAGAGAATCTATTAGCTCCAGTCGGAATTCATGTAAACGTCTCCGTTTGCCGCTATATTTGTTTAAAAGAATGTAGCTGTTGACTTGCATTATTTGTAAAAGGTGATGGCAACTTTTTTTTACCATTTTAGCGCTTCATGCTCAGAGGTATAATACGAAAGAAGCTGGTCAAAATGATCTACTCCACCCATGAATTTACTATATGCAACCACTTCTTCTTCCAAATTTGTAGTCTCCAAACTTCTCCTTTTGTCAATTTGTGGCCAAAAGCCTCTTTGGGATTGTCCTTTCTGTTGGGTCTCAATTTACCTGTGCTATAAGTTTTGTCACAAAAAAGGTCTATTGCCAACGCTATATTGTTGTAATAATTGTTCAAGAATACACTATGGCCACAATTTTCAAAACTTTCCAAAAGTTTTTTTACCACTTTATCGCCATGTCGCCTAATTCGTTGTCCACACAGCCTGTAGAAGTTAATAATCGGTGGACAAAGCCAGATGGCTTGCAAAGCATATATGTACATCTTGATATCATGCTGGTGCTTCTTACCCTGCAGGTATTGCCTAAAAATTAGTCAGCCTCACCAGAGTAACATCGACTAATCTATGCATAGTTCCCATTCTGGGAAGACAGCAGTTTCCATCGCCTCCCTGTCTTTAATTTTATTTTTTAAAAAGGGGTCATTTAAAAAGGGGTCTAATTTTGTAAAGGCAATCTCTAGGCTCTGAATCATTTTCACTGGGATTTTTTGTAACACTTATCAAAAAGTATCTCTTGCCATCGATTCTCGAAATCATCAATTCACGGTATCATCATGTGGGCTTGCGTGCGACTTACCACTCCTCCTGAAAATTTTGTCTCCAATTATTAATACACTTTTACAGCTATCATCCCATTATAAAAACATTTTTGAAAATTTTCACTGGACCTTGAAAACATTGAGACCTTAATAAATCAAATTTGACTTTTTATTCATGGAAATACACACTAGTTCTAGATGAACTTGATATATTTGCCCCTTGGAAGTGGCTTGAATCACTCTTGTCTTCATTGTACTTCATATAAAAATGAATTCCTATAGGAGCGAGACAAATATTAGTTAGTGTGTTACGGTTGAAATAATTTAGAGCAATTAAAGGTAGATTTATGAAGCCCTTTGGTGAAGAAGAAAAGAATACCGAAATTAAAATATTTAAGTTCAGTATAAAGGTAAGTATAGTACTTACCTTTATTGAAATGAAAAGTAAAATCTTGATAAAAGAGGCATGTTCTATAGGGAGAATTGAAGCTGAATCCTGCGTTTGCAAAAAATATCTCAAAAATCTAACGGCAATAGCAATAAAACCATAAGCAAAGAAAAAACTTCAGCTAATAACAACAATAGAAAATGAACTGTAAATAGGCGTCTATTCTTTAAAAAATCATACTAAATTACTTGTAAATAAAAACTTGTTCACCAAAACTCTTGAAAAAAACACGCAATAATGCAAAAATTGGCAAAAAAAGAAAAATTGGTGTGGCTAGAAATGGAGCACACTAGACAGAGACCAGGAGCCAACTGAAGAGCAAACAAGTGGCAGCCAACTGAAGGAGCTGTTTGTAGTTCCATTTTACCGCTCGGGAAAAGACTGAAGGCCGTGTCATTCATGAACGACACCTGCACGGGCGCCTAGGCACAGATTTCATTCATTCAAGAATGACATCCACATTGAATGGGTTACACAAATTTTACATCATCAAAAGTAGTGATAATCTTTTGAACAAATTGCTTATTATATTTCAAAGAATAACCATGAGATCAAACATCTTCATCAATACCTCAAAATATAGTTATTGTACACCTGCTATCACTTGGCATCTATGTAATCATTTTGTGGAATATGTTACAAGGGTAGGGGTAAAATATGAATCTTGGTTTCTTACTTATTTGATTATAAACCTGGAAACATTGTCAACATAAAGATCAAAATAGAGTTCCTATGAGACATCTACAGTATTTATCTTTACATTGAAGCGGTCAGACGTGAATTACAGTGGTAAAACAGAGGAACCAAACAGGATAGCAGATTTCCTTCAAAAGCTACATTTATTCCCATCTCAATAGAGGACAAAAAGCATCCCCAACTTCTGTGAGTATAGCAGTTAATATACCCTTTGAGGCAACTGTTGTCGGCTACTACATCATCAATGCAACACATAGGAGATTGTTCCATCCATTTCTTACCATTTAGAGTGCCGTAGAGTAGAGTACCTTAATGGAGAATTGTGACCTGGAAGGGCAGATTCACCAATATACCTTGTACGATTAAAAACTCTGTTTTATCTCACTACTTACTTATTTCCTGAAGCATAAAATATATTACCACAGTTAAAAACTGTTGTTAATCTTGTTATGAGTTTAAATTCTTGTGCCTGCCTTTTATACTATTCATAAAAATATTAAAGCGTCTTCATCATGACGGAAAAAATAAGACTAGTATTTTTGTGACTAGTTTAGCATTTTGAAAAATTGAGGGCATAGCACCTGTGGGCAACCGCAGAATATTGAATCTCATTCTGTGGTAGACCAAAGCTATTACACTTATTCATGTACTGCACAGCCCAGCATCAAATTGAATCTGAGTGGAGGGAAGCTGCAAAGAATGGAATGGCTCATGATACGTTTGGTTCAAAGCAATATGTTTGGTACAAAAACAAAGTGAAAGAGATAAAGAAACTGATAATTTTGGGGGATAAGTTCACACCCACGGTATATCTGAAAGCATGGTATTCTGAGGTGCAGAATAACCAGATTTTACTGTACTCATTTGAATTACATAAATTAGTAGAAATAAGCTTTATTTTTTCCTCTTATATTCAGGACCGAAAAAAAGTAGAGGCACAGGCTGAGGCAGCTAAGTTTGCTGATGCCGTTTTGTCTTTCAACAAGGGGGTCAGTCCAGCTCAACTACAGGGTTATTTCATGTTCCACAAAGAATGGGGTCCAGAAGTGATGAAAAATGTGGAGAAGATATGGAAACAGGGCTAAAGGTGAGTTATCCACCAGTTGATTTCAATCACCAATGATCAAAATGACATTTATATGTTGACTTTGGAAGGTAGATTAAATCATAAAAGTCTAAAAATTGTTTCTTAGCCATAAATGGCTCACTTATGGCTAGGAGCTTACCTTTTTCACATTTCCTATATCAGGAATTTTGAGGTGATTTTTACAGTTTTTAATCAATGATGATAATTTTAGGAAATTAATTGAAAATAAATCGATTTTAAAATATTTTTGTCATTATGAGCAGTATTATCGCCTTGATGGGTATATACATCACAGCAATTGAAAATCGTCAGATGGCAGTGACAGAGGCCACAACCTAATGCTCCAGCCTTAGATTTTTTCTACTATCTGGCCAAATATTTGTGGATGATGAGGAAATACATGTCTCAGACAGGAGTACATTCATTTCAAAGGTGTGGAAATGTGACTCCTACTAGCCTTTTAATTCACATGGTACACATCATTTCTCTTTTGGAGTTGATAGGAGGATGGATTGGTGTGAGATAGGGAGGTGCTTGAGGGGAATGGAACCCTTATGCAAGTTAAGTCTCAAGTCACTGCCAGCACTTTCTTCACCCCAAAAGCATTATCTTTGCCTTCTTTCAAAATGTAGGAATGGCAAAATTTCTCTAGTTCATGCACAATGGACTGTGGTAACCATCCAAAAGTGTTTTGATTTCTTCCCCTGTTACCATGACCTATGGTTTCTTTATATTTGTAAGGCTTTTTTTATCATTTTTATCAGTTTTCATCATTTACTCTTTCATCTTCCAATTCTCTTCCTCGACATCCTGGAGGCGCGTACTCAGTTCATTAGCGGCTTGTTGGAGCTCCACTTCCCGACCCCCAAAACTAACACGAGATGCCATGGTCTTACCTGTTTTGATATATATTCGCCTCTGAGGGGACAGATGTTGACCAAATCCCTCTTCTGACACCAATTGTTAACCCGCAATTGGATTTGGGGTCCTTCAGAGGGAGTACAGGGAACAGAACAAGAGCAAGGTAGAGACCAGACCTTTATTGTTTCGACTCTGTTACATCTCGCGGCCAACTGCCCACACAGCAACGCTGTCTCCACCCATTTGCACACCTTAGCGTCACCTCGTGACTTTACCTGGCCACCTCATTGGCTCGTAAATGCTGCATGTTTGGTCGTGCGGCGGTACATAGTCCGTGCTGACTCTAAGAGTTGGAGGAGGTGAGAGAGCTCTCTGGAAGCAGGTGGAATGTAAGGGGGTGGCAAAACTGCAACATACGGTGGAGTAGGTGTGGAAGGAAAATTACAGAGTCTCTCTCTCTTACAAAATCTTATCATATCCATTAAGGTTTTGTTAAACATTTAATAGGAAGGTCCTCGGATGAAAAAGTCAAAGAGAGATGCTACTTCGCTCTGGTTAGGCCACACTTCGAATACACCGCGAGCATTTGGGACCTTGGTCATAAAGATTTAACAAAAAAAATTAATGAAATACCAAGGAAAGCAGTGTGCTTAGTTAAAAACTGCTACAAGCAAACATATAGTGTCTCACAACTTTTAGAGGGATTAAGGTGGGAGCCCTAAGAGACTCTGAGACTACACTCTAGGTTTAGGTTGCTTGAGAAATTCAGAACTGGTGTGTTTCAGAGCAACACACAGAATATTATCAAGACTCCTCACTATATCTCTAGGTCTGACAGATGCAATAAAATAAGAGAGATACACTGCCAAACAGATAGGTATAAAAACTTGTTCTTTCCTCACGCATTAAGTGACCTCAGTAAAAACTGAGCTCCATGAAATAAATTCTCATAATACACGTCACCATTTCACCTCCGAAAACCTTACATCTTTCCCAGCTGGTGACCTAACACCCCCTGCCACATGCCCATGTGGCAGCTTGCAGGGTATTATTTAGATGTAGATCCATTGATTTGAGATTTGATCAAACCTTTCAATGTAAGGATCGATGGAATTCAAATGCAGTTGTGTGGGTGGGTGTCACTGTAAACTGTTCATCATCCGCCCTAAATGCGAAACGAAATATCACCTCAGAGTTAATCATTTTGATGCCGTTTTACTTCTAAAATGTGGTTATTTGGGTGAACATTCATTACAGCTAAAATTATGCATGTCAGCAGAGATTTCAATTATTTGTTGTGTCAAGCTGCATATAAAAATCACCACATGGTGCATGTACAACGCCACCTTCATAACCTCCCAGAGCACTTCGTGCGCTGACATGCATGCGGTGCAGATCATCATACCTTAATTGTAGGTTCAACTGATTGACGGAAAATATTTCTTTTTGTTTTTGAGAAACAAAGTTTTGAACTGCTGAAAATTAGTAAAAACCGAGCAGAGAACGAATTATAAAACATCGCTATTATTTCACCATGAAATTTTCTCAAAACTGTTTTTGTTGCTCCTTCGTGCTGTGGTTAAGAGCCATGAATGTGAGGAAATTTTAGCTGGCCCTATTTAAGGATTAATTAAGAGTTATTAGGTCCAAAAAGAACATTATATATAAATACGAGTGAAAATGAAATGTGCTAAGATAGGCTAATAGGTATTCATGAGGTCTAATGTTGAAAGGAAAGAGAGATAGTTCTCTAGTTATCACAAAATGTTTGAAATGTAACCATTAGGTTGACATAAATTGGAGTCAGAGTTTGGAACTTTGTTGCACCATTTTGCACTGAATTCTGATATTATGCCTCGTGGTTTCATCTTCAAAGCCTTGGTTTGTAAATAAATTCACTTTGTAATATGTATTCCACAATGGTTTTTAATATTCTGACCTAGGTTTCGATTCAAAGTTAAGTCATTATCAAGGTGACAATATTACATCACGAGCCACTTTTATACATTGTCTGAGTGTAGGGGAGGATGGGAAAGCAGCTAATTGGGCAGAGAGTGGATGACTGGTCCAAATAAGATGGGGGGGGGGGGAGAAAGGTTTGAGTAATGTTTAAGTATTTACTTCATGGAAGGGGGGGGGGAAGGAAAGGTAAGGTCAGGAAAAGAGAGCAGGAAGGGAAAATTTCTTTCAGCACACACAAATTTTGATTTTTCGAATGTAAAATTATTTCCAGATTTTCTAAATAATCTAATTTGTGCCCCTTACATTGTATGTGAAGGACTTCCGGGATGAAGTCACTTCGGTGGTCTTCTTCAATTAGATGTTTGGCAAATTAAAAACCATTGTGGAATATTACAAAGTGAATTTATTTACAAACCATCGTAATGTTGTTCCACCAAGTGAAGTCTGAGAATTTATTATATATTCAAAGCCTTTATTAAATTGTGGTATTGTGTATAAAAATTTTAAATTGTAGCCATATAAGCAGCAAAAGCCAAGGGTACACAGGGTGTCTACCGTAAAAATTGAAATTATTAGTGGCAAGTTATTTGTCATGGTCATTTGTAAAGGCAATATGTTGTATTGTCATTTGAGTCTCTGGTTTCATGCTGATGAATTACACTGTTGCATAGTTTTAAAATCTCTGGTCCAATATTTTCTCAATCTATATACCAAAGTGAATGTGTTCTCCCGTTGATAACTTTCACATCAACTAATCAACATTTTATAATGTAATATAATCAACCCAAACTCATAATTAACGTCAAGTTAACAAAAAGGTCATGCCATCTCTTGATTAAAGTTAGCCAGAAATCTTAAAACCAGGACTAAATGTTTTACTACTGCTTTAGTTATTTTTTGTAATAGAGATCTGACAGTTTTGAATTGGATGCACTAATATGAGGAGTTGTAGAAGTGAGATAAGAAACAGCTCTTCAGCAGTAATCATCAGTATGAGAGTTAAGGTTAGTTACATGGCTCAGTAAACAGCCATTTTTGCTTTTAAGTGTTTGAGGTTAAGTGCTTATGTTTGTTTTGCATTTCTCAATTAACAGTTCTGGCATCTCATTTGCTTGTCCCCTGAAACATTTAAAGGAGATATTTCGAAGGAGTTACCTTGAGCAGAAACCTTGAAGACTAATCCATTGTTACCTGACCAAAGGTGAGGGGAATGTTGTGATTCTACCTTTATGATTCAGTTTTCATGTAACATCATGATTATTTTGTGGTTGAACCTTGGTGATATTGTACACTGCTGCACTTTAGTTGAAGGCATTCTAAATTATAGTTGTATATTTCCAAAATTGTGAATGACATTAATTCCATATTACTTTGGAATTCTATAAGTCTTTTGGTTGGATATTTGGTGATCTAGAATGCTTTTCGATAAGTAAGCGTGTCATTGTTCCTAATTTTTTGCCATCAAGAGGTTGAAGTCTGCCTGCCATTACCTTCTTGAGTCAAGAGGATAGCAAGTTGCGTTGTTCTGTTTCTTAGCAAGTCTAAATACGTGTTGTGAACATAGTGAAGAATATAGGAATATTTGTGGCCATTATTTCCTCTGTTAATACCTTTTAGTGAATGAAAAAAATCTGTTAAATTTTGTACTTTTTTATTTGTACATCAAACCTGTTAATTCCAACCTGGTTATTGTTGCTAATATATTATGTACATTACAGTGTTTTTTTACCATTTAGTATAGATTGTTAATGGCTAGTAATTCATCTTTACTGATGTATACTCTATGAGATTTTATTATTCAAATCAGAATTGTTCTAACTGGTTTCCCTTGTCATTGCATCTTTTGTTATTAATAAAAAAATGGAAGTTTTGTCATAATGTACATTTTTATTTATGGCAAATTGTCTTACATTTGTACAGCTTAAACATATGCAGAATATATTTTAAGGCCTTAATTATGTGTAGCCCAGCAGTCAATTGTGAGGTTTTTCACCTCGAGACAATTTTTTCCTGAAAAACCCTGGGCAGATCTGAAAACTTTGTTACGAACGTGAATTGGTGCCAAACTATAAATTTAGTTTTGGACCAAGAGTGATTCAAAATTAATGTTTATATTCATCTTGTGAATCTCAATTGTCAACTGGTTTTCAGAGCTCTATGGGTTGTTCTAAGTTACCCACACAAAATGACTACTTTCAATAATAATTAGTTTCAATTCAGTCCACCAATAAAGAGCCTAAAGAACTCCCATCCCAAGTTTGGCACCTAACCAAAGGTGCCACATCAATACTGCACCTGGGCCTTGTGCACAGAAACTCAACCTAGTTATGCAACCAGGTCATGCATCGAGTTATTTGACTGCTTTTCACTTGAGGAATCCGTGCATGGATGAAGTGTCCCACACCTACAGTTCATGCCTAGTGAATCACTTATGTTTTCTGTCCACATGCTGAAGTGCAATACTTTTGCTTTGTCCTTTCCCTTCACTGCATCTGTGTATCCCCATTCACTTGCCCACCTCTGGCTGGGATTCCTGGCATGAGTATGGTTATTACCATATAGACCATGGATATTAATCTGAGGACTTACGTTAGGGATTTTCCTCAGTGGATGGACCTGATGATAACGTAAAAGTCATAATCTTTTCAAAAAGAGATAGAAGTGTGAATGGATAGAGGATAAGACATTGGATGATTGTCTTTGCAAATATTCTGCATCTTAATTCTCCTCTTCAGTTTTAACTTAGATGACACCTATGCAAATTGTGTTTGCTCTTACCTCTTGTAGTGAGTTATGCTTGGAAAGTATTTTGCTTCAGTACATCATGAGGGAACCAAAAGTTTATGATGGGGGCATTTATGTTTTAAGATTAATGTAAAGTAAAATATTTTGAAATATTACAATTTTTTGTAGCCATCTCTTGAACAGACTTAACTTCGCCTTTCCTTAAGAATAATTTTGGATATGTTAATAGTATTAAAAGTTTTAAAATCATCTTTAAAATAAAAACACTTAGTTATTTTCCCTAAGCATTTTCATTTTAAAGATGTCCAACTTCCACAAAGTAAACTTGCTAACCATTGATTTTATTCTTAAATCATGTTAGGTGAGATTGGAAGGTGACATAAAGGGACTAAAATGTATAATACAAGGAATGGCAAAGAAATAATTGCCTTAGGAGATATTGTAGAGTACATTTACATTTTCTAGGAAAATTTAATTGATTTTTTTCATTAGACTCCATTGGATGAAGCTGTTCTATTTTTCTAAACTCTAGCCTATCTATTCAGTAGTCATTTCCCTCTTTCTTAAAAGGATATGTCTTCTTTGCTGCTACTATCTCTGCCATACCTGCATTGTTTCATCTTTCTCTACCACAATACATCTCATCCCAGCCTCATTCTCTTTCCTCGCTGTCTACCATCCAGCACATGAGAGCTCAATGATTTTTCTCTCTACACTTGACATGCATACCACTTGGCTTCCTTATTCTTACCCCACCTCCTTGCCATTTGTATTGAGGCAATACAACTGCCACCCCGGGCTCTATGCCAAGCCGTCTTACTACAGTAGTAGTGCACTTCTATTTTCTTCAATTTAGTAGCTGACCTGTATGTTTTCATTATTCCTTGGTTTTTTTTTCTGCCCAATTAACAGCCAGACCACTTCCATGCCAGCAAGTACTATTATCTGATGGCCTTTTCTTCCTTTTAGTTAATTTTCCCAATCCTTCCTGAATGATAAACCTTGACTACTACCTTTGAATGTGTTTTCTCGCCACTTATGCTTTCACCTCTTCCTTACCCTTCAAGTACGTCAAGCCCTTTACTCCCCACCCTTTATCTGCAGCAATTGTACACCTCCCAATTGGTTTCCTCATTTTGAATACCCAGCTTGATACCTTCACCAAGTGTCCTGCAGATTGGATAAATTATGGAAACGGAATCAGTCTAAAAAGAAACTAAAGATTTAAAAAGTTATTTCATATGGATTATATTGAATCTTTTCTGATCAGGTCTCATTTTGTAGTGTATCTTCTCTGTGCCTTTTAAGCTTTCACAGCTGAGTTCAGTGCTTAAAGTCCATTTCCAGTTAGTGCAGTCATGGTGCCATATATCTCGAGTGCTGCACTTTAATTTGCACTGCAATTTAATGCATTCATCCAACTCATAAGTCTTGTGCCCATATCATGAAAGTGTCTCACAGCCATGCCTCTCATCTGCAACCACATACCATACCTGTGCACTTTGCACTTAGGTACCACTCTAGTAACGACCTCCTCACCTGCAACCAGCATCTTCACCATGAACCCTGCAATAGTATCGTGCATCTGGAACCCCAATCCCCAACCTAAATCCAAAGTGGCAGGGCTAATAAATAATTCATCATGAGCATTTAAAATTCCTTGGAATGATTTTGATAGCCATAGAGAATACAAGCATGAAACTTTTGCAGAACCACTTTTGTCCCTAGCTATTGTTCCTCTTTCATTTTGGTTCTGTGAACTGAATCTTTATCCAAACTAACTATGAGCCTTTCCAAAAGAATGAGTTTATTCTTGTTTAACATCCTGAATAAAATGGATGATGTAGCCCATGCAACCAATTATAGACTGTGTTGCCACCAGCCCCAGAAGACTGTGTTTACAACCCTCCCACTTAAGTTACAGAGTTATTTTTTAACTCTCATGAGCTGAAGTGGCTAATATAGAATTTTTATTCTCCATTTTTCTCTCAGAATGATAATCACATTTTTGTGAGGCTGTCTACCATTGCAAGTCCTTTCTACCAGTGGTTTAACCATTGTCTCATACTCTATCACTCTATCTGTTTATACCACTCCTTTCCATCCTCATTTTCTCATCTCCTGAATTTTTTGTAGCTTACAGATAAGTAAGCGGGTCAAAATTATCTGTCAATAATTGGTCTGGCTGTATATCTTACATCAAGTTATTTGTTCCCACTTTTTCCTATTTTTAAAGTTTATTGGCACCAGTGTCAGTGCATATAGGGCTATGCCTTGTTGTGAAAGAATGCCTACTGCTGGTGTGAATAGCCTGCTTGTGTTTTGGTCATGCATACCTTTGTTGACCCTTTCCCGCCTTGTGTCGGCTATAGCCTATGTGAATTTTCCTAGCCCAGCAAACGAATGTCGGCTATGGCAAACGGAGAAAAACCAACGCAAAAGACCTAATGTTGGGTATAGCCGACATGAGGGAAGGGAAGTGACCGATACGAGAGCAATAATCATAGGTTTGCAGTAAACCCTTGCGACTCAGCTTAGGGACAGCCCAGACCCTTTCTTCGGCAAGTGAGCTCAACCATCCGCATCATTAGTATCCCTCCTTGCTGCATGAATCTGCGGGTAATTTGTTGTATTTGTCATGGATTTTTGAGGCAGTTATTTTTTTCACTCTAGAAAATTTTTAACTTTATGAAGTGAATTATTTTTTTGTCGAGTCTTAGCAAATTTCAAATGAAATTCTAGCATTGATAGTAACGGATTCTTGTGTGGAACTCTCAATAGTTTGAGCTCTGAATAGAACTTTAAATTTGTTAATATTAACGCTATAATTCTGTTTAAAATTGTAAGACGCTTAGAATAACATTAGAAATTCTTTTAAAGGTGTAAGTTTTTGAAGTATAGAGCAAAGAATTGTCTTTAAAAAAACCATGTTAATGCAACAAACTTACAGCAACCTCCTGCTGAGAGAGAGGCTCATAAGGGTTGGAGGGTCGAGCCGAGTGCCTGGGGGAAGGGAACGGTGTCCCGCTGAGTGGGGTTCCAAAATGCCCAAAAGGCATACCTGAGTGATTTGTCGCCACCAGAGAGCTCTGTAGAGAGGAGTACAGAAAATTCTCATGCTGCTCGTAGCAGGGAAAGCATTTCCCTTCGAGAAACTTCGGCGCGAAAGGGTTAAAGGGGAAGCTGGTACTCAAGTTATCCCAATGCAATGTCACTTGTCAGATATAACATGACATTATGAAAGACTTTGAAAAAGAATATAAGTGAGACACCACTAAAGTTTTTGCCAAAAAAATTATTTGGGGTCGGAATGACATAATATAATTTATAGCATGACATAATGCTGGCTTCACTCATGTATATATAATGTGGTATCTTTTTCTATGTAATATAAAAAGAAATCCATTAACCATGTATGTGTCATGCCTCACTAAATTCCATCTTGTGATTAACCTTAATTCTAGATCTTTTTCTTGATTACATTGTCCAAAAAGGGGATGGGCAGCTTCAATCAGATGTTTGCTAATTACTGTTAGTTCCTCTATAACAGGAAGATGGCTTTGTACCATCTCATTCTTTTCACAAAAATTGCTGGAAAAATCAGATGCACTTGAGCACATTCACTATATCAGTCACCTATTTCATGTCAGAGAAAATGTTTGGAAAGCCTTGCTCAGAATCTAGCATGTGCTATTTGGGAAAAGTTGAAGTTTATAATGTTCATCAGGATATCTCTCCAAGTAGTTTCAATCAAAATGATCTGGTCCAGTAGTTGCAATGGATAATGCAATTGTTTTGATCAATGCCTCTCACCGTTTATTAGGGAGTACATTTAACAGTATCAGGCTGTACATGGAGGAAGTTGTCTATATTAATGCTTAATTTAAAAAAAAAACACATGGTAATCTCCCACAGATTTATTTACCGGCATGATGCATTTCACCACATTATGGCATAATCATCCCGAAGAACGCTGCTCATAATTATGCCACTGTGTGGTGAAATGCATTTTGCCAGTAAATAAATCTGTGGGAAATTACCAAGTGTTTTTTATCCAGCATGAGTTTATTTGGGAGTTTTAAATATCTTCAGGGTAGGTTTAACTACTTACTAGCAAATCAATTAGCCTCATGCAGAGTGAGTTACACTGTTATTTTTCTAGTTAAATTATGTATTAGGTTATTTGGGGCAACTTTTTTAAAATCCAATAATTCCTCTCTCATTCATTGAAGGAATGTTGGGGTGCAGCAACTGTTAAGACTCGATTGGCACTGGTTTTATCTAGGGATGAGTCGATTCCACTTTTTTCAATCCCAATTCCGATTCTTTCAAATCGATTCTCGATTCTGATTCCATTGATTCTTATTCTTAATAAACAGGTGGGATATTGATATACCAGTAGCGTACGACTATTATTTAAATTCAAGTATTGGCTGAAATAAAATAACAAAGACAATTGAGTCACTCAATAAGTATATTTATTAACATATAGCAAATATATCCTCAGCTTTCTGAGGTAGATAAAAAGTACAAATTGATAGCCTACACCCTAAATTACTGAGACAAATATGATGTGATAAATGAAATTTGATTTGAATATTTATCTATCTGGAATCGATGGAATCGGAATCAACTTTAGGTGATCGATTCTCGATACCGATTTTAATCTTGAGAATCGATGGAATCAAGAATCGACATTTGAATTCGGCTCATCCTTAGTTGTATCTTTTGTTTTTGAAATGAACCCCAAGCTTTTATCTACTTTCTTATGCTTAGAAGTAGACATATCAAGAATATATGCCATACTTCCTGACAGTTTCAGGTGGAGGTTTTCAACTGTGGGGAATACTATGTAATTTATGGAAAAATCATGTATAGTTCTTGGTATTGTGCTAGAGTGAAATCAATGAGTTAAGTTTTCGGATCCCCGGACATTATACACTGTGTTTTTCTTAACCCTGGTGACTTGTTTCCATCATCCTCTTTGGTTGTGGCTTCTACTTTTTGTGCTGACAACTATGATGATCCAAGACAATCTGCCACTGTAGGTGTACAGGAAACCTCTTTACCCCTACTTTTCTCCTCTCTTCTTATGCAACAAATAGCCCTCAAAGCCATAGCAACATCCCTCCAGCACCCTCAAGCAGCAGTCATCTCAGCAGCATCTTGATGTGATGTGGCCAATACTCTGAATTCAGGGAGAAAGAAAAATGTTGGTTATTCTCTCGAGGAAAGGTCATACAAGTAATAAGACAGCAATTCTTGACCAGTGTTGGTAAAAGTACTGAGAAAAAGTAACTGGGCTCAATTACAGTTACTTTATTAAAAAAGTAATCTATTACAAGTACAAATTACAGATTTTAAAAAGTAATCAGTAAAATTGCAGTTACAATTACAATTATTTCTTGCAAGATCGTCCACTTTATAGACCACCCGGCAGCTGTCGAATGGGGCGGTAGAAATGTGGAGAAATTGAGTCATAGAAATTGCTATAGCCTGCAATTTCACTAGCAATACATACAATTATAATTGCTGAAACAACACAAGGGGTGTCATGTTTTGTACCCATCATGAGTAGGCTACAACATAAGAGTGGCTGAACCCAAACAGGCAAATTAGGATACTCAGGGATTCAAACTTGTCTGTAGGCCTCGGTAAATCAGTGAATAAGTAAATGCGATGAAGTAAATTATGCAACTTAAATGTGTAAAAAATGGCGTACGTTCGGCAACGCTGCATGGAAGGTCACGAGAGCAAGGGGATGCTACTTGACAATTCACACGATTGCGAGATACATCCTTGAACACTTACCTGTTCAAGCTTGTATAGCGGACAGTGAAGCTGCCTGAAAATAATTAGAGTTTACTAGGGAGGGAGTAAAGTAATTGTCGCTTACAAGCAAGTAACGATTACGACGAAAGTAACGATTCCTCTTTCACCGTAAGAAGTAAATTACAAGTAAAAATTACATTTTGTAAAAAGTATTTGTTACAAGTACAAATTACTGCAAAAGTAATTGTGACAATAATCCGATTTCTTTTACTCGATTACTTACCAACACTGTTCTTGGCCAACGTTTCGGAATATAATTCATTCCATCATCAGGGCCACAAAAAAACATGTACAATGAAGGTCAACCACAACACATCTCAGAACAACCCAAGAAATCAACATTTTAAAAAATGGTATATCAAATAAAACAACACTGAAAATTGCCAAAGAATCACATTAAGGACCCGAATTCACACTGCCATTGCAATTCTGCCATCATCTTCCCGACCATCCATGACTACCTGGCATAACAAACACCATCAAGCACCACTCCCCTGCCTCTATTCATCGCACCAATGTCTATATGACCAGCCGTGCAAAATATTTGTCCCAATAAACATCCACTTGCCCCTGCTTGAAGACAACTGAATGTCACCAAGTACACAAAACAAAAAAGAGCCATGATAGAAGTCTTTCAACAAAATTGCAAACACAACATAGTACACAATACAAAGTTATTTTTTAGCCCTGATGATGGAATGAATTACGTTCCGAAACGTTGGTCAAGAATTGCTGTCTTATTACTTGTACAACCTTTCCTCGAGAGAATATCCTATATCAATGGAGGTCGATGTAGTGAACAATGAAAGAAAAATGGCATGCAGACTGTTAACCTTTGTTTTCCAAATGTGTCTCTCCGGCACAAAAATTGTATCCCTACTGCTGAGCGTGTTCATTTGGCAGATTGATGGACATTTAAAAAACACTGGTCAATTAAAAAACCCCGGCCAGCAAGGCTTACAACTATGGAAAAACTCAGGAAGCTAAAGGTTAAACAAATACTTCTCCAGCTTTCAATTTTTGGAGCAGTTCTGGGATTTACTTTAGCCAAACAAAATACTAATTATTAGTCCAATGACGAACTTAGCAAGAAAAACATCAGTGAAATTCATTTTCTAATAGCTTTACTGGCTCATTTGTAATTAAAGAAGAAAATGGGGTTCACAAAGTAAAAAATCTAATAGTACTTGCAGGGCCCAATACTCTATCTGCATGTTATATTTGTTACACCAATGTAAAGGTTATGTCTTACTTGAAGGTCCTTGCATTGTATCTCTCCTACTTCTTTTTGCCTTTGGCTTTCTTCTTCTGCTTTGCGCTCTCCTTGGTGGCTGTTCCCTTCTTGCGACGTCGAAACTGTCCTAGGCACCGACGAACCATGAGGCCCCGCCACCAAGCCTGGAGACGAACTGCACACTCATACTCAAGTTTCTCCTGGGCCTCACGCCTTCGACGCTCTTCCCTGGCTGACAGAAATTCATCCATCTCCCCCTGGCGCAGGTTGAACTAATAAGGAGATGAGAGAGCTAATTCTCCCACTTCATATTTATAAGACCCTATCAAACATCTTTCTTAGTTTGTCCTCAGTATACATGGCATAGAAAGGTTTAGTGAACTGTGCAGAAAATATTCATGCCAGCTTAATCAACATTAAAATAGATGTTGTCATACATGAGTATTTGCCTAGTTCATCAAAAGGAAATTAATCCTATGAGTATTAAGCTTTTCCCTCAGAATGGAATTAGTGTCTTATCATGCTGAGGTAGCTTGTTAAACATGGTAACGTGGTGAATTTCTTTGAGACTGTGAAAGAAAGAACAAGATCTAAATGGATACTTGATGTTGGCAGGGTACAATACCATTAATCCATACTCTTTTATAAGTAATTATATTTTTGATTCAATTGATTCCTTCCATGAGGATGAACTGGCAGTTTCTTAGCGATTTCATTTTCTTTACATATTCTTAAGTACTTGACTGCTCATGGACTTCATTTCACTGACCAAATTCTCAAGTTTAATTAAGTATACAATACCTCTTTTTCCAGATCATTGTATTTTTTGGACTGTATTTCTTTTGAAGCCTTTAAGTCAGCAATCATCGACTCAATGGACCCCACGTCTTTTTTGTATTGGTCTTTCCAACGTTCTATTTGCTCTGTTAGTTCCTGTTGTATGAGAATAATGAACTGAGAAAAATTTTCAAAATTGATTGAAAGGGTAAGCTACTGCAATTTTATTGATAGTTTATCTGAAAAAGCTAACCATAATCCTAAACTTGAAGGTATTTGACCTGTATAGGTAGGTAAATGTCACCAAGTGGTAAGTCCAGTGGAGTGAATTTATGTTTTTCAACATGAAATGACCGTAACATGGCCCTTTAAAGATCTTTCCCCTTTCAGTATTTGTCTCTTCACCTTTGCATTCTGTCCTGCCATACCTGCAATCTGAAACCCATTGATATTTTGTATCCCTTCCCTACTAATCAAAATTCTCCCTTGTAACACTTCCCTCATCATCCTTAGTTATGGCTTTGTGCTGTCAATCGAGTAACTCTCCTTCCTCAGAATATTCTCCTGTGACTTTCTTATCTATGACTGTCATTTCCTTTTCATCATTTTTGTTGTCATTGTGTTTTTTCATCATTTCCCAAACTGTCTCTCCAAATGCCTTTAATCTCATACATGTACATGTATCAACTACACATGGAGCCCAACAAAGTTGTGTAGAAGGGGATGTTAGGGCCCCAGCCATGGAACTGTAGGATGTAGGAAAGGGAATTGAATGATGAAAGAAGAAATAATGAGATTTTTGACAAAAAATATTGTTTTCCTGTTTCCCTGGAAATCATTAACGGTGCTCAGAAAAAATGAATTGTGAAACCTACCTGTTCGGCAGTGAATATCCCTATTTTTGTCACTTTTGTCTGTTCTTTAGATGTAGTGTCGGGGTGAAGGGTCCACCTTATAGATCTGAACATGATATCTGTTGAAAATTAAAAACATCAAACAATTTGGTTTGAGTGTAAAGAAAAATAAAACGTTAATTTTGAAATAAATTTAAGAAGTTATATCTGCTAGGAGTCACAATGACATCATCCATTTACTTCAGAAAACAGTATTATTTTGTGAAATGTAGCAAGAATGCTCTTTGCTTTTAAACACTATTAGTGTTTTATTGACTTTAGTTTCTTTAGCTGAAACTTTTGCTATTAAAAGCTGATAAATCCAGTACCACATTTGTGAAGCAGAAATTCAGTGTTTCTAAGCGAAAGCGAAAACAAATTACAAAGCAGGCTAGAGATATGAATGATGGATATCTTGAAATTGTGATATCATTAATGGAAAAAATAATTTTCAGTTAAAAGAAATTATTTTAAAATATCCTATATTACTCCAATTACTATGATTCCAAAAAAGTTCTAATTTCAAATATTACACTCGTTGTAATTTCTGAAATTGTTTCTAACTGTTACGGGCCCTGATGCTAAGGTTAGGGTGTTATCTGTTGTTGAGATGCTTAAGATGTTCACTTTATGTTATTCCGATTGTTACATTGTGCTATTTTAAAGCCTAATATGTAGGCATACAATAAGGATTCCCATTGTCTATGCTGTTGCTGTAAGAGTTTGTGAAGGGATAGCAATTGATGATTCCCTGAGATGAGTTGCTATTTGGCCTGGAACCATGAGTACAAACAATAAGTTTATCCATCACCTCACTTGAACTGAACTCGTTAACGAAACTTAAGTCAAGCCGTACATAAAGTTTCATTCAGAACTGAAACTATAGTCAAAGAGAAAGCCAATAGTTACGTTCCAGAACGAAACTAGTAAGTCCAGTGATCTACAATAACTAATTGTAAAAATCATTAATGCTGTCTTGCTTGCATTTTTTCTGCATGTCTGTCCAATACCAGCTATAGAAGTATCAAGGGAAAGGCTGTATTCAATAGCAGGAAATGTCAATGTGAGAAGGGGGAATCTCGAGTCTGAACTCATAGAGAAACTTGTTTCCCCGCATGTGAATTTATAATTTGATTTCAACTTTACTGGCGCTTAGAAATGAAAGGAGTTAATTTCTAATACCAATTCATGTTTCACTGATTAATTTGAATTTTTTATAATTTCTCAAAGGTTTGATTGCATTAAGGAACTACTTTTATTGTGTTTCACTAAAAGTTCATTTTTACATGTAGTGTTATTGTTCACCACAAAAATACTGAAGTGGTCATTTAGTTTCTTATTAGTCCATGTTATTCTGAGTAAATATGACTTAGAAAAGTGAAAATCTATTTACTTTGTAAAAGTAAGCCAACTTTATTGATTTTCATTGTTTCTTTCTTAAATTAAGTCTCTTCTTTAGATTCAGGAAATCTTATATCAACATTAAGTATTGTGTTTTAGTTGCTGAAGTGATGAACATAAGGAAATTAATCTCAGTTAAAGCAAGGCTTTGAAAGATTTTATTTTCTATAAAAAACATTAAATTTAGCATTGATGTGTGAACTTGACTCGAAACTTGATTTTTATTCAAAACTAGACTCATTGAAAATCTGGTGTCCGCACATTCCTACCTTTTCCTGATGACCTGTCGAGTGAAGCCATCCATTTCCTTGAGATTGTGTGAGTGCGATTTTCATCTTTGAGTATTTGCCCATCACAAAGTTGGTATGTTTTTCAGAGTGACACGCAGAATATTATCATGACTCCTTACTACATCTCGTCTGACAGATGCGATAAAATAAGAGAGATACTCTGCAGAACAGATAAGTACAAAAACTATCATTCTTTTGGTGAACAATAAGTGACCACAATAAAAATTGAGCTCCACTAAATACGCTCCCATAATACTTGTCACCGTTTCATCTCCCAAAAACTTACATCTTTACATGACTGTTGATCTAACACCCCCTGCCACATGCCCATGCGGCGGCTTGCAGGATATTATGTAGATGTAGAACCCCAGGAGCCACTTATTGTAATGGATGGTGTGTGTTTTAAACAGATAAATGGCGTGAGAGAAATCTCGGTAATCACTAACTTATATAGATCTGACCAGCATTTCTTTTGAACAACGTTTTTGCTCCTTGTCAGAATAACAGTAGCTGGTAGAGTGAGTAAGTAGTTTCAGTATTGTGAGAATGTGTGTTTTCATCTGTTGAGTGGATCCCTGGTGTAAGTTGATCCTCCAAAAATCTCTCAACAACCCAGCCATCTTGATCATCAACCATGATTGTGACTTAAGCCATTTAATTTTGTAATTTTTCTGTTCAAATGTTTATGTCAGCCTGTCACAAAGTCAGCTAGTGGGTTTAACAACCCTGTGAGCCGCATAGTATAGCAGAATGTGCACGTTGAAAGTCAGTCACTGGCTTGAGAGTAATCTCCCTAAACCACTTACTTGTATGAGTCTTGACTTATGTTTCTCTTGAATGAGGTTTAACTAGTTGAGTTTAAGCTCGCAGAGTAAGTGAATACTATCTAAGTTTTGAGTTAATGTGTTGGTTTGTCTGTTGAGTGGATCCCTTTCGTGGGTTAATCCCATGTTAATCCCTCAACCTCCCTACCTTTTTTATCCTTACAAGGGATTATTTATGGCTTTGGAGTCTTTACCTTTATTGATTAGATTTTATCCAACACATGCTCTAATAATTCTCACACAATACTACGAACTGAAAATTAATGTTGTGAAGAATGTTGTCAGCTATTCATTTTTTCTCCTAAATCATGAATTTACTTGTATTAATTAATCTGCTATGAAATAAAATTACCTTTATCATCTTTTATTAATTCACATAATCTAAAGCATGACAAAAATATGCACAACAAATTTGTGTAATGGTTTATAGTATTGTGTCTTTTGCCTGCCAACATAAGGCTGCAAGAACTTTTTCTTGTAGAAGCCTATGTTGACTGCTGGTCTCATTGAATAAAACTTAGTTCCTTCCACACAATTTATTGATAAACCCTGACTGGTTTCAACTTTTGTGTGTCATTTTCAAAGCATAATACTTTACTAAGGGATTATAATTAAGAGATGGTATTTTACTTCACTCTTTATGATGAACTTAAACACTTTATGATCCACAAAGTAAGCTCATGTACCATTGAAGATATCGATTGCTGGGCCCACCATTCTTGTTTCACTGCACAAAAGTTTCACAATGTCATGTTTTACTATAGAAAGAGGTCAATGTATTTCATTTCTCTATATGCTATCAATGGAGATAATTTTAAAGGCTGCTCAGTGATTACTCTATTATATACTTGCCTCACAAGCAAGGGTAAGATACTTGGTAACCGACTCGTTAGTGTTCTCTTCATCTTCCAAATCTTTTGCCAGTTGTTTTAGATGCTCATTGTGAGAGTTAGCTTCATTAGCTAAATGCATGAGTTGTTGCTCCTGAGATGCCTTTTCCCAGTGCTTGACAAAATTTTTGATGGCTTTTTCACATTCCATTTCTTCCATTATGTCATCCTGAAAAGTCACTCTAATTAGCCAACCAAAGCATTATGTACTGATTTTTTATTGATATAAATTAACTTAAACAGAATCTGGTATTTATAAACACATGGTTGGAATGATAGGAATGTTAAACAAAACCAGAATTAATGAGTAGTTACATTCTGGAACAAAACTATTGCCTTTTTTTCAAATATATATATATATATTTGGTTCATAGTAAAACCTTATGTCTTGTTAGATTTTCCATTCATGAATGGAATAGAGGTAAAAATGTTCCGGAGGAATTTCTCCTCTTGAACAGTTTTAATTCAAGTGAATTGGGATGGATAGAAGAATGTCCAGTGTGCGCTCTTGGCTCTAGACTTGCAGGAAATCAGGGCTGACCTCGGGGAATTGTCAACGAATTCTCATGGCATACCTACGCAGTTAGCTTGAAAATAGTGCCATGTACCATGGAACTCACTTCTCCCCTTGTGCCAAAATTTCCCCCTCCCACTTTGCAAAAAACAACTCATCGCCGTTCGCGACTGTCGCTCGCGCATTTGGCCTCGCGATTCGCTGTCTCACGTTCGCTTTCCGCGATGGATCAATCAGCCCACTTTTACACTGAAAGTGATAGTGGTGGTGGACTCTATTCTGACCGACTCAACGCTAGCGCCATTTCTTCCGCCAATCAACGGCCCGACAAGGATTCCCCTACTTTCCCAACTCCTGCGCTAATCGCCAGCCGCGTCGTCTTTACCGTCTCTACGCTGTGCACGGCCTCTTTTGAAACTGACCGCGGACGAGAAAGGACCTGCTGGAGTGATGACATCTGATCGACTTCTATATTCCAAGTCTACGGTATTTAACCTATGGGCTTGTTTTCAATTGCAATACTTGTTTGTTATATAAATGTTCCTGCTTGAAGTTAATCAAACTGGCTAAGGTTGTTGTTATTTTCTCTCGTCTCCGCCTACCATTCGCAGTCAATTCACTCGCGACGTCAAGCCTTAGTGATTTGTGTTGCACCCTTAGCTCTCCCACCAACTGGGATTCCCGGGTTTGTGTTTGGTGGTTCAGTCTGGATGGATGATAAATGCAGAGCCTTGGGGATTTGCCACTGTGGATTAACTGAAGTTTGAGGTGCGGGCTATGAACCTGATTGAAAAGGTTTAACCCTTAACCAGTGGTGTGCAATTCTTGTCACTCGACCAGTGACATATTGTTACGATATTTGTATTGTATGGTTTAAATTTTATGCCTCTCAGCACTATGTCTCCAACTTATATTTAATTTTCTAAATCACCAACACTAATCGTGTTTTCCGGGTACATTATTACTTAAAACAAGGTTAAAAATTTAAAGAAATAGCGCAATTTTTTATTAGAGCCATAAATCGGTGATGTTTTTATACAGTTGAAAATAAAATAATAAATATTACAGTAGTAATGTTCAATAATAATACACCATTGAAAATATTTCATTCATTAATGTTTTTGATGGAATCTGCAATTGATCAAAATTACAATTTCATCGACAAATCCCTCACACCTCCATAGTGGCCCAGTCTTTACAATTTTTTTGTGGTTTCTAAACTCACAGGGTTTTTGCATTTGAAACACGAGAAAGAAGTCCCAGCTTTTTTTATGAAGGGCACAGTCTACATGTAGTCGGCTTCTCTAGCTTTTCAACCTCTTCTGCCTATTCCAACGTTAAGTGGAGAATCTGTCCGATTCGTACCTGTCTTTGAAGTCTAGGATTGGACATTCTCCTTCTCAAGTGGGACCTTAAGGTAATTACTAGCTCTGCAGCTACCGATTTTATGCAATCAAACCCTGTCGTATCTTTTTTGTCTTTCGCAGACTGCCAATGCACAAACGAGTTGACAAAGGAAATATCTAATAGTCTAAAAAAGACTGCCGTTGGCCTCCTCCTTGGCTTTCGGCTGAATGAGTAGCTACAACACACTCTACCCAGGGTAGTAATCTTTGCTCTACCCTATGTATCCACGCCACCCTTGGTCACTTTATACAATGCTATCATTTCTGGTTTCCCTGACCCGATGTCGTCGCTCACCCTGTGATGCATTGAGGAACCCAAATAAACGGCCCTCTTTCTCTTCGGAACATGGGAAACTATAGTGCTCGCAGAGTTTCTGTGCACTGGAGAATTTATCCAAGCCGAGCTGCCCATGGTAGATGAGCAGCGATTGGCTGCCGGCATCCAGTCCCTTAAACCGGTCCTTAGCTCAGTGCGCGCCACGTACGAATATCGTAAGTGGCGACCCAAAAGAGTCTAGTCTTAGCTCACTTTAAATTATGATGCAGCGGGTGCCACGCTTTCTTAACTGACTTAAATATGCTTCGATACATTCTGATATCTTTCCCAGCGATAAAAATATTGGTTGTTATGATAATTAGTCACAATTTTCGTATTTGTATTTTTCAAAATGTTGGTGAAGAGAATTTAAGTTTTGTTTATTTATCGTGTAACCACGGTGACCTGCGCCGATGAGGATTACTTTCCTACCTCAGCACGATGACTATTGTAATCACTGCAAATTTTGACTCTATATCTATAGTAGTTTCTCGTCCAGAGTATTTCTATTCTAAAGGCCCTCGCGTCAGCGAGGCATAGCGTTCGTTTTCGCCGATTCCTTTAGGTCGCCACTTTCAGTATTCGTACGCGGCGCGCACTGAGCTAAGAACCGATTTACGGGATTGAACGCCGGCAGCCAATCGCTGCTCATCTACCATGGGCAGCTAGGCTTGGAGGAACTCTCCAGTGCACAGAAACTCTGCGAGCACTATAGTCTTGTTAGCCGAGAGTCCGTACAGTGAAGAGCCCACTATACGCCCTTTAGATGGCCCGGACTCACTAGGTATTACCCTTTTTTTTCTATTTGTACCAACCAACGTACGACATTCCTTCCCCTTTCAACTGTTCTATCATCTCAATCAGGGTGGCGACGTCAGGGAAAACCTGGAATTGTCAGGGAATTTTAAATTTCTGGAAAAGTCAATCCTCCTATTTTTCTACCATTACGTTTATCGGCCAGTCTCTCCCGCCCTTCATTTTACCAAGTAAAACTAATAAAACTAACGTCCGTCGCTGACATGCATGGAATAAGCACCATCAATTCGTGGAGTATTCAGTTGTGACTCGTATTAGTTGTGAATCTTAGTTATTTAGTTGTGAATCAGACGTACAATGCATTACGCAAGGAATCTGAGGCTATGTTGTGCGGAAAATTTTACCTCGTGTGGATTTACTTAACCATTTATTCATTCATTAAATAACCCAACCCTTACCCACTAGTTTAAGCTGCCGCCTTCGCATAAAGTTACCTGAAAGTCGCTTCATAAGTGACTTCGCCTCGTCCGCAAACAAAAGTCACCAATCATTCAAAATCGTCTCATAAAAAAAACTCATTAAACTCAGCAAGACACAGATGTCTCACCAAAGTTAAAAACTAACCGCATCAATTTCTTTGACATTGCTTATCTTATACATAACTCACTATCAATCAATTCAGGAGTATGTCTCATTAAATACAGCTTCACGTAATCCTCACGTCCGATATTCTTGCTATCGCCTCTTCTCCGCGTTGTCAACAACCTAAAACAGCGGGATAAGCGTCAAAACTCACCTGACCAGTCCTCGACTTAACTCCGAACTCACAATCTCGCAAGAACACTTGCAAACACTCGCAAATGTTTATAAACAAAAATATTTTAAATGAATCGGCAACAAAACTCGAAGAGAAACGCGAATTTCTCATTGAAATTCTAAGACATTGCATTTGCTCTTTTTAAAGCAAAACGAAAGTTAAAACAAAGTATTCAAACCACGAATTGCCTTTCTTTATATAAATAGTATGTAAAAAGTCGAATTTCCTCATTTTAACGCCTAAAAATTTAACACATTAAGACTTCTAATTCTACTCACAATCTTTAGCTTTGAAATACTAAAAAAAACACGCAAAACCCATATCCTAAACCTCGAGAGTCAAAAGCGATTGGGCGGGGATCGAACCCTTGATGCACATGCTCCAGCGCAATCACACTAACCACTCCGCCACCCACGCTCTGGCCATCTCATTCATCGACTTCTAATTATCTCTGCGTAAATCTGTTGTTGCTAGATCTCGGTCTCCTGCAACTTTGTATGTGAAATTCCAAAAATCGTCCACCCAACGGCTCAAAATCGACACATCTATCAAAAAATACTGCTATAAACATGGACTCATATAAACCGTGGGTGGAGTAACCGTAAAATCTTCAAATACCGTAAAATATCTTGGAATTACCTTAACTTCAGATATATCGTGGGGAACACACATACAAAACATATGAGGCCCAGCATTAAAGAAACTAGGTATTGTTAAGCGTATAATAGGAAGGTCCTCGGATGAAAAAGTAAAAGAGAGATGCTACTTCGCTCTGGTTAGTTCACGCCTCGAATACGACGCGAGCATTCGGGACCCTGGTCATAAAGATTTAACCAAAAAAATTTGTAAATACGAAGAAAAGCAGCAGGCATCGTTAAAAACTGCTACGAACGAACATATAGTGTTACACCACTGTTAGAGGGATTGAGGTGGGAGCCCCTAGAGACTCGGAGGCTGCACGCTAGGCTTAGGATGCTTGAGATATTCAGAACCGGTGTGTTTCAGAGCGGCACAGAGAATATTATCATGACGCTTCACTACATTTCTAGGTCTGACATATGCAACAAAATAAGAGAGATACTCTGCCGAACAGATATGTACAAAAACTCGTTCTTTCCGCGCTCAATAAGCGACCACAATAAAAACTGAGCTCCTCCAAATACACTCCCATAGGACATGTCACCATTTCACCTCCAAAAGTTTTACATCTTACACGGCTGGTGACCTACCACCCCCTGCCACAAGCCCATGCGGCGGCTCGCGGGGTAGTATGTAGGTGTAGACTCATTCGCTACAATTCAAGCCTGTGCACAGCCAACCCCCAAATTTGTTATGTGGATGGATTTACCTACCAAAACCTGTATAGCGCAAAGTGGCTCTTGTGGCGCAAAGAATGTCAGCTGTTAGGGTAGTTAGTGGCCTCCCTTGAATGACGGACCGACTGAACAGGTATAGACTTTCCTGATTCACTAGAAGGGGAATTCTCGAGAGATGTGTAACGACTTCGATTGGTGGCCAGTGTGCCGCGGTTTCCCATTCCGATGGGGCCTGCTTCGAATCCTTGGGGCAGGGCAGCGATTTGAAAATGAGCTTAAGAAAACTCGTTTTAAGTTCTACGGAATTGCAATTTTTGCAGTTAGCTGAAGCACGCGCGAGTTACCGGGTCACCGGAGGATGCTATTTAAAATTTAAATTTTAAACCCCGCCCTATATCTCTAAATGTAAGAGCTAATAGAAGAGAAAAAATAATTTGGCTGAAGCTATGAGTAGAAATATTAAATCAACCTTATGTCTATTAGTAAATGCAAAATAACTCAAGGCAAAACGCGAAGAAACTCCATCGACATAAATTATCCTATCGTCCCATCTCTCTTCCATTTCGTTTATCTCGTTCCCATCTGTTTAGATCTCACTTAGAATACGCGGCCAGTGTTTGGGATCCACACGAGTTAGGCTTAAAAACAGAACGCGTGCCGACAAGATCAGCATGATACGTGAAAGGCCGTAATGATAGTCTCGTTAGTGTTACTGATCTATTGCAAAAACTAGGATGGGAATCGCTTTCAAACCGTCGATTGAAAATTAGACTCAATCTTTTATGTAAATTCAAAACTGATTTATTTTCCGAATAAGTTATCAATTTCTGACGAACTCCAACATACTACGGAAGATAAGATCATGAGAATAAAATGAGGGAAATTGACTGTAGAACAGAAAGGTTTAAAATCTCGTTTTTCCCGCGATCAATATAAGATCAATATAAGCCATCATGGCTGCGTTGAGACTTTGTAGCATTTGTAGTAGATTAGTTGACAGGTAGTGTAGCAGATTTATTCATATGCCCCCTACTGCATGTTTCTAAACCTGCCGAGTAGTGCTAACACCATATTTTGCAAGTTCCCTACATGACTCTTGTGACGCGTTTACATAGTTACATTATAGATGATTTTAATAGTTTCAGTAGCATTTGTAGTATACGGAGAGTGTGGTGATTGTTGGTGAAAATAAATTTCTTCACTTTAGCTCATGATTGTGATGAGTAACAACCTGCCAAACACCCTTTTGGTGGCTTGCAGGGTAATAAGTAGATGTAGATGTAGTTTCGTGGTCTGTGCCATAGGCCCAACACCACCTCCCCCGCGCATAGGGAGCGATTGGTCGGGTGAACGAGAGTTAGAAATTTCACGTTCACGTTGGCTTCATCATGCTCATTTTTCAATGCGACAGTGGTATCGGGATACCTTGCGCTCTTTCTTTTCAAATTTCGGCCAGGCCGTTACCATCGCTTGCCCCCTCACTGTATAGAAACTTTGTCAACCTTTCCAAAATAATATGGAACCGAGGCCGTGGCCATATGACTGGAGTGTGCCAGGAGATGGTTGTACAGTCAGCCCAGGAGAGTGACGCAAAACAACCTGGGCACATTCATGGGCATTAGTTCATTCTATATTCACGGAAGTTCGTCGCTCGATAAGAGTTCAGTAGCGCGATGACATGGTGATGAGAAGATTGACTTGGGTAAATGATGAGCTATTTGCGATGTGTAGTGAGTGAGTTGCTCTCTGGTTTCGGATGTTTCAACTTTACGTACTCGGATTTTCTTTGTGCATGGTGAAGGATTTCATTATGCATACCGATGTAGCAAAAAATCCGTGTGGAACCTCGATCCGCTTACAAAAATATGGGAGATTACTTTAATCAAAGAAAAGTTTTACGTAGTTTCCCGCCCTCTACCCTGCCTAGTTGTGTGTGTGTGAAACGGTGTGTGCGGTACGGAGTGTCTTTTAAGTTAAGTGTGTTCGTATAATGTTCTGAGTGCGCCCAACAGTTACGAATAATGAGCAATATCCCAAGGGATCCGGAAACATGCAGTGCCCCTGGACTTCTTGCGCTTCAAGTTGGGCTATATAATTCCCTTCAAGCCACCTCCAGGGTGTGTGGCAGTGTAGTCTGGAGTGATTGAAAAGCAACAAATAACGGATAGCATATCATATGAATTTAAGGTATGTATTTATTCTAACCAGTGATCACTACTTGGAGTATATTGTACTATCTAGCCCTATTTTTTTCTGTGCCGGATGATCGTGGTAATAGAAATAAGTCATAAACTTAAGTACACAATTAGATTTCTTTCTAGAGCTATATGGATAAAAGATACATCTACGTACTTCCCTATGCTGTATGGATAAAAGAGACATCTACATACTACCCTGCGAGCCGCCGCATGGGCGTGTGGGAGGGGGTGTTAGGTCACCAACCGAGTAAAGACGCAAGGTTTCGGAGGTTAAATGGTGACGTGTATCATGGGAATGTCTTTCATGGAGCTCAGTTTTTATTGCGGTCGGTTAATGTGCGCGGAAAGAACGAGTTTTTGTACCTATCTGTTCGGCAGTGTCTCTCTCTCTCTTATTTTATCACTTCTGGCTGACCTAGATATGTAGTGAGGCGTTACGATAATATTCTCTGTGTCGCTCTGAAACGCACCAGTTCTGAATTTCTCGATCAAGCTAAGTCTAACGAGTAGCCTCAGAGTGTCTAGGGGCTCCTACCTTAATCTCTCTAAAAGTTATGAGACACTATATGTTCGCTCGTAGCAGTTTTTAACGAACCGTGCTGTTTTTTCTTTTTATTTTACTAATTTTTTGGTTAAACCTTTATGATCAGGGTCCCAACAGCTCGCAGCATATTCGAAGTGTGGCCTAACCAGATCTTGCATAAAAGTGTTGTTAACGACATAGGCCGGTAATTTCCTGGGTCACTTATATTTCATTTTTGAATTATCGGAGTGACGTTGGCTATTTTCCAGTCTTGGGGCACCTTGCCTTCGGATAATGATTTGCTAAATATAATTTCTAAGAATGGTCCAATCTGTGGCGCTAACTCCTTATGCACGCGTGCAAGTATTCCTTCTGGGCCTGAGGACGTGTTACTTTTAATCGAACGCAGTTGTTTAATTATTCTATCACGTTGAATTGTCACGTCAGCCATCGTCTCGTTACAGTCAAAAACGTCTAAATTGTGCATTGTGTCATCCTTAGTGAATACACTTTTGAAGTAGTGGTTTGATATATTGGCTTTGTCCATACTGTAGGTGACCACTTTGCCAGTTGTGTACATTAAAGACTCTACGGTCGAAACCCTGGAGCTCTCTCGCGTTAGACCAGAATGACTTGGCGTTTTCATCTAGTAATTCACCGAGGTTTTTTTTTCTTTAAGTTTCGTAGAGTAGCGCGAATTATTTTCTTCGTTTTTGAGCATTGAGCAACGTATATTTCTCTCGCCGCAAGCTCCGTTGTTTTGTTACTTAACGGAATAGAATTTTTATATAGATTGTTTAGTTGCCTTTATCTCCTGAGCTCCCGCCTTAATCGAGTGAAAGTAGAGGCTCTCTCAACTTCACTCGACGCGTCTCATGGTCATCGACCGCTAGTCAAGACAGCGTCGAGGGGTATGAAACACCAAACAACACATAGTCGATGTTGTCGAGATCTACATCGCGCTCGACGGGATCGCACGGAAATCGTGCCGTGTTACATGGCCTATAGCTCCGCGTCACGTATTCGCCAGGACTTGCGAGCCAATGAAATCTCGTGTTGAGAATTGATGACGTCATGTCACCAGCTCCCTCGCGTCCTCGCAGAAAATTCTGAACTTGTTTGATTTCACTACGAGGACGCTGCTGTAGACCGAGGATTTTGAAGCGGCAGCAAGGATGGATAGAAAGGACAAGTCAGAGGATGTAACGTGGCGTAGCGCTGAAAATGCATGGAATTTTGCGCCGTTTTCTCGTCCCGCATATCGTCCTTCATGCAGCGCAGAGCTATAAAGGGCCCCATGTGGGGTCTGCGCTGTTGCAGCCCGAGGCGACAACGTGACGAGGAGCTATAACTGCACCCTTACATGACCCTACGTGCCCTACGTCCACCTTAACCCCTCTTCGTTGTTGGACTCGTGTAATAACCTCTTAAACGCAGGAATTTATGCAGTGGGAATATTAGGATAATTATAGGCCGACATATAAAGGAAAATAATAACATTACTTGGATGGTACAAACATTTGTTATATAAAGGATGGCTCCCCCCCTCCACCTCCACGCTCCTTCCCCACCAAAACTCCCTCCCTCCGCTCTCGACCCAAAGCGCGTGGTTTTCGTCTGCATATTGTCATATTCGCGATCTACACCTTTCTGACGCCAAACTCCTTAACGTATGCTCGAAAAGTGACTAAGGAAAGATTATTGTATCTCTTAAACTTATTTGCAGGTGATCACAGTTGTAACGTGAACTAATCTCTGTCTTTTCCAACCTATTTGTTTGAAAACTAGTCGTACCATCCTAGTAATGTTATTATTTTCCTTTATATGTCGGCCTATAATTATCCTGATATTCCCACTGCATAAATTCCTGCGTTAAAGAGGTTATTACACGAGTCCAACGACGAAGAAATGTTTTCTCAATACTTGCGTTTAAACGATAGATGAACCAATATTAGTGGTAGCTACACAGGCAGAAGAGATGAAATTAACGATTTTTAATGCTGTTGAAAAGTTAACACAGTCATTAAGACTATCCCTCATAAAATTTTTAGCATATTTGAGCATTATTCAGAGATTTTCCAAATATTTTTGTAAGGTTTTGTCATCCGATTACTCCTCAAGAGTCAATTTATCCTCACACTCAAATGCTACCTTACCTTCCTTAAGCTATATTTTTTTAAATGTATTACACCAGCTAAACATAAATCGGCTTGGCACTTTTACTTCCTCCAGAAATACCTTGAAAAACGTAATACTCCGGTATTATTTGGTCTCTTGTAAAGTATATAAAGACTGCTTTGTAATAAAAAGCTATGGATTAACAGCGGAAAAATCTAACTTATTACGCAAAAAATGTGCGATTGCCATGGCATCCGTAAAAGCATTAAACTCCTTATCATGAATAAGTGATTAGATTGAAAACTGTTAGGCGTAGTGTGTTTAGTATGACTACAAATAGAGATGACTGTCACATTATTATGATAAGGTTCGAAATAGTTTTCGTTTCTTTCTAGTCTAACACTGCATTAAAATACTTGGGCTTAAGTAAAATACTTATACATTTTGAAACGCATTTAGATTATATTAGAGAGATTCATAAAATCACTGTATTAAAAATTGGGTTAACAGCTGTTAAAATAAAAATAATTTATGCTTTCAATATCATTAAAAACATTTTATTTGCGAAATTCTTGACCGAAGATCATTACTACAAACCGAAATGCTTAGGAAATTAGATTATTTGACAAAGCATAATGAAAGTGATGACGATGACTTATAGCAGCTTCTGATAGTTAAGACACCTAAGCATATAAGAGGATGCAGAAGTTATTGCCCGGAAACAGTCCAGTTTAAGCTTTATACATCAAAAGTTTTGTATATTTGTTTCGCACTTCGATCGTCAGTCATGATACGCACGGTGCAATTTATTTGTAAGTATATTGGATAAATAGCAAATCAAAATCTTACACTAGACTTCCTTAGATTTTGTTTCCTTATTTAGCACAAATGATTCACTCGAATAACTTAGGAATTAATGGTCTCAGAAAAACATACCAGGACGACTTCTTTTTCTTACTCCGTAAGAAAATTAGAATGGTCGAGTCCTACCTTGGTTAAAGTACACTGGACGTGGGTATATGGGGTACTACGAATAGGTGTGTAAGGTTAGGATTCATTATAAGATTCGTCCACGAAGCTCTCTCCTAGTTTCTGATCTGATGGCATATTGCTATCGTAACTGCGTATGGCATGCTTATGGCCTTCGCTTAGTGGCTGGTGGCTAAGAAGGGTGTACGGCACTGATTTCCGCAGGGATGAGTGCTGATGCCTGTTGTGAATGATGTCGTGCCACACATCCTAGTGAAGGCTTGAACGGCAATTCGTGTATGTATCAAAGAATAATATTAACCGAATTTTTGCGCAAGTATATAAATATTTACGTTACGAATTAAAAATTATCGTTTCGCGAAATAATTGTGGTGGATGGTAATGCAGCTGATAGACAGAAAACACCGTTATCCCCATGATTGGATTCTGCTATGTAAATTTGTCACTGACATATGAAAACACCGTAATCAAGTTTCATGTAAATGTAGATCAAACTAACTGTATTTATAGTTTATGAAATTGAAGTGGCGGTTTGGTGACGATTAAAATGCATTTAATAAGAGGTAGGTAAACGTAATAATAATTTGTAAATTAAATAGTAACGATTAAATTAGTTGCGTGGGAAGAAGCCTTTGGTAGCTGGCGATGGAGAAGAACACCATATTAGGAAGTTTTGGAGACGCCCCTCCGTGATTGGACGATACAAGATCAACTCGCGCCCCCACCCCCACTTGCAGCTCAGTGACTTCAGCTATCTAACTATATAATGGCGATAATCTCGATAGGATCTTCAGATGCAGATATGATACCGACGTGATGACAGTCCTTTTCCGGTTCATCGACGACGTGACAGGGACAGGGTAAACCCACTCGGGAGAAGGACCCCTTGGTAGCTTAACTGGCTTAACTTAGTGCGATATCGAGGAATCTCGGTCCAAGTCCTGGGTGTCAGCCAAACAATTTTTCCTCTGTCAAATTTTGCGCTCATATGCACTTGCGGTTGACTCCATAAAAGTAATACTGTGGCTAGTCCGAGTATTCTAAAGTTTAGCCGTGGTGAAACACCTATTCTGGCACCCAAATACTATACTCGAAGTGTGATGCAACTTTAACTGTTAATTGCTGGGAAAATTGAAAAATCAGTGCAAGATTATAATACTCCCAGAAACTCAGGGATGGAGATAACGAAATTTTTCCTAGCCCCAATGGAAATCAGAGTGGTTCCTTTTTTATTCCTTGGAGATAACGGAATCAGGAGATCCTTGCAAAATCAGGAGCAATTAGGTCATAAAGGAGAAATAAATGGTTAAACTTCTGCAAAAAATGAAATATACTTCTGAGCCCGGTTTCGATCTTACTACATGATTATCAGTTGATGACAGTGTAACGTAACCTGGTGATGATATAGAGATGTCAAAACCTGAGTAGGAAGTCAATTATATTTTTTTGGGGAAAAATGCACACTTATAATATCCTTGGAGATCATTTTCAAAATATTTTCATTCCAATTTCATTCTGGAACCACTTTCACTCTGCAACTTTTCTTCCCCTTTTGGCTCGGTCAATGAGAACCCACCTAATCATTACATGTAGAACCTTGAGTTAAGTTTAGTTCAACATCCCTGGGGGTGGATGGATATTATCGATGTCAAGTCAAGTGAAATACTTAACTTCTATTAATTCATTAAGAAAATCCAAAGAAATTCCGGAAATGTTTTTGACAAACTTTCTGTGTTAAAGTTACTAAATTAAAGATTTTTTTGTTGTACTTTAGTACAATATGTGATAGATAAAATAATTTATTGCAGGATCTTTTTCATGCAATTTATAATTGGCACCTTACTGATCAAAGAAAAACAACCTTGACATCGAATGACACTATAATGACTTTTTGGTCATTAACCTTCATTTTATATGAATCTATTAATTATTCACTGTTAAAAATCACACAAGCACATTCAAATTTTCCCTGCAACTGATGTAAATTTAAAAAAATAAAACTTTGTACTTACTTTCATTTGGCAGATTAGATCAGATTTCTCTTGTATAGTCCTTTGTGAGTAATTTTTCTCTTCAGAGATAACTCTCTGTGTTTTCTTGAGCTGTCAAGTACAGATAAAATTATTGCCATGAGTCAGAATTTTCGATGTTATCATTTTGTGGACAATAATTATGAATATGGAAGGTGGGATGGATCTAGTTAATGGATAGAAGGAGATTGTTTTATATCGAGCCATGTTAACTTTATAGTGGCCATTCGTTAATTAGCAGGAGTTATTTTTTCTTCGGTCATTCATTCTAAATAATTTAAGAGAATATGCGTTACTCTCCAAACTTTACCAATTTTCACTGACACTATATACGCACCATTTCTTGGTTACTCTTCTCTGTCTTCATCAAATTTTCATTGTCATGTTTTAAATTTTCCAAGTAACTCACAGCACAGCATAGGAAAACAAATGATCCCTCTTTGACAACTTCTTGAAGTGTACCACTAAGTATTCCCTCAATAAGTGTTCTGAAATTACAAGTGAACACGGAATGGGTCAAGCACTTGGGCCAGAATCATGTGAAAACATTTCATCAAAGCTAGCTGATTTAGAAAATGATACATGAATATTCTTCCCCTTTCCTCTTTACTCCCATTTAATGGCTTGTTTCAAATGCCCCCTGCCACATTCATCTGTATACAGGCGTTTGGGGTTTAAACCCTCCACCCGAAATTTTTCGACGGCGAGGAAAAAGAGAGAATGAGAGAGGAAGGGAAAAGGAGAAAAATGGAGGAGGAGAAAATAAGAGAAGGGAGAGAGGGAGTGTGTATTATAAAACAAGCATTAAATACTCTTTCATTCTCTTGACCGTAATGATTTCATCTTTCGCTTTTAAGTTTGTTCGAGCAATCTACTACTACTGAGACATGCATGTGTGGAATTGTAAAATATTCTTCGCTACACAGCGAGTCTTTCAGTTTTCATCCCTGTCATACGTCCAAGGGTTGCGGCGCAGCCGCGTGTCGCGTATCGTGGCTGGTAGTGAGTAATAACTTCTTTCCGCGGACGGAACCCGAGGAAAACTGGGGTTTTCTTCACCCACAATGAAATAAGAGGTTTTGTCTTCAACCGCAACCTTCGGAAGTTTATGGTTACTTTTTTCTACACAATTGAGTATTTGAACACTTTTTGGAAACAACGGCAAATGCTACGCTAGTGCATAAAAACCCTAAATACAACATTTGAGAATTGTACATATCCTACATTTTTAATTAGAAGCGATTAAAAATCGTAATTTGGGCCTTGCGCTAAAACGGACCGCGGCTATATTGCCTCTGCCGTGACGTCATTCCCCTTACTCTGCCGTCGCTATTGGGTTTGTTTACGTTGACACTCAGTGATATTTTATGTGTTGGGTGGTAAATATAAAGTAGAATTCGCTATGTATTTCCGATTTACGAAACGCAGGAGTCCAACAATATCGAAGGCAATATTACTGCTAAAAATAAAAACTATAAAGAATACTTTCTCGTGCCACTATTCAAAAGTACGCGAGTATCAACGCCAAATAAAGTATTCAGCGTCCCGGATAATCCTACCGTACGGGAGAAGTGGCTCATAGCAGCTCGACGAGACAATGCGAAGAGAAGATGACTTTAGCTGCAACGACTCGTTTACCATGCTCTGCCGACCATTTCAATGTAAATAAATTGAAAATTATGTATCTATCGAGAGTAAACAACCATGCCTATGCACTTTTTCTTGCGTATTGCGATTTCTTATGTAATACTCTTGAGGCTATATTATTTCAGAGGTATATTCACCCATAATTGGAACACTATTCAGTGTGAACCTTCTAGTTGCAGAAATAGCGTGTAAATGGTAGCCGGGGTGTTGTAAATTAATTTTGGACTCGCGCGACCGCATTAGTAGCTGCTATGATTAGCATTTAAATATAGATATACTGCATTCATTTCTTTCGACTCTTTCTTGTTAAAAGATGATGCTGAAAATTACATGCATTGGAAAATGATAGGAGGGTTAAGAATAAAAATGGAGTTACTCCACATATATTTGAATGTCAATCTAGTCCTGCCTCCAGTGACCGACCCGTGGTGGGGAAGAGAAATTTTTTGAAATTCTGCAGGACTGCCAATTCACAAGAGTCGGCCATTGATCAGATCGTCCCTATGGACCATGGCATAGTAACCGAGGAAAAGAGGGAAGCTGGTACGTCATTAAAGCTACCAGTGAATGGAATTTCTCCTTTCAACAGTGAAATAATATAATTTAGCGTGAATTTCATGTTATTTGCATGTAATTCGTAAAATAAAAAGAGTAGTTGCTAAAGAGACATTCTTTCCGGTACATTTTTACACCTCGGTGCTCGAGACTCACGAAGAGTGGGTTTCGCTTCATAAAATCTCCCACCATGAATGCATCCACCGCGGACAGGTTGTTGCATGACGCCTTGGAATATCCTACCTCCATTTGAGCGAAAATCGCTCCTGAGACGAAATAATTCCCTTAGATTTCAAAGAAATAACGTCTGGTTGTCACTCCTCTCACTGTAAAATCGTGAACACGAGCCGGGCAATTAAGGGAGATTACGCCAGAGCCAATCAGAGAGCGTTTTGCTTTGCTTGATATCGATGCGAAAAAAGTGCAACTTTAATGGCTTATATTATTAATAAAACACAACAGAATAAAGTTTTACCGCAGGATTGACTCATTCAGGATGTAAGGATCACTGATAATTCCTTCGCCATCAAATTCTGAACCATGCAAATATTCAATTTGATCAGACGTAGGCGACAATGTTTCGTTGCAGTGTCTGGGTCTCAAGTTGACGGAAAAAGGGCGCGGAAAACGAAAAAGCATCCTGCCGATCACAAGTCGATTTACCAGTTAAGGGGCGGACCCGCCGCCTGCTATGTGAGAAATGCTTCAGCTGCAGCCCTCCTTCTGTCTGACAAAAGGGAGACTGCATCTCGATGAAAGGACATGATTACAAAAATAGACTCCGGATGATTATAATATCAAATGAAGATCACGTTCAATTATACTCACCGTAGGAAACTGATCACATTTAAGGGCTTAGAGAGTAATTTCAAGAAAACGAGGTGAAAATCAGTGAAGTAGCCTCAAAGGAGGTTTCTTAATGCTCGCTTTAACGTCGTCCAAATAAGAAATGTAAAGAATTTTTTCTCCTTTTATTTTCCGCTTCATTTGTTTTCTTTCCTTCTTTCTGCTATGTTTTGACGCCCCATTTCGCTCTCAAAAAGTAAAATTCCTCGGCTCCTTACTGCTGGTCTGTGATTGGATTTTCCTCTTCCGCGACGTTTTCCGTCGTGTGAACCCAGTTTCACTCAGTCACATCAGGGAAGAGAATTCTTTTCCCTGGTCACATCGTATGGTAGTGTGGTGTCCTCATCCATGCGTCATTGTTATTTCATTTTGCCAGTGAATAAGTTGCCAACCCGTAGCTGGATATCATAGCTGATAAACGCAAGTAAATTGTGCTGATACTGAAACAGAAACTTGAATGAATTGACAGACTCGAGAAATGGGAACCGGGGATAAAAATATACAACAGATTATGGTATTGACATTTAAACGGCACGCGACATTAAAAAATGTGAAACCAAATTCATGGAGCATGCTAGGAATTGTGACCATGCTACAGGACTTTCAAAGCGCTAATCCATCAAAATACCTAAACACGAAGAGGTAGACTCCGCCTTTCTTCATTGGTTTACTCAGACGAGCTGAAGGCACACCTGTTTCTGGGGCTGTTGTAACAGACACAGCAAAGTTTTTTAAAAAGGCATTGGGATTGGAAGGTGAGCTTAATTCTTCATCGCTAGATTCAAAGAGAGGCATGGCATTCGTGAACTTAGTATTCAAAGAGAACGACTTAGTGCCAACACTGCCGTTGCTAATGCATTTCGGGAGGAATTTCAATAAAGTATGGGACTCGACGCCTCTGCGCCCTCAGCACCATCCGCCGCTCGCCGAGAGAGAGAGATCCAATCTCCCTTTTTTCTCCACCTTTCCCTTACCCCTTCCTTGTTCTCGCGACCGTTTGGGTCCACCACCGACGTCCTATTGTAATTCATACATTAAACTTTTTCTTTTTTGTGGAATCCGGCCTTTTTGTTATTCGTCGACCGATCCGCGGGGCAACGCCTCAACTGGTAGCCGAGCGTGGTTGCTGGTGTCGCGTGGGTGAGTATGGAACAGTCGGATTTACCGCGAGGTACTTCTTGGGTAAATGATTTATCTAAAAATACTGCCGTAGACACGTGCGCGAGATTTGGACTGAGCGCGGAAGGATGCTCGATGAAATCCGAACTCGGCTCAGGGATTATGTCCGAGGGCTGCAGAGAGAGGAAGGAGATCCCCCTGAAGTAGGAATTTCGCAGATGGGTATTACGAGAGGCACGCTAAGGGAAATAGAACTAGTGGTAGCTGCTGCATTTAGGTGGGAACTACAGTTTAGCGGCGGTAGGTATGAAAGACCAATGGGGTTCCTCGACTTATTGACCCGGTTTAGAAGCCACGCGGGGCCAGACGAGGACATGAGTCTCAAAATACTATCCGAAGTTTAACAGGGCAAAGCGAGGGAATGGTTTTGAGGAAATAATTTTACATGTTTTAGTAATGTTGAGCGAGCCTTTCGAGAAACCTACGGTGCGCCTAGTTATGACGTCTGCTTGCAGCGTGATCTATTCAATAGGAAGCAAGGGCCTAGGGAAGATATCGGGGAGTACGTGTCCCTAATGAGAAGGATGAATGGGAGACTCAGTGCTGGGTTAGGAGAGCAGGAACTAAGGGACGTGGTGTGCGCAAATCTTCACCTGACTACTTACTACGTTTGACGGGAACCCCCCGGAATTTAGCGGAATTAGTTGGCTGGGGGAGGTCTTATGAAAGTAGGCGAGAGCTCGCTGAACTCTACGAGGTACCGAGGGGAGAGATGGTGGATACGGATCTTCGTTGCGTAAGTCGGGACCCCACCCAAGGTGATTGGCTCACTAGGGAGCCACCTCGGCAACCGCCACCGAATCGCATAGTTAATGCACCGACCTCGGCAAGATGTTGGCATTGAGAGTGTGTAGGACACTTCGCCACTCACTGTCCCGAGTCTTCGAGGCGGGGTAGTCAGGGAAACGGGAGACCCGCGATGTGATGAGGGTAGGTCGTCGTCGTGGGGAAATTCTTGTTTTTTAAAACCGCCCAAAACGAAGCCCATGGAATGTTACGCCGACTGCGAGAGTATTAGTGCAAGGAGAATCGGCTGCTGCTCTTTTAGACTCATGAGGCTTTCCACTCGTGTATTTCAGCGACCTTTTTCCTTAGGCTAATAGTGTTCAATAATAGGATCCGGGAAGTTAATATTGGATGTAGCGGATTCAACTCTAGCCGCGTTTTAATCACGAGAGCAGCGAGATTACATATAAAAATCGAACATTTTTTCCTTGGACCACGAATTTCTGATAGTGGATTCCAGTACGGCTGTGGTCATTTTGAGGGTTGATTTCATGCACAAAACGGGCTTGATATTGGATTTTCTTCAAGATTCCTTCTCGTTTCGTTTTCAGGCGAACGTCATTGGATTCATTAAAGAGGAGGAAAGTGAACAGCCATCGAGATCGGGACGCCAGATAAACTTAAGTCACCTGAGCCCTGAGGGGAGAGAATGTGTCATCAAGGTACTTGAGTATTTTGACGATGTCGTCACGGTTTGGAATGAAATAACTTAGTAATTCTCCACCCGGTTTAGTATCCTAAACCGGTTTCAACACAATAGCGTCATTTTCAAGAGGTTACTAAACGACGAGACCATTCAGCACACACATTTATACTCTGAGCCAGAGGAGGGGGGGGGGGGGGGGAATTAGGAAAAGAGGTTGGGGAGGGAAGGAAGGTGAATATGTGCAAGCTTACTGGGAGGAAGCAAGATCAGTGTTTTGAGGTGAGTTCATAGGAACAACTTCGTTTCAAATCATCATCATCAAAATCATTTTTCCAAGAGAAAGGTAGTCATTAACTGAACGTTGAAAGGTTCTGGAAGGAAAAGTAAGTGCAGGCATATGATATGATCCTCAATGCCTTGAACCACACAGAGGTTGTAGCTGGAATCAGCCATTGGAGTGGGCTATTTGGCAAGGTCAAAGTGGAGTGGTGGAGCAGAGCATATAGGTTATTGGTAACATTGGATTGGAGAAAAATAGTAAACAACAGATGGCCTGGTGAGGAAGTTGTGTGGCCTATGTTGCAATGGAAGTTGTGAGCAAGAAGGGGCGAGGAAAGAGGATTGCATTTACAATTTTAGGTTGCAGGCATTAGTGCCTTCCATAGTGTGATGTTGTTCGTGGGTATGTCCTGCACACCTTGGTCAAATCCTTCAGTGAAGTATGCAGGGTAAACAGTCTCATGAGGTGGAGAAACATGTGCAAAGATTGAAATGGAGAGAAACAGTGGAGAATGCTTAAGAAATTATCCATACCTTTCCATTTGAAGCCTTTGCAAGATCTGCTGATCACTTGAAGTCTCGCTTCTTTTCACCACCACAGGCTCTTTCTCAACCTTGCCTCCAAACCTTTGTGGAGAAAATTTTGCAAATGATGATTAAAATATTATTAACATCAAAAAGGTTTTAACATTCCCTTTCATGCAGTTGTGACAAAAATCACCTCATACTGGGAGGAACGTATTTCAATTTGCATTCCTTAATTGGAACTGGAAGTGTATTCCCAAGCACATTTAGCTGAGAAATACTATCTTGTAGGATTGATGCCACCATCTTTCTGTCAAAGGTGGACAATGACTTACCCTGATGATTCTATAGAGTAAAAAAGAAAAGATTGGTTCCATTGATGTCATGTGCAAGTGTTTTTGATAATCTTAAGAGTCACCATATTTGTTCAAACTTACCATACTTTTTTAGGATTTCAGCTATTACATAAGATATTTTGAAGATATGAAACCTAAAGGTCTTTAAATTCCTCTAGCATCTCAGACTGAGTGTCTTTGTTCACAGCATCAATATTTTTGTTATCACCCTCATGTTTACAATATTCAAAAAGTCTAAACAATCCAAAAGTCATTCCTGAAAGCATCATAACCTAGTTAAGGATTTTATATTTTGCTATTATGAATATGAGTATCGTTTGATGTGTCACGGAAAGACTTTCAGAGCAGCTGTTAAGATGATAAATACTAAATGTCCCCATATTTTTATTTGCAACCAAATATTCCTCATTGAAAACGATTCCACCAAATGATGTACCTATCTAGTTACATTTTGTGTTGTACTTATCTAGTTATATTACTAAATTTTATGGTGAAAAGTGGATCAATACTAAATTACATATATGTATACATGAATACATACATATTAATCATGCCATTCCCATCCGCGGTAGACGAGAGGTTGATGTTGGTCGCAGAATGTAAATATTATTCCGCTTGTCTCTCTCTCTCTTTAGGTTTTCGGAGAGAATTCGGTGTGGTGGTCGTAGGAGAGGCAAGGAAGGATTTTGATGGGGTTGGGGTCAGGAGGCAAACAGGAGCGCCACACCAGGATAAAGAGCAAAGCGGTCATGCCAACCTCTCTTATCTGGAGATCCCGTGTGTCCCAGTTCCCTTCCGTTTTCTCTGCTGATATTCCTCGTTTCGGTGTCTTCATTCTACTCTCTTCCTTTTCATTGCCATCTCACCCTTCCTTACTTTCTTCTTCTTTGTCTCTAGTATATACATACATACCATTCACGCCGTTCCCTTCCGGGGTAGGCAGAGTCACAAAGTTTCACTCATAAATACATATTTGTACACCTAACTCTGCTTCAATAAGTTCCTCCATACTGACCTATCCTTGCAAATCTCTTTTGCCTCATTTACCCCCATACACTGTTTCATACATGCCCTCCTGTTTTTAAGACTCCTAATATTCCTCCTCCTAAGAATTTCCTCAACCACAACTTTCTCGGCCTACCTCTACCTCTCCCACCATTCATTTCACTCTTATATATCTGTTTCGTTATTTGACTCTCTTCCATTCTCTCAATGTGGCCAAACCGACGAAGCACACTCTTTTCATATGTCCATTACTGGAGTATCTAACCCTCACTCATCTATTGCCCACTCATTCCTGACACTATCCATCCTACTTTTGCCGCAAACACTCCTCAGATAACTCATACCAATGGCGTTTAGTCTACTCTTATGTCTATCCTGACATACCCATGTTTCACTACCATACAACAAAGTGGGGAGAAGAACACTTTAGTACACAGCGATTTTTGCTTCCTTAGCCAGGCACTCATTCCTTGATATGCTCCACATGCTACCTACCACTTTACTTCCAGCATTTTCTCGTCTCTTTATCTCCTCATGTATTCGTCCATCTTTCACAAACATCTTACCTAAGTACACAAAACCATCCACTTGTTCAATTACTTCACTATTTGCCCTCATCATACAGTAATTCTCCCCATTCTCCTTATCAAAAACTACTACTTTAGACTTGTATGCATTTACCCTCAATTCCATTCTCTCTCTTGATTCACAAAACTTATCTAGGAGCTTCTGTAATCCCTGTTGACTGTCTGAGATCAAAACAGCATCATCCACATATAGAAGAATTCGCACGTTTACATTTCCAATCAAAAAACTGTCGTTATCACTTCATGCATCTCTGACACATCTATCCATAAATATGTTAAACAGCCATGGTGACATTACACATCCTTGTTTTACGCCCTGTTTTATTACAAACCAATCACTCAGAACCCGGTTAACTCTCACACTTGCATTACTATTATCATATATCGCCATCATAACATTCAATAACTGCCCATTCACTCCAGACTGAGCTATTCTATGACAGCCTAATAACTTATTACAGGCATGTCATCTGAAGTAACTTTTTCGTAAGATAGAATTTCAACCTAATATTTTACATTGTCCCATAAAGTACGAAAGCTGCAAATATGGAACAATACACACTGGATTAGTGGATACATATACTTATGGCTAGATGTAAAGTGTATGATGAGTCAGTTTGTTCATACAAAAATGAGTATAATTGACACTTCCTAACTTGGTCCCACGCCATCCGGACATACCTCTTGCTAGTAGTGGGGGAGGTAAATGCTAAAAATATGACCTTTTGCTCATGCTCTACTAAGAGAGGGATCATTCGGTCTTGCTCCACAATTGGAATTGAGAAAATACTTGTGCTCCTATTTGTATTAATACAAATGAAGCAAATATGCTCCAAGTTCCCAGAGAGTAATTGTATGCTCACTATTATGCATTATGGCCAATTGAATCGGGGCAAAGGTAATATTCAGATAGATAATTAGATGTGGTTTTACATATTTGTGCCACAAAAATGTACTTTTTATCATTGATATTTATTTTTTAAGCTATTGAAATTAAGTATTACTAATATGGGAAAGGCTCTTGTTCAAATTTAAGATCGCACTTAAAGTAATCTCAGTAAATGATTCAAGCAGAACAACTAGTTCCCAGAAAGAGTACCAGAAATGCCACCCACAACCGGCCCCTCTCGGATGGGGGACCCAGTGGAGTTGGGTGTGGCAATGAAACGAACACCAAGAAGGGAGCTCGTATGGAATGGACGGAAACCTTGAGGGGCGACCTCCTCACATGCTATGCTGCCAGCGAGCGCAATCGGAGAGGGTATATGGCAAGGATGCACTCTTTGTGGTGTCAGTGAAATCTGGAGAGCTTTAAATTACTTTTTATATTAATTAACTTGGAATGAAAAACTACTCTACATCTCGGGACTAAATGGCCAACTCACACATGAAGGGCTTCTACCCGAGAGTTCGATAAGGTCCAGAGTGGGTGAACATTTTTCTTTACGTTACCCTATTCTGCTTAGAGCGTTTGGGCACTGTGGCGGTTACTTAGCAACGTTTGCATTAAGCCTCCTTCCACGTTTTAGTATCACAGCAACCATTAAAAGATATTATGAACGTTTATGCCGAAATATTCTTACTTGTAAATATATATCTCTGTTCGAAATTTGATATTAGCGGAATATACGCGCCAACAAATAAAGAGTTACGATTATTGTCTTGATTGAAAAAGAATACCTCGCGCTCGCGACCACAGCGCTTCTGATGGAGAAAAAATGAACTCAGAAGAGCGTCTATGATTCGCGTTTCATTTTCAGTATAATATATTTCTCATTTCCCTTGCCGGTAGGACAAAAAATTACTTCGTAGCATCATGAAAAAATGCTTTTGTTGCCTTTGATTCGGTAAAATGGTGCCCTTGCTTTCGAGATAAATATCGTGTCCTTTTCCTGAGAGTGCACTTCATTAATTCTTATTTATTTTTACGTTAACGACTATCACAAAAAAATGAAAGTGCTCACGAAGTCCATCCTGGCGGAATTTATAAGTCTTAAAATAGTGATAAAGAACTGCGTTCCTTCCTCAGTAAAATATTGCGGATCTGATTTAAAAACTTGTCGGCTTTTCTTTTTGATAAAATGTATAATGTGAACATGATAGCATTCTGCGCGCAGCTTTGCGACAAAATAGCACCCCCCAGAATAAGTAAATATCAGTTGTAAATTACTAAAGTACGTCAAATTTGATGATTTATAGTGTCTGTTATTGGTTTTCATCGTTCTCATCTGTTACGATTATATTTAATAATTTCAAATTATGAATTTACCGCGGGTTTGCGCTCGTTCACCTTCTACTGAAAAAGTTGAAGAAAGGTAAAAACAAGTCAAACCAGCCTAGATAATTTTACCGTTGTGTTCAAACCTCGTCCATGGTGAAAGCCGTGATACCTGCAAAACTGCAAGTTCATCATTCACGTAGGAGACATGGCTGGGAAGGCTACCAAGAAAGTTGACAAAGGGCCGGGAATTCTTCTCAAAGGCTATTTATTCCTGTACAATCTTGCGCAAGTCCTTGGGTAAGACATTCGTAATTTTTTTTATTAGAAGGTCCTATTCGAAATGTATTTATTTAGTGAACATTTCTAATTGAGACTATGAACCATTTTCAGATGGAGCTATATTTTGTTTTTGATTGGGGAGTATTACTTCATTCCGACGAAACATGAAAATTTATGGGAATCAGTCAAGTATGCCCTTATTATCTTTCAGAATGCTGCTGTGTTAGAGGTGATTATTTATTGTAATTTACCCTTTGTAGTGCTTTTCCTTGCATTATCAGTAAAATTTTTACTTATGTGGTATGTATTTTCAGATAATTCATGCGGCTCTCCGATTTGTGCCTTCAAATGTCATGATAACAACTTTTCAAGTCCTATCGAGGGTGATGGCAGTTTGTGGAGTCCTAATTCCATTTGAAGAATCTCAGAAAAGCATTGGACTTTTGCTCTTACTTTTCGCATGGACCATTACGGAAATAATTAGATATTCCTACTATGCAATTAATATCGTGGGTAACGTTCCATATTTCATCATATGGTGCAGGTAACTGATTAGAGAACGATAGTTTATTTATAGCGTGATTGCCAGTAGTTCATTATTTCTATATTCTCCGTCGAGGTTTTTGTGTACTGAGGCCTGGACTACATATTTTCATGAGATAAGTCTGAGAAGTTTCTATCAAATGAGAGAAATGGGTTTTTTTCATACAAATTCCTCATACTTAGTGACACGTTACCATACTATTTTCCTGAAATTTTAGGAAATGGAAAATTAAAGCTAGTCTCATTAATGTAGTCTCACTATGTGTCTCCCTTTCCTATGGCATTTTTCTCTGAATCGTAATTTCTGACACATTCATCAATTGATATAAATATCACTTAGAACCCTGGTGGAAATGGACCATTGATGAACTGTTCCAGAAGTGTTGCATGAAGAGCTGGGAAGCTGATCCCCATAGGTTCATGAATTGTTGATGTTCCCCATAGTTTCATGAATAATTGCTCTATCATTTGCATACTGTATATTGGCCAAAGTGAAGTGTTGTGGCTGTTCAGGAACTATTCTGCTGCTCACTGGGGTACAACCAGGGATGTTAAACAAAACTAAGGTCATGGTTCTGGAACAGTTCAGAGTGGGTTCTGATATAGTTTCGGTTCACACCAAACTGAATGTAGGAACGATAATCTCAGAACGAATGTAGAATGAAAATGTATTTTGAATGAAAACCCATAGGAACGAAAGAGGAACCATTCCAATTTCGGTTCTGCCTAGGAAAAGTTTCGTTCCCACCTTCCCTCCTATGGTTCTGACTTTTGTTCTGAGGAATTTTTAAAGTGTATGTTGAACTTCCAAAATGACCTGCTGTCATGTCATGTATTCCACTTTCAGTGTAGTTTGGGGTGCTAGTCAAGGTGTTTCATCAAATTTGGTGACAATGGAAAGAAACCAGCATTTTAAATGCAATTAATGGCGAAAAATTTTAGCCTCAGGAGGAATTGTGGGTTAAATTGTATCCTGTGCAGGACAATACAATCTAAAACGATATGGAAGGGATGTGTGATGGTTCATTCGGGGCTGATCTCAAGGAATTGTTGACGAATATCCTTTCACGTATTTGCACAGCAACAACACAAACAATGGGGATCCTTATGGTATACTAGCAGATTAATCTTTAAATCAGTGGAAAAATGAAACTCTTGGATATCTGAACAGTTAACATGCTATGTGTGTCATCCTGTGTCCAGTGGAAATGCGGCGTCTACCATTAGCCACTGCACTGCCTCCTCTCCCCTGCCCCCCCCCTCCCCATCCCTCACGGTTAAGATTGCGCCCTAAGGATCACCAAGGGAAATGCAGAAGTTATCGTCCCCTAAGTACATGGGGAGGGAATATTAGTAAAAGACTTCACGTAAAGCAAAAGACAAAGAGAGAAGATTCTTCTTCTTCTGGTCATTTTCCGTCTCCATTCCGCCCAATCTTGAGCCAGCCTCTTCAACTCCAAGTAAGAATGGCAGCCCATATCCTCTACAATCTGTTTGACAAATTCCTTTTTGGGTCTACCTCTCGCATTTTTACCCTGAACTGAGCCCTCTATAATGGTTCCTAATAGTCCCTCATGTCTTATAATGTGGCCTATCCAGGTATCTTGTCTCTTTCTCATTGTGTTCCACAGACATGGCACCTCATCAGCTCTCCATAGTATCGCTTCATTAGTCACCCTCTCCATCCAAGATATTTTAAGGATTCTCCAGTAGCACCACATCTCAAAGGCATCTATTCTCTTTCTTCCATTCCTACCAATCGTCCATGTCTCACTTTCATAAAGCAAAACACTCCACACAAATGTCTTGAGTAGGAGTTTTCTTAAACGCAAATTAATGTTGTTGGAAGTTAAGAGCCCTTACTTCTTATTAAAAGCTGCCTTGGCCTGATTAATCCTGCTGATGAGATCTTTGACACTACCTCCGTCTGACGAGATTTTGCTTCCAAGGTACAGGAACTCCTGTACTGTATCGATTCTTTGACCATTTAGCATGACTTCTGCATCAGTTCCCATCCTGCTCATAACAAGGATCTTTGTCTTTTCTCCATTGATATTCATATTTATCTGTTACTGACTTTCTCCAACTCCCTCAACATGTTTGATAAGCATTCTTATATTTCAGCTAATACCGCTACATCATCTGCAAATCATAACATATCAATCTGTCTCCCTTGAACACTTATTCCACCACTTTTCCCCACCTTTCTCGTGCTTCATCCATAGCTCTCTGTATGTATGCATTAAACAACAGCGGAGACAGGGAACAGCCTTGTGTGAGAGAAGATTAGGGAATGGGAATTTTAGTTTTCCCATCGCTGTTCGAGAGCCCGGCCTGTAATCTGTTGGGCTCCCTTGTCCACCTCCTTGGCTGCTGCATATTGGATTAACAATTTACAAAGGGTTTTTGCCATCTCCCTCCATTCTTCAGATGAGACCTCCATCCCTGTGCACCAGTGGTCACCATTGTCCTCAAACTCTTTGTATCTGTGCCGTGACCACTTTTCTCTTGTTTTGTTTTATAACCCTTCTGCCATATACCCTTCTTAACCATTTCAAGAAGATCAGTGTCCTGTCCCTTAGAACTCGGCTCATGCACCTGGGAAATTCGCTCACGCTTTCAGTTTAAAACCCAACAAGACTGACAACCCAACCCCTGCCGGGGAATCCCAGCCGGTGGGGGTGAGAAGGGGATCCCTCTCTTCCTCCCCCACCCCTGTAATCAGGGAAAGGGGAGAGAGTGGGGAGGGTTAAGGGTAGAAAAGAGTGTCCGATGGGCCTGCGGCACCTACCTTTGGCCGCTTTGACGCCCCCCCACCTTCCCATCCCTCACTGTAAAGAGAGTCTTTTTAAAAACTTAAGTTAAACTACATTAACAATCTTAAGATGCTGCAATAAAACATTATTGAGGTTCAATATCTGTTCACTCATAAGTAGGAGTTTCAAGCAAAATAATTTTCAAACAGTATTCACATGTATATGGGAGATGAATCCTAAAATTTTCCAAGTCTGCCTGACACAAGTGGGTGAAGAGCAGACGTTTTTACATATGAAGTACATAGATGATAAACAAATTACGAAGCAGGCCAGATGTATGATTGTATCTAGAAATCATGATATAAATAATGGAATTAATAATTTTCAGTTAGAAGAAATTATTTTTAAATATTGTATATTTCTCAGATGACAAAGATTCCTAAGAGTTTTAATTTCAAATATTACACTCGTGGCCATCTCTGAAATTATTATATTTTACATTATTTCTAGTTTTTACATGTTCTTGATGCTGACGTTAGCAAGTAATCTGTTTTTGAAACTTATGATGTTCACTGTTATGATATTCTGATTGTTCCATTGTTGTGATGTTTCCAAGCCTACTATGTTGGTGTACCATAAGGATTCCCATCATTCACAATGTTGATATGTGCGTAACGATGACCATTCCATGAGATATGTCCCGATTGTGCCCTGAAACATGAGTGCGAACCAAAAATCCATCCGTCACTTCACATAAACTGAAACTATTCAAAAGAAGGAATGGTTCCGGAACATTATATTTCGTTCAAAATTCACCTTTCGTTTCGTTAACGAAGCTAAAGTCAAGCTGTACAGAAAGTTTCATTCTGAACCAAAACTAAGTCAATAAGAAATCCTTTAGTTTCGTGCTGGAACGAAACTATATGATCAGTTCCGGTTTCGTTTAACATCCCTGGGTACAACTCCTCAAAGAGAACCAAAAGCTCATATGTAATCAAATAACACTGCTGAATATTTTACCAATACTTCAGTGCTACAGTTCTGGAACAGTTTACTAGCACTTTAAAGGCTGTGTGCATATTGACCCTTATTGGCTGTTTCTCATGAAAAATTTTTTCACTGGTGAGAACAAAGCTGACATTTGTTGCAGTCACTCATTTTTTATCTATTCCTCTCGTTCCATCAACTCTAAACTTGTCTGCAAGTGGTTGTTTGTAAATCCCAAGAGAACACTTCTCATCAAAGCACGTCAACTGAAGTAATAATTGGTAACCATTAACCCATTGGCTTAGTATATTTAGGGTGATTTCCGTACCCAGAATTACAATTTATTTCTTCAAAAGTTTTGTAATGAATAATATTTTTAATCTCCGAGGATAATTATGCAATAAGTAAGAAATTTTTACACATTTTCAAGTATATAGTTGGGTAAATATTAGTATTTTTATTATTTGTCGCAACAATTTTTTTATTAATTATTGCAACATTGCAAAAATGTAAACTTCAACAACAATTGCACTATTATCTACCATTTCTGGGTATACTGCTGCGTGGTGAACTTTAACGGCTCATTATGGGGAACGGTGAGCCATTAAAAGTTCATCACGCAGCAGTATACCCGAAAATGGTTAATAATAGTGCATCTAACCATTGCGAAAATCTAAAAACAAAAATTTAATAACAATTTTGATGTAATCATTGCAAAATCATATTTCACAAAAATTATCACAAATTTAAAAAGCAAACTCTCCATTTATTCTTTTGAATTTATTTGAAGATGATCTATTGAGTATCTTGAAGAAATCTTTTGATGAATTCATATGTCTAAATATTAAACAAAATTTCTCATGTTAGTACTTCAGCTGAAAGCGACCATCACCTGTCATTATTTTTACCATAGTGATACATTACATAGTGTCATTGGCGTCGTCAGCATCAACACTTTGGGGGGGACAAATGGGGGGTCCGGGGGCACCCCCCCGGGACAGGACGGGGGGTCCTCCCCCGGAAAATTTTAGAAAAATTGTGACCTTGAAATGACGTTTGAACACTAATTTAAACCCAAAATCTTACATTTGTACAAGCAGGTTTTTCATTGAAACAATTTGTATTTAACCTGAAAACATGTCTATAGTTCGTTTTTTGAACCATTGGACTTGACAACAATGGAACGCCCTATACCACACGCTTGATTCCAAGTCCAATCGTTCAAAAAACAAACTATAAACATACAATTGAAAACTCATTCTAAAATGTATATAGTATATAGGTTATATATATATCTTGCTGTGCTTCAGTTGAAGGAGAGCAAACCGATGATGATACAGCTTCAGAACTCTGGATTATTAAATAAGTGGCACATTATAAATCTGGCTCTGGTCTAAGAGCTGGGAGTGAAGGCGAGAGGGGAAGCGGGGATTGAAAAAATGCTCATCCGAAAACATTTAGCCTATATTATAACTCAAATTAAATGTAGCTGTTTGGTAATAAGATAACATGAGTCGCGAGTTTATAGATTGTCTTAGCATAGTATGCAAGGCGGTTAATAGCTGCAAGGTCAGAGTTGGATTTACAATGTGCGACTTATACATACCAACGCGTTCAATTGTTTAATAATTGTTAGAATAACAAATAACAACACCAAGATCTCTTTTAAAATAAACTTTAAGACACTATGGCCATTTCAGGTCAGTAAACCCATCATCATCGAGGGGACAATTTGTTTCTTTTACTCCCCCCACATGAAATCAATTACTATCTACAAATTCGCTTTATCTCTCACAAAAATATATAAGCTTTAATTACCATTGTCCTTTTTTTGTTTTTTAAAAAATGACAACAAATTTCGTTGTCCCTCTGCTCGCTTCATTTTGTCAAGAAACACATCAACGTACTTCCAAAAGGTATCAACTAAAACAACTATAACCGTTGGATACAACACATAATGAAAAACAGTTTAACATACATCTAAATAGTATGAACCATTGTCGACTAAACACACACAAGAAGACCGAGACACGTGGCCGCTGGAACTGCAGGTGCAGTGACCGATGACTCGTGTCTCTGAGACAAAAATAACCAACGCATGAGCAGTAGGGGCGGTAGGGTGGCGGTGAGAGGGGAGGTAGGGGTAGTGTGGAGCGGCGAGGAGAAAGGCCAGCACCGTGCTTGCTGACAGCGGCCGATCGGGCGGGCTTGCGCGCCTACTGTGTTATGTATGCAATTAAACAAAAATATTACGATTTATATTAAATTTTTTTATACAATTTAGGGGGGGGGGGACAAAACTGACTTTTCAAATATTGGGGGGGACGTGTCCCCCATGTCCCCTATGGCGGCGACGCCCGTGCATAGTGTTCTGTTAGGTGTGTTCCAGTAGCATTGATAAAAACAATAAATAATAATTTGGTTATAATACATTTAAAAACTTTTATAGTTTTTGGCATGATAATTTTTGAAACACCAGGTACAAGAACTGCAATATGACACTGCTCACACTCCCACTGGCTTTTAATCTTCTTACCCTGTGATTTGCATGCTTCAAGCACGGTAATGGTTGTTTTTCACCATGCTTGGTGGTATAAGGTTTGGATAGTGGGCTCAGTTGGATGCTAGAAATCTTGTAGGTGACGGGCCTGATGTTGGGGACCCTCGCCTCTTGTACTCCGGCAGGATTACTTTCTCCAGATTTTATTCCGCCAGATTCTCACTAAAGTCATTGAATGGAGCCATTGGATTTTTATACAAGTATGCGTTATGCAGCACCATGTCCATAATGTCAAAAACAACTTTTCGGCAGCCCATGGTACTGCAGCGTATTATTGTGACCACTTGCAGACTATAGTATTTCTGAATTTTATTTTTCTAAACAAGTGCCATCCAAACACTCAATGCAAAATAGTACTGAATCTCTTCAGCAGATGCTGAGAACCATTCCTCTGTCAAACTACTTTTGTGGTTCGTATTTTCATTCAAAGACGACTCTGCAAATTTGTTAGTCTTTCAACCGATCAATTCCCAAAAATGTTGCACAAAAGCGTAAAAAAATCATGCTCATTAGTATTATCAGGTAAATTCTGAAGCACTCTCGCATTTATGCCTGGTACACTACTTATTACAAAGTTTTTTTATATTGCCATTACTGGTACATACTCCTCTTCCAGCTGGCAACTTCTTCCCCTTTCTCGAGTGGTTGATATTCCACCTCGTCTTCACTACTGTCTTCCTATTTGCATCCCTTTGACATTGTCATCCATACCATCCAGTTCATCGGATGAACCTTCCTCTGCACTGCTGCTCAAGCTACCACTCTTAAACAGAGCACACACTATTTTATTACTCCAGTAGCATTTTACCCTTCTATTAGCCATTTTCAGGAGAACAAGCACAAACGAAATAATCCAGCGTGCGATGCTGAACTAACCATCTGCATATGAAACTTAGGACTTATAAGCCATTGGAATTCTAGATGGAACTACTGTCTTACTCTGTAATAAATTATAATGAGGTGTAATGAAAAGGAAAATGATAACAAAATATTTGCTTCTCGTGATATGCTGTTAGCAGCAAGATGATATCATATCATACAGTATATCCCTTATCTCGGAAAACAAGGGTCTCATCTCTAAAATTCACGTTTCATATAATCAGAGGAAATGAATCTGATTGCAAAAAACTAGGACAACTCCTGTGAGAAGAAATAAATCACCTAGAAGAAGATTTGCTAAGGACTACATACAGCACAAGTAGTAAACAACACCACCGTCAGCAGTGATGGCATACAGATAGAAGTGATTGTGAAGGAGACAAACTGTCAGCTTATGAAGCACAGGGATGATTGATATTCTAGAATAAACTGCTGACTAACCTTGTGATGATTCTGAATGAGGTGTAATGGAAAACAAAATTGATTGCAGAGTAATATCTTCTCATGAATGGTTGTTCACAGCAAGATGTTCTCATAGGTATCATAATAATGTTAATATTGGGCAGGTCTGACTCCTTGAAAAAGAAGTCGTCTCAAATGAGCTTGCTTCCTATCTTTATATGAAAAGAATACAGTGGAGAACAAATCTATGATAAGAAATGTTAGCAGATATCACTTTGAAGATGATTACTCATATGATGGATAAGGAGTGCCTATAAAGCAAGCAGTGATAGTAGGCAGGCAGCCGTGACCATGAAGGAGGCTGCGGATTTATAACGTCATGATAATGAGCAAATTTAAAAAAAAGAGGGGTTCAAATGCATTTTACCTATATAACTTTCTTTCAGCTAAAAGACTCTAAAGGTTCTCCCTCGAAATTTCATTGCTTTAATTAATTATGCGAGTTAAAAGACAACGCTGCTTCAGCTAATATTGCATGCAATTTGAGCATAATGGAGAGATTAAATATCAGTGATTTTACCTTTTCCCCTTTATCCATTTCGGTGCATAAAACAACTTAATTTTTCTACACCAACAACCATTCATGAGAAGATATTACTCTGCAATCAATTTTGTTTTCCATTACACCTCATTCAGAATCATCACAAGGTTAGTCAGCAGTTTATTCTAGAATATCAATCATCCCTGTGCTTCATAAGCTGACAGTTTGTCTCCTTCACAATCACTTCTATCTGTATGCCATCACTGCTGACGGTGGTGTTGTTTACTACTTGTGCTGTATGTAGTCCTTAGCAAATCTTCTTCTAGGTGATTTATTTCTTCTCACAGGAGTTGCCCTAGTTTTTTGCAATCAGATTCATTTCCTCAACTTACATGAAACGTGAATTTTAGAGACGAGACCCTTGTTTTCCGAGATAAGGGATGTACTGAATGATATGATATCATCTTGCTGCGAACAGCATATCACGAGAAGCAAATATTTTGTTATCATTTTCCTTTTCATTACACCTCATTATAATTTATTACAGAGTAAGACAGTAGTTCCATCTAGAATTCCAATGGCTTATAAGCCCTAAGTTTCATATGCAGATGGTTAGTTCAGCATCGCACGCTGGATTATTTCGTTTGTGCTTGTTCTCCTGAAAATGGCTAATAGAAGGGTAAAATGCTACTGAAGTAATAAAATAGTGTGTGCTCTGTTTAAGAGGGGTAGCTTGAGCAGTAGTGCAGAGGAAGGTTCATCCGATGAACTGGATGGTATGGATGACAGTGTTCGAAGGTATGCAAATAGCAAAGATACTAGTGAAGACAAGATGAAATATCAACCCTCGAGAAATGGGAAGAAGTTGCCAGCTGGAAGTGGAGTACCAGTAATGGCAATGTAAAAATCTTTGTAATATGTAGTTTACCAGGCAAAAGGTTCACTTATACATCAATTACAATATAAAAATTACCTTGGAATTGATAAGCATAGGGATTCATCTTCAGTAGCTAGACTTTTTGGGACATATTTTGTTTGGGTAATTGCACATTCAAGAACTAGTAAAATAACATCCCATCATCAGAGCTATACAGTAAAGAATACAAGGTATTATAGTTTCATTTTTCCTGACCAACCCTCGTTATTTTAGAAGTGGTTATATTTATTTATTCTTATGAATGCATTTTCCTTTGCAGGTATACATTCTTCATCGTCCTGTATCCAATTGGAGTTACTGGTGAACTGATATCATTGTATTATGCTCAAGACACTGTTGCCTACAGCAAGTTGTGGACTGTTGAAATGCCAAATCTGCTGAATGTAACATTCAGCTACCGATATTTTCTTCTGTTTACCATGTTCCTCTATATCCCATGTGAGTTTGCTATGATGCTATCTTGATTTACCTTGTGTTTATATCTTATACCTGTGGCTAACTTTAAAGGTTGATAACTTCATCATCAAAGTTTAGTAATTCTTTGTATAATAAGCAAACACATGCAACGTTTTATATCAAGTCATTTTATTTCAAGAGTTTCCAAACTTAGGGTTAATGTAAGTATTCCAAATTGGTCACTTTGTGTTTAAAGGCGTATCAGAGTATTTATGGATCCATAATAATGCATACTCATAAAACTAATGATTGAAACTGCTATCTATATGACAAATTTTAAGCTATCCGGGACTAGCCACGGAGTTTCACTTTTACGGAGTCACCCGCAATGCACAAATGTGCGAATTTCCACAGAGAAAAAATCATCCGCCTTGACCGGGATTCGAACCCGGATCCCTCGATGCTAAAGCACTCGGCCGGAAATTGAGGGATCCGGGTTCGAATCCCGGTCAAGGCGGATGATTTTTTCTCGGTGGAAATTCGCACATTTGCTATCTATATGTTGGAAACTCAAGGTCTGTTACATATGATGATTAAATCCCATATAATGAAATTTGTGTGTACTTAGGATTGAAATGGCTTGAGAAAAGAAGCTGACATGACTGCTTCAAAAATGTGACTGAATTTTTTTCTATTTTTTTCAGTGTTTCCTCAAATGTACCTTCATATGTTTGCGCAGAGAAGAAAAATAATTGGAGCAGCACCCAGTAAAAAAGCCAAAACAACTTAACTGGAAGGAGTTTCATTGTGGAAGAGCTAAAATCAAATTCTTTTCTGCTCCTTGGATAAATTTGGAGCCATGGTAGTAATTCAATAACTCTTATGAGAATTCTTATTGTTGCATTCCGAGTCAGAGTGTGTTTTGCTTGTGTCCCTGTTGTGTTCATTCATGTGTACCAAAATTGCCAACAGGAGTGAGTTATGTTTAGCCTGTATGTAGAGTCATTCCAGACAGTGATTGCCAGCATATTTTATAATGACAACAGTACGCTAGACTTCAATGGAGTTAATTGCGACCAAATTTGCACTTCCAGTGATGCGAGAGAATGAGACAAGATGGAGCTTCAACATGCAGTGGTGCTCTCTAATTCTGACTGGGATTATAGATCATCCTTACAACTACATATATTGTTTAACTTCCATCTAACTTATGGGTGGTTATTAACCTAACATTTTTATACCCACAGAAATGTTGAGAAATATTTAAGCTGTTATTGTTTTACTTGTTTTTATGTTACCCTTTTTACTATAATTTTGGATACGGGTTGTAAGTTATGGTGGTTTGTTTTACAATAAATTGGAGTAAGAGTTGGGACTATGTTGCAAGAAATAAAATTGAAAAAAAAAAATTATTGGGAGAAATCCAATTTTCCTAAACCATGCGTGGGCTTACGTTCGATGCTGTATACAACTGTGTGTATATACCAGTGTGAATTTCATTATTGACTTTGGTATTGGTATTTCTGCTTTAAAAACTGATTCAAATATAGTACTCAGATCTATGGCAGATGTTTTGGCTGCCATCCTCAGGGTCATGTGTTGGCACTAATTGAAGTGGCCATAATATATAGTGGTGAGGGAATTCAGGTATCTCCTTGATTTCCCCATGCTTTTTTGTCATTGGTTTGATTTTCCTGGTGTTTCATTTGACCTCGGAATCGGTTTCCAGGTGTGACTGAAGTGGAAACCGCTGTCCTAGTTGAGTTTTTTCTTCTCGAGTCCTATTTCTACGGTCTCTTTCACAATCCAGTCCCAGTAGCTGGTGACCTGGCCAAGTATTTCTGTCTTGTCCAAGTTTACTGTTCCAGTGTGGATGATGCCCTGCTCTGCTATAATTGATTTTCTGGGTTGTCTCCGGCAGATGCAATACTTGTGTTCCTTCAGCCTAGTTTCTACTGCCCTTCCCATATCTCTCATATGCCTTTATGCATTCACTGGGTATTGTGTATATCCTGGAATCTTCATCCCTAGAGGTTCTTCGACAATCACAAGGTTTTTGTATGGCCTGTGAATGGCCTCTTATCTGTTTACGCTTAGCATTCTTGAAATTTTGAGAAAGTTGATCTGTGAGGGATGTGTGCCGTGGCTACAGATTCCTCTTGGCCCAAGGTCATTTTTAGAGCCACTGATTCTCCACATTTTGCCATAGAACTTTACATGCTATATTTCCAGGCTTGAAAGATGCAGTAATATGAGTCATGCCCATTTTTTGGACTAATGTTTTGCGGAAAACAAATAACATTTCTATTGCCCTGAGGTATGGTTAGCTGTGAAAATGAGTGATTTTTGCTTATGTAAACATGTGAGATTCTCACTGCTCAAATTGCATAACATTTTCTGTACATTTGCTTCCTTGGTTATGATGATAATATGCTTCATCTTCTGGGATTTTTGCCATGTTGTTGCTGTAGAGGGCCCTGTTTCTCCTATCCTAAAAGCATCTTCAGGCTAAAAGTATTCATTCTGTATTTTTGGTTGTACTATATAGAATAGGGATCATTTCTAATTGGCTGCAAGTTTTGGCTCCAAAAACACTTATCAGACCATTTTTTCCCTCATCCCATGGTGCACCAATATTCATCATGTCCAAGTCAGGTTGTTGCCTTCATCCCTGTTGAAGTTATCCAGGCAATTATCTCTCACAATAGCTTCCTGTATCAATCAGGATGTAATCATGTTCTCTGCTCAGAACTTTGGTCTCCTCCAAGTAAATTGAACAGCCAGGCTCTGACCACTCTTTCTCAACGAAATCTGAATGGTGGAACTGTTCTTTTCCATTGCTTTCTCATACTCACTTACCTTACCTATCAATTGTGCTTCCAGATTTCCCTGTGTAGGACTTAACTCGTATGCAATTGGTTTTGTAAACTTCTGCCTTCGTGGTATTGAGAATCCATTCCTTTGGGATTGGAATAATGTCACAAACCCTTTTTTAATGGAAAACCTGGTCACTATGTTGTGTATCTTCATTATTTTGGTTTTCCTCATGGTTGTCCCATTGGTCCTACGAGGGTAATGCTACAGTCACTTTATAATGGGAGGGCTTTGAAAATGAAGTCTGTGTCCTGTTAAGTGAAGGCAAACCCTAAAAACAACTGGCTAGGTCAACATTGACCTAGCCAGAAGACTAAAGAGATTCACAAGATCCCCAAGGCTCCAGGTAAAATGAACTAGGATACAGAAGATGTGGAAAAATGGACTAAATATCAAGGCCTGCTTTTTGAGCTTATGCTAATTATACCCCTGACATTCTGAACAACGAGCATATCGTAGGTGTGCTTGATGGAGCTAAGGGCTTGTTGCTAAATGGCATCAAGTTTGTTCTATCCTAGTTGGTACTGATGGAATCATATGCAGCTCTAATGTCCTGAATGCAGTGTATAGGCTCCTGTACAATGGGCTTTGAACATGTGTGTGAAAACTATCTAAACCATCTCACATCTTAGCCATTATGATGGCAATGAAACCCGATGCTGGGATCTCAGAGGGAAATGTTATAAACAAAATCATTAATATGATTAGTAAAATAACTTTTACACTCCGCTGGTCAATTTACAGGTCGAAAATTTATCGCACTATCCAGATTTCGATGCCTGGCATCATCTTGAGGTGCTCACTGACCTCTTGGTCAGTTGGCCCCTGAAGATGATACCAGGCTTTGAAATCTGGATTGTACCATAAATTATTATTTTGGAACTGGAAATTTTGCCAGTAATTATAATTTGAACCTGTGAACTGACCATTGGAGTATGTATTAAGGTTATTTTTATTAATCAACGTGGAACTCCACGAAGTTGAACTGAGTTTTATTTCATAAAACAATAATATGTTTTTACAATATTATACTGTAAAACATAGTCAAAATCAAGGAACCTTTGTGTTTGTTGAATAAATTCTGCAATTGCTAATTTAAGTAGAGTTAAAAAGAGATGCACTTGTTTTTATTGTCTTTAATTTAGGATTACTAGAGTAGTAGTAGTAACTAGTAATCCTGTTTTCTGTGACTCTTACTGTATACATATATTCATATGAGCCTCAGCTTCAACTATACAGGCAGTCATCTAGGGGATAGTACCTCAAAAACATGTAATTTGAGCAACATTATGAATGTTTTTAAAAAATTTTGCACCAAAGGCAATGGAAAACTAACTTCAGCTGTAAGAATGAGAATCTGTGTTATTATTTCTTTTACTCGCCGTTTGTCTCAACTTAGTAAGACTGGTATTTCTAATTTAATTAGCATAAGGAAGCAAGACTGCAAGCAATTTAAATGAACTCAATACGTGTATTTCCGGTTGGGGATAGACTTTGCAGACAGAAACACTCTCAGACTTATAAAATTTTGTATTAATGATAAGGGATGAATCATAATTGCAAGTCCTGCAGAATCGTACACTTAAGTGTTTAGTGCAATTGCTCAATAATTTCACCATAAACCCTCATCATACAATCATTCTTCCCATTTCCTTGCTTCATTGTCTTTCCTTTAATCCTCTTTCTCATCACCTTCTTTCCTGCATCTACCTCTCCTTCTTTACTTAAGGTACCTCACCAATTTTTTTTGGGAGTGTCTCATTACCCATGTTGTATGTGTTCATATTTCAGTAATTGCCATGTTTTATTTCATCAATATTATCATTTAGGTTGGTTTAAATGGAAGTGAGTGAAAGTAGATATTAAGATGTGCAGGGCCCTATCTACCTACAATATTTCTTACTTCAACTCAGCATGTGTCATACCCTTCCATTAAATCTATTCTCCTCTTTCTCCTTTCCCACTTACTCTACCAAGCACCTCCTTGTTTGTCTTTCTTTCTATAAATTGTACCTACTCTATCCTCATTCATACCCACATGGCAAACGCATTCATCCTATTCTCTTCCTCCATTCTCAAGAGTCCACATTTCTGCCCCATACATCACTGCACACTATATCAAGCTCTTCACCTGCCTCTTCTTTATATCCTTGACCAAGATCCTAGTTATCGGCTCCTTTCTATTACTCTTCTTTTGCAAATTCTGTTCTCATAATATCTTTGCAACTATGTCCCCATTGCCTAATGGCACACCACTTAAGTAATTAAATTGCATTACTTGCTCCAGTTTGCACCATTCAACATTTATGACGTCTCACTTTCTTTACCCAAGAGAATCTCATTATTTTCAGTTTCTTATGGTATATCTACTTTCTTTATCTTCTGTGAAGATTTAAAAATGCATTTACTTAAGCTTTTAAACCCTTCAATGACTGACCTACCAATGCCTGGTCATTTACCAATCTTACAAACTTCATCAGCTGACTAGCAGGCAGCTACCCTGCTCACTTCGTGAGCAGGGGTGTGTACCCACCCCAGAGCTATCAGCTGTTGTTTTTCAGAGCTATCAGCTGTCCTTTGTTGTTTTTAAAGCCATTTGAATAGGAGAGCACTGTAGGTTTCTTTTGTTTCAACCTTTACACTCTTCCATTCTCCCTTGTCACAGTGTTTCCCAGCATCTGGTTCCACAACCCAAAAATGATCCATTCCATCTCCAAATAACTTACACCTTCGCATGGCTAGTAACCTAACACCCTCTCCCACACACCCAAGCAGCCGCTCTTTTGGATCTTATTTAAACTAACTAAATACACTCCTTTTAATTCATGTCTCCATTTCATCTCCAAATATCTTAGACCTTTGCACGGCTGGTGACCTAACACCCCCTGCCACACATCCAATAAAAATCCAGAACTACTACCAAATCATGAATGCAGAGATTCCACATTCAATGCACCAAACGTCACTCTTCTAGCTCAAAAATTGATAGAGAAAGAAACAAAACGGATACAGAATGACTGACACGCTACAAAATTAATATATAACACGTGGCATTCTCCTGTTTTTCTCAGCTATAATTTTAGTTTTATTTCTTAATTCAGCAGATGAAAACCGCATAACATTATGTTTACAGAGTTTAGACATTCTTTTGCAGTAACATATGGAAACTAAACTGCAGGCCATTTGCATTTCAGAGGCTTTCGGCATTAATATAACACGGTGGCATTCTCCTGTTTTACAGGGGTCCAACTTAAATTAATCCACTCGAAATAAATTTTGCCAATTTTGGGCAAAAATATCCCTGAAAATATTGTAATCAGCAACAATTCAGTATACGGCCTAGATTTCCAAAGTAAAATTCATGATTTTGACATTAAAAACGCAATTTCTAGGGAAACGTTTCTTGTATAAGAAAATTGAATGAAAAAATAAGAAACTGCAATCTTTTATCCGTCTAATGGCGAAAACTATAGCCATCTATCTTTAGTAGAACTAATTAAAATATGCAAAAAGAGAAACCTCTGCACTTGTTTCATCTCCAAATATCTTACACCTTTGCACAGCTGGTGACCTAACACCCACTGCGACACGCCCAAGCTATAAAAATCAAAAACTACTACCAAATCATGAAGGCAGAGATTCCACATTACCTAAATTCTTCAATAACAGAGGTAATGATATTTTCTCCTTCAGCATTTCATCTCCAGTAATGCCTTTTCTATTTTGCTGTTAAGTAATTATGGTCCAAGGTTATCCTTGCCTGTTGTTCTTAATTTCTTAGTATCTAGGTTCACAGGTCTTTTTGTTTCTCAGTGATCAAAAACAAAGTTTTCATTGATGATATTAGCTGTGATATACGGTCACATCCGGTGTTCTACAAGGAAGCATGATTAGCCCTCTTTTATTTATATAAATGATATGAAGAGTTCTCCATGCCGCCAAATCAGTGAAGAGGCTAACTTTTTATTCCTGCCATCTTTTGGCCTAGGTGAAAAAATCATTCAGATAGTTGCTATGCCCTCCACTTACCCCATAATGATCTAACTCCCCATTCTTATCCAGCGAAGAAACTACTGTCAATATTCAATATAGGTATAATGAATTTCATCCCTTTTTATCTTAGAGATGATGAAAACCAGTGAAATTTCTGCACAGTATTCCTTGTGAAAACAAATACAAAAAGTGACATTATCTTGAACATCATCAGTATTATGATAGTATCAATTTCTTTGTGCTGACTCCTGTGATTTCATCTAAACTCTTTTAATGAGAAGAAAATTTATCTCTCAGGTTAAGATTTGCTCTCTGCCACGTACAAAAGTTGAATTATTACATTTGGAGTAGTCAACCCTGAGTTATTTGCTACACCTCTCCACTCCAATGAAATTATTCTGATACAAATAGCAGGAAAATCATTTCCTTAAAACGTGTTTGTTACTTGGGTTACCTCATGTCACATCTTTACGAGCTGGCCATCTAACCACATAATGGAATTCCCCCATTATGTACCCTTGCTTCCTAATCTGAATTACTCTTGGTGAAACTATGCAATGAGTGGAGAGCTGCAGCAAACAAATCTTGAGATTGATGACTATTGGATCGAGTGCATGGTCCCTCCGCGACCTTTCTTGATTGATGTTCAATTATCTCCCAATGCCTATCTCTGATTTCTCCAGCTCTGAAGTATGGCTATCACTTCTTTCTTAAATTGTCAGTGAAAATACTCCCTAGCCTTGGCATAGGACTACAAACAGAATAGTCAATTTCTTGGATGCCGGCACAGATGGAAAACTCGGTTTTAATGGAAGGTTCTTTAGTAATCTGAAGGTTAATGAGCCATAGGAGAATTAATAAATTAATATGGAGTCACTAAAAAGGCGAAAAAGGAGGTACATGATAGTTTCAGCATTTATCAAAATACTTACCATTTTACCTCAGTTGAGTATTCTCTAGATCAAATGCGAACTCCAAAAAATATGCAGGTGAACCAGGATAAAAGAAAGTACCATGGACCAGGATCATTTACTTGCCAGAAGTTTCAGTCTGATGGAGGTTCAAGAGCAACTTCTTATCACTTGTAGTGGTATCATTAATCCAGACATACAAATTTGTTGCATTTTCAGGAAGACATTTGTTTATAGAGAAGTAGGGTGATGCCGTATCACTTAATGAGTTCTGGATCGGGAAAACCCTTGCTTACTGAGGTCAGCACATTTCACTTAAGATGATGGGACCTGGTGATGTCTCTTTCATAGTTTACTTTTGCTCATCCAGTTCTTTCTTACTCTGGTTCAAATGTATTTATTCTAATTAATACCTATGTCCAAAGGGGGGTCATAATGATCCAGGAATCGACTGAATCAATATAGTAGATTTTGATGTCACTTTATTTCCATGGAGCATTACATCTCTTGAAATATCACCAAATTTGCATTTACAACCCAGATAAATAGTGACACACCTGCCTCAGCTCAAACATATCTACTCCTGGTTATATTTATCTTTAGTTAGTACCTGCAAACATCAGCATCCAGATGGACCACTAGCAGTGAAATAACCTACTCAAACCACACTAGTAAAATCTATACTAACAAGATGGGCCTGCAATCATTGATGGGTTTACACCAAGTGGTGATCAGGATCAAATTCATAGGTGGTGCAATTCTGTACCTCAGAACTCGGAAGAATGTCTCAATTATCAAGCTGAGCACCCCAATATTCTTTCAGAATGTAAAAGAACTTTTTCTAAGTGACTAGGGAAAATATGGCTTCCAAAGAATTATATCTACGCAATCAATGGAATAAGGTTAACATTATTTGCAGAATGCTAAGAAATGATTGAAAACATTTTTGTGATTAGTACCGCACCTCGGACATAGCCGAGATATAGCTGGAGGGGGGGGGGGAGACCTTCGTAAGTAGAAATCCTTAGATCTTAATATTTTTTGCTTTTATTTATAGAAGAAAGGGATGTGGGGGATAAGCTGCTCCATAAGAGTATACCAACGACCCAGGTTTACAAGTAAGATTACTATCTATTATATGACTATTAAGTGGCCATCTGAGAGTTTCTGAATTCGGGCAATGAACTCTACAATTTTAGCAATACCACAATAGTTGCACACTAGACACCATTAATTAAACAAAACTCTCCGCAAGCTTTTACTTCCTGGCATGCCCATTGGCTGGGGAAGAAAATTATTTACCTTTGAACCAGTGACTGTACGAGTCACTTTTAACCTTGGGTAAACCATTGCTAGAGAATAGCCTCCTATCTCGCATGACTCACTAACTTGGCAACTGATCCAATATTATTTTATGACCATCATCATTAAAACCCATTTGGAAATGAAAGTCACATGAAATAAGCCACCAATTCATTTCCTTCTCACATATTTTGCATACTCAGATGATTAGTTCCTACTTTTTACCATGTTATACTCCAATTAGGGCAATTTAAAGGACATCAACCAAACTATCACACTGAAAGCAAGCACTAATGTGGTCAGTGATGGGACTCCCACTCATAGAGGACTGATGGTTGGTATCCCCAAAACTAGATTTATTATGTCAATGAGAGCAGCTCCGAATAGAAAATCCTAAAAAAACAAATCTCCGCAGGGTTTAACCTAAAATATTGAAAACACTACAGGGGGAAACAACCACCCAATAAATTACAGCGAAGTAGAGGGATTATGAACCAAACACTTTACTATAGGGCAAGGCCACGGAAAATTTCAGTGAATCTATCAATGCTACGTCATTAACGATACAAACTACTATAATTGATCCTTACGGATGCAGCAAAGGAGACTATCACCAATTACTTGCTTGGGGCAGAAGAAATAAGTTTCTTGACCAGTCAGGCACAAAGACTTGGATTACCCGAATACCGGTTACACACACAACCACACTGAAATGCAATTAGAAAAGGTACATAACATAGCAGTTAAACTACATGAATCGATGAAGCCAAGCCTTCTTACCTTGAGCATAACTGAGTCACCAGACTAAGGGAAGGTTCAGCAAAAATAGAACGAATTTACAATAACATGTTTATTGCTTTCGTAGAGATACAGTTATTGCCCTTCCGTGGGCATCGATCTTATAATATCTGAATCGCCTGGGTCTGTAATGGAGAGTGTGCACACACGGAAATACTTTCCACAAGCTGTACCCAATTCCACGTTGTTACCGGAGTAATGGTGAACACCAGTCTTCGCCAGCATAGCATAATACTCGATCTCAGATTTCCTGCAGAATAAAAAACGGTGTAGTAAATATTCAATTCAAAATGCACAATATTTTAATTCTGTTAAGTACATAAAATACCCTGTTCAATCAACGCTTCAATGGATTTGTCAAAATAGCATATATAGTCCGTTTAACACGAAGCACGTAATTGCAAATTAGAAGCATTTTTCTTCAATCTGGCGAGCAATAATAATTATAATACAGCAGGTGCTATTTTGCCATCTCGCGTCTATTCATTCGTTCTCACATTTCACCGCTGAACACACTGCATTACGAAATTCACGTACGTGCGTGCATCAGACTGTGAAAGTATGTGCTCCGTGTTAAACGGGCTTAACACTCATTATGCACCCATACTTACTGGGCGAATAGAACCAAATAACTGATTTCATGGCGCCAAGATTATTTCAGGGGTATGAAGTTTGAGACTACTCCATAGGCTCCCTCAGCAATTATCAGAGAAGTACAATTGAGGGTAACCTACTTCTCAGTCTCACCTTAATTGTGGAGTATTGCTAGCGATAATAACTAATTTCGCTTTTCCATTTCTTAGAGACTTCAAAGTTTGCTTCAACCCGAGGACATATTTGCCAGACTTCATCACAAGAGCAAGCCGGGAGTTGATGCTCTCCATCGCCTTTTTCTAAAATTGAAAAATAAAAACAACTTTAAAAACCTACCTAAATAATAAGTAATATTCGCCACAACATCTGGTTCCCTTCTTATTAAGTACAAAATAGCTATGGAGCCACGTGGTTTATGCATTAGTCACAATGTGAATGATACTTTACCTGCTTCTTTTGAGTAACCATTTTGATTCCTCTGCGTTTATCTTAGGTAAATAATATAATAAAATTACACTTAAAGGACACTTCGCCAAGATAGATCGCTCCTAGACAGCCAATCTACCTCACACAACCAACCCGATCACTACCACTCCGCCAGTGCACCGGAAGTTAAAAGAATCATCGACGTAGCGGAACCGGAGGAAACCCTCTCAACAAGTATCATTCTGCGCATGCGCCCTTGAATGCCTTCTTGAGTTATGGGTCCTGAAGTAGCCGCCATTGCTCCTTTCGTGAAGTGATTTGTGCTTGGACTGTGTAGTTTAATTTTAGGTTGTTTTTTGTGTTTATACTTTGTAAAAGACCTACAGACTATAGTTGAGAAAATATTCGAAGTTTTTCTTGTTGAACTTTGTGCCAAAGACGGAATAAAAGTGCAGAAATTAGGTGATGTCAGCAGGCGTGTCAGACCAGGTAAAACAAGAATTTATATCTGGGGCGTAGTAGCAGAAGTGTATTGTGGAGTTTTTTAAACAGTGAGTTAATCGTCTGGAGTGTACTAACTTCGTTTAATCCTTTTCATGTAATTGCTCTTCAATCAATTTAGCGGATGAAAGGACAAGGGAATCAAGGTATGGCGTTGTTATTTATTGTCCACGCTGTCATATGTATTATTAGTCATTGAATAGTTATTGCGATAACGATAATTTTCTTAGTGATTGTTCGCGTTGGGTGTGGGTGCTGTGGCTATTGGAGAATGCTTCTTCGAAAGAGTTTCTGCATTTGTTTTAATGAGTTTTAAAGTTGTGATGGCCTTTCACAGCTTAGTTATCGTGATTAATCGATTGAAATTGCTACACTATCGGTGTTATTTACCTTTTGACTCATTCGAAGAAAAGTGATCTGAAGCTCACGTATTCATGAATTATTTAGAAAAAGTCTTGCATTACTTTTTCAACTGTTTGGAATGGCATTAGTTCGTTTCTTGTTCATTTTCTTGGATAATAATGGACTGCTCTAACCCGCAAGCAGTGTTGTCGGAGTAATTTTCGATAGTTTAAAATGTCTGTAATAGATCACCGGCCTTGTTCAAATGGCTGAATCTTACCTGTGGCATTTACGTATTTCAGTTTCAAATGGCCCTAAGGACCACGTGAATGAACATGAAGACTTTGATTCATGGAGAACGCAACATCACCAGGTACTGTATAGATCTGGATAAGGTGTATGATGTTTCCGATTCATTGTTTATTCCTAATTAACTCATCATCGTTATTGCGTGATATACCTAAATGCTTGTGCCTGTTCTTCCATGAAAACTTAGACGAAATATTTAAAGATATTTTTAGCTGCTATTGTTGACATAGTTCACACCGGTTGTCGTCGAAGTGTGAGACGACATGCAGCATTTAGATCTTGTGCGATGATATCATGTCGCTCCTCCCTTCATTATGATGAAAACGCCGGCATAACAAGTTATTTTACTTCTCGGGGTATTCCTGATTGTTGGAAGGTTCAGTTGTATTTATGATACCTGTGCATTTGTTATGATTGAGCAATACGTGCAATTCCTCTTCATCCTTGGACATTTTTATTGTCAGCTTGTGCTGACTTAATTAAGTACAGTAATTTTTGCATTCTATCACTGTTTTGAGCAATTTTTTATGCCATTTACCTCTGTTGCCATTATGTCTACATTAAAGGTGTTTGGCTGTTTCATTTTTTACGATTGCTTTGCTTGAAACTGTATTTGCGGAGAGAGTTTTGGAGGAGTTGAAGTAATTTTGTATTCCTTTGTTTTCTTGCCCCTATCATAAGTCTGTGTTGTCATCGTAGCCTATCATGGGCATTTAGGATGTAAATTTAACTAATGGCAATTGTTGATTCATAATTACGTATCGTTAATCCGTAAAGTGAGTCGAAGCAAGCTTTATGAAAATTGTGGCTAAGCTATTTTGTTTCAATTATTAATGGTTTTCATGTAACGCCGACTTGTATTAAGATAAAAAAGCCCGGGGCTGCTTATTATTTGTCAAGTACAACGATAATGTATTCTTAGTATTTGTTAATTAAAAATCGTTTCAATTTCATTTCATTGGCCGTGACAATACTTTTTTCGCTTCTGGTAGAGCTTATCCTCTACAATACGTTAGTGACTTCACCGAAAACCTCCCTTAATCTATTATTCTTACCTGTACTTTTGGTCCTGATGATAAAATTTATATATTATTATTTTACTTTCAAGCTTATCGAACTTTATAATCGCATCCTAAGGTTTCAGTTACTTTTTGGCCTGCATACACGTATGACATTAGTTATACCAAAATAAGTATTCAAATGTAATATAATAACATTTAATGAAGCATGTATTTTCGTTTCCTTCTCTGGAACGGATGGCTTATGCTCCTTAGTTCGTGTTGTTTTATATGAATTTTAAAGATGCACCTTTTAAATAACTCCATAAAAGTGACCTCCATCTTCATTTTGGGTTACTTCCTGTTTTGCTCAATTTCGTGACCCTAGGTTGATAGTATTTTTTGCTTTTCTCCCTTTTCATAATTCTTTGGCAATACTGTTTTATAGATTATTATTATCTCATATTTGGTTATATTGTCCTTTAATTTCATTCTGGATAATGAGCCCTCACCAAAGAACCAAAGGTAGGTGCCAAATTACAAAGTCGTTGGAGAGATCAACGGCCAACATTCTGACTTATATTTAGATCTAAGGCATGCAATGCAGTTTTATTGAAGTACTTCTGTTTAATCTATGCTACCATTTAACATCCCGTTCTGGCTTGTGCTTTTTGTTTTCAGGGCTACAGCACGCCCATATCAACTTCCATGGCCTCGGACCCATACATTTCAAATTACTACGGCACGTCGTTTCCCTATCAAGCATTCGGGGTGGGTGATGGCACTTGGTCCAATGGTGGAGACCCCATGACATTTCTAGGCGGCTACGGTGGACAGATCAGCCATGATTCGTACGGCATGGACGGCATGTTCGGGGGAGGGGGCGGGGCTTTCGGCACCTTCGGGGCGCAGCCGGCATACAACTACTTCCACGGGGGCGGTGGGGGCGGGGGCGGAGGAGCCGGGGGCAATGGGGGTGACTACTCCACATGGGGCGCGGCGGGTAGCTCCATGTCGCGCAAGCCGCATTACGAGGACTACTACAGAGACGGCGCCGCGGCGGTGGCGGCGGCGGGCGTCTACGGCTCGGCCGCCGTCCCCGATGACAGGGCCGCGGTGGCTGCCGGCGTCAAGGCGATGGAGCACGGGATGCAGGCCCTGGGACTCGGGGGCGACGCTGGCAAGGCCGACCTGGGCAAGGTGAACGATGGGAAGGACGGTTCCAAGGTCGGGGACGTTGTGGGGATGGGCCAGGGGGGGATGGTGGCCCAGGGCATGCCGGGACAGGGCGGCCAGGCGAGCCAGCAGGGCGCCGGAGGTCCGCAGCCCACGCAGAAGAAGATGACATGGGCCAGCATCGCGAGCCAGCCGGCCAAGCCGCAGCAGCCGACGACGGTCGTGAAGAAGAAGGCTGGGATGCCGCCGCCCCCGATGCTGCCGGGGAAGCACGGTATGGACATCGGAACTTGGGAGAGCAAGAACGGCGCGGGGCCCAAGCCGGTCGCCCCTCCGGTGCAGCCCCCTCAGGCAGTGTCCGCCCCGGGTCCTTCGGTCGGGGGTGGAGTGATGTCGGGACAGGGGGGCGGAGGGCCCAGGCCCCCGTGGGGAGGCCCCATGCGAGGTGGGAGCAACCGAGGGGGAGGCCCGGCCCCGCCGTCGGCTCCGGGTCCTGCGCCGTCGTATCCCGGGGCTGCGCACCACCATCCCGGACAGGGGCAGCAGAGCATGGCCCCCCAGATGGCTCCTCCGGCCCCTGGGCACCCGGGGCAGCAGGCTCAGGGTCCCCACGGCATGGGCCACCACGGCCCGCACCATCACTACCCACAGCAGCCGCCGCAGCACCATCAGCCGTCGCACGCCCAGCACCACGCCCAGCAGATGCACCACCACAACCCGGGCATGCCGGCGGCCGCTGGAGCGGTGGTGCCCGCCCCCGGCGCAGCCGCGGCCCCGGGCCCCGTCGTCCCTTCGTCGGCCCCCGCACCTCTGCCTTCCCACCCAGTGCTGGACGAGTTGCGCGTCAAGAACAACTACAACCCGACGGACTTCGACCTGTCGGCAAAGGGGGCAAGGTTCTTCGTCATCAAGTCGTACTCCGAGGACGACATCCACCGGTCCATAAAGTACGAGATTTGGTGCAGCACGGAACATGGGAACAAGAGGCTGGACGTGGCTTTCAGGGAGAGGGAAGGGAAGGGTCCCGTGTACCTCTTGTTCTCGGTCAATGGCTCCGGGCACTTCTGCGGAGTGGCCGAGATGGCCTCCCCCGTGGACTATCGTGCGTCGGCCTCTGTGTGGTCTCAGGATAAGTGGAAGGGTCAGTTCCGCGTGAGGTGGCTATACGTGAAAGATGTGCCCAATGCCCAGCTGCGGCATGTCCGCCTCGAGAACAACGAGAACAAACCAGTGACCAACAGCCGAGACACCCAGGAAGTGCCTCCTGAAAAAGGGAAACAAGTCCTGCGAATTATTCACCAGTATCGCCACTCTACCTCCATCTTTGATGACTTTGTTCACTATGAGAAACGACAGGAGGAGGAGGATCAGAGGAAGGCCATGCAGCAATCAAACCACGTGGGTGGCATGCCCAAGGTAGGATGGGAGTTGGGCTCGTGACCCTCATGTACATATTAACTTATGTTCTCTAACTTATTTGTGTGTTGTTTTTTGTCTCGCTGTTTTGCTGTACTCTAAAAAATCAATATTTTTTGCTCTCCCCATAAGAAGCTCACTAAATCAGTCCTGTTGAAGTCTCATTTTAATGGTGCCTGGTTAAACATTGTCTCCGCAAGAGATTTTTGTGGATAGGTATACTCCTTATTATTGCCTCTAGTAATGGACTTGTGGTTGTGCTCTTTAATACCCAAGAAGTTGGTTGTCATAGTAGTTATTGTCTTTTTATACCCAAGGCTTTAACCAGTTGTTTATACATTTGGATTTTATGGGTGCGTCATGGATAGATATGTACGCCTTAAATGTGGTGGCAATAGAACCTTGAAATCTAGGAATTTCAATGCTCTCGTGAATTCTCTAGACCACCTGATATAGTGTATTGTTTAATTTTTGTTCATTAAGTTATTGCATTTTTTGTTCATTATTTGGTATTACATTACATTGTTAATATTGGCAATACTTAATGCAAGGTGACCAGAATATATCTAATAAAGTCAGGCTTCACTTTGTGGAACCTCTCCATATCGGAAATCAAAACTTTCAAGTAATGGTCCACTAATATTTTTATTATTCACGACCCGGGTTTCGTCACGTAATGACATCTTTACATTAATTTTTTTGTTAAAATGCCATTGATCTTGCTCAAGATCTAATATACCTGCAGATACTAAATATTGAGGATGGGACCCAGTATGAGTGATGTCCTAGGAGGTTGAACACGATCATTGACTTTTAACTGGTGGGAAGTTTGTTTTCCTTCGTATTTTTTCTCATGTCTTCTAAATAATATATTAAATTCACCAATTAATTAGAGCAGATAGGCAAAACAGTAGATGGGACACGGTTATTTATTGCTGATTTTGTAGATTGAAAATTACTGAAAGCTAACTGGGGAATTCATGGTGCTGATTTCAGATAGTTAAGATTGCACTGAGTCTGTGCAAGCTGATGTGGTTTTGCGAAGGCTAAGAGGTCCGAGTATAAGGTGGTAGCTATTTAGTGCCACATTGATTATGAAATCAAGTGGTGGTAGTTTATGTAAAAATATATCAGTTGTTCAAATGTTGCCATTTGTGAAAATTTTTGAATTGAAAATGAAAATATTTTATTCTTCTTTTAAATTCCATTTTAAATTTGTGTGTGGAATTCTACATCTAGTATATGCCTCCACTGTCTCTTTATTTTGTAGCATGGTCGCATGATGCATGGACCTATAGGAGTTAATGTGTGAATGAACAATTAGAACTGGGTCTATTTTATGACCATGTAATCAAACAAGTTGTGGTCATCAATTTTTGATGGGATATGCATGAACTTGAATGGCATCATGCATGCCATTTACATGACACTCAAAATAGGACTTGAAAGGGTTTGATAGTTAGATAGCATTCCACATGCTTCTTCAAATTAAAATGACTAGCTAATATTTCTGCCTATGGTAGTGATTCTTAGGCATTGAATCCTAGGTCAGCAGTGAACTAGTGTAAGAAATGTTCTAGAGTTGTTCATCAAATAAAAACAATTTTATCTCGGTGAGCTATATTTAATGGTACTGTTGAGGCTGCTTTGTTTATCAACAACTGCATTTAGAACTCATCTATTGGTAGAATGTAAAAGGCTAATGAGTAAAATTTTGTGATGTGATCTGTATTGGAGAATTCAGTCAAACCTTAGGGAATCCATGGATTCGACATTTGTTTGAATCATTTCAAGTAAGGTTTCCTCCCTAGTGGTGCAGGTAGCTTTTGTTCTATGCTGTTTTGGAATCTCTCCTCTGAATTTTTGCATCTTAACATTGTTTACTAATTTATTGTTGATCATTTGTGTGAAAATTCATTACCACAAATATATACCTGGGTTGAGAATTTATGGTCATTCATTGTAGAAATATTAATTTAAAGTTTGGTGCATACCTCCCAGATAATGTCTCTATTCATTATTTTCAAATCTGACATGCGTTCCATAATGCCTGCCATTTTTATTGTACTCTATTGGAAGGCTGAATATTTTTCCTTTTGTCTCTGTAAAACAAATTTTAGCTGCAGAAAAATTTACACCTAACCTGGAATGCTTAGTCAAGAATTGTCATTTTTATGTCTGAGAAGTTGCAAAAAATTTTCACCCTTAAGTTAATTTAGGTCTATTATGCAGTAGTGAAACACAGCAAGAATAACGCCATGCCCTTTAATCTGAGTCCTGTGTCATGGCTTAGCAGCAAAATGATGTGTAGTCTTCTCTAAGCATCAATGAATGTTAGTTATTTAGTTTAAAATGTGGCAAAAGAATTTTAAATTATTACATTGAATTGTGTTAGGGAAAGGCAAAATTAAAAGGTGATGGGAGATGGGAATACGCATATTAATGTGACCAAATATTAAAAGTAAAGTGAGGTGGTTATCTGTTTAGTATCCCACTACATTTCAAATACTCAATAGTGGCATTATGTTATACTTCTCACTGAAAATTGCTATTAAGTTCAGATATTGATCTTTTGTGGCTATATTATACTTCCCATGATTAAGTCCTTAAAGCAGTCAATCCACTATGGAAAAATCCAAATAAACTGTAATTTTAGCCTATGAGGGTACAATAATGGAAAATTTGGACAAAAATAATGAGAAAAAGGTTTAGAAGGCCCCTTCTGGTGATTCCTCTGCACTGTATTTATGCTGGCTAAATTGATTATGAAAAGGCACAGACAGATCCGGAGTAAAATTGCTCCATTTCATAAAAATAAAATTAATAGCTAATAGTGGTGGCCGAATCTCTTAGCTTGCTTGAGTGTGACATGGTGGAGATGTAAAGGAAGCACCCAAGCCTGCCCAGCAAGTCTGGTGAGTATCTTGTCATGTGCTTGTGCTGAGGCTTGGTGCATGAGCTACGGCCTACAATATTTGGCCAGGCTTTGGCTTGCGTAGGAAATAAGAAAGGTTGATCAAGGTCAACCACGCTCTGCTAAAGCATGCTTCATCTCAGTGGTGCACCCATTTCGGCCATGGTTATTGTGTTCACTGAACTTTCTTTAGCATTCTCAATTAATGAATCACTAAATTCAATGGTATAACAAACTGCTGCTCATTTTTGTATCTCCTTTAAAGCTAAATTATTAGTTTTGTGTCAGATGGGAAACCTTGAGCTACTCATTGGTTCATAAATTTACTAGAATATTATAAATGAACTTGGCTTTGTTTTATGTTTATGGAGATGTAGTTGTTGTAATCAGGAACTGGAATCCACAATTTGGTGGACACAGGATTTGTAGGGTGCATAATATGCATGGTTACAAACTTATCGCATATTTATTCAGGCCGTAGATCACATTTGAAGTAACCTCAACATATTTTTAGGTATTCGATTTTACAATTTTTGATAAAACAATGCAATGAATCAATTTCATTTATTTATTAAAACAAAAATTTACACGCAGTCCCTCTTGTCTTTAACACTGTTTGCACTGAATCCTTCGAATCCAAAATCATTACCCTCGCTTGGTTCAAACAGTTTATGAAAAGCACTGACATCACGCTCGCTGGCAACATATATTACATTGCCAAGGATATCGTATTTGTCCTCCTCATTGTCAACTATGCATTCTTCATCCCTAAGCAAATCATCGTCGGACCCATCTATTGCATTCATGAGGCAGCATTTTTAAAAACTTTTCTGCACATTGCATAAATCAGTTCAGTAATGATCACACCCTTATGATTACAATTTATCTAAACTGAATTGTAAAAAGTATTACTGTAATTTTCTGTATATAGTACGCATTTTTTCCGCGAAAATTCGCCAAAAAAGGAGGGTGCATATTTTGCATGGTTACTCTCTTATCACATTTTTACTCAGGCTGTAGATCACATTTGAAGTAATCTCACCATACTTGTAGGTATTTGATTTTACAATTTTTAATAAAAATGTAATGAATCAATTTAATTTATTTATTAAAACGAAAATTTACCCGCAGTCCCTCTTGTCTTTAACACTGTTAGCACTGAATCCTTCGAATTCAAAATTACTATCCTCGCTTGATGCGAACAGTTCGTGCAAAGCACTGACATCACGCTCCATGGCAGTATATATTTCATTGCCAAGGATATCGTATTTGTCCTCCTCATCGTCCACTACGCATTCTTCATCCCTAAGCAAATTTTCGTCGGACCCATCTATTGCATTGGTTCAGCAGCATTTTTTAAAACCTCGCTTAATCACAGATGAATTGATGGCATCCCAGGACTTTAATCCACTGACTAATTAGCAATAACTCCATTTTCTTTGACTTTCCTGAAGTTTTCAGAGAATGTGGTCTGGAATAAAGCCACTCATTCCACTTTTTACGCATCTGTGTCTTGAACAGGCAGTTGCAACTGACATCCATCACCTGCAACTGGCTTGTCATCCCTCCAGGAATAATGACGAGATCTGTGTCATTCTCGTACAATATATTCTTGATGCATGTCATTCGATGGCATCTAAATGCATCTAGAACCAACATACGACATCTACAAACCGCATCTTTGCACTACACATTTCGCAGCCAATCTTTGGTTGAATTTTCATCCATCCAGCCTTTTTATTTGCACGCACGAGGATATTCTGTGGCCATATAACATTCTTAGGGAGAGATTTTTTTTTTTAATATTACACAGAAATGTAACATTTTCAAATTGCAGAGTAACAGACCTATCTTCTGCTAGGAGATCAGACGGAATCCTACATATAAAGTATAGACATAGAGAAAAGGACATAAAGTGAGGCGAATTTAATGCAGACATAGGTACTTTTTAGCGACAGCAATTTTTTTGTAGCAATTCTATCATTTATGGACAAATATTTCCATGGACACGCATGGATGTTTTGGAGGGAAAGAACCTACTACAAATAGCTCATCATATTGAGAAACCTAAGGGATATGTATGAGCAAGGGGAAAAGCCATCAATAGGCAGTGTTACCGCTTGCGCAGTGATCTTTCGGGCACTGAACGGCATGGCTGACAATGGCGTAGAATGCCGTTCTCTAAAAGCCGACTGCATGTTATACATGGTGATAAGTAAATTCTTACATTGCACTGCCCGACAACTTAATCAACAGAATTAATTGTAAATCCCTATTCGATATTATTTTATATATAAATATTTTTTCCGCCAGCTGGTATATGATTGAACATTTTTACTTTTTCGTGCTCACATTCGAAAATCAGCAGCACATCAATGGATAAGGTTGCCTTTTAGGAAGTATGGATTAACATGCGTTGGTACTTGCGTGACTCGGATAGTGCAAGTATTGTGCGTAATCATTTATGACACCAAATTAAAAAAAGAGGGTATTTAAAAAGTCTGATAGTGTGCCAATCTATCAAAAAGGCATTTATCACTGATAGTAGTGAATTTTGCGTTCCTAAATAGAGGAAAACTAGAGTTAATACCGCCTAAAGTTAGTATGCCCATGTGGGCACTTTCGGTATTTGAAGTTTAAGCAACACTGCTCTTGTGGGCAGTTGCATTGTAAAGGTTGAATGCTGCTAATGGTAGTGTAGAAAAAATGGTTAAACATGCATGTAAGGTTCCCTTTGAAAAATATCATTCATATGTGGATTATCCCTTTGGCTGGTGAGTTTAAATGAAGATTTGATTTGGAATAAAGGCTGGTTTTTTTACTTCTGATAATGAAATAATGCCTTATTGTATGGCATTAAATAACAATATTTTCCTGTTTTTATGATTTATTTATGTTTTTATTGAATGTTTAAACCAAGAGAATTTTTAACTACTATTTAAACTGATCTTAGATACACAAAGGTTTTCCATCTGGTATTTCATTTTCAATATCAATTATTTTATTTATAATGGTTTTATGGGCCATAACAAATTATTTGTTCATATTTTTGAATAGCAAATATAATCTCTAGTAGTCCTTCTTTGTGTGGTAATCCCTAAAACATGGCGCTGTACACAGACCAACATCACAATCTCGGCAGAAAAATCTTGTTTTCTTCCGAAGTTTTTTATTCTTATTGTCTCGTCGTGAGCAACACACGACACATTGTCTCGCTAGAGTCTGTTTATTTTCTGAAGGCAGGATATACTCAGGGAATTGCCGACCAGTTAGCCTTAGAGGACTGGGTTCTGTCGAAGGACGACCTCCTTTGGCACCGAATGTTTCACTCTGGTATTTCTCTATCAGCTGCTGCACCAACTCCAGTCTGTATTCTATATGTGTTTTTGAACCTTTATTCTTCCCATGGAGTGCAAATGAATTCCAAATTGCCTGATCAAGGAAATGATTTAAAAAATTGTTAGTATTTGCGGCTTGGTTACTGGATAATATGTTAGGTTTTGGTCCATCCTATCCACTCCACCCATAACTCCATTATAATCTACTACTACTGCCGGTTTAGTGTTTTCACCTTTCCTCCCACTAACAGTATTTTTGGTAGTTGTATGAATTGCAGAGAGCAGAACTACATCTTTTTTCTCTCTCCATTTCATGACACAAATCTTTCCTCGTTAGTACCCTACAATATCACCCGTTTCGAGCTTCCTATTTTTCAATTCTGTGGAATTTTTTTTACTTGACATCTTCTAGGTTCCAAATACATCAGTCTGATTCCTAACAAGTATATCTGCTAGTTCTGGGGAATTTTATAATTATCCATAGCTACACAGTAACCCTTTCCTAGTAATGGCTTTATAAGTGACAGAACAATTTGGGTTGACAGAGGAAGATGACTGTACTCCTCTGTGAACTTAGTTCCTTTTCAAGTGTAAATAATGCTAGACCAAATATAGCCAGTCTCAGCCTCGCAGCGCATGAAACTCTTTATGCCAGGATGAGATATTTTAAATGGATTTATTATAATAATAACATTTACAATGGAATTCCACAAAGTTTCCACAGATTGCATTTTATTCATGAGATCTTTTCAAAGGTAGATATTGCCTCCACCCTAGTCTACCTTTATAGAGTATTAAGCTCTCGTCAGTGGACAAATCCCTTTGAGGTGTCAAGAGTGTTGAGTGCAGGGTATTGTGATGCTCAAACGCAGGCCAAATCCTATAAAGTTTTGGGTGCGAGTGAGTTGAAGTGTCAAAAGCCTCATTATTGCAAATATTAATAATTCGTTTTATAGATAGAAACCTTCTGTGGGACATCACTTTAGGAAAGAACGGTGTGTGCATCATGGGTTTTTTGGACCAATACATTTCCTCAACAGGTTTTTTTTATAATACCCTGCAATATATTCAAAGCGAAGAAGACTCACATCTCATTTTCTGAAACTGGATTCCAGTCACTTTTACCAACAGAAGACTGTTTATTCTGTTCAGCATTCCGATTTGTCTTTGACGTGATCATTTCTATGAGGTTTTGATTGAAATATTCCTCAAAGAATGGAAGACTCCCTCCCTCCACTTGTAAGTTTACTCTAGTAGTAGCAGAAAATGAAAATCGTGGTGGGGCTGGAGATGCACTGTTCACCTCACACCAGATTCTTGGATCTACAACCTCTGCTTCATCACCATCATCTTCTCCTGATGCTTAGCCATATTCTGTTGAAGAACCTGAGTCCGATATGCTTATAGATGAATCAGATTCAAATGCACTCTCTTCTGAATCTGCATCCATTTCCATCCCAATAAACAAAAAATATAAAATGATAATAATTTTGCTTATTTTGACATTAGTGTAGCCAATTCAATATACAGTGCACATATGTATTGCACGCTTAGTCGCTGATGTGTATGATGCTATATTCTGAAGGTTTCCATTGCTTATCGAAGGACAGTAAATTCTTCCCTCTGTTTTCATTGGGTTGATTCTATGAGGTTTCGGGTTTCAAAGGGTTGATTACCGTAGGTTACAGTATCGTCCCCAACGACAAAAGCAAACGAGCATGAAGAGACTCGAAAATAGAATGCACAGTTGATGTGTGATGAAATGAATAGCTAAATTTTATAACATCTGATAATGAGTGAAACAACTCGTCATCTTGTAGTGTGTAAATATTTTGTTTCCGTAATAAATACACCAACATGCACGTTTTCATCCAGAGAGTCTTCTGATGATTGTTCATAATTAGAGAAATGTTCAGCAATGAATCACAAATAAAACCATGTGGAATTAGCGGCATAAAAACACACTTGAAATTATAATAAATTGGATAAACAGTAACACATCTGTGGTGATAATATACTGTAATGGGAAAGAAATCAGCTGGGAAATCACTGCTCACTCGGAAAAACACTGATGACAAGAATAGTGAAGATATGCTCTAAACATACGAAATAATACCGAAATTGGGCGATAGAGTCCTCTACAGTCCATGCACATAGAGTCATCCTGTGAGAATACATTCAACTACCTCACAAAATAAATATGGGAAAATCAGTTTGAGCTATTTCTTCACACAGTACCTGGTACGGGCAAATCTGTTAAGGCCCAATTTTTTTGCCCGTATGCGGTACGGGCAAAGGGTTAATTCTGGTTCTTCCACTGTTTGGAGGCAGTGACTGCTAATTTGAACAAATGCTCTGCAAAGCTTTCCCATCTAGTTAACAGGTCATTACATAAAGCTGGTTTGGGAAGTTAGCAAATGATCCCACCAAGTGCTGACATAATACCCATACAATAAAACCAATGAGGAAGAACAATAAGAGGATTAAATTTTTTAGGCTGGCAGCAGAGGAGCAAACTAGCCATAGTAATTCAACAAAAAACAGTTACAATGCATATTGTTGTATAAACATTGTTAATTTATCTCAGTTAAATGTTGATTACACACTATATCTGTTTTACTTTATTTTCTCTTGTCAGATAACTATTTTTTTGCACATCCGAAGGCGCAAATCAGCAAATACTCTTGTAGCAAATGAAAGGTAATATTAAGTGTGTCAATTAAAGTTATTTTGTGAAGATACTTTTGAGAGTGACCCAGTGTGTCAGTACACCACATTTACCTCCTAGTGGTGGGTCGCGGGTAATGGTATGTTGGCTCTCAAGGTAGTCCTTTCAGAAGGGATCCTAGGTTGAGTAGAGTAGTGAAAGCGGGCCTAGGGTATTACTATGCTTTGGTTTCTCTTGGCATACTGGCGAATATGTGCCAAAACTGACCGGTAGAGCACCGTAACCATTAGCAGGGAAAGCTGCACGTGGTTCAAGTACTGCAAAGGCTGGTAAACTTGCATACTCTATTACAATTTACTCCTAAGAATCACGAAGTAGCCTCGGACAGCCGAAGCCACAATGGGCAGCGGAAGCTGAATAAGGTTGGCCCATCAGGATACAGACATAGCAATGCAACCTGGACTATTGGTACTTGGAATGTGAGAGGAGTATGTGGAAAGGAGCATGAGTTGTTGAATAAAATGAAAGTGAGAGGAATGGATGTTTTGTGTGTATGTGAAACTAAGCAGAAGAGGCGGGATGTTGTTACTGTAGATGGCGGTGGTCTGGCACTGTGGTCAGTAGTTGACGATAATGTACATGGCAGTCAAAGCGTAGGACTCATTCTTAATGAGAGAGCTAAGTTATAGGTAAGGAAGTATAAGTTAGTGTCCCCTAGATTGCTCTAAGTTTGCATGAAAGTAGGTATTAGGAGAGTTGTGATTGTGGCGTGCTATGCACCATTGGATGGAGAGAGTGACAGCGTGAAAGATGAGTTTTGGGAAAAACTGAGAGAGGTTTTTGAAGGAATGTGACCCTGGTGAGAGAATAATTGTACTAGGTGACATGAAAGGCTGGGTTGGTGTAAGGCGGGATGCATCTGAGAGAGTGGTTGGGCCATTTGGTGACCCTCGAGTGAATGATAATGGTGAAAACTTGGTGACTGTGTGCTTGGGAAAAGGATTATTTGTGTCGAATACATGGTTTAAACATAAAAGAATACACATGTATACTTGGCAAAGGGGAGATTGTAAAAGCATGATTGATTTCGTTGTGTATGATCAGAGGTAGAAGGAGTTGGTGTGGGACATAAGAGTGATGAGGGGTGCTGAATGTGGAACAGACCACTATTCGGTACTCTCCAAAGGGAATCTGGGCAGAAAGTGGGTGCCAAGGAAGAATGTTGCGGGTAAGCAGTTGAGAGTAAGAGTGGAGAGGTTGCTGGACAGTGAGGTAAGAATGAAGTATGGATGCATGCTTGAGGATGCTCTATCCTTGAAGCAGAGAGAATGGGACGAGTATATCAGAAACGAGAATGTGAATGATGCGTGGGAGTGTTTAAAAGGAGTGATTGCAGAATGTGCTGAAAGTGTATGTGGAAAAGGAGTGGTAGGATGAATGAAAGGTGATGGTTGGTGGAATGAAGAGGTGAAAATTGCATTCAGGGTAAAGAAAGAGTATGATGGAATCATAAGAAAACAAGAATATGATGGCTGCCAAATCTGAGGAAGAGCGCACTAAGGCATGTGAGATTTGCAGAAAGAAAAAGAATTAATGCAAAATCGTTGTGAAAGGGAGCAAGGAAAGAATGCATGCAGATGAAGCTAGCAAGATGCAGAGCGATTTTGAAGGCAATAAAAAGCTGTTTTGGAAGTGGGTAAAAAGGGCTAAGATTGGTGAATGCAGGGGAATAAATGCGGTCAGGAACAAAAGTGGAGAGATCGCGTGGGATGAAACCAATATCAGGAACTGCTGGAGGGAGTATTTTGAAGAATTATACAATAATAATACAGGCGCTGAGGACGAGCCTTGCGAAGTAGTATGTGATGATGGAAAACAAGATCAGTAAGAATGAGGTCATAACGGCATTGAGAGTATTGAAAAATTGGAAGGCTGCAGGTGTAGATGGGATATCCAGTGAGATGTTGAAGTGTGGGTGTAACTTACTCATATGTTGGCTGTATGAACTATATAATTTATGCGTACAGGTTTCTGTTGTTCCAGTGGATTGGAAGAATGCAATCATTGTTCCATTGTACAAAGGAAGGGAGGCAAGGCCAAATATAATAATTATAGGGCCATTAGTTTATTGAGTATTCCGGGAAAAGTGTTCAGCAAAATTTTAATCGAAAGAGTGAGGAATATTACTTCTGACAGAATATGGGATATGCAGTGTGGGTATATACCTGGGAGAGGATGTAGTGACCAAATTATCGTGCTTCAGCAAATGATAGAAAAGTGTATGGGCATACGAAAGAAAGTTTATTGTGTTTGTTGATTTAGAGAAGGCATATGACAGGGTAAATAGAAAGAAGTTATGGAAGGTTTTGAAGGACTATGGAGTGAATGGGCAGTTATTGAATGTTATGATGGCAATGTATGATAATAGTAAGGCAAGCGTGAGAGTTAACGGGGTTCTGAGTGATTGGTTTGCAATAAAACGGTGTAAAGCAAGGATGCGTAATGTCACCCTGGCTGTTTAATGTATTTATGGATAAATGTGTTAGAGATGCATGAAGTGAAAACGACAGTGTTGTGATTGGAAATGTAAACGTGTGAATTCTACCATATGCTGATGATGCTGTTTTGATCTCAGAGAGCCAAGAGGGATTACAGAAGCTCCTAGATAAGTTTTGTGAATCAACAGAGAGAATGGAATTTAGGGTAAAAGTGTGCAGGACTTAAGTAGTAGTTCTTGATTAGGAGAATGGGGGGAATAACTGTGTGATGAGGAAAAATGGTGAAGTAATTGAACAAGTGGATAATTTTGTATATTTAGGTAAGATGTTTGCAAAAGATGGACAGATAGATGAGGAGATAAAGAGATGTGGCAAATGCTGGAAGGAAAGTGGTATTAAGGAATGAGTGCCTGTCTAAGGAAGCAAAAATCGCCATGTACAAAAGTATACTCCCCACTTTGTTGTATGATAGTGAAACATGGGTTTGTCAGGATAGACATAAAGAGTAGCTCGTAGGCTTCTGCGGATGCAATGTTGACTTCCTTTTTTTTTTGGAATGAATCCCGAAAAAAGGAACAGTAGACATAAGAGTAGACTAAATGCCGTGGGTCTGAGTTATCCGAGGAGTGTTTGTGGCAAAAGTAGGATGGATAGGGTCAGGAATGGGTGGATAATAAATGAGTGTGGGTTAGATGCTCCAGTAATGGACATATATAAAAGGAGTGTGCTTCGTTGGTTTGGCCATGTTGAGAGAATGGATGAGAGTCGAATTACGAAACAGATATATAAGAGTGAAATGAATGGTGTGAGAGGTAGAGGTAGGCCGATAAAGTTGTGGTTGAGGAAATTCTTAGGTGTACAAATATGTATTTATGAGTGAAACTTAGTGACTCTGCCTACCTCGGAAGGGAACGGCGTGATTGGTATATATGTATGTATGTATACTTTTGAGTCATTGAGATACGTACATACCAATCACACTTCCCTTTCGGGGTAGGAAAGCATCACTAAGTTTCACTGATAAATACATATTTGTACACCTAACTCTGCTTCAATAATTTCCTCCATAATGACCTATCCTTGCAAACTTCTTTTGCCTCATTTACCCCCATACACTGCTTCATGCACGCCCTCCTGTTTTTAAGACTCCTAATATTCCTCCTCATGAGAATTTCCTCAACCACATTCAACCACAACTTTCTCGGCCTATTTCTCCCTCTCGCACTATTCATTTCACTCTTATATAGCTGTTTCGTTATTCGACTCTCATCCATTCTCTCATCATGGCCAACCATATATGTTACTCCGTAAGAAGGTGTGCGTTAAAGTTCTGTAAATTCAGTAATGAGGAAACTCCTGAGTGGCTGTAATGTTTTAGCACCAAACTTGTTGAGAGACAGACACTAAGCCCACTCTCAAACATGCCCACAAATACAACCCAAAATTGGTTCCTTTATGCAGATATGGGAGCCTCATTCAAAAATGCCAATAAATATGTTAAACTGATTCATTGCATTGTTTTTATTTAAAATTGTAAAATCGAATACCTAAAAGTGCGTTGAGATTACTTTAAATGTGATATATGGCCCGAATAAAAACGCGATAAGTTTGTATCCATGTATAATACCCACCCTACTTTTTTGACAAATTTTTGTGGAAAAAAATGCGTACTATATATGGAAAATTATGGTATATTTTCTGGCAATAATACTCGTTTTTGTTGATTCAGTTAATTAGAAACTTACATGTTTGTACTCATTATGCCTTTCCCCTTTAATACTAAATTATATATGGCATTTCTAATTTCAATGTTGTGCACTGACGAATGTAAGATGGCAGTGGTAACTAGACAAGATTATTTCAGAATAAAAATCAAGTTCATGAAGGAATATTCCTACTTTTTGTCGATTAGAGCAAGCCACATTAACTGGCAGCTGTTACTCCGGCAAAATATGATATTCATCATCCTAGCAAGGATGCTGTTCATCTGGATTGAAAATTTTTCAATGCTCTTCAGCATCATGTGTCTGACCAATGTTATTCAGTATCACAATCTACTTGACCATAGTTTTAGGATTACGAAAACTGTTTGGGGTGACCTCAAATTGAAAGTTTTTCGCCATGTGCTTGTCTGAGCTGGGTTGGCCTTGACTTCACTTCACAGCAATGATTGAGAGTTGAAAAAGTTCCATGAAAAATTCTACCCTTAATTTTATTCCAAAACCCTCTGATATTGTGATATCTGTTGGGAGTTCTATTTTGGAAATGAACTCCATTCATTAATATGAATGAAGTTAAATTTATAAAATAGTTCATATTATATTTACATTCATATTATAGAATTGAAAAAATGAGAATTCATTGACTTGAGAAAAATATAATTTATGTTCTCTTTAAGTAAGGGTCATGCTTGCCCTGATCAGTTACTTATTCCTTCATGCTGCGAAAAAGTTTCTTTAGTAGTGAAAAAGTTGAGAAAAGTTATTCATATCATGACTTAGATCCAAGCGTGTGAGTTTAGGAACAAAAATAGGATCTCTTAGTCATAAAAGGTGTGCATGCTTCTCTGTAATTCCAGTCTTAAATCTGGGATAAATGCATGTTGCATTCCTTGGGGTTTTTTGTCTTATGTCGCATTCCATTTTTCTTTAGTGTATATCTTACTTGGTGTGTATGTGGTTGGGAGTTGCCTCCATTTAGTTCTATAGCGATTGACTAAGAATTTTTACCAACCAATTTTTCAGAAAGAGAGAGATCCTCATGGTTTGAATTTTGCCTTTATAGTGGTTGGTCTTTCATCTAGGATTGTATTGTGCTTTCTTTTTGCTGCTGGACCTCTAACCTCGTATTGTCATAAGTCAGCCCCAGTCTTTCCTATTATCTATGATTGTTAATTATTTGTTGTGTTGTCAAAAGTTAAGATGTATGCTGCTATGTTTACCCCCATGCTTGAGGTTTAGTTGATAGAAAACAAGGAATCAGACGTATCTTCATTGGCTAAGGAATTCAGGAAATGAAAGCAACGTTGTTATAGATACCCTTCTGTGTGACACCTGACTTCTTATTTCCCTTGAACCTTGAATTTGAGGGAAGAGAGAAAATTTCTCTCTGGAAACAAAGTGATACATGCTAATATGTAGTAGATATGGAAATGGGTCAAATTTTTGGAACTGTTTTATCATTTTTGGCTATCTACAGAGCTATTGCTTTTGTCATTTGTAGGAATCTTGTGTAGTGTTTTGGTGTATTTTTTCTGATTTGAATTTGTTTAAAGCGAAGTAAAAAATGGACTGGAAGGCATCTTGTGAAGATAATTAAGGAGGAACCTTTATTTTAGTCTTGCCCGATAACCTACCTTGATTTTAACTTGTATTATAAAGTAAGACTGCTGCTATTGAATGGTGTACAAATCTTACCAGATATCGGTCATTTAATGAAGGTATATTGGTTTTTTTTAAAATTTTTGTATTCAATTTTTTTATTTTTTTAAATATTTATATATAATTATAAGATTTAAAAGTGAGGAATTTTAATGCTGAAATAAATTGCCTTATGGCAGTGCGATGGCATCTTCCCACAATGTTTTTTATCAATTCTGCCCGAATAATGTTCTTCAAAAACTTGTTTAATGTGCACCACATATTAGGACACCTAATATATTTCTTCCAGCTTAGGTCATTGGTAATGTGACATTAATATTTAGGTTAAAATGGCTGACTTTCGGTTTTCGCTGGAGCACATCACTAACATCCTGTGATGAAAGTGGCAATGGTGCCAAGGGAAACTTCTACTGCTCGCCTTGTTGACCAAATCTATTTTTCAGTGTAGATAAAAAGTATGCATTTAATATATTTTAAAATGTTTTAAGCCTGAAGACAATTGGACCTTACACCACTTCCTTAAAAAATCATGATATCAAATCATGCGGAAATGGCAAAGGAGGCTAGAGTCAGTATAATTTTCTTGTTTTCGTTACAGGTTAAAAACTTTGGTTTAACGTTTTGCCCTCTATAATATTAACAGAAGGAGTGATTGCATGAAATTTAAAAAAATTTACAAGGCTAGCCTTAATTTACTCATGAGAGCAAATTTTGTACATCTCAAGAAAACAATATTTCGAGGGGCCAGTTCAACCATTAGTCATTAAGTTTTTATATGCCGAAGATGGTGAAATTAGCCATGAAAAAATATTAGGCTTGACCAGGATTCGAGCCCACGTGTATCGGGTGTGCAGCCACATATAGCCATAGCTGCATACCACATCATTTGATCTACTGCAAGGATTTGAATTTTGTGATTAGATTTTGGTAACCAAATAATGGAAAGTAATAGCAAGTGAAGTAATTTGTGAAAATTGTGGTGAGCAAATAGATAGAGGAATATGAGAGGTAAATTCCAGCATGTAAGGAGTAGCACGAAGGAGAGCGAAAGAAGGCATGTGATGAATAAGGGGATATAATAAGGAATGTAAAATCTCGATGAAAGATGGCTAGAAAAGAATGCATGTGGATGAGGCTAGCAAAATTTGGAGTGACTTATTAGGCATTAACAAGTTATTTGGAATGGGAGAATTGGGCTTAGTGAGGTGAGGGCAGGATAAAGGGTGAAATGAAGGACAAGAGTGGTAAATCATTTATGATGAAAGTAATGCCATGGGCTGTGCAAGGGTATACTTTGTAGAAATATATTAAGTCGGTGTAAGCAATCTTGATCAGCCTTGCTAATTAATTTGTGAGAATGTCAGTATAAGGGAGGAAACAAGTGAGAATGAGGTGGTAACAGTAATGAGAATATTCGAAAACGGGAAGGCTGCAGGTGCAGGCAGGATATGAAGTGAAAATGCACAAGTGTGGATGTAAACTACTCATTGGTCACTTGTGTGAACTGTGTAAATTATGTTTATAAACTTCCATTATTCAAATGGATTGGATGAATGCTTTAATAGTTCTTTTCACTTGAGGAAGGGTGGGAAAACCAAAGGTAATGATTATAGAGAAATTACTTTATTGAGTATTCCGGGAAAAGTGTTCAGTTAATTAAAGTAAGACCGATTACGATTCTCAGAATCTGGGGCTTACAGTGTCGGTTTGTGCTTGATAGATGATGTAGTGATCAGCTGATGGCACTTTAGCAAGGACTGGAGAAGTGTATGGACTTCTGTGAGGAAAGTATGTCATGCATTTGTGGATTTTGAGAAGGCTTATGCCAAGGTAAACAGAAATAAGAAGCGGAAGAATGTGAAGAAGTATGGAGTGAACGAGCAGTAATTGAATGTTCTCAAGGCTATTAATGATGACAACAAGGCAAGTGTGAGTTAATGGGGCCCTGAAGGACAGTTTAGAAATAAAACTAGTTGTAAAGCAGGGATGTATAAAGTCACATTGGCTTTTTAATGTTTTTATGGATAAATGCCTGAGAGATGCTTGTGGGGAAAATGTGTTATGGTCTGAGATGTAAATGTGTGAGTTCTATTCTATGCAGATGATGCTGTTTTATTTTCAGAGCGCCCACTAGAGTTACAGAAGCCCATGGATAAAAATATGTGATGCAACCAGGAGAGTGGGTTTGAGCGTAGATGTATTTATGGCCAAAGTAGTTGTTTTTGATGGGGAGAGTGGTAAAAATGATTGTATTGACAATTTATTTTATCCTGGGTGGATGTTTGCAGTATATGTAGCATGGTAGTATGTTGAGCTTATCTGTGTGGGAGTGTTTGTGTAGTGAAGCAAAAATTGTGGAGTAGAAAAGGTTCTCCTACCAATATTATTATATGGCAGTGGAACCTGGGTATGCCTAGTGGATTTAGTTTTTTCCAGCGGCTTGTCATTTATATTCCGGTTTTCCCCAAAGTAATTTCTTTAACCATGTTGTTTATTGGTTACTCTTTTCAATTCAGTGGTGGTATATGTATATATATTAGACATCAGATGCCGCAGACACTTAACCTTTTGTGAGTTTACATGCTTATAAGAGTTGTTGAGTATTTTGTGATATGTGGAGGCCACATCTCTAGTAGTATTTTGAGAGGAGACATTTTGCTTGTGATTCTCAAGAATTCTGGGCGTAACTGATGGTGTATGGCCTAGCACTACATCTGTCTTATAATGAGTAAGTTGCTTTGTGGTGTATTTGGTGCCTGTCCATGTCACCTGTTGAATCCAGTATTTTTGCATTCAACATGGGCCACTTGAACCAAACCAAATGAAAGAGAAGTCTCCCTCCTTCACTTGTCATCATGTGAGGTATGAGGTTTGTGGTGGGGAAAATGAATGACAAAAAATAAATGAGATGGAATGGAGAGGAAAGCAAATGGGAGAAATCTGTGGGATGCAGCAATTGAGGGTATACATAAGGTAGAAGGTTTCACAAGTCTGGTTTAGCCAAAATCTTTGTATACAAAGATTTTGAGATGACCAACTTGGATTCTGACTGCCAAGTGTGGGTTTGGCTCTACCAAAAGTTAATTACATGAAATATTTGGCCTAATGAAACTACCTCTGCCTTAGAATGAAAAGCTTAAAATGGTAAAAATTCCCTGCAGGAGAAGACTATGCGGTCCACTGAAGTGAATGTGATTTTCTCGTATTCCCAAATTTGCTAGAAATTTTGTTTATTTTTTATTTTGCTGGCTTCATAAATGCTAAATAGACTGACGTTATATGCATGATACACTGGAATGAAATCCATTGTAATGTCTATGTCTGGCTATGGTGAGGTTTCTATCTCACGTGGAGCTCTGATGTGAATTTGTTGTAAAATTAGTATGAATCCTCATATGCCCCCAAGCGGGCCAATCACTTGTATTTCCCTTTAGCTCTGGCTGGTCTCAAGAATTGCCATCCTCTAGCTATATCTATATATTAATTTTGTAGCGTGTCAGTCATTCTGTATCCGTTTTGTTTCTTTCTCTGTCAATTTTTGAGCTAGAAGAGTGAGGTGTGGTGCGTTGAATGTGGAATCTCTATCTTCATGTTTTGGTAGTAGTTATGGATTTTTATTGGGCGTGTGGCAGGGGGTGTTAGGTCACCAGCCGTGCAAAGGTCTAAGATATTTGGAGATGAAATGGAGACATGAATTAAAAGGAGTATATTTAGTTAGTTTAAATAAGATCCAAAAGAGCGGCTGCTTGGGTGTGTGGCAGGGGGTGTTAGGTTACTAGCCGTGCGAAGGTGTAAGTTATTTGGAGATGGAATGGATAATTTTTGGGTTGTGGAACCAGATGCTGGGAAACACAGTGACAAGGGAGAAAGGCCAAAAGGGAGAATGGAAGTGTGTAAAGGTTGAAACAAAAGAAACCTAGAGTGCTCTCCTATTGAAATGGCTTTAAAAACAACAAAGAACAGTGAATAAAAAAACATTTTCACCAAGGAGCTATTTTTAGACTAGGACACTTACCCTGAGTCACTTACCCGAGAGCTGATAGCTCTGGGGTGGGTACACACCCCTGCTCACGGAGTGAGCAGGCTAGCTGCCTGCTAGTCTTTATATAATTTTTGCCGACCCTATCTCGCATCAGTCTAGTATCTTATAAAATTCCTTGTCTTTCCAAAAAAACACTTCTTAATTTTTCTATATTACACCCATACTTTCTTGTATGACATTATATTTCGCTCATTTTCTGGATTTACTTCTGGCATTGCTCTTTCTTTCACTCATGTAGCATATTATGGCTTCATCCCTCAGTCACATTTCTTTCTACCGTCTTCAGGTACCATGTGATGTGAGAGTAGACAGTGTGTGATGAATGTCCACTTTATGGACATTAATCACACTCTGTCTACTCAATGGGCAGTCTCCCTATTATTATGACTTCTTCATATTAATATTTAGGAGAAATACATCTATTATTATGATTTTTTGCAGTTATCATGTTTTTTCCTGTTTGTTTCTCATGTTCCCCATTCAGCTTCATTTACTAACATATCAACTGATAATTAACTAAGTGATTGATGGTTGTCTCTAATATCAAGTATGATTAACCACTCTTAAAGTCCAAGTATTGCTCTGAATACATGTATGAAAATATTTTTGCCTTAACAATGTAGTAAGGAGGGACATTCCTTTTTCATGTTTATTTGCTTTGTGGTCACCATTGCCACACTGGCACAAGGGGCGTCATAGATCGCTACTATGTATTCTTACATGGTCATTCTTTATGAAAGGAATTCTGCCAATTATACTCTCCTTTTTAGTCTGCTTTCACCTCAACCATAGTAATGTAAATCATCTCACAAATTTCTCCTGAACTCATCTTTTACTGGCACAATTTATTCATCCCCCAGTACATAAGGTGCAACCCAAGAAAAAAATTAAACAAAGGACAATTTGTTTTTCATATCGTTCATTGGCTTTTATTCTCCCTCTTGCATCATGGCCCTTCGTAGCAATGTCAAACTTTACACCCAATTTGCTCTGCAAACCTCGGCCAGCTCCTGACAATAATGTTGTTTTTTTGAAAGTGATCCATTACACTGGTAATTTTTGTCAGTAAGACTTGAGGGTATGTTTTAGGTGAGGTATTGTATGACGGTAGGATGGATAGAAACCCTGTGCAGCTTAAGTGAACTTTCAATCTAAAGAACCAAGGAATCCAAAGATTTACTTTCTATCTATTGGCAAGAGGGAAATCAGGATTGTGCTGGGAAATCTGCTTGACTGTCTCAGTCAACTATGTCAGTTGCAGCTATGTGATTGATGCTTGAATTATTGATGGAGATTGGGTTGGTGTGCCAACTAGAGTACTGTCCTGATGGCCTGGGTATAAATCCCGTCATGGGTGGAAATTTTTCTTTGCCGTTTAGATTCCTACTTGGGTAGGTGCTGTGTGGAGTGTGCTTTGAGTTTCTGAGCTGAGAGCAGGCTGATGCCAGCACCACTCAAATCTTTCTCAGTGCCCTTGATAAACCTTACCATGTTTCATCAGTGTCACTCTAGTACTGAAAATGTGAACATTAGTGGATGAAATTGAAACAAATAAGGGATTGTAGAAGTGATAAAAGATTTGTTTTGAGTTTGGACATCATCACTGTCATTAACTGTGGGAAAATTGTTTTCCAATGCTTTACAATGCTCTGACGCATGTAAATAAGGCTCTTATTCCTGAAGATAAAAACAAATGCATGCTTCATCTGTATAAATTGCTTTCTAATATGTTGGTGCTTGCATTTTACTTCAAATTGTAAAAAATTTCATTAAGTGTGGAATAAAATATATCCTCAGTTGACATTTTTGCACAACCCAATCGGTATGTACCAGTCAATGCAGAAATGAATCAATATAAGTTGATGAATGGTTTTCTCCCAGTTTATTATTTGTGAAACCAATGAAGTAACAAAATTGCGATTTTTTTAAATGTCTTTAATTTGTTACTTCAAAACTGGTCCATGTTAAATTTATTTCTATGTTTATGCAGACACAGCATTAGTGCAAGATGTGGAGGAGCTACATATCAAAGAAAAAATATAGGATGTGCTGTCCTCGGAACATTTTCATTACATGTTTCAAGGATTTTGTGTCATCTTCAGGTACATGTCATGTTTGGTGGACTCAAGTCCCCATTCAACTTGGGTACAAAATTGAAGAGAGGTAAGGCTCTAAGGCTCAAGAAAGATAGATGGCATGTTCAGAGGATAGTGATGGTGGGTGTGTTTATTCCCTTAAATTGAAGTTGTGATGCAGGAGGCAAAAATGTTTTCACCAACCTCTAGAATGAACTTGTCCATTGGAGAAGTAGATATTTTAACTATTCCCCCTCATCACACCACCTTTCTTTCTGAATCCTCTCCTTCCATCACTCTCCTCAAACTCAACATCCAGTTTGAACTTGTTCTGTGTTCTTACTTGCAGGTATGATGATTGCTTAGAAATATACTTATATAGAAAAGTTTTCAGTGGAGAGTGTAAAATGATTTATGTCATTTGTCTTATAGTTCTCTAGTTCCCTGTGAGAAATCTCCTGTGGAATTGCTTTGTTGAGTTATGGTTCAAATTTCAAAATATGATGTGGAATGGTCCATGTATTGATACATTTTTTATTTGCATTGCATGAATGTCAAAATTGCTGGTAGTTTTGCAATCAAGAAAAATCTCTTTTCTGTCAAAATATAGCACTCTGAAGTATACTACCAATTTTTTTTTCTTTTCTTCTGCTTTTCTATGTACATAGGTACTAAGCTATTATTTAATTCTACTTAAATTGTTAAATAATTTAAGTTACTACTAAGGTTCTTCTTATTGCATACTGATGGATTAGTCTTGCTCTTTAAATTTTCAATGTAATGTTTTCAAGGGTTTTCTAGACTAGTGCATTTTGTGCGTGGACACTACCATGAATGAATGTCTAAGTGTGCTTACAAGAATCATCGTCAGTTATCTCTAGTGTTCTAGGATTAAAATATTGCCTCAGCCACAGGTTTTGGTGAAGGGTCTGAAACCTAGTACTACATAGTTAAATAGGTTTTATCTCATGCTTATTGGTTATAGGGTTATAGGGGCTATTTGCTATATTGACTATATAATTTTTTTGTGATTGAAAAAATTGGGAAAGAAGAATTTTCAAAACCATTGAGTAATGCTTGTATTGTTTAATGTAATAGAGAAGCCTTAGTGATTTCAGTTCTCAATAGAATTGTGTAGACCTGTGCAAAAACTCAAATGCTTTCAAATCTGGCTTGGTTTGATTTAATTAGCCAGCTTTGACTGCTATGATAATTATTTGAGTTAATCTTATCTGTCCAGTTTGTCTGTGGTAAAAGATATTTTGAACTTGGTGCTCTTCCCATCGTCAAAATATATTTATAGTTTAGGCTTACTTCGATTAGAAATTTCATTGCATGTATGTTATCCTTGCACAATTTGAAAATAACTATTGATTTCACTCTGTTTAAGGTTTTAATTATCATTTCTTTTCAATTAATGTTTTTTGTTAGGGGATTCTTTTAAATTTGATCAGCTATGCATTGTTGTGTGACTCATTAACACATCTTAGGTGCTAAATTATTTCTCATTTTCCTGCCTTTGGAAATAGAGATTTAAGACACTCCTTTTTACCTTAACCATGGTGGTTATACCTCAGGGTGCCTATAAGAGAAGTGTTATTGTGGTTGATCTTATTGATGAGCAAACCATGCCTATTTATACATTTATTTTACCAGTTCAGTGATGTTTCTTGTTCATGTAAATTATGTGCCCACTTGTTTAGAGTTTGATGAACTCTTTCCTTTCCAGTTATGATTTTTAGTGACTAGCTGTTCAACTACATTATTCATTTAGTGGTAAAATTCATCACAAATTCACTCAACTACTGATTTTCATCGTAAAGTGGTCCATACTATAATTTTAAATTTGGTGACTTTTTTGTGGAACCACATGTTGATGTGAAATGTCAAAATGGAAATTCTCACGCTCCTGGGTTCAGAATGTGGTTTGTTCTTGAATGCCACCAGTGAATCTTTGTTCTATCAGTGGGGTTGGTTGTTTCATGCTGTCTACTGCAGCGACCTTGTGTGACTTTGTTGATGCCAATGGTCCCACATCTATTGTTTTGAATCTATCAGATTTTTGTAATGCAATGTCTCTTGCTCTTTCAGGATCGAGAGGCTGGTGGTGGGGGAGCTGGAGGTGGAGGAGGGCGTGGGGGCCGAGGCGGTCGTGGCAGTAGGAACTGAGGTGGGGGTGGGAGAGCATCGTCTTTGTCCCTTGCGGACATTGAGTCGCCTGGGGATATGAGAAACTTTCTCTCTTTACACATTTTTTTAAATCACCCCTTGTCTGTCCCCATATAGTTTACATATATGCATAAATATATTTTTCGTTTCTCTTCTCTTTTAGTGGCTGCATATACATAATATATATAAATACATATGAATATATATATCATGTTAAGGAAAAAAAGAGAGTACTATGTGACTTTACACATACACACCCACACACACTTGTGCTGCAATGGGCATCACATACACGACGTATGAATACACATAACACAACCTTTCTCGCTCGTCATGCAGTGCACACTGTCGTCGTCCATTCTACTCTGTCTTCTAGTACTTCTCTTGAAGGCACTAAGAATGATTTCTTTTCAAATACGAGGACTTTGAAGAGATTGGAAAGTAATAGGATTTGTGCTGATCTATTTCCCATGGTGCAAGATTCTGTCATCGCCGGTGATGGTATCGTAGTCATGCCCTTGAAAGTGGTGAGTCCCTAGAAACTAGCATGCAAGTGATGATCAACGGCAGGGATTGAGAGTTGTGAATTTGTCACACTGAAACCATCTTTCCCATTGTCCCCACACTCCCCGCTGAGAATCCTTCCCTCCCATTTTCTCTTCCCCCTCCCTGTTGCCCTGCTCCGCAGTTGGTTGACCAGTTACTCCCCCTTTTATTCCCTTACTCCTATGCAGACTTGTGGAATTAGGTAATTTTCTTGGGCCAAGCCTTCATGGGTCTACAAGTGGTTGTGATCAATCTGGAGCGTGATATATCCCAAAGCCTATGGCTATCCAGTTATACAAGGGCACCTAATGCTCATCTTTCCTTGGTTCTGTGGAATTGGTGAGAGTAGCTGGTGATTTTGGACTGATCAACAGAAATTTGCATCATGTGCTGCATGATGTCAGTGTGAGGTTCCCAATGACTACTTCAGTTAACCTTTTGATCATTTTCCAGCTATTCAGCCACAAAATAAATTTTTTTCCTGTCCTGAGATGAAATGAAATGTGATGGAAGACTTATTCCTCGTCCCATGGAAAAATTATCCTGCCCTCTGGAAAACAATTCTTGATTAAAAAAAGGCCATGTGAACTGGGGCACAGGTAGCATTCTTTTCTTATTTTTTTGTTATTTTTTTTGAGTGTTGTGCTTGCAGAGTGGTTCAGTGTAGGGGCATGTGTTGACAAAGTTGATCTTCTGCCTTGGGAGGGGGAGGCAGTGACAAGAGGCCTCCGAAATGAAACTCTGCGGGAAGGCTAATTTGTAACGCATCACAAGAACCAGTCATAATTTTCTTGCATTCCTCCCCCTTCCCCCCTGCCCCCTCCATCTGCCTTGTGACTTTTGACCTCTTGTGCTTGGGGGTCTAAGATGGATTTTCCTTGTGCTGTGAGTGAGGTAGAGGCGACATTTTTTTACCAAGGAAAGCTATTTGAAAAGAGACGAGTGGATGACTAAACACGCAGACTAGTTTTCAACTTGAGTGGAGTTTTAGTGCAGTGAGTAAATTCTTCTGTTTCCCACATGTCACCGTGTAACTAGAGTATTGACCCTCCCCTCCCTCCCTCCAGGAATCCCTCTTGTACGAACGTGAAGCCATGGAACGTCCTCCCTCCAATGCCCTTGATTTCCCCCTTTTTCGCCTTGGTTTCCCCTTCTCTCTAGGTTTGGTGCATCATGTGCTGTCAGGATGTGGCGGTGACGTGGCTGCACTGGTCAAATGAACTTGGGAAAGTTGAGGAGAGGGTACATGGGTGCCCGAGTGTCAACCTGGGTGTGCTCATGCAAACGTACTTGTGTGTGTAAGTGTGCATTTCAAAGTGTAGCTGCTTTCATGAAGGTATATGTATAATTGAAAAAAAAAGCAAATTATCCTTAAATAGTAAAATCCTAACAGCCTTTTTTTTTAATCATCGGTGGCCATCGGTGTTTAAAAATATCAGTGGGGAAAAATTGAGTGTGTGTGCGTGTGTTAATAGATTAAAAAAATAACTGCATAGGGATATATAATATCAAGTGTATGTGACTATAATCTGCCCCAAGGAACTGTCACCTCTGTTTCTATGTGTGATGTTTGGTTCTCTCATGAGATCTGCTGTGGTTTTTAATTTTGGGCAGTCATGATGTCCTCCTGGCCCCTCTAGGCCCACTTTGGACCATATTAATTGTAGAGGAACGGAGGTGAATTTAACTCTGTTGCACCCCCGAATGAGTATACATAGCCTAAACTCACTCCTCATCCTATGTGCCTGATTCACAAACCCCTCGGCTGTCGGATTCATTGAGCCACTAAGAAATACCTTTACAAGATCCTCTTTTATCACACTGTCTTCCCCCAATTTCATGTGTGTTGCATGCTTGTTTAGGCTTCATATTTCTTCCCTCTATCGTGTGTAATGCATCTTTTTCATTGACCGTGGATTTTAAAGAAATGCCATTGAAAATATTCAAAATAAAAAGGTAGAGAAATTTTGAAGAACCTTCTTCTATGGTTATGGTATTTGACTACACACACATATATAAATATATATAAATAAATATATAATTATACAAATAAAAATATGCCTAGAGAAAAAGTGAAGTTCACCCATTTACTACTTTGTGTTCTAGTACTACCAACTTAATACATCCCACTTGTCCGGTCCGTTGTCGTGTAAAGGTTAAAGAAGGTCCCTTGCTGCGAAAATACGAAGCACGATGAAAGATATAGGAGTGTTGAAGTGCGGACTCAAAGGTGTCAATTCGTGTGTGTGTGTGTGGCCGAGTGTTTGCGAGTCTGATTGGGGGATGGGAGTAGGTGTTGATGTTGGTTTTGAAACGAAGAGGGGCATATCTTCTTGAACGAGTGATACGTGGTGAACTCTTTGGAGGGAGTCTTTTGGTCGCAGTGTAAAATTCAATAAAGAAATGCGATTGTCGATGGATTCATTGGCTCGGGCCAATTGTGAGAAGTGATGTGGTGTCAAAATGAAATTAAACCCAGTGACGATTATTTCTTTGTTTTCCTCTCTATTTCCCCGTCCATCCCTCTTGTCCCCCCACCCTGTTCTCTACACTCCCATCCCTCATTAAGTACACTTGCACTTGGGTGTAGCCAACAAGAATTTTCGAAAGTGAGACTTTTATTTGAAAAGATGTAGCAAAAACACAAACGTTAGAAAAAATTACTTTATAAAGCTTTGAGTACTTGTTGCTGATCTGTACAGAGAAACTTTTTTCAATGCCAAACAACCCAAGTGAAGGACTCCCCGTGTTGAGAATTATAATTTTTTCCCTTGTTATGGAATGCAGAGGAACTTTGGATGCAATTGTTACTTTTGTTGTTTTTCCTTAGAGTTGAATATGAATCTATTTATTGATATAAAAGCAAAAAGTCAATGCCGTTCATATAAAACATTTTTGGACAAATGAAAGTTCAAGACTGCAATAAATTATTTTAGCATCATAAGGAATGAGTAAAAAAACTGTGAATACACAATACACACTTCTTTTTTGACAAAGTTTGGAGCAAGAACAGAATGATTTAGTAACAAGTGGATTATCTTTCATTGAGGAGGTGCATAGTTGTGAGTGAGTGATTGTGGATGTGCCATCGATATCTACGCGGGACATTTTTTAAGAGTAAGGACTTCGATAGAAGAAATGCTTGTAGCTGGCTTTGGCATTTGAATGGTGGAATGCAAACTTGCAGATGCAGAGTACGACTAGATTCGTACATCTCACTGGGGCGCAAATTAATATTCTTTTGTTACAGTGTTTGGGTACCAATTATGGTTTCAGTCTTGTCTGTTGTGGGGTTCAAGGGATATTAATGTAGTAGAAGCAATTATTACTCCACTGCCCAAACTGGGAAGCAAGTGGTTTGTACATGTGAAAAAAATGATTCTGATCGGAGTGTGTGGGAGTGCTAAATAAGGTCCATTTTTTCTCACCTCCTTAATAAGTTGTGAATAATGTTTCAGTTGTGTATTTACAGTAAAAGTCATGAAATGCAAATATTCAATGCAACCGAGTATCTGTTTGGTGTTGCAGAGTGTAATCAGTTTTGCAAATTATTATTGAATTGCATGATTAATTTATGAATGTTACAGGCTATTGTCTGTATTATTCTGATCCTGCCAGTAACTGATTTTACTGTATCGGTGGTGTAGTGCGTATGAATGTCTTAGTGTGTGTTCTAATGAGCCTTCATTTTGGTTTTTGGGAAAATGTTAATTGGTGTATGCTTTGAAGGTGTTATGAATTTATAAAGTTATTTATAACCATTTGAAGTGTTGTATACCTATGTGAAGAAATGGCCCCTGATCAACTATTATTTCATGCATTCAGAAATTTTCTTATTTAAAATGTTAATTAGTGATTTATTTCAGGATGGTTTTCACAGTGGCAAATGGGTATGGCTTGTTATGCTTTTTTATGTTCCTGTATGATATTGTTAAACATGAGTTCCCTACATGGGTATGTTACTTGATGGAAACCTGTGTGTACAAAATTTTCAAGGAAGTAGAAAAATGGACCAAGTTTGGCAGATCCGACTAGTGGGAAACTGTTGATAGCTGAATAAAGCATCAATTAGAAAATTATATTGTTGTTTCAATTGAAGAACGAAGGGTGTTTACGATTTCGATTCATTTTGTCTGTCAGAAGATGACATAAGAAAATGTGCCTTTGGTATGGAAGGTCTGATGCTGATATGACGACTTGTGTATTCACCTTTGCTGGTATTCATGGTGGGGGAAGTTTTAACTTCGACTGAATGAATCAAAGAACGAAACATGGTTTTGAAGAAATTATTAATAGAGCTAAAATCAGTCAATGTGTAGCTACGTCCACCGGTGAGTGATGTTGATATTTGAACTACCGCCTTGATAATTTCGTTATTCTTATTTAAGTACGTATCCATTATCTTCGGTTAGGGAATTCTCTACGACCGTGCTAGGAATTTTATCAGTGTGTGAGATAAAGCCTCGAGGTAACTCTGTATCGCTCCTGGAAGATACAGAATGAATTGAGGTAACATTTTATTCTAGAAGAGCAGTATCCCTGCTATAAATATCCGAAGTAAATATTTTCTTTTTCATAAATTTGGCAACGTTGAAGTGCAGCGGTGTCGCGTATGTTGAGCTGCCACGCTGTAGGGTAGCCGGTGATTAGGTGTTATGTGAATGTGAACAAGGTACGTGGTAATTCCTTGATACTCTGAAATTACTGTCGTTGTCCTACATCTATTGAACTCAAATCGAACAGTATAGCATCATTACACCTATTAGTCACTGTTTATGAAAATCTCGTGTGCTTAGTACGTGTTTTCGTGAAATTTTCTTTTGTTTGGGCATTCTCATTGTTTGCAATGTACTAACATGAGTAAATGTACTTTCTTCTAGGGTTCAGAATGATAAGTTCACAGTTATCGAGGTCCCGGGGGCTTCGGATGTCCACCGAAAAGCAGGAGACACTGTTGAAATTAGCCATACTTTCCATTGCTGCAATTCTGTGTAAGACAAGTTTTGGCTGGTAAAATTGGAATGATTGTGCCAGCTCTTTATTTGCTCTCTCGGAATAATTTTTTTGGTTCTTTATTTACAGCTTTTGCTACCAGGCTGTTTTCCGTGTTGAGGTTCGAGAATGTCATTCACGAATTTGATCCATACTTCAACTATCGGACGACCAAATTTTTGGCCGACGAAGGCTTTTATCGGTTTCATAATTGGTTCGATGATCGAGCATGGTATCCTCTAGGAAGAATTATTGGTGGTATGTTGAAGCGAACGTGATTTGGTCAACGTTAGCGCAAGTAGTAATTTATCTTTAAGTACCGTTTAATGTATTTTTGCAGGTACCATCTATCCTGGTTTAATGATAACGTCCACAGCGCTATATCATTTTATGTGGCTACTAAATATTACCATTGACATCAGAAATGTTTGTGTGTATCTCGCCCCATTCTTTTCAAGTCTCACGACGATCATTACCTATCTTCTTACAAAGGAGCTCAGAGTAAGTCAGCCATTTTTATGTTTTCGCCATCCTTTCCTCTTTAAAACATTTGTCATTGAGTTCGCATTAATTTCTTCCACAGGACTCATCATCTGGTTTAGTAGCTGCTGCCATGATATCTATTGTACCAGGTTACATTTCGAGATCCGTTGCAGGCTCTTACGACAATGAAGGTTATTATTGCTGCTTTGATCATTTGTATTTTAACCAAATTTGAGGTTCTTCGCCCTTATTTGAAAGTTGGGTGTCTTATCTGCTCCCCAACAGGAATTGCCATATTCTGTATGCTGTTGACGTATTATGCATGGATTAAGGCAGTGAAAACTGGGGCAGTTCTGTGGGCGGCTCTTTCTGCTTTGGCGTACTTCTACATGGTGTCTTCTTGGGGTGGATATGTATTTCTCATTAACTTGATCCCACTCCATGTTTTGGCACTCATGGCTACGGGCCGCTTTTCTCTGAGGATTTATGTCGCCTATTCCACCCTTTACTGCCTGGGGACCATTCTTTCCATGCAGATATCATTCGTCGGGTTTCAACCTGTTCAAAGTTCGGAGCACATGCTGGTAATGAAAGAAACATGTTGCATTAAAATCGCCTTCTCTAACTTCAAGTTCGATATATTTTTGTCATTGAATACAAACTATTCCTTTCTCCAGGCTCTGGGAGTGTTTGGGCTGTGTCAACTCCACACATTTGTTGATTACGTCAGGAGTAAAATATCTCCAGAAGATTTTGAGCTCCTCTTCAAAGCAATGTTGGCGTCGGTTGCTGGGGTAACAGCTGTGGTTGGAGGTGCCCTGACACTCACTGGTAAGTGCTTCAATATAGAGGTTAATAGGTAATTTATCAATCATGCTCTGCACTGAAGTCATAAGGCCTGGTTACACAATACATTAGCCGGTGTAGTTAATGTGTGAATGCATGAACATGGGAGGGAAGGGAAAATTCACTGTGTAACCACACCAACTTGTATGAATGCTAGAACAGGAAAATAGAAACTGCTCTATATGGCTCATGCATGTATGTATGAACTTGTGCATGATCATGTATGGGTTTATCAAGGTGGCGATCATCAGGGAAAACCTGGAATTGTCAGGGAATTTTGAAATTCTGGAAAAGTCGGAATTCTCGTATCAGTCAGGGAGAAACTGAAATAGGAATCCTTATTATTTTTCTACCATTACATTTGTCGGCCAGTCTTTTCCCCCCTTTATTTCAACAACTAAAACTAACGTCCCTTGCAGACGTGCATGGAATAAGCACCATCAATTTGTGGAGTATTCAGTTGTGAATCTTATTAGTTGTGAATCACATGTACAATGTATCTATTTTGTATATCCTTATTGCAATACCTGCCTAGTCGTGTTAAAAATCATGATCACAATGTATAACGTTCATCACAAGGAATCTGAAGCTGTATTGTTTGGAAAATTTTACCTCTCGTTTTTTTTTCAACTTCTGAAACTCTGGTCAAGAAGTAGCTGGAGCACTCTAGCTTACAGTAAATACATGCTTGCAGTTCTAAAAATACGAGACGATGATTAGAAAATTTAAAGCTGCTGTAGAAAATTCAATTCGGCAGAAAAAATATGCCAATAATTGGTGACCTTTTGGCGATTGGTCAGGGAAATTGATAAAAGCATCAGGGAAAGGTCAGGGTAATTGAAAATTGGATATCAGTAGCCACCCTGGTTAATGTATTGTGTTAGCAGGCCTTTAAAGCATGATAGAAATTTGTATTATTAATTGTATTACTTGTTGTGGGTAAATACATAATTTCAGGGTGGGTAACTTCGGTTATTTTTTTCTGTTCACATAACTTTGGCCAGAAGCTTTTTTTTATGCTAGAAGTCTGTTCACAATTCTGTCTTTTTAATCTCCATGATGACTATCAGCTGGGCATAGTCAAATTAAAGGAATTATTTGGCCTGGCTGACAATTCATTACCATACCTTGATCCAATGTATGGCTGTTTTGATTGACTATCCATCATAAAAGTCCGTTTTAATTAGGGATGAGTCGATTCTACTTTGTTTCTATTCCGATTCTTTCACATCGATTCTGATTCAATCGATTCTTTTTCTTAATAACAGGTGGGATATTGATGTACCAGTAGAGTACGACTATTATTTAAATTCAAGTCTTGGACTGGAATAAAATAACAAAGGCAATTTAGTCACTCATAAAGTATATTTCTTAACAATTAGCAAATATATCCTCAGCTTATTGAGGTAGCCAAAATTACTGAGACAAATATGATGTGATAACTAAAACACATGAAATATGAATTCAATGTTTCATACTTGAATTCAAAATTACAACACAAATCATGATTATATTTTATTTAGGAAATAGAAAAACAAATAGTTTCCAAGTGCATTAAAATAATTGATTGGTATTTTAGGTTACAACTGTGCAACTTTTTTCAAATTGAAGAACTTTAAAAGATGAAAATGAAATTTGATTATAATAGTTATCAATCTGGAATCAATGGAATCAGAATTGATCTTAGGCGATTGATTCTCGATACCAATTCAAAGTCTGAGAGTCAGTGGAATAGAGAATCGACATTTGGAATAGACTCATCCGTAGTTTTAATCCACAGTCATATTTAAAGTATTTAAATGCATTAATTCCACTCTTAGTTTCATGGTGAATTATATTCCTTGGTAACACTTGTTCAAAAGATTCTTCACCATGTTTGACCTGGACAAATCGAAAATATTTTGATAAATTTTAGGATACTGTGACTAGCCATGGTATTACCTTAGCAGAGTCACCTGCAAGTGGACATATGTGTGAAATTCCAAGGAGAGAAAATTATTTCCCTTGAAAGGGCCTCGACCCTTGATACCACAGTGTAATGGAGAAGGCTTTAGCCAGTTAAGCGAATGAGTTGTCCTCCTTCCCATGGCATTTTGTGGGCTTTTAAGGAATAAGGTTTTCTAGACTGCTGGACATGGGTAACAAGGAGTTCAAATCGTGACTTGGCACCACAGTCTGCAAGTTAATTTGCTAAAAAGAGTGAACACCTCATTGCATTCAAAGTTAGCTACAATCTTGTGGATTGTGGTGCCTATGGCATGCATTGGGCTGCTCATTACATTTTATAGCTGACAGATTTGAATACCTGGCTCCTTTGAAGCCAACTAAAGTCCACAGGGGAAGAGGGTGCTGCTGGAGATTAACTGGCCAAAGCACTCACAGTGCAAGTCAAGGGTTCCGGGTCAAGTCCTAGTCAAGGCGAATGAATTTTCCTTAGTGGAATTTTGCTAAAAATATGTTTTTAATGCTGTATATTATTTTGCTTATTTAGGCTCTGTCAAGCATTTTCCCCGTTAGGATCCCTGTTTTTCAAATTGTCAGGAGTTTAATTTGAAGCACTCTCGATTGGTGAATGGACTCACTGTGTTAGTTCCTTTCCTGAATGTGGCAGTGGAGCTCTTATTTGGTGTTATCAATTAATCATGATGATTGATTAATATTCACATCCCATTCTTTAATACCATGTCTAGGAGGATGGGGTACTAGTTTCTCTTAAAGTTTTGTGCAAGTAATTCATGGCCAAGACCCAAGAATGAAATGCCATAAGGAAAGAAGTCAACTTTCCCTGTGGACTAGAGTGATGGTGCTGCAGGGCAGCCAGTGGACTCACTTTTTTCAAAACACTCACTATTTCTCACTTTTTATGAAAAACGCTCACTATTTGTGATATTTTCTCTTATACTCGTAAAATGTGCCATTCGAGTTTCTTAACGTTTTGTGCCGAAAGCCAAATCAAACACTTTCAAAATGGGCGAGTTTTCAGTGCCAAGCTAGGTTTTTCGGACCGCCGCAGCCATGCAAATACACTAAGACGTAAAGTTCTGTATAACGACCTATAACAGAAGTGTTCTCTTCCTAATACAGAACTTTACTGCAGCAGCCCAGGGATTCGTAGTTTGTTGTGACTTGAGTGCACGGCGTGTGCATAGCTGCTGGCTGGCAGGTTGTGTATGTGTCTGTGCACCGTCTAAGTAAGTGTTTGGTCAATGTTATATTGTCATGTACTATTCCTGTTTCTAAGCGTTAAAATTGTATATGAGAAATGTGTTAGACTCATCTAAGTGACATTTAAAGCGTGCGTAAGTGCTTTCGGATGGCCAGGTAGAGGCCCTTGCCGGTGGGGTTTGTTTTCTCAGTACGATGCGATGGCATGTCTATTTCAAACATACAGTACAAGCCATATGTGTACATCTTATGATCGTTTCACTCAATTGATTAGTTCTCTGGATATGCAGAGATTTCGATTCTGCTTTTCTGTCGATTGCACTCGGCCTTTATTTTTCCTCGGTCTTTGTTTATTCGTAGCTGAATTTGATCTCAGTATTTAGAGATGTTGCTTGTTAGTTAAAGTCCTTAATGACATAATTTGTCTATGCTTTAATTACTTTATTTCTATCCTGATTTATAACAAATACATTTTATTTTACCAGTTGAATTTTATTTATTGATCACTCGAGAAAATCTTGTGCTCCTGTATTTTTTCTTGGAAAATTAAACTTGTCATTTATGTGATACACTTTATTTCACTATTTACTACATTTTTTCTGCAACCTGCAGTTCAAAACATCTTCATGGTGATACAAAAATTGCCAAATCACATGACAACACTGGAAGTATAGAGTTTGTGTGCAGAATACATGTATCAGTGACTCCAAACTCCAAATATTGATGATATTCTTTAGTTATGTTACTCAATATTGTCACTATTTACTCACTTTTTCCTTTAAATTCTCACTTCTTGCTCACTTTTCTTGGAGAAGGCCCCCATTTTTCTCACTTAATTTTGGAATCTATTCGCTGGCAGCCCTGTGGTGCTGTGTTTGTTGGGAAATTGTTCCCCTATAGAACATACATTATGGTGCTCCTGTTCTTGTGCCTTATTTAGGGTAGTTTGAACGAGATGATTTTTCTCCTAGAAATCAATTATTTCAGTCTCATTTTAAAGAAAATGTCTTTTCCAAGATACCAAAATGTGTGAAGCTTACCCAACTCCTTTTTGAGATATTCCTACAACTACAAGCCATTTTACATGGTAATTGTTATGGGTATGCATTCCAGAGAGGTTTTATGTTAAAAATTAGACATTTCTAACACCTAGATCTAGTCAGAATTTTTTACGGAATCGAAAAAAGGAAACTTCTGTATGCTAAATCTTTTTCTCTGTACAGGGTTAAAAAAAAGTCAAATTGAAGACTCATGCATGTAAAATTAGTTAATTATTGGGAATTTCAGACTTGAGGAAATGATAATTTTGCACCGTTGATATAAAAATGTTAACTTCATGCTTCTTGTAGCTGCAGTAATTAAAAGGTAAAGTGTGAGTCTGGTATGTATTATGACTTGAGGAAAATCTTGCTCCAAAAGCCTGAAGATACCCACCCAAGTACTGATATTTTCACATGGAAAAATCAATATTAGGCCCTGAATGAGTCCTAGAATTTCACAACTGCTGGTTTGTTGCAACCCTTCGGCAAAATTTGTGGACCGAATAATATGAATTGGAAACTCTGTAAGGTGAAAGGTTACATGTATTTCATAGTAAAAATAGTGAAGTGGGCCATGGAAAGAATTGAGAAGTTGACTGAATCTTAGGGAGAATGAAGTTGTTGATGTATAGAGTATAAAATCTGAGGCTGCCTAACACAATGACAGGACAATTAATTCAAAGGTTTGCAAATTATGAGAGGGGAATATTATTGCCTAATGGCCCAATAATAAAGAGAACTTTGGTATCAAGAATGAGGTCCGTCCATGATTTCTTTTTATGAACTCCATTTTAGTCTGAGTGAAATTCTCTTGGGATTCACACTGGGTTAAATTTTTGGCTGCTGCCTTTTTAGTCTGTTTGTAAATTTTTACAAGATATAAATGGAGTAGTTATGACACTGAAAGTTATCACTAGGTATGATAAAGTTTTGGTGACGACAGATGTGAACATTTTGAAATGATAGATCAACCCATCTATCTCCCCTGCCCATGTCCCCTCAGCCTTAGTTTGACTTGATGATGTTGACCAAACCAGGTGAGATGTGCTGTGGTAAGGTGGCAGTGAAACATGGTGGCAGTTCTGCAGAAGACCCTTACCTGTGTAAGAGTCCATTTTCTTGAAACTGACTTTGTGTTGGGGTTGTCGGGTTATTTCCAGGATCGATTACCAGGGTTACCATGGTCACAAGTCACTGTTGCCAACATCAAAATGCTCGATCTGACATTTCGATCAACTTTTTGGCACTGGGTCTAATTGATTTGATGGGCTTCTTAAAAAGGTTGTGATGTCTACCATTGCATTGTGATTCAGCTTTTTTTGTGGGTAAACATAACTGTGAAGTTTGCTGCTGAGGCTTTCCTGCTTTCTCAAGCCTGCCAACCCATTTGCGAAGGTCTTTCCCTCCTTGACATCACATCATGTGCAGGTGACAGCAGCTAAATGTGTCTAGAACAATGAAGATGGAATAATGAAAAGTTGTTTTGATTTCATCAGACAAGAATGCTGATTAAGTAGCAGACATCAAAATTCTGATTTGTGTGTTGAATATTTTTTCTGGTGACTTAGATTAGTTGATATTTTATGATTGTTGAGCTTATTTTAATGAATGCATTTCCTTTGCTTCAGGAAAAATATCCCCATGGACTGGAAGGTTTTACTCTCTACTTGATCCATCTTATGCCAAGAACCACATCCCTATTATTGCATCTGTATCTGAGCATCAGCCAACATCTTGGAGTTCTTTCTACTTTGACCTGCAGGTTTTAGTCTTCCTCTTCCCGGCAGGACTTTACTTCTGTTTCTCTCGATTATCTGATGCAAATATTTTCCTCATCTTATATGGAGTCACTTCAATCTATTTCGCGGTAAGGCTTCTCTCATTACTTCATAGTTAGGAGAGTAGTGCGAATTAAAGTAAGATGGGTGGGAAGAAAAATATCAATTTTTGAATTATTTCCTGAATTTTTCATTCTTATTGTCTACCATGTTGTCTGATCTCTGCGTAATAGAGCTTTTAATTTGGGTATGTCAATCTCATTATGTTCTTGGTGCTTAATGCTTGCAGTTATACTGCTTTTTCCCTAGAGAACAATATATGTATGTAATTTTTTTTAAATTTCATGAAAGTAGTTCTTAGAGTAATTTTAGTTTTAATGAGAAAGATAGAATCCATGGGTGCAACTATTTTGAGTAATGGTGATGATAAGGATCATGTGATAATGACCCTGTATCAGTTGAGGCCCAGAGTTTGTCCTGAAGGAGAACCTAAACAGGCTTCACTAACTGCATATGCCAGGAAATAATTCTCTTTTCCATCATGTGTTAATATTAGCGAACAAAATGAAATTGTAGTGATGATTATTGTAGGCCAATGTATAAAGGTCATTGTTTCATGAACTTTAATGAAGTCATTGTTGAGTTAGGTTATACAATGTTGATGATCACTTATGAAATTTGTAGTGATCATGTAAGAAGTAAAATGCTTGTCCTGTTTCATGCAGCTGTATGTGAAATAGTGGATGTCAAATTGATGTGTACAATGACTGGCTGGAAAGTAAGACGAGGCTGTTGATTTCGATCATGATTTTTTGACCTATAGTAAAACTGTGTTAGTTTGAGCTTAGCTTGAAGTGAGATCTCCCATCAGACAGAAATTATGAGCATCATGATTGGCCATATGGGTGCCTGTCTTTGGACATCAGTTATGTTATTTTCAGGGTACCATTTCTTTTTTGAAATAGTTGATAGGGAAGGATGTGGGGCTGGCCTCTGAACGGTGATGCGAATGTGTCATGTGCCAATATTGTCTCTTGGGTTTGGTTTGCTCTTCAGTTGCTGAATGTTTAAATCTCTGACTTAAGAGCTTATTAGCACTGTTTGGTTTCAATGAAAAGACTTCGAAGAATCAAGAAATGGAATAAATGATGCCAGTGAGTCATGAAAACCAAAGAATGGTGGTGAAGTGGTTGGAGAGGGAAATATACCAGTGGCAGAAATTCAAAAGTGAGATAGTGTTAGGTTAGCCAGAAAGGAGGAGGGAAAGTGGAGATTTCAGATGATATGATGGGAGGGAGGAGTTATGAGAAGCTAAGAAGGAACATTTGAGTAATGGTGATACCATCTATTCTATGTATCAAAATAAGCTCTTAACTGGTGGGGAAATAGTGTTGTGTGAAGTGAATGACGTCGTGACAATATTGGAGGGACTCTGGAAGTGATCGCTAAATGGTCTAATAGTGTTCATAAATATGTGCCATAGTGGCATTAATGTGGTGCTACCGTTCTCTGTATGAAGGTAGAATATCTGCTGTTTTTTATTTACTGTAAACTGAGTGTGTAACAGTCAATTCAAGGCTGGTAGTATATATAATTAGTTAGTTTTGGTTGTTATGTTGAGTCTATAATTTCTTTTTATTTTAGGGTGTTATGGTTCGTCTGATGCTGGTGTTGGCGCCTGTTATGTGTATTTTATCCGGAATTGCTGTTTCGGCCATGCTGAACACATACATGAGACAAGTGGAGCCAGCTCCCAAAACATATGACAAAAAGACAAAGAAGTTTGAATCAAACTATGTCATGAAGAGTGAGGTAAGCAAGCTATGTTTTTGGCACTTTTCTCCTTCATTTTTTTGATTTGTGTGATTATATTTTTATTTGCCTAATTAATGTAGTGTGATACACAGTTACATTTTCAATTGTATAAGGCACATTAATTTATTTGTCCAAGGATTTTGTTATGACAAAATGTAGTAAATGTCAAAAGTAGGACAGCATAAAATGGAAAGAAAATAACACCAGATACAAGACAGGTGATGCAGTCAAAAATTTTCTTCCATGAAGTCCTTCTCATTGCAATAAGATTTATCAAGTAAGAAAGTATTTTTTTGTTTTTAAAGCCCCTCTTGAAGGGGCATTTTTAAAAATAGATGGCTGGTGGTTAAAATTTTTGTAGCTGTATGAATGGACTCTTATTCTATGTTGCGATAGAATGACAGTGCAAATGTATACTCCCGTCCAAAAAAAACTTACCACCTCAGAGCCGAAAAATTTCCAAGTCCCGAGTTGACGTCGATGTGACAACGCCGAACCATGCCCCCTTTTGCGGGAAAGCAATAAACGCTCGGGAAGGAAGAGAAACCTTCTTCCGAACGTACTTGACGAGAGGGAACCCCCCTTGGCGAAATATTTTGATCTGTAAGGGATTATTTCTGGGGTGGGGTGAGGGTGGGTTGGGTCTATTGTGTCGGTTCTATTCTGTTGGTGTTGGGGTGGGGAGGCATGGAGAGAAAGGTCAGTCGGAAGACGAAGTCGCAAAATCGTCCTTGTTTTCGGAGGATACAGGAATGAAAGAACTCAAATATCCATTTTATTTCTTCATTGAAACCTTCGCTGAAATTGATGGGTCTTCCTCTTATTAGGCTGTAGAAAGTCTATTACAGTCGCAGTAAGTGGTTGAATCGGGTCAAATCGAATGTAGAAATCATTTTTTACGCTTACATTTCTGATAGCAACAAGTCATTGTATAACAAACATAGAGGTTCCATTATATAGGCATTAATCGCAGATTGTCATCACTCGGAGGGTTTGAATTGTGTTGAATTAATACATAATCATTCTATACTTTTTTCTGTACAGTTCTGATTTGAGTTTAATATTCTATGTGACAAATCGTTGACATCTGAGACTATAAAAACATGTTAACCATACAGTGTGGCCCTCAAGGAAATCATTTGACAGTATTTCTTTGTCATACTGGACAAAGTTTTTGTAAACAGGGATAAAGTAGCTTAAAATAGATACAATTATGAATTCACATTGATTTTTATTTATCATTCAAGTTCTAATCAGCAATTGAACATGTCTTGCCTTGTCCCCTGGATTGCTTCACGCCTGCCTATACGCATTGAGCAGGGAATTGAGAGGATATTGGTTGTATCCTCCAAGCCATCTTCAATATTTTATTCCCTCTCGACGTTTTCAATGGGTACCCTCTGATGATTAAACATAAAATGAACATCCACGACCACCAGTGGTGGAAAGCCCGCGCTGGTTGTAATTGCACATTCACCAACTTAACCGAGTGAACTATAAACACACCAAAACGAAAGAAAGCCTCTTCGCCACCTTCGCTCGTCTTCCTAGTGAGGCCTGCTTAAGAATTGCTAGGGAAGGAGGCAGCGACATTGTTTTCAGATTGGAGTGGGGGAGTAGGAGTAATGGTCGGTCAGGCTCTTTCACCCAACGTTCATGAAGGCGAGGGTTTCCTCAGGGGACCGAGGTTGGGGGTTCCTAGTATTTTCTCTGGCGCTCCGAAGTGGAATTCTTAAATAAGCAGAGATGGGGAAATATGCTATACACTCCCATAATAGTCTTCTACTTTCATCATTAGCATCTGTATTGCGTAGGGCCTTTGTTGCATCCTTAACGTTTTGCGAGGGAAACACAACACTTCGAATTTAGTGTTGACATATTATGAGTCATGGTAAAGTCCTAATTAGATGACTTTTATGGAGATAAACTTTAAAAAATAGAATATAAAATTTTCAGCTTTTTCTTTGGGGTTTCCTGCATCAATAGTAAAGTAACAAAGGGCGGGATTAGCACAGTCAACCGAGGTTCCCAGCAGAGAACGTGAAACGTTGGGGCCGAGTAATTTTCATAATAGTGTTCTCTAAAAACTCAAGCAGCAATGCATAAATGAACTGTGAGAGTTTTATGCCAATGCTCAACTTGTAGGAATCCTCAGTGGAAAGGTTTTCCACCTTACCGCTGTGATCCTGTCAGAGATGTCAGCCTGATCAACGTTATCCATATTCAGAGCGCTTTTGTTGATGCTTTTGGTGGTGTGACGGAGATCTTTCAGATATCAAAATAAAATGCAATACATATTACATTAGCTCATAAATACATTATAACGTTTAAGAATATGATGATAAAATATCACAGAAAGATATACGATGATGGAGACCAGAGATAGCCAACATGGAGCAGTATTCTATCACTTTGAATGGACATAGCCTCTCAGTGCCTTCAAGCTGTTGCAAATGAGGAATCTTAAGACATGTGGGTCATTTTGAATTTGTCAAGGGAGAATCTAATTGATTAAAAAAAAATGATGTTGAAATATAAATACATACTAACAGAAAATGTCAAAGATACTGGCATATAGGAGTAGAGTCCGCGGTTAACCAAGTTCTTAGTCAGCACGCAGAGATGTTTCGTATTCTTAAATTTATCGATCTCTGCTTCACCAAGAGCGATATGGATCCATGGACATTGTCCAACATAGATGATCTGCCCCCTTTCTCCTTCACTAATAAGGAAACAGAAGTCCAAAACAAACCGAATGATTGAAAACAGCTCTAAAACAACACTTCTCTGACATACCCACTCCCAGCTGAGAAAGAAACCGCAGCCCTATTTAGGTCACTTTTAGAAGAGTGGAGCCTTTCCACAATCCAGGGTTGTGGGAAGGGATTTCTTTTGTGCGGAATGTTTATTGCTCTTCCAGAAATGTATATATGGGGCCAACAGGATGTTGCCCCAACACAATTGATTTTGGATAATGGAGTGGAGGCTGAACTTACTAATTGAGTGAACTGAAGATATTATTTACGGCACTTCATGGTCAAATAAGTTACATCAAGTTATTTTTAACCATAAGGATTTTAGTGTGAGGGTACGTGTTTGGTCGATTTCAAAGATTATCGTGAGCAATAACATGGAGACATTGTAACATCAGTACAAGCAAAGTTAAGCCACAAGAAATCACATTTTATCGGAAAGGTATGATGAATGAATCAATATGACTTGTTGAAATAAAACCAGTAATTATTGAGGTGTCTAGGCAACCATTTCCATTGGGAAGTATATCCCGTTAATAAGTACTTTGAATATGAATTTTCTGTTTCGACAAGAAGCCGAAGTAGTTCGTTTTCTTTGCCATACCCTTTTTATAAAAATTACGAAAGGAATGTTACTGATATTCAAAGCTGACCGCCATATACTCCAACGTCAGCAGCTATTTCAGTTTTACTCATAATCATCTAGACGATAACAGTGTCATTGAATTTAGGGAGGATGTACATAGAACCATGAAGTTCTTCCGGTGTCGTTGTAAAGTTCTGTAAGGTGAATAAAATGCAAAGAATCAGCGAATTTGGGAGCAGGGAAAATTTACGAATGTATTTACCTTACCATAATCACATTTTCCTAGAATGGCCATGGCAGATAACGTGTGATGTGAACCACAGTGGCCAATGTTCAGTTTTCCAAATGCGATGTAAACAACATGCCCAACCCAACGACTGTGATAAGTTAAGGAGTTGATACTTGAAAGCTGCCCTGGGATATCATTTTGATCGAGTTCCTCCCGCTCGACTATAATTTTTTATAATTAGGAATTAGAAGGTTTCAGTGTAACATATGCCTATGAGACGAAGTTGAACCAAGTGTTAACATTGTATGGCAAAAAGATGTCTCTGTCCGGCAAGCAGCGTATTTAATCCCAAGTAACTTCTAACGGGAAACTAAAATTGAGTGATTGCTGAATTCTATGGTTGAGTGGATGGTTGGTTTAAAAGCATTCTAACACTATAATAATTGGGTATGGAGTTATTTAAATCCATCTTTGAAAGAAATAATGTTTCTAAGAGGGAGCTGTAAAGCTATTTGTGGGAAAAATATCACGTTAAAATTCAAAGACGCATAGTCCCGATATTCCAAACGCGGCGGAGGAAACATTTATGATAGTGGCTACGATAAATCATTTATTCTTTTACATAAAAATCGAATGTTAGTCCAGGCAATCGATTTTTCTCTTTGAGAATAGAGTCAGTTCGAGTAGTTATCATCTTCAGATTCCATTTACGTGTGTAGCTGTGCAGCATGCGAGTTTAAATAAACTTGTAAGTGATCTTCCATTACACATGACGAAGATTGGGCTTTCCACATCTAGCAGTCGTCGTCAATGAGAGGTCTTGGTCTCTTGGAGCGACCGAAACGGGGTATCCCCCTTTCATTCTCGCTAACACATTAAGCGAACAGAAGCCTGAGACCTCCTCCCACCATTAAGAATTTCGCAGGTCAAAATTTTCCCACGAAGATATCCTCCCTCTTGCTCCCGCTCCAACTGCGGTGAGGAAGGTCTTTTCTCCGTTCTGTATGTTTATTGTTTTCCTGGGCAGGGGGCATGGTTTGACCGTGTTGTCACATCGACGCCAACTGGGTACTTAGAAATTTTTCCTTTCCAAGGTGGTAAGTTTTTTTTGGACAGGAGTATACATCAACTCTTTGACAATTATTTTGCCCATGTATTTGTGCATTGGTGGTTAGCTGGTGCATGCTATCTTTGACGTAAATACAAAGGTAGTAAATGTATGGGTAAGGTAAGGTTAAAATTTTCAGTTGCCTAAATTTATGGCTTACAGGATTTTTATGGTGTGACAGGTATTTTTTTGATATACCTAAGGCTTCTCTCTGTGTTATACATTCTTTATAACAGCCGGGGGATGATCCTCAGAAAATAAAACTGTAGCTCAATTGGGACTGGGAATTTCCATAGTGTACCATTTTCAGTACTTCTGTATCATCGATTTCTGCCAGTAAATACAACCATACAAATTCCTTAGATTACAACCACACAGCAAGAAAAAAGTTTAAAAGATAGCACTGCAATGTGGTTTCATTATCTGATGTAATGTACGAGGTGTGTTCAAAAAATACCCGGAATGTTTCAATTTCGCGCGTTTGGAGAGTCCGATTGTCAAAATTTTTTTTTTAGTGTGTTGGTATACATGCCCCTGAAGTATGACACAATTTTCAGCTGTATTCATTGTTTACTTTATCTGTGGCAACCGCTAAGGTTAGACGTGTTTTCATGAGCTCGGCGATTTTCGATTGTTAAAAAAAATGGATCAAAGAATTTGTATTAAGTTTTGCGTAAAAAATGAAATAAAGTGTAACAAAGTGTGCGAAATGTTAACAAAGGCCTATGGTGAGTCTGCTATGAAAAAAACAAGTGTTTACGAGTGGTATATGCGTTTCCAAGATGGCCGTGAATACGTTGAAGATGACGAACGCCCCGGACGCCCCAGCACATCAACCGATGAAAACGTGGAAAAAGTGAAAGCAGTGGTTATGAATGATCGCCGAATCACAATCAGAGAAGTCGCTGATGATGTTGGCATATCGATTGGCTCATGCCATGACATTTTTGCGAACATTTTGGGTATGAAACGCGTGGCAGCAAAATTTGTCCCAAAATTGTTGAATTTTGAACAAAAACAGCGGCGAATGGAAGTTGCTCAGGAATCACTAAATAAAGTCAACGTCGACTCAGATTTGCTCAAAAGAGTTATAACAGGTGACGAAACTTTGTTACACTTTATTTCGCAAAACTTAATACAAATTCTTTGATCCATTTTTTTTAACAATCGAAAGTCGCCGAGATCATGAAAACACGTCTAACCTTAGCGGTTGCCACAGATAAAGTAAACAAAGAATACAGCTGAAAATTGTGTCATACTTCAGGGGCATGTATACCTACACAATGAAAAAATTTTTTTGACAATCGGACTCTCCAAACGCGCGAAATTGAAACATTCCGGGTATTTTTTGAACACACCTCGTAGTGTCATTCTGTGGAAATTTTTTATTTGTAAAATAGCCAAAAGATACCATAATAGAAAATTTGTAAAATTTTCTATTATGGCATTTGTAAAATTTTCTATTATGGTATCTGGAAAAATTCTTTTCAAAAAAGGAAATGGAATTAACATTTTATGTGCAAATTATTATAAAGTTAAATGTTCATTGAGTAAGTACCTTAGTGTATCATATTCTTTTTGGATGAATTGTCCAGAAAGTAACTTCTCTTATTTTCTTGTGAAGTTAAACAGCAATTTGAATGAAGTAAAGCCGTGTTGATTTTGAATGTAGCATATTGTTAGATGTCTTCTAGGGCTATACTAGGAATGGGCTGAAAAAAACAGAAAAATCACTCAACTCTTGATGCCAACATTTTCATGATACCACTATTTTTTGATAGTTTATTCTTTAATAATGCAATATAAATAAATTGCCTGTTGATGGAAGATACAAAAGACTTAATGGCATATCGAACTCTGTTTTTCTCTAATCCGCCTTGAAATCCATTGATTACTGGTCATTTAAATGGCATTTACAAGTAAATCCTTCATTATCTGTGAAAATTCCTTTCACCCTGAGCTCATTCCGGTTATTCCCTCCTATATCCTTGCCAATCAGCTAATTCCTTCTTTAGATTTGATTGCAGATTGAAGAGTTATATTTGATGAGAAATGCATATAAGCCAAGGCCATGTCCATTTTTGGTATACTTTACCACCTACCCAAATTTACAGATCCTCTTGCCTTAAGAGCTGTGTTCCTTGGATGCGTCCTTCCCATTCTGGAATACTGTTTGCATTTACCGCTGACTGCCCTAATACTAAAACTTCATGATTGCCTCCCAAGTTTCTTTTCAGTCATTGTCCACCACATTCCCATTCTTACTTCTTTCTTTGAAATTGGAATACTGGTGTCACTCTGTATTTTGAATCCCACTCTGTGTACAAATTTCGGACTTCCTTCACCATATCTTAAATGGATCCTTCTAATCCCCTGAACTCCTTACATTCATCTCTCTATCCGTCCCATCTCACACCACTTGATACAAGACTCATCTTCACACACCCTAGCTTCATTTATCAACTTCCAAAAAGATTCCTTTTTTACCTATCCGGACTCTTTCTCCTGCAAAGATCCTTCTCTTGACCTCCTCTTTACAAGCTCTATCTTAACCTCTTCACTGAAATGCCTCCTTTTGGAACCCAAGTCATCCCTTGAATACATACCTGTTAGTTGTTTATGTTGTTGCTTTTAATTTGCTTCAATTAATTTATTGGAATAAGCCTAATGTAAAAGGCCCCACAGCTGTGTTTATAGTAAAATTAAATAAAAAATGGAAAGAGTGCACCAGTAAGCATATAGGTAGTCTACCTGCCATGTAGAGGAAATTTTACTTCAAAAGATCTCAAGCAAGTGATTTACCAAAGGCGTTCAGAATGTTATGACATTATTTGAAACAACGGTTATGAAAATCCATATTTTTGTTACTTTTCCTCATTTCAAAGTTATACACAGAGTGGATAGCAATGAGGCATTGAATAGCAAAAGGTATTGGTTCATTTCGCATGTGCTATTCGTGTTAATGGTTAGATATCTACAGTAGGACGGCTTAAGGCTTGACTACTTATGATTATATGATGAAACTTCTATGTTTAGCATTTGAAGTGACCTCTTGCATGTAAAAATAATTGTAAAATTCACGATGGCTTTAATGGAGGAAATGAAAATTATTTTGAATTGCCACTTGATGGAGTAAATGTTACAGCATTAAGCAAAATTTGGGGAAAGTATTCAATCTCATTCAGTCACCTGAGAATGACCTAGTGAGGCTAAATGTATTACGATAATAAAGTTTCTCATGGAGATATGGTATTTCATTTTGATTACAAACTTGAATGAGTGCTTTGCATAATAATAGATAACAAACTTGAAGGAAGGTATAAATACTTTATCGAATAATCATCATATTTAAGAAGAGTTACAAGCAGCTCAAGGTTAACTTTTAGTGTGATAAAGAAGGGCATTTATTCTTTTACCTAAGAGAATAAATTCCCTAGTCTAAATTTGTAGATCCATCTCTTTAGGATGGGTGGACCATTCATTTACTGACCAAATCATGTAATGCAGATGACTACCAGAGGTAATGCAGCTTGCAGGTTCGTGAACAAGCAATGAATTGTCTAAAAAAAGTTTTGGGATCAAGAACCATTTAAACTTGACATTTCCATGACTTGATGATGTGCAAATTTGGTTGTCTATTGCATGAAAGATCTTAGCAACATCTGTAAGATGGAGAAACTTAAGAATGGACTTATTTCTGTCTAACAAGGCAGAATAATTATTTATCATGCATTGAGTTTTCTTTTTGTTTTCTTTAGTTAGTAATTTTTGTTGTGTATACAAAAAACTCCCATGCGTGCATTGTGAAATCAATTTTTCAGTTTGAGGACAGCCTTAAAAAAACTAGTTAAAACAAATTAATTTCTTTTTCATTACCTGTGAACAAAAGTTCATTAATTTATGACAAAAAATTGGGTTGCAATAAATATCACCAGCTGTAAGTGCTTACAGGTGAGGATGGTTTACATTGCTTACATTCTAAGTATGGGTCGGTGATTTAATGGTTTCTTTATTCCATGGAGACTACTTTTTTCTTATTGGTATTAAAACAATGTATTCAAGAATCCCCTTGGTGCACAACCTCGTCCAGCATATGTCCTTTAATTTTCTTGTCACAGAAAAACAACCCTTGGTGGTAACAATGTCGTTAGTGAAAAATGAAAATGGAATATGTAGTTTAGAAAAAGGTTAAAAAGTAATTTTTTTGTCATTTTTTGATCTTGTTTCACCACCATATTTTTGCTTCTTACTGTGCAATTTACTGGATTCCTGCTAGAATTGCAAGATACCAATATAAATATTTGATTTTTTGTTTAGTGACTCTCTCCTCTTCTATTTTTTATCTCTGCAGATTGCTATTCTGTTTGTTGGAGTTATGTGCTGCTTCCTCGTGTCCTACACATTCCACTGTACTTGGGTCACCTCTGAAGCATACTCTTCACCATCTATTGTCTTGTCGGCTCGCTCTCACGATGGATCAAGAATAATATTTGATGATTTCAGGGAGGCTTATTATTGGCTGAGGATGAATACTCCTGAGGTATTTTATTGTTAATATTCTCTGTAATATGTTTTAAAATAGTTTGAATATATTTTTAACAGCGGTAATTCAAATTTTTTAGGCTTAATTTTCCTTGAAAGTTATGTTAGAAGTAACATCAGATTCCTTGGAGTAATGAGTCTTTTGACTATAGAGGATATTTGTTAATCATTGTGAAAGTTAAACATTGGTTCAACTGCCTTCAGTGTTAAGAATAACCTGGCTTAATTTTTTTTGCAAATATGGCTTATATTATTATGGTACAGTGAAACCTGTATTAAGCGACCACTGTCGGTTTGGGTGAAAAATGGTCGTTAAGAGGGGTGGTCGTTGAAGAGGGGTACGGGTGCCTGAATGGATTGTTTTTCTTTCAGCCTAAGTGTGAGTAGGCACTTAAATTTAAAAATATTGAGAAACTAACGAGGTTGCGATTTACTTAAGGCTACACAAATCATATATGCTTTATTGTTATTTGTGAATTTCTAAGAAATTACATACACAGAGTAATTTAATTAATATTGTATATGTCCGCACTGCATAAATATATCACACAGGAATCTTATTACGAAATACAATGTACTCTAGAGATGAGTGCATGATATTCGTGAAAATGCTATTTATAAATCAATATTATATAATTGCACCAACATATATAGTAGGCATTTTACTGAATTTGGAAAAAAATATTATCACTCTGACTTATAAGGTTAGAACATATCGTAGTTTGGGACCTGCGAGGGATAGAAATTATCGGTCTGAAATCCATCGGAACTGTTACATAAATCAACGATTTTAATAAATATGGAAGCTCTGAAATTCGATTCTGACTGCGTACACATAAAACATTACAAAAATAATCAATGTCTTCATACTACTGATGCTGCTCACTTTGAGGCGAAAAAAAACTTTCGTATAGAAGTTTGCTTTAGGACTTGGCACTTTTGTTTTGCAATTTCATTTTCAAAAACATATTTTAGTTCTGTAAATAGTTCGTTCATTTTCTCTCCGTGGAAATTGGCACTTTTCACTGACTTATGGCACCTCTATAATTGAAAGTGCTTCATGAGCACTCAAATTCGGTTCTTCAGTTGAATCCATTGTGTCCGAATCATCTTCATCTTCAGATATGGTTTATTATAAAACAATGCCACCGGAAAAGAGATACGAAAAAATGTGAGTAATGGACGAACTTGCATTAAAATATTGGAATAAATTTTGCCATTTGGTCATAAAAATCTTACCTGTTGCTTCTTTTCGTATGGAGTCCTCCCAATCACCGCTGAAGTTGTAACCCTTGAACAAAATATGTCAGATGAGCTCGACGAGAGGCACCCGTCACAAAGTCATCATAGCAATCGGTGCGGTTTTCCTCCTCAGTCACCGTTTGGCTATACTCAAACCCTGCAGCTCGAGCCAATACTTCCACATCTTCTGATGGTACCTATCTTTTCAAATTTCTCTTCACTGACAGGGCCAAAAAAAAACCACACTGTTGAAAACTCCTCACAATTGTTTTGCATTCAACATCTTTCCGTGCAGAAAGCACCCATGACACAGCGTCACTCACTGTTATCCTTTTTGCTAAATCTGACACATTGGCAATTTCATCCATCCATGCAATCAAATGTTGCATCATCCGCTTTCTGTATTTTAATTTGAATGTCTGGATAATGCTTGGTCTAGAGGTTGTAATTTTGATGTGGTATTGGGTGGGAAAAACTGCAACTGGACATTGGTCAGCTTGATGTGATGGGCGTGACACGTAGCATTGTCAAGAAACAAGAGTATGCTATGATTTTGCTGCCTCATCTTTTTATCAAACCTCCTAAGCCATTCTTCAAAAATCATTGAAGTCATCCATGCCTTACAGTTTGAATACCAAGATACACCCAACTTGGTCATATCTGTGTTCTTAAAGCATCTTGACCAAAGAGACTTCCCTATCACCAGAGGTGCCTCTTTTTCTTCATCAGCGCTCACACAAAAGCATACAGTCAATCGTTCTTTGGCCAGCTTTCCACCCTTACACTGCTCTGTCTTAAGTGTCAGAGATTTAGATGGCAAAGTATGGAAAAATAGTCCACTTTCGTCCATATTAAATACATGCTGCTATTTTTGGGAACTGACAATCGATGGAAGTCTAACCTTCCAATCACAGCACACTTGATTTGACAGAGTTGATTGCTTCATACTTTTCTTGACTCTTTCTTTTCACTCCTCTGTTCCGGTCACTATTGTGCCACTCCTTCAAAATGTCGCCCCTAGATTTTAAAATTCCGTTTATTTGGGTTTTCTCACATTTGAACTAATCTGCTGACCTCCTCTCAGATGTTCCTTTATCTCGTTCTTCGATAACTCGAACTCTATCCTCTAAACTCAAACAAATTCTCTTCGACATCTTCTACTCAGAGATCATTCATATACTGTCACTCAAAGTGACCTGCAACGATTAAAATATGAAGTGACAGTGTAGCCCACGAAACGGCTCGCTGGCTCATTCTTTACTAATGTTTTAACGTACAAAATGCACAAAATAGAGCCCCTGTAGAGAGGGCGAAGCTCACGGACCCTTTCTGTGAAGGGGAGCCTGTTGTAAGGAGGGGTCGTTATCCTCAACGATCGTATTGTTCAGGTGGGTGCAGGTACACATAGACTGGCTATATTTTGACAGTTGACTGGCATAGGCTGATCTGATTCCCAGAATCTGGGAAAACCTAGGGTTTTGGCCTCCTAAGAGAGGGAAATTCCTGTCGAAGTAGTGGTCGTTGGTCGGGGTGAGGGGTGGTCTTTGAATAGGGGTAATAAATACATTGACAATACGGGCATTACAATCGGTTCCGAAGAAGACCGGTCATAAAGAGGGGTGGTCGCTGGATAGGAGTGGTCATTAAGAGGGGTTTCACTGTATTTATTTTGACTGTGGTGTACGTTTATCATTCTTATCTGTGAATGAAGGTAATACAATCAGTTCTTGATCATACTTCGTTTTGTTTACATTTTTCTATCTCAATAGCATAAGATTTTATTTGATTGTTAATTTTTACAATTTGCTTAATATCTTTTGGTATGTATTGTGGTCTAGAAACAGTTAACTGGATTATTAAGTTTTAAAAAGTAACATATGCTTTTTTTATAGAAATCCCTAATACATCTCCCGCCTGAATCTTAATTGACAAAATATTTTGATGGCTTCCAGGATGCTAAGGTGATGTCTTGGTGGGATTATGGCTATCAAATCACAGCTATGGCCAACCGAACTATTCTGGTTGACAACAATACTTGGAATAACACGCACATATCACGAGTTGGTCAGGCCATGGCATCTTCAGAAGAAGCAGCTTATCCCATAATGAGAGAGCTAGACGTTGATTATGTTTTGGTCATTTTTGGTGGTCTTACTGGCTATTCATCTGATGGTAAGACTTGATTCTAGTATTTCTTTAATTTATTGTTTTGTAAACCTGAGCCCCTAATTTGTTTTACTTCATAATGTTACTCTTTAATAGTATTGACCAAGGGAAAGATGGACATATTTTTTTGTGAATTGGAATTAATGAATTCACTTTATTTTTATAAAATAACACCTTGATATTGCATTGGTAGAGGGGACTAAAAATTGGCAGTGGCAGTATTTTAAATCAAAGTGTGTGAAATGAGTCTATAATAATTCATGATCTTACATTTTTAAGTATTTTTATCATAATTAAAAACAAACTCATCTTAGACATAAGTTCCAATGAACCATTGGGAACATGTTTTAGAGAGGGTCATTTTTATTCTTATGTAATATTGATGTATTTCAAGGCTCTGTTAGACTTTTCCAGATCACTTTTATATGGAAAAATATTGGTCATCTGGCAGTAAACAGTGCAGCGTTAGACAAAACAACAGTGTACTATATCATAAATTAGGCTTGTGATCATTCTAAGGATTAGTTTGAGATGTGTACAGTAGAACCTCGATCTGTCGTTCTCGCATTGATCGTTTTCCCGCATCTATCGTTCGCCGTCTTTGGTCCCGAATGTAGTTCCATGCTGATAACGTTAATAATTCCCGCGTCCATTGTTCCCTGAAGTATCGTTTTCCCGCTTCGATCGTTTCAAAATCACGGTCCCCACATCGCAATTCCCGCATTCACTGTTTGAAAAAGGCGAAACCAAAAATTTACACTGAAGTAAGATTTTGGGATTTTTGCGGCGGGAAAGGAGGAGGGGGAGGGAGTTAGGTGACGCGCCGCGCAGGACAGACAGGTATTGCCCTCCGAGTCCCTTCCTATCTTTATGGCCCAAACTCCTTCCTATAGAACAATTGGCATTCCTCCTTTCCTACCCAAACGAGTCCCTACCTCGCTCTTTAGCGGCCGCATTCCTTCGCCAGGAGCTTCTAACCTTTCTTCCTATTATCCTCTCAATGCTATCTTACCAGTAGTAGTCATACGCTCGCTCTCAACACCATATCGAAATCTATTATAACCCATGTGGGTAAATATCAACGGATTTCCTTGGTGTTTGGTATCAAATTTAACAGAAAATGAAGGACCAACTTCATATAATACCTGTTCTGTAGATTTATGCCGATTAAAAACTTAAACAAAATTAACTGACGTTCCACTACTGCGCCCCTCAGTGGGTGGGGCCCTTTCCGCGGAAAGGGTCGTGAGGGTTAAAGGTCTTCCACCTGCCCTGTCCCTCCCGGCGGAAAACAGGGTCCCCCAATTACCTGTCTCACCCAATTCTTGTATGTAACCAGTGCATTATTTCAAATGACGTGGGCCACATGGGCTTAAACGGGGGAGTGGCTGAGGGAAGGGAGGGAGGTGGGGTTTCTCATCATGTGACTCTCACGGAACCAACCAGAGGGCAGCGGGCGTGGCTTGTAACCTCGGCAATTCAGTCACTCCCTGACCTTCGTCATGGTCACTTCTCGGGCCTCTAAGTGCGATCAAACCCTAGGTGCTCTGTGCTCTTTCCTTTTTCTATTTTTTCAATGTTTCGCCAGTTAAAGTAGGTATTTATGTCTATTCATTTTCCTAAAGTATTTATTTCTGAGCCTATAACCGAAACTGTTCAAAATAGTTGTTTTAAGACGGCTGAAGGTAACGCAGATGTTTCAACCATTAGTTTGTCGTAGTGGAAGTCCTGCGATCGTGTGCTAAGTTCCTTCTTGTCCATTGTCTGACGTGGGCTTGCATTGCCAGAAATAGTTTTTTTTTTTGTTTTTTAGGCACTGTGGCCCATCAAAATGATTTATTTTTTTGCAATTCGTGTTCATTTAGTAATGCCAAGCCAAACTCCAACGGCTGATATCGGAATTTCTCATTTCAACCAGATTGCCCACTAACTTTTGCCTCTCTGAACCAGATGGCGATAACCTGCTACACCTCTCTTGCTCTATCCCTCGTGGGTTACGCGATTGCTCCAGATAAACAAGAGTACACTTGGTAGCGTCAAGCTCGCTCCATCTTTAATGGGTGGCACTCCTCCATCAGCGGAGCACAATAGAAAGCGCGAAAAAAGATTACTTCCTCCCCAACCAATTTTATGTGCGCTTCTCACCATCAAGGATATTTGAAACGAATAAAATTCTATGCATGGATAGGTCGGTGCGCGGGCTTGAGGATCATCCAATTACATGATAATGGACCTTGTTTATTTGCTTTTATCATGCGAGACACCATTGGGATATGTAATGCTAATAAAATATTTTAAACAGTTCGTAGTCAAACGAAAAATTAGAGATGCACTAAGTATTTTCTTTAAATTTAAAAATTCTCCTGCTTTTAAGAGAAATTCCTTTAAGATTCCCCTCTACTGTGAAAAGTTAAATTCTCGCAATTTCATCTCGTTTTGGCACCCGGGAAATCTTTTCCCACATTGATCGTTTTCCCGCATCCATCGTTTTTTTTGCCCATCCCCGTGAAAAACGATAGATAGAGGTTCTACTGTATATGATGTGCCTTATACCTTGGGACAAATGTAACATGGTCTTTTGGGCTATAAATAAAATAAATTGTTTGAAGTAGGAATGGAAAGAGTAACTTAGTTATCCACATTGGCCGTACTTGTTTTGAACCAGGTTTTGTTACTTGTGACATTGTCTGGTACAAAGTATAGGATTTTAAGGATTTTTGAAGTTAGGAGGGGAAAGAGTAGGGGTTGGGAGGTAGGTGGTGTGAGAGATGTGGGTAGAGGTAAACAGGGGGCCACTGGTGAGGAATGTGCAATCGGCCGGGAGGGGAGGGAGGGTGAATGATTGGAGATGATGAGAGGCAGAGGGGGAGATGGGCTTGTGGAGAGCAGGCAATATCTAGGAGGGGGGAGTTGTGTGAGAATAAAATATCATTGAATTGGTTTGCATTCCTGGAAATTTCCAACTCTCGGTCCCATGTCTTGAAAATGGAGGACGGTTGGAATGAAGTCTCGTGAATGTTCCTGTTTTAAAAGCTGCTCTGTGAAAAGAGATGATCGTTCTTTTTCAAAAGACATTAGTGATGTTCACCACTTCTCTCTCCCTAACTCCTTCCTGTTGTGCCAATGTTTTCTGGTGAGCCATTGTTTTCTGCTGAGTCATTGTTGCATTTTAATTTGAACACCCCTCTTTCTTAGGTAAAAATTTTGTCTTTTGTACAATGGACAAAATTCTTATAGTTAGTGTTCTTAAAAAATGCTCTTCTGTCATTATGCATATGCTTCTTTAACCTGTCTTGAAAGTTCCCTTTGTATGCAAGTTCTTGAAAGTACCTGTCGCCACTGGTTTTGACTATATTAATGTGTATGCCTCAGTTCTGTTATTTTCTTGTCATACAGTTTGATGTTGAGGTATTGTGTAGTCATTAATTATTGCTAGTTGTTAAATGATGGGTTATCTACATCTACATACTACCCCGCGAGCCGCTGCATGGGCGTGTGGCAGGGGGTGGTAGGTCACCGCTGTGTATAGATGTAAAATTTTTGGAGGTGAAATGGTGATATGTACTATGGGAGTGTATTCAGAGGAGCTCAGTTTTTATTGTGGTCACTTTTATTGTGGTGTGCAGAAAGAACAAGTTCTTGTACCTATCTGTTCGGCAGAGTATCACTCTTATTTTGTCACGTCTGTCAGACCTAGAAATGTAGTGAGGCGTCATGATAATATTCTGTGTGTCACTCTGAAACACACCAGTTCTGAATATCTCAAGCAGTCTGAGCCTACCGTGCAGCCTCAAGTCTCTATCTTAATCCCTCTAAAAGTTTTGTAATACTATATGTTCGTTCGTAGCAGTTTTTCACGAAGCATGCTGCTTATACTTTATATCGATTTGCTGTAGTCATAGAAATGGAGGTCTTTAGAATAATGAATGAAATATGGCTAATTTTCTGGAGGTGATTTGGATGTCTTTGGGAGCAGGCATGGCTTGGTCCATTGGCATTTTATTTTCTAAAAATTCCTGGTTCTAATTTTTTATTCACCCGTGTGATACTCAAATCCAGGAAATTGAGGTATCCATCGAAAATTGTGGAATTTGTCTTGTTTTTTCTCTGTGGTGAGTTGAATGAACTGTGTGAATATGTTGTTCCTTTCTAAATGCAAAAAATATATCATCCATCAATATTAACGAATTGTCAAGGAATTGCATCATCAACAAATTTTTACTTAAGTCAGCTCGCTCCATGCTATTTTTTAAAGAAACTTATGATATAAATGAAGGCCAGGTTCATAAATGGATTCTGCATCAAGACTGATCTTTAAGTTCTGCATTTCACATGAAGATGTTGGGAAAATAGTCTTTTATAGTTCTAGCAAAAGTTTCTGACACTGTACAGAGGAAAAGATGGAGACACGGGCTATGGAATTTTAAAAAATGCTGTGAACTGGGGGAGAAAGGCTGTTAAATATGGAGAATCAGTCAGAAAACCTTTTTAATTGCTGCCAATGCAAGTGCTTCAAGAAATAGGGTTACTCATATCTGCCTGTCATCCTGATTTAGCTTGTCTCACTGTGAGACATCAAAATAGGGTCCCAGGTAAAGTCACAGCCCTGGGTGATTTCAACCTTTTGCCTTCCATGCATGGGACTTATGCTTTGTTTGTAAAGTTGTTTGCTTCCCCTGGCTCAATCTCTATTGCTCTCCCTTGTTGTTTCTCTCTCTCCCTCGCAGTCCTTTCGCTTCACCCCCTCCCCTTTTAGCTCCTGTCTTTGTCATGCAGTTCTGCGCCAGAAATTTTAATGGGAGCTGATATGCTTATTTGCTGGAATCGGCTGTCATAATTGATAGTATGCTTGCAACTAGTGTGATATATTGTTGTAAACTTAATGACAGCTTATGGTTTGTAAGGTTGTTGGAGAGGTTTAACCATCTTAGTGCTATCTGTTTTGAGTGGCACCTTTCAGAAATGCCAAAGGGACTTGCAAATTATATTGAACCCTTCTTAAAAAAGCAACATTAGGTCATCATCTTTTAAAATATCATTATGCCATTTAGTTTTATAGTTTTATGTTGATTATGAATATTCTCTATTTTCATCGTAGTTGTGAGGTTAGTGGTTAAATGGACTCTACGACTGCCATGTGCTTGAGCTGAAATATTAGCCTGTGGCAGGTAATTACCAGAGATGGTGTAGGTGATTATTCAGCTTGTGGCTCACAGACATTTAAGTAATTAGGCCATGGCCTCAACACTTGATGGTGAAAAAATACCTTTTTAGGTTTGGCGAGTACTTAAACCCATCAGTCCCAGAGGCGACACGGATTAGTGCTCACCTGCTAGTCCGAGAGTGGCAGGTTCAAGTCTTGACTGGTTAGAATTTTCACTATTCAGGACATGGTTGTTTGTGTTTCTCTTCAGTTGTCATTTCAGCTTATTTAGAAGGCCTATTATATGCTGTTTTCCACGTTATGAAAATAAATGAAAGAAAAAATAAAAAATAAATACCAAATTTAATCTTTGCAAATTATGAAATAATGGAGCAATATGTTCTCGGAATCATTTATTCATTGTTTTTGTTCATGTTTTATTTTTCCCTAGACATAAACAAGTTCCTATGGATGGTGAGAATTGGTGGGAGCACAGAGAGAGGCCAGCACATCAAAGAGTGGGATTACTACAGCCCTGCTGGTGAATTCAGGGTTGACAAGGAAGGCTCACCCACTCTGCTCAACTGTCTTATGTACAAAATGTGCTACTATCGCTTCGGACAGGTTTACACTGAAGGAGGTGAGTTACTATGACCCACCCATTCATGGGGATGGGCTGCCAACTTTCTCTACTAGAAAATGAAAATCAGTTAAAAGAATAGAGTATTTATAAGATGCCTAAACCTTCAGATCTTGTACATGTTCACTTGTGCAATAAGTGAACTTAATCTGAAATAATGCAATGGTCATGTAATTAAACTAATCACAACTAATTGTGGAGGGAGTAAACTCAAAGGTAACATTGTATCCATTGCATTACGTATTATGTTATAATAATTCAATGGATGTGAATATGCATTGTTTTATAATTTGTCACGAGTCACCTGCCTAACCCAAGGATGTTCCTTATTGATTGAATTCTTTCTTCTATACATACGAAAATATGAAACTACATGACCCTGGTTTTACCGAATCTCCACTATTGTGTGTTTCACTTATTGTGCACTGTTGCTGCAACAAGTACACGATGACAGAAACACTAAGGAGATGCAAGCAGGACCCTGTACTCATGGTATAAGTCACCTAAATGTGTTATAAAAAGTAGAGACGGGATGAACAGTAGTTTTCTCGTATTCGAATATGATGAAATACCTCAAATATAATCAAATACCTTGAATATTCAAATAATATTCTAGTTGATAATTAATGAAATATTATGCTTAAAAATTATTATTTGTTATAGTAAAAAGCTCTTACTAAAATTAAAATTTTCAATTCTTTTACTTTAAATTTTTATGCCCCTATAATATTATTATGTCAATGACGTAAATGTCAATAAAATCATTTGAAAATTTTTGACCTACAATGCTGGACAGTTTTTTGTTGAGGACCCATAAGAACTATGAGCATGAAAACTACTTCAGGTCTTATTACATCGTATTTTTCATTCTTTCAATTGGGCCACATTGGGTTATTTGTGGGGCAACTCTTGGCATGGCTTGGCAGTTTGGATTATAACAGACATGCTCTCTAGAAAACATGGCAGACCATTAGGGTTTCAACAGAAGATATTGCTATAAATTGGTTCATGTATCATTTTTGATTGATGAAGATAATGTGTAGCCAAGGAAAAGCTTTTATTCATAATTGAATCTCCTACCTTGCAGTAACCTTTGACAAGGGTTACTCTTCCTTCAACTTTGCTTCATGACAAGCTCAGACTAGATTATTTTGGCACAGTAAAGAGATTCTTTTGTTATATTATTATTGAAGAATTAAGTAAGCAATAATTCATTCATGAACCTTAACGAAACTGAAAAACAAGTGCTTATCAAACAGAACTGTATATCCGTGCAGTTTTTGCTGTGCATTCGAATATTTGATGTAAATAGTTAGTCAGCTGGGCAAACCTATAGCCACAGTGTACGGCATGATATTCTAATTTCTCCCCTTGGTATAATTAATTATTTGAGATCTTGCATCATAAATAATTTCCAGTACTCAAGTATTCACAGATCTCTATTAAAAGCATTTATTTCACCTCAGTATAAATTGTAAAAACGTCATTGCATTGGATTATGAGTTAGGCTTTGACTGTGTATTAGGATTGGATTGGATTTTTGGGGAGGCGACCGACGGCTAAGGTCATTTGCGACATATGGGATAGGTAAGGGAGGAAGGGTGGATAGAAACCCAGCGTCGGCATTAGCCTGCTCTTAACGAAAGGCGCCAAGGGGACCACGGCTTAACGTCTCATCCGACAGACGGAGTACTCCACTTGAAGTGCCCTCCACAAGACACTCAAGTAGGGACCGGGTTCCTCTGAAAAACATCCGCCACTGCAGGGATTTGAACCCTGGCCGCCCGTGTGGTAGGCGAGTACTCTAACCACCACACCAACCCGAACCCCGACTGTGTATTACTTTTCTGCAAATTGCATAAATCATTTCAGTAATGATCACACCCTTATGATTACAATTTATCTAAACTGAATTGTAAAAAGTATTACTGTAATTTTCTGTATATAGTATGCATTTTTTCCGTGAAAATTCGCCAAAAAAGGAGGGTGCATATAATACATGGTTACTCTCTTATCGCATTTTTACTCGGGCTGTAGATCTTATTTGAAGTAATCTCACCATACTTGTAGGTATTTGATTTTACAATTTTTAATAAAAATGTAATGAATCAATTTAACTTATTTATTAAAACGAAAATTTACCCGCAGTCCCTCTTGTCTTTAACACTGTTAGCACTGAATCCTTCGAATTCAAAATTACTATCCTCACTTGATGCGAACAGTTCGTGCAAAGCACTGACATCACGCTCCATGGCAGTATATATTTCATTGCCAAGGATATCGTATTTGTCCTCCTCATCGTCCACTACGCATTCTTCATCCCTAAGCAAATTTTCGTCGGACCCATCTATTGCATTGGTTCAGCAGCATTTTTTAAAACCTCGCTTAATCACAGATGAATTGATGGCATCCCAGGACTTTAATCCACTGACTAATTAGCAATAACTCCATTTTCTTTGACTTTCCTGAAGTTTTCAAAGAATGTGGTCTGGAATAAAGCCACTCATTCCACTTTTTACGCATCTGTGTCTTGAACAGGCAGTTGCAACTGACATCCATCACCTGCAACTGGCTTGTCATCCCTCCAGGAATAATGACGAGATCTGTGTCATTCTCGTACAATATATTCTTGATGCATGTCATTCGATGGCATCTAAATGCATCTAGAACCAACATACGACATCTACAAACCGCATCTTTGCACTACACATTTCGCAGCCAATCTTTGGTTGAATTTTCATCCATCCAGCCTTTTTATTTGCACGCACGAGGATATTCTGTGGCCATATAACATTCTTAGGGAGAGATTTTTTTTTTTAATATTACACAGAAATGTAACATTTTCAAATTGCAGAGTAACAGACCTATCTTCCGCTAGTAGATCGGACGGGATCCGACAAGAATGGACAGAAAGTGAGGCGAATTAAATACAGACATACTTGGAAGCGACAGTGTAACAATTATGTCATTTACTGACAAATATTTCCTAAGACACGCATGGAAGTTTTAGAGGGGAAGAACCTGCTAGAAATAGATTGTCACATTTAGAAACCAAAGGTGTATGTAAGAGCAAAGGGGAAAAGCCATCAATAGGCAGTATTACTGCTTGCGCAGTGATCTTTCGGGCACTGAACGGCATGGCTGACAATGGCGTAGAATGCCGTTCTCTAAAAGCCGACTGCGTATTATGCATGGTGATAAGTAAATTCTTACGTTGCGCTTGCCATAAGGCCGTATAGTGGGTGCATATTATAATAAAAAAATTACGGTAACACTTGTGGTATGAACTGCAATCTACATTGTATGCAATTTTCATTGGTCTTTGGTCTTAAGGCTTAATGTACCATGCCTGGATGAGATACTGGAGCTAGTGTATAGAAAATTTCCCTTGCGTTGTCGCATTTAGCAAAATAAGAAAAAAGTCAATTCCTTCAGTTTTTTAAGGTGTTGATCATTTTACACACCAAAAATTCTCTTATAATTAACGAGAAAAAATCCATATTTCCTCTGGAAAACTAAAAATTATCTCTGGAAAACCTGGAAATCTCAGGGAATTTTCAAATGCCCAGCTGCTGGACACCCTGTGTATAAAATAGAAAACATCTAGAAACTGATTGTGAAAAAACCGGGAAGAAGTCTGGAATTTTATTTCTGTAACTGAGTGGCCACCCTGATATATAACCATTTAATGCTACGTATTTCATTGGCATACAGAAATTTTAAATTATTTGCTGAAGTATTCAGGAATTCCTTTTTTGCTAGATGGTAATGCTGATGGCAGTTATTTTTAAATATACCTCTCCTTTGTCCGTACATTTCGAGGGAATTGGTTGTCTAGATTCTCTAATTTTTAAGATATAGACAGTAGTTTGTCTCATAGGGTTGTGGATTTTCTTATTATATGGATTCAATCTTAGAGCATGTGTACAACAGAAGATGCAAGGGCTTTCCTGCAATATATTGTTAATGGGGCCAAAGCTGGCACAGTGACAACAGGCATAGTAACAGAGTGATGTTCACACTCTTGAGCCCGGAGAGTAAGTATAAATTAACATAAATAATTTATTTCCAGTGCTGCCTTCTCTGTCAGGAATTTCAGCTACTCTGTTAGGCATTAAATGTTTGTTTGAAATAGCAAATTCGCATAAATCACTCCAGATTATAGATTTTTTTTAATTTGAAAAAGCTATTTTTAGCATAGGTGCTAAAGGCATTATCAGCTGCCATTCCTTCTCTGATGTCACATGCTTGGGGTTTGCTCTGGAGACACTTTTCCTTGTCTGCAGTCTCTCTATTGTATACATGCTCTTAAAGGTGCAATTATGTTGAGATAACTTAATCGGTTATTCTTCTAGAAATGTATAATAATCAAGCAAAAAAATGCCAGTTGGTAGTGAAAATCGACGAAAGCATAGCAGTTACTAAATTAAGAACCAGAACCATAAACCTGAGGCAAGAATTGGACCAGAACTGAAAAAAGCGAAACTGATCAATCCTTACTATAAGCTCATGAATGTCTCAGAAAAACTCTTTTCAATATCTATCACCTTCACTTACTCCTTTCTTTAAAGGATGAACAAATGTCCATGGTAAGTATATGATAATTTTATATGCCAATTCACCTTGAAAAAATCATTGGCCTTTACAGGGATTTAAACTATGGTAAACCTTGGTATTCTTAATATTTCATTGCCAGATTGTTCTAAAACTGTCCATAAATATTTGGAGAATGGTTTTTCCAATTTACACAGGAAATTCAATAGATAGGCATTACTGAAGGAATTCCACTCATCTGTACAAATTCATCTTCCTACAGGCAAGCCTCCGGGATATGACAGAGTTAGGAGTGCTGAAATTGGGAACAAGGATTTTGAATTGGACGTCCTCGAGGAAGCCTACACAACAGAGCACTGGCTTGTTCGGATCTACAAAGTGAAGGATTTACCCAATCGGGGTGTCTAAATATTCCCTGAGGATTGTTGAGGGACAAGGCCCAGTGCTCTTAGGAGAGTGAATATTGTGAACCATCGGAGACCCTGCAGAACACCAGTGAAGATGAGCAATGCTTAAGTCTTGTGTAGTTGAGGAGAACTTTTTTGGGTATTTGGCTGTTAAATGGCGTAAGAAGCAATGCTGGAGTGTAATATGAGAAAGGTATGACCTCAAAAGTTTGACAGTGTTTCTTTCTGTTAATGTGCTGGGCATATGAGTGATTGCTTTTTTGTGATTTTTGAAAGAAAACAAGTACATTGTAGAAGAAGCTAACTGAGCTATTGATTTTTTTAAAAGGAAAGTACAATAGCTGCAATGGAAGTTTTTCAGATAGAAGGTAACACTTGATTTGGCACATGAGGTACTCAAATTGTGACTTTATGTATTTCCACAATGGGAAATGAAATGATTTTGTTCTTTTTGTTCAGACTTATTAGAGACAATGTCTCTTAAGACTCTGATGGTTGCCATGTTGATTTATTGTTTTATATTTTCTTGAGAAGTTTAAGTTTTGTTGTGCTGGATGCACAAATGTATTCCACAATGTTGCTGTGACAACACTTAGTTAGTTGTTTTTTTTGGGAAGAATTGGCTTTGCAGCTCTCTTGATTTTATTTTTTTTACCAGTGAGAATGACTTCCTGGAACTGAACTCGGGCCGCCATTGAACTTTTGTTTTAAACTCAGGACCCAATAATGCATGATTCATAAAGACAGAACCCTCGCCATTCCTACTTTTTTAAAATTGCTTATTGGGCTCTTTGCCTTTAGGTCCAAGCCCAGGTTGCCTTTAGGTTAGGACCTTTGCTTTAAGTCCAATACATATATTTTTTTATATAATTTTAATGTCATTATTTGCATTTTAAATTACAGTGGTGGGAATTGCTTTAGTGCTTCTGCTTGTGAGAGTAGATCTTAATAAGTTTAAAGGAAATGTTGTACTTACTCGATTTTCTGAGGTTCTTCCTCTACGAGCAATAACAGTAGCAATAACAATTCATGTGGTTGGGTGCACATCACTGGTAGGATGTCATTACTCATTGGTGTATGACTTCAGTAATCATAGGGAAGTGTCAGCTATTTCTTTTTTTTCTTTTTAGGTACTTGGAACTATTCATGAATGTATCAAGTCTGAACTCTTGAACTAAAGTTTTTTTTCTTGTCAACTTTGAAGCATGAAGTGTCACGTACAACTTCGGTTGTTACACTGCCATAATACTTTTTAGCAGTTTGTACATTTTTTTACATATTCCTATCTCATTTGATTTTCACCTATCATGAAAATTTTACTTCCATGTGCTAATCCCTCCAATGTCTAAAGCTGATGATATCTTCAAAATTTTTACTACAAATTTAGAGCTGTAAGGGAAAAATTTTGCACAATTATTCATAGTGAAAAGTTTTGTGTGAATGATGTTTTAATGATGGTCATCCGTTTCATAACTTCATGCTGTTCTTTACTTTTTTTATGGTAGAAATGATTGAGTGATGCATGTGTGGTATTGTAAACTATTTTTTCAGATTCAGAAGTCAGATTGTGTAATTTGAGTGGATGGATGCTGGGTTGAACATATGTCCTTAAAATTACTTTGCAAGTAAGTTTGAGATGTTTGCTGGTGAACACGGGGTCAATGAAAAATTAAAAATCTTTCAAGAACTTGTAGTTATTGCATTTATGAATTTTTTAATGATCACTCCTATTTTCTGTCTTCTTTCACCCTGGGATGCTAAATATTTCTGAATGATCATTGTGGAGGCTGCTATGAGAAGTTGATTAGAACTTAGGGAAACTTTTCAGCCCATACTTGTATTCTTTTCTTGAAGTTGTTCATTGCATTAAAGCTCCTATGTTGAAGATTTAACTTCCTAGTGTTTAGCGTTGCTTAGATGCTCTTCTGACCAATTGTGGTATTTCAGAAGGTTCTAGTTCATTTCTTGTGGTAAGAACTAATCTCTTGTAAAATTTTTTATTTTTATTTTCCCTATAAGGTATACTTTGTTGGCTTGCTATTGGCAAGTTCTCAATTGTTAATTGGTGGTTTAGACATGACATGGTGGCTTTGAAGTCTTTTTTTTCCTCGATGTCTCAATGTCATCTCGATGGAGCTGCTAATCGTTTATACTTAAAGTGCTATTTTTTATCAGTGAAATTATGTTTTAATTTGAGATGCCGTAAGTCTTGGAGTTTTGTTTGCCTCTAAACACCATCTTGTCTCTCTTAGTGTCACTAAATCTATCAATTTGCTATAATTTCATATTTCTTCTATCACTGTACCTAGTTTTCTTGGGATTATTATCATTCTGAGATTCCATGTATGTACCAAATTGAAAGCCCCTTGTTATAAACTTAGGTTGTAAACAGTTTGATTCATCTTTATCTGAGACTCGTAGTTGGTTTTTCTAACTGATAAGGCTTTTATGTGATTAGGTTGTCAGCTTCTCACCCTGCTCTCCACCTGTAGGATCAAGGCATCTTTCTTAAGTCTGGATCTCTCCTCACAAAGACCTGTCAGGCATGGAAGGCCCTACCCTGTAGCTAAGCCATTGCTGGCATAGTATTGAGGTTGCTTGATCATGCAAGCTCACCCACCACTACACTGCAAGGATACCTTTTGGGAGGACCATGTAATTCAGGGAAAGTTATTTATATTAGGTTGTAATCCTTATAGGAATGATATGCATACTTCGGACCCTTGATACTAAATTAAAAAGCTCTATTAGAACCGCTTGAAGACAATTGTTCTGTGGTTGGTGGTGGTTTCAGTAATTTTTCATTCATTATGCCATTGAGTGATAATTATTTAATACTTTCTGTGCGTGACCCATTGAGAACAAAAGTGGTTCTAGTCTGAAATTTGTTTCACTGTAAACGGATGTGCGGAAGTATTCTTGTATGTGTATTCAGTTTTTTGCATGAGCTGAGTGAGCCTAGCTTAAGCAGTTTTCACTAGAAAGCAGCTCTCAGTGTTTATTTTTTTTCTTTCGCATAAGGCCTCATTTTCCGAAAAGTTATTTTTACTTACACTGCTCATGCTGTCAAAGGCTCATATATTGCATAGCATGCTTTTCATGAAAAGGATTGGTGTTAGTAGAAACTGCTTCAAGAAATGGAGGTGGCAGGTTTAGGGATTGGGAGGACTTACAGATGTGTGTGTTGGGATCACTTCTTTCATTTGAAATGCCTTTTCTTAGACTGTTTATTACGGCTTCTTTTAAGCATAAGGGGAGCAACTTTTTTTCTGAAGTATGTACTTAATGAAAAAAATTCAATATCCTGCTTTCATGAGTTTCTGGTAAAGGATTTGTGGATTTTGGAGTGGTGTTGGACTAATGTGCATGTTCAGAACTACATAAATAAAAAAATTCTCCAAAAATATTTCAGCACAGTTAGGCATGGCAGTTATGAATGTTTTTGCCTTTGAATGTTTTAAAAATAAACTCAAAACCTCTATTTTCTGTCTCCAGCTGATATCCAGGAAAGGTTGACTCAAGCAGCCTTAAAATTGAAGGTGTGGGACTGAGTAAAGAACTTAGTATTTATTAAAGTAGAGGGCATGGAAGGATTTATTTAACCAGTGGAAGTTTGTGATGAAGATAGTGCTTCCAGAGTGTATTTGGACTATGCTAATGTGAGCACCAATTGAGTGAGAAAGCCTGAGAGCAGTTCTGAGACTGTTCAAGGTTGAATGTGAAGATTGAGGATGGGCATGACATCTATATGTGCCAACAGCTATTTGCTGGTGATGAGTCAGGCACCATGATGAAGGACAGATAAATATTTAAGCCAAGATATTCATGGATGCAAACCCAAACTTTATCCCTCTTAGTGCGGTGGGCCGATATATCAGCTTTGGCATCTCGGGCGAAAAGTGTGGTGGGCCAATATATCGGCTCATAGCAGGGTGGCCACATGTCAGGGAAATCGGGGAAATGTCAGGGATTTTCATGCCTGGTCAGGGAATAAATGCGTGTATTACAAAGTTAATTACCACTACTGTTAAATAAGCAAAGTATATATTTAAGAAATCAAAATTCTAGCAGATTAGATGGAATAGAAATAATATTTCAGTATTATTATTTTTACTATAGGTAATCTACTGTCTAAGGTTTGTTTACATGGAACATTTTTCATCTCACTGGCTGGTCCCCATTCCTATTTTTAATTTCGTTCTTCATTTCGGCATAAGGCCTATTACTCTTCATTCTATCCATGATCCCTGTTCTCTTCCTTCCCTTTGATGATACTAGCTAGGTTTAAAATCCCTGATAAAAATATTTGCGGTTCTATTGTCTATATTATGGATTACCTACCTACTGGAGTGTGAACTTTGGCATCGGAGATAATTTGAGAATTTTCCTGGTGTTGAATCGAGGACTTAAGGCCATAACAACAATCATTTTCCCTCATAACATTGTCTAGCCTATTGAAGTAGGAGATGCCATGTATTATATTCGAGGCTCATTTTGCCTACTCCGTTCGTTACGTACAAAATTTGAATTCCTGCAACCATCTTTCCCCGAACATGGTGGATAGGAAAAGTGCGGGAGGATATTAGTTCATAAAGGATATCACGTCATTCTCACAGCTCAGAAATCATAAATCATCTCTGTCATCTTGACTTCTGAGCTTGGCATTTGTTGTAACGAATAAGCGTCAAACATGTTATAATGGCCCTAATCCTTCATTGAGGCAAGTGTGCATCATGACCTAAGCAGCCAGCACAGAGCATTCCTGGTATAGTTGTTAACTTTGTAAGGTTTAAAGTGATCCAGGTATTGCAGACATTGCACCAGAAATGTTATTCTTTTCTAACCACTTCCTTTGGACATTAATAGAACTATTGTTTCACAGTTTGAGTTAAAATGCAAATGGGAATTTTTTGCATAGAATTCGAAAGATTCGAGTTTTCAAATCTTGATTGTTTCATTTTTCGAGGGATTTGAGGTTTCGAAGATTTCAATGTCTCATCTCCAAAAATAAATAATAGTTATAGTTTCCTCAAGGTGAATGAAATTGTTTTACAGGCTGGGGGTTTCCAACTGCTGGTAAAATAGCTTTATATCCAATCCATTCCTAGTATTATTTTTGAAAACAAAATTTGTATTAGTTTTTGCTGCTACAAGTTGAAAAAGGGCCCATTCATTTTAGTGCTTCTCCACAGTGCATAACTTCAATGATGCCAACTGAAAATTCACCGTGACATAATGTAGCAGCAAATATAAATTCACCTGCCATGATGAATGAAAACGCATCATGTCAATTTATTTTTTTGTACTTGAACTTGTAATTTAAGCTCTCCATTCGTGTGTTGAAATGGAATAGCTTCCAATATTCCTTTATCATTTACGTCCATAGATCACTAAAAATGAACTATAGGGCCAAAAATAATCATTCAACTATAGAATTTTTCCATAATCAACTCACATTTGGACAGTTGCTGTAGTTAAAGGGGGCAAGAGGGGTGGGCATAGGACCCAACCCCATTGTATATAAATTTTGTTTATCAATATACCGTTGATATCATTATTATATAAATTTGTATTGTTACTGTAGTAACATTCCCCTCCGAGTCCTCGGCAAGCATCAGGTTTCATTGCCGTCATAATGGCCGAGGACTCGAGAGGGGTTTGGCAGTTCTCGCAGCCACGTCCGACGCCCATCGGATTGGTGGCTACACTGCATTTGGGTCGTGCATATGGAGTAGACGGAGGGACCCAAGTATTACGGCCTTCTGCATGCGAGCTGCGAGTGACTCAGCCTGTGCCATGCTGGACGGAATGCATTTGATGCTCTCCAGCAGCAAGCCCTTAACTCCAGCGAGCACACCTATGATGAGGACTACCAGTTTAACAGTGTGTCCTGGGTACATCTGCTGAAGCTAAAAGTAGGTCTAGATATTTCGCCCGTTTCTCTGCCTCCTTTGCATCCATGTTTGTTTCAGCTGGGGCCGAAAACTGTATCACGAATGTGGAGCGAGAGAGGTGGTCTAGGAGAACGATATCAGGCTTGGTCGCGTCCAACTGCCTGGTGGTAGGAAATGAATAATTCCAGCAGGTGGTGCATTTATCGTTCTCCATGATGGACTCAATATCTCCAGGGGCATGCGGCAGCACTGGAGTATTGTCGATGCCAAAATGGTGTCGCAGATGAAAATATAACACCTGCAGGGTTGCATCGTGCCCAGCAATGTACGCTGACTTTGCATAATAACTACAACTGGAGAGAAGGTGGCTCAAAGTCTCCGGCTGGGCTTGGCATGCCCTGCATCTTGTGTCTGCAACCTCTGTCTTGAATATAATGTGGCCATACATGAGTGTGTTTATGACACCATTCTGGCATGCGAGGACGAAACTCTCGGTCTCTGACTTTAAAGCAGCGGAGCGGAGGAAGGCAAACGTCAGCTGCCTCGATAGCCCATGCTTCTCCATGTTTCGATAGAAACGTCCATGCATGGGCTTATCGGTGTGTGCCTTGAGCAAGGTATTCTGCTCAGCCTTTTTAATTTCGAGCTTCAGGTCGTCTGACTTTAACCCTTTCGCTGCTGTGAACGTAGTAGCTACGTTTGCCCGGTTGACTGCTGTGAACGTAGCTCCTACGTTCCGTTGGCAAGAGGTTGTTCCTACCCACGCTACTGAACTTTCTATTTTTCCGAGAGTGCCATTCACCAAGTTTATTGTTATACATTGTACAAATCCCATCCCGGGAGTTTGAGTGACTATTGAGTTGCAGGTGCAACGAGAGGCATACTTCCGTGCCGACGTAGGTTAGCGTTCACTTTATCGCCGCACAGGGGCCGGAACGTCTCTGCAGTTTGACCGCAGCGAAAGGGTTAATGACAAGATGGACTTGCCACTTTCTGTCGCTACTTTGATTTTGGGTCGAAGTCAATACCGGTTTCGTCCGCTGCCCTCTTGGCCGCCTTGAAGAGAAACGCCCGTACTCAGGTACTTTCGTGGTCTTTTATGAGACTGAGCAGGGGGTTTCTGCTTTTGAGCAGTCGGCATGCTGTTCCAAGGACAACTCGGTTGTGGAGACACTCCCGGCTCAACAGACCTCTACCACCTTGTTCTTGCCAAACAGCTCAGAACTCCAGATTTTCCTGAGAGTCTGTCTTTACTTGGCAGTGAATTTTTCCTTCACTACTGCAACCTCATGCATTTGGCTTTGGGGGATGCCCAGATATTCGTAGCTGTCATCATCCTTGAGGTGGCAAATGACGCTCCCGTCAACGAGGTGCACCTTTTCCTTGTTCTCCGAAAATCTTCCTCTAGTCAGGTGGATGGATGCACACTTGTCCAATCGGAACTCCATCCCTATAGCCTCACTGTACTCCAGTTCGGTGTCCAGGGCCACGCAGAGGTCTTTTGTGTTGGAAGCGTAGAGGTTCAGGTTATCCATATGAAATAAATGTGTGACCTTATGCTTCATGTCATCTGGCACACTGCACATGTATCCTTTCCCTTATCACAGCCTTAGCGAGAGAGGTAGGAGGGATATGCAGAACAGCAAGGGGCTCTAGCTATCGCCTTGGAAAACGCAATGGTGGTATGATACCAACTCTGTCGAGACCGACCGCTTGCCTGCGGTCGGGACAAAGCGCATTCTCCAGAGTGGTATCAGGCGTTGGATGCAGGACACTACCTCTGGGTGGAATTTCATCAACTTCAACATGGCTACAATAAGCTCATGTGAAGTGGTGTCAAATGCCCTTCTGTAGTCCACCCAGGCCATTGATAGGTTGCGCTTCCACTGGATGGCATCCTGGCATATGCATCTATCAATGGGCAGGTTGTCCTTACATCCCGCGATTCCACGCTTTGAACCCCTCTGCTCGTACACCACCTCCCAAACCGGCTGGACCGGGTAAAGGATAAGGTCGCTCAAGATGGAGGTGAACGCCTTGTACACAGTGTTGGGGCAGGTTATAGGGTGGTAGTTCTGATTGGACAAGTCTCCCTTCTTAGGTATTAGAACCGTGCGTCCCTCAGTCAGCCATGGTGGAATTTCTTCTCTACACGAGAAAAAGGACTTGAAGATTCTGGTGAGGTGTTTGTGGGTGGAAGTGAACTTCTTCCACCAGAATTATTCACGGCATCCATTCCTGGAGTAGAGAAATTCCTCTTGCCAGAGAAGGCCTTCTTCACGTCACTCTCTGTGACTGAAAGAGGTCCATCCACTTCATGTAGGTGGCAGTCGCAGAACTTTTTAAAGAGGTCTATGGCCAGAGTGTCTCCATTGAATGGCTTCGACGTTTCATAGATATCCTTCCAGAAACATTCAACCTCATGTAAGGGTGGCGGAGATTCGACGACAGACTGAGGTGGTCGAAAGGGACGGGACGGGTGAAGGAGGAAGGTTGAGTTCTTCCTCATGGCCTTACCCCTCTTCAGGAGCTTTTTCTGGGCCATGGTGAGTGCCTGAACTCTATCAACCGCATGCTGCTTTATGGTAAGCAGCACATTCGTGTTCAGTGTGTGATGGTGGAATCTGAGGCTGCATGCTATGAGCCGAACATTGGGTGTGAAAGCCTGCCCAGATGTGATGTATTCCATCACACACTGAATCCTCAAAGCCTGCTGTCTTGCCAGCGTGATCTTGGTCTCTAACTGTTCAAGCCATTTTGCCCCTTTGTCCTCCCAAGAGGTGGGTTTTTGGGAGTTGGCCATTATTTTGGCAGCAGTGTAGACCACGCAGAGTACCATCCAGAGGTCCGACGTCTCTGTAAGGATTTCGTCGACAAAGCCATTCAACCTGGTCAGGATGTTAGTCCGCATAGAGATCTTCCGATGGATATCTCTCTGCCACGCTTGTCCTCCATCATAGGTGATTTCATTTAACAACCGCATTTTGAGTTCTGAATCGGCCTGATCTACTTCCTCCCTTCTTGTCGGCGGTACCGACAGTGCAGTGGCTGTCAAAACAACTGGTGGAGAGACTGCTTGTGTCGGGGAGGGTGGTCTGGCCTGTGGTGTATTTCTCTGAACACGCGATTGTTGGGGAGTTTCCTTTTTACGCAGTTGGTTGGCACAGATTCTGCTGTGACAGTTGGTTATGTTCAGGATGCATCTCACACCACAAAGAGTGCATCCTTGCCATATACCCCCTGCGATTGGGCTCGCTGGCAGCATAGCATGTGATGAGGTCGCCCCTTAGGGTTTCCGTCCACTCCATACAAGCTCCCTTCTTGTTGGTGTTATTATTATTGCCACACCCAACTCCACTACATCTGAGAGGCCGGTTGTTGGTGGCACTTCTGGTTGTCATTCTCGGAACCAGGTAAATCTGCATGTGGGGTGGTTAACCCCACATGCAGATGTCCTGGTACACTGGTGATTGGCTTAGTGATTAATAGAGAAGGTCCTGGAACACTGGTGGTTGGCTTAGTCACACAGAATCTGCACGACTTAGCCAAACACCTGCGTAAAAAGGAAACTCCCCAACAACCCCGTGTTCAGAGAAATACACCACTGGCCAGACAGACGTGCTGGTCCACTTTCGTACCCTGGCCAGAAATGAAGACAACATTATTATAATTATTATTATCTATTATAAAAGTTACTTTCGTAACATTCCCCTCAGAGACCTCAGCAAGCATTGGGTTTCATTGCCGTCATAATGGCCGAGGACTCGAGAGGGGTTTGGCAGTTCTCGCAGCCACGTCCGACGCCCATCGGATTGGTGGCTACGCTGCGTTTGGGTCGTGCGTACGGTGTAGACGGAAGGACTCAAGTATTACGGACTTCTGCATGCGAGCTGCCATTGACTCCGCGTGTGCCACGCAGGGCGGAATACACTTGATGCTCTTCAGCAGCAAGCCCTTAACTCCTCCGAGCACACCTATGATGAGGGCTACCAGCTTAACAGTTTATTATTAGTATTTATTATTTTTCTTTTATTGTTGATTTTAGTATTAGAGCTCAGTATCTTCTCTATCAATCACTCAACGAAACTCTCCGTGCTCTCTCACCGTGCAGTTTTTTTTCAGGGTAATATTTTGTCAGGGAAATTAGACAAATGTCGGGAAATTTAAAAATTTCGATCTGTGGCCACCCTGTCGTAGGAAAAAAATTGTTTAACTTTAGCACAAAAATATAATCACAATTATTTTTTGTATGATGTACAAGTCTTTTTTGATTATTACCTAATTCAATGTATACACAATAAGAAAAACCGAATATGGATATTTTAGACAATAACTTTATAATATTTATTTTAATAGAGTGATACATTTCATTTAGTTACCCTCCCCATTTCTCACGGGAACCACTGGCAGAAGTTAGCACTATGAGGGTTAATCCATAATCAGGTGAAGGGATTGATTATTCTTGATAGTGACTGTCAGCTATCCTCCTATAAATTCTTCCAATGTATCTATTTTAGATGAGGAGGAAGCATTGCGGCACCTATAATTTTTTATGTGATAGAGAAAGTTTCACCTGTCATTTTTCATGAACATCACGTAAAGGATTCGTGGATTATGTTTATTTTTGAGTGGTTTTGGATTAACACTTTCATCCGGAAGGTAAAAATTTTACCTTTATCGTAATCCGAAATTTTTTTTTTTAGGGATTTTGTCATAAATGTGTTACATTATACCAGTGATAAGCAAAATAAGTTGTTACGTTGAAAATTTTGTGCATTTTTTTCGAATTTTTTTCGCATCATCTATAGATCTGGGGGAAGTCAAAAGATCCGCCGCACAGACTATTTTTACGTTAATCGTTCATGGCAACTTTTTCAATGCTATTTTTCATAAAATACGTCATTATTTCTTTCTGGGGATGTTTTATCATTTGTAGGGAGATGATTTCAAAGATATTGCATTAAAGTTTTTTAAATAAATTAATTTTTTTTTAATTTTTCAAAATTATCTATTAGGCTTTGTTATTACAATATAACTCTTTTCATCGACCTCTAATGACATTAATCTGATGTTAATACTTCCATGTTAATTTTTTTCCATGAGTATGCAATGTCTGTCTTCAGGAGAGTTGTCGGATAATCGCTATATTTCCATTCTTCCGAAAGAGAGCTTCAAGTGCATGCGTCAAGTTTAAGATGGCTCGGGTGAGTGGCTGCACGATTTTTGAATTGTGGTGCCTCTAGTTGTCCTAAGAAGTGTACGAGAATTAGTTTGATGATGAAAAACGTGGATTATCACAAACACGTGTCAAACGTGCATTCCCCCCCCCCCCACCAAATTAATTTTAATTAATTTTATTAAAGACGTTACATACATTAAATATTTTAGCCCAAAAAAAAATTACCTAAAAATGCCGGAGATGCACCTCTCTCAATTGAAGTTGAGCGAACACGGGTGGAGCGCTTCATTCTAAATTTTAAAAAATTGATATTATATCCCACAGAAAAGGCTGCATTATTATTTACTATTCGAAATGCGGGGTAAAAGTTACAATTTTATTTTTAAATTAATAAATAAAACATTCCTTTGTAATTAATATGAATATGACTAGAGTAAAAATTCATTAGAAACCCTAAACTTACTTGTACCTTGCAATTCCTTTCCACTTCTGCAGCATGGATGAATTTTTTTCCAGCCAAAAATTTTTTTCTCGATTAAATGAAACACAGGACGAGAAGAAAATAAAATGTCAATAAAATAACAAAAAGTAGCAGTAGAATACATATTAATGACCGAAAAACAAAAGTAAAATTTACCTTGCAAAAAAATTGACATACTTCGCGAAGCAGCCGGCACCTAATAAAAGGTCGTAACCAGAACTGAAGGACGCAGTGCGATGTCCAAGAAGGCCCTGCGATGACTGTGAAGATCTGAGACTGCTATGCATAGGGACAGCGAAGAACGGGGCACTCAAGGCCACCACTACCAGGCATCGCTGCCCATCATCTATTGATGATGCTCGGACCTGGGAGGACTCTGGTGCATCATCTATAGATGATGCTCGGTCTCAAAGTGTTAATGAACATGTTCAAAAGTGCAGGAAATGACTATAATGTTGGCTAAAGAAATTTCAGCATGTCTGAGAGAAGTCAGTTAAAAATATTTTTGTTGATGAATCTTTTACATAAAGATATCCAAGAGATTCACATCTGTTGAATGGATGACATCCAGAGAACGTGGTCATTATCTGCCTTTTATGTGGGACAGTGTAAAGAGCTTTGTTCTTATTCGAGTACTGTAGTTTCTGGCACTGGGATAATTCAGGACTGTCATGATTTTCAATAGTATTGGTTAGTTAATTATCACATCAATGAAAGGTAATTATGAATTGCCATTTACAGAAACCACAATAGACTTTTTTAACATGAATACATATAATGTTGATACTATGTGTCATTTCATACTAATCAATGCTGTAGAAGCCACAATTTTGTTACAGTTCATTCGCGTTAACCTGGCCGATGATAACTGGCGAGAGGAAAAAAATTGGAGGAGTATCTGCCCGCCATATGTCATGCGCAGTAAGCGATTTTGGTTCAGACTAGTCCAAGTTCTTACATATTGGCCCATCAAGAGGTAGGGTTTTCAAGCAGCACGTGATTTACCTCTTCTCTGATAGTGTTCTTGCCTTGGCTCCATCAAAATTACACCAACATTGTTGCGTTTACTGGACAACATGCAGGCGTAAACAAGTCAGCCCACTCGACTTCAGATTTGAAGGGGAACTGTCCTCCCCTATGTTCCCCCTCCCTTTCCACCGTGGGAAAACTGTTCACGCATGGCTTCCCTCTCAGTTAGCGCTGCTTCCTCTATTTTCTGAGTTGGACTGGGCCCACCTGCGCAGTAGACTACTTAGTGTCTGCCAAGTTATTATGAATGAACTGTACCTCTCATCCTTTCATCACTCTTATAAATATGCCTCGAGACATCAGAATGTCACTCAATGCATTTTACCCACAAGAAGTAATTTTTGAGGGATTCATCATTGAGGATGTTGTGTATGGGTCAATTTATGTTAGTATTCATTGTTTTAGTGGCTTGTGCACTTACTTTTCCTAATCAAGTTCCATAGAGAGCTTTTCTAAGGCTTCCCTAAAGTAATGTATACCTGAGCTCTTCTAAACCAAGGGTTGTAGATACACTATCACATAAGTCTGTGAAGTACATTTTTAAATATTATTTGTCATAGCCTTCTTTAATCTTATGCATTAAAATTCATTCCAATTCAAATCACCATGACATGGTTGCATTAACATTTGAAGTATATTTTTCTCTCACATGCAAAGCTGGCTATTTACAAAAATATTTACTCCACAGCATTTTCTAGTATCAGCCATTTTTAAAAAACTGTGTGCATACTTGAGATTTCACACTACCCTTAATTCCTCAACACATAATTGTGGTGTAGAATAGTGACAATTCAATATCAACTTGAAAAAAGTCCTTACCTTTTTTACATTGTTTATAGACAAAAGTATACTTGGAATCATTACTGCTTTATTTCCTTTAACTGGTTTTCAACATTAAAAGAGCACATACCTAGGAGAAAAATATTTAATGAGTGAGTTCCAATGTATACTTGTTTATTTAGATAGAGAACACTCCTAAGGCATTTTAAGCCAGTCATATTAGACATTTTTTCTCTACAAGTCAATAAAAATGTCTTAAAGAAGGGCTAAACATGTAATTGAAGAACACATTTAATTGCACCAGGCTTGACTTTGTGGAAGTGAAAGATATCCATTTTGAATGATAACACTTGGTAATTTTCAACCCTTAAATTTACAACTACCACTGGTTTCTCTGGTCTTATTTTGGTGTGACTGGTTGCAGTCGTTAAGTGTGGAGAAGTACTAAATTTTATCATTCAAAATGGATATATGTAGAGGCGCAAGTCAAGAATTTACTGCCTGAGACAAAGGGAAAACTTAGTTTGCCTACTTCTGGGTCAAAATCTTAGCTGTGTCTTAACAAGACTAAAATGTCTGTCACTTGATTTCAGACAGTATGTCTTAGTTTAGACTGCTCTTAGAGCTATGTCACGACACTGTGTGTGTCTGCCCAACAAGTCTCCTTAAGACGGTCCCAATCTGACCGGTCGCGCCACTTCAGCACTGCTCTACTAATTTCTCGGCTGTATGGATTTTGTCGCGGCAGGTGACGGTGTTTCAGGGGCACGCTAACCTCAAAGATCATGACTACAGATTCACTTCCATCTCACAAAGCTTAGAAAAATGGTTGTGTTAAAATCCACAAACCTCTATGAACATGTGCTCTTTAGAAAACTGAGAAATCACGTTTATGTGCACTCTCACTTGGGGGCTGCTGTAGTGACTTCAAGTTGAGCACTAAAAAGGAAGAGGAAATGGCTAAAAAAGAAATGAAGATCCACAAGTGAGTGGCAAATAAGTAAAGTGACATGGGTGCCTACGAAACATTGATTTGCAAGTGGGCTGCTAAAGATGGGAAGGGGTGTAAAAACTTTCTTCAGATGTGCAAAGAGGGGTTTAACTATCTTCTTGACTAGATATTGTGAGCAGTAGCGAAGGCTGATACAAATATGCAGACAATGATTTAACCTGGTGAGATTAGCCATCACATTTCGGTTTCTTGGCACAGGTAATTCTGCTTATCATCATCAGCAGAATAAGAGAACCAGTTACCCTTGACCTTTTTTCTAATATCGCTACATATGATTCAGGTGCACTGGTGGGAATTATCTTTTTTCAGTATGGTATTTAATCATAATTTAGATAACAAAAATGTCAGTAGACTATCTGCCTAACTGTATGGGTTGATTTTCTTTGATATTTTTTTTTGTCTCAATTATGAGTAGTTTTTTAAATTTCACAGTTTAAGTTCACCTCAGGATTAATGAAACCCCTTGCACTACCATTTCTATGTACACAATATAGCTTTCTTATTGCTATTGTTTAAATTTTGTGGAAGATACAAGAAAGGGAAATAAAGCAAAAATAAATATAATTAGATTTTTGTGGAAAAATTTCCTTCACTTACCACCTTACTCATTGTTTCTATGCAGGACGTTGATGATCTAGTGACACTCTTCAGCCTGTCAAAAAATTCCCACGAGCTACCTCCTCTATCTTCTGTTCCAGCTCTGGAAGTTTGCTGAATCTCCCATGCTGACATTGAAAAATAGCTGGCAATATTTTTGAACATAATGCTCTTCTTAACATGATTTTTATAGTCCCTATTTGTCACATCCTACAATATTGGCAACCCTTCCACACCATCAGTTAATGATTGGGTTTCTGTCTTGGTCCACAACTTACTTCTGTCACTATTTTACCTTATTTCCATGCTTGCAGGTGCAAGCTCATCCGTATTCATTGTGAAACTGTCTGCTGCCTAGACATAATGAAAACAACTATCGACCTTTTCCACATGTTTTAATAGTAACTAGCAAAGGTACCCGTTGAAATTCAATGGGGGATGAAAGAAAGACTTGAAATGGGGATAGGGGGATGAGAGAAAAATATAGGTTGTAGGCTTGAATGGGCAAAGGGGGATGAAAGAAAGATATAGGTTGTAGGCTCGAGTCACTCATGAGGTGTATTTTTTGTTCTAGGCAAATCAGCTATAATTTTAGTTTTATTTTTTAATTCAGCAGATGAAAACTGCATTATGTTATGCTTACCGAGTTTCGATATTCTTTTACAGTAGCATATAGAAATTAAACTACAGGCCATTTGCATTCCAGAGGCTAGTCGCATTAATATAACATCGTGGCATTCTTCTCTTTTACTCTGCTAAAAATCTAACTTTATTTTTTAATTCAGCAATGAAAACCGCGTTACATTATGTTTACAGAGTTTCAACATTCTTTTGCAGTAACAATGGAAAAAGGTATGGTAGAAAGGAGGGGTGGATGTAGGGAAAAAGGTAAGGGGAGAGAGATGTGGAAGGTTATGATGGGAAAACCAAAAACATTGCAAACAAGGAGAGAACAGGGGAACATGGGAGACCAAGGGATGTTGGAAATAAGGGGAGAAAAATAAGGAAGGAGGTGGGGGCAGAAAAAGATTGGCAAGGGAAAGGTGGCAGATTGCAAGTATGAGGAGGTAGGCAGAAGGGAAAACTTTGGAAGTCCATGGAAGGGTTTGTCAGCAGCGAGAGGGTTTAAAGGGAAGGGGATTGTGATGAAAGACAGAATAGAGAGAGAGGATGCTAGATGGATTCTTAGAAGGGACTACAGATGGAGGGTAAATCATAAAGGGAAGTGGAACAAAAGATTAAGGGTGGAAAGGATGCATGCAGAGGGTGCAGTCGACTGGAGAAGGTTAAGTAGGAGTACGACCCTTTGCTTTAAGAAAGTGGATATTGAGGAGAGGAGAGTAGTTTAAAAACAGTTGTTCATTTATAGAACATTCACGCTAGATTGTACAATTTCAAATTGTTTGACAAAGTTTGTCTTATGCCCTTGCTTCTCAGGTGGAGAATCTGAGGACTGAAGTGACAAGAATGAGAAGTTTGTAGCAGGTGTTTTGCCAGCAGTGACATTTCGTCATCAGTTTTCCAGCATCTTTCTTGTTCTTTAACCATTTTGTGGAAACTCCTACCAGTCTGGCCAATGTACCACTTTTCACAAGAGTTGCACTTCAGTTAATACTATATTGAAGACAGAGGTATAATTAATCTTTGTTATAGCAAAGAATTCTAACCAGTAAAAAATTAAGAGAACAACTTTTACCAAAACCACTAGATTTATAAAAAAACGACCCAGGTTTCGATGTGCATTCACATCATCAGGTAAATGAAGGCCGAAGTGCAGGCCTTATATAGGAAACATTACCAAGTGAGGAGAGGAGGGGGGTTTACTATATAAGGCCTGCACTTTGGTCTTCATTTACCTGAAGATGATGTGAATACACATTGAAACCTGGGTCATTTTTTAATAAATCTAGTAGTTTTAGTAAAAGTTGTCCTCTTTATTTTTTAATGATGGAATACCACCAAGTGAGACTGACTAAAGTGAGTGAGATTCTAACCAGAGTAGGGTTATAAAATGACATTTCACTTTTCTTTTTTGGAAACTGTTGAGCCAGTTAACTACACTCGCTAATCAGTTTCATAGGTACCAAAGTCACTTCTTTTTATTGGCCACTCACTCGTGGATGTTAGTTTCTTTGTAGCAATTTCCTAATTAGCCCTCAACTTGAAGCCTCTATGGCAGCCACGATATGGGAGGGCATTTTGATTTCCAGTGAGCGCCGTACTCCATCTCAGCTCTCGGGAGAGCAGTGAGAGCTCTCATTAAGATGGTGTGAGACATTGCTCTTGCTAGAGCTGACCTGCAGACCCTGAAAAGCAAATGCCGAACACTGTGGTAGCGCCTCCGTTGAGACACTTTAGTGTGGTCTCGTGACACAAGTATCCCATTAACACATAGCTTTGGACCAATCCTGTCTTTTTAAATAAAACCACAAAAATGTGACAAAGATCTTTTATTCATCAATTGATCGAGTATGCTTTAATGTATTGAAGATTTATGCACACCTAAAGATAAATCACAGTGCTCTTATCATATTTGTGGTTAATGCAATTACTGGAATAGTTCATAAATATAAATATGTAGGTGAAACAGTCTCAAATTAATTACACATAGTTCTTTAAAGTCCATTCAATTCTTTGACATCCAAGTATATACTATCTCATAAATTAATAAATAACATAAACAGGATATCCTTGCAGCATCTTTAGTCATCCATGTGGCCACCTACATAAACTCACAATCATGCATAACTGTCCATAAAGCTATAAAACAGTTGATTAACCAAATAACACTGTCCTTGCTGAACCTTGACTTCAACATTGCATCACATCAGGGGGTGGGACAATTTCACAGTAAAATCTTCTTTTTATCTCTCACAAAAGACACGGTGGGTTGAGTTGATGTTATTTCCTATTTTCTCTCCTTGGTCAATCACGAAGTGTAAATTTTCTCTCAAATTACTTGTTGAGGAGTAGTTGATGCTAAGTTTGGTCCCATATCCCAAAAGGACTTTGTGCAACATGTATACTCTCCTCGAGTTTAAAAAATGGACATTAGGAGTGAATGTTTTTCACAGTTAATGGACAAGTATTGGTAGAAGTTCACTTTTGAGCATAAAATTTTCTTGGGCTGAAACGTGACTTAGCTGGAGAACAGAAATGGATTTGTTGTCTGTCAACACCCATTGTTAGATCTTAAGGTGGTGAGTCGGGAGATGGGGAGAGTAATGGATCTATTTGCTGCACCCTTTGTAGGAGGGATGCCCGGACGGCAGATAGCACTTTGAATGCCTCCTCAGTCCCTGGTGCCACTGTTTTGTCTGGGTGGAGCAGCATAGCCAGCCTTCTGTAAGCACGGTTGATTTCCTCACTGATTGAGAGACATAAAAGTGCCCATGTTAGATTTTGGGAGGTAAATGTTCATAATGCATGATCCACTGATAATTTTTTCAACCCCTAAAAACTGCAGGGTGCATTTTCATGAAATTTGGGACTAACAACCCGCAGATTTGGAAACTGTACATAGAATTAATTTTCTTTTTCAAAAAGTAACTCTAGGACATAAACTGATATGCTGGAGATGTTATGAGATGTGGCCATATTAATTTCAGGGATATTCTATGGGGAAAGATTGTGCTGGGACCACATAGTACCTTTATCTGTAGCCAGAACAATATGATAGAGGTGCTTGATTAAGAATAAAGTCTCTCAAGGAAGTTGGTTATTTTAAAGTATTAGTGGTAGCCATGAGAATGTAGTGGTGTGCTGAATATGTAAGAATGAAATCCTCGAGCAAGTTAACGCGATAGCAGGGATGAAAGTTGTAGCCTGGACAATGTAGTAGTGGTTCATTTTAAAGAATGAAATACCACGATAAAGCTGGTGATACGAAGGGTTACTGTTGTAGCTGGGATAGTGTAGGAATAGTGCATTCAAAGAATGAAAGTCACAAGTAATGAGCGTAAGTGAAATTATGAGGTACCTCCATGGAGGAGATTTGGGGAACACTTCAAGATGGTGACGAACACCTGGGAAAAAGTGAAAATGGGTCCTTTATGTTTAAAAAACCTAGAGAAATAGGGAAAAGTTACAATGAAATTTCAATCCAGTTTATCGTTTAAAATAAGGTGTAAATGATAATTATGATTATATTGGTAAGAGAGTACATAAAATCAACGGATCTTGCTTGGTTAACCACGACATACTCATGAAAAATACTACAGATTACTATGAGTAATTAATATGATTCATGATAGAGCTGTGGTGCAGAAATGTGGACTCCTTGGAAGGATGATGAAAATAAGCTGAAGGCATAATTCTCTCGGGCTCGTCACTGGGTAAGAAATTTATAGTCAGCCGATGTTTCGGGTTCCGACTCGTTACCAATTCTCAAGGCTACTGATGTGAGCTTGAAAAGACCATTTAAAGTTGGTGCTAGGCGGGGCAGGATTGGTCGAGCCCCAATTGATGTGGTGGAGGACTGTTGATCTATTCTATTCTGCAGAATTCTATTCCAAGAGCTACTGATTGTGTAACCGGTATCCCGGTTGAAATTCTTCTTCTCCAACTGAATAGAATAGAATTCTGAAAAGAATTCAGAATGCCAGAGCTAAGTCTCCACTGGTCAACGGTCCTCCACCACAACAGTCGGGGCTCGACCAATCCCGCCCCGTCTAGCGCCAAATTTAAACTGTCTTTTCAAGCTAATATCAGTAGCCTTGAGAATGGGTAACGAGTCGGAATCCGAAACATCGGCTGACTATAAATTTCTTACTCGGTGGCGAGCCAGAGAGAATTACGCTAATATTATTCACCAGGAAAGTGTTAAATCATACATAAGCTGAAGGCATTTAAGGTGGAAGAAGAAGACATGATGGATGGAAAGGAAGAGGGATGAGGAAGCCCTCTGCATGGTTTCCAAGGAGAGGAAGCTACTGCAGGAGTATAGGGAGAGGCAGAGTGTTAGGCTGGAGTTTTAAAAATTGAATATCTCAGTAAACTGATTTGCTTAGCTTACAAGGTATTTGTGGCACTACTAAAAGCAAGGTGTCTTGAGCTTCCAGGAACTCAAAGTAAGCACACCTATGAGTAACTTAAATTACTTTACATCTACGTACTACCCTGCGACCCCCTGCATGGGGGTGTTAGGACACCAGCCGTGTAAATGTAAGGGATAATAATAATAAATTCTTTAACACTTACAGGTTTCCCCTATTACAAGTATTTTAATATATCTTTGACTAACAAAAACACCCATGTCCTGGGCAGTGAGTAATCTACCCAGGCGGGACTCAAACCTGCGACCCTCGGGTTAGCAGGTGAGGACTTGACTCGCCGCCACCGGGGCAGATAAGCTAAAGCAGGTCAACAAGATCTGTATTTCTCATATATATCCATTTTATTTTGCTTCCCAGTCATAAAGATAGCATATTTGGCTGAGCAAACATCAGCCTAACCATGACAAATATTAATTTTTAACTTAAATGTACAGATATGCAATTAGCTTAAAATGCAAAGGATGTTCAAATGTTACAGATAGTACTAACACAGTGGCTCCTCGTTGCAATCCTAATTTTTCAAAGTCATCTGGAGCATTCAGGAGACGGTGAACTGTTCCTGCATGGTCTCCGCCCACTCCTGGAACCCCATCAACATTGGTTGGTCGCCCAACACCTGATGTATCTGATGGTGGTGGCCTTGAGGTTGGACGAGAGCTGGAGAGTCTTGCAAACTCTTGTGCTCTCACGATGTTGGTGAACAAAGTCTGCATTTTGTGTCATCATTTTAGAAAAAGAGAGGATGTTTTGACATAGGATATTATACAATCATACATTCATGAATCACTTTTTGCTAAAATTTGGATTGTAAGGCTGGTGCAGTTGGAAAACTTAACTTAATTTCTCAGCTTTATGGGAAGGGAAAGAGACCATCGGAAGGCATTGGAGACAGGTGATGAAGGTATACTGAATAGAAAAGACAGCAGATGGAGTACTTAAGAAAATAGTCAAGTACAACAGCCTTGGGAAAACACAAAAAAAAAGGATTTTTTTTGGGTCACAAGCACTGACAGTACTTTAAATGCTCATTTTGTAGAGGGCAAAGCGCTGCAGATGAAAGAGGAAACAATGGAAGATACCCCCCTGGGCATTGCTCGAGGGAATTTTTTCACTTACTGACAATGAAAAATAAAACTACCTATTGAACAATGACGCATTCCACAACATGCAAAATGATACATTCCCTCAATCCTAGTGCAAGAGCTAAGTTTCATTTTTCATTGTTACTTTGTTAACGTCAAGAGTAGAGTCTGGTAAAACTGCCAATGGAGCCACTTCTGAATTAGTTATGGGATAGAAAGCAAGACTACACAGTTGCAGTAAATAGGCTTAGCCTTAAGGTGGTTTGAGCGAAAATTCATTTTACTTAGAAATCGATGAATTTGGTCTCATTTGAAAGAAAAATATCTTACCTATCCAATGACACCAAAAATTCAAACCCTTACCACATTACTTTCGGAGATATTTGCCAAAAAATACCAGCCCTTTTACATGGGAAACTGTACGTGTATGCACTCCAGAGAGACATTATTTACAAAATGAAGTATTTCTAACACTTAGATGTCGTAAAAAAAAAACTAACAGTGTGTAGTTTGTATGTTTTCTCAACTATTTTTGAAAATTAATCATATTGTCATCTCAGTAGGTTCTTGGGTATCACAAAAAACCTTCCGTTTTTATGGAGTTTCAAATGCACCGCACGAAAAAAAATGAGTCAAGTTAAAGACTCATTTAGATATTTCCATTTAATTACTTACAATTTATGTCACAAAAACTATATTATTGCACCATTAATTATCCAATATTTAATTGATGAGTCCTACAGCTGGTGAAATTAAAACGTTGTATCGAATATGGTCTCTATTATGACTAGGGAACTATCTTGCTCAGACTACCTTAACTTAAAGAAAAGAGCTAAGAAATTAAATTAGATGGTTCAGATGTTTATACGGAAAAGGAAGAAGAGGGTAAACTTGGAGGAGAGAGATGGAAGTGTAAGATGTTGTAGAATGGGAAAAGGGGTCAATGAGTGTAAAGCAAAGGAGGCAGGAGAAGTGGCAGGAGGATGCATTCCAAGTTGACAACTTGGTTGAGAGGGTAGAAAGTTCATGGGCTCAAGTCGAAGACGAGGGAGGATGATACAAATTTTGGATGTTATGAAGGGATGCAGAAGTAACTAAGTTGAAAATACATTTGATACACCAAAAATAGGTATAAAAGGAAATGTCAAAGGAGAGACTCATGTGTCCAGGAAATGATAAACAGGCTATACCGTGGACATACAATAATGAGATTTATTCATAGATGACATAAGAAAATAAGAACTTTGCCAGTATTTAGCATGTTATTATATTTATTTGTGTATTTAAAATATACATATTTTAATACTGACAATTTCAATAACATGAAAGAAGTAAAAAGACCAAACAGTACTGGAAATCATTACAATCTCTATGTAATGGATCCATGAATACCTTAGAAAGTCAAATTTACCCCATGGACTGTAATGAACAGCCATACTTACCTCAAATGCAACCTGCACACCCAGACCCGTTTTGGCTGACGTTTCAAAGTAAGGGAAGGCATGGAGGTCAGCCCAAAGCCTCCCTTCGGCTTCATCAATAGCTCTTCGCACCCCCTTATCCACCTTATTGGCACATACAGTCACAACAGTTCGCTCAAACTCGGCACTGCTGAATTCGTCCAATGCATTGTTTATTTGGAAGAGAAGTCATTTTGAGATGAAATTTGTCAGGTACAAAAAAATCAACTAGTATTTACTATTTTAATGAGATGAAAAGGCAAGCATAAAACTGAAGTGTGGAACTACAAGATAATGATGGCAAGTGACACTAAGAGCAATGCTCTTTTGAAGGAATAAGCCCAAATGAAAACAGGCCTTCACTATGGGAACCCATTTCTGCCACTGAATCACATGCATTTTATTTATTTTTCAATGAAATTAGTGTATTTCTTAGATTTCACCATTCTCTCAATTCAGTCTACTGAGTTGAGCAACAAAGGTCCAATTTTGAGAACCCTTCTGATGGTATTATGATGAAATTTATGTGGAAACTGTTGTACATCTAAAATAGTGACTGAGGCTAAGTATAGTGAAATAGAACTTCAGCTATTAAAAGCCCAGACAAGGTGTAATGGTGACTAACAAACATCATTGCCACAGCCATTGGAAGGCTTTTCCATTACTTTCAATTTATTCTTTTAACACTAGAAAAGCATTTGCAGCCATGGGAAATATTCTCAGCTGCACATCTGTGTCTAAATATTGGGATCTATTTCATCGACAAATTTAAGTGATGACTGGCTATATGAGGTAGACAGTTTTCATTGTGAGCTCATTAAACTATCACAAAATAAAGTACATATATCACTTAACACGAAAAAATTACATAGAAAACTATTTTACTCCCGACAAAGAGTTCTGTAATAAGTATTTGTACTTGCTTTCTATTTGTCACGAGGATGGTACACTTATGTGATGCTAAATAATGTTTCTTTGACACTTTTAAGATGAGCAGAAAGTGATTGGTGTCAAAAAGCCTTTCGAATACTTGTATTAACCGGCTCGTTTACAGTCAGGAGGGTAAGCAAGAGCGTAAGTGTAGGATAACCACAAGAGTATACAAAAATGTCTGTGATTTCATTTTTTTCCATGTCTATTCCTACACCATTTGGCTATTCACATGAGTTAAGTGTTTGCATCTGGTTAATACTTGCACACATCTAGATTGGGACCTCGCAGCTTCACAGGCAGGGTATCTTCAGCAAATTACTTCCCTTGTTTGGATACTGAAGGTGGCTCTTTCAAGGGAAAAATACAATTTTCTTTTGCATGTTTATCCTCGACATTCTTTCCCCTATTTTCTATCCAACATTCACTCATATTTTTAGTAGCTACATACAGCACAGCCAATGCATTGCTTCATCTTTGAACATCTCTGTAACCTCACTAAAAAGACCACATCCAAGCTTTCATTTTACCATTCAGGACAGCAGTCTAATTAACAAGAGGAGATCTACCATGTAAGATCAGCATTCAATTGAGAAATGCTTATTTTTATCACCTCAGGCCCCCTATATTCATATATGATTTCCATCTTCAAGGCTGAATATATCATACCTCTTAATCACCCAGTCTCTCTCACTGCTCAATCCATCTACCCTACCTCATTTCAATTTCCTCCAATGAATTGCCCAGCACTTTTCTCATTGATTTCCTTTCCATCTATCATGCTTTCTATTTTCCTCCACTCAAATATCTCAAAAGCCTCCAATTTGCTTTCATCCCTTTCCTCGGATTTCAGGGACTTCAATTTTACTATGCAATACTCCTTATTAAACCTGACCAGTATTTTCTTAACATTCTTTTATAGCATTCTAATATGGAGTCTGCTATGAGTTTTACCCTATTAGCTAGTGCCTTTGTTTTGGGCTTTTATCCTCAGAGCATCCTTGCTAAGTTTCCATGCTGGTACAACCTTTATGTTGATATACATATATATATGTTTTTTTAGCGTTCTACAGCACTATCTGATGGCCAACCGCATTGCACTCTATTCATTCAAAAGCCACACACAATCACAAATTCAATTCATATTCTGGCAACTGCTTATACCTTATAACCTTTTCTATGCCCTCTCTCCAACTAATTATGAGCCTTCCTCTTTTTTTCTACCTACAGAATTCCACATTCAAATTTGCTTAGCTAATAAATTTTTATACCTTCCCTGAGTTGCGCCTAGCTATCTTTTTTACAGAAAATCTCTAGTCCAATAAAAATGTAATTGGGGCCATTAACTTTTGTTATTGGACTTATATTCATGAACTTCAGCAAGTCATAAAAATCGTAAATGTGTATTCAGCAGATAATGGTGGCAAATATTTTTCCTTTATCATTTCCATAAAAATAACTTATCTTTTACCTCCATATCCTCTCTATATTTAGCAGTGGACAAAGTTTATTTTACACAAATTCAAGTTTTGTTACCCCACACAGCACAGGTGTTAGCATACATTATGTATGTTTGATGTATATTTTACATGATGTATTTATTCTAGCAATACTGCTGTATTACAGCTGGATTTGGTTCAGATTGTATATTATGTACAATTGTGTATCTATACAGCAGATATACACAAGACTTGGAACTTGTATTACAGCTGTATTATGGTGTAATTTTACGTTATGTATAATCGTGTACCCACGCAGCAGATGTACACCAAACTTTGAACTCATACCAACAACCATTGTTTAAAATTACAAACTTCTGCAACAAGTTAATGCCTAAGAAGTTTTTTCATGGATTATAATGCATCCTAAGAAAAAATAATAGTACATGGATGATTTTAATAAAGCCACTCAAATTGGCTTTATGTTGACTTGTGACCTTGGCAACCATGCCTAGCCATCTCTATAATAAATAAAATGGGAGTAAGATGTGAAGCTATTCTCAGTAGTTCTTGTCCATACAAATTGTGAGAGGGTATTAGAAGCAAATATGAAGGTAAATTACCTTAAAAATAAGGTAATTCTGCTAAGAAATAATAGATTCTCCACTTAAGCAGAAATAAAGTCACCCAAAATATGGGAAAGAGCAATGCTGGGCAAAATGAGGTTGATGTCATTTTCATGTATGGATACATAGAATATACATCATGGAATCAACATGTCTTAGAGAGTATTTGAAGCAAATGTACCACTAAATTACAGAAAAATAAGATTATATCGTCAAAAATTTGGCGATTCTTCACTTGAGCAGATATAAAGTCAACTTAATTGTGAAAAAAGCAATACTGTGCGTAATGAGGTTGATGTAATTTCATGTATGGATACATAGATAATACATAATGCATTACACTGTAATACACATGCATTAGAGGACATTTGAGGCAAATATACAGCTAAAATACAGCTGTATTACAGTGTAATATGGCATCCACAGATCATGTATTACTGCTGTAATACAGATGTAAGATGTAATACATCTACTGTGCTGAGTGGGACATATTCTGAAGGAATGTTCCCTCGTACCACTTAGAGCCAGTGAATGACATGGTAAGTATCCTCTGAAGTAATTCTTTTGGCTGACAGTTGGACATTATCAGATTTGTATTAGTTCCTTGAGGGACCAATGATGAGAACTCAAAGTGATTCCTTTTCCATAGCAATATTTGAGCAGATTAGGCTCCATGGTAAGCCAAGAGATTTAGCATTTTGCAACCAAAAGGTTTCCCGGTGAAACACCTATGAAATCCCCAGACTCAAAAAGCCAAAAGGTGCAACTTACTCACTACCTAGAATTCATACAGTACTGCAGTCAGCAACAGGAAAAAATTTCCTCCCTCGACCTGAATGCTTGATTTCCCTATGCACATTCTTGTTGTAACAGGTGAATTCTACCCTTGACTACTGAACAAACTTCTTAGGTTTACTACTAGGTTAGAGAGAGATGCATAAAACCTCAACTTTCTTAAATTTAAATTCATAAAAAAGGATATCAAGGGTACTTATGATTGGGCCGCATATCCCAAACCAAGATGACAGCTTTCTGCTTTGTATTCAACTCCAGTGTGTCAATATCCTGAACCTTAGGCATTCCTCTGCCATTGGTAAAGCAAGGTAAAGGCAATTTCACGGTTAAGACCAATCTTATTTACAAATTAATTATCTCCCCACTGAGGCATGGATTCCTTAAAACTTGTACGAGAAACACAAAAAATCCCACTAGCGTAATCAAGCATTTTTTACAGGCCGAGTAAAAAATTCCTGTAAATTCATTAAAAATGACGTTGCTTCTCAAAATCTGGGAATGGCGTGCCATTCTAACGATAAAAATCAAATCGGAGACAACTGAAAGAAATGGAGTGAACATGCAGCTCAGTGTGAAATGATAATGCATGAGTTTTTCGGCGTAAATAGAAGTGTCAGCCATTTAGGAAGAAAACAACTGAAAATTCATGCTGATAAAACAAATGATAATGGATTGCCTACACTACAAGAGTTTTACCAGATATCCAATCAACCTGGAGGTATTTAGTAATCTATTGCAGCAAATAAAAAATCATGCGATGTCTCTTTAACCGAGAGACATAATTTGTTTGCTACAATACCTGGCCATCTCCTGCTGCATCTCCATTAACCACATATCTAGGGCTTCAAAACTTTTACGACTTGTAACGTCATAAACAAGTATTGCACCCTGAGTCCCCTTGTAGAATTCATTTCTGACCTATACATTTTAATGTTACAATAAAATAACAGGTAAATAACCTAGAGATCACGTGTGTATGATGAAAATGTATTTAACTTCGATAGACAACATCAAGATATATTTACCTCATAAAATATTGGATCCCCCGATAAATCAAATATATTTACACTAATGTCTTTCTTGTCTACCACCGTCTTCGTGACGCCGTAATCAATGCCAATTGTGGCATAATATTGAGGAACAAAGCGCTTTTCATAGTACCTCTTTATTAAACAGGTCTGCAAAAATATTTTCAAAGTAAAATATTAATTAACTCCACAGCATTGACGAGAAACAACCAGAAGTGATCCTCAAAGAAACATACTTTCCCCACTCCATTGTCTCCCACGCTAATTATCTTGATTCTAAAAGGTCTCTTAAAATGCCGTTTCTGATCCATTAACTTAGCATGAACACGACAAATTTCTTTGGACCTATTACTTAGAACGATTGAGCATTTAATCACTTTCACCCGAAGAACACTTCACTCATCAGCAGACGCACCAGCGCCGAGCAGACAAGTAGACAAAAACTAATCGAATATACATCCAACGCCATCTGTATTTTTAAAAACATATTCCCAGATTAACACCGGTCCTTTTGAGTTATGATGATTTTTGATAGAAGTGCTTCGGCGAATGTTTGCTCTCTGTGATTCAATGATATCCACCGATAATCCAAAGGAACTTGGAAAAAGACTTTCCGATGCGTCGCTGTTGGGTTGTCCCTGTTTATGTCTGGAGTTACTCGCCATCATGGAAGAATGCTCGAGTCTCTTTGACGAAAGGAATCAAATTTCCTGAAAAAATCCATTGGCCTCCACCGATGGAGAGGAAGACCATGATAGCCATTCAAAGATGAGGTAAGTTCTAGTTTATCAACCTTATCTGGACGATGGAGTGCCTATGGCGATTACTAACATCATAGTTTCGTTAAATCGAAGGACTTCAACATTCAAATAAATGTGTTGAATTTCCTCCCCAAAAATCCAAATCTTACGAAAGATGGTGAACGATTGGGCCTAGGAAACGTATTTTTAGCCCTCGAAGATCTCGGTCTTCTTCTCACTTTGGCAATTTCATTATCATAAAATGAAGTTCGTTCGTAGCTTGAATTGCGAACCTCTCATTTTCTTCCCAGGCACATAAATTACCCACACACTTTACGTATGGAGGCCCATCTCGATATAATGAGGAATTATATTTCTTTGAATACAATCGAATGGTTTCAGCAAATAATGCTAAGCAAAATTTTGTGACAGTTATTTGGAAGTCATACATGTTTAGTATCACTTTGACATTGACAGTTAAACATAATATTCACGACATCAGTATTCTTTAAATAGTTTGCACATTTCCACTGTATTGTATATTAAATTAATTCCGTACACTTTATTATAGTCATTACCTACTTATTATATTACTATTGCCTTTCAGGTTTAATGGTTAGTACTGGTGCTACAATTGCTTGGATGTATAAAATTTTACAGTATTTATATGAAACTCATGGCTCCAAGGAAGGGCTTTTGCAATCAGACGTTGCTATTCTTTCTCCCTCCCAACTCCAGCACGCCTAGATTTTACCTCCTCCCAAAAATTCACAAGCCCAACAACCGCGGCCGCCCCATAGTCAGCAATATCAATTCCCCCACAGAAAGAATCTCAGCCTTCGTCAACTCGCCCTTGAGAATAGAAAGAAAGAAATTCTTACTTTGAACGTTTCGAGCTCTTAGCCTTTCTTCAGCTGTAGTTATAGTGATACTGCTCCAATGAAGGGTGTAGAAGGTAGGTTATGAAAAGGAGAACTGGGAAGGTTAATGATGCTGGGCCTGGCTGACTGGGCTGAGGGAAAAGTCCCAATAAGGTATTGATGATGACAGGGGGCGGCACGGCGACTAGAACTGGGAAGGCACGGGGGGGGGGGGGAAATGTTGCAACAAAGTCACAGAGTAATTATGATATAGTGGCATGTCCTCTATGTTGTTCATCTCATTGTTCACAAATAGTGGCGGTGACAATTAGGGGAGGAGAATGGAATGCCTGGCTATTTCAGGTAAGGGGAAGCATGTGGGCCGGTTGAGTGATGTCGGGAAGGTGGGGGGCAAAGAAGCAGTGAGTTAATGGAGAAAATGAAGTCAGAGGGGGTAAAAAGAAAAAAATGATGATTATCTCTGGTTCTGCGGAAATTATGGAAAAAATTACAGGATCCGCCGTGTTCATAAAAAGAATTTTTTACAAAAGAAGAACGTTTACCTATCACAATTCCTCAACTTCTGGTTGGTTGAGGATCCCGCTTAATAAGTGCATAAGAATAAACCGATATATTTTCCGTTGCCAGTAAATGGAAATCGCAGTCGACTGATTCATACCCATAAACCTTCGTGGTGTAAAGTGGTAGAAAACTACGCAATTATTTTCTCTGCTGGCCCCGTGGTCTGATCGCGACTGTAGCAATCCCAAACCAGTCGGTTGTCTCCCACCCAGTCATTAAGTAAAAGTTGATTTTTTGTTTTTCAAATAATCATTGCTCAGGTAATAATCAGTGAATTTCTCATCAATTTCTTTCTTTGTAGTTAATTAGTTTTTCAATGTCAATATGTATACACAAAGCTGGTAACCATTCCATCAGACTAGTAACCTTAAATGCAAGGGCGGATCCAGGATTTTTTCTGAGAGGGGCACAAGTGTGAGACGGGCAAAAAGTTCTCATATTTAAGATTAGCAAACAACATACAACAATAACTGTACGAAATTTACTTTGTATTTTAATATAAAGGCTTTAAATTATACTATATTTTTTATTATATAATTTTATTATAAAGGCTATATTATTAAGTTACCGTTGTGTCCTCAGGAACAAACCATCTCGAATATGACTAATTACCACGGTTTTTCGTGAGTGTCAATTTAACTGTACTGTCTACCTCGCTGCCCGTTATTCTTCCCAGGGGGCCCCACTGTCCTGTGACAAAACACACACTAATACCGCCAACACCCAGCTTCCATCATACATAACAGTTACATGCATAATAACGACAGTTTTCTTGTATGTTTCCTGCTAAAGATGTCCAGTACTTCATTAACGTTCATTTTTGACGCAATCTCTTGATGGATATGCATTAAAACCTGTCCATTCAAACGAGCTTCTGTCATTCTGCTGCGAAGATATGCTTTTAATCGGCGTAAGGTGAAGAAAGATCGCTCGGCAGTGCAAGTAGTCACAGGAAACGTGCACAACAATTGACACAGTGTTCTAACATTTGGCAGTGCCGCACAGTTGTCCCAAATCGAAAAAAGCTGGCCACAAGTCGAATTTTCGACTTTTAACTAGGAAGTTCAAAATTGTGTATTCGTATTCTAGAGGATATGGCCTACAAAATGAAGTACTTAATTGGTCTCTGTATGCAGTCTATTAGTGTGTGTAACCAGTCAAACTTGGGTATGTCGAGGGTTAAACGCCCGAAGCGTCGAATCGGTCAATTTTAGAGAAATACATACTCGGAGAAGATGGCTTAAATTACATAGATGAGAATTGCCAAATTTTTTAAAGTAAGTTAGGACCTTTATGCGTAGTATCCCGGTAATTTTGGTTCGTTTTAGTTTTATGTATAACTATTTAAAATATTTATAATTTTAGCTATTTTCGAGTGGTTTTTTAAATTTAAGTATCGATATTGTGTTGTGCTCCTCCATGATTTCTATGTTAAGTTAATAAGGAAAGTATATACAATATAATTAAGAAAAAAAATCTATTTTATAATTGCTTTTTTGACATCTAGAAGGTTTTAAGCTGAGCGGTGCACCTGACTCCTCAACGTACCTCTCGGACTCAGAGCGCTGGCCGGCGGCCGGGTCGCTTAGAGTGGCGAATAAAATGCTTTATCCAAGCTACGAAAAGACTCTCAACCTTTTGGAGAACATTCATATTTTGCACAAGGGGGGCCATTTTTCATCAGCTGAGGACCCATACGCTTACGTGGGTAGATGAACATTGGTGGAATAAAATTACCAGCAGCATTCATTGAGCACATCACAGTAACGAGCTTACCCCGCTCCCAGCTGGTTACAGAACCAATTCTTTTTTCCCCTTGGTTGCAACTATAGTTCCAGGTTCAGTAACGGTCGTAATCCCGGTTTCATCAGCATTATATATGCGGTCAGGTGTAAGATTATTTTTGCTCAATATATGCTCCAAATTGTAAAATCTCTGCACATCTTCTCGGTTGAACTCAGTGATTCTGTTGATGGAAGTTGCCTCCGGTTTTCTCACACTCAGTGACGGATTTCGTTTTAAAAAGTCATTAAACCAATCTCTTCCCGCCATTTGCTCTGTGTGGGAAAATCTATGGGGAATTTCATTTCTTTCGGCAAAGTCATAGGCCGCTTTTCTCACTTGTTGAGCTGTGATACCGTAAAACAGATCTGACAATTTTTTTATTCTGGTGGCAAGAGCATCCTCTTGCTCTGGAGAAAAAGTAGCTTTGCATCCTAATACAGGTATAGCAACGTTCTTCTATGATCTACGTTCTTGCAGAGTGCTGAACGGAATTTTGAAAGCTCGACTAGCAGCGCTTATGGAATTCCCCTAGTCAATAACATTAAAGGCCTCTTTTAAGATGTCTTCAGACCAATTTCCTTTTTGGGATGTTCTTTTCCAGGTTCTTGGCATCTGGAACAGAGGCAACCATGCATTAGGCCTTACTAGGAGTCACAAAAAAGTTAGTACAATTAACCGTAAAAACCCATTGTGGGGAGCACCGGTACCTACTGCCATCACCCCCACGCGACCTACCGGGAATCCCCGCATTGCATTCTATTTGTAAACATCTAGTTTCAAGTCTAGCGCAATTGATCAAATAAATGGATACAACACTAAATTGAAGCTAACATAATACTCTAATCGTAAAAAGTACCTAAATTTCAAAAGATTAACAGGATAGAGTACTTACGGTGCTACGAATTGCGTGAAATATTACAAGATGAAGCAGTCACAACTTGGACTCGTCATAGCTCGAACCACGGAGTAGGATACGGAGTACACGGCGTTGCGGATTTTTTTGGCATCTGTTCCTTGCTGATCCCCCGTCCCAAAATTTCACTATGGCGATCGCCCTCCTCTATCCTACTCCGTGGCTCGAACACAACTGCATTCACAATGGCGGCGGTCAGGAAATTAGTTCACGAGGATGATGAGCAGAGAGCAGCACCTGTCAAGCGACGTTCTGACGAAGCTTTACGCAAGAAATGTAACTACCCTAGCCCCCCCATCACCCCTACTCGCAGGCGCAAAGGCCCTTCCCGCTCGACGATGTTTTTTCGTGCGCTGAATAGCGAATGACCAATGACTGGCAAATCTGTCCTCTCATAGTAAGTTGCGTATTATATATGGAAATTCTCATATTTTTCTCGTACAAACTTGAGTGCGTCTTATACTGGGTGCCTAGTATTTACAGAAAATTACGTTATTTCAATTTTATTGCAAGTGCAAGAGAGGGACGCAACGAATAAGATCCGCAAAGTCAGCCAGAGACGGACAATAAGTTTCACGTACGTACTTTCCGGTAAATCTATTCCTCTATTTTGAAAATTTGCGAATTTTGCGATAATTTAATTTTCCTATAGTAAGTATATCCTGTGATTGAGACTCCATAGTGCACAAAACAAAACGAACATAATTATAGCGGGACCGTATTAAAAACCTTGCCTTTTTTAAGCGTCTTAAGGCATTGTTTGGTGCCGGGTGCTTTACAGGATACTCGAATACCAAAATGAGGAAAAAGAATCTCGGCGAAAAGAACAACAGCTCGTAAAAGGTTAATGTAAGTACACGTGGGTGACGATCGCTGCCCTTACCGCATGGTAGCCATTACGCAAGAGACGGCGTTCAGTGTATATATTTCCTGGTGCCTCCAACAGTGCGTACATGACGGTGTACCTCCCTTGTTTTGACATACCCAGCGTTGCTATTCCTTCATTTGCTGGCGAGAGAGACTGCGTTCAGTGCACATATTTCCTTGTGCCTCCAACAGTGCGTACATGACGGTGTGCCTTCCTTGTTTTGACATTCCCAGCGTATGCTATTCCTTCATTTGCTGGCGAGAGAGACTGCGTCAGTGTACATATTACCTTGTGCCTCCATCAGTTCGTACATGACTGTGTGCCTCCCTTGTTTTGACATTCCCAGCGTATGCTATTCCTTCATTTGCTGGCGAGAGAGACTGCGTCAGTGTACATATTACCTTGTGCCTCCAACAGTTTGTACATGACTGTGTGCCTCCCTTGTTTTGACATTCCCAGCGTATGCTATTCCTTCATTTGCTGGCGAGAGAGACTGCGTTCAGTGTACATATTTCCTTGTGCCTCCATCAGTGGGTACATGACAGTGTCCCTCCCTCGTTATGACATTCCCAGCGTATGCCATTCCTGCATTAGCCGTCATTCCTTCGTTTGTTTTGCGGACTTTTCTGAGCTGAAGGTGTGCATTTTCATTTCAGCAGTTGACCTGCATCTGCTACAGGGTATTTTATATTTGACCGTTTGTTTATAGCGGGCGACCAATTGTTTTAGACAGATATTTTCCAAGGGTTAAAATAAAGCAATTAAGTGACTGGCACTTTTTTTTCAACACATAAAGGAATACGTTGCTCGCTTCCCCATACGAGTCACCAGGCTAATGGAGGCAAGGATTCACAGTGTTTAGTTGGCTTTATTAATGTTTAATTTAAATGAAGACTAAGTACTACTATGGCTAATAATGGCTACTTTCGGTACAAATATCCTTGTTTTGATATCTGGCCTGCCGGAAGCATAATCTTGCGAACATACTCTTGTTACAACTGGATATTATAATGCCGTAAAAGATATGTGTAACACAAAAATGAGCTTCGTTACACTATTATGTGTATTCTTGTTCTTTCAATGTGCATTTTACTTTTCTTCTACGCCCGACGAATTATAAATGGGAAATGCTTTCGAATCATTGTCATGACATCAATAACATCAGCCGATTTTGATAGCGGCGTATTCGTGATGCGTAATTTGGCATCGAATAACCGGAAATGAACTAGCTTCCTAATAAATTACATTAATTATTATTTCAATGCTCTCTTTTCCCTTTTCTTACATCATAAATGAGAAATTGTAAGGTGGAATTCGGAATACGAATCCACCGATCACATCACCTAATTCCGTAGGCCTTCGGTGTAATTGATTTATTTTGCGACGCTCTGGAGAGTTTTCTCGTTGATGGCTCGGTACTTTAAGTACATAAATCTACCGTCCAATGCCTTTAAGTATTACTTGCAGTATGAATCATCGTAATGGCGGAGGAAAAGGAGACGTAAAACCACGTATAGCTAGACCAGAAGTGTCTGCTATAAGCCTTCGAAACTACTGCAGCGCAACCTGTGGCCAAAAGTGGAACTTCAATTCTTTCGCTGCCATTGGCAACAGGGTCGAGTTGGGACTCTGCCGTCCTTATGCAGTGTTCTTGGTATATACATACATCTTCCCAAACTGTTGTGAGTCGATAGCCGTGTTCAAGTTGTCGATTGTTCGCTGTTGTGACTTGTGTTCGAGAAACCTTGTCGCCGCTGACTTATCGCCTCGGCCCGGTTTTCAGTCCTTCAAGGGCTCCTTTCTCCCCCTTCCTCGTATCCTTTTACGATCCCCACTAAATGCTATTGTCTAGAAATGTGTCACCAGGGCCCCTTGGGTTCTGTGGAACTGCCGCGTCGTCCCGCCACTTCCGTGAATTTCTTTGTCCGGCATTTTATGGACTACGCTCGCTTTATGACGGTGCTTCCCGGCGTTGGCAGTAAGGCCATTTGTTTGGGACAAGTGGGACATTTTTCCCCTGCTGGGGGATCATATTTAGCATCGAAACCTCCCGAAAGTAATTCGACCCGTTCCCCATTCTTTCTGCCCCTAACCCTTAGAAAGGGGATAAGGGTTGTTACTACGTCAGAAAAGACTTTCAGAAGGCTCAGTTCATTTCATCGCCGCAATTGCATGCTGGAAAATTTTATAAATCCTATTTGAACCACGGTTAAAAGATTAGGGCTATGGGCCTGACGTGTGTGTGCAAGGTTGTAACTGATTACATCGGAAAGAAGAAATTGCAAGCTTCGCACAAACCAGATTATTTGCAACCATAACAGTACTCCAGAATTGAGTTAAAGAGAGACACAAAGATAGTTTTAGTCGTTTCAGATGGCATTCATTGGATGCAGGTGTCACAAATTTCGCTGCACCGATGTGATACATGATGTTGGTTTACTAACCGTTAAATGATGTTATTTATCTCTCGTGAGACCTCACTTGTTTGTTATAAATTATGGCTCACTCATTTGTTATAAATTGTTACGATAAGCAAAGCAGTGTCTCTGAATTGTTGAGGGAATCAGGGTGGGAACCTCTATCCCATGAATATACATATATTATGGATTGTTATCTCGTCGCCAAAAACTGTTGTCTAGAATTCCGTAAACAAACAACTTTTTGGAAAGTGGTGCCGCCTAGTGATGAAATACGGAAGTTCTAATGAAAATACAGTCGATAGTTGGTAAATAAACACGTCGCACTGGTTTTACCATGAATATACATGGGTTTTAATTACAATTAATCATAATGCAGTGGATAAAAAATGTAGTACTACACGTGGGATGTAATTATACACTTTTTAAATATCGTCCGGTCTACAGATATATTTAATCCCTCTCCAAATTTAATTACACAAATGCACAATTAACTTCTTAGCACTTCGTGAATATCGCTATGCGAAAGTTTAATAATAATGCGAGGTGATTTCATAAGTATTCCCAATGGCCATCATTGCAGTGTATGTAAAAAAGAATGCGCTTACCGCCGCCTTGAACAGATTCTTATTTTTCAATCCAAGTTTTCTATTTTGGGTCCTCGTAGACGCATAGAATACCCTGTTTTGCAGCCTGGTACGAAGCAAATTCTGTTTAAACAAGGCATTCTATATGTAAGCCGAACGGGCTTAATGCATTCAAATTAGAATCAGAGTCTGGAAAACATCGTCGTCGGCACACGATGGATCTCTTACACTTTTTCTGTAATAGATATTTCCTCTAGCATTTTCAAAGTAACTTTTAGATCACAAAAATAGCAAGATATTATTCAAAGCATCAAGCAATTCATATCTCCTCGATCGTTATTGAATATTCACGACAGTCTCACGTTAGCAACAATTAGCTACATCTATTTATAATAACAACTGAAAAGACCAATGGAAGTGGCGCCTAGGACTGGGTGAACTAAAAGTGGAAATTTAGGCAACACGTAGCCTAGGCAACAATTCCAAACATCTAAATCCATAATATATATTCATGCTCTCTCCGGTCGAAGGGAAAATATAGATGAAATATTATGCGAAAGTTTGGTGTAGACTATTTTTTGCAGGCCGTTTTACATATTTAGCTAGAGCCAAACTATTATGGTAGAAACGATCACAGGCATAAAATGAGGGAAACAATCTGTAGAACTGATAGGGTTGAAATGCCATTTTTTCCTATTTCAATGTGGATCATAATAGTTGCGATTAATCACTTATATGATACTTCGACCCGCACTAGGTAAAGTAGGTTTTGCACTCTTGCCAAATATATGAACATCATTATTAGCTGCTAACCCCGTATGAAATTGACGGCATGATATAGCTGTTGCATAACTCACAGGGTGGCAATCGTCAGAGAAAACCTGTTATTGTCACTGAATTTTGAATTTCTGGAAAAGTCAGGGAATTCTCGTAAGAGTCAGGGAGAAACTGGGATATGAATCCTTATTATTTTTCTACCACTACGTTTATCGGCCAGTATTTCCAGCCATTTATTTAACCAACTGAAACTAAAGTCCGTCGCTGACGTGCATAGAGTAAGCCCCATCAATTCGATGGAATATTCAGTTGTAAATAAGACGTACAATGTATCCCTTTTGTATATCCTTATATCGATATTTGCCTATTAGTGTTAAAATTCATGAACACAACGCTCAACTCAAGGAATCCGAGGCTATATTGTTCGGAAAATTTTACCTCGCGTTTTCTTTTAACTGCCGAAACTCAGGTTGAGAGGTAGCTGGAACACACTAGCTTATAGTAAATACATGCTTGCAGTTTTAAAAGTACGAGACGATGATTAGAAAATTTAAAGCTGCTGTTGAAGATTTAGAAAAAAAATATTTTAATAATAGGTGACCTTTAGGCGATTGTGCAAGGAAATTGGCAAATCCATCAGGGAAAAATCAGGGAATTTAAAAATTGGATATCAGTAGCCACCCTGATTTAGCACCTGGTAGTACTGCTTATCTGGCCCATTAATAATACTAGCCTGTAGTTGTACTTACCTATCTTGAGTAGTGAACTTCATGGTAGCATCTTCATCTACGTAGCTACTTCTACATCTACTACATGGTTTCTGGTCTGACCGCGCACTGTTATCCTGATTGCTTTTGGTCTGCGCCTGGCATCCGGATGATCTTGCTTGGTTCTGATTTCAGCTTTGATGAGTGCTTCATGCCTGGTGTGGAATCGCCCCGTGCCACACGCCCTGGTGGTAGCTTGCAGGGTATTTCGTAGGTGATGTGATTCCACACTGTGACTCTGCCCTGGGTAAAAACTTTGCAACTTTTCACAGAACGTTTTATTGACTCACACATATTATCCCTCAAGCCGACTAATGAGTGTGTGGCTGGGAGTTACTGTCGGTGCAAAAATCTTGTAGACTCGAGTTTGAACACTGATTAAAAATGAACCGTGGTACCCACATGAATGCGAGTTACACCGAATTTTAGCTTGTTTTATTTTACGTTTAACTGTGGTTTCCGATTATTTTTACAATACACACTCAATTTTTTATTCCGGTGAGAGCAAAAAAGTGCCGGTTTCTTGCCGTCTTCGAACGAAGAGTTCTCTTTGACATTTAATAGTGAAGAAACTTGAAATTTAATCGTAATAGACCTGTAGTATTGTGTGGGAAAAACATATTGAAATGTATCTTTAATCGTTCAGTTCTTTCTAATGAGTCATAAAAAGTTATTAACAAGTTTATTAAACAACTTTTTCTTGGTTATGAAAAGTAGTAGAAGCAAGATCTCGGTCTTGTTTTGAAGCTCTTTTCAGCAGTTTTCAGCAGTAGCCGACAGTAGTTATCACCAACATGCTCTATAATGTACCTTAAGAAAATGGACAGAACTACGGCTAACAACGCATTATTAAAACTTAATTAAATTGCAAACTTTCACTAACAAGTGTTTCTACTCTAGGTTTATAATGATAACATGTAACTTTGTGATTCCACATATCTTTATTTGGAACGACCCAGGTTTCAAACGTTCAACGTCATCTTCAGGTAAAGACAACAAAATCCATCAAAATATATACACAACTCAGGTGGGGGCGGGGATGCGGGAGGGGTGAGAACTACCCCTCCCGCATTACCGAAACCCGGGTCGTTCCAAGTAAAGATATGTGGAATCGCAAAGTTACGTGTTACCATTTTAGGATGGGAATCGCTATCACAGCGTAGATTAAATTATAGGCTAACCTCTCAACTAAATTTTTAGGAAAAACATCTCTCTGACGACGTTAAAAACATACGATTAATCCCCTCGTACTACGACAGATTAGATCGCGCCAATAAAATTATAGAGATGGACTGTATGGACTGTATGGATGGACTGAACCGATGGGTAGAAAATGTCAATTTTTCCGCGTACCATTCGGAACCATAACAGCTGTGATCGTCGTCATGAATAGTGAGATTAGCTAGACTGTGCATCTTTCTCTTCATATTCCTATACGTTCTTATTTATGCATGGTGTAAATATTGATGTTCTTACGGCAAGAGCCATTCATGAAAACACTGCCCTTCCTATTATCCCTACCTCCACCGAAGAGGTCCGAAGTGAAAATGTTAAAGGGCTGTGTTGGCGATTCTGAGGAATTGGATTAGCATAAATACTTATCCTCAATTGTTCTGTGTTCCTGACTTTGAAAACGCCAGGAAATTCATGGCTATGCAATGAATAATTAAATTTACAAAGAGTAAAAGAATCGCTGCAATTACTGAGTAAATAGGAGTGATCTTTTCTAAACCAATACATTTTGCAGCCCCAAGCGTGTTGACTTTTTTACGTTCTGCAATCCTTTAAAAAATGCGTAAATATTAAATAGGAATTATGAAGACTCATATTATTAGCGAATAAGATCATAGCAAGGTTGTCATGTCTCCTTCAACAAATTCTTCTACATATTCTTTTTCTTGTTTTCAATTTAAATATATGTAAATGTATTTTTGTATAATAGTATGACTTGTTGTGGATTGATTAATGTGATGTTATTATAATTGTGTGATATGATGTATGGGAACCTCAGTGCAGGTCAGCATCACGTTTTTTTATTTATATAATGGTGTTTCTTAATTTGTTACAATACTCTTATAAAAATGTATAATAAAATTATTGCCAGGTGAAATTCAGGCGGTGCCGAAACTTTCACCTTCTCCTAATTGTCTGGCGTGGAAAATAAGTTATGTGAACGAAGTATTATCGAAATATTCTGCCACTAACGGTATTCGGGCCAAAATCCTTGGCATGGAAAGTTATTACTCCATCCACCTCGGCCGATTCATTGTCTATGGAGAGTCTTCGCTGTGGTCTTCTTGGTGACTCGTGGTGACTAACGAGGGGCGAGGTGAGGCGTTAACTCGAGGCTTGTTGCGAAAATTAATCTCTCCTAATGTTTATCACTATCTCGGCGTTGATTGAATTACCGTTTTCGTCGGCGCGTTGACAACGTTGCGACGAGCACCTCCGTCTATTGATTTCCTGTTGGCTTGGAGACGTTTTAAGTTAGGCGGAACAATGTATCTCCGAGTCATTAGCCACCTGCTGCGATGAGCGAGAGGCTGGGATCGACAGTGGGTCCCAGATTATGGGATAAGCGGAACCCTCCTTAATGACGGTTCGCACAGCCGGGAGCCTGGTAATGAGTTTAGAGTCAGTAAACATATAATCTGTGGCTAACAATATTCCCCATAGCACACGGAGAGTGGCAGCTTTCGAAAGGCCAGGTTTAGGTTTTCAAAGAATTATTTACGGCCGTTTTACCGCTTCTCACGGCTCTAGGGACCCAGGACTCAAACCCAAACCATCCAAAGCGTAATTTTCTGTGGCTAACATTATGTCAGCCGATGCAAATGAATTAATTTCAACGTTAAATTATTTCCACTTCATTCTTCGGGCAAAAACTTCCCAAGTAGAAGTCCTGATTATGGGCTCCCTATAAAGTAGGCTTGACATCGGAATTAGATCAAATTCCTTGAATAGCAGTTAGGTTTGCGAAAATTGATTACAATAATTTTAGCTTGACACGTTGCCAGTGTTTGGAATCCTCATGAGGTGGGCTTAAAAACGGAGTTAGAACGCTTGCGGAGAAAATCAGCAAGATACGAACGTGAAAGGCCGTTATGATGGTCTGTTTAGCGTTACAGATCTCTTGCAACAACTGGGAGGGGTATCACTTGCAGACCGACGATTTGAACTTAGGCTTAATCTTGTAAGTAAACTCAAATCGAATTTATTTTCTGTCCAAGTTATTAATGTCTTACCAATTCCAACATACTGCGGTACATCTACATCTACTTATTGTTATTACCCTGCTAATCACCACAAGGGCGTTTGGCGGGGAGAAGGGGTTGATCAGATCATGAGAATAAAATTTGCGAAATGGGCTGCAGAACGGACAGGTTTAAAATGACGTTTTTCCCATGATCGAGAAGAGATTTTAATGGAAGCTAATGAGATTTCGAAGTAGGGTTAGTCGACAGGTAGTCTAGCTGATCTGCTCCCTTAGGCTTGTTTCTTAATCTTCCTCGTATTATATACTGACATCATGTTTCGCATGATTCCTGCAGGAGTAAGACAAGGCTGTGCGCTCACCCCAATAATATTTAATGCTTATATCCGAGACGCACTGAATGAGATTAGAGAAAACATGGATTTAGGGATGAAAATACATGGGAAGAGGATAAATATGAATCGATTTGTAGATGATATTGCTGTGATGGCGGAAAGTGAAGGGGACCTGAAGACCATACTAAAAATGATGGAAAATATTATGGGGAAGGAATATGATATGAAAATTAATAAAACTAAAACTAAATAATGGTATGTGACAAAGATGACAGGCAAAGAAACGCTAATGTTACCATAATAATGAATGGGGAAACACTGGAAGAGGTCGATGAATTTACTTATCTGGGAAGCATAATAACTAAATATGGTTGAAGGAAAAGGGAGATAAGAAGTTGAATAAGACAAGCAAAGATAACTCTTAACGAGAAAAAACGCCTCTTCACTACAAACAGTATCAAGTTGTGTACGAGGAAGAGATTATTAAAAGCGTACGTGTGGAGTGTTGCACTATATGAGTGTGAAACCTGGACAATAGGGAAAGAAGAGAAAAGGAGACTTGAGTCCTTTGAAAACTGGTGCTACAGGAGGATGCTCAAGATAAAAAAACAACTGAAAAAGTTTATCAGAAAATGGGAGAAAAGAATGACATATGGAGAAGTATAAGGAACAGGAGGACCGGACTTGTGGGGCACATTCTGAGGCACGAGAGCATGATAAAGATGATACTAGAAGGAATGATTGAAGGAAAAAGATGTAGAGGAAGACCTCGACTTGATTATACGAAGCAGTTATTGGAGGATTTGAACTGCACCAGCTATAAGGAACTGGAAAGAAGAGCCGAAAAGAGAGCCGACTGGAGGACTGCTGCAGACCAATCGAAGGATCGAATACCTAAGAAGAAGGGTGCTGCATGCCTGGTGTGGAATCAGCCCGTGCCACACACCCTAGTGGTGGCTTGCACGGTATTTTGGTGGATGTATAAGTAGAAAAGCTAGAAAAATTCACGTCCAGGACCAAATCTTTTCTCCTGTGGCTGTTGTCTCGGATTAAAATCTTTTCCCGAAGTCCCGTGTCCTTCCGGAAGTCTCGCATGCCAATCACGAGATTAAGATTTCAATCTCGTGAGGGGACTCCCGCTCGTTATAACGAGGAGACTCGAGGGGCGATGGCGGTGAAGGGTGAGGCAGTCCACTCCTTCACGGAGTAGTAGTGGACGCCTCGAAGGCATTTCCGTGGCTCTGCTCGCCGTCTCTCTCTCTCTCTCCGCCGCCCGAAAAAGGGAAGTGGCCTGATGTTTTGGAGATTGAGTAGTCGTATGTAAATTCGCTCCTTCGGCCCGAGTGGCGGAGATGTTGAGGAGACAGATCGAGGAGGCGTATCTACGCCCTCTCACCCCCTGCAACCCCCCCCCCCGAAAGAATGTCCTGGACCAAAGTGGAAGATGTTTGCAAGTAATAGAGTTGAAGCCGACTCGTCTCCTTTCTCTCTCGTCGCTGCCATGTGCATCTATCTAATCGCCCCGGGGTCGTCCCTTCCACACACCGCCATGTGTGCCTGCCCACTCATTCCACCACGCGCCCGCTCTGTCACACGCGCTCACACGAGGAGTCCTATCCTCCTGTCTTGAGTCTCTTGTCGTTTAATTGGCCGGACGAGCGCTGAGCCTTATAACTGCTTGATCGCGTGCCCTCCGTCCCAACCCCCATTGCTACCCATCTTCCCCCACCCCCCCGCGCGGACAGTTCCGTCGTCCGCACCACGAATATTTATTGCCCTCGATCCAACCAGCCAGCCAGGCGGTGAGGAAAGCTCTTCGCTGCCAATTCAGCCAGGGGGCGGCGGGGGCAAATGAGGGGTGCTCGGTTGACACGCATCCTCGCGGTCTTGATTATATAGTGACATCTCGTCCACCCGTCGGTTATGCATCTGTAAAAGAAATCTTTTAACCCTCTTATGGTCGGTTACAAGAACATTTAGTCATGAAATCAATAGTTATGAGATCCATAAAGTTATAGATTTCATAAAAATATTCGGGTTGCAGGAAGACATCTACTAGTTTCATAACTTATTCACTGATAGTCAATAGCTTCAAGTAATCGACCTAATCTTCCACCGCCAGATGAAATTTATGAAAGTTTAGCCTATGAATAATTGCTAATGCACATAATAATCAGGGAGGAAATTAACTGGAAATTTTTCTCTAAACAACTCTTTCATCGAGTAATTAAGTCACCAAGCGGTTCATTGCGCATCCGCCATCTTGGCTACTTATGGAACTCATAACTCCATGCCATAAGCTATGAAACCAATAAACCTATCGAATATTTCTGCAACACTTATTGAATGGTTTGTAGGGTCCCATAACTTTATGGAATGCATATGTATCGTTCCAGCAACTGGTCGTTAGTGCGGTGGGCCGATATATCGGCTCATGCACAAATAGTGTTCAACTTTAGTGAATTAATATAATGATAATTATTTTTTAGATGATGTAAAAGTATTAATAATTATTGCCTATTTCATTTATGCGCAACAAAAAAACTGCATATGGATATTATAAACAATAACTTCATAATTTTTATTTTCCTGAGATGATACATATCATTAAAATACCCTCCACATTTCTCGGTAGTACCACTGGCAAGAGTCAGCACTAAGTAAGAGGGTTGAAGGGAGCTCTGTCATCGTCAGATTCAGTTGAACAAAAAATTGTGACTATCACAGTGCTGGGTTAAATAGACGTTGCCTTGGGAAAAAAATCATCTAGTTGTTTATAGTGAATTTCCGTGGGAATGGGGGAGAGGGGGAGGGGTGTGCTCGGTTGACACGTATCCTCGCCGTCTTGATTATAAAGTGACATCTCGTCCAACCATCGGTTACGCATCTGTCAAAGAAATGTTTCAAAGGGAGCTCTGTCATCGTCCGATTCAGTTGAACAAAAAATTGTGATTATTTCAGTGCTGGGTTAGGGTAGTCCGAGCGAGATAGTTCCCTAGTCATAATAGAGACCATATTCGATACATATTTTTAATTTCACCAGCTGTGGGACAGATGAATTAAATATTGCATTATTAATGGTGCAATAATATAGTTTTATATGACAGAAATTGTAAGTAATTAAATGAAAATATTTGAATAAGTCTTTAACTTGACCCATTTTTTTCACGTGGTTTGTTTGAAACTCCGAAACGGAAGGTTTTTAGTGATACCCAAGAACCTATTGCGGTGACAATATGATTTTTTTAAATATAGTTAAGAAAACATACAAACTACTCGCTGTTAGTTTTTTTACGACATGTAAGTGTTAGAAACACCTCATTTCGTAAATGAAGTCTCTATGGAGTGTATACACGTACCATTTCCCATGTAAAATGGCTGTTATATTTTGGCGAATAACTCCGAAAGTAATGTGATAAGGGGCTGAATGTTTGGTGTCATTAGAAGGGTGGGATATATTTCTTTAAAATGAGACCAAATTCATTGATTTCTAAGTTAATGATATTTCACTCGGACTACCTTAAGTAGACGTTGCCTTGGGAAAAAATCATCTAGTTGTTGCTGGTGAATTGCCGTGGGAATTGCCACGCTACCCTGGGTTTGCACGCAAGCCTGCGTAACGTGGTGTTCTGCGCATTGGCCCGGCAAGTTAAAGATCAGTGGTACGATTTTCGTTCCCGGGGGATTTTTTATTGAGTTAATTTCTTCCTATTTTGATCGCTGGTCTTGGCAGAATTGAAAATATCTTCATAAAATATTGGGGGTTTCGCGAACAATGTTTGTAACTTCCGGAGGTGGTGGGGGATGTGGTTTTCGAGGTCATTATTTTGCCAAATTGATATGGGGCACTCCTTAATTACGGAAATATGGCAGCGCAAACTTTTTATCGACCACATTTTGCACTTTCTCTGAAAACTCCGAATGACGGTGGCCTACACCGATTAATAATAATTTGATGTGTACCTACTAGTCGCAGTGGTGCCCAGTTAGATATGAATCCTTCTCTCAACGTTTTTATCCGCGCTTATGGTTGCATGGATGATGAATATATTTTCGCGATGCCTCCGTTATTCAGATCATGCGTGTTTCAGTGTGGCCCGGTGGATATTATTTTAAACCCACGCTACAACTCCAGGACTAATAGAAGAGACAAAAGATACGGTAATATGTACGAATTTTCCTTCGCTCCCTGCTCCATTAGCGCCTTTAACAAATACAGAGAGTGACTAGAACACTTCCTTAAAATGCAATTCACTTCCCTCCTCTCCCTCTAACTATTGGGTGGTAACAACCTCTTCAACCCCTGCCATCCGCCTCGGTGGTGTCTCGCAGGGTAGAATGAAGATGTTGATGCATTCTGGTGTTTTCTTGGCAACTGCAAATTGTTTTGGATTAAATGAAGCTTTAGCTCCGTATGTTAATGGTTGCATCTTCATATCGAATAGACAGGATGTTTGTAGGTGAAATCATGCCCCTATCTCCTCCAGAAGTTACGCGGATTCCTTCCGAAATACTCTTTTTTCGTCATATTTTACGTCCGCTTTCCTGTGGAATGAATTAAATATCGGCATCCTATTCCAATTTGCATTAAAAAGCACCAATTTTTGCGTTATCTAAATACGTTCACTTTAAAGGCACATGTCCCTCATTAACTGACTGATCTCCGTAACTTGGGTACTACCGAATATTAAATTTGGCTCACAAGCCGCAAACGTCAGAGAAGTCTTTTTTTGCATGCATTATTTAAGAGATCCTGAGAACATTTGCATTATGAGTACTACTTATGGAAAATTGCCGGAGCAAACTGTCAGCTAAAAAAATACTATTTCTTATGCTCCTAACTAACCTTCAGGGAGTGAAATGCTTTAATAATTCTTGTTATCTGTGGAAAAATGCATGATTTGTCGCATAAAATTCAATTTTCTTCGAAAGTTCAATACTTTTTGGGTATTTCTATTTCATGTAATTTAGATATATATTTTGAAGAAAAATAAAAGCGTTTCTTGCATAAGTTTTCGAGAGATGTTAGCAAGGAAGAAATTTCATGATCCCCAGCACAGGGGAAGAGGGGCTAGCAGTATCAGGGAGTATATAAGTACGTAATAAAATATGATCATTGGAACAAGGCGAGAGTGACAGCTAGGGCTACTGTGAAAGTGTGAAACCCTCAATAGGACTTTAAATCTGTGCCTTGTTACTTACCGTCACTATTAACAACTAATCCCCCTTAAAATGTCTGGCAAATAAACTCACAGTTTCTGGTTCGATCGCGCATTGCCCCCCTGACTGCTGTTTGGTCTGCAACCAGCGGTCGGGGGAACGTGAGAGGTTCTGTTTTTGACTGGGTCTAGTACTGCATGCCTGGCACGGAATCAACCCGTGCCTCATACCCTTGTGGTGGCTTGCACGATTCTTCGCAAATGAAAATTTAGCGTTTTAAATGGACCATAATTGGCGGAGGGGAATTCGCATCGAAAAGAAGTTCATTTCGATGTGCACGGTTAGAGAAAACTGCGGGGTTGCTGAGACATACTGTCTTCGCCACTGAGACGAGTGCAAGAATAGTGACATCAACCGCATTTCGCATTACAGATATTTTGGTGCCAAAATTAGGACTTGAAAGAAATGTATTCGCTCTGATTAAATAGCGCCGCTCTCCACATTTACTCTGCCCTTCCACTGCCGGTGCCTTTTAAATGTTCACTAATATTTACCCTTCTTTGAATTTTTAAAAATCCCCATAAAAATTATAATATAAATATTATAAAAGGTGAATTATGTAAACATTCATATTCCATCGATTAGACTGAAATCAGTAACAACGAGGTTCTGCGATCAGTTTATTGCGGTTATTATGAATAATACTCTATTATCAAGGTTTATATGGGTTATATAATATCCACTTCAATGATATAGTAGTAGTTTGGTAGTGTGTTTGAATTGTTAGAAAAATTGGATGGGAATCGCTATCACAGCGCAGATTAAATTTTAGGCTGAACCTCTTAATTAAATTTCAGGAAAAACATTTCTCTGACGACCTAAAAAACGTACTTATTAACCCCCTCGTACTACGGCAGATTAGATCGCGCCAATAAAATTAGAGAGATAGATTGTAGAATCGATCGGTATAAAATGTCATTTTTCCGCGTACCATTCGGGACCATAACAGCTATGATCGTCGCCATGAATAGTGTAAATAGTGACATTAGCTAGATTGTAGATCTCTTTCTTTATATATTTTACGTTCTTATTTATGCATGACGTAAATATTGATGCTCTTATTTATGCATGAGATTTTGAATCTGTAGTAGTAGTCCGTGTACCCCTTGCATGTTGGAATGATTGACGATAGAATGTTTCTTGGTTAGTAGATTTTTAATTGGCGAATTGCATGTGCGGTACGCTGGTTTCAATGTACTTTCGGTGTTCTGCCGGATAATTCATGCATGCCTGGTGTGGAAGCACCCCCTGCCACGCACTCTTTGGGTGGCTTGCAGGCTATGACGTAGATGTAGATATAGTACACCGTGGTATTAATACAATGGTGATATGGTTAAAAATAGAATAAATTTCGTGAAGTACTTCTGGAGATACCATTAAAAAGTAGGTAATCCGCAATTGCAGGACTGAGCCTGTTATTGTTGGAGATAATTAAATATATTAAGCGTTAAGTATGAAGTTACTATTTGGGCGTGGCTACAAATTTAGAGTTTTTCGGAGGTGATACCTTCGAAATATGTGAGAAATTGATTTAAATAGTTGGGGATTCATCAAGGGAATGCAGGAAAAATTCTCACTCGGAAAGGCAATCGAGGTTATACACCCATTTTGCCTCGTGTGCATATAGATCTCGTGATGCAGTTGCAGAATATAGAAGTGATACGCGGGGCTAGTGATAAGACGACCAAAAGGGATAAAAATATTTGTGATAGATATATTCTTCGAAATTATTACTCTATGAGGGTATGCTATTCCTGGTATTTAAGTATTAATTAATTGTTTCTACATGTCATTATTAACTTCTTACCTCATGTGGGCTTCGATCCCGCATGTGTTAGTAATATTTATAGGTTATTAATTCATGCAAGTATGTTTCATCACCTTGCCCTCTCCTAGTTTATTGTCTAGACTTGAACTGTTCTGCTATGAACAAACTCGGTCCTCCCTGAGCAGCCAATGGGGGCAGTTTGGGGATCAATTGGCTGGTTATTCGGTACAAACTATCTATTGTGCGCTATCGAGGATGGATCGGAAATTCGGAAAGGGACAGTTATTTGGGGAATTAAGGGTCTGAGACAAAAATGATGTGTCGGATAATTAGCTAAGCGAAATTATCGCAATAATTAGCTAGGAAAATCATCCTAAGCGAAATTTTCCTTGGTAAGACCGCACTTGGAGTATGCCGCTACCTTATGGGACCCTCACGACATAGGACTAGTCTCCTAAATAAATAGAATTTAGGGGAGAGGAAGAAGATTTTTAAATAGTTGTTGTGATACACTTAGCAGTTTTACCGAACCATTAAATAAATTGGGGCGATAGTCTCGATCTCTAACTGATCGAAGGGAAAAATGTATGTTAAATCTAATGCCCAAGTTCTAAGCAGACAATTTTCTGTTGGACTTTCGACTTATTTTGCTAGAGCCGACCAATTGCGTTTGAAACGCTCACTGGCATAAGAGATAGGAAATAGATTTCAGAATCGACAGTTTTAAAATGTAATTTTTTGAAAATAAGGAGGCGTAATTTTTGCGATGGATCCGTTCTATGATACTCTCACTCTCAGCAGGCACAGCAGACTTTCACTTGTGTTCAATAACATATCAGCATTATTAAGGATTCACCCCGCTTGAAATATCCTTTACGATTTTATTAACTTAATGATTTCGTATCTTGTAGTATTCATTTATTAATAGCAATAATAACACTCACGAGTAGTTGTATACTAACAAATGTGCTGCATGTTAGCATGCTCTTTCTTTCTCTCTCTTACTTTCTGGTTTCATTGCGCATTGTTCTCCTGACTGCTCTCTCCTGCTCTTCGGATAAAATTTCCTTGAAGGATTTTTCATGAATGGGCAGACCTATGTGGCATAGAAACATGCCTAAGCCCAAGTCAAAGGTATTAAAAAACGGTTTCAACTTCCTGAAGAAAACACGTACCTTGGCCTTGTCATTCTGACTTTCGTTAAAATACCTTTAATCGGTATTCGATTATATAGAATGGCCCCAGTTGTTTTAGAGAGACAGTTAGATAATTAACATAACGTAGTAAGTTCGATAGTGTTTTGATAGTGATGATAATAACATGTTTGAAAATGATAAAATTTAATTAATACATTCTTTTTTCTTCTATTTTGGCCACCGTTGAAGTACATTGAATAGCGTTTGTTAATTTTCATTCTTTCTCTTTTCTGTATTCTCAGTATTTTTTCATTTTGCATCTCTGTTATTTTTTTCTTTCTACTGCCTGTATTCCACTTATTTTTTCTGTCATTTTTTTCCGTGAAAGAAGATATGAAATCACAAAAGTAGTCGTTTTTTCTTGAATTTATTTTGGTGGCCTATTTCTTTTTTTTGTATTTTTACTTAGGCGTATTTTATTTACTTCACCTTCGTTATTTATTTTTTTGCGTTTCGGTCGAAGGAGTCAAATGTTCTCATTTATATTTTAATATCATAAGATTGACAATCATTGCGTTCCAATACATCCTCGTTTGCGTCTTTGTGATACGTGATTTTCCTCTGCTTAAACCTGCACGATGAACTCCATGATTTTGTTAGCAGAAATCCAGTGACCACCTGAGTCCACACCTATACCTGGAGGAAAATAGGAAATGGTTAAGTGTGTAAAATCGTGGAGGCTTTTAAAATTTAGATGGAGAAACTCGGCAGTGGAAATACCTTAGAGGTATTATAATATAATAACTCTCTGGGAAACACCAATGTGATGGGAGTTGGGAAAAACCACGTTGGACACTTGAGGGAAAGGAGCCAGGGGAAGGGGAAAGGAGTGAGAAGGGGTTAGAGGGATATGAATTGGAGAATAGAGAACAAAGCATTGGATTGAAACGACTTGGAAAGTCCAGGATCATTTGGTCAATGGCCTGTCGGTCACCGTTAGGAGCATAGGAGGGTGTTGCTCTCGGTCGCCTAGGAAATCCCCGTTGTCGTGTTTTGCAGCCTCTTCTTAAGGTGCTGGTCGTTGGAGGAAAGATCTGTTTTGTTGTATCCCTTGCTTGCTTACCCGCGTGGGGTTTATGCGCGCGAGGGTTCGAGAGGGACAAAGGAACAAAGCCAGAAGTTAGGACGGGTATTAGAATGCTACCCAAATTTTTCTTTCTTCTTTCTCTGTGTAGGCTTCTCACCACTCAAAAATGGCATTTCCTTTGCTTTCCTGTGGTGGTTAGTCTTGGGACTCCTATTAAGATGTAGGAGAGACAATTTGAAATTTTTGCACACCGTATAGACGTTGAGGCTCGTTAACAGTTAGTAGATTCAGCCAATAACTATGGACAGTTTTGGCGCGAAAACCCAAATGAAATTATTAAGACACTATGTTAATAAGGTCGATATACTGTCCACGAACTAGATCGTCGTTCCTCTGCTTATTGCTTTATGCCTGAGATAAGTTTACATCTACATCGACGAAAAACTGTGCAAGCCACCACTAGGGTGTATGACGCGGGGTTATTCCACACCAGGCATGAGGCACTCATCCCTGCACAAATGAAAACCTCGCACGTTCCCCCTGATGCCAGGCGCAGGCCAAAAGCAGTCAGGATAACTGTACGCGGTCAGACGAGAAACTAGGGTCGTGTTACGTATACGAACATACTACTGTGCGGTAGACTTGCAAGATGCAACTACCGGTTTTAATTAATGCGGTAGCTATATAGTCCTACAAGGTACTAAATCACGCAGGAGGTATATCATGCCGAAAATTTCTTGCGAGGTTAGTAGCTAATAATGATATTAAGGTATTTAGCACTAGTGCAAAAATCTGTTTTACCTAATCGGGGTCGAAGTATCATATAACTGATCTATCGTAGCTATTATGGTCCCATATTTTATATACGTGGAAATTTTTACATTTCAAATCTTTCGGTTATGCAGTCTATTTCCTTAATCCTAAGCCTGAGATCGTTTCAACCATAATTGATTGACTCTAGCAAAATATGTTGAACCTCAGTCAAAAAATAGTCTACATCAAACTCTCCTAAAATATTTAATCTCTATTTTTCCCTCTATTTTTTCTCTATTTCGATCGAGTAGAGGTCCCCTCTCTAATTCCCTCAACAATTCAGAAAAACTGCTATGTTTATCGTAACAACTTATCTACATCTACATACTACCCCGCTAGCCGCCGCTTGGGCGTGTGGCATGGGGTGGTAAGTCTCCAGCCGTGTAAAGTTGTAAAAGTTTTGGAGCTGAAATGGTGACATGTCCTATGAGAGAGCTTTGGAGTAGCTCAGTTTCTATTGTGGTCGCTTATTGTGCGCGGAATGAACGAGTTTTTGTACCTATATCTTCGGCAGAGTATCTCTCTTATTTTATCGTATCTGTTAGACCTAGAAATGCAGTGAGGCGTCATGATATTATTCTCTATGTTACTCTGAAAAATATCAGTTCTGAATTTATCAGCAGCTTAAGCCTAGCGTGCGACCTCCAAGTCTTTAAGGGCTCCCACTTTAATCCCTCTAACAGTTGTGTAACATTTTATGTTCGTTCGGAGCAGTTGTTAACGAAGCGTGATACTTTTCTTTATATTTTGTTAATTGTTTTGGTTAAATATTTATGACCAGGGTCCCAAATTCTCGCGGCGTATTCGAGGTGTGGCCAAACAGAGCGAAGTAGCTTCTGTCTTTGACTTTTTCATCCGAGGACCTTCCTATTATACGTTTAACAAAACCTAGTTTCTTTAATGCTGTGCCGCATATGTTTTGTAATTGTGTTCCCCACGATATACAAATTATGTAACGTAGAATCAATTAAATACTTATGCGTCACCATCACTGAAGACATGTCATGGGGGAAACACATCAGAGAAATAACTCGTGTAGCAAACCGTAGATTAGGATTCGTAAAAAGGGTTCTAAGCAAATTCGATGAGAGAGTACGAGAAAGAAGCTATTTTACACTTGTCAGGCCTCATTTAGGATATGCCGCTAGTATATGGGATCCGTACGAGGAAGGTTTGATAAAAGAATTAGAGCGCGTGCAAAGGAGATCCGCTAGATTTGTTAAAGGCCGTTATGATAATTGTATAAGTGTTACGAATTTAATATAAGAACTAGGATGGGAATTACTATCAGAACGCAGGTTAAAATTTAGGTTAAACCTTTTAAGTAAATTCGAAACCGAGTTGTTCACAGATGACGTTAGATGTATACCTATTGAGAACCCTTGCGTATTATGCTAGGTTTTATCAGATTAACAAGATTAGAGAGATAGATTGTCGTACCGATAGATTTAAAATGTCATTTTTCCCGCGTACCATAAGAGAGAACAATAGGCAGCGTAGCAAAGGGATAGGTAGGTGAAATATAGTTAGAGTAGTTTGTAGTGCATGATGCATGTAATAACAACCAATAATCCCTTCCTTATTATGTAGATACTAACCATCTAACTCCATGTGACCCTATTATCTAGCATATCTCCCTTAAATATCCTACTTGCATGTCAATAGTGCATGTTTGGTGATCTTCACCCCCTGCCACACACCCTCGTGGTGGCTCGCAGGGTATCACGTAGATGTAGATGTATAGATATCTGAAGTTAAGGTAATTTTATAACTTTTACGAATGTATCTACTCTTTGCTGTAATCGGCCCATATATCAGTTCCGCTCCAATCGAGTCCAGTTAATTGGATTATGGAATCCGTTTAGGTGGACCTAGATGCATATAGATGGAAGTTATTTCCTACACTTTGTTGACCTTTGGTGATATGTCTCCACCTGTCATACTTCCTTCTACATCTACGATGTTAATATCCTACTTCATAAGGATCCCAAATATCTTAGTTGTGACAGAGAGGTGGTACGTTGTCGAACTTCATCGCCGTATTTTCCCAGTGCCCTTTTAACTAATCCCAATCAAAGTTTATCGTGACCAATTTGTTTCCGAACGTATTTTCCCCGCGGTATGTAGGATATCTAATTTGCTATGACGTAGGTGTAATGAGGAAAATTGCTCTTTTTCAGAGATGTATTTCTAGATATTTATAAAAATTCAGTTCTGACTGCCATACTTCGTGCCATTTTTGGGTTCCCTCAAGATCTTTTGCTTACTCGTGCTTTCCATTATGACCACGAATTGCAGTATGCGAATGCTAGTGCGTACAATATCGCATTGTGTATTCAGAAAATAATGATAGCTTTTTGTCAATTATTTCACCGATGTTTTTAAAGTATAATTGGAATATAAGTGGGTCCAAGCCACTCCCTAACCACTCTCTCGATTTGATTTCAACTTCACTGTATAAAAAACCTTCCAAAGACCTACAAGAAGTACGTGTTGGTGATAAGTCATCCCCAGCCGAACTCCCTTCTTCATCTACATCTACGATGTTAATATCCTACAGTGTTAATATCTCCGTACAATACTGCGTCTTCCTGCTATTCTTTTAATAAATCCCAATTTACGATTGGCCTGTCTGCACATCTCTCGTATGTGCTGCCCTCAGGTAAAGTCCCGCGTAAGGGTCACACCTAAGTACTTGCACTTTGTCTTTTGTCAATGCAATTTTTTAGAACTTAGTGTTTATATCCCTGTGCAATACTGTGTCTTCCGTGAAAAGGCTAATTTCGCTAGTAACAACGGTGGTGGTGATGTCATTAACATTCAGAAGGAATAACCTGGAGATAAGGAAGGTAAGGGACCTATGGCACTTCCCTGTAGTACACCATATGTTACTTCCACTCTTTATTAACTAACCCAATCGAGCACTACCCTCTGTTAGCGCTTGTCTTTACTATCTACATACACCATAATTGAACTGACGGTCATATGCTTCAATATCTAGCACGATATAGACGTGAGGGAGATATGTCTATAGTTACTAGGCTTTTCCTTATCACTGCTTTAAAAGATAGGTGTAACGTTAGCGATTTTCCAATCGTAAGTGGCATAATGTTCTGTGAGAGATAAAAAAATGATTTTCAGGTACGGTACTATTACTGACGCAAATTATTTTTAAACTCGGGATTTATATACTCGGTACCGGGTGATTTATTAGAGATAATGGATTTCAGGTGACTTTCTTTGAAGTGACAAGAAATATCAATTCAGTATTGGAGTTTTACTTGGGCTAGGCAGTGTAGCGGCGTTATTCTGAGGGCATGTTGTGTAGACGCTTGGATAAAAGATGTTAAGAATATTCGCTTTTTCTGATTTTTTCCTGCTCTTTCTCCTCGATTATTCTTTTGTGACATTACCATAGATTCATTGCCTTGAACTTCTCTCACGTGAGACCAAAATGCCGTCGCTTTTCCCTCCAAAATCTCACCTTTTACTGTAGTTAAACGAGTAATTAAGTAATATCTTATTTTGAATTCCGTTAATACTTTCCGAAAGCCTATATTTGCTGTTGTTAGCTGCGGTTGTTTTAGGCTGTATACATGGAACCTAATGCATTTCTATTAAGACTATTAAAGAAATATTTATGCGTAAAAAAGCGACGAGTACCTCTACAATGTGTTATCCAGTCCCCACTCTTGATTCCTCGTACTTAAATTAAGTAACAAGGGTATAAAAGTTAAAAGTTGCAGTTTAAAACAATTTTTACTGGTTTACGTTCTGAAATCTGCATATAATTTGAATAATGAAACCTAAAATATCCACGCTTTTCATTCAAACCAAATCCAACGAATTTAATTTCTTTTATGTGATATATTTAAGAAATTTCGGTCAAAATTGGAGATGCAAATCTTGGAAGAAAAGGCGTTTGCTCAAAAAAATGTACAGTGACCAATTATGGTGAAAAAATTAGGATAAATTTATGTGAGCAAAGCACATGCATACCTTATAAATAACATCCTTGTTGATAGAACATATGGTGCTTGGTTCATCACCATTTAATCCACAGCACGGAGTGTAATGTCATTATTGAACCAGAAAGTTGGCTGAAAGACGATATTTCAGATAGTGAGGTTCAAAAATGTTCTCCATTTATAGAAAAGACATCCATGCGAACCAGAGTATTTGTTGCTGTGAAGAATACAATCATCAGCCGAGCGGAAATCGTTCCAAACACCAATCTAGAATCTGTATGGTGCTATATTAGAGGTTCGAAATAAAAAATAATATTTCTCTGCTTGTATTTTAGGCCATCTAGGACTGACGTCACTTCAATTTTAGCACTAGAAACACAGATAAAGACCACCAAATCCAGGAATCCCGAAAGAAATTCGGTAATAAGTGGAGATGTCCCAAAGGGAAATTGAAAGACCTACAGTTTCATAACTGGGGGGAAGACAAATATGTTTGCGAGTCCCTGTTGTACATTTCGTCATAAAAAGAACTACGTCAGATAGCTGAGGCACCCAATAGACAAGACAATATTCTTCATTAATAGGCAACGAATATACCACACCAAGCGATCAAGGTAGACACTGTCTAGGGGATTAGTGACCATAGGGTAGTAAAAGCTAAGTTTTCCTTGAATATCAATATACATTTTAAACACGTGGTTAGACTACAGTTTCAAAATTTGATTTCCATGCGTTCAAAAGTCATCTAAAAATTCCTTTCCCGACTTTTGAGAATCAATAATTAATATAGATGACAGAGGAAATAAAAAGAAGGAAGTACAATATGAGGAATTGAAGAGGGATGTAATGGCGAGCCATATGCAGGAGAGAAGGGGAGATGATTTCACAGAATCTGGGAATGTATAAAAGCCTGGACAGCTTTTCTTTAAGATAGTACATTCAGGAATTATAAAATATACCCGAATACAAGTTTAAAAAAATAGTCGCGAACCAAGATGAAACGATGCGGAAGTGAGAAATTCATAAAGGTGACAGAGAGTATGCAACGCCAAGATGAAAAAACTCCATTGAGATTTATCCGCTGATTATCGCGGGTCTATGGTTGAAAAATATAAGTTGTCTGAAGCCGCTACGAAGGAAGCTTTTCGGAATGCATCCTTGGATTTCATAAGGAAAACACTTGTAGAATAGTTGCTGGACAACCCAAAAGCATGCTGGTCAACCGTAAGGGAAGTTCACGGCAAAATGTCTCCATTTAATACAACGAGAAACGATAATGGCAACGGTAGCAGTTCGGACGAAACTCATTAATTAAACTCATATTCCAAAGCGTGTTTACCAAGTCTTCACAGAATGCATCCGTGACGGTTAATGATCGTTACCGGCAAACGAAACCTATTGATATTTTTATTTATTGAAATTCAGAAGTTATTAATTCTGATTATACTTCCTAATATCCCAAACTTTGTTTTTACTATCTCTACAGGTTTCAACTTTACACACGTCATTTTCTTCTCGTAGTAATCTTCTCGAAAATAACTCGTGGAACTTGGGTAAAAAAATCGTTAACTGTTAAAAAAAATAAGATGTGGAATATTAGGATGAAATATCTTTGCTGATACAACCATGATTAGTAATTTTTATTAGTACTTAGTAATTTTAAAGCCAACACAATAGTATCCTTGGAAGAAGGAAAATTGCTGAATCATGCTAGAGGGGCATTGCCCATCAACCGCCGAGGCTTATCCTATCGGTCTGATCTTCCGGAACACCTGCGCATCAATAAAGAGGTTTCGTCCAATAACCAGGTGAGCACATTCGATCGATTAGGGTGTATATCCCTTGCATGTTCGGTGTACGCGTTATCAGCCCGGCTCCCGGCAATGCATGTATTGATAACTCGAGTTACGCTCGCTGATTCAGAGCCGCTTTAATTAGGACGGTGATTACGGCCACGGGCGCCCTTATCAAAATTTCACTTCCCCAGTTGAGGGAACGCACCCCTCTGGTAATCACCTCATATTTATGACTCCCCTTTAAACCCTTAATTATCTCCTTTTTAGCGGTAAAACTAAACTGAACCCGCTCCTGATTGGGCGTTCCGTTTTATCTGTGGATATCATAAAACATATGAGCAAACCGTGGAGAGTAATTTCTGAATGAAAAAAAGCATTTCAAATCACTGAATCATTTTTTGTGTATGACCAATTTTTGCTTTTTACCATGAGAAGAGAGCATGGGAATAGATAACCTTGGTTCGGATGCGGGTGTAAGCGAAAAAAGAGAAGGTGCCGTGGACCGAAAGGAAGATGGAGGAAGTGCTCGCTATAGCGGGTATTTTTATTCGTTTGAGTGATATAGCAGCTGATTGGCAGGTTTTTATACAGTCTCAGATTCTGTAAAATCATCTCTCCTTCCATCCCGTAAATGGCTCGCCATTAGGTCTCTCATATTGTTCTTCTTATTTCCTCTCTAATCTACCTCTTCTATGTAAACTTTTCTCTTTCGAAGAGTTTTTTACGTATTCTTGCCAACATATTATTAGTCATAGTTTCGTTAACTTTATTATAGTACATTATAGTGAATGCTGTTGATAACTCACCCCCTGCCACAAACCCTTGAGGTGCAAGACTAAAGTAGTAGTTTTTGATAAGGAGAATGGGGAGAATAACTGTGTGATGTGTGGTAGGTAGGGCGAATGGTGAAGTAATTGAACAAGTGGATGATTTTGTGTACTTAGGTAAGATGTTTGCGAAAGATGGACGGATAGATGAGGAGATAAAGAGACGTGCGAATGTTGGAAGGAAAGTGGTAGGTAGCATGTGGAGCATATCAAGGAATGAGTGGCTGTCTAAGGAAGCGAAAATCGCCGTGCACAAAAGTGTACTTCTCCCCACTTTGTTGTATGGTAGTGAAACATGGGTATGTCAGGATAGACATAAGAGTAGACTAAACGCCGTGGGTATGAGTTATCTGAGGAGTGTTTTCCGTAAAAGTAGGATGGATAGGGTCAGGAATGAGTGGGTTATAAATGAATGTGGGTTAGATACTCCAGTAATGGACATATATGAAAGGAGTGTGCTTCGTTGGTTTGGCCATGTTGAGAGAATGGGTGAGAGTCGAATAACGAAACAGATATATAAGAGTGAAATGAATGGTGCGAGAGGAAGAGGTAGGCCGAGAAAGTTGTTGAATGTGGTTGAGGAAATTCTTAGGAGAAGAAATATTAGGAGTGTTCAAAACAGGAGGGCGTGTATGAAGCAGTGTATGGGGGTAAATGAGGCAAAAGAGGTTTTCAAGGATAGGTCAGTATGGAGGAAATTATTGAAGCAGAGTTAGGTGTACAAATATGTATTTATGAGTGAAACTTAGTGCATGCGGAAAACCAGCATGGGTTCAGAAAGGGACGGTCTTGCGAAACTCAATTAGGTCTTTTTGTTCATGATATTTTAGTTTCCGGAGAAGGTAACGTACAGGTAGACGCAGCGTTTCTTGACTTTAGAAAAGCATTTGAAAAGGTTCCCCACTATAAGTTACTCGCGAAGTTAGCATTATACGGGATAGACAGTAATATAGTAGGCTGGATAGGAGACTTCTTACTTTAACGCGTTCAAAGGGTGGTATTAGATGGTGTCAGCTCAGGCGAAGTAAAATTTCCATCGGGTGTTCCCCAGGGAAGCGTGATAGGTCCAATTTTATTTCTTCTCTCAGTAAATGACTTGAATACAGTAGTAAAAAATAGCAAGCTCCGCCTTTTTGCCGATGATGCAGTAGTGTATAAGGAAATTAGAAATGAAGAGGACAGGCAGTCCTTAGCTGAGGATTTAGATGCGATTGATGATTGGTGTGATAGTTGGCAGCTAGAATTAAATTTGAAGAAATGCACGATAATGAACTTTTGGAAAAATAATGACTTTCCCCGGAATAATTATTGCATCAAAGAAAAGAAAATATCTAACGTAGAATCTATTAAATACTTAGGCGTCACCATCACTGAAGACATATCATGGGGGAAACACATCAGGGAAATAACTAGTGTAGCAAACCGTAGATTAGGATTCGTAAAAAGGGTTCTAGGCAAATGCGATGAGAGAGTACGAGGAAGAAGCTATTTTACACTTGTCAGGCCTCCTTTAGAATATGCCTCTAGTATATGGGATCCGTACGAGGAAGGTTTGATAAAAGAATTAGAGCGTGTGCAAAGGAGATCCGCTAGATTTGTTAAAGGCCGTTATGATAATTGTATAAGTGTTACGAATTTAATAGAAGAACTAGGATGGGAATTACTATCAGAACGCAGGTTAAAATTTAGGTTTAACCTTTTAAGTAAATTCGAAACCGATTTGTTCACAGATGACGTTAGATTTATATTGAGAACCCTTGCGTATTATGCTAGGTTTTATCAGATTAACAAGATTAGAGAGAGATTGTCGTACCGATAGATTTAAAATGTCATTTTTCCCGCGTACCATAAGAGAGAACGATAGGCAGCGTAGCAAAGGGATAGGTAGGTGAAATATAGTAAGAGTAGTCTGTAGTGCATGATGCATGTAATAACAACCAATAGTCCCTTTCTTATTATGTAGATACTAACCATCTAGCTGCATGTGACCCTGTTCTCTAGTATGTCTCCCTGAAATATCCTACTTGCATGTCAATAGTGCATGTTTGGTGATATTCACTCCCTGCCACACACCCTCTTGGTGGCTCTCAGGGTATTACGTAGATGTAGATGTCGTGACTCTGCCTACCCTGGAAGGGAACAGCGTGATTGGTATGTACTGTATTTTACGGACACTAAGCCGCTTTGTTTTCTTCAAGAAATTGCCTCCACAATTCAGGTGCGTCTTATACTCGAAATTAATATAAAAATGTCAATTGTTTGATTTAAAATTTACATATTGTTATTTAATTTTTAAGTTACAAAAGTTACAAATTGTTATTTAATTCCTATGTTCTGAAAATCACTCAGCGATATTTTACCAATGATACATAAAGAAAATATTACTCAGCCTAAGAAGTAATTTTTTTAACCCCTACTGAAAAATTCAGGTGTGTCTTATAGTCCGTGAAGTACGGTATGCATGTTGATTTCGTCCTAAAATCCCGAGCTTCCCCAGTGATCCCCATTACTCACTTCATCATTTCCTCCCGTTAGAAAACGTCCTCCATCCATCCCCTCTGCCTTCTCCAAACCTCTCCCTCCAGCTTTCTCTCCTTTCCAACCGCATCCAAATCCTCTCCCTCCTCCTCGTCCCTCTTCCTCGCCACCCACCCGCTCATGCTCTCTGCCTCCAACCTCCAAACTGACATCTCAAACGCCCCAAGCCTATCCGCGCAATGACCGAGTGCGGAGAGGAAAATACTCAGTAGAAGGCAGGGTGAGGCTGAGGGATGCTGATTGCGAAGTGACAGAGGGGAGGATATTTGGCAGATGGTGGTGGAGTAGCCAGAGTGTACACTTTATCCTCATCTACGTGGACGAAGTACAATGCAAGCCACCTCTAGGGTGAGTGGTATGGGGTGATTCCACGACAGGCATGCAATACTCGTCCCGGTTTAAAATCGAATCCAACACGCCTGCTAATCGCGGGCCAAAAATCATTCAGAAATGCACTGCCATTGGCCATGAAACGAGAACAATGATGCGCGATGGTTACTTGCCATGCATACATGCTTACATGCCGTTGGCCCAGCTGGGTCCGGCAGCAGCGGGGTAGTGTCCTTTACGGCTTACCCAGTGTTGCGAGTTCGAATACCGTCTTGTTTGAATTTTCACCTTCCACGAGGACATGGCTCTACGTGTTCGTGTAATTACTAGCAGTTAAAATGGGAGGAGTAAATTTCTTTGAGTCTTCTTTCAGGAGAGTAAGAAATGAATTCACGGGTTAGGATACGGATATTCATAGCTTCTACAATTATTGTTCTCTGATATCAGAGAAAAATTCTACACGGGGAGAATAAAAATCATGTGTGATAAATGTCATGAGCGTTGAGGTGAAAGTAATAATGATAGAAGATAATTAAACTGAAGGACCTTCTAGTCTTTATAAGGACTATGGTAAGTTTACAGAAAACATTTCTCTCAATTATTATGGTTCCTTACGAATTATAATGGTTGTCGGGAATTATATTTTTTTTATTTTCCATTCATTTTAAGCCTGTCTGCTCTCATTTTTATTTCCTTTATTATGTGCGTGCTTGTGATCGTTTTGTAATGCATTGATAGTCGTAAATATAATAAGTAAATGTCAATAAATAGTCTGCTTAATAGATCACTTTTTTAGGCTAGTTAAACATGTGAGAATAAACCAAGGAACAACTACCCATGAAAATATGCAATTAAATCAACATTACTTGACGAGAGAGAGAAATCATTTCATGGGTGACATCATCATTAAGAATAATCATCCAAAATGAGAAAAAATAGCCCTCTAGCCTAGCTAAGGGAGAGACCTCGGAGCGAGTCGCTTTTCTTGCTTCTAGTTTCTTTTCCTAAGATTATTCATCAAATTACTCATTTTTCCTCAAGTTGGTTCCCTTAAGGTAGTCCGAGCGAAATATCATTTTACTTAGAAATCAATGAATTTGGTCTCATTTTAAAGAAAAATATATCACCCTTCTTATGACACCAAACATTCAACCCCTTACCACATTACTTTCTGAGATATTTGCCAAAATATACCAGCCCTTTTACTTGGGAAATGGTACATGTGTGCACTTCAGAGAGACATTATTTACGAAATGAGGTGTTTCTAACACTTACATATCGTAAAAAAAACTGACAGCGTGTAGTCTGTATGTTTTCTTAACTATATTTTTTTTAAATCATATTGTCACCGCAATAGGTTCTTGGGTATCACTAAAAACCTTCCGATTTGAAGGAGTTTCAAACGAACCACGCGAAGAAAATGAGTCAAGTTAAAGACTTATTCAAATATTTTCATTTAATTTCTTACAATTTCTGTCATATAAAACTATATTAGTGCACCATTAATAATGCAATATTTAATTCATCTGTCCCACAGATGGTGAAATAAAAAATATGTATCGAATACGGTCTCTATTATGACTAGGGAACTATCTCGCTCGGACTACCTTAGGTCGTATTTATCCATATTTCGCCATCTGGTATCTCTTCCTTAGTTACCTTTCCTTTGCATATTTCTGTGATTCGTATTTTGGGTACTGAAGGATTCCCGAGCGTAGTCATCGGTTATTTATTCGTGGCTATCTGACTGTATTTTATTTTCCGGCTTTTAAAATGAACTTTACGTTCCCTCATTTACGCTATTTGTGACCGTCGTGCAATGCACTGTTGCATTTGAAACGTAAACTTAAGTTCTGGGGCGGAATAATTGAAGCGTCATTTTCGATATTTTTTCGGTAGCTTAAACCTTAGTTTTAAAATAGACACCATGAGTTGAAATCCCTTCCTAGCCTCTCTTTTGCAGCAGAGACCGCGCGAGTCAGCAAATGTCCCACTGTTAAGAGGTGCTGATCCTCTCCTATCCCGTCATAAACCCTTAACAGTATTATTCCTCTGAATTCATTTATCTCTCCCATTTAAAATTATGATAATTAACTCAGCAGTCTGTATACTTTCGCCGGATCTGGCATTTTCCTTAAACTAAAGCCAAGATGAAAAGCTGAAATGGCCGTGGATCTAATCGGAGCTTTTAATCTTTGATTTGCTATAGTATCGGCCGTATAGCTCAACCCTCCCATGTTCAGCATTTCCTTGTTACGCAGTGATGTGCAAGGACTTGGTAGTCGGCGTGCACAGTCCAGGGCATACGGCAGCTCTTCACAATTTCTCACGATTATTTTACGTGTTTTGAGAATTTGAATTATTTCAAATCCTTCAAAAGCATTAACCATTCAGCCTATAGGTCATCAACCAACGTGACATCTGACTCTTGCACTCAGTCCTTCAAACATGCATTTGAACGTGATTGAGTCAAACGGAGTACATTGATGTCACGTTATCATTCGAGAATCGGCGATTCGACGGATTCCTAGGTGAAGAGAGGCGCAAAATTTGACTGCGAAACGATCTCTAACGCTGTTGACGAACTGTTCGAAAAGTTACGGAGTGGAAGTCATAATGACTCGAGTCGGCCTTGGGGCATTCATGCTCTGAGGATGATTTAAGAGGTGCCAGAGTATTCCCGAATTTTACGTCAAAAATTAGAATTGCTGCTGGCAGAAGCCCAGACGCACGCTGGCCAGTTGAAGTGAAGGGTCATTTCTGTGAACTAAGTTCCGGTCTTCTCGGTGGAAGAGGAAGGACCATTGCTTACTAACGAAATGTCCTAGAAACTCCTTTCTTTATTCGTGACACCAATGCTCAGAAATTCCTCAAGCCAGAAAAATGCGTAGGCCATATCTTATGCTATATATGAAGCTAAGTAATATTACATGTCTTTAAAGTGCATCGATGCGTGTGTACTGCGTTGTGAGGTGAAGTGTAATCGTGTGTGTGACGTTGTACTCAGGATTGCCGTTTGATCTCTTGAATGTTCTGGTATGCCGAGTGCATAGTTTGTGTGCCTCATCTATGCAATTTTGGAAAGCATCAGAAATTGGCGTGTTAAGGATACCTGGCATAATATATTTAAAGGTTTGTGAAGCTTTTAATTTCTGATTTTTCTTAACTGGACAAGTATTTCGCCGCGGGCGTGTTATTGGTTTACTGTCGTTTCTTAAGGGAGAGTTGAAATCGAAGTTGGGCCTCATTAATTTTCAGAGATGTAATAACTTGTAAACGGACACCTGACACCTGTGAGCAAACCGCTGCGAGATTAGTGGCAAGAGTTTTAGGATACTTACGTAGGTAATATGCTGTTTTGTTGTTTTTAAATATCGGTAAAGAAAAAAATGAATGGTAATGCTAGTTGTGATTCGTCACAATACCTAACAGAATCCAGCTCGCTGACTCTACACAATTGAGTAAAAGCTCAAACGATTTCGTACTGTCTACTAATTTTTATTTCACCTCTTGCTACACGTGTTTCAACTGAACAACAGTCATCCTCAGGCAAGACTAATACAACATAAACAGATATGAGCTTATATAATACGTGAAACACAGTGTTTACGTCACACTGTGAAAGGATAGAAGGACAAGTGGGAGAAAATGGAAAAGGGGGGGGGGTGTGGTGTGAGGAGAGAGGGTGGTTTGTAGGAGGAGGTAAAGTTATTTAACAATGGAGTCAAAAATAGGAGAGTGACAAACAAATTCATTCTCATTTAATAATTGAGACATTAACAAATTGAGCCTACACAATTGAGACTTTAAAAATAACTCACTACTGGATCGTTGTGACAACTTCGGCCTTCATTTTGTAGAAGTTTAATATATTTGAAAAAAAACTCAACTTAGTAATATTCCGCGCGAAACGGTTAGCTTTCGTTACGCTTTTGTTTTGAAAAGACACGCTATTCTTCGAAACAAAATAGTAACGAAAGCTATTTCTGGTAGATAGCGTTAACGCTATTTCATTCAGAATATCGGCCTACGATTGCGTCTTCAAAAACGTCCTTCTTCTCTCCCCCACACTTTTGAATTTCTGCAAAATGGAATCGTTGGTGACTTCGTCTTACCAGTCATAATGTGAGCGAAAATAGAACTTCTCAAGTGCGGATATAATGACACGGCTCGCGAGTCAAAAGAGCCGGGGACGCGAAGGAAAGAGCTGCTGTACAATTTAAGAGACGGCCATGTGGTCTGATTAGCGGTTTAATGAACTACGTGAAAAGCGTATTTTTCCACATTTTATAACGTTAATTCCTTATTTGTGGAATGAGAGAACAAACCCCCAGGTGTGTAGCGCGGGGAGAATTCTAAATCGTATCCAATCCAAAGTTCATTGCTCCACTGTTGACGCTTTTGCCTCCTCTACTTACGAGGTTGGCTATCGGGTGGCATCGCATCGGTAGAATCATCCTTGCCGGCCAGAAACTCGCACGATGATAACTATTTGTATTAACCAGGGTTGGCTAATAGCGCGCTGCCGTTGCAGCCATAGATAAATTACTTTACAGATAGTAGCTTCGTTTTTCATTCGTTCTTCGTTCTTCGATAGTACCTTCGTGGTTGTGGAGAAAAATGCTTAAGGTGAAGTGGACGGATAGAATAAGAAATGAGGAAGTACTAATGACAATACGAGAAGAAAGAAAACTGCTGAGGGAAATCGGGATTCGGGTTGGTGTGGTGGCTAGAGTACTCGCCTACCACGCGGGCGGACAAGGTTCAAATCCCTGCAGAGGCAGATGTTTTTCAGCGGAAACCCGATCCCTACTTGAGTGTCTTGTGGAGGGTACTTCAAGTACAGTACTCCGTGTTTCGTACGAGACGTAAGAGAGTTAAGCCTTGATCCCCTTGGCGCCTTTCGTTAAGAGCAGGCTAATTTTTACGCCGGGTGTCTATCCACCCTTCCTCCCTTACCTATCCCCTATGGCGCAAATGACCTTAGCCGTCGGTCGCCTCCCCAAATATCCAATGCAATCCAATCCTGAGAGAAATCGAGAAGAGGAAGAGGGGAGAAGAATAGGGGACATATATTACGCCAAAATTGTCTTTTTAGAATAATTATTGAAGGAAAAATGGAAGGTAAGCGAGGATGGGGAAGAAGAAGAATGGGAATGCTCGATGACATAAAAAATGGCCGAAGTTACAGGCAAATGACACAAGATGCTCAGGACTGACTGCGATGGAGGGCATCCAGTCGAAACCTGTCAGAAGACAGATTCCACTTATAGTTAGAAGTCGAAGACATCATTAACCATATGTTTTCCGACAGTTCTATTATTTAAGGAGAGGGTAATGAGAGGGGCAGAGGCAAAGAGTCAAGCGGGGAAATCATCCTCTCTCCTAAAATGTAGCCTTAAAAGGAAAAGATTGATAAGATGGATTAGTCTGAGATAAAATGATGTTTTTGATAAATGCCGTAAGTATTGATTACGAATAGCAGCGGGAGTTTTGCGGAGCGGAAGAGTATTCGTCTCATCTAAACTATTGTTTAAAAATGGAATGTATATCTGTATAACTTTGTAGGAAAAAATGATCACCATTCAAAATAGAGTGCCGATCACATAGGATAAATGTAAAACAGTTCTCCTTCTTGAACAGGACCATACGGGACTGGAACGAACTACCAACAAAAATATTTAAGCCCTTCCCAAAAAAATTAAGTATTTTTAAAAATAGGTTAAAGAAGTAGAAGGTTTCAAGGTTTATTCTTTTACTCGGCTGTTTTTAATGTTACCACCAGGCCAATGGCTTACTTGTAACTGTTTATTTGTAATAATAATAAAATATTTTTTGCTCATCTTCCCGAAAACTACTAAACTGATTGAGCTGAACATTAGCTTGATTCTAGTGGATGTAATTAGGAGTTTTGTAGGACTAATGGCGTTTCAAAATTTGTATCGAATGGGGGAATCATCCCACTCCCAAAACCCACAAAATTTTAGTGTTTATTTACCAGACTTCTTGATGCCAATTATTGTTGTACAGTTCATAAATGAACTGTACGACTTTAGGCATCACTTCGTGGATGTACCTTATATTAGAATCCATATTAAAAGATGCTTCGTCCTCTTCCACAATTATTTAATGATATTAGTACAACGCGTTTCGCAGCTTGCTGTATCTTCAGGTACAATTATTTATGTAAAATTTATTAATTGATTGCTGGTGATAGTAGCCTCAAACCAAGAAGGGGGGGGGGGTTGGAGAACGAACTTTTGGGAGGGAAGGGAGGGGAACTATGTCCACCTGCCTTCCCTCCCAAAAGTTAGTTTGTTCTCCAACCCCACCTACTCAGTTTGAGGCTACTATCACAGCAATCAGTGTATTAATTTTACATAAACAATTGCACCCGAAGATGCAGCCAAGGTCGTTCGATATCGATTGCATTTTTCCTCAGATATAGGTCTTCGCAACCATTTCCACCACTTGTCCGCCATTAATGTGCTGTTTGAGCATTTACTGCCATAACACCCCCAAGGGAATCTGCGAATATGCGGCACAACTTGTCATTTCTAATACAAATGCACTTGTCAAATCAACAAAAACGTCGAACAACCTATATTATGCTCATGGAGAATGGGTAAAAGTAAGGCCGCCATTAATGGCGGAATTATGTACGTTTTGAAGATATCGAAGGAAGAACACAATCGATATTTAACGACTTTGGATGCAGCAAGCTTTGAAACGCGTTGTACTAATGTAATTAAATAATTGTAGAAAAGTACGAAGCATCTTTTACTATGGATTCTAATAGAATGCGCATGTTTACGTTTTTAAATCCTACATCAATGTTACCATTTGAAACTTAAACTTTCATCTGAACTATTTGTTGCTATGTTTGTTAAATTATATGAAAGAAATGAAAGATGAAGAACGGCCACGCATAGTGGTGTTTCTCGGGTGACGCAAAGAACCGTACTCGGAAGCATCGTACTACAATACAGTTTAGTAGTACCATGCTCGGAAGTGTTCTTCCCTGTACGACGGACGCGTGAATGGCTAGTCCTGAAGGTGTTTGGAGCCATTTTTGTTTATGCGCATACTTTCATGAAACTTTGCATTCGTGCATAATTAATTATATGCATAGATAAAGTGAAAGAAGTGATACAACTGTGTGGTTTTCTTGGCCATTTTATGGTATTTTTAAGTCGTAGCTTTATAGTACTTCATATGTATCTCGAAATAATTGGATTTCATATGCTCAGATGTTCCTCTGAACGTTAAATAATGCGTTTCATATTATTATAATGGTTGATAACGAATATCAGTGTGTCATACCGAGTAAAAAATAATTATTTCCATAATAAGTGATTGAATTTCGAATCCGCGCCGTAATCCCAAGTCACAGCAGTGCCATTATTATGGCAAAAATTGTAAAATATAAAACTTGCATCATTTATGTTATGACTTGTATAGTGATTTCCACCGAATAAATAGATGCGTTGAAATGGAATGGAATCCAAGGAATTTTTTCGACTTACGCACTAAAAGTTGTGAACATGTGTTCTCAATGAATCACGATTACCGTGCCAGCCACCTTAACAACAGCAACCTTTCCTAACATTTGTCGACGGAAAATGTCCTCGCGTCATGTCTTCCTTTTGCATCCTCTCTTTTCCAAGACATTTTGCTCTCTTCCGCGTGTCGTGCGTCCCACGGAAAAAAGAAACCTTGGTTCATCGCATTCATTCGTTTCTGGAAAAATAATTCCAATTTTTTCGATGTTCCTCGAGTTGTACAGTAACCGCGTGGTCTTTCCCCGCGAGGGGTTGGTAAAGAGTAGAATCGTAATCGACGAGAGCTTTAATCCGCCACTTGACGTGATAACGTGCGAATGTCCATCACCCGTGTTTCGCTTACGAGGCGAGTGATGATAAGATTCAAAGGGGTGCAATAATTTCACCTTTTCCTTCTTCCTCTCATCGGGTTTCCTCCTGGGAAATGACCACAACTCAAATTAATACCTTCCCCCATTGCGAAAACTATCGAAAGATGTGGATGCCGGAATATCGGTTGGTATGATGTCGTTATCGAATGATTGTTTCAGAATAACTGGTATCCCACCTTACCTTAGTTGGTCGCTGAAGCGAAGTTCGCATCTATCATCGCTCCCTTGCTGGGACACGAAACCGTGACTAAAGATTTAAAGACAAAGTTCTTCCCTATGAGGGTGGAAGGAGTGTCAGTGGCAATTTTATTATTAGAGACGATATCTAGGAATCGGCCATGAATTATAGGTCACCCGACGTTCATGTCGGGGCAGAGGTTAACCTGATCCAAACAAACACGAGATGATCTCATTATAATTTATTATGATTGCCGTATCTGTTTCGTCGTGATATATGTAGCTGTGTAAGCGAGATAAGCGGTCTAAACTTTGTTTTCGTTTCGCATTCCCGTATTGGGAATTATCGCCATATTGCGAGATGTATATGGAATCTCAGAGTGGCGCCAATAACTACTTTTCCTCCGCTATCCGAACCACTGCTCATTTTTCAAATAGAGACGGGGGCGCTGAAGAAAGTTGAATGCCGATTAATCGATCTTCGAATATTCGATGATCCGTTTGTTTAGCTTACATCATCGTTTCTCCTCTGCTAGTCCTATTCCTCTGCTAGTCTCCGTCTGCGAGTCCACGAGCTACGGAAATTCAGCGAGTACGTCTTACTAAGGAAATGCTTCCAGGCTTGACTTTGTGGAAGTAATTCATAGTAACTTAAATAAAACTTTGTATACTCCACTATAGGTTTAATAACATGACCCGGGTTTCGACACTTCGTTCGTTGTAATCGTTCGAGTACGTTGTAATTCACTTCAGATTCACCATGAATGAAATGAGAAATTGTTGGGCATTAATGGCTCTGAACGAACAAAAAATGGCTATTTCCGAGGAAATGACAAATTGAAATAATTATAAAATATTTTGAAAAGAGTTTTCGATGGTAGTGGTTCAGGATGTTTTGCGGGTCATGATATTGCCATAGGAATTTGTGTGAATTGAAATTGATGGCTAAGCCTAAAAACAAAATTTCTACAAAACAAATGATGTTTCTGGAGACTTAAAATAATAATAATAATAATCGCCATCAATTTGTATGATAGAATGAAATGTGGATGTACTGCGTTTTCCCCGATCATCTCCGATGTCAATAACATTAGTTGCATTGTGTGTAAAGAAAATTAATTTATTAATAATAATATAATTTATTTACGGTATTACACCCTGTTCCAAATAAGTACAAAACTAGTGATACATTATTAATACATTTAAGTCATATCATAAATTATACATATAATCAGTTAAGAGGAATAAAATACAAATCCTAAATAATACAGTAAAGTTTCATTTAAAGTTTTAAAATTTCCCATAAGACATGATTCACAGTACATTTGTATTAAAATATAGTTTAAGCAGTAATGCTATTTGACACAAGCCTTTCTGTATGGTGTTCCATATGGTTCTTTCCTCTTCTACTCTTCTGTACACTTAATAATTTCTTTTTTTGTCCGTCCATTTTACCTTCAGTATCCTTCTCCATCACCAGGTTTCGAAGGCCTCTAGTGTTTTCTGGTCAGTTTTTCCAATGGTCCATGCTTCCGATCCTTAGAGTGCCAGGATCCACACGAATGTTTTCACGTACTGTCTTTGTTTGTAGTCCTATCTTTGAGCACCGCAGTTGTCTTTTTACCTTGGCGCGTTCTTAGCTTCTGCTTTTCTTCGCTTGATGTCCATTGTACTTCTTCGGTCCCTCGTGACGGTACTTCTGAGATAGACGAAGGAATCCACTAGCTCTAATTTCTCTCCTCTCAGGGTGACTTCTATAGCTTCTCTCTTCCGCAAACTAGGATTGTAGTATTCGTCTTATTTATTTTCATGTTTTAGTCTTGGAGAACTTGGTCCATTACGTTTAGTGACCTTTGAGGATCATCTCGATTTCCAACTATGACTGCGAAATCTTCTGCGAAGTGGAGCATATTTATTTCTCCTGCGTTTATCTTAATTCCTCTCGGTCCAATTTCTTGCGCTTCTCTTATGACCTCCTCCAAGTACATGTTGAACAGTGCTGGTTATGGGTTGCATTTTTGTCCAACTTCTTTGTTGCTTTTAGATTTAATCTGACTTCCGACTCTTATTCGCATTTTGGCGACTTGCTCCCTATAGGTATATCTGGGAGATTATTCTCCTGTCGTCTTAATCCATTCTGAGTTTTTCCAGCCGTCTCAACATTGTCGATGGCTTTCTCCAGGTCCACATATGCGACATATAATGGCTTGTTCTCATGTATTGTTTTCTCTACCATTTCTCTTAGGTAGAGTATGGCCTCCCTGGTACCCCTGTTCATCCTAAATCCATATTGGTTTTCCGAGAGGTTGTCTTCAATTTTCCAGTCCATTCTTCGGCTTATCATTCGTGTGAATATTTTTGATGCATGTGACACTAGACTCAAGGTTCGGTGCTTCTCCCATCTCTCGTACTTGTCTTCTTCGGTATCGCAATCATTGCGCTCCTTTGAAAGTCCTCTGGAAGTGTTCCGCTGTGGTAGTTATTTTTGATTATCTTGTACAGTTTATCCTTAGCTTTACATTCCAGCGCTTTGATGATTTCTCCGGTAACGTTTTCTTCTGCTCCAGATGCTTTGTTTTACTTTAGGTCTTCTACTGCTCTATCAATTCACTTCTCAGTATGAGTGGGACCCGATCATCCTCGTCAACCTCGCTTTCGTTATTGATTAATTTTTCTTCCAACGGCGTCGGCCCGTCGTAGTTCTTCGATGTATTGCTTCCATCTAATCCCAATGTCTTCAGGATTCTTCGATTTCCAATGTCTCTATTCTTCAATCCCTCAATAGAATGGGGCGTATTGTTTCATGTCAGAATAATCATAACCTTACGGATGAAGACGTTAGAAAAGCACTAACCTATGTTTGCGTTGTATTGCCGTTCGTAATGTTCTGCCGTTTAGTGGTGTTTCACGTCGCTTCCTCTATGGCTAATTGTGCTTTAGGGAAGCTTTGGGGCCGAAAAGTTTGCTTGGTTCGGACACCCGTTGCAGTAACTTCCTGTCTCTCTTAGGCGTCATTACCACGAGTGATTGTAATATTTTACAATCTCAATGCAATATCAGTACAGGCTCCAGGCTAAATGGCCCTTTCACTCTTCCCGCTGCTTTATCCCGAAGCTTATTCCGTGACCTCCTCATTCTTGCTTCGCTTTCATTCGTCTGAGATACATCTCCCACGAAGGCATGAAACGCAGGCGTTAGGATCTTATAAGCTTTGTTTTTGCTTACTTTTGCATCGTCTTACGCCTCAGGAAGATCAATTGTATCAAAATTTAGTCCTCCTCTGTGCCTAATAGTCGAGGCTGATTCCGATCTGGGATGCCAATACTGGGGCGCTTTCGTAATCAGAAGACTCAAAATTATACATCTCGCTAGGTTGATACAAAAGAGAGGGGTCAGGGCGTTGAGAATTAAATTGCGATTACAATACTTAATGGTTGGAAATTAGTTTTACCAGACACCTTGTGTGTAGTGAATTCCTTACTCTGTTTACTCCCTAAAGATGCGAGTTATCCTCCATTTTTTTTTATTTTTCAAAGCCTCGGATTTGAACCTTAGTTTTATTTAGACTTCAACTACAACAAGCGTTCCCCGACGATATCTTTGGCATCGGCCTGCATAATATTCTACGTCTTCTTTTAAAGACTGGTCCTCTTCTTCATTCTGAGCCTCCCTTGCCCCTCTATCCATTTTTTCAATGGCAATTCAGAGGGAGATATCAACAAGTAAATCTTCGAAGTAATTTTTTCTCTCCTGCAAATTTGGGGGCCAGTGTTTCTCTCATTGCTTATCACCTCATTCCACGCCCCTCCTCCATGTGCTTCCATTTATCTTATTCTTTTTATGGGCCGCATAGGAGGGATTTTTGACTTTTGCCCGCACGCGAGACTTCGATTAATACAGAATTACGAGTACGTTCTCGACAATTCAATTTCAACACTCTCGTATTATAGAAGTACTACTCACGGAGAATCTGCAGGAATGTAGGTACGAGAGCTCCTTTTATCTCTTGGTTGGATTTAAAAGATTTCAGTGCACTTTCTTAGGTTGGACGCCATCATTTTCCATTTGAACTTCGAGGCAAACGCAGAGATAAATTGTATTCACTGGTAAACTCGAGACTAAGACAGAGGGAAGTCAAGTTGGCCTGATAAAAAGTAGGTCGTAGGCATTGCACACATTACCTTCAGTACACAACTTGTGTTAATGTAATAGTCGTATGACCAGCCAACGGAGATAGATTAGAACATTATGTTGTTCACCATTACTACAGGAGGCGGGACTCTGGAACTATCTTTAGCAGTTGCGACGTTGTGGTGTCTCGTGCCGCCGTGCTCAGAGGGTCTATAAGGGGTAGGGGCAGGTGCCATGTGCATGCACCCGGCAGATTCTCCGTGTGTTATATATTTATAATACGAGAATGATGAAATTCAATCGCCGAGAACGTACTCGTAATTCTGTATAAATCGTAGTCTCGCATGCGGACAAAAGTCTTTATGCGCGCGCTTCGGCCTCCAATATCTCTTAAACGGCAAAAGATACACCAAATTTTATGAAATTTTCGTGTGTATAACCTTGAGAAAGGGGCCATTCAACAACCACGTGACCAATTATTGGCCTTTTTCCGACCTCCCTCTTCACCCCCTTGTGACCAGATGTGGCCATGGTCTTGACCCCCCCCCACCCAGGGGGTCACGTGGTCATATACAGAAATTCTCCTTTTCTCTATTTAAAAAAAATATTTTCACCTCTAACTCTGCTGAAAAATGAAGAAGAACAAAGAAAGTGAAGCTGAAATGTTCAAGGATTGCGTATTACTTAAAATAACGGTAAGTATTTTACAAAAAATTATAAAATGAAATGACAAGAAACATTACAAAAATAAATTAAACATAAAAAATGCGAAAATCTGTATCTCTTTTATAGGTCCTTGAATGCAGCGCTTCGGGTCATCAATCACTGGTTTTTGTTCATCCAAATCTGCCATGTGGTACGCCGCCAGACCCTCCCTCCCCCCTAGTGACCAACCGTGGCCAAGACTCTAACCCCTCCCCCCCCCCAAACGACCACGTGGTTATTGAATGGCCCCTAAGCATGAGAGTTGTTTCGGCGTGAACATTCAATTTTTCGTGTGAGCCCCTTTAGACCCCATGTGGTCCAATTCTCGATAGCAACATTTTCTCTTCCATCGTATCTAAGCATTGCAATCATTGAAAATTTTTCTGGACAATCCTCGTGTTATTTTCTCTTTGAGTTAGTCCGAGCGAGATAGTTCCCTAGTCATAATAGATACCATATTCGAATTATACGTTTTAATTTCATCAGGTCTAGGACACATGAATTAAATATTACATTATTAATTATGCAATAATATAGTTTTATAGACAGAAATGGTAAGTAACTAAATGAAAATGTCTAAATAAGTCTTTAACTTGACTCACTTTTTCCGCGCGTTGCGTTTAAAACTCCTTCAAAACAGGTTTTTTGTGGTACCTAAGAACCTATTGCGGTGACAATATGATTTATTTTCAAAAATAGTTGAGAAAACATACAAACTACACGCTTTTAGTTTTTTTACGACAATTAAGTGTTAGAAATGCCTCATTTTTAATATAATGTCTCTCTGGAGTGCATACACGTACCATTTCCCATGTGTTCCCAAACTAGCTGGTGTTTTTGGCAAATATCTCGAAAAGTAATGAGGTGAGGGGTTGAATTTTAGGTGTCATTAGAGGGCGAGATATTTTTCTTTAAATGAGACCAAATTCATTGATTTCTAAGTAAAATGATATTTCGCTCAAAATGTCTTAACCTCAATTTTCCTTCTGTTTTCTCCGTTTATAATTCTATCTTTTGCTGGCGAGTCAGCACCCTCCTCTCCAGAAATCCATTTCAGCTGCTTGGAAATAATTTCGATTGTTTTATTTTTTACCCAGTTTGCCGCTTCATAGGTATATACATATAGCAGCTTTTAAAGATCATTAAAATGAGTTTATGTTCTCTTTGCAGTAATTTTAATTCATCGAGCGGAGTGTATAGCTTAGACGAAAGTTCCTGACACTAGTGCGCGTAGAATGGGAGTCGGAGGAGAAGTAATTTACCTTTAGGGGAGATAGTTTAGTGAGTGGAATTCGCTTTGAAGAGTGACCACTATCTCTTATTACCACTTCTAGCTGCAATTCGTCAAAATAGACCGCCTTGACCCTGCTAAAAAATTCCTTAGAACCTGTTCTGTAGAACGTAAGGAATTCTACAGAAATTGACTCTTCTAGTTCCTTTTGTAAGGATCTGTACTGAGTATGAGAGCCTGAGTGAGCAGAACATATATTCTGTAGAGTTATTTTCTGCAGAGCAAAATAACTCCTTACAAGCTGTTCCGTAGAACTTCTGCAAACTCTACGTAAATATGTGAGGTTTCAGTAGACCCAGTTCCTTTTCAAAAGACATATATGGAGAGTCGTAGGGAATTTCACAGAACGTCCTAAGGAATTCTGCAGAACGTCCTAAGGTATTCTGCAGAACGTCGTAGGGAATTCCGTAAAATAGCGTTCCAATACTTTAAGGAATATCTACAGAACTTTTTAAGAAATTCTGTAGAAGTATTTATGAGGAAACTATACAGATTTTTTTAGCAGGGAACCGTAAACGAGTTGGTGCCAATTTTCCCAGATCTTTTAATCGAGCCAGAGTCGCATTGTAATTATATTCCTATTGCTTTTGTCATTCAGTTTTACATTGTCTGAGCAATTTGAAAGACTCATCCATGTCTCAAAATTACTCACTCAAAGGTGAGGATTGTCGTGTAATTGGTTGTTTGGTTCAGCTGTGTAGGCCTCGCCAGGGTGGCGATCGTCAGGGAAAACCTGGAATTGTCAGGGAAATTTGAATATCTGGAAAAGTCAGGGACTTCTCGTAATAGTCAGGGAGAAACTGGAATAGGAAATCCTCGTTATTTTTCTACCATTACGCTTATCGGTCAGTCTTTCCCGCCCTTTATTTCACCAACTAAAACTAACGTCCGTCGCTGACTTGCATGCAAAGAGCCCCATCAATTCGTGGAGCATTCAGTTGTGAATCTTAGTTAATTAGTTATGAATCAGACGTACAATGTATCCATTTTGTGAATCCTCATTGCGATATTTGCCTAGTTGTGTTAAAAATCATGATCACAATTTACGCTCATCACAAGGACTCCGATGCTATGTTGTTCCGAAAATTTTACCTCGCGTTTTTTTTAATACTTCCGGAACAGGAGGAGAAGTAGGTGGGGCACACTAGCTTATAATAAATGCATGCTTGTAGTTCTAAAAAGACGAGACGATGATTAGAAAATTTAGAAAACTTAAAGCTGCCGTAGAAAATTTAATCAGCAGAAAAAATATTCCATTAATAGGTAACCTTTTGGCGAACAGTCAGGGAAATTGCTAAATCCATCAGGGAAAAGTCAGGGAAAGGCCAGGGACTTTAAAAATTGGATATCAGTAGCCACCCTGAATGGGAGCTAGAGGAGAAGTGATTTATCTTAGGGGGAGATAGTTTAGTGAGTCGACTTCACTTTGAAGAGTGACCACTAGTTCTCGTTACCACTTCTAGCTGCAATTCGTCAAAATAGACCGCCTGACCGAAAACGAGTTCGTGCCAATTTGCCAAGATCTTTTAACCGAGCCAGAGTCGTATTATAATTATTTTCCTATTGCTTTTGTCATTCAGTTTTACATTGTCTGAACAATTTGAAAGACTCATCTATGTCTCGAAATTACTCACTCAAAGGTGATTGTTAATTGGTTGTTTGGTTCAGCTGCGTAGGCCTCGCCCTAAAGCGTCGTATTTTTCGCATACATATACTATACATCGGCCACGCGACGTGGTCCACAGAATGGCCCATCTTCCTCTCATTCTCCAAACACATTCCGACAGTACTCCTCCCCTCACCAGCGTCTGTCACCCACATGTCTGCATGTACTTACTTACCGACTCACATGATACCCACGCGATGATCGCCTGTCGGGCGGTGGTTGAAGACCACCCACCCACAACCATTCCCCCTCGCCGCTTCCTCAATATAACGCAGTCTTCTCTCAATCTGCGGCCTTGTCAGTGGCGGTCGCCGCGAGCCAACAACGCCGCCCGCCCTCCCCCGCATTGTCTTTATACCCCCACGCGAACGCGGACGACGGGGGACACCACAGTCAGACGGACAGGCCACTTCTCCCTCGCGAGAGCACGCCGGAGCAAATAGCGGATGACAGTCGTTAGCGCGCGCCAGAGACCGTCGACCCCACACGCGCGCACCCCGCCCTCAAGCGGCGAGCTCGCGTACCAAAGCGCGCGCATCTCATTACCTTACAACAATAATAATAACACCCGTCTCGTGATTGCCCGTCTCTCTCTCTGTCTCTCCTCTCCAGCGTACGCGACATCTGCCTCCTGTCCTGCTTTAATAATGGTCTTGTTCTCGTCTCCCTTTTCCTCGCCCCACCACATTCTCTCTCGACTATTACTACTTCAGAAACGAATGCATGCGTAGCGGTGTACTCTAGGGTGGTTTAAAAAACAGTTTTTTTACGAAATCGGTCTGCGGATAGTGCTTAAAGTTTGTGGTTGCTGGTCCTTTATAACCCATAAAAAATTCCTACTCGATCGGATTATATCTTCACGCTGCGCTTTTTAGACAAAATTTTAAATTTTAATGGAAAAAGTAAAAAATGTGCAAATGTTCCTGATAGTTTCTAGATATTCCCGGAATGATTTTATGGTAAATAATTGCATATATTGCTTGTATGCTGCTTAATATTAGCGACTGAGTGTGTTTGAATCTGGAAAAATGGTATCATAGTTCGTCAAAAAACGCCAAATATACAGAAATGTTACGGATGTTAGGTAGGCAATAACCTGCCATTATAACTGGACCCCACCGATTTAAATTTACCAAGAACGACAAGGTAATACGAAAGGAAGTAAACTGCAGCTCTTAGTTTATCGACTAATCGACTATGCAGCACTCACCATGAAAAGGTAGATGCAAATACATTAATAACTCGAGAGCGTGCGTTCTTTATATCCTGCACCGGTAGGACTCCTCTTCCGTCACCCTAGTGCTCCCATCGCCCGTGCGTCATCGCCCGCGCCACTTGTCAAGAAGAGCACATTTCTCACGAGGAACCTGGTTCATTCTACCATACCCACATTACGCCCAAAACATCTGACGCAGAAGACGAACTATGATACCATTTTGCCTGATTCAAGCACACTCAATCGCTAATAAAAAGCAACATACGAGCAATACATGTAATTATTTGCCAAAAAATCATTCCGGGAACATCTAGAAACTATCAGGAAAATTTGCAAATGTTTGACTTTTTTCATAAAAATTTAAAATTTTGTCTAAAAAGCGCAGCCTGAAGATATAATCCGATCGCATTGGAATTTTTTATGGGTTATAAAGGACCAGCAACCACAAACTTTAAGCACTAACCGCAGACCGATTTCGAAAAAAAAACTTTTTCGATCCACCATAGTGTACACTCGTACCGATTTCTTAACAGCTCACGCCCTCCCCATTCTCTCTCTCCCTCTCTCCTTGAAAAACTTTTCATTAGCATTCCCGATGGCTGTGTTGATATGCACACCCGCGCCCACGTGGTGGGGGAAAGGGGCAGAAAGGAGTGATCTGGCCGGGTTGGTTGACGCTTGGCGAAGCCGTCTCGTTGTCATGCGTGTGTGTGGGAAGAGGTGGGCGAGGAGACACCGCTTAGGCAGAGTTAAGGAGTTTGATTCGGAGTGTCTCACTCTCCCCATCTATCTGGGACTCGCATCACTCGGGAGCATTGTTGCTGACGTCAGTGATTGTGCATTTCCCTCTCGTATTCCATCACACACACTGTCACGCACCAGTCGGATTTTGTTCGACCGGATATATAAGATAGCTGGAGCGAGATATCACTTTACATATAATGCGATGAATTTGGTCTTACTTTAAAGAAAAATAAGAATCTCATATTTCCAATGATAACATAATATCAGCCGCATACCTTTTTATACCGAGATATTTGCAGAGAAATACCGACCATTTCAAATGGGAAATGATACCTGTATACACTCTAGAGAGGGTTTATTTGAAAAAATGAGGAATTTCTCACGCCAAGATCTCGTCAGAAATAGAAGTGTGCTGATTGTATTAGATCTCAACTATTTTGAAAAATAATTAATAAAAAGTGTCCGTAATCCATAGTTTCCTTAACTCTCGGTTTCAGCGTGTTTTAATTGATGGCATGTCGTCTAATCACCTTTCTGTCTCTTCAGGGGTTTCTCAAGGTAGCGTCCTTGGCCCCCTTCTGTTCAAACTTTATATTGATGATATAATTGACTGTGTCCTCCCGTAGGGATGTGACATTTTACTTTACGCGGAGGACTGCAAAATTTTCAGGCAGGTTGATAGCCCCTCCGATGCCAATCAGCTGTGATGACCTCCTTGAAACGCAAAATCCTATCATATTCTTACACTCTATCACAGAACTCAATCCCTTATGTCAGTTCCCACTGTGATCTTGGCATAGTGTTTGACTCAAAACTTTTACGAGCATATTAATAAAAGTACGAGGAAGGCAATGTCAGTTGTCGGCCTTCTTTCCCGCCATACCGACATTCATGATCCGTTTGCTCTCCGGACGGTATTCTTTGGTTGTGTCCTCCCCATTTTAGAATACTGTGCCCCAAATTGGTCAACCGCCTGCCCAACAACCTTGAAACTACTTAATCGACTTATGACCTTAACTGCTTGCTCGCCATAGCCTGTCATCGAATTCCTTCCTTCAGGAATTGTACACAAGAACTTATCATGTCTTCACTTGGAATCCCCGGCCTCTCTCTCCGTCATATGCTCTATGACATGAAGTTCCTTCATGGCACTCTTTGCACCAATATCCTTCTTCCTCTCTTTCCACTTCATGTTCCTCCCCGTACCACACGCAATAGCTGTCTTATTAACATCCCCAAATTTCGTATCCCAGTATATTTCAATATCTCAGCGTTCCCTATTCTACCGCATTCCAAAAACTTTTAACTCCCTGGCTTTGCATTCACCATCCCTTGACCTCTTCTCGCCACCCTCCGCTTTCAAATTCTTCCTTACTAACCAGGTCAGCAAATTAGTTCCATCTACCCTGCTAACATATCGCTAAGTCACGGTCCACTTGCTCATGTTCTTCTGTATCTATTCTATTTTCTGTTATTATATCTGTTATTATTTTATATTTTGTTAATTCTTATTATGTACTTGTTTGGTAGTCATTTAATGTTAAAAACCTTTGTGCCGTTTTTGGGACTTTTTCAAATAAATAAATAAATAAAATATGGTATCAGCCTACAGATCTCTTTCGAAAAGACGGAATACTTCTGCTCAAAATTAGACATCGAAGTATTGAACACAAAATACGGCAAGACAAATCGAGTCACACATTTTAGATATCTGGGCGAGATCCTTGAACCCACAGGAGGAGAGAAGATAGCACAGAAGACTCGATTACAGAAAATGAAGAGGGCATATGGCAAGACATACAATATCTATAGCAAGAAATGCATTTCCATAAACTCAAAGATCAGACACTACAACACTGTAATCTAACCAGAGGTTCTATATTTAAGCGAAACTCTTACGCTTCATATAAAAAGAGATATGGAGAACATACCGAAGGAAGAGCGAAAAATCATGAGGAAAATTCTCGGCCCAAAATTAACAGAAGAAGGGTATAGGCTGCACTCCAGGAAAACTACGGAGATGATGTCCAACCTAGCGGCGGATATCAGAAAAAGAAGACTGCAATTTTTCGGACATATAAATAGACTCCCACCGACAAGACTCATCAAAAAGGTCATCACATATTTACAAGGTGTCAAATCAACAATACCATGGTTGTCACAAGTCAGAGGTGATCTAGAAAAAGCAAAAATGGACCATAAGGAAATTGAAAACAGAATCACCTAAAGAAATAAGCTACACCAGTGGAACGTAATGCCAGAGAACGAAGTCCCAAAGAATCCAGGGACAAAGTGGACGGAAGAGAGAAAGAATCCACGGAGAAAGAATGAGAGAAGCGAGGAAGATAAGAAAGAAACTTAGAAATTATTCATAATGCTTTGCGTGATCAAGAAAAAAGGGTCCATACGCAACTAATAATAATAATAAATATTGTCTCCATTATGAGTGAGGTAAAAATTTCGCTCCAACGATCCGGTCGTATTTCAGGTAGCATTCATCACTATCAGCAGTGCTGCGAAGATTGGTTTGTTGCAGCTCTCTGTGCTTCTCTTTTTTTAGCTCATGGTAAGCCTTTATTTTGGCATCTTTCATAATTTATTTCCTTGGTTATTCTTACCATTAATTTCTCCGTCCATTATTGTTCTCAAGAGGCTGTCATTACAAAATTTGTCCGTCAAGTGTCTCTCTTTTCTTTCTCATAGGCTTCACAGTGCGATGTTTCATCCACCCTTCGTATGATTTTGTAGAATATTGAGGCTCTTCGTTAATTTTGTCATCATCATTCTTCTACAACGACGCATTTCCACCTCTTTTAATCTTCTTTACTCTGCGGCTTTTATAGTTCACGTATCTCTGCCATTAAATGCATGTTCCAGGTATTTTTTAATGAAGAGCGTCTTTACTTCCAAGCTTTTGCTTCTGGCCGTTAGTAGGCACTTCTGGTATACAATGCCCTCATCACTTGCGCTGCTGTGCCAAAGACTTGCTTCTTCCTTCCACCATCCTCAGTCATTCTAATTCTCGGATAGCAGAAATACAACAGTAGCATTAATATAGTCGAAATACAGATAAGATATTATCCTGATTGCACTTCATACACCGCTAGTTGCTTGTGTTAATGCGTTTGTCGGATTTTGATGACCAACGTCCAGTAATTGACAGTCGCATACATTGAAGGAACTTTGGGTTAATTCGATGAAGACAATGGATGAAAAAAATAAGGTAATGAGATTAAGAATTTGGAAGAATAACACTATTAAAATGCCTGATTTCTGAACGATGTTAGTCGGTTTTCACGGAAAAGAATGGAAAGAAACGAGTCCAAGATCCACGATTCCAAGACATGTAATTCCCAATAGCACGGCATCAAAGTAGTATGCGGTATCAAACTGTGTAAATGCATTAAACATAACTAAAGACATACCTACAGTTTGCTACGATATCTGGAAATCGGAAAACATTGGTTTTCACCAATCTGCTCGTTTAATAACTGTACCCCACGGATCATAATTTTATATTATTTAATATGCTGTCATTTTTTAGTAGAAAAAGTTGTTATTAAATTTTCAGTAAGGCAAATAGCACTACTAAAAAAGTTCAGTTTCTGTCATGTGTCCGCTGAGGATTTAATATTCTTTGTATATAATTCCATTTGCTTTGTACCTACTCTACCGGAGAAAGGTAGGTATTGTTGAAAGCCAGAGAAGCTCCTCCCGGTTTTCTACACTTCCAGGGTCCTATCTCCCTCAAGTATTTCTTTTTTCACCTTTGCAAACGATCTATGCTTCTTTATCTTATCAATAAAACCTATTTTCCTTATTTCCCTTCCCAGCATCCTTCCCTCTATCACCGTCTTCAGTAACCCATCGCCCCTCATTTCTTTCTCCAGCCACTGACCCTGCCTATCCCGAATTTAATTCAGAAGTTTCCACTTCTCGCCCACCATACTAAGCACTTCCTCTTTCATCTTCATTTCCGTGCACGTACCTTCGCCATTCTTCTCTTCACCCACGTCTTAAACACCTGCAGCCTATTCACATCCTCCCATCTTAGAGTCCAAGTTTCTGTACCACACAACGCCAAGCTCTTCATCAGCCTCTTCACGTCCTTACCCGAGGTCTCCGTAATCAGTGCCCTTATGTTACTAAACGCTTCCTCGGCTAACGATATTCTCCTCTTATGTCTTAGCTATTATGCCCATTGGCTTATAGCGTACTACCTAAGTAATTCGATTTCTCTGCTTCTAATTTGTGTCTTCCCACTTTTAAAACCAGCCTCGCTTTCTTTGTTTTAGAGCATCTCATTGCTTTTGTTTTCTTATGATTTATCCTCATTCCTTATTTCCTGCTCTGTAATTCTAAAGTATCTACTAAATTTCCTTCGAAGATCGACTAATCAGCGCCTGATTGTCCGAGAACCTAACCGACTTTATTTATTATGCCCTCCTTCTGTGATTCCCACGTCCAGTTCTTCCCGTGCCTCTCTTACCATTTCCTCAGTATAAATGTTGAAAAGCTAAGGCGAAAACGCACTCCCCTGCCCTACCCCGCGACCTATAGATGTTCATCCTGATTTACCGTCAGCTACCCTCACTTCTGCGCCGTAGATCAGTTTAATGATCCCATTAATGACGAAAACATTATCAATATCTTTAAGGAACTTTGTATTAAGTATATGTATGTAAGGATATTTGTTGACTAAGCTTCAACTAACTTCCTAATACCTTCTACTAACTAATTTCGACTAACTTAATAACAAAGCTTTTTAAATGAAACCAACCTTAACGGGCAATAAAGCAGTACCAATCGCTGAGGATATACCTACTACTGTCTTTGTTCGGGATATTGTATTCGGCTCATTAAGTTTAATGTACCTATGTATTGTGAAAAGGGAGTGCGTGTTTTGGCATACTGAGAAATCGTGCTTTTAATGTGAGTTCGTCCGTAGAAAATAATGTTTTTATTCCAAGCAGGAAAGTGATCTTCAACGTTAAAGTGCAATTTATACTAAATTACTCCGGTCTTTTAGCGTCCCCGTGCTCATTTGAACGAGGAAAAGTTAAAATTGAAAATACACTTACCTATTGGTAGTAGAATATCTTGAATTACAGTTTTCCTTGGTTGAGCAAGTGTTTAAATGCTTACCGAGATATTACGCGACATGAAAAAACGGACTTGAAAATCGCTGTTGTAGAGTAGCGTTGAGGAAGTCCTAGAGATTTGCAAGAAAGCGGTGTAGAGGTTCAAAGGTGGTCACAAGAAATGTACGTTCAAATTTTTTCCGGGGGACCCTCTCAAAAGTTACCAATTTGCCAGAAAATGTAATTTTCAAAATTTCAGCTCAACATATTAGTGTTAAACCGTGCTCTTCCCCTATGTGCCATGTAATTAACAACAAAATCATTCACTGTTTTTTTAGCTGTTTAAATAATATTTATTTTCACACCATATAACGGTATCAGTATTGGCAAACCATGTCGATTCCAAATCTCTTGAAAAAATGTAGAGTTCGAGGAGAACCAAAGAAGTCAACTTCTCTGTCCGATGATTGATCAGATTGTTTGAGACGGCGTGTAGCTTTTCCATTCCTTTCATCACAACCATTTTCTTCCTCGGCCGTTAATTTTCCATTCTTTCTTGTTTTGATATTTTTTCCAAAATTATCACCGAATAACAAAATTTCAACTCGCCCTGAGTTACCGCAGAGGGTCTGTCGTTTTAGACAGTGCGTCTACAACCTCTGTATCAATCTCCTTCAATCAACAAACGATTTTAATAATTGCTTATGGTCTTGGTCGGAGGCAAAAGTGGGTTTCGGGGTGTTGAACCTCTGTTTTACCGAAAACTTGATTATAAATGAACAAATACCTTCAGTGTCTTCTTTTTCTAGATCAGATAATAAAACTTGAGCCCTGAAAGCATATATTTTGTGAGAATGTATGGCCTTTGCCATCTATTTGGCTTGATGAATAGCACCTGGTTGTCTGAAAGAAATGTCTTTTCCAGGAAGATATACGAAAAGAATAAAACAAAGTTAGATGAACTCTGTGTAATCATCCGTTGGGTGCTGTTTTTTTGACTGCTCAGTTCCCGAACTCTGTATTTGGTCTGAATTTGTCATTTTATGTCTAATATTTTCACCTCTAAGTAAGTGTGGTATTTCGTCTTATTTGCCAAAGACCGCCCAATCTGAACTTTTAAAGTATCTGGCTTAGAGCCCGTGGTGGTGCCATTTTTGCAATAATTAACTGCTTTCATAATAATTTCAATTCTATCAATGAGAAGACTCTCCTGAATTGACAGGTATTTATTGTTGTGGTATCTAAACACTTCCCCAGAATTTCCTTACTGCCCACCGTTGTTCAACTGCTGAAAATATTTTTCTCCACTAATCTGACAGTTTTTCAAGTTACTACGCAATCTTAATTGTGTCTGGTGGCATCGTTACTTTCTCCCAAAAAGTTGAACTATCTTTTTTGCTATTCTTGCAGCATATTTTTTGTTCAGTATCACTTGGCACATCATTTAAAATGAGCTGCATATAACTCGGCAGTCAGACGGCAATTTACTGCCAGTGATTTGATGGGACGTTCGTGCAATGAAAAACACCTTGTCTTTCTGCCTTGTTCTCATATTCCTTTTTTAAGTCAAGGGTTAAGTCATTGCCCTTCAAAACTCAAAAAAATTGCGTATTAACATTTACTGCTGGAAAATCAGAAGTTAACTAAAGGTTTCTCTCTTGCCCTGTCAAGAGAGGAAGTACTCCAGTGGTGTGGAGGAGGACTGGACAGAAAAGAGTGGTACAGGTATATATCGTTGTTTTTTTGCGGCCCGGGTACAGTTTATTGTTCGTCAACTGATGACGATAAAAATAGGGCCCTTAGCAATATTAGAATTTTCACACTTAGTGAGAATGACGGACCATTAGTTGCCTGATTTGAATGTACATGAACTTTGATAAAAATCAAGGGTCCTTTTTTGGGCAAGCTAAAACTAGGTTCCTATCAGCTATAATTCGTGAAAATTATCATATTTTAACGAAAAATAATTAATTTTAGTGCATATTAATCTTTTTATTATGTAGCGTTTTTATGCAAATGACACAAAGAAAGAAAAAAAGGTTCAAGTAAAGACATTTATTCCGTTACCATTTTCCAAAAAGGGTGATTATGAGGATGTGGGCCACGATCAGACCTGAAAATACCAAAAATCCCTACTTATTCAAGTTTAAGCGTAAAAAATTGGTTTGTGTAAAACTTCGAGGAAACAAAATTTCCATTAAATGAAACAATAATCACGTTTATAAGTCCAATGCTTTAACTTGACACATTTTCTTGTCCTTCCTATTTGGGTTTTATCGGGTGCTTTGTAGCTAACAAAGGTGAGCAACATATCAATTTTTTACGGAGCATATGCGTCTATTTGTTCCCTTATTAGTTCTGATTATCAACTTACGAAACATCGAAAATTCATTGTATAAGACATGGTGCTTAAGGATGTGCAACTTGAAGAATGCGAAAATGTTCAAATAAATGTTGCCGCACTGTACTATGTAAACAATTCGTTCACTGATTCCAGATCCACCTTTTATATGTGTATCTCGACTGAATACGACCGCATAGTATAAAGATATCTTCTAAGCAATTACATCTACATCTACGTCATGCCCTGCAAGCCACCCAAAGGGTTTGTGGCAGGGGGTGCTTCCACACCAGGCATGCATGAATGATACGGTAGAACACCGAAATTACATTGAAACCCGCGTACCACACATGCAAAGCGCCAATTAAAAATCTAATACCCAAGAAACATTCTATCTTCAATCGTTCCAACATGCAAGGGATACAAAGACTACTACTACAGATTCAAAATATCATGCATAAATAAGAACACCAATATTTACATCATGCATAAATAAGAGAGTAGAATATATAATGAGAAAGATTTACTGCCTGCCTATGTCAATACTCGAACTATTCATGACGACGATCACAGCTGTTATGGTCCCGAATGGTACGCGGAAAAAATGACATTTTATACCTATCGGTTCTACAATCTAGCTCTCTAATTTTATTGGCGCGATCTAATCTGCCGTAGTACGAGGAGGTTAATAGTATGTTTTTTACGTCGTCAGAGAAATGATTTTCCTGAAATTTAGTTAGGAGGTTAAGCCTATAATTTAATCTACGCTGTAATGGCGATTCCCATACTAATTATTCTAACAGCCCAGACACACTAGCCAACTTATCGTAGCATCGTTTCACAAACCTAGCTCCTCTTCGCTACACGCGATCTAACTCTGATATCAACCCCGCTTCGTATGGATCCCATACACTAACAGCATATTCCAGATGAGGCCTAACGATTGAAAAATAACAGGCTTGCAGCAAAATAGCAGGCTACGAGGCTTGTGACGTCAGACTCCAATTCAGCCGGTTTGCAAGGAAATCTTACATTTAATTGCCATTTTTCTCGATAAAATGATTTATTTTCTCGGGTTTTTTTTCTGTCACCGACTGCGGGAGCTCAGTAGAAGGAATAAAAGCTTAATTTTTTTATGCGCGTTGAATTTATGTGTGTCTGTGAAACAGAAAAAACTACGTTTCACCTTTTCTGCTGGCAGCTAAATGCTGTACAGCATGGGGGTATCTTATGACAGTTTCACCGCTACCATTCCTAACCCTGAAAATATTTTTATAATGATATCCTGCGAGGTAAATGTGCTCCACCGTGCTAAAATGACGAATCTTACCGAGACTCACGTCACAGCAATCAGCTGGCTGTGACCCAAAAATCTACGAATAGGACGGACCTCGTGCTCAACCATTAACATGCTCGGACTGTCCAAGCATCCAATCAACACATCTCAGCCTAATTAAGGTGGCTTCTCATAAAATTGACCGAAACATCATTCAATTCATACTTTGAGTGCGGATAGAAAAAGTCTTCTACCTGGCATTAGCTACCAAATGTTACATCCCCACGCACTTTTCCACGTGACTTTAACTTGAATTCACATGGTACTAAATGCTACAATGGGAGAAACAGCGGGGAATAAGTATTCCTCTGCATAATAAACTGATATTTTCTCGGAAAACAGTTATAAGAAGCGAAAACTCCGGGGAAATATAATAATAATAGAATAACTGCTTCTTGCCGCCTAATTTTTTGAGTTATTAGTTAATTACTGCAGTAACCGAAATGAAAATATGGTAATTCCATTAAAAATAACGCAGAAATCAACTTTTATGGCCGTAGAAATGTGTAGATTAAAAGTACCTTCCTAAAATAATCTGTAATTGAACAAGTGGATGATTTTGTGTACTAAGGTAAGATGTTGGCGAAATATGAACGGATAGATGAGGAGAAGAACAGACGTGCGAGTGCTGGAAGGAAAGTGGTAGGTAGCATGTGGAGCATATCAAGGAATCAGTGCCTGTCTAAGGAAGCGAAAATTGCCGTGTACAAAAGTGTATTTCTTCCCACTTTGTTGTGAGGTATTAAATCATGGGTATGTCAGTATAGACATAAGAGTAGACTAAACGCCGTGGGTATGAGTTATCTGAGGAGTGTTTGCGGCAAAAGTTGGATGGGTAGGGTCAGGAATGAGTGGGTCACGAATGAGTGTAGGTTAGATGCTCCAGTGATGGACATATATGAAAGGAGTATGCTTCGTTGGTTTGGCCATTTTGAGAGAATGGAAGAGAGTCGAATGACGAAACAGATGTATATAAGAGTGAAATGAATGGTGCGAGAGGTAGAGGTAGGCCGAGAAAGTTGTGGTTGAATGTGGTTGAGGAAATTCTTAGAAGGAGGAATATTAGGAGTTGTTAAAAACAGAGGGCGTGTATGAAGCAGTGTATGGGGGAAAATGAGACAAAAGAGGTTTGTAAGGATAGGTCAGTATAGAGGACATTATTGATGCAGAGTTAGGTGTACACATACGTATTTATGAGTTAAACTTGGTGACTGTGCCTACCCCGGAAGGTAACGGCGTGATTGGTATGTATGTATGTAAGTAATCTGCCGATATCGGGCCTTAATTTTGATTTTCAACGGCTATCAGGTATATGTCATCAGCGAAGGCAGGATTTTTTTAATCAATTGATCAAAAATTTGGAATTAAGATAAATATTTGTTATGACTCACGCTGTCGCGGTTGAATTCCTTTTTATAACGCCACCGCCTATTTTCTCATTATGCGTTTAGATGTGAGTGGGGCATATCATTTCAGTGCTAGAAGTTTTCCAAAACAGGGAAAGTCAGGTAAAATGAGACTAAGCGTTAAAAAAATTCTTGACGATCGTGCACATTTCCATCATGGCGTCAATAGTGGATTACAGCGGCTGAGGTGCTAACTTCAACAATTTCTCAAGCCGATGTTGCCAGAAAAACAAATTCATTTCCAGTCCGAGGAAGAAAGGAGAAGGAGTCTTAGGCAATAACTCCGCACTCTCGGAATGATTATGAGGATCGCACTCGGAATGATTCTGCATCTAATTGATGAGGGTCATAGATCCAATTTTACCCCCAAGCTCTTACACGTTTGTGACAAGGGGGGGGGGGAAGTTGGACTTCCTGGAAAATATTGAAATTTCGTCATATTACAATGTGCATGGTGATAAACTGCTTAATGCCATAATCCCTGCAACCGCCTCACCCTTGTTCTCTGTGCCCGTACCCCCACCTCCATCCCCGTAGTCCTTGAGCCTGGCGTCACCACCTGTTTTTTCCTTCTCCTGCAGTTTCGCCCAATCACCTCCTCAAAACCTACCTCTCATCCCCCCCTTCTTCTAACCACCCTCCCTCTCCTTGAGGTTTCTATGTATAAACTGTGCTGTCTCATGGTATTTTACCTTGTAATCTTAATAATGGCCTGAAAAGGACGAAACCGATCGAACTGTGTTTTTTAATATATTGGTGGAAAAAACTAAGTGTTTTCATTTTAAAGATGAACGACTTCCACAAAGTGAACTCGCCAACCATTGATTTTATTCTGAGGAGGTTGGCCGTCCTCGGAGACGAGAGAGGGCTTCTTTCGGGAAGCAATCTTCGTCTCGAGCAAAAAATGGCGGTGGCCAAGTGGGTTGGTGTGTATGTATGTACAGCCTCCGGATCTGACAGTGCATTAGCGTAATTCGAGGTCATTAGCGGGATGAGGATGACCAGCTAGCAACTGGAGAGCTTTATCATTCGTTATCATTAAGGTTCGCTTGTCTTGCAGTCGGCGTTGTTTCTGTCTTCTCAAAAGCGAGTTCACTAATTTCTCGACACGTATCTCGTCTTGAAATCGTCAGCTCGACGTTTCCTCTCTCTCTCGAATTCTCCTTGAATTGGCTATTAGCGGTAGAATGCACTCATACTTCAGCCAGTTTTTTTGTAGTCTCCCCTCGGGAGTTATAATTTATGAGCAATCTATTACCTTACGCTGTTGCTACTCACGGGTACGCTAACATTTCTAAACAGGTTTTTTCTTAAAGTTGCCTTTTGACCTTTTTTCAATTCTCTCTTAGTTTTTGCGCGATCGGAATAAGCATGGTGAGGGCATTAAGAGCATTATCCAATTAGCGCAGACTCTACTTCTTCCCCAGTAGTAACCCTTCAACCATTTTCCTCTCTCTTCGCTTCTTAAGGTGGTGAGAGTAGTAATCGCGTGAGTCATCGAGTGCACATTCTAATAACTTTTCAAGTTAGCTGAAAAACATTTCTTCTGCCGTATTTCAATTTAGTACGCCTGTTTATACGGTAGAAATCTCAATTCAGGAAGTAATGTAAATGATTCATGAATTATATTTGTTAATGTTCGTCTTCATTAAAGCCATGTCATGACTTGGTTTACGGCGCGGAATCCGAAACGTTTGCGAAAATTGTTGGTAAATACATGTTTTTGTCTCGAAATTATATCTTAGTATTTTTTAACAACCATTATTACAATATGAAACGTATCATTTTGCGGCTATAGGAAAATCTGTGCGTATTGATTCGTATTTCGAATTATATGCCAAGAGCCAAAAGGCTGTGTTAAAACACAGCAATGAAATGCATGGAAACAAAATCGGGAACGTGCAAATTTTTTCACTTTGTACCTACGTATAGGATAAATAAGTAGGCGTATACTAAGTTTCAAACAAATATATGAATAGACAAAAATCGCTCCCACCACCTTAAACGGTCGACAAGCACAGTGCAAGAGGCACAATGTTGGTGTAAGCGACAATTGATGTGAAGGACAATTCTATAGTAACTGACTTTACATTTATGCCTATCTTCGGAAATATTAATTTTATGTAATCCTTTCCTAAAAGTACTGGAGTTACAAAAATCTTTGCGGAGACCGTGAAAATAAGCCAAGTAATATTATTAATAAATTTGGATCACATTGAACCATGCTGTGCTAAGCACACTGTTGATTTATGACGGTAGCTGACGTAACATAAAAATAACGTCCATGTATGTTGATTTATGACGGTAGCTGATGTAACATAAAAATAACGTCCATGTAAGACGCTGATTATGAAGAAAAATTTCTCAGAATCAGTAAGAAACATTATAAACATATCTGAGACATGTGTTGTGTACATACGCCGCATTATTACTAAAGAATTGATGCAACGTGTACTACTTTACATCCTGAGCAGAAATGTGAATGAATAGAGACTGAAGTAACCTCTGTGACCCTTTTAAATGCTATGCATCACATATGATTTTTATTTTACACATTGCTTATGGCAGGGGTGGAGATAAATGTGTTTAAATGTTAGGCAGATGGTCATTACCAGTAAAAAACACCATTATCATTTTCTCTTGAAGATGTTTGTTCGCAGGTTTCCGCGGCGTTGATCAGATGTCAACAGTTTTCCGGGTTGCGTCCGCGTATGTTGTTGGGTAATACAACAGTAACACAACAGCTGGATAGCTGGCGAAACTCTTGTGATACCCAACAACATACGCGGAAGCAACCCGGAAAAAAGTTTGACATCTTCTTATGAAGATATTTACATTTCACTTTTCATTTTCTGTGGATTTTCACTGTATTAATAACAGCATTGAATAGAAAAGTGCAAGAGAAGTGGACATGGGGACATGCCCTATGCACGTATATACAATATACAGTAAAGCTTCCTCGAAGGCGGATTGTAACTTACGCGGTTTACAAATCGGCACCAAGCTTCGCCAAACGCAGCTTAAAGGCTCATCCTCACGCAGTTGTCATGGGAGGCCATTTCTCTATTTTTTCCTGGTGAGATTGATGCGTACTAAAATTCCTCTTCGATAGTCACTGCTACAGGTTTCACTTCTCAGAAGTCCTGAACGTTCCAATCCATAATTAAGTACAATACTTAATATTATTCCTTAATGTATACCCCGCGAGCATTTTGGACCCTGGTCATAAAGATTTAACCAAAAAAATTAACAAAATACAAAGAAAAGCAGCGCGCTCTGTAAAAAACTGCTACGAACGAACATATTGTGTTACAAAACTGTTAGATGGATTAGGGTGGGAGCCCCTAGAGACTCGGAGGCTGCACGCTAGGCTTAGGCTGCTTGAGATATTCAGAACTTGTGTGTTTCAGAGCGACACAGATAATATTATCATGACGCCTCACTACATTTCTAGGTCGGACAGGTGCGATAAAATAAGATAGATACTATGCCGAACAGATAGGTACAAAAACTCGTTCTTTCCGTGCACAATAAGCGACCACAATAAAAATTGAGCCCCTCCAAATACACCCTCATAGGACATGTCACCAATCCACCTCCAATACTTTCACATCTTTACACGGCTGGTGACTTAACACCCCCTGCCACACGCCCATGCGGCGGCTCACCGGGTAGTATGTAGATGTATGTTAAAGCGATTCGATGCTTAACAATTTTATTGAGTCCAATGCATATATCATTAAGTTTGGTGCTACGCCGATTGCCTGGCGGAACAATGAATCAAAGATATAGTACACCAATCCGGTTGGAAAAAAATACGATGCATATTTCCGCGCTAAGATTTCTCGTGGAAATGACGCTCAGAAAACTACAGCGAAGGTAGCCAAAGATGAATCTTCATCATCGAAGAAGTACTTGCCAGATGGTCAGCATCTGCAGAGATGTATCTTGTTTTCACGTGCTATTATTAGAGAAGAGCCAGCTACCCGTCCTTCTTACCTTCCCTCCTATTCCAAGATGGGAATACCGTTTTTCTAACCCCCCTTCTCTAGGAGTATAGAGAACTATATTTTTCTTGCTCCTTTTATTCCAGGAAGGGATTTAATTCTCTGAATCATCCATCCTAATTAAGGAGGGGATTGATTGAAGAGATGCATGCTGGAAGGTCATCACTAGGGAGATATACCAGCTGCCGCTATCGACTAACCTGACGGTGTGGGAAGCCTCCCGAACCGATCGTCGGATGTAGCATTCGCGAAAATCGGTAATTTTTTTAGAACTCATTAGTTTACTTATGCTTGTATGATTTTTCTGTTCTAAGGAGGGAATTTAAATTACTATTGGTCATTAGTATTTATGAGTTTCCGTGAAGGATTCCGCGGAATTTTTTTGATGAAGAGAATGGTTTTCCGGGTCTCCTTCCGCGTTTATCCATTTTGATGGACAATATTTCGCCAGCGTTCCAGCTGGCTTCTTCAGGTCCGCTGAAGTGTCGATGCAGGGTTTGGTCCGTCTTTTTATGCTATTCTGTTCTCGCGCCTTCGGGTGGAGGTGTGTCGTGATTGGTCGGTATATTAATTTTGACAGCACCGTATTATTGAAAAAAGAAGCCCGCTATTTCCCTAGAATCATACGGGAATCAATAGAGATAGCGAAAACACAGCAAAATTTCAACCGAGAGGACGGCTACACCCTCGCCACCGCTTGGAAACGGCTCTTCATTAGTACCGACCAATCACGACACACCTTCACCTGAAGGCGCGAAAACGGAATAGCATAAAAGGACGGACCAAACCCTCCATCTACACTTCAGCGGACCTGAAGAAGCCAGCTGGAACGCTGGCGAAATATTGTCCATCAAAAATGGATAAACACGGAAGGAGACCCGGAAAACCATTCTCTTCAGTATTTATGAGTGGCAAAAATGCCTTGTTCACATTTAAAATAGAGAGGACATAGTGTAAAACGATATTAACACAGTGAACTTTCGATTATATTTAATAACTAAATATTTTTGTACAGTGCTCATGTAATTACGCCAGCGGTGAACTATCGTTTCAGAACGAAGGGAGTGCAAACACATCTGAAATATTAATATTGCTCTTTTCAGGTATTTCCGTCGCGTGTTTGGTTTTTTGACAACAGTTTCTCCCCTCTTCCTGGGGGCGTCTTCAGGTCCGTTGGACATTTTTGTAATTGTTATTATTTATTTCCCGTTGTTATGTATTGCGTTGCTAGTACATCTAGGATCATAGGGTGTCTCGATTGCCCGCTCCTCGCTGTGGTTTCACCACTCTCTCCCAGGTTGAGGCAAGTGGGTATCCATCCTCCCGATTGAAATTCGATGGATATTTAACCAGCTCTACCGCTTCTCTGATCAGCCTGGGAAAATAACGATTTTCCCTTGAGAGTACTCTCACTTGGTCACATCAGATTGCCTTTGACCAAGTGAGAGTACTCTCAAGGGAAAATCGTTATTTTCCCAGGCTGATCAGAGAAGCGGTAGAGCTGGTTAAATATCCATCGAATTTCAATCGGGAGGATGGATACCCACTTGCCTCAACCTGGGAGAGAGTGGTGAAACCACAGCGAGGAGCGGGCAATCGAGACACCCTATGATCCTAGATGTACTAGCAACGCAATACATAACAACGGGAAATAAATAATAACAATTACAAAAATGTCCAACGGACCTGAAGACGCTCCCAGGAAGAGGGGAGAAACTGTTGTCAAAAAACCAAACACGCGACGGAAATACCTGAAAAGAGCAATATTAATAATTATAAGAGTCGCGGAAGCCTTCAAAGAAACATCTAAAATATGTTAACATGGCCCTGCGGGAGTAATTTTCCACCTTGAAACGTAACCTCCTTATTTCCATATGTCTAATAATTCCTCCAAAGCGGATTCGCGCTACGCGGCATAATCGTGGAACGTAACCCCAGCGTTCGAAAAAGCTCCTTTGGGTGGGAATAATGTTACCTGGGCGCTTTTCAAATAGCTTCAAAAAGCTGGATATTGTGGAAGGAGGACGAGTCTGTAATTGAGGCTCATGAGATATAGACGAAGGGACGGATTAGCGCGACACTTTCATCTACATAATACCCTGCAAACCGCTGCATGGGCGTGTGGCAGGGAGTGTTAGGTCACCAGCCGTGTAAAGGTGAAGGTTTTTGGAGATGAAATTGTGACATGAATTATAGAAGTGTATTTAGAGGAGCCTAATTTTTATTGTGGTCGCTTATTTGCGCGGAAAGAACGAGTTTTTGTACCTATCTGTTCGGCAGTGTATCTCTCTTATTTTATCGCCTCTGTCACACCTAGAGATGTAGTGAAAAGTCATGATAATATTCTCTGTGTCGCTCAGTATAAAAAAATATCAGTTCTGAATTTATCAAGCAACCTAAGCCTAGAAGGTAGCCTCCGAGTCTCTAGGGGCTCCCACCTTAATCCCTCTAAAAGTTGTGAGACACTATATGTACGCCCGTAGCAGTTTTTAACGAAGCGCGCTGCTTTCCTTTGTATTTTATTAATTTTTTGGTTAAATCTATTTGACCAAGGTCCCAAATGCTCGCGGCGTGTTCGAGGTGTGGCCTAACCAGAGCGAAGTAGCATCTCTCTTTGACTTTTTCAGTTAGTTGGGAAAGACAAACGAGAAGTAATGCAAACGTTGAGGAAGCAAAGTAGTCGCTTATAGTGGTTCGGAAGATAAAGCGAGTGTGGATGGAGGACGTACTGAGAATTGAGAGCATTCCTGCGAGCGTTGGTATCACATTGCCGGTGGTTCAGCAATGGAGTTCTTAAGGTGACCGATTCTCGTTTACGCACTGATGTAAAGTTAAAGATAAAGAAATATTTATTGTTCTTGGACCCCTTGGTCAACCGAAAACATAAAAAAATATACATTACACAGGGTGGCGATCGTCAGGGAAAACCTGGAATTTTTAGGGAATTTCGAATTTCTGGAAATGTCAGGGAAAAGTCAGGGAAGTCTCTCGTAACAGTCAGGGAGGAACTGAAATTGGAATCCTCGTTATTTTCCTACCATTACGTTTATTGGCCAGTCTTTCCCGGCTTTTATTTCCGCAACTAAAACTAACATCCCTCGCAGACGTGCATGGAATAAGCACCATCAATTCGTGAAGTATTCAGTTATGAACCTTATTAGCTGTGAATCTAATTAGTTGTGAATATTAGCTATTTAGTTGTGAATAAGACGTACATACAATATATTCCTTTTGTATATCCTTTTTTCAATATTTGCCTAGTTGTGTTAATAATCATCATCACAATGTATTACGCTCATCACAAGGAATCCGAGGCTATGTTGTTCGGAAAATTTTACCTCGCATTTTTTTTTTTATTTCCGAAACTCAGGTCCAGAAGTAGCTGGAAAACACTTGCTAATAGTGAATACATGCTTGTATTTCTAAAAATACGAGACGGTGATTAGAAAATTGAGAAAATTTAAAGCTGCCGTAGAAAATTTCATTCAGCAGAAAAAAATATTCCAATAATAGGTGACCTTTTGGCGATCGGTCAGGGAGATTGGTAAATCCATTAGGGAACAGTGAGGGAAAGGTCAGGGAATTTGAAAATTGTATATCAGTAGCCACCGTGTATGAGAGCCCATGTACAGAAAGATATTGCAGAAAAAGTGGGTACAAGCAATAAATGAAATAATAATGGCAAAAAAGAAAGCAAAAAACAAGCATATTGGTCAGTCGAATTGTATTTTTTTCCTTCAATTTTATTGAACAATCTGTTTTTAAAAGTCATCAGCGAATTAGAATTTTTAATAGATTCAGGAGTACTGTTCCATATCCTTGCCTCTGCAACAGAAAAAGATTTTTTGAAGATAGTGGTTCGATGAAGTGGGACTATTAAATAATCAGGTTTCTACATTTCTGTTTTTCTCCTAAGGCTGGAAAAATTTCAAGATGTATACAGGCTGTTTACTTTTGAAAAGTTTATATAAAAATGAGGCATGCATGTATTCCCTCCTTGTTTTAACTTTAAGCCATCCTAATCTAGCAAGATATGGGGAAATACGATCATTTTTTATATCATAAATGAACCTGACACCCACATTTAATTGCCGTTGAATCATGGTATTAGTCTCTTCAGTTAGGTCATGATAAACAAGACGGGGAATATCAGCGAGGATACAAGTTGCTTGCGAGTATGAGAGGGCAAAAGGTTTTTATGAGTTTTTAGCTGAAATATAATCATATTAATCTTATTGCAGATGGCTTGAACATGGTTTTGCCAAGACAAGTTGGGGATCAATGTGACCCCATGGGTTTTTTACAGTGTTTGCGTATAGTATTTCCGCATCATCATCCATCACCATCCGCATCACCATCTTTGGCATAACATCAAAGTCAACATGTCTGAGTAATTTTGAGGTACCGAGTAACATTTATTTAGTTTTGCTAGGGCTAAATACAAAGTTATTGTCTACAACCCACGAATTGATGGCTTGAACATCCTCATTTACTTTGGAAACAGCGTAATTCTTTTCATGCAAATGGCAGTGATAATAAATCTGAAATGTATTCGAAAAATAAATCTGATGTACGTGACTCTTTGCATGCGAATACTTATTATTAATATGTGAGGATATAAATGAAAAAAGTGCAAGTTACCGATAGGTTTCCTGACCATTTTAATGCTATTTTACCACAAAGCCTTACGGCGCTTGGCACACATATTTCGAAATAATTTGATTGCATATACGCATATTTTCTCATCAACATGCCTTGATACGTTGCATACTGTTATAATTGTTTTAAACATATACTGAGGTATCTTGCCGAATAAAAAAATCGTATTGACTGTGATTTTTGTTTATATTTCGGACTCTTCTCCGTAAACCTTTTAAACCGTAAACGTAATTTAGGCGAAAATTTAAAAATATGACTCTTGCAAATTTACATTACTACAAGCATGGTGAATTCTACCGAATAAACAGATGTACTTTAATGAAATATGGTCGAAAAATATTTTTCGACGTCAAAAGTTATTAAAATGAGCACTCAATGACTCACGATTACCACTACTGCCATCTTGAACAGCTAAATCAACTAAGCCGTGTAGAGGAAAGACAGCGTAATGAGATACCTGCTGTTGAGGTCGACGCCATTTCAGACCAAAAAAGTCGAGTTAAGGGTCGACAAATTGGATGGGGTATATACTTGAACGATAAGGTAAAGTATAAAACCTTCCTACCAAAAGTGAAGATTAAGTTGTTACCTTTAAATGTTATAGAAGTATTTTTTATCGTGCAATTGAGGTATGTTACACGGCTTATGTTGAGTGAGAGATGGAACTTGGTGGCTTTTGAACTATGCATCTTTTGCTTAGTTTTATGAAATTATGCAAAGCAAAAAATTCATTCATTATAAAATTAATGATAAAATTGAATGTATGATTTAATCCCTTTGATTGAAAAGATATTTGTGTTGCAATTTGAGTCTACTGTTAGTTACATTAGCTTACTGTAGCCTCATATCAGGTTTGAAAATATAACAGCAATGATTACTTAAAACTTCATTTTGTTATTAAAAGTATTTCTCTCTTGACGTAAATCCTGAAGAGCGAAAATGTATTTATTTCATTTAAGTCTTTGGTAAGCGATAATAGAATGGTGATAGATATTCTATGCAGATGTTTGACATAGATTACTCGTTGTACGCATGAAAGGAGCTGTAAAGGATGACGGAGTCGTGACGGAGGAGATAAGACGCGAGAGAACAAAGACAGCAGACTTAATTGCGCAAAAAATATTAAATTTTCGAGAGGTTATCGAGAGGAGGAATTTAGTAAAGGGCAGCGATGAACCAATGCCACTACTTTGGACGTCGATGGTGATTGATTGATCATACTATGGTGCATTCCAAGTTGAAGGGAGATAATTCTCCAAGCTCCGGACTTCAGCTGGCAGGCAATCTGAGCTTTATATGGGGAAAAACTAACGTTTCCGATGCATTTCTAGCAGTTGATGCTCTTCGTCGAGCACTGACGCGTAATCACTTGGCTTAGAACCATCAATTAATGTTGTTACTCTTATGCTGAATAAAATATGAATATTAGAGTTGTTTAATTTTATGAAGAAGTCCTAAGTAGAGACAAGGGGAAAAGATATTTAATGGAAGCTCTTAGGAGTAGAAAAATAAACTTGATGGTCATATTCTGAGATGCGAAAACCAGTTGTGAGCAGTACTGGAATTTGAATGGAAAGAATCGCCGATGAAGACGGAAGGATGGAATACCTGAGGTACATCATGAGGGGTGTCAAAATAAGGACTTATGAAGGAATGAAGCCATTAGCTGAGAGTGGATTGAAGAGCTGCTCTCAGTCAATCTTATGACGGACGACTGCAAATGACGATGAAATGCCATAAATCTCGCCACGAGATGGCCATGAAAAAGGTTACCCCTGTCCATTCCCTCCTTCCTAATTCAAATCATTCCCTATCCAACATAAAAACGGATTCCCGGGAGGTTTTTCAATATCTCTGCAAAATACCCCTCCACCGCTCACCTGGCCCTGATGGTCTCAACCCTAAATTTATTCGCAATTGCGCTTCATCTCTCTCACAACCTTTAGCCCTCTTGTTCAATCGCTGTTTTTCTTTAGGAACCTTCCCTCCTCAATGGAAATGCGCCAAAGTCATTCCGATACATAAAACTGGTCCCAAGAATGATGTCTCAAACTATCGCCCAATCTCATTGCTTCCGATCCTGTCTTCCGTTTGTGAGCGTATTATTCTCAACAGGATTTACTATTTCACCTCTCCCTTTTCATCTTCCCAGCGACATGGTTTCCTCCCAGGAAGATCATGCCTGACAAATCTTGCTGTCTTTCAGCACCACGCCGTCATGGCAATAGACAAATCAACTCGATGCCATCTACCTTGACTTCTCCAAGACTTTCGACACCCTCCATCATCCACTCCTCCTTCATAAACTCAGCCAACAGTTTGGCATACATGGTATGCTCCTCAGCTTTCTTTCTAGCTTTCTCACCAACAGAACCCAGCGTGTAATACTCGCCGGTGCTTCTTCATCTTGGTCTCCTGTAACGTCTGGAGTTCCCCAGGACAGTGTCCTTGGGCCATATCCATTCAATTTATTAATTAATGATCTTCCTTCCCAGCTCCTTTCCTCCCAAGTTCATTGCCTTCTCTATGCTGATGATTGCAAGATTTACAAGCAAATTAATAATACTTCTGACTGTATTCAACTTCAACTTGCCTTAAATCAAACTTCCTTGCGGTGTGATACCTGGAAACTTAACTTAAACCCCGGAAAATGCAGCATCATGTCTCTTGCTCTGAAAATAAAACCCCTGACTTTCAACTACACCATTAACTCAACCCCCTTAAACAGAGTGACAACCATGAAAGACCTAGGCGTTTTAACCGACCAAAAACTAATTACTCCGACCACATTCAGACAGTAAAAAATAAAGCGATGTCCCTATTAGGCCTTCTTTACCGCACAGAAATTAAAGACCCAATAGCACTCCATTCCTACTTCTCAACAATTGTCCTTCCCATAGCATCATATTGCTCCCCGATTTGGTCGTTATCAGTCCCAACTAATCGAAAATCCCTCGATTGCATCTCTCACTTCTTTGCCAAAATAGTCAAGCACAGAGTCCCACATCTCCGTAATATGTCCTCAAATGCTGTGCTGTCCTCTCTTTCCATTTATAACCTCGAAAACTACAGACTTAAAATGGATTTAAAACTCCTCCAAAATACCCTTAACTCGACCATTGATTGCCCTGAACTGCTTTCTTTCTTCAACTTCAGGATACCAACTCGATCTACCCGCACCCAAACTCTACTCCATCTGCCTATTCCTAGGATATCTCTCACCAAGCGCTCACCTTTATTTCGCCTCCCATCCCTTCTAAATTCACTCCCTCACACTGTCGATCCTTTTTATTTAACATGTAACAATTTCACCACCCAAGCGATATCCCACCTGTCAACAAATTAAATATTTCCCCTTTCCATGTTGGGCTCTCGTTGCTTATTTATATGCTGTTATTGTGTTTTTGTCCTCTTTCATGTTTTTTGTTATATGTTTCACTATAAATTGGCGTTACTGCTGTATGTGAACAATTTTTGAAATAAATAAAATTAATCCGCAATCAAGGTATGTGCGCCGTTTGGAATTCGTCGGAAAAAAGAGTTAAAAATCTTCGGGCTGCATTTACTCCACATTTCTTAACTAAAGATCTTACAAAGCGTAATCAAAAAACTTAAAGACAACTCTCTTATTCCTGTTTATAGCTAATTCCACCGAAGCAGGGAAGAATATTAATTCTAATGAACCCCAAACCCCCTAGTCTTCCAAAAACTCACAACTCTGGTGTGTTTCCGTCCCATCGTTTCCCACTCCTCCAATCCTTGTCATGTTGCTTTGCCTAAAAGCTGAACTCTCAATTCAGGAGTTACGAGTTGAGCTTTCTCTTCCCTACCGGAATATTGGAGTAATGACTCTTTTCACTCATATGACAAACTCAATGCCATCCAACGCCTGCAAATGGGAAACTAGTGTCCATTAGGGTGGACCAAAATTACCAAAATTTTCGATTTTATCGAAATTTGTTAGTCTTGAAGTTCAAAAGTTTTCCTTTTAATACCAAGGTCACGTATATGAAATTTGAAGACGATCAACCGCTGGTAACCCGTGCCGCAGGGGTGCCAAAGTTGCACATTTTAAGCGTTAATAGTTCTTTTTTGTTTATAACTCGGTACACATTGTACGTATCTATGCTAATTTCTCGTGAATGGTATATCATTATATTTTTCAAATTTTGCATTGCTAAAATATTACTGTATCTCCGTTAGATAGCCAAAGTAAAGGTATTAAAAAAAGCGTGACGACTCTTGATTGCTAGGCAGAACGCAGAACACACCTCTCTTCATCGTTTACGTTGCGAACATTTTCCCGAATTACTCCTCATTTGTTGGGTTTTTCATGTGTGAAATAAAGAAAACAATATAAGGATGTTTGTTAAATGATATTATCAAATTATATTTTACATTATTAATGGCATTGGCCCTGCAAGGGCTAACCAAATTACAAAAAAATACAAAATTATAATGGACACTGTCCATTATTGTTAAAAATTTGTCAACCTCCCAGCTCGTGAAGTCGCTGATTTAGCGATAGATTATATTCATCGGAGTTCGACTAGGAGGCTACACGCAAAGGCTTATTTAGCTTAAGATGTTCAGAACAGATGTGTAGCAGAGCGACACAGAGGATTTCAATTTGACTCCTCACCACATCTCTAGGTCCGACAGAAGCGATAAAATAATAGACTCATAGTCTAAGAGATTAGTACGTACAAAATTTCGTTCTTCCCGTGCGCTATAGGTGACCACAATAAGAGCCGCGCTCCTCTCAAAACACTCCCTTAAGGTAGTTTGAGCGAAAAATCATTTTACTTAGAATTCAATGAATTTGGTCTCAAGTTAAAGAGAAATATCTCGCCTATCCAATGACACCAAAATTCAACCCCTTACCACATAACTTTCCATTATTTGCCAGAAAATACCAGTCCTTTTAGATGGGAAATGGTACGTGTATGGACTCCAGAGAGACATTTACAAAATGAGTTATTTCTAACACTTAGATGTCGTCAAAAAACTAACAGTGTGTAGTTTGTACGTTTTCTCAACTATTTTTGAAAGTTAATCATATTATCACTGCAGTCAGTTCTTGGGTATCACAAAAAAACCTTCTGTTTTGAATGAGTTTCAAACGCAGCGCGCGAAAAAAATGAGTCAAGTTAAAGACTTACTTAGATATTTTCGTTCAATTACTTACAATTTCTGTCATATAAAACTATATTATCGCACCATTGATAATGCAATATTTAATTCATGTGTCCTACAGCTGGTGAAATTAATACGTATAATTCTAATATGGTCTCTATTATGGACTAGGGAACTATCTCGTTCGGACTACCTTAATGCATTTCACCTCCCAAAATCTCTTCCGTAACACCTTGACATGGCTGGTGCCTTAGCGCCCTCTAACACACGCCCATGCGGCGACTCTCAGGGCACTATGTATGTAATGAGGATGAGTCGATTCCAAATGTCGATTCTTGATTCCACCGATTCTCAGGCTTCGAATCGGTATCGAGAATCGATCGCCTAAGATCGATTCTGATTCCATCAATTCCAGATTGATAAATGTTCCAATCAAATTTCATTTTCATATTGTAAAGTTCTTCAATTTGAAAAAAGTTGTACAGTTGTAACCTAAAATACCAATTAATTATTTTATTACACTTTGAAACTATTAGTTTTTCAAAGTCCTTAATAAAATATAGTTATGTACTGTTGTGTTGTAATTTTTAATTCATGTATGAAATCATATTTCGTGTATTTTAGTTATCACATCATATTTGTCTTAGTAATTTTCGGTGTAGGCTATCAATTTGTACTTTTTATGTACTGCCTCAATAAGCTGAGGATATATTTACTGTTTGTTAATAAATGTACTTTATGAGCGACTAAATTGCCTTTGTTATTTTATTCCAATCAATACTTGTATTTAAATAATAGTCGTACGCTACTGGTATATCAATATCCCCCCTGTTATTAGGAGTAAGAATCGATGGAAGAATGGATGGATGGATCGATGAATTGGAATCGAGAATCGGGAATCAATTTGAGAGAATCGAACTCGAAAAAAAGTGGAATCGACTCATCCCTAGTATTTAATAAATAAATTTCAAAATTACTCTTTACTTTTTTCCAGATTTTTATTCATGGTCGACCGGTTTTCTTCGCATAGGCGATATCATCAGGTGGTGATGTCGCCTCTGCGACAATTAATATTTATTTAGATTGGATTTTCACTGTGAAGCCTGTCACTATCGAATTTTTCACTATGTGGATGCACATTACTTAGTTAAAGCAGACCAATATAATTTACTTCTAAGGGATTTTAATAACCTTCTATGCCGTTGAATAGAACAGAATTATTTTACTCATGACGGTCAGTTTTACAAACAAGGACATGGACTTTTTATGGAATCGCCGATCTCGCCTCAACTAGCGGAAATACTTTCAAATTTTATAAAGAAAAAAACACTTTACCAATAAAAAACCTTCTTGTGTCATTCTGAATTACCTTCATGGTGACCACTTACTTTCCCTCTGGACAGGGAGTTTGAGACAATTACAGAAGGTGGAGGCTAAACTCTCTCTACTCATACGCATCTTATTTTACTTTACTTCTGAGTTTGGTATGGAGCAAACTTCCTGTCCTTACCATTATTCTGAAAGACGTGTCACACCAGTTCTCTTCCTACCCTAAAGTAATCCTCTCAGCCTCAATTATCTCGCATGATTCCTACCGCCAATCGAGCATTAAACTCGCTGCATTTCACTCCGCGATACGCAGGCTAGTATCTATCCCCTAAACGGAAGCCGTCTACTCCCGGTAACTTGGGGTGTTCTAAAATATTCCTAGTGGAAAACTTACCAAGCCAATCCGTTTGGCAAATCCCTTGAGAGGGAGATACGCCATTAAGCGTCCATCACATCTACATACTACCCCGAAGGCCGCCGCATGGGCGTGTGGCAGGGGGTGGTAGGTCACCAGCCGTGTAAAGGTAAGTTTTTTGGAGGTGAAATGGTGACATGAATTATAGGAGTGTATTTAGTGGTAGTAGAGCTCAATTTTTATTGTGGTCGCTTATTGTTCGCGGAAAGAACGAGTTATTGTACCTATCTGTTCGGCAGTGTATCTCTCTTATTTTATGCTTCTGTCAGACCTAGAGATGTAGTGAGGAGTCATAATAATATTCTCTATATCGCTCTGAAAAATATCAGTTCTGAATTTATCAAGCAACCTAAGCCTATCGTGCAGTCTCTGAGTCTCTATGGGCTCCCACCTTAATCCCTCTAACAGTTGTGTAACTGTGTCTAACAGTATAGGTTCGTTCGTAGCAGTTTTTAACGAAGCGTGCCGCTTTCCTTTGTATTTTGTTAATTTTTTTGGTTAAATCTTTATGACCAGGGTCCCAAATGCTCGCTGCACATCCAAGGTGTGGGCTAACCTGAGTGTAGTAGTGTCTCTCTTTTACTTTTTCATCCGAGGACCTTCCTATTACACGCTTAAAAAAACCTAGTTTCTTTAATACTGTGCCGCATTTGTTTTGTATCGATCTATCGATCAGTTTAAAAATACCCCTGAAGGTCCCTCTAAATTGGGCTAAATTACTGTTAATTAATTACGTTGGGGTAGTATCATCAATCAAATAGCAAGACCGAGGATTCTTTGGGCTATTTTATAATCTCTCCCTCATCCTTCTATGCATTCATCTCCAACCCAATTACGCTCAGCGATCTCTTTTTAATTTCAAAGACAAATTAGGCGTACGAGAAAGGAGTTGTGTTTGTTTTACCCTGAAACGACTGCAACAGTGCTCATGCTGGAGAAAGCGGTAGAAAGGCCTAAAAGTGAGATGTAGAGAGTACAAGAGGAGCGCGGTCAACAGCAACATCTTACTTTGCATAACATTCAATTGAGAACTGGCATAAAAATGATTTTAACCCTGCCATTTTACGTACATATCCTTGACCACGGTGATTAATAGGTTTTCTCAGCATGATTATTAATTTCTTCCAAGATACCTCCCCTAAAATATTCCTTCTCATTGACTTAACAAATACTGGACATATTCACCTCTGTTGTATTTGCTTTTACCGCTCAGTTCCCAGTTACCTTGGAAACAGCTGTCTTATCTGTTACCTTATTCAATCCCGCCGTTTACCTTTCAAGTGAATATGTTTATACATTGCTGTTGAGGATTGAAAAGTAATGTCTTTGAAATAACTATATCGCGTCGAAACTGCGGTCGGCCGATGAACTTTCGCGTGGAAGTACAAAATAGAAGTTTAAAAAAATCTTTGTATGCCTTGTTCCTCAGGTTAAATTTTTCCATTCCCTGGCGTCTTGACCCTTAATCCTGTTCTGGAATTCTCCGAAAAGGTAGCACGTTCGTGTTAAAGGCAATGGTGCGATTCATTGCTTTGTTCTTTCGCTTTGGTGCGTTTCCTTTAAAACATGATCTGGTTTAGAATTCGTTTAATGAATGGCATAAACGTCTGCATTTCTTTTGTTCGATGAACTTTAAAAAAAATCGCAGAAAAGGTAAGTATGGACTTTTTTTGCGTTGTGCTGTCTTGCGTTGCGTTTTCATTAACCCCCCAGTAATACGCTCCGTTCTTGAGTGTCTTAAGTTTTTGTTCTTCCTTGCCATTACAACCAAAATTTGGATCGATCCATCCGTGACTTTCAATTGTAAAAATATTTGCGATCGAGGTAATGTGCTATTCGACAGTATGGCTAGATAGATTCGGTTTGACATACGTCTGTGTTGATGTGGAAAACGATTCCCTAATAAAATATAAGCGAATAAAAATCACATTACTTAACATTATTACCATGAAGATACATGTCATCACTTAAACTCTTATTGTTGTCAAATAGCGTCCTATCTAAGTTAGCTTAAATAAATTTATATTGTACCTGAAAATGGAAAGTTTTTAATGCTTTTAATATTTATTTGCCTAATTTATGTAAAATGTAAATATTATTTTTATATCGTTCGCACGTAAACACTTCCGTTCATTTTAGTTAGGGCGAGTATTAAAATTACTGCTATTTATTGTCTGGTGAAGTAATGTAGCCGGGACTGAGAGAAATGCTCTCCAAATCTGAAGGTAACCGGTGTCATTCGAGTGTATTATAGCTCCAGAATGTTGAGTAACGTATAGTCAGGGCTGGGCAGTATCTCAAATACAAGTATTTTAAAATACGTATCTGAAATACATTTGTATTTTGTATCTTGTATTTCAAATGCACGACCTGAATGTATCTTGTATTTTGTATTTCAAATACAATTTTTTATTATTTTCCCATTCTAAAATACAAAATACAATTGTAAAATACTTCAGAAGTAGGTTTAATAGTAGATCTGTTAAAACTATGCTTTGAAGATTACTTCATGAGCAAGCGAATGAATCAACCTCAGAGTCTTAACGGCCTTAACTTACTCTGGGGAATGATTAAAACGATTAAAACCAACTACTAACCGTACTAACTACTTAGGAAATTTTTTTATCGGATGTCGAAGAAACTCTGACTACTTCCACTTCTGGACAACTACTTCCTACTCTTTGCGTAGCAGGCTGCAAAACTTGGTGGAAAATAATTTGCGTCATACAGCTGGAATGGCAACAGTATTAGTGAAAAGCTTGCCTGATAGATTTGAATTATTTTTCAACTTATCTCCTGAAGTGAATGAGGCTATTTTGGCTTCTTGCTTTCATCCAAGTTTCAAGTTGCGGTGGCTTCCAGACCATATTTCAGAATCTGAACGAAAACGCATCCAAAATCGCTGTGTAAATTCCATAGAGTCATACATTTCCAGTAAATGTGATGATACCTGTGACACTACGAGCGTTGGAGAGGATGATGACTTCTTTGTGCTATCGAATACTTGTGAAAAAAAGTAACAGTCCCACATCGAGTTGGAGGTTATCAGCTATTTCAATGACGAAAACAAATCTCTCTCAAGTTTGCAAAACTATCCTAATATTAAGATAATGTTTATCAGATTTAACACAAGCCTATGCACATCTTCACCAGTGGAGAGACTATTTTCACTTGCTGGCTCTGTCCATTCCCCTGTGTTGGGATCTCTGTCTGACACACTTTTTGAAAAACTGATATTCCTCAAGGGGAATAATTCAATTAGAGAGAGAAACATTTGAAAAGTTAAAATATTAAGAATTTAGGAAATATAGTGTATGTTTGCTTCTTCTTTTCCCATGCAATGTTCAGTGTGCTGAAACTGGTAAACTATATTTTTTGTTAAAAAGATCTCTTAATTTCCTTTCAAATGTACGTATTTTGTATTTTAAAAAGTATTTAAAATACTATTTTGTATTTCAAATACATTAAGAAGAGTATTTTGTGTTTTAAATCCTCCTCGGCCTGTATTTTGCCCAGCCCTGCATGTAGTGTTTATTACACAATAATATTTGGACGATGAAGTGATAAAAATTTTGTTTCATAATACCATATATAATAAGAATTATATTTATCTTTCGATCTGATTGAAAAAATGTGGCTTAAATAACTAGCTTTTGAAATTTGATGCGGCGTATTATTGGTCCAAGTTATAAATTAATAGATTTGCTCACTCCTCTATCACCTACCCTTATATCCGCAAATTGTTTTTTTTTCCACCATCAACCACGCGACGATGTGACTTGTTAAGTACACGGTCGTTCTATCGTCCCTTGCGGCGGTTATTTCTTCGAATCGGAGAACTTCACATTTCTCAGAAGCACCCCCGTGAGAAAAAAATTTAGATCGTTCCCAGATCTCCATCAAGCACTCGTTCGAGGGAGGAAAAAGGGGATACAGCAGGGTTGAATCCTGCCAAACGACCCTCTAACCCTCGGCCCCTCTCTCTTTTCTGCAATCTCTTCCCTTCCTTCTCGGAATTTCATTCGGATCGGCGCACTCTTGAATATTCGACTCAGACCTCCTCTTCGCGGCCTCGGGCAGTTAGCGCCTCTCCCGGGGGTTCCGGGAACCACCGCAACGGCGGCGGCCGTCCCTCCCCCTTTTGTCCGCTCGTCCGACCGTCTGTCTGTCGGTGCTCGGTGTACAGTCGGTGTGCATCTCACAGTTCGCCCGCCTCCCGTCCAAGAGCGCGACGGTCACCCAACCCTTCGCCCGTCGCCACAACAATCATCATCAGTCGAGTCGGGTCGGCTGTTCTGCATCGCACGAGGGGTGTCGCGCGAAGCGACCGGCTTTTGTCATCCGTCGGGAATCTCCTTTTACGTTCTCGCACCGCATATGCACCTCGCCCCGTTTTTCAGAGTGCGCCAAGGACGACTCCTCCTTGTCAAAGTGTTCGTGTGTGCGTATGGTATAGCCTTGTCGCTTGAGAGATCGCTTTGAGTGAACCTTTAAACCGCTCCTCCGTTGGATTGTTTGACGTACTACACACTACGCTGCTTCCCTTGGAAGCGGGGGGGAGGGGATTTGTGTTGACAACCGTGTCACGCCGCTCTGCTCCACGCCGACACGGCCAGCGTTTTAGGGGACCCCAGGCCGGGGCTGCCCCCTTGCCCCCCCCCCCTCAAACGATTTATCTTCCATCTGAACATCTATATCTCACGAGCGTCTTGCCCTGCTTGTGTTGAAGAGGGAGGGCTATCGTCCAACGAACGGCCTGAGAGCGGGCGGTTCACTCGTCCCGTCCCGCTAAAAAAGACGGAGAGTGTGTGGTGCCCGCTGAGCGAGCGTGTTGTGCTGGAAACTCGGAAGAGGTGAGGCTTCGTCGTCGCAGCCTCCTCGAGGAGTGAGGCGCGTCTCGGAGCGAGAGGCTGCCTGCCTTGTCCCCCCTGCCCCTTCCCTCCGGCAATAAGAAAAGGAGAATAAGGAGGAGGAGGAGGAGATCTCACCAGGCGCTCCCCGAAGGTCGGTTCCTCACCCACAGGTAGAAGAGAGAGAGAGAGATGGAAAAAAAACCGCTTTGTCGCCGCGGGAGCGTTGCTGTCTCTCCCGGGGCTCCGCCGGCTCCTCGCGACTGAATGCCGCGACCGTGTCCTGTGCTTCTAAAGCGATTATTAAAACCCGCGCTCGCCTAAAACCTTCATTTCGCTCTGAAGGCCACCACCGGATGGGTGTGTTGGTGCGGCAAGGGTTAAGCATTCACCAGAAATGCATGTCTATAGGCCGCTTTACACGGTGCATTTTATTGTATATACAAACGAATGAACGAATTACTCCATGAAGGAAATTGTACCGTGTAAAGCGGCAAATTGTATGATTGTCCGAATGACTTAACGGGAAATCGAATCTGCTCTAATTCATATTGATATCCATTTCAAAATGAAAGACAATTGTACCTTTCCACACAGAATTTTTAACCATACCGACCTTGGTTTCAGCACCTTGTGCCATTATCAAGACCCTTGATAATGGCAAAAAAAATTATGTGTGGTAAGCTACCATTGTCTTTCATTTTGAAATGGATATCAATTTCAATTGCTTCCACAAAGTTGAGCCTGATACGCATTTATATGTACTGCTCTAATTCCATTCAGTTCCTTGTGCATTCTATGTTTCTATTCGTCTGTGCAATAAAATGTACCGTGTAATGCGGCCTTAAGGCATACCGAAATGCTTGTCAAATGTTACGAAAGGATTTGGAACGTATTCGGGGAATTTAGTGACGAATTTTTCTTCAATACCAATATTTTTGTTAAATAATGTTTCTATTGTTCACTCTTTACAACTTTCTTTTTTCTTCACGGCTTTTCGTTTCTTTCAAGGAATTACATATTTATTTACCTCACATAGTCTTGAATTTATAGCTTTACCTCTAATGTAATACTGTAACAAAGACAGTATCACTTTGAAATTTCCATCTATCTATCTACGAAATACTGTGCTAGCCACCAAAAGGATGAATGGCCGGGGGTGATTCCACATCAGGGGTGCAGCTCCCATCCCAGCTCAAATCAGAATCTCAAACGTACACCCGATCTCTAGGTGCAGATCAAAAAGCAGTCCGTAGAACTATGTGCGGTCAGACGAGAAACTAGGAGAGTGCTACTTAGAGGAACATGCTAAAATGCTAAACAGTCGTAATATATAACCACTGGTTACTATTATGAATGCTATTGATATATAACCCTACTAGATACTAAATCATGCTGAAAACAAAATCATTCCGGGCATTTCAAGCGGGGTGAGTTGTTAATAATGACAGGGCTGTCGGGTTGTAGAGTTAAGGCTGAGGTTTCATATAACTGATCTATCTCACCTATTTTGGTCCCATATTGTAGGTGGAAAATGCCATTATATATCTATCCCTTCTGCTGTCTATTTCCTCAATATTATGGCTGTGATCGTTCCTACTGTATTGTTTAGCTTTTGCAAAATATGCTGAACGTCCGGAAAAACAATAGTCCTCAAACTTGCGTATATGATTTAACCTATATTTTTCCCTTCAATCAGTTATAAATTCCCACTCTTATATCTTCTACAATCCAGTAACACGGCTGAGTTTATCGTAACAACTTTAAACAAATCTTACTGCTCTCGGCTGTATTCCATCTCTGAAACTAGTCCCACTTCGTAAGGGTCCCATAGGCTAGCGGAACACTCAAATCCCTTTTCACAGTGATTTTTTTTACAGCAGGTTCCATAACTGATTTCCATCTTCAGGTTTGTACAGTTCACGTATAATTCATTGGGATTCATCGTACAGGAGAAATGTGAATTACATCCGAAGGTTTCGTGTCGGAGTTACATCTTAATGTGTGTACAGGTTGCATCTCGTTAAGGTAGTCCGAGCGAGATAGTTCCCTAGACATAATTCCATATTCGACTTATGCGTTTTAATTTAACCAGCTGTAGGACATATTAATTAAATACTGCATTATTAATGGTGACATAATATAGTTATACATGACAGAAATTGTAAGTAATTATATGAAAATATCTAAATAAGTCTTTAACTTGACTCATTTTTTTCACGCTGTGCGTTTGAAACTCCTTCAAAACGGAAGGTTTTTTGTGATACCCAAGAACCTATTACGGTGACAATACAATTAATTTTCAAAAATAGTTGAGAAAACACACTAACTACGCGCTCTTAGTTTTTTTATGACATGTAAGTGTTTGAAATTCTTCGTTTTGTGAATAATGTCCCTCTGGAGTGCATACACGTGTCATTTCCCATGTAAAAGGACTGGTATTTTTTGGAAAATAACTCCGTAAGTAATGTGGTAAGGGGTTGAATGTTTGGTGTCATTAGAAGGGTGAGATATTTTTCTTTAAAATTAAACAAAATTCATTGATTTCTAAGTAAAATGATATTTCGCTCAAACTACCTTAAATCAGGATTTGTGTAATTTTTCAAGCAATTTTTGTTGACTGGGCATAGAGTAGCAACTTCCTACTTACGGAATTTTGCCAATCATAACATTACGTTGGGTGTCATTTTGCATTTGGGACGAAAACGTCGAATGACGCCGAAATCTTCCAGATAAACTGCTATAAGCATTAGTCATAACAATGAAAGTTTAAATGCACCACTGACATGAGACAAGTTTCAAATCTATTCAATCGGTATATGTGTTCGTTATTCGACGTTATAATGGGAAGTGCAAAACTTATGGGATAAAATTAATGTGTAGTCTTAGCTCTAGAAGTCATAAATTGCGATCCAACGTTCACTGATTAAAAAGGGCTAATATGCCAAAAAATATAACTTTTCTCACTTTTCACACGAAGCTCGGAAGTCTCTTAGGTTCCACCTGAAATACTATTTATATTTATTTGGTTACTTTTTGATATTCTTTTTTCGTATTAATTTTTTTATTTCTGCCGGGTGTAACTGGGCAGAACAACTGGCATTGATTCAAGTGTTTTTTATGCAAGCGTTTTTGTAATTGCTATAACGTACATCTGGACTCTACTTTAATAATTAAAATTTAGATATATGTCCTACTCTAGCTTAAGTAGCGCAGAACTTTATTCCTTTGAATTTCCAGCCATGAAAATATAAAGTATCGCAAATTCTTAAAATTTCGAATATCAACTATCCCAAATCACCTCCCAAATTATAAATTCTTTGATGCTTCCAAATCGGAAAAGTGGTGTGCACTTCTAAGGTTAGATTTTTTAGATTGAAGCGATATGAAACAGCTCAAATTAAACAACCTTTTCATTGGTCTCACAAATGACTTGAAGTGGAACTGATATTGTAAAGTTAATGTTATATTTATTTTTATTTATTCTCACAATCCCGAATATAGCACAACAACGGCCTTTTACATCGGGTGGTTAACATGAAAAACACAGCAACAACACCCATGTCCTGAGTGGAGAAAAACCACCCAGGCGGGACTCGAACCCGCGACCTTCCGACTGGCAAGCGAGGACTTAACCCCGCCGCCACCGGGGCCAACAAATGATAAGAAATTTTAAAATTAGGCTTAGATTATAAATGAAATTTTAAAATTAGGCTTTATCGAGGGAAGCCATGTTGAGAACTCTAAATGGAACCTTAATTGTGAATAGCAAGGGTGTATCTTTTTTGTGCGCGCTGTGCATTACGTGATACAAATGGATTGCGCAACATGCGGCAGTGAACTGATACGAAAGGGTTGTAAAAATATTTGTTCTCACAGAAGTTTTTATATTGGCAGTCCGTTGCGCTATAGACGAGTTGTTGACATTTGTTAGCTTAATTATAAAACCATTTTCCGCGATGTATCTTTCTAGGTCATCTGTATAGCCACGTGTTTACCCTATACTTATGGGAGTAGTTGCGATTCCTTTTTGTTTCAGGAAAAAGATAAATTTAACTTGTTTGTTGAATTATTCCATTCTCTAGTCTACATTTTTTAGTCGAATTTATCGTAGGTGGCATTTCGATGTACGATATTTAAAAAAAAACTTGTACGAGGTCGAGTCTGATTGCTCATGTATTTACTTAATATGTGGACCTACAACCTGATAGGATTTCCCATCCAAGTTGTTCGGGTGGAAACTTACGATTTTATCGTCAAGTTAAATAAAAAATATTTTCGAGATTGGCTGAATGTTGTCCATTTCTAACTCAGCGTTTCGCTTTCCTCTCCCTTTGAGCGTCGTCTGGAAAATAGAATTCGGTTCGGTGTCCGTTGCGGAAACAATAGCGAGCGGGGTTTGTTAAAAATTGAACCGCCCTAACAATGGAGCGACGACCGCGAGGATCTCAGGATAGTGTAAAAATATCCAACGGACACCGAACAAATCTCATTCTCCTGACGACGTTCACAGTGAGAGAGGAGTTAATCGTTTTGACGCAGTGGAAAATAAGCAGCGAATCCCGAAAATATTTGTGTATTGATATGAGAAGCTGGGAGAATCTCCATACTTACATGATCGCGACGTTCTTATAGGTTGCCGTTCTCGCCGGTCATTGCGGTGGTATGTTCACTTAGGCCGTTGCCCAAGCAACGCCAACTGCCCACCGGCACGGCGCGGCGTGTCTCCGCTGATGAACGCACGCGATGAGAGACATATTTCGTACGGCGTAGATAACCCCATCGTCCCGTGAACGCTGTGGAATTCTTCTTCTGTCTTTGACCCCGAGGCCCGTCAATAGTCCCGTATTATTTCGCCCTCCAATATTGCACTCTTTTATTGTTATAGCATCTCAGTCGTACCCCGCCGTTAAATATCAATTTGTGTTCATAGTTTGTGAGGCTACTTAGATCCTCAAAGTAGTTTGAGAGATATTTTCCTCCCACCACCACCAGAGAATATTACATATGTTCTAAATGTATTTTAAAATTAAGGCAGTTGTGAGAAACTGGATATAAGTGATAGATATTTACTCCCATGCTATACTATGTAGTAATATTAATTACCCACAATTCTTTCTTTGTGGAATGATCTTCTCTGTGATTTACTAACTATGCATGAATAAGTAGGCTTTCCACTTGACTTGTTTCCCGCAGTAATCACGCCTTTGCGTTGCAACCCTGAAGTTCGGCTGGCAAGCGCTGAAAACTCTTTACAACCGAACTAACGATCTGCGCGTCAAGCTTGTTAATTTTTTTCAATATTATCTTACTGGAGTGCATAGCGGTGCGATATTCCTTGATGGCTGTGAATGGATGTTGGTCCTTCCCTCGTGCTCCCAACGTTTCAATCTGCAAATATCTCGAAAAGTGGTCATGTATGTGGCATTTGTTTTTAGAAAGATTAGATCTTTTTCTTACTCGTGAGCCCGATTTTATTGAATTTAATTAGTCGTGCTTTATCACTAAAACTGCCTGTCTTTAATTCCACCAGGACGCTGGAAAAAAGAGGCAAATTAGGACGGACATATGGAATGGATTCAGGGGATATTTATCGCATTGAAAATTATTTTGTAGGATGGTTACGGAATGGATGCAAATAAATGTTGGAAACAAATTTAAAAAAAATAAAAGTTAAAAACAAATTAAAGAAACTTTATCTTTTCACATATTAAATAGATCAGGAATTCTGATTGGAGATTACAGCAGTATATTGCTATCTAGTAATTGTTTGATCGTAAGTTAATTGACTTTTCAATTCATTCAGTTAGCTAGAAAATGGGCTGATTGAAATGCCAAAGCCATGCCACATGTGTGGTGAAAATAACTCTAGATCAGCAAAAAGTAGGAGATAATATGCATCTGCCTATCATTCGCATGAGCGATTATTTTAGCACGCCGATGAAGGATTCATCCCTCACGTCACATACCTTTTCGCGGCGAAATTCAACCCAACAAATTGCACACACTGTTAAATGGCTAATATTACGACTACACTATTTCAGTTCTTAATCATGTCAGAATAAAAAGCTCTAACATGAGTCCTACCAGAAGTTGGAACATGAAATGTGTGTTTAGGAAATTTGTATATTTCAGTGACCTCAATGCATCATGTCGTGCAGACATTTGAAGCCTCTCTGTAACCGGAATTGGTTGTAATAATTAAGAGCTAAATTGCTAATTCACTTTTATTTCTTTCTGAGCCATGGTTTTAAGTTCGTGGAGGAATTCTGGCTTGGATTTCTCGAGTCTAGAACGTAATCATCATTCCTATTTATGGCGGTTTCCCCCCGCAGCCGATTGATGTCACTTATTTTCATTGATGAGGATGCCAGGCTCAACCTCGTGTACCCAAATAGTCAATTTCATCTTCATTGTAATGCATGTGTAACTCGGTAAATAAAAATTTTGCGAAAAATTCCTTAAGCGTTAATGTAAACAGTCAGGAGATATATTGACAAATCTGGTTAGAAATTTAAATCCTTTGGGCGGCTGGAGATTGGTACCATGAGGACGAATTAAAGCTTGTTTTTGAGTTTTTTTTTAGTTACACCTGATTCAAAGAATGAAGAAGATAAATTCCATTTTAACTCTGTCTCGTAATACACAACGTGTCGCAAGTACGCAATATTTAAGCGTGTCGTATAATAAACTAACTCCAGGAGATAAAATATGTAACTATTGTATATCGAATTAAGAAATAATCCTTGAAGTTCGCTTTTGACTCTCTTTCAGTGCTTTTTAAAAGGTTTTATTAGCTGTTCGTATTTGCCTCTTGTTAGATTGCAGCTTGTCTATTGTTTTTTCACGCGGAGGAGGTGAATAATAACGATAATGTAACGCGCCGTCACGTTGTGCTTGGTATGCAATGGGAGTGGGAGACACGGAGTACATATGTGGCGCAGGGAAAGTTATCCAAGTACATACATAATATCGCTCGCATGAATGGACGAGGACGCTCTTAAACATCGCCTGCACAAGGTCGACACCGAATAATAAAATATGCTTTGGCTGCAGACTGAGGACACTTTATAAGTGAAATGTGAATAAATCAGCGCTCACAATTAGATGAAAAAATAAGGCTGTCACATTATAAATCCATTTGTCGCCCTTTTCATTCCCGCCTTCCGATGCGAACGGACGGGCGGCGACCGTCATACACCTAAAAAAAATAAGACTGACGATAATAGGACTCGTGGGGTCGTTCCGTGCGCTCGCCGTCGGTCTCTTTTTTTTGTCACTCTCTGCTCGGCGACGTTGACAGCGCCGTGAATAAATGTCTACGTGGGCCATATCCCCCGGACCCATCTCTCGCCGAGTCCGCTGCTTAAGCCGCATTAAGTGAGTCGACCTTAAAAAGATCTCTGGAATTCGTTTGAATGGAGGCCACATGGACCGATAAAGTGGCTGCGTTTTTTTTCGTCTTCAGACACTCGGAAATCAGCTTTCAGGCTCTCGAAACGGCACTGTGGAAAAATGGCCGTTTTTTAGAATTATGTATGACATTTCGGGCGCTCCAAAAAACGGAGGCTCATCTAATCTCATTGCCCTACAAATATAAAATCTCACTTGTCAATATTCATTTTGACCCCGGTGAAAGATCAAAATTGATACGTAATGACAGTAAGATACGCTACCCACGAGTTGTCGTTAAACTTCAGAAAATGGCTAAGAGCTATGCAAGAGTTTGCTGTAAAAGTAATGCTCCCTTATTATTTCAATGAAAAATAACGCACAATGGACAATGGTTGGATTCGAAGGTTGAGTTTATACCAATATTTTATGATAGAAAGCATTCGACTGACATGGAGGCACATGCTGCCGCATGTCCACAGTTACGGAAGAAGAGCAGAGATGAGGACCGTATTGGTACAGAAGAGAAGAACCAATTGGATTGGATGGATACAAACATAGACCAAATAAAAAAGGAAGTAAGTAAGGAGAGCTTCCAATGAGTAAAGGGAACTGGCATTAGGGAGGAATGGAAAGCTGCGATCAACCTATCCCAGGACTGAACATTTATTATTACAGTACCTAATAGGTAGGGTCCGCATACCAGAGGTGAATTTGAAGCGATATGTGGCTATAAAACTTCAATTTAATTCGAAATGAAGGAAATTTCATAGAATCAAGGTTATTTACTTGTTAAAAAATAAAGATGACAGCTTTTACTAAAACCACTAGATTTATTAAAAAAACGACCCAGGTTTCTATGTGCATTCACATCATCTTCAGGTTGATGAAGATTATGAGAATGCACATCGAAACCTGGGTCGTTTTTTAATAAATCTAGTGGTTTTAGTAAAAGTTGTCATCTTTATTTTTTAATGATGGAATACCATCAAGTGAGACTGACTAAAGTGAGTGTTATTTTCTCGTGATTTGTTATGAAGGGAGTATTGTCCTGATACTGACAAAGGCATAGCGTTTAGTCAAACGTGCTCTTCTGTGGAGTGATTTCGCGCTTGCAGATACTTATAAAACCGATCGGCTAAGCTATCAGGGGTAGAATTGGCTCTCAGATGCTACTGCTCAGTATATTTCGCACAGTCCTATCTAAGACCTTGATCGTTAAACTAGCATAACTTCCTTGTCTAAGGCTCCACTTTGCTGACGCAAAACTTAGATCTGCGATGGCAGTTGAAACGATGGTTTTATCGTTTTTCCGGTGATAGTGACGTGGGTACATCTTCAGTAGGTTTATTGACTAAGTAAGTAAAGGTCAGTTTTTTATGATCTCTTAACAGAAGTAAATGGAGGACTGCAACATTATCTGCTTTTATTCGATTGGTGCCAAAGGCTGATTCACATGGTCATTTTTTACGTACGAGTCCTACGGATCATTTGAGCTGCTTCTATTTCCTCCTACTATAGGGAAGATAGGTAGTGCGAGCGAGATAGTTCCGTGATTATAATAGAGACCATATTCGAATTATACGTCCTAATTTCTCCAGTTGTGGGACACACGAATTAAATACTGCATTATTAATGGTGGAATAATGTGGTTTTACATGACAGAAATTGTAAGTAATTGAATGAAAATTTCTAAATAAATCTTCAACTTGGCTCATTTTTTCACGCGGTGCGTCTGAAACTCCATCAAAACGGAAGGTTTATTGTGATCTCAAAGAATGTACTTCGGTGGCAATATGATTAATTTTCACAAATAGTTGAGAAAACACACAAACTACACTCTGTTGATTTTTGACGAGATCTAAGTCTCATATTTAATATAAGGTCTCTCTGGAGTGCATACACGTACCATTTCCCATATGAAAGGGCTGGTATGTTTTAGCAAATAGCTCGGGAAGTAATGTGGTAAGGGGTTGACTTTTTGGTGTCAATGGAAGAATGGAATATCTTTCTTTAAATGAGACCAAATTAATTGATTTCTAGGTAAAATGATATTTCCCTCAATCTACTTTAAGCCATTCTTTGCTTCTTCTGCAGTCATTTTTTGATGTAACTGTGACCATATTTTTTAATGAATATAGTTTTGATTACTATTAATGTTTGCAATTCTCATTTGGACATTCATGTGTTGCGCCTCGTTCTTTATTTTCTGCCGTACACTTCGATTGGCTGCGGTTCATTCCGTGATGGAATAACGAGCAGCCTCCTCCGATAGAAAAAGAGATGGAGATTCCTATCATCGTCGCTATCCCTAAAAACGATCGCGTCACAGCCATTTCTACGCTATCATTGTCACTATTCGGGAACTAGTTCGTGAAATTTGAGTGTGAATCATGGTTTGACCTCGAAAAATTAAATAGCTCCTAGTGGACAAAAAATATTTCGACTTCACATGTTAGAATAATTGCACCTGCTGGAAAGTTACACTTAAAAAGTTGTCTCTTTGAGCGTACAGTTACGAATACGTTAACATTTGTGACAATCATTGCTTGCGGTGACATTGATCATATTTTCACGCAGTGGGAGGTTTCAAAAGCCGACAGACGACTCGGACAAAGCTCGCGCTTTGTTAAAACAAAACAAATGTAACCGAAAGCATGAATTTTCAAAAATGCCACGTTCTGAACAAAACAAAGTCAAAACTAAGTTTATGTTTTGTAGAGAGATAAAAGCTCTCACCATTTTTCACACTCATAGTTATCATAAACGGACTTCTCTTTACTATGCTCTTCGCGAGACTTAATTATTAAACAAAGAAAATTACGCCTTTAGTTTGGCGAGGAATCCGTTTTTTTACGGTTTAGACTTGGAGATCAGGAGTAATGCTTGAAAAAACATCGGTGTCTCGGCATCGCGGGAGAATTTCAATTCCCTCATCGACATTCGAAGCACGGGGGAAGCATTTTCAAACATCTGTCCTTGAGTATCAAGAGGCTGCGATAGTGTGATCTTCGTGCTGGAACGTGGAGATATACAAAAGGTGGAAAGCTTCTTCCGATCGATACCGCATGTCTTCTGCTGTGGTCTTTTCTTTTCCCTGAAACTAATTGGGTCAACCATTGTGCGTCCGTTACTTAGCGATCATGGCTTTCATTGACATCAACGGATGAGATGTTCTAATTATTTTTTCGAGCATAGGTGTGGCTCCAGTTCCACTCTCTCTATTAGATATTCGTAATCCTTTTATCTCCAACCATTTTCATTTTTTTACCATTCGAACATTGTGTAAATTTGTAATGATACTGACAGTTCATCATAACGGGCAGCGTTCTAAACTTCCTACTGAAATTACAGAATTTGTTAAATGCTAAGGATATAATTTACTATATGTAATTAATATTAAATGCACCTTGACCAGCTTATAGCGAGATACAAAATACAGAAATAAGATGGGTTTAAACAAAACATTTTTGTACAACTGTCTCTTTTAGCGATGTAAGATTCTATACTAAATAATTGTCCCTTAGATGTACCCAGATGTCGGAATAAAGTCCCCGTTGACAGCTTGTTCTCGTATACTTTGACCCTTGCCCATACTTCCTCGGGTTAATATCGGGTCCCACTTGGCAGGCAAAGAATAAAATAGCTCTACCTAGTACACGTACCGCCGAGCGAGCTATACATTTTGGTTTCACGGGACATTACACATAACCACTTCGTCTCTTTCTTTACAAACTGCTCAGGTTCGTATTCGTCTGGAAGTGATATCACGTCTTTCCATCAAACAAATTTTTCCTTTTTCTGTCTCATTTTGTCGCGTAAATTTTCTTTGGACTCTCATTTAACGAAAGGCGAAGATCTTATGAAAATGAGCGGCTACTCTTTTCTGACTTAATTCTTTGCACCTTGGGTGGTATGTCCTCTTTTGTAAAATAGGAATGTAAATGTTTCTTTTTTTTCAAATATAGGTGAGGACTAATTTGGGAAACTATTGATCCCCACAGAAATGCATGTCTCACTTTCCGTCCTACTCAAATGAAACCTTACGTTTATCTATCTGAAGCCCGTAAGAATCTTTATTCGAGGCTGAATGGATCTTTTATATTAATTGATACGTTTGCATTCGTCCATAAATATTCAAGTGTAGTCGTTCACTGTGATTAATTATAGTGTAACGCCTTGTTGTTATCTTTGGTAGCGCTTTATTTACAATTCTCTAATACACCTTCTATCTCCTCTCTCTCCTCTCCAACAATGAAACCTCTCTCCAAACTTAAACAACTCCCTCACAACCAACAACGACCATACAAAATAAACAATTTAAATACTAAAACACAAAAACAAGAAATAAGAGAAAACTAAACCCACAAAATAAACAATAAACTTATTAAACATTTGAAACACACAAAACAAACAATAACTCAAGGAAAGGAGCGCGGCGTTACAATAGCATCATTGACTTGGCTATTTCGAAAAATTTACGAGATGCGGTCGACAGGTGCTAAAGCTTCGATTGGTAACTCACCAAGAATGTACTCTTACTCGCTATTTAAGTAAGCTGTATCTGCATTCACATAGTGCCCAGCTAGTTTCCTCAAGGGTGTATTTGGAAGAGAATGCGTTTTTTTTACCATAAATTCACTGCATGACGTAGCATGGGAGTTTTAAGAACTAAATGTTCTCAAGTTGCTTTGGCCAATAGGTGAAGTGCTTGCATGCTTGCACAGACATGTTTTAAGACCAGCCATGAAATAGTATGTTATGAAGTATCATTTCAAACTATCAAACATCTGAAGAGTATTGGGCAACATACAGTGATGAGATTCCCTAACATATTTGGTCTAATGTTCCAGTTTTCTACGAGATCCAAATAAAAATCCAAAGCAGTTGCTACCCGCTCGCTGCCCGTTGAGCAGAAGCACGAGTGTATAAAATTCACGTCGTCAAAAATCATTCGCGCGGACCGGGAATCGAACATAGTTCCCCCCGTGTTTTCCCAAGTGCAATCCTAAAAATTGAGCTACTCAGACCGTCCAAAATATTTATTTAAAAAAAATTGCATTACATTCCAATTCCAGTTTCTCAAGAATGACATTCATTGACATCTCTAAGAGTTCAGTCTACCGTACTGGAGTACAACTGTGTAAACTATCATGAATTCTCATTGGATAGTCACAGGCGTCGTGTAGAGCGTGGCACTCGATGGATGGGACGTATGGACCATTGGAGAAAATGACCAGAAAACACTAAAAGCCTTCGAAACCTGGTGATGGGGAAGGATACTGAAGGTCAAATCAATGGAAAAAAAGAAGTGATGAAGTGTACAGAAGAGTAAAAGAGGAAAGGACCACATGGAACACAATACAGAAAAGAAGAACCAGACGGATTGGACACACTCTTGAGACAGAATTGGTTTGGGAAGAACATAGTTGAATGTTAAATAGAGGGAAAAGTCCCCAGAGGAAGACCCAGGAATAAGTTCCTAGACCAAATAAAGAGGACAGTACGTGGGACGAAATTCCAGGAGGTAAGGGAACTAGCATTACATAGGGAAGGGTGGAGGGCTGCAGTCAACCAATCTAAGGATTGAACGACCAATGATGATGATGATGAGTTCAGGTGTCATGGAAATCCCTTATTTTTGGAACGAGAGGTAAGCGTTGAAGCGCTGCATTTTTCTAATTTATTTTTGTAGTCTAGGATGGTTTTGATTCATGGTAACATCGTCAAGTCCTTAAAACCATGGTTTAAGTTGCTTAGCAGCACCGCTTCCTGATGGTGATGCTCTGGCACAAAATCGTTGAAGTGTGCTTTGAAGTAATTTATGGATACATCTACATAATACCCCGCGAGCCGCCGCATGGGCGTGTGGCAGGGGGTGTTGTCACCAGCCGTGTAAAGGTGTAAGTTTTTTGGAGATGAAATGGTGACATGAATTATAGGAGCGAATTTAGTGGAGCTTAATTTTTATTGTGGTCGCTTATTGTTCGCGGAAAGAACGAATTTTTGTACCTATCTGTTCGGCAGTGTATCTCTATTATTTTATCGCATCTGGCGGACCTATAGATGTAGTGACGAGTCATGATAATATCCTCTATGTCGCTCTGAAAAATATCAGTTCTGAATTTATCTAGCAACCTAAGCCTAGCAGCCTAGGATATTACAATGTCTTGTGTTTACCTACGGTTACGTGGATAAATTTTCATATTTTATGCCTCATAGATTCTCTTGAGGTGAATTTCCACCGATAATGCACTGAAATCTCCTTACGCAGTGTAAGGGTGTCTTAGTATTTTGATATTTATGGACTACGCTCATTACTTGGTTCATTTTGCACCAATCTCCATAACGTAAATCACATCTCTCCTTCAGATTACGCAAGTATGCTAGCGTAAACAGACGACGACTGAAAATGCAAAAATGTTTAGAAAAAGAGAAAAATCCGCGTGGCGAAATCGCTGATGATTTATTAAGCCGGTTAATACCTTTTAAAATATGTTAACACTCTCGACTAAGAACACTTGGGTTATCTCTGTTCGTGTGTTTTCTCAGTCCTCGTTCCCGGCAGACGTTAAGCCCCTCTCACACCACCGCGAGCGAAAACCGGTACTTACTTATCGCACTCCTCCTCCTCCTCCTCACCCCACCCCACCACACCCGTCCCTTAGGAGAGGCCCCCGTCGTTTGCACCGCTATATAAAGTAAGAGGGCCGCGGCGTTCGCCTCACCGAGGCTGGGAGGATCTTCTCTTTCTCGGGGAGAAAATACCGCGGTCCACGGAGCAAACCACGGCACTCCCAGAGTATGCTCATCTACATTATACCCTGCAGCCAACTCGAGGGCGAGTGGCAGGGGGGGCGAGTTTTCACTAACATTCATTCTATTTGAGTTAATGCAACTGTGAACATTTATGCATTCGCATACTTGCCACGAGGTGGAAAATCAAAAGCAGAGGTTTTTTTTGTTTTTTAATGATAATGATACAAGATAGAATAATTAAAACAAAAAACTACTGTAAATTCATAATTAAAGAACCAAATGTGAATGACCAATACCGAAAATGCAATGGCAAGACAGAAACAATATAACTCATCACAAGTAGATGCAGTGCACTAGCAAGCGTGGAATACACACAACGACATGATAATATATGCAAAGAAATATATCTTGCATTAGTTAGTAAGTACAATGTATCCCATGAAACCAAACCATAGTACCTAATGACACCATCGTCTGTAATAGAAAATGAAGCTGTCAAAATATATTACAATTGAAGTATCATAACGGACCGTCCTCGCTCAAACAATAGACCGGATATAACTCTTCAATGAAAACAAGACAGGATAACATATTTAATAGACATAACCATCCCAAATACAGAAAATTTAGAGGCTAAATACAAAGAAAAAATACAGAAATATGTTCCTCTGGCTGAAGAAATAAAAGAAATGTGGTACCAAAAAACCGTTAAAATTGTACCAATAGTAATATCAGCGACTGGTGTATTACCGAAAAACCCGCACAAAAGCTTGGAAACAAAAGGAGTAGAAAATCATATGTACATGAAAATTAAGAAAAACACAATAATTAATACATGCTCCTTAGTACGAAGATTTTTAAATGAACATTAAAAAAACAGTAGTGGAGCCTAATCCCTTTGGTGCCTTGCACCCGGGGTAGGTGAATGTTTCCTTCAAAAAGGCTGAGAAGTGAAAAGATCGTAAATAATAATGACATTTATTGGCTCTAGGAATGAATGAATTCCTTTGGAGCAGGAATAAGTAATTACAACTCAGACAAAAATAATTACATTTAAAGCATGTCACTCATTTATGAGAATGTTATCAAATCGCAGTACTTGTCCACAACAAATATTACAATTCCATGCTCAATACATTGTAGCTATCACTGAGGCAGTATATTCCTGAATTTAATTCAAGATATCTACCAAAATATTAAGTATCATTGAGATAATAAGACGGCAAGCATTTTTTAAATCTTTCTGTAGACTTAATCTTAGGTTTGCTACCAATGTTGGAAGGAACGTTTTTATTTATGTTTTTGCAGCTACATAAATGCACAGAGGTACAAGAGTTATATTGGAAACCAGAAATGCAAGACGTGGTGGGAGTAGAACGTAGCAAATGAGAGAACAAATTCTTGTGAGCCAATTGACGAACAAGGTACGCTGCCTATTGAAAATCCTAGTTAAATGTCTCATTGATGGCTGTTATTGTCTCTTATCGTTCGCAGAAAAATGCAATTTTAAACATGTCCATTTCTGCAGTCTATTTCCAAAATTATATTCTCACTATGTAATTTACAGTAGTAAAATTACATACTTGGCCACATTTAAAAGTAAATGCAATGTGCTTAATATTGTAGTCATGTTATTCCCCTGCGTCCGATACCGAATTCCAGGGGTGAGGAAATAGTTGAAATTCATTATAATTGAATCGTATATACAACTTGGTTTCAGGGTGTCCAGCACTCTGGAAAACAGGGAAGACCGGGAATTCTCAGGGAATTTTATTTTCACGGGAAGTATCACGAAAATCTCAGGGAAATATCGAACTGACTCTGGCATTTTCTGTGGTGCCAATATATAAAACAGCAACGGAAGCAATGTGCCTTTTTCGGCAAGTTGCTAAGTAGAATTTCCCTCGGGTTGTCGCATTTTGCATTCCTGTAATCACCGAAAGTAGGTACAATGTTTTCTATATCGGTACATTATGTTCCTATTGGTCATAGTCTGTAAATCAGTGGCGTAAAGAACGTGCCTTTATCGGCGAGTTGCGAAGTCAAATTTCCTTTGCATTGTCGCATTTAGCAAAACAAGGAAAAAAGTCAATTCCTTCTGTTTTTTTCAGTCGCTGATTATTTTATATCAATGCTATTCATAGCAAAGTCTGGCTGTAATATAACGTTGTTCCTGAGCTCCAGCATGTCAATGTTTAAATCTAAGAAGATGATGTGATTTTCTCTCAAACTATTTTTAAGTTATGCGTTTATTTTCCTCCAAATGTGCAATTAAAAAAAAAATCCTTACGTTTTATCACTCAAAAAACATACCGAACATTCTCTTATAATAAACGAGAAAAAATCAACATTTTCCCCGGAAAAATAAAAATGATCTCTGGAAAACCTAGAAATCTCAGGGAATTTTCAAATTCCCAGCTGCTGGACACCCTGGGTTTGGAAAATAGAAAGTTGTAATTTTTTGCCAATCATAGATTTATCGGCATGATTTCCATCGGGTCAAACGCAAGTTACGCATTTGTTGTTGAATGCGATTTCCCGTGATGGACACGTGGCAACGCGTGCTGTGTCACTGTCTTTGCCCGGTGTTCTTTTTAGTGAGTGGAATGAGGAGCATTTTTTCATATCCGCTATGGTGTCCACCAGTGACCCTTACTAATTGTGATAAGTGGTCAAACTTTCCGTCATTGAATTAAACATTACCATTATTAAACAAACTTCTCACTAAAGAGCCAATAGTGTACTCAGTTCCTTTATACGTTTGAACCCCAAGTTGCGGACAAATCCACATTGCTATTCCCTGCGAAATAATTGTTCTGATGTTTTACTTAAGCCTTATGCTAAATTATTGTAACAGTTTTAGTCAATTTGGGGCCAAAGATGTGGAATCTATTGCTACCGGCCATAAAAAGCATTGGCAAAATAAAATCTTTTCTCAAGCAGAAAAAGCTGTGGCTATTTTGCAATAGTGGCAACTGCAATAGTGTCTCTTTGTAATTTCATAATTTTATGCCTGCCTGATATTAAAACTTTACCTTGTGGATGTAAAACCTATAATATATATTAATATCGTTATAAAACCACGGACATTTCGGGATTAGTGTCCATATGTGAAGGTGGCCCCACCGTCAGGCAAAAGCTTTTGGGGTCACCTAATATAATCCTATTATGATTTCAATTTTTTATTCGCTCTTTTGTACGCATAGAGAAGTAATTCAATATATTAATATTATTAATGCTTAAGAGCGAAATTGGTGTACGAGGATTGGGAATTGCGTACAAAATTACTAAAATTATTATTGCCAAAATTATTGTTCTCATAATCATCAATTTGACGATGTTATTGTGTTTAATAAAATCAATGGTTGGCGAGTTCACTTTGTGGAAGTCGTTCGTCTTTAAAATGAAAACACTTATTTTTTCCACCAATATATTAAAAAACACAGTTCGACCAGTTTCGGCCTTTTCAGGCCATTATCAAGAATACAAAGTAAAATACCATGAGACAGCACAGTTTATATAGAAACCTCAAGGAGAGGAAGGTGGTTAAAAGAAGGGGGGGATGAGAAGTGAGTAAGTTTTGAGGAGGTGATTGGGCGAAACTGCAGGGGAAGGAAAAAACAGGTGGTGACGCCAGGCTCAAGGACTACGGGGATGGAGGGGGGGGTACGGGCACAGAGAACAAGGGTGAGGCGGTTGAAGGGATTATGTCATTGAGCAGTTTATCACCATGCACATTGTAATATGACAAAATTTCAAAATTTTTCAGGGAGTCCAACTTCCCACCCTTGTCACAAACGTGTAAGAGTAAGGGGTAGTAGGGGTAAAATTGGATCTATGACCCTCATCAATTAAATGCTCAGCAAAATTTGACTTTTTGTCACCGTTGACTCTAGATTTAAAATGTTCCGTTATTCTTATACTCAATTTTCGACCAGGTTGACCAACATACAAAGAGATACAATCAGGATTATCACACTTGAGTAAATATAATCCACTTTTTTCATTTATGTCAATAATCATGTTATTGTGACCAAGTGAGAGTGCAGATGCATGAAGAGGGAACGGTTGCAATCGAGCAAAGCGGGCGAGCGATCGTAAGGCGAGAGAGGAAAAGATTCTCTATCTATGAAATTCCACGCTGGCCGCGTGAAGCGCGTGTGGCAGGGGCTGCTGGAGAGACAAACCAATAACAGGAATGGTATAAGGAAAGGATTTAGGAGAGGAAGTGGAAACATGGGATATATATACCAGTAGCGGTGGTTCGGATGAAGAAACAAATACGTGGAAGATGAGGTGAGGTAATGCAGAAGAGGATGATAGGGACAGAGAGGGAGAGAGAGAATGTTGGGTGGAAGTGGACAAGGACGTCCAGGGTTCAAATCCCTGCAGAGGAGGATGTTTTTCAGAGGAAACCCGATCCCTACTTTTAGTGTCTTGTGGAGGGCACTTCCAGTGCAGTACTCCGTCTGTCGGATGAGACGTTCAACCGTGGTCCCCTTGGCGCTTTTCGTTAAGAGCAGGCTAATGCCGACGCCGGGTTTCTATCCACCCTTCCTTACCTATCCCCTATGGCGCAAATGACCTTAGCCGTCGGTCGCCTCACCAAAATACAATCCAATCCAGTGGACAAGGAAGGAAGAGGGTGGGACATTTCTTGCACGTCCATATCCTAAAACGATGCAATGATAAGTTTACTAGTGTTTCTGGATTGTTAGAAGAATTGGGATGGGAATCGCTATCACAACATAGATTAAATTCTAGGCTGAACCTCTTAGCTAAATTTCAAGAAAAACATTTCTCTGACGACGTAAAAAACATACTATTAAACCCCTCGTACTACGGCAGATTAGATCGCTCCAATAAAATTAATAGATTTAAAACCGATAGGTATCAAATGTCTTTTTTTCCGCGTACCATTCGGGACCATAACAGCTGTGATCTCCCTCGTGAAAGCGTGAATAGTGACATTAGCTAGACTGTGGATCTTTTTCTTTATATTTTCTACGTTCTTATTTATGCATGCATGATATTTTGAATCTGTAGTAGTAGTCCTTGTACCCTTTGCATGTTGGAACGATTGACGATAGAATGTTTCTTGGTTAGTAGATTTTTAATGGGCGCGTTGCATATGTGGTACGCTGGTTTCAACGTAGTTTCGGTGTTCTGCCGTATAATTCGTGCATGTCTGATGTGTATGCACCCCCTGCCACACACCCTTTGGGTGGCTTGCAGAATATGACGTAGATTTAGATATCCTGCAAGCAATCTCAGCTGTGGCGTGTGACAGGGGTATATCATCTCAAAAACAGAACTCTTCTATTGAAGAAAATATTAATGGATTTTGCTCGCAAGTGAGGACAGCACGGGAGAGACGAAAAGTTTGAGAAGCTGAAGAGAAACTTAACGGTGGAAAAATGAAGGGACGTGAATGGGAACGTTTAAACAGGACTCGGCATTGTGCTCCTGGCGCAATACATTTGCCGACGAATTATTTGGTGGAATGCCGAATGATGAAGTTCCCGGAAGAGTATGGGGAAGAGTCCATAGATGCTTTTACGTATTAGCATTCATCTGTTGAGTTCTTCAGGTGTATTTCAAGTAAGAGACTGCTTCAGACTGAACGCGTCTGTGTGATTTGATGTTTGTGCTGTGTTTTTGCGTGGGAATTGAGTGCGATGAATGGTAACACGGCTTCTCATCATCAGATTGTAGAAACGACACCCATGGATTAATCTTTGGAATCGTCATTGAATGACCAAGTTAGTGTCGTCCGTCGTGGCTATTCAACTTGCGTGCATGAAGTAGGACACCAACGTTCAACTCGGTGATAAAACTCAGGTTGAAAAGTTCTTACATGCATATTATTCTCGTAGGGACAAGGCGAAGTCAAAAGTTGGCGGTAAACTGACGCTAGCTTTGGACTGCTACGCAGATTTCCTTTAGTAATTTATTATTTTCGTCCATCTTTAAAAGTGGTTGGATACATGATTGCGCCGCAGTTGGGTCCTTGACTGTTCATTTTAATGATTTTTTCAAAATAATTTGGAGAAATTCACGGAACACATTTCACTTAAGGGCATCTATTTATTTGTTGATACTCATGAATTAGGCAGTATTGGAAAATTGAAAAGAATTAGGTTTGAAAATTTCTTCTTGAATTTAATATGGTATGAACACACTTTTCATCGTGGTATTCGAAATTTTGACGAAATTACATTAAAATGAGTTCATTTCGAACCTTGGACTCGGCGTGACACTGTGGTAGTTAACATAACTACAAAAGCTTATTAATGTTCAGTCGTTGTAATTTAACCTCCTCGGTCCTGGCGTACTGTATACAATACACAGACGTTTGAACTTTTCCCCCCTCAGCAACACAAAATATTGGCAATGCCACTTGCTGATTGTGGCAGCATCATTAAGAAGCTTGAGTGGCAGAGATATTAACTCTGCAAACATGACTTACGACGCAAAACGTAAGTATGAAGAATTTTCCAAAAATAATCCTAGACATGTCTCGGGACTGAGGAGGTTAATAAAACTGGATTGGCATGCCCTTTAAAATGCTCTCCATATGTTTGAAACGTTTCCGCATACATACATATACTGCGTTGGCTTTCCGTACTAAACTCTCCGATGATCACAGGCTGTATCCAAGTTGTTTGTAGGCTTTCGTGCTAATTATTCCAGTGTTTGCCCTCCAGGAAATGTTGTATCCGTGAGTGATTCTTACGTATATACAATCAAACGTTGATAATTAGAAGTTCAACCATAACTGAAAGCTGCTTCGAGTTGTAAACATTTTACGTTATATAACGCGTACTCGCGCCGATAGTGGAACTTGAATTGATGCAATTTCCACTGAACTATCAAAGATTCGACTCAAGGCAATACGAGTGATGTAAATTCTGTGTTGAATAATTTTGTTAGCAGACATTATGCTCATTATTCATTTGGACCCAAGGCACACTAGGTTTCCCTTCGGGATGTTTCCTGCAGTGAGCTCAACCTCTTTGTAGTGCAGTGGGCACTTACGGGCATCTGCATCAGAATGATCTCGCTTGTGAGTGCCCAGAAGGGAGGGGCCCTTTCTTCGCGTTCGGAGGGGTTTCGTTTGTCCAACTTTGGCGTCCACACGAAGGGTTGTTCCCCGGGCGAGAGTTGGGAGAAAGGGTATGTGTATTTATGTGTGTGCATTGTGTAGCGTCCCTTGCCCCTCCTTCTCCAGATCCTCTTTGTGCTTTGTATATACAGGTACCCTTCCTCTCGGTCGCTCCGTTTCCGTCGTGTTTTCCCAGCCGTCTGGACCCGTGCGTCCGTTGCTAGGCTCCATCTCTCTTTCAGGATAACCCGAGCAGAGTTGGGTCACGGCGGGAATCCCGACCGCCCTCTCGCCGAGTATGAGAATTTCGTGGCCCCGTGTTAATTCTCTCCTTGGGGATTTTCGTTAAAGATGCTAAATGGTTTGAGCCCTCGGCGCGTTTACAAAAAGCTAATTTCTGCCTCGAGAGTGAGGGTTTGTTTAGAGTTTAAGGGAAACACGCGCTCCAGAAGGACAGGTAGAAAATAACGCATGGTTTAGACGTGGATGGCTAGCTTAGAGTGTCTAACCCAGACAGTGCGGCGACCGAGTGTTGTAAACATTTTACAGACTCATTCGAAGATCCATTATAGGTATCTGAAGTATAATAGTGAATCAATGTAAATATATTTCAATTACATAATGCGATGTAAATACTAGATTCCATCCGAAATTTATCCTCCAAAGACACCTTAATTACCTTCCACGCCTTTAGACTTAAGCTGATTTCTCCTGTGAATCATGATTGGTAACTTTCAGGATGGCGATGATGACGTTGAATGTCAAAAACCGTGTCGTTTTAAATAAAGATATTTGGAATCACAAAGTTACCAGTTATCATTATCATGTAAACAAACCCCGTAATGTTACGGCCTAAACCACAGACTGATTTCTCCTGTCAAATGTTTCTGCTGAACCTATTGATGTTAGTTAATCAATCAATAGAATCAAATGAAGTGAACTGAATGTCGGGCAATTTGTTCATGACAGAGATCAAGTACACTTAGTAATGACGGGGATCAAGTACACAAGTACACTTCTTCGTCGTTAAATCACTGTTGCCTCGCCGGTTTCGGAATTTTTACAGCATTATCGAAGGCCCTACTAACTCAGTTCAAACATTATTAAAAAATTGAAAAAATTAGGGGTATACTTTTTTCTCATTAGCTTTTTCATAGGCGCTAATTGTTTCATGATAGAGTACCGCATGTTTTGATGATTACTTCGTCTCCCTTCCACTGTAGAATTAGATTACAAGATTCCTCCTAAGTATATAGATGGTGATGAGATTTAAAAATTTCCCACGCCAAATTTAACGATTTGTGTATTCGATAAACATGCTAGGATTTTTCAAATGGTAAAAATGTTACAACCCTCCTGTCACATACTTTAGTGGTCCACTGACCACCATTAGGTCTTGGATTAAATTAGAAACGCCGGCGCGCACTTTGCCCTAGTTACTATGCGGGTCAAGGTCACCTTCGATAAATAACGTAAGGGGAGGATTTGAAGTCAGAACCAGAGCTCTATATAGATGGCCGAGATCAGCGCGAGCGCTTGTGAACGAAAAAAAAGGAACTCACTGGTGAGGCGGCTGCGAGCGTTGGCTGTCCATGAAACCAGATAAGGCACGCACCTCCTGCCTGGGTGTACATACACATGTGCATCATAATCCCATGCGACCTTTTTTAAAATGCTGATAACATCGAAGACGAGGTAGAGGAATCTTTTTGTTTTGACGGCGACGCGTGATCCGTGAGCTTGTTTGGTCCATAAAAGGACGTGTCGCTCATTGGTTGTTATGGATACTCTGTCCCATATCGAGTCTAGGGAAGAGCATCGGTCGCCGCAGTCCAATGGTCGATACTTATAGTGTGGAGTGTATTTCAGGAAGAATCTGCGAAGTCCTTTGGAGGCGATAAGGGATTTTGTTTCAAACATTTCTCGCCTGGCGGACATGGGGTCGCAGCTATGTCAACGCAGAAGGTTGATCGCGCACAGTTTGCAGTTGCCCTGAATGCGCAGGATTACGGCAACTCGTAGCAGTTGGAGAGATATGAAACGTGTCTCAGTGATGCAAGAGACATGTATTGTTCCTTGTTTATGGTGGCTCCTCAAAAGTCGCTTGAATTCGACGTCTACGCGGCAGCTGAAAACTGTGTTAGAGAAAATGTTTTTGTTGCCTTAACTCAGTTAATTGAGAAGGTACGACATCCTGTCGATCACGGTTGAATATAGCTCAAATCATATCCCTCCAAACTTCTGAAGATAAGGTTATTCCTCTTGACTTACTCTGGGAATAATTTACCTCCTATTCTTTCACATTGTAAAAGGTTTTAATCAAAGGCTACCATCGATATTTATAATCCCTAAGATTTGAAAATTTCAATGCTGAGACGAGCTCTTTTGTTTTCTCTTAATTATTGCTATCGATTTTGTGAATGCTCTACTACCCACATTTATCAGAGATGCCAAATTACATCCGTGAAATCCGTAAAGAAGATTTTACTAAGCCCCTTTAACATCTTTAACTTGTTTTTTCGATGGAATAGGTTGGCTTGGCTTGCACATTTATTGGGAGACAAAAATTGAATGATTGAAAAGTAAATTAGCGTTAAAAATCCAAAGAATTTTCAGGAATGGACTAGTAGTAACACTAGCCTCGTAGCGACCCTTTTTCAATTTGAATAATCTTTGATTGCTTAAATTATTTTGAGAGCACTGATGTTTTTTCTTTCTTTCAATTCGGTCCATTTTCATATAAATAGTTAGCATGCATTGTGCATTAATCCTCAGGTTTATCGAATGCTTAGTTCACGACATGAAAAACTCATCCTTCTGCCAGCGTTTAGAGTATCACTAGTGCGATGTCTGGATTTTTAATTAAGGATGACAATTGAATTTTATTGTACATGTAGTCAATTGATTATATCATTCCCAGGGTACAGCATTAAAATGAGAGCAGATTTGAGTAGTTTGTTGAGCGACAAGTATCAGATACCAGTCTACGATTGCCGTCCCGGTCGTATATATGTTCCTCGTTCCTCAAGAAACTCTTCTTGAGAAATAAGATTTCATTGCAATTTTCTGTCATGGCATTGCTTGTATAAAATTAATTGAACTTTTAACAAATTTCGATTACCATAATTCATCGAAAATTGTGCCAAACCCGTAAAGTGGTTTATAAATATATTTATGCGAAACGGAGAAATGTGCTTATGATTTTTAAAACCAAGATTACCACAAACCGAAAGATTTATGAGCGATATGCCTTGCAATCGCTGTAAAATATTTTTCTTGTTCGGATGAGTTTACTTCGGTGCTAGAGATGGGCGAACTTGTTCATTTTTGGGAACTCGTTCACTATGGACTGGTCCTTTTGGAATGGGTAAAATGAACAGGTCCTTTTTGGACCCGTTTCTTTTTACCCATTCATCTTTCCTTTTTTATTCATGATCATAATTTTTATTTTCAATATGTTCTTACAATTAAAAAAAAATAATATAAGAAACTAGAAATAATCTGTATTTAGTTATAATCGCGTTCTACAATACTGGATAAGTAGTGATAAAAATCAAATTACGGAATGGATTAAAAATATTAAAGGAACGAGGGACCGAAAGGAACGAGTGACCGAGCGGGACGAGTGACCGAGCGGGACAAGGGACCAAATGGACCGAAAGGAACGAAAGGTCGTTCCGAATAAGTCGGTCCCCAGCCCTTCCGTTCAATCCATGAACCCGTTCCCTCGGTTCCATTCGTTCGCGAACGACCCACCTCTATTCGGTACTAACTGTATTAGCAAATGAAGGCAGTCTGAGCGAAATATCATGTCCATACAACCCAAAGAATTTGGCCTCAGCATAGAGGAAAATATCTCACCTTTCCATGAGTACACAAATATCAGCCACTTATCGTACTATTTTTCGATTTATTTGAAAATTATATGAGCCGTTTTCTGTGGGATGCGGTGCGCGTGTGCACCTCAGAGAGCTTATTTATCGGATGAGGAATTCGTAATATGTGTACTGTATATGCTTTCTTAATTATTTGTTTAATAAATAGATTACTTATGGCATTGATTTTTACAGAATTTTACAGAATCACAAAAGAAAGCTTTCGTTATGAAGGGGTTTTAACGGTATGCCGTGAAAAATTAGTCAAATTTAAGAATTATTAAGATATATTTATTTAATTACTAACAATTTTTTAATTACTGATTAGTATTTGATCTAAAATATCTGTCACACAAAACGCACAAAACTATGTTTTTGCACAATTTATATTTTCAAAAATTCAACTATTGTCGTGGATGCGAGTACTAGCCATGGTTCAATGCAGAATCAAAATCCTAACGGGTTGAGGACGCCTCAGTAGCCTAACTGGCACTGGGCGCGATACCGTGGCTTGACTTTCATTTTATTTATACTGGCTTGGATGAGGAGTCCCTTCGCTTATCTTCTCTCTCTTCCCCCTACCCAGTGCTCTCACTGGTACAGATGTTTCACATTTTACAGAGTTTTCATATAAGGCAGAGTTTCAAATTATTAATCTAGGTTGATAGTCAAGCCTGCTAAAGGCTATATTCTGGAGTCAGTTTTGTTTTTTTTACAGATATTACCCCACATTTAAGTACATTGTCATTTGAATGTTCTTGGCACTGATCTTTCGTATACAGAGGGAATTTTCCTTTTCCTTCCATGGTTTCTTGTGTGGGTGCAGTAGGTGGCGTCACCTACCGGGTAACACCGGGTTCGAGTCCTGGTCTTAGGGATGATTTTTCGTCTGTGGAATTTCGCGCATAAAATATTGTAACGGGTGGCTCTCGCCGGGTCTAGTTGACTAGCTAAACGTCGACGAGACGTTAAGTTAGTACGACATGCTCATGGATAGCTGGCAGTGGAGAAATACAATAAATAAGAACAAAAAAATACTATAATCTCCAGGGTTTCTTACATATGTCAATTAAGTAAGCAACTCTTTCGTAAAAGCATGAGACAAATCACAGTATTTATTTAACTTTCGGTCTATAAACAACATTAGACAAATTACTCGTTGACCGTTTGACATGGCTCCGTTCTGCATCACGGAGTTCACGAATACAGTAAAAAAGGATCAAATAAACTGTTCTTGACTCAAACGAAACCTGGAGGTACATTTTTCCCCTTCGGGCTCATTAATCCAACCCACAAATAATTATTACCTAACTAATAAACGTGACCCTGCGGGCCGTACTTCCTCAAATGTAAACGAATGGGAGACAGAACTGACAAAACTTAAATAATTGAAAATCCCCAAACATGTGCACACAAACAGAAAGCATGAGTTTTTAAATTGCTCCCTCACCATAGCCACTAGCCACATACCTCAAACCCAATCACACATCGGCACACACTCACACTGCCATACTTAAACTTTAATATTTACTTTATGCTTCTTAGAACTGCTTAACATAAAACAATTCCAGTGGGGTCTCCATTTTGTCTGGGAAAAAATGTCTCTCAAGCTGTCGTAAAAAAATAAGTTACGGAGAGTGCATCGATGTTTTGAGTTTGAGGAGTAAGAGCGAAAGTTTGGACCGAATGGACATTTCGGTAATGGACCCCTTTCTCCCAACAAGTGGACATTGGCGCGGCGACCGCTGGACCGAATCGACACTAGCCCTGTCCTTTCTTCCCAGCGGGTGGGGAGGCCACTACCCCTCCCCCCCTCCGCCCCACTGCAAAATGTCCTCCCCGACTGCGGCCAACGTCGAAAGACACGACGTAACGATTTGTTTTCGTTCCCATGACCACGGAGCGGTAGTTTTCGCTTCACCGGGTCCACACCTCCCGCCGTTGACCTCTCTCTCTCTCGCTGCGTAACAGCGCGGTCGTCTCTTATGGCCGTCCCAGACTTCGCACTCGCACCCATTGTCCCATAATCACCTCCTCCCGAGTTTTCCACCCCGGGCGAAAAAAATGAGTCAAGTTAAAGACTTATTTAGATATTTTCATTTAATTACTTACAATTTCTGTCATATAAAACTATATTATTGCATCATTAAAATGCAATATTTAACTGGTGTGTCCTACAGCTGGTGAAGTTAAAACGTATAATTCGAATATGGTCTCTATTATGGCTAGGGAACTATCTCGCTCGGACTACTGTAATAGGGGAATATTTAGCATTTTTTTCTCCATGTTATGATTTAAGCAAAGGCTACAATTATGTATTCTTCGATAGCGTGATTCCCTTCGGCAAACGGAATGGGACGTGTTTACTGATAGGCTGCATTTATAACTGCTAACTGCGTTTTTATGCCAGACGAACCCGGAGAGTATTTTACTAAGAGCTTCTTCCTGATTCTGTGCGACCATTTATTTTTAGAAAAATCAATAATTTTCTCCCATGTATACCTACGCCTGTCGTGATGTTTTAATCAAGAATTTGCGGTAAAAAAAAACAAAAATTCAACTTCTTGCCACGACTCAACTCTCAAGAATAATATATTAATTTTATTCAGTTGACCCAACAATAGAAATTTCGACTCGGAAGAATCGAGTAATTTTTAATCCGCTCGGGTCAGGAAACTGTTTTGAGCTCAAAGCGCCAAAAAACTCCTATGTTGCGGTCTAATCGGATCACTTAGGGATGAAGCCCCTACCCAACCGCAGTTGGCGCGGTGGTTGCCGTAGCGACGAAGCGGAAAAAAGAAACAAACATCGGCTTCAATTGCCCGTGATCTTTGTGGATATGCGCGGACCAAAGCTTGCGGTTAACACAACTGGGCGGGTACAAATATCGCGTTACTCGCGGGTAATCCAATTCGCCAATGATGCACGACTTGGGGTACCGCGGGAATGTTGTCATGACGACGGCGGTTTACCCCACCTCCACAGTCGAAGCGGGGGTGCTGCCCCAGACCCTTCTCTGTCACGGCGAACATGCGTCCGGCGCGAAAATGAGATGAATTGTAAAAGGGCAATTTAGTCAGTAAAAGGAGTATTTGTGCCATTTTGTCCTCACATACACAATTCATTCACCTCTGTTGCGTTTGAAGGGAATGGATATAAGGCGCTGTTCTTATGGGATTACCCTCGACGGGATTTTTAACTGAAGAGCCGCCACTGAGTTGAGCTGCCTTAGCCAGTGAGCTGTCTAAACCACCATGTTGATCTTTAGCATCCTCCTCCAACACCAGGTATATATATATATATTATGTTTCCGATCCTTCCGAAGTGCCACGCTTCTCACAAATGTTTTCACAAACTGTTTCATCGTTCATAATTCAATCTTCGCTGTGCACAGTATTCACCTTTTCTTCACGAGGGCTTTCTTAGCTTGGGCTCTTCTTTGGCAGAGAGTTGAAGTCCTGCTCTATATGTTTCAGAGGCATTGGAAAGCTAGAGTAAAAGATAACAAATACTTTAGAATTTTGTTGCAGGAGGAGGATGGTGGATGTGAATTAGACGGAGAGGATCGGAAACGAGGATGTATACGAAAGAAGATAATGGGAAAAACACATATGACGTCAGGAAGACCAAGTCCAGGTGGATGGGCCACACTCTGAGACACAGTGGATTTTGTTAGGAACATAATGTAAGAGGAATTATGAGGGAAAGCCGCACTAGGTGTAATTGACGAAAGGCGGGTGTAATTACGAGGATAATACCCTGGGGGTATGGAGGAAGGACGGCAAAAAACCCGACGTTGGTTTTAGCATACCCTTAAGGTAGTCCAAGCGAGATAGTTCCCTAGTCATAATAGAGACCATATTCGAACTATACGTTTTTAATTTCACCAGCTGTGAAACACACGAATTAAATATTGAATTATTAATGGTGCAATAATATAGTTTTATATGACAGAAATTGTAAGTAATCAAATGAAAATATCTGAACAAGTCTTTAACTTGACTCATTTTTTTCGCGCGGTGCGTTTGAAACGGAAGGTTTTTTGTGATACCCAAGAACCTACTGCGGTGACAATATGTTTAATTTTCAAAAATAGTTGAGAAAACATACAAACTACACACCGTTAGTTTTTTGACGACAAGTGTTAGAAATACCTCATTTTGTAAATAATGTCTCTCTGGAGTGCATACACTTACCATTTCCCATGTAAAAGGGCTGATATTTTTTGGAAAATATCTCCGAAAGTAATGTGGTAAGGGGTTGAATTTTTGCTGTCATTGTATAGGTGAGATATTTTTCTTTAAAATGAGACCGAATTCATTGATTTATAAGTGAAATGACTTTTCGCTCAAACTACCTTAATTAAAGGTGGCGTAGAGGACCACATTTTAACTGTCCCATCCGACGGAAAGTGTAATAAATATTGATGGGTTCTGCACATCTCTTTCAGTTAGTGCTAGATATATATTGCCTTTTTGATTCTGTAAAACTAATCCTTATTTCGGTGCAATTATTCGCGAAAACACTTCTGCTTATTGTTTCGGTCAAAGATATATTTCAGACGTTCCGCTAATTCACTGAGAGATTTAAAAATATCATTTAAAATGTGGTCGTGGCTTTGTGTGAACATTTAGTTCCCGATGTTTACCATCCGACTTCAAATAGTTCACTGCGTCTTTTCTTATCCTCCTTGTTTATATAGCGTCATTTCCTCCATTGTGTATTCCGAAAGGCCATAAATCCTTCAGATCAGAGAAACACGCTTTTTTCGACGCCGCATTTCGTTTAGCAGTTTTTACCTCCCCTTCAAACTCTACCCTTGTTTGCTTTTTTGCATCTATCTCTGTAAGACTCTTTCCCCAGCCTACTCCTGCAACACAGATCAAGAAGCAGTTTTGCAAGTGTTTACTGTCCTCTGGAAATTTCCGTTCCCACACCATGCGCTTCAAATGGAGTTCATGCTGTGATTTACTCCATTGTGCATATAATAGGATGCTAATGTGTGGAAAATAAACATCGTCAGAGAATCCTTTCAGATATATCAGAAGTGATCAATGCAAAGATTTGTACAACGTTCCCTGACCTCCATTCTCTTTCACCTAACTGCTCCAGTCGTTCGTAAACCCTTTGGTTGATATTCTTCATAATATGCTCAATGTTTTCCATATTTGTTTTTCATCGATAATTCTTCCCATACATTCTACTTTCAGCAACTGCTTTCAACAGGCTGTTGTGTCTGTAAACGTATCAAATACGTTTATACATTCCTACTTTAGAGTGTTCATTGAACACCTCTTCTTCTCAGGCCTTCATTGTCTTCTGATTCTCTCCGTCCATTTAATCTTCATCATTCTTCGACAGTACTCTATTTTCATTCCTCTAAATCTTTCATGCTGCTGTTATCGTCCGAACTTCACTGCCGAATGATAGCATAAACTTCAAGCTTCCCTTTAGTGTACCAGAATTGTTATCGATGCAGTAATTGTTACCACCTCGTCTGGTGATCATACTTTTAATCTACCTGTTGTCGCAGGTTTTTTATCCGCTCGCAGTATCATTAAAATATCCATGCTTTATCCGTTGCTTTGTGCGAAAATACTAAGCTGTGTAACGTTTTGTCATCTTAGTGACATATTTCGGTAAATTCAAGTACACCAATTGTTCGTTCCATGAGCGAGTTGCTGTGCATTTGCTGCATTACTCTCTTGCACCTTAGCTTCTGGAATGTTCCTATTTCCCGACTCTCCTTTTCTGCAAATGGTGCGAATGTTACTTTCATATGCCGATTCCTAGGAATTTCGGATTCGCGGGCAATGAAAGGGTGGATGGGTCGGTGAAGAAGGCCGAAACTACATATTTCGAAAACGTGTCTGATTTAAGGACTGTGTCAGGAATGTTGAAGTACTCCTCTCCTCTCTGAAGAAACTCAGTGGAGAGGCCATGCTTTAAGAAGTTACGTGTCATCAAAGCTGATTCATGATCATGGTAAAGAATCCCTACCTATCCCTCTACAAGAGTATTCAATTTGGTGAACGAAGTGCCTCAGTCTCAGCTTCAGATTCACTGCCCCATCCAGTGAAGCATTCATTTTGAAGTTAAATTCCATTATCCGCCACCTACTATGCTTAGTTGGAAGTCTTTTTTCGTTTTATTTTGCCGACAGTGCAGATAATGAGCTCACTCACTTCCCCGAGGGGACGCATCACTTTCCTTCGGTGGATTCTACGCACACGATGAGTCATTTTAATTTCGCTGTCAAACAGTAACACCGTTAGTTCCAGGAATACACACTTGGCGGTATTACCATTGTTCGCTTGATACTGAGTTCCGCAGATTAGTTCACCGAAAGCCAGTTCTAATTTCGATTCGATGTCTCGATAGTTCCAAGAATACTTAGTTCACCAAAAACCGATATTACTTTTGGTTCACTCAGCGGATATTTCCGTGGAATAGTTTGCTGAGAGACGGTACCTCTTAGTTACCTCCGCTTTTAGTTAGCTTTACTTTTGCTTAGTTACCACATAGTTCGCACCGTACAAGGTCCATTATGCCGGCATTTCTGAACGCTGGTGCACTTGACAGTAATGGTTAGTAATCACTGGATGTCGAGGTAATGAGTCAGTCAGAGGGAATTAATTATGTTGCAAGAACTCTACTCACCTAGCCGAAGAGATGAAGCAGAATAATTCAGAGAGTGTGATTTTCATCTATAAAAGCCAAAAGACGGAGTGTAGAGGATCCGATTTTTAAGAAAAAATAATTGTATCGCAAATGGCTGGGAAATTATAGCTTTTGACAGCTAAGCTGGCGAATCATTAGCGGTTCCAAAGAAGTCGGAAGGTGTAATTTATTTGTACTATTTTTTTGCTAACTTAAATCAACAAATGCACATTGTTCATCAAAATTGTAACAAACTTTATCAAACATACTACTCGACTATGTCTCGGTCGACATCCTATTCAATCAATTCTGTTAAAATAACGGTGGGAATAGCTTTTAGTAGTAATTTAGCTGCTCACTTCGAAATGAAATTGGAAGCTTTTGGTAGTTTAAAAAGAAATCAATAAAATGTACGAAATATATATAGTATAATTTTCGCAGTTAGAAATGAAATAACAAATCATAATGTAATTTTCATCATATTCTAGTGAAACAACTAAAAGACGCTTGAGAAAAACTACGAATCGGATTCTTAATTCGTATTACTCACGCCAGACGTCTACACTTGCTACTTGGCCACCTACCAGACACTTCATCTGCATAGTTTAATTTCAGAATTTCAGTGAACTTTTCCCCAAAGTGAACTACAGTGTCCACCTCTACTGATAGGAGCAAATGTAGGGACGAGGTGGCCACCACTGACTCAAGAATAAGGAATAGGTGTCTTGACACCCTATCTCCTCTTCCCCGGGGTGCAAGTTTCTCCTCAATGTATATATGTGCATAGATTCTACTTACCTTTATTGACTGAATGCGGGGTGAGTCATTACATGCTAATCCCGAGTGTCGACATTGGTCAAGTATTTCGTGGAGACATCGATGATGTGATTTTTTTACTGGGAATGTCAGCAGAATTGAGCTGATTGAATTTTGATATTAAGTTATGTTCAAAGGTATGACAAATTTTTCGTGACTTGCTTCGAATTGCCCATTTCTAAATCAACGTTTCGCCATTCGTGCGCTCAGTGTCGTCTGGAGCGAATTCTTCTGACGTCGCTGAGAGCACGAGGAGCGAAACGTTGATTTAGAAATGGAAAATACGCAGAAAATCCAACAAACAGTTTTTTTTTAATCGAAAGAAGTAGCTGCAAAAATTTTCGTACCAATATATATAGAAATATATTCGAACATTAAATATGTTTTTACATAACTTGGTGTAGATTGGAGGAAGTGAGATCAGCGCAACATAAGACTAAGAATACAACAAAAACTACGTAATTTTAGAATGAATTCTCTTTCGGCATTGGTCTATGGTATTACCTCTTCCAATTGTGATATTTATTACTTCAAGGATACGAGGAGTTCATTTGCGGGAATGCATTAGGTCCTCTCATTGGCATTAAAACACAAGTTAAGTTAATATTAAATCATTAAACAAATAAATGTTAAAATAACCAGTTTTAGGTTATATACAAATTCTCCCCTACACAATTCCTGACCACAAAATGGCAGCAGTGAAGCACCTTCATCTGCACATACTTCAGCGTAACTTAAAATACGAAATAGACTACGCATTTAAGTGACACTTCTCTTGTAAAACAACGCAAAAGTAGCTGATGTCCTCTTATGTCCTGACATACGCCTCTGTGGTGGCTACCGGCGAGCGAACTTAAAACCATTGGAAAACAGAAATTGATTTTTCCTGAGCATAATTTGTGGTGTACTGCACTAAAACATAGAATATTCTTTAGCCCAATTACGCAGATTAGATTTTCCTAAAATGATCAAGCGTTTGTTTGGGAGAATATACCCCTAACGCTTCCTCTCAGGATGCATCATAATGTTTGACTCTTCGAGGAGCGAATGATCGTGGCCGACTGCGGAACATTGGCTCGGAGTCGTGTGGCAAACCAGTGTTGGCTCGCATCCCACAGATTCGCTTCCGCTGCCTTAAATGGAGGCGCAGGGATTGCTGCGAATGTAATGTCACATAGGCAGCACTTAGGAGGACTGTAATGGGGCCTCGACACGACGCTTGTAACGCTGGATCCCTGTAGAGAGAGAGAGAATGTGGAAACTGGTTACCCCGGAAAATGAGGTAGAGTTTTTACGAAAGTGTTTCTAGTTTTAGACTTCACTAGCATGCCAAGTGATTATGGCTGCAGTCGTAGAGAGACCTGTCGTAGTCGTTAAGCTTGGTGAAATAGAGTTGAGCAGGCCAGTCGCGTCGTCCACCTAGAGGAGAAATCACTCGAGTTACGAGAAGCCTGCGCCGTTTCACTCTTAATGCTAAGAGTGATATCTGATTTTTTTTAGAACTACTGCTCTGCATTTGAAACTCCTGTAGGTATATCATTAATTTACTCCCCTAGCCCTTTTACTGCGCGTGATCGTTGTTGGCTGCTTTTTATTTGTAGTACATGTGAACAATATGCCTTGTGATGGTTTCTATTCGCCTCGTTCTCCTCTCCGCGTATTTTACATGGTTTTCGGCGGATGTATCAATGCACATGAAACAATACGCCATTTGTATCGATTTTTTTTGCAAACCATGAGCAAAATCCGTTCTTATCCGCCCCATTAGCTGTCAGTAAACCATTATTCTTTTGTATTTAGATCTCAAGTCATATTTGTTACTTTTCTACTTGCCGGCTAATCCTTCGTTCTCCTCAACAAACTGATCCTGACTCACATCACGAAACGCTCCATCTTGTTTCGTGTGCTGTAGGCTTAGTTAACGCTCCAAATTTTGAAACAAGACTTTTAGTATCATTTTCTACTATTTTTAAATTCCTGATGCTCATAGCTCATCACTTAGCATTTTTTGAAGCATGCACATAAAAACTAGCTTTATCCATTCTTTTTGTGAATGATTTTGTTTCAGAAATGTTTTCCTTGAAATGAGTATATTTCCATTAAGATAGCATTTTAATTTCATTTCGTGCGGATATGAAAATAAGCTGTATGAATATTTAATTTTTTGTTGATGGGGAGATGTTTATGAAGCCTCAATATTCGCATAAAATAGCAAATATGATGGCTATCTTTGATTTGTATACTGAAACAATTTGCTATGTGGTGTGTGATGATCATCAGGAATTTGAACAGAGTAGAGAGCTATTCCAAATATTTTCTTGTTTCAAATAAATTGTGCGTTAACTGTGTTTATCCCGTATGAAGCAATATGGTGCGTTGTGTCATGCGAGACACGATGGTTGGTGAAGAGAAAGAAGGTTTAGTACGAGTGGAATATCAGCAGATATGGCTTGTGTTCCTAAAAGAGAGTAATGGTTCTCCGACAGCTGACGGTGCTGACATGCTCGGATTTGATACAAATGGCTTGTTGTTTCCAACGGGAATGGCTCTGGCAGAAGATCAGGAGACTTGTGGGATCACTGTATATATTTATAAAGTAAAATTGGCGGTTGGAATCGCCAATAAAGAGGTTGTTGGAGGTTAGGTAAAGTGACCTCAGGATAATCATGATTAGTGAAAGGCAGTAAATGAAGTGTTCGGGACCACTTTGCCGGGTGTCTCCGGGGACATCCGTAGTTTTTCATCGTTTACCGTCTTCATGAAGTATCTCCTGCAGTTTATAATCCTCAAGGCGCGAATTCGCAGAGAGCGAGGCTTTCTTGGGATTAAGTCACCTCTCGCGGTTGACTCACCTCTTGTACCCCTCTTCGGTTCTTTTCTCGGCTTGCAAGAGTTGGAGCTCAGTTGGAGCGGAGCAACTTCACTTACTGCATTTCCGCTCTTTTATACGATGCTTACGATAACTACTCTTTTATGTTCACAAACGTCGTTATCATAAGTACGACATGTTACGAGCGAGCTACGCGGAAGTTACGCGGAATATTGGCTCTTGGGAAACATCCGTGAAATATCTCAATATTTATTTAGGGCCAAAAAAACTCAGAGATTCGTTCTGAGAAGTCTCAAAATTAATACTGCATCCTTCAGGTATATTGCGGACTCTCACAATGTCATCCTCATGCGGATGCTGCCATGTTTGATAGATGTTTAACGCCAGGCGGGATGGGAGTTGATACAAGCAACAAGCCGTACACGGATGGAGCTGAGTGACGATACTGTTCTAATACCATACCTCTTATGTCCTTCGTGAGGTGCGCTTTAAGTGTGTCACTTCCTTTGGCGTAAATTGGCTTAAGTTGAGGATTCGTCTTTTTTCCACTCGTTAAACTTAGGCGACATTTCTGGTTAATAACGGAAAAATTGAAATTCGTAATGATTACTAGTCTCAAGTGAAACATCGGAATTCCCACTTGTTAATGATGGAGCAAATTCTGCAATCACATGAATCACATCTGAAAATCATGTGCAAGGTTATGTAAAAATCGACTCAAGTCGACTTAAAGGTTCGGATTTCTTCATCCCTAGGTATCAATTGATATGTTTAATTGTTGTACTCTGTCATCAAGTCAACAACTTTTGATTTTTTTCTTTGCGATACGATGGAACGCTTTGTAAAATATTTTACGGAATCGTCTCTATGTCCACATGCGAAGAAGACATTCAAGCGTAAACTACTCAACCGTCACTGCAATAGAAAATTAAAATGAGGAACGCTCGTAAGCTGCCTCTTTTCGAGATAATAATATGGCGGTTCCCTCCACAAAGCATTCCTACAGCAGTTCAAGCAACAATTTACCCCGCTCGCAGGAACAACTCGTGCCGCTGTTTCGCTAATATGGAACAGGGCAGAGAAACAGGCCCCTCCTTCGTGTTATTGGTGACTTGTATAACTTGTAGGCGGCTGCCCACGGCAGCTCAACAGGATTTCGTGGTATTTTGTGCCAATCCCACCCAAGGACATGACCCCTTAACGCCCACAGCCGCCCATGGGCCGTTAAGTGTGTCTTAGTCTGTTCCATTCTTACATCTCTTTGCGAAATTGTACATCGTCGACCGAGTTGACGTATTCGATTGTTCAAAGTAGGTGCCCACGCGACTGTGCGAGTCAAACACTGATTGGATTCTTAGTTTGTATTGCTTTAAGAATTCAACTCGTACCTAAAAGACACCTCAGCTATTAATATTAAAAATGAAGGTTCACAATAGGTAATTCGGAGAATATATTTTTTGGGAACACTTTTACCAGCCATAAGGAGGCAATTCAGAGCAATTGCTGCTGAATCATCGCATTATAACTTTATTATTGCTGTATTTTACTTATAAATCAAAGCCTAAACCCAACAGATGCCTAAATTTTCTGAACAATCAACGGTCCGGGAGAAATGGCTTCTTATACATAGTTTCCCGTGAAAATACCATGTATGTTAAGGAGAAAAGTTTTATTTAGGTTCGATTTACGAGTAAAATAGATGGGAAATTTTGAAATGTTGTTCATATCAATTAAAGGAGATGATTTTATATGCGTAGCCTGTATATTGATCCAATGGTATGTAAGTCACTCGACGGTGGAACCATCGTAAGCCACTGTTTGTCTTTATCCTAGTAGATGCGCGGAAAAAATATCACCTGCTCGTTATTATTGGTTTAGTAATGAACTTCGATTCCGAACAGAAATTCACGTATCACTGCTGAAGCGTGTATCTTGGATCCTTACGACTTAAATGTTTCATTGAACTAAAATCCCTCGGGAATATTCTATCCTAGTTATAATAAGATCCTGCTTCGCCTTTGCTCGTCCTCAACCTTTGCATACCAATTTTTTTACGAAGTCATTCACAGAAAGCGAAACTTGAATCGCGACGGAAGATTTTTAAAAATTTGTAATTATTTATGGTAATTTGAAATTTCTAGTATTTTAGTAATATTTTTCCTTCTCCACTGGGGTTGGTAGCCTTTATGCAGCCTCTTCGCTGGGGTATTTTCGTTATCTTGTCTGCCATTCATCTGTCTCCAAATATTAGGCCAGGATCAATCATCATTGCCTACTCCTGTTCAGCTCTATATTATTTTGAAATAGAAGTAGGGTACGAACTGGAGCAAGTAGAGCAGCTTAATTACTTGGGTTGTACGTAGGAAGAAAGTAGGCATATTGGGAAAAACATTAGGAGGAGAAAAGCGCTAGCGAAAGATGGGTTCAGCAGAAAGAATGAGTCGTGTAAGTGTAGCTTTGTTTGGAGCAGAAACGCGGACTCGAAGGAGAGCAGACAAAAATGGGCTGCAGGTTTTGGATATGTGGGTGTGGAGGGGGACGTAGATACCACAATGGACGGAATGGAAGACAAACGAGAAAGTATTGTGTATGGTGTGTGAGGAAAGGAACTCGCGAATGAGACATGGAGGAGGCAAAGTTGGTGGTTGAAAGAGGTAATGAGGGGAGAAGGGTTGCTCTAGGCCGTGTGAGAGGGAAGGATGCTGGGCCAGCGGGGAGGAGGAGAAAGAGAATAGGTTTCCAAGGCGGGATGAAGAAGGTTAGGACTTGAAGGTTAGGAAGGTCTGCTGAGATGAAGAAGGAAACATCACATGATAAAAGGGACCTCCAGAGGATTTAAACTGACTTCCTTTAAAAATTGCCCTTAGCGGTAGATTACTTCATAAAATTACTAATAATTATGTACTTTAAGGTCCTCATTAACGAGAGATTCGCCGCAGTGCCGTGTGGTATGGAGTTTTGGGGTACAAGAGGGGAGCGAAGAGGGGAAATAATTGGAAGAGTGAGATAGACGAAAGTGAGCATTATGTAAATTGTCTCGGTGCGTCGCTCTTATTTTATTTATTGCCATTAATGGAGCGTGGAAATAGGCTTTGTTCACATTTCAGTATGCCAGTGAATATTACTTATTTTTAGAGCTGTGCGAATGTTTCCAAATCGAATCGAATCGACTCGAATCAGGCTTAATTCGATTCGGTTCGCCTACGAATCGGGATGCTTCGAAAGCGAATGATTTGTAATATTCGAATCACGTAGATTCGTCTTCGAATCGTTGCATGCATTCAAACATGGCACTCATTCCCGAATTGCGCGCCGTCCGTTTAGAACATGTTTTCCTCACGCGAAACAAAAGTTTAAACGACCACACGTTATTCTGTGCTATTATTTGTGCCACTATATAGATGTATAAGCTAATGTAAGGCCCTGCAATATCGTGAAAATCTATTTTACTTGAACTCAGCATCAACTTTTGCATTTTATTTAGAATTCGAATTCGATTTGCAAGCAATTTTTTTAGGGTGATTTGATTCGCTAACGAATATGTTTTAAAAATCGTTTCGATTCGATTCGAAATTTATGTGGAAGATTCGATTCGGTTAGATTCGAAATGAAAATCCCTGATTCTCACAGCACTACTTAGTTTGTAACTTCTATCTGTTCTAGGGACCTAGGATGGGGTAAAATAATAATTGATGATCATAATAATAAACATGGAGAAATTATTGTATCCCGTCAAATTATTTAAAATTTCGCGGCCGATGACCGATGAGGACTGCTCTTTTGGCATTACCTGCATCAGTATTTGAAACAAAAACAAGCGTATCTTCTTCGTTTCCTGAAGATAAATCTCGGGGCCAATGGTGCGTGGGGGCAGTGGAAAGGTCTGCTGTGTAGGATGAGAACCTTATCTTTATCCTGACGCGGGTAATTCCGAAAGGGCACAGTCCTTTACTCTGTATTCTCCACGTAACTTCATGAGTTGGTTCAAATTTTCCCTTGCAGAATCCTTCTTGTATAAATACCAGCTGTCGTTTGTCTGGCATCGTTCAGATGTGGCCATTGGGCTCCACTCTCTGCTTACTTTGCGACGAGGAGGGCCTCCCAGGGGAGGGCGAACTTGGTTCAATCGCCGAGTCGATCCCTTTCCATTCTTCCGTCCGCACAGCTGCGATTGGAAGGCTCGAGAAGAAAGAGGAATGCCGAGAGAGAGGTGAAACAAGGAGTCATCGATTGGCAATCCACTCGCCGCGGGCCATGTGGTCGGGGCGAGCGCTGGCATCGGAGAGTAAGCAAACTGAGATAAGCAAACTGTCCGAATTTTAAGTCGCCGTCTCGGACGAGACTCGCGGCCGCCGCTGCGCTGGGAAAGCGATAAAACATTGCCAATGGGGATTCGCCGCTTCTTTGTGGGTGGCGATCCCTCGCTCTCCAGCCCTCGGTTTAGAAGACCCGAGAGTATTTATCATAATCATTTCCTCGTTTACCCTGCCGTCGTACTCAGCTGGTAAACAGCCAACACGCATTTTCATCACTAATTCTACATTTACATCTGCATACTACCCTGCGAGCCGCCGCATGGGCGTGTGGCAGGAGGTAAAGATGAAAAAGTTTTGGAGGTGAAATGGTGACATGTACTATGGGAGTGTTATTAGAGGAGATCTGTTTTTATTGTGGTCGCTTATTGTGTAAGGAAATAACAAGTTTTTGTACCTATCTGTTCGGCAGAGTATCTCTCTTATTTTATCGCATCTGTCAGACCAAGAAATGTAGTGAGGCGTCATGATAATATTCTCTGTGTCGCTCTGAAACACACCATTCTAATATCTCAAGCAGCCTAAGCCTAGCGTGCAGCCTCCAAGTCTCTAGGGGCTCCCACCTTAATCTCTCTACCAGTTGTGTAACACTATATTTTCGTCCGTAGCAGTTTTTAACGAAGCGTGCTGCTTTTCTTCGTATTTTATCAATTTTTTTGGTTAAATCTTTATGACCAGGGTCTCAAATGCTCGCGTCGTATTCGAGGCGTTACCTAACCAGAGCGAAGTAGCATCTCTCTTTTACTTTTTCATCCGAAGACCTTCCTATTATACCCTTAACAAAACCTAGTTCCTTTAATGCTGTGCCGCATATGTTTTGTATGTGTGTTCCCCACGATATATCTGAAGTTAAGGTAAAAAGTTAATGTAAAGGTAAGGTAAGGTAACGCACACGATAATGATAGTGATTTATTTTGCTTTTTTTAAAATATATTTTTCGGTTTCTTTGTGTGTTTCTTATATTATGCATTGCGGTTTTGTAGTAGTTCCAAGTTCCGTATTAATTTATGGGCTTTTGGCATGTTAGAATGACCGAGCTGAACCTCCCGTGATGAGTGAGTGCAGTGTCTATTCTGTGTAACTAGAATATGCGTTAGAAGCCTCTGGCAAGATTTCATTATGCACTCGTCGCATTTGAGTATCTGTACGTATTTAGTAAAATGACCAATAGCAGAATGACAGCGTGTTTGACGGTTGATGAGCGCCTGATACGGAGTCACACTCTGCCGCTCACCATATAGGTAGTTTGCATATTACTGCGTCGATGTAGATTACAATCTCATTAGTCCTATATATCGATACTGTTGAGATGATGTCATCTTAGTAATTACTTTCTATGTTAAATTCCGCTTTGGAAAAATAATTCTCCTTGACAGGGACTCGAATCCGGAGCCCCCTTACCATACCGAGTGCTTCAGGAAGACGAAGCAGATGCGACTACTTATATTGAGAAGAAAAAGCTCAGATGATATTGGTTGGGTTTTTAGGTGCATCATCTCCATATTTTATAATTATAAGACAAACAATGACCTTGAGGGATTTGGGCCCACGATATGTGGGTGGTTTAATAACCCGGCCATCGCAGTGGGCTCTGTGTAAACGTGGAATTGCATTCGTAGAAAGGGTGGTGATTGAAGTGTACATTATATGAATCTAATGGCTCGCAGCCGGAGTGGTTCATTCCTGCATTAAAATAAGGCGAGATCGTTGCTGGGAGCGTAGAAATATTTTGCTAATTGGACAGCTATAGGTCACTGGCTATTGAATTGGCTAAATGATGAAAGCAAAGAAGACCTTCAATCGAAAAAAGAATTGAACGCCTGACCGCAAGTCTCACTAACCTGAATATTACGGCGGGCTCCTAATAAATAAAAACCCATAAATGGAGCGTGGTTTTCTACTTTTGTGACAAGCGTGTGATGACGAAGCCGGGACAAAGAGAGGAGAGTTGAAGCCAAAGGAATGCAACGATGCCGAAGGACTATTGGGAATGAAATCGATAGATACGGGTGAATAATCAAAGAACCACTCCGAGGCGTATGTGCCTAGAGAGGTAAGTTTACTACTTGGAGGCACTGATCAGAAGAAGATGAAGATCAATTGGACGCATTCCGCGGCTCAACAGTAATCTCGAGAGCGTTGTAGAAGGCAACGTAAAGGCAAGAGTATAAACTTAAGTGGAAATACGAGTTTTAATTACGAGTCTATTTGAGGAAGACGTGATTGCGAATGAAGTTGAATGCAGGGTTCGACAGCCACGGCGGATGAGTGCTTCGGATGAAAGGCCGCGAGAAACCAGACCAAGGTCGGCGAACGATCAGAGTATAGCGAGTATTGAATGTAACTTCGTCTTATTGATCTTCACTCGCTGTGACATATTTTACTTCGTAATTTTCAGGATGACAGAAGTGGAAGTTTTTCCCAAATGAATTCACTGGAATGGCAAAATGTAGTCATGAGATCATAAAATGCATGTGATTAGGAAAAGCTGGTGGTTTGTAATTTTTTTCTTAATTTACAAACAATTTAATAAATCTGTATGTATTACTTTCACAAAATAGTTACCATTGTTTTTATCATTCAAATCTAGAATTACCGGACGTTTGACTGCTAGACCAACCGACATAGTCATAATCGCCATTCCCTTTGTTTTCGGTCTTTTATGCCTAGCTTCCTCCATAAATAAATTTATTTGTTTCTTTTATGGGCGGAAAACTTATACTGATTGCTGTTAAGATGTACTTTAACATTATTGAAGAAAATTTATGGCCCTATATTTAATATAAGACACTTTATTATCAAAACCCTATATTTATAATAACAATTATACATAGTGCTTTACTTTGACCAATAATGCCCAACCTCATCTTCTTTCCTAATGTATCTTGTTGTGTCTCAGTTGTGCGTGAATCTTGTCGATATTATTTCCACCGGGTTCTAACTCTCTTACTGTGTTTACTGAAGGCTTTCAATCTTTTTAACTTCCTTTACATTCCCTCCAGAGGGATCACAAATATAAAAACATTGAATAGAGTGTAGGGACACTTTTTCGTCAGAAAATTTAAAGATGCGCTTCGGTAAGTATATACAACTCATTCCCCTTTTTGAATATGAAACAATTTATTTAACTAAAATATTTGTTATGCCAGAGATATGTGGTACCCTATTATGAAGAGCAGTATTCAGATATGGTTTTCTCTTTCCCACTTATTATCCGAGTCATTACGCAGAACACAAACATAATGTTTCAGTCTTACCACCGAACTTTCCTCGTACAGGGTGGCGATCGTCAGGAAAAACCGGGAAAACCTGAAATTGTCAGGAAAATTTGAATTTCTGGAAAAGTCAGGGAATTCTCGTAACAGTCAGGGAGAAACTGGGATATGAATCCTCGTTATTTTTCTATCATTACGTTTATCGGCCAGTCTTTCCCACCTTTTATTTCACCAACTGAAACTAAAGTCCGTCGCTGACGTGCATGGAATTAGCCCCATGAATTCGTGAAATATTCAGTAGTTAATCTTATTGGTTGTGAATCTTAGTTATTTAGCTTTGAATCAGACGTACAATGTATCCCTTTTGTATAACCTTATTGGGAATTTTGCCTAGTAGTGTTCAAATTCATGATCACATCGTTTTGCGCTCGTCACAAGGAATCCGAGGCTATGTTGTTCGAAAATTTTACCTCGCGTTATATTTTAACTTCTGAAACTCAGGTCGAGAGGTAACTGGAGCACAACAGCTTATAGTAAATACAGCTTGCAGTTCTAAAAATATGAGACGATGATTAGAAAATTTAAAGCCGCTGTAGAAGATTTAATTCAACAGAAACAAAATACTCCAATAATAGGTGACCTTTTGGGGATTGGTCAGGGAAATTGATAAATCCATCAGGGAAAAATTAGGAAATTTAAAAATTGGACATCAGTAGCCACCCTGTCGTAGTCTTTCCTGTCTATTACTTCATACTGTGATTATTTTTAAAATGTTGGCGTATTTAGCAGAACATTCGGCATTTCCTATTTCCCTTATCATGGTTCTCAGCATTACAATGCATACGTGGTCAGATTGACTTAGAGTTTCTTTTTCCTCTTGTTAACTCCTCATTAAATGTTTGCGAAAACTCCCTTTTTGCTGTTTATACTCGTCTCTAGTTCGCAAATTTTGTGAGCATTGATTTTACTAAGATGTAATATGTAGTAAATGTATTGAAGAGGCCATCTTCAGGAGGCTGCCTTTACTGAGTTTTTTTTCCTCCCCATTGCATCAATGATACGCCGCATTAAAGTAGTCCGAGCGAGATTGTTCCCCAGTCATAAGAGAGACATAGACAAAAGATTACACTTGTTTTTTTTCGAGCTATTTGCTCGAGTTTATTTTACATTAAAGCTAATAAAGCGTGAGATTCCTAGAAATCTATTTTTGGAAATAGTTGCCCAGCGAATGGGCAAACCCTAAGACCACAGGTCGAGCACAGGTAAACCCATAGCCCCTGATACACCAAGAACGTAAAGCATGCCTATGTAGCTTTTTGATTCTTTCATTTCCGTAGACAAAGTGTACTCACTGAGCTGCCCTCGTGTATTTATTTATGATTACGTTATCAATCAAGTCATAATTTCTACGTATGTGATACCGTACTTAATGAACGAAATATTTCTCAATCTTACGCTGAAAGTTTGCAAGACGTATTCATAAACTAGAACTTATCGCCCTTATCACAATTTATGACGTTAAAGCAGAAATCAAACGCCGTTCGACGATAATAGCCATGTAATATCGTGGAAAACTGTCAGTATGTTAGCCACAACGGCTACTTGGAAATTAAAAATTTCCAAGATTATGGCGAGGAGGAACTGTGGCTTTGGCAACACACAGGAGATGAAAAACGTAGAAAATCCACGAAAGGCATTTTGACTGTCATGTTGAATAAAAAAGATAACAGCGAAATATAAAAACAAACTAGCCGAAATGGCCAAGTCGGTAGTTCTGGTTATAACAGCTTGATATTCTTCGTTCGTTCGTTCTTAATATTCTTCGTTCACAAATAATGAATAGTTCTTAAATTTCATTGTTTTTGAATGAGCATTTAACCTTATGACTTGGGCAAAGGATCAGCTTTGTACTTGTTGCCTGGAGCAAATATGAGTTTAATCGACCCAAGTGTATAGTGTATTGTGCGTCTGGTACCTCCGAGACATCACTGACCGAAGAAGGAAGCGAATTGCCCACATTCGTAACGAGTGAATTTCAGAGGAACTGTTTATTTTTTATTTTATTTATTTTATCTTAACTACCCAGAATACAGCACCTACGGCCAATTTATATCTGGGGAATAACTATAACACCAGACGAACACAAACACCCATGTCCTGGGCAGATAATATTCTACCCTGGCGGGACTCGAACCCGCGACCCTCGGGTTAGCAGGCGAGGACTTCACCCCGCCGATACCGGGGCCGACGATTGACCTCATGCTCGGCTTATTCATATTAACTACTTAGTTGAGCTTTACTCTTCAAACCGAACCTTCAGAACCGACAAAGATGTTTTCGGTGGCCAACATTTTCGTGACGACTACGAATGCGAAATCCGAAAAAAAGTCACTGACTTATTTTTTTTTTTAGATTCACGTTCTTTCAGCGGCGAATTTCCCGAAGGGACGTTCCCAAATCCGATTCCCCAGGAAATGAAAACAATTTCCGTTTCTTTTCTGCCTTTCACTTTCGGAGTCTCTCTCACTATTTTTTTTAACAAGCGACTCTCCATTAATGCCCATTCAGTGAAAAATGTCGCTTTTCCCTCGGAATAGATCAAAAGTCGGAAAAATCAACAAGACTCCAGATCGCCTATCGCGGAAAAAGGAGCTCCGAAATCGCAGAGTGGCGAGCAAACAAACGCGAGGCGATCGCTCGCAGTCCGACAAAGACGAGCGACACTCCACAGTCGAAATACTGCGTTCGAGAAAAGTGCGTTCGTGAGATGATGGAGTGGAGGGTATTGAGGGATCGCAGAATAGCTCAATATTTTTGTCTCATGTTTTTATCTGCGCAAAGTTATTGCATAGTTTTTTACCTCAAGGCTCAATATCGAACAGGTTTCACTGAAAGATTTTTTTAAAATGTCTCATACGTACCAATTTGAGACACCTGATTTTCATCGCTAGATGCAACGGAATTATAAAATAGTTTTGAATGAACGCAGCCACGGAGTAGGCGAATCACTTTTCCAGAACGTTTTTAGAGCTTATGAAGACAATTCGTCGAACGAAGGAAGAGTCAGTATGAAATGTCCATCTTTCCCGAACTTTGGCCGCTCTTTCATACTTGAATCCGAGAAAAACCATTGAATTATATTATTTTACGTCGAAGCTCCTCGCAAATTTCACTGGAAAAATTGTGTTTCCTGATACTTACCAATTGCTGTTGTCTGATATTTATTTTTAGATGCAACGTAATTTGAATGTTATTAGAATGAACGCAACAACGAAGTAGGTGGAGCCGTGTTCCATCACGTGTTTCGAGATTAGAGTGATAAATTCAACGTGAGAAATAGGAGAAAATATGCAATGTTAATCTCTCTGGAGGTTTGTCTGAAGGGATGAGATTTGTCTGAGGGAATGAGATGTGTGTGGGAAATAGATTACCTATAAGGAAATAAATAAGCATATTATGTAAATAAATATGACGTAGTCTGAGGTTGTAGCGACTGAGGCCGACTTGAATTTATGTTCATACACTCCTTTCGTAAGCATTAGAATCTCTTTGGTGATGCGGTAATTGAGTGGTTGCGACTGACTTCAGATTCGTAATCATTATAAACTAGCACCTCGGTTTTTCTGCGTTTTTTCAGCGACTGTAACTGATCCTGGTTTGTTATTACCTTGTACTTCAAAACCGTCCCGTTCTGAAACGACCAAGGAAGCAGTTTTTCAGTGGTAGATTGTAGCGGATACAAGTGGAAGGCGGATAAGTCCGCCGCGTGCTTTGGCATACTCTTTAAGATGTATAGTTGGAGACTAGAGGAGTATAGGCCTGCCTAGGACGGATGCCTATGAAGAACTCCCTCTGCAACCGGAATGCAAACCCGGATCATATGCCTGTGGAGATATCCCACGAGTTTAGTTAACAATTATTATATCCGGTAAAGAACGATAGAAATTTCCACAAGGAAAACCTGGGAAAGAGGAATGGAAATCATGGAAAAGATAAATCCGACGGTAAGGGGGGTTGTCATGGAATGGGGAGGAAGGAGTACAAGCTTACCTATGAATTTAAGAGAATGGAGGGAGCTGGGTTGGTGGACCAGCCGTGGCATACAATGGCTTCCCATCCATAGGGTACGGATTCGAGTACCAGCAGTAGAGGAGACTTTTCAGAGGAATAATGATTCCTTCTTTGATGCCATTCGAAGAGTGCATCAAGGCTTAGTATTTGGTCCAACAAATGAGACTTGAAACTTCGGTACTTTTTGCCAAGTTCACGCAAATGCCGTTGCCAAGTTTCTATACTCTGATTATCTTCTCTCATATTTACCGCATACGGAGAAAATTACCCCAATTGTCACAATTGTGTCACCTCAACATAGTGTCCCCCGCTCAATGTAGAGAGCTTTCTATTCAAGGCGTTGAAGTTGGCGCACTTTAGCGCTCGCGAACGACGTTGAATGGAACGATGTGCGATGGCCAACATTTTTCGGGTCTTCACACAAAACATTCGGCCAGAAGAACTCGTTTGAAATAAGAATGCCCTTAAAAACGTAGGCTTTTCACCACGGAGTAATTAAATATTTTATAACTATGCATGATTGATGCCTATACTGGAAATCAACAAACTTGTCAACAATCACGTATGGCATTGTGAGCGCTCTTTTATTGTTTAGCTCGCGTCAACTCTGCTCCCAATCTGTTTCAAAGTGCGCATGTTTACTGCGCAGGGTCTGTAATGTATGAAAGGCTAATGTGTAGTCGCATTGTGAAAGGATTAATGTATTGACACGAGGGATGGCTTTTCGAACCGTGATTGGTGCGGCACCACTCGTCGTTGGCCTTTCGTTCGATTCCGTGCGTGCGCGCTTTAGAAACATGGTGGCTTTTTTCTCTCTTCCATCCCCTCGCCGCGGAAATGTGTTTGGTGGTGTAGGCGCTGGTTTTAATAAGTGAGTTATTTCGGGGGGACTCCCGTGAGCCGAGGTCATTTGCTTCAATACGGACTAGTGAGTGGGTTGGTTCAGAAAGTTTTACCGGGAGAATCGAGGAAGTAAGAAGAGGAACACTGCGTCTCATCCAACGAAAAAAGGTAATATTGTTTTTTTTAAATATTGTGCGTAATAATAGAAAAATATGTTCATATCTGATATGGGCAAAGGTTCGTTGCCTTTCCTGATTATTATTCTCGGAAATTAAAATTGAAAATACGTGGTTTTAATATCGACAAGTGGAGATACGCGGGAAATTGTAGTGCCTATCGTAATGAGAACGTGTACGCAAAGGTTCACGCAAATCTTTACACGAACAAAAATCGCTCCAACCGTCTTGACAGCAGGTGCCTCCGGAACCATGGGTTGACACCACATCCAGTCGAAAGTGTGTCACTAATGAGGATCTCGCCAACTAAGCCAGTGTTCGAACCCGAGCCTTAGGGGTTTATTACGCCAGGGTTTCTCAAACTTTTTTTTTTGCATTTTTCATCCCTTGTGGAGTGCGAGATCGCATTGCAGGGGGTACGGGATGGCATTTCACTTTTTTGTTTATATCAAGGGTACCTCTTTTATTTGGGTTTAGGCAACCTTAAAATTTGCTGTAAAACTTTTCTTTTCCTTATGTTAAATTTTTGGTTATTACAGTTTAAAATAGCACATTTTTAGGCCATATTCTTTCTTATACTTAAATATATAACTACTATTAGGGGTAATAGAACATATTAAAGGTTTTCACTGGACTGAGGGGTGAAAAAGGTCGAGAACCAAGATCGCTCAATAAAGATTGTACTCATCCTTCGATAACGGTCTATTCAACGTAAACGAGTCCTCCATTAATGTGCTTATTTTGGTTAATTGTGCATAGCAGAGGCTGTTAAATGTTTTCGTTGAATTAGCGGTGCATTTTTATTCCGAATGACTACTTGCGCCTCGTCTCGCAGATTTCCTTGGGTGTGCCATGGCAGTAAATGCTCAGTAAGCACAATAATGGCGGCCGTGTGGTGTAAATGGTCGCGAAGACCCATATCGATAGAGTCACGGGTATATCGAATCGAACGATCCTAGTTGGGAACCGTTGTGTTGAAGCGGCTTTACACATGGAAGTTGACTTCTATGGAATTATCGAGTGTGGCGATATCTCAAATATCGTTTCATGCACTGCATCGTTCTACTTACGCATGTCTTCCGGGTTTTATAAACGCAATGGATGACTGAGGTATACAGTGAATGTGGTAGTTCTGAGCAGTCGTCTACATTTGACTGTAATGGTGTTCGAGTATCGCTGTTCGAGTTCCATAGGCATTCATGGATTTAATAAATTCGTATGATTTACATCCGATTTGCATTACTATTACAAAGTATGAGAATTGTTATATTTCTTCTTATTATTATTGTTCAACACTAGAACAGTCACGGAGCTTACCTTTGCGTTCTTATTCATTCAAAACGTTTCCAGGTACAAATTAATATTGACGTATGGGTCCTCTTCCTATTGATTTAACTTTTTCTTCATTTTAAATCGCCGCTAGCAGGCATGTGAACAAAAGTTCACCGGATACGATGCCATGTTATCGCAGAATCGAAATGTCAATCGCTAGCAAAATAGAAGCCATTCTTTTTCCCTTGCAAGTGCGAACAGTGGTCGATTACAGCCACTATCGACCCCCCCTCAGTGCTGCCATGGAAGTCACATTGAAGTATTGTTAAGTGCTTGCACATAAAGAGTGTCATTTGCAAGCGACTTGCAAGGCTACTGTCATATCTGTAACTTCTATGATTAAAAACGTCATATTTTGCCTGCAAGTAGCATACCGATTCTGGGATATAATCGCATCGCATCCCGTTAAATCTTGGTAACGTGCCCGCCAACGGAGACTGCTCTGCTAAAAAATTCCTTAGAAGCTGTTCTGTAGAACGTAAGGAATTATACAGAAATTGACTCTTCTTCAGAACTAGTTCCTTTTCTAAGGGTCTGTATGGAGCATGAGAGCCTGACCCTACAGAACACATGTTCTGTAGAGTTATTTTCTGCAGAGAAAAATAACTCCTTACTAGCTGTTCTGTAGAATTTCAGCAACTCTACGAAAATACGTGAGGTTTCGGTTGACCCAGTTCCTTTTCTAAGAACCTATATGGAGAGAAGTAGGGAATTCCACTGAACGTCCTAAGGAATTCTGCTGAACGTCCTAAGGTTTTCTGCAGAACGTCGAAAGGAATTCCGTAAAATGGCGTTTCAATACTTTAAGGAATATCTACAGAAGTTTTTAAGAAATTCTTGGGTGATGTAAATGTTAACAAGGAATAAATGAATCGGCGGAGGACTCATTGTGGCATATGTAAAAATTCATTTGTTCATACTTGGAGATATTTTAAATGATAAAGAACACTAAGGTAAGCATTACGCCTTTTTATTATAAGATATTAATAATTACTGTAGGATCTGAGTCTTTCCCGGCGAATGCTTAGAATGAAGAGTTCTCGGGTATCCAGCCTGGTAATGGCCTTAAACTGCATCTTGTTAAGAGCAGGCTGATGCCGACGCCGGTTTTCCATCCACCCATCCTCCCTTACCTGTCCCCTATGGCGCAAATGACCTTAGCTGTCGGTCGCCTCCCCAATATCTAACCAAAGCCGAATTACCATGTTCATCGTTTAGTTCTGTCATCTGTTTCTTTGGATATAGAATAGGATATTTTGGGAGACGACCGACAGCTAAGGCCATTTTCGCCATAGGGGATAGGTAAGGTAGTAAGGGTGGATGGAAACCCGGCGTCGGCATTAGCCTGCTAATTAACGAAAGGCGCCAAGGGGACCATGGTTTAACGTCTCATCCGACAGACGGAGTATTGTACTTTTGTAAATTTTTAAAGTGCCCTCCACAAGACACTATAAGTAGGGATCGGGTTTCCTCTGAAAAACATCCTCCATTGCAGGGATTTGAACCCTGGCCGCCCGTATGGTTAGCCAGTACTCTAGCCGCCACACCAACCCGATCTCCTCGTTTCTTTGGAAAAACCTGACGTTATTTGTGAGCGGAACGATCTTTCACAAGTAGCGAAACTTCTTCCGTTTCAACCCGTATCGTAAGAGAAATAAATGTCTGCAGAATTGGCGGGATCTCACTTTGAAACAGGAGGTAGAAACCGGTTTGGTACAATAAATATTTAAATGAAGGGTATTACACATGATATATAAAGTCGGCGTAATGTCAGAGATTGGTAAGAGAACAAACGGCAAAGAAAGGAAAATTTGCATCCAAATGAACACAGCGAAGTACGGAAATCTTCCGTTATAGTATGTCAGACTAGGGTATCAGACAACATTTGCGAAAGATTTACCAAAACCATAACCCACAATAAAGATGCGTGTAGTGAGAGAATTATTGCGCACATTTTGCGACACCCTTGAGTTGGTTGGCAGTAGACCTCCATTCATCTCTCTTCCCAGCTTTTCGTTGAAGTTCAAAGTAAGTTCTGCAATTCATATCCTTCATAATTTGGCTCATGAAGTCTAGTCGGGGCCTTCCTCTGCAGTTTTTTCCCTCAATTTTTCCTTCAATTATCCTTTTCTCTTGATTATCGTGCCGTAGTAGATGTTCAATATGTTCAGCTCTCCTTTCTTTAATGATTCTTACCATGCTTCTTTCTTCTTGAGCTTTTTCAAAGATTTCTTGATTCGTTTTCCTTTCTGTCCAGCTTAATTTCAGCATTCTTCTGTAACACCATGCTTCAAAGGATAACAGTCTTTTCATTTCACTTACCCCTACAGTCCACGATTCGCATCCATATAGCGCATCACTCCAAACGTAGGTCTTCATTAAGTTTTTCCGTATCTCTAAACTAATGCTTTTTGTCGTTAGTAGAGTTTTCTTTTTATTGAATGCTAGCTTCGCTTGGTTGATTCCGCATTTTGTATCTCTTTCACTTCTTCCATCCCACGTTATTTTACTTCCCAAGTAGTTTAATTCTTTCACTTGTTGAAGGGTAACATTTTCCAACTTTACATTGGCTGTTATGGTTTTGTTTTTATCGCAGATTAAAACCTTTGTCTTAAGTTTGTCAATTTTCATGTTGTAATCATTTTTCAGTACCCTGTTCATTACATTCAAATAGCGAAACTATTCGAGATATTATTTAGATCTTTCTCGGCGTATTATACTGATGAAGTCTTCTCGGGTTCTCCACTGGGTCAGGTCGTTATGGGCCGACGTCTCGATGGCTCGACCTGACCCGGTGGAAAATCCGAGAAGACTTCATCGGATTCGCGATATTGCCACAATCACCACTTCCATAGAAGTCGACTGCAATGTTCAAAGCCCGGCTTCACAGGATCCGCACCAATTCGATCTCCCGCCGTGCAGCCGGGAGTGACAGTGGGGAGGATGAGGACTCGAATGACACCCAACACCGTCGTGACAACCTCTCAAGGGATGATGGTGATGAGGGGGTGGGATATCGTGTGGATTGGGTATGGGGGTGAGGCACGCTGTGTGTGGAGTGGTGATGCGACAAGGAGGAGACCCCAATCCGCTCCAATCAAATATAAACGCGCACTTCCTTCCCTCCTTTTTCTGCTGTCCGCTGTCGGCGTTGCCAACTCGGCGCCGCCAATTCGGTTTCCGCTTCTCCTTTTTTATTTTACATCGAGGCGCCGACACACGCACAGGGGGGCGGATGAGGGGCGGTTTGGCGGGCGGTGCGGTTGGCATATCGGGGGACCGGACGGTAGCCTCCGCCGCGGCCTCCTCCACGGTTCCTTACCCGGGGACCGTGGGAAATTCAGTTGGACGTTGGATCGGAGCCAAGTCTTGGAATCGTGTCTCGGCTCACGAAAATCGCGCTCGCATGATTTCTTCAAGCTTCCTGTATTCACGGAACAATCAATGGGAGATACTGATGTTGTTAATTGCAAAATCTTCACACCTCGATGCGTATTGTAGTAATTTTTGCGAATTTAATAAAATATTTAACTAGCTCTCATGAAGCGGTATGCCTCATTATGCTACAGTGTTGAGTTTTACGGGGCGTATGATATTTTTGATACAGAGCTGCATTCATGTCAACTGGGCACCTCCTGACTATCCATAGATCATAGTAGAACCATCGACGCATGTACGAAGAATTTTGTAAAATAGGTTAAAAAAATAGGTTTGAAATTTGTAATTGATGAACCAGGTAAAAATTTCGCGGTGCGCGGGGGAAATTTGATAGAAAGACTAAGTATACATCAAAGTTCTGTTGTTAGCTTCATCAATCACGACTGATTTCTACCGTTCCAGTAAAGATGATAATATTTTATACATTCCACATGGCACGCCGTTAAAGGTAGTTTTATTTGGATTTAAGAGTACGGAATACTAATCGAGTAAAGCCACAGGACTCCTCCACACGCTATTTCTATCTTCAGCTCAACATACGTCCTACCCATCTCATAGATTAAAAATATTGTTGTAGGTGATTTTCCTGATGCGGTTGTTATGGCTGCGACGGGCCGCGGGCCGAAAAACTCTTTGTTTTAAGGTTGCTATGCGGTCCTGTAAAGCCTGGTTCGTTCAGATTTTATTCTCAATGCCAGGATGCTGAAATGTCTAAAACAAAATTAAATCCCCTGTAGTTCGCACATCTACTTACTTTTTATTTTCAATCTATGTACTGAATATTTATGCCGTCGTTTTGCTGCAACGGGCGTAAATGTTCATGTGGGCGTCAGTTGGGCCGGTCGTGCAAATTTACATCGGGTGCTGACCAGGCCCGGCGGGCGAGGCTGAGACGTGCAGCCCTCTAATTCAACACCCTGTTTGAAACTACTCTGTATTCTACCGGTTAGGCCTGGAAAATTTGACCGAATTTGCAGTGGATCGTGGATACGAGAAATTCTTCTCAAATTTTGATAAATTCATAAATCACAGAAATTGATAAATAATCACAGAAAATCACACGCATCAAATATTTAATGAAAATTCATTAAATGCCTCACTCATTGCCTCTTAACTTCGTACACCTCTTTACTCAAACTCTTTTTCCCTTCACCACGGCTCAATTTCCAGTTCTCCACATTGAGTCTAACCTACCGACCCTTATCGTAACTCCTTAACTCCTCCGACAATGGTTACATGGTTGCCCTCACTGTTCATGCCTCTCCAGCCCCCGCGACTTACCCGTTCTGATAGTTTTGCCATGTAGTTGTTTCGATCGATTTTTTATTGTTGGAGTAACCCTGTGTTTTACGTGATTCTTAAAATTTTATAAAATGTTTATATTTTTTTATTTTATTTATTTTGCAAAACTAAATTTCCCATTTACTGTATGAATAATGGGCTTCTAGCAACGTTTTTTTGGTCTCACCCGAGTTAAATAATACTTTGATCTTTCATTCCTTTCGTAAAATTCAGCTCAGAAAGGATTGGTTCTTCAGTAAATAAAAAAGGGATTGATTGTGTTATAATAATGGCTAGCAGTCTGTTAGTGTAGTCTTGATTGCAAAGTTTTAGGGTTAAATTGATGAAAGCAATCAGGCCTTTATCCAAAGTTTTATTTAGGCGTATTTCATCCTTCTTAGATCGGGACTGCTTGTGCTTAATGAGAAATATCCATATCGGCAAAATATCTCCCACATTCTTCAAATCGAGGATCGTCAAAGTACAAGTGTCCAAATTCTCATCTCAACGGCGAATACACACATAAACTGCTCATAAGCGGCGAATGAAATTCACCCAATAAGGTCGGATCCTCCCGCCGCCTCTGATATTTCGGAGATGATGTCTCCCAAATAAATCACCCAACACCTGATCCATTGCCTCTATCGGCTGTGGACCTGAGTCCAGGATTCGATTCGATTCGAGTCGATTCGCGAATTTAGGCGATAACGTGTGTGATTTTCCTACAAACAGATAACCTTCAATGCTCGACCGTTTTCAATGTTATATATCAGCTTCAGATGAAGATGAAGGAAAATATCGAAATCCGGATGGTGCATTGAAGCTTATCTGATTTTACGAAATTGCTCATATCAAAGTTGTTAATCGGTAGCATAATAAATATAACTGTTTCATGTGGAAGTTATCGATATTCATGTTGAATAAAATTATACTTAATTATATTTCACGGATTTGTTTGCATGGTACGTTTTACCGCTCTATGGCATAATCACATGGCGCCTGACTTTGCTTTAGATTAGTGAAACGCGTTGTGCCATATAAATAATAATAATAATAATAAAACGTTTAATGTCGTAGACCTTCAAAGTCTTTCAGACTTTTTAGCAAATAACATAAAGCTAGCATAACATGAAAAATATATAAGAATAGTAATAATAATACATATTACTTAATATGTACAACAACTTATTGGATGTCCTATTGCTTTGGAATTCACAAGAACTATTTCTTGGTGATGTATTGCGGGGAATGTTAGCAAATGATAAAAGAATAATAATACAAAATACACAATAAAATAAATTCAAAAGACATTAATAATAATAATAAGATAATTTTTGGACACACTATATGTATATATATACACTTTTAGGTAACAATTTTTCCACGAATATATAATTAAATAATTTTTTTAATATAAGGTTCGGACTGGCATGTTTTTACATCAATAGGGAGAGAATTTGAAAGAGGCTTTTTGGTAAATACCATAAGGTTTACATAACATACAAAAATGATAAAAATAATAATACGTATATTACTCAATATTCACGCCATTATATTGGATATCCTATTGATATGGAATTTACAAGAATTCATTTGTTGATCTATACACAGGAAAAGTTAACAAATGATAAAGAAATAGCACATGATACACAATAAAATAACTTCAATATACTTTATATTTACGTATAATAATTTTAGATGGACTAACTGCAATTCTACGGTTGACAGTTTTTCATGAATATATAATTAAATAATTTTCTTTTAAAACAAGTTACAGATTGGCATGCTGTTAATATACCTGTGAAAGATTGCGAGGTGATTTATTCCTCGTGAACAGCATAATGTTCAAGCGTATCAGTCAGGAGTTCTCTACGTGTATATTCTTCAAGACACCATTCTTTCCGTATTGTAATGACTGTGTCTCGGCCCGCCTAACTGCATACTTAGGCAGGAATTACGATCCCGGAAGTGGGTGCCGCGGCGTGGAGGAGTGCTGTGGCATTCCATCGTGTCGGTGAGGATAAAAGTTTCACCCGGGACGACGATGATGGCGCTTGAATGGAAAGGTTCGTCATTAAGCCTTCTTTGTGACGGAAGCGGCGACGGAGGCGACAGGAAATCGTGTCCCGTGCCGTGGAGCGAGCTAACGCGTGGTTGAGCGAAAAAAGACTTCGACACCCTTATAATGAAAAGGCCGATAACGACGTGGATATTTTCCAAGCGCTCTTTCAAGAGCTTCAGCACGCACGAAATTGTGTTTTCCCATCCACGTCACAAATTTGATTTAGGAATTTAATCTTTCGTGGAGGCTGGATCTCGAGTGGGTGAGTGAAATGAGAAATTTCAAAATTGTGTTTAGGGACGACCTCACAAAAAAGAACATTGTGACTCCGATAAAACGCCGTCAGCGTATTTATGTATTTTATTCATCAGGAAAAAGCTACAACAGCATGACTCCATTTTAAAGGATTTATTTAATGAGCAAGAAAGACAAATGCGCAAAAATGTTAATCAGAAGAAGGTTAATAAGTAATACCCCAACATAGGGAGGCAGTGAAACATTTTAGGGAGGTCGAGAAAAACCTTGACATTCCTCTGTGTTGAATACTTTTTTGAAGTTTGTGCATAGGGGAAAGGTTAAGATTTTTTTAGACCTACCTATCCACGGATCTATGCAAAGTATCGGTTTCATCCTCCAAGTAAAAATTATTTTGTTCGGGAATGACGTAGGGCTCGGTAAGCGAAGACGCTGGAAGAAAGGGCGAAATAGTCGAGGTTTTCAGGAAAGGAATTTAGAAGAGAAGTGAGGCGGAAAATATGGAAGCGTTTGGTGAGTGATAATCTGGGAGTGAGGATATGGAGCAAATGAGTGCGTCGGGGTCGGTCGGCTATGTATTATAAAATTTGTGAAAGAAATAAGGTCTAGCCAGTCAACGATCAAGTTCAGAGTGCTATGGATGACTTTAAGGTCAGTTTTAACGGAGTTATTATAAAGCATTAACTACTATACTAGATGGTTGGTCTTGGTTGTATACATGAATTGAATCAAATCTTACCGCCAACGTTTCGCTGATTAATTTCTGCATCCTCAGGGCTTGAGATCGGTAGCAGGCTGAGTGCAATACAATAAATGGATGGTAACCCAATAGTAATGGTGGTTATTGTGTTGTACTCAACTTGCTGTCAGTCTCAAGCCCACTGGATGCAGAAATAAATCTGAGAAAAGTTCGCGGGAAGAGGTTGTTGAATTTATTATGCAACCAAGACCAATCCTCCAAAACAGTTGTAAATACGAATCAAATGGTCAATATCTACTTGCATTAAAGTTCTTAATAAGATTAGTGTCGTACTTTGAAGTCGAGATAGCATCAGGGGGTTGGTTGCGGTAATGAGGGACTCAGTTTTTAACAATATTTGTAGAGAAGTGAGTGATACGTTCTAGAGACTTGAGATTTATTGGGGATCGACTTTATCGACATCGAGTTTATAGGGGAGCTATAGGAGAGAATTGCATGAAGTAACTAAAATGCCCATGTTAACGAGATGTATAACCTTTCCCAGTCGATAGTCACATAGATGTCATGCATAGTTTGCATGTTAGCATAGTTAGCATAGTCATTTCCCTTCTATCGAAAATGTGGAGTTCTCTTTCATATAAGGGTAAAATATATATGCTCGTCAATCATTTTTTATCTTAAGTGCACGAATTTTTGATTTCTTCGGACAACTCACTTCTATAGCCATCCCTATTCTCTTCAGTTGCTCTCTTCTTGAATTATATTTTACCTTCCACTTTTCGTGGAGTAAAGTCTGAATTGCAGAGCCATAATGTGCAACTTGTAATTGTTAAAATGATTTGCTAGTTATTTTGTAAATTTTGGGATGAAATGGTGCCTCACTTTGTCTCTATTTCTTTCGCTGAAGTTCTCATCACTTTTCAGTAATTTTACAGATGGCTCATGACAAAATTGCGCTTTAGAATTTTTTTACAGCGTAACGTTCATTATTGTCCATATACTGTTATTGTTATAAATGGAACATTATTACTTTTGATTATTTTATGAGAAAAGATTAAATCGACTTTCAAAAGATTCGGGCAGCAAATCATATCCGATGTAATCACCATTCTGGATGAGGTTATCCAAAATTAATTATGTGAGTTTAAGGCCCGAGCGTCAGCGGTCCTGATCTGAAAGCTATTCTCAGCAATTACCACGCTGCAATATTAGGCGAAATATTTGCAATATTTTCAACATATTTGTGTATTTCAACAAATTTCTTGAACGTTTACATGACGATGATGTATATACATTGTAATCTGTCGTGTATGGTGATTTAATTTAAGGTAGTGCGTACGAGATAGTTCCTTAATCTTAATAGATACCATATTCGATCTATACGTATTAATTTCACCATCTGTGAGACACACGAATTTTATATTGCATTATTAATGGTGCAATAAAATAGTTTTACTTGAGAGGAATTGTAAGTAATCAAATAAAAATATCGAAATAAGTCTTTAACTTGACTCATTTTTTTCACGCGGTACGTTTAAAACTCCTTCTAAACGGAAGGTTTATTGTGATTCCGAAGAATTTACTGCGGTTACAATATGATTAATTTTAAAAAATAATTGAAAAAACACACGAACTACACTCTGTTGATTTTTGACGAGATCAGTGTTAGAAATACCTCATTTTGTAAATAATGTCTCTCTGTAGTGCATACACGTACCATTTTCCATATAAAAGGGCCGGTATTTTTTGGCAAATATCTCCGAAAGTAATGTGGTAAGGGGTTGAATTTTTTGTGTCAATGGAAGGGTATTATATTTTTCTTTAAAATGAGACCAAATTCATTTATTTCTAGGTAAAATGATATTTCGCTCAAACTACCTCAAAAAGGTGTAAAACTGCTAAGAATCCATTCTTTTGCTATGAATACCTGCTACCACATCTGCCCTGAGACCTCACCACTCATCCTATTTTTTTTATGTGGGCATATTTAAATGCAATTTTCAATTCTCTAAATCCCATGGTGATTGGAAATTATCAAATGAATTGCGTTCAGGGGTTCAATGTGGTGATGCTTTTAGCCGCGTCAGAATTCTTCTTCCTCATCTCGGGAAGGAGGTTGGTTTTCTAATTTAAACGAGCTGAGAAGAACTTCCATGGATATGCTCATTTGAATCGGAGGGTTTGTGCGCGTGGACGTTGGTCCTCGCTAGGAATAACGCTCGGAGCCATTTTTCTGGCAGCGCTGTGCATTTTCAGCGGAAGTGTTTGGCGTCCCCCCCCCCACATCCGCCACGTGGACTCCTGTTGGCCATTAATCACACGGGCCCCGGCCCCTCTTTCCTCCCCCCCCCCCGCCTCTCTTAAGGGTCTTTCAACCCCCCCCCCCCAACTTCCCTCCCTCCCACTTTAACCATTTGTACAGATTCGCTCCTCTTACCCCCGTCCGTCCTCCCGTCCACCGATTTCCCATCTCCGTTCGTCGTTCGCCTTCTCTAAAGTTCTCTACGAGCCGCGCCTCGGCTGTCATCGATTCCCACTTCGCTTCTCCCCCGAGACTCCGGGGAATAATAAACTCTCACACGGCGATGTGTATCTTCAGTAGGTGGTGGCGCCTTTCTTCGTGGCAGTGGAAGCGAAAATGTGTGACGCATCCATTTCCAAAGGTCATATCTCATCACCCTTAGCGCACGTATAGATCATGGGGATATATATTTTAGCCACTCCGAGAAAAATTAGCATTAAGTTTACTCGCGTAGTTAACCTGAAACATACCTGAAGGCTTAAGGTTCCAGGGGATTGGGTTGGTGTGGTGGCTAGAGTACTCGCCTACCTCATAGGCGGCCAGGGTTCAAATCCCTACAGAGGTGGATGTTTTTCAGAGGGAACCTGGTCCCTACTTGAGTGTCATGTGGAAGGCACTTTAAGTACAGTACTCCATCTGTCGGATGAGACGTTAAACCGTGGTCCCCTTGGCGCCTTTCGTTAGGAGCAGGCTAATGCCGACGCCGGGTTTCTATCCACCCTTCCTCCCTTACCTAACCCGTATGGCGCAAATGGCCTTAGCTGTCGGTCGCCGCCCCAAATATCCAATTCTATTCAATCCTTATGGTTCCAGTGTATCTTTGTGTACCAGTGAAAAAATACTGAATTCAAATTTGTGTTTACACCATTATTTAAAAGATAAACTACTTTCGCTCATTTTACCTTTTTAATCTTAGCCTTAAGAGAAAACATTTTAACAGTTATTTTATTGATTAAAGATTCTCCTGAAATAAGATGAGCAGGTGCTTAAATATTTTTAGAAATTTATTTGTAGGAAGAGTTTACATCTTTTAAGAAGCTAGCCAGGGAAATGACGTATGAAAAGAATCGAGAATAGCAATTTTTACAATGTTTCTTCCGATTATCGGACATAACACACCGTAGTTTTTAGTCAATATTGCCGAAAAATTAACTGGTAATGTATAACGTAGTCGTTTCAAGCAAGTTAGGGCATTTATTCGTATAATTAGCCAGAATACGAGTAACATTACATTAAAGGCTATGGATTCGTGAATGAAGGAATGATTTGCTACCATATATGCATGTTGTGCTTCTGTTGATTCAAGCGAACGTTTAATAAATTGCCAAAGTGCGAGGAGAAACGACTATGTCACTTCGCCCTTTATTTATTTTTGATGTGACCAAACTTTGAGCACTCTTTTCCTTAGCTTGAATTGGGCAACGCCATGGCGATCACAGGGAAAACTTGGGGCCGCTAACCATTTTGGAAAAGCGCAGAAACTCGAGTCTTAACTTTAACAAGAGTTTCTGGTGCTTTTAAAATATTTTCGAGTTATAATTTTCACTGAATACAATTGTAAATGGTCTATTGTTCCTAAAAGCGAAAGTCATCACAAAAATGCCATGCTATACTGTGGGTGAAGTAAACATAAAATCTTCAGATACAGTAAAATATCTTGGAATTACCTTAATATCTGATATATCGTGGGGATTACACACAAGTAGCATATGCGGCACTGCATTTAAAAAATAGGTTTTGTTAAATGTATAATAGAAAAGTCCTCGGATGAAAAAGTAAAAGAGAGATGCTACTTCGCTCTGGTTAGGCCACACCTCGAATACGCTGCGAGCATTTGGGACCCTGGTCATAAAGATTTAACCAAAAAAATTAATAAAGAACAAAGAAAAGCAGTCCTCTTCATTAAAAACTGCTACCAGCGTGCATATAGTTTCTCACAACTTTTAGAGGGATTAAGGTGGGAGCCCCTAGAGACTCGGAGGCTACACGCTAGGCTTAGGTTGCTTGAGACATTCAGAGTTGATATTCATCAGAGCGACATAGAGAATATTATCATGACTTTTCACTACATCTCTAGGTCTGACAGATACGATAAAATACGAGAGATACACTGCCGAACAGATAGGTACAAAAACTTGTTCTTTCCGTGAACAATAAGCGACCACAATAAAAATTGAGCTCCACTAAATACACTCCTATGATACATGTCACCATTCCATCTCCAAAAAACTTACAACTTAACACGGCTGGTGACCTAACACTCACTGCAACAAGCCCATGTGGCGGCTCGCAGGGTATTATATAGATGTAAACCGTCCCTGTTGATGTCCTTTACTTCGTCAAGTAAATCCCTTTTGCCTACAAATTTTTATTCATTTTTCATATCCATCGTTCTTCTAGCTCTTATGTTCTCCGATATCATCATTATAAACCACTAAAATTCTTTCGTCTCCAAATAGTGCCACATTCCTTCGGTAAAAGGCGACCGCGGTTGCGGTCAGTATATTACCTCAATATAAGGTTCTTCTAACTCCCCTTCGGGCGTGGGTAACGTGTTTGCCTCAGGTTTTTAAGGTCTTAAAGGTTAAGATGTAGAGTGACCAGTAGGAGCTTGTAAAATCTTTGTCATATTAATCAGCGACTGTAATCCGAAGATTTCCCCGCTGTGCAACCTTCTCTTATACTCTGTGCTCAGCTAACGGGAAACGAATAAAGAAATCTTTGAAAAAGCTCAAGAAGAAAGAAGCATAGTAAGAATCATTAAAGAAAGGAGAGCTGAACATATTGAACATCTACTATGGCACGATAATCAAGAGAAAAGGATAATTGAAGGAAAAATTGAGCGAAAAACTGCAGAGGAAGGCCCCGATTAGACTTCATGAGCCAATTATGAAGGATATGAATTGCAGAACTTACTTTGAACTTAAACGAAAAGCTGAGAAGAGAGATGAATGGAGGTCTACTGCCAACCAACTCAAGGGGTTGACATGGAAGAAGAAGAAGCTCAGCTAACAGTTCTATTACTACGTTAATTCTTCTCTTCCACGACCTTCTTCTTAAATCTCCCAATGTATACAATCCCTGATCATTCCTTGGTAATGATATCTATTGCTTTACTTTCCATTTATGCTTTCGGGAGGCCGTTGTGTCGCAAAATGTGCGCAATAATTCTCTCACTACACGCATCTTTATTGTGGGTTATGATTTTGGTAAATCTTTCGCAAATTTTGTCTGAGACCCTAGTCAGACATACTAAAACGGAAGATTTCCGTACTTTGCCGTGTTCATTTGGATGCAAATTTTCCTTCCTTAGCCGTTTGTTCTCTTCCCAATCTCTGACGTTACGCCGACTTTATATATCATGTGTAATACCCTTCATTTAAATATTTATTGTACCAAACCGGTTTCTACCTCCTATTTCAAAGTGAGATCCCGTCAATTCTGCAGACATTTATTTCTCTTACGATTCGCCTCCGGGATATCAACTACTAAACGTTTGCACTTCTTCTGGCTCTCCTGCCAGTAAGAATTCACTCCCATTTTTTATTGATATCCTTCCGCTAGTTGCAAACAACTTAAAATTCTTGTCTCTGATACATTTGCTTGAAAGAATGAGCAACCCATATCTCTTTGTCTGGTTGTTTTTTCCATAATCGGTATTTGAATACCCACGTGAATCCTTATTTTTATGTCCCCTACGAGTCCGCATTAAAATGTCAACACTTATGTAAGCGAATGTTTTTATTTTAATAAGTTTCTGCGAGGTTCTCAGTTTGTGATTAAAGGTTGATTGTGGTCGCTCGAAAAGCTGGTATGATTGTTCACGAATCATTCTATAATGAATCATCTAAGAATTCCCATCATCAGAGTTTACTCAGATTTCAGAGTGGAGACTTCATAAGGGAGCAATAAAAATATTTTTTTTCGCCTCATCCTTTGCATAGCGTTGCATGAAACATAAACCATATCAGTGATGGAATGAGATGAACATTGAGATATGGCTATTGACGTACGTGAGTAGAAAAAATAGCGGAGAGAATTTTATAAATGGTGAGGAATAGAAGAGGTGCTGGATTTCAGTCGAAGAATGCGGAAGTGGTGGGTGGACAAGGTTTTGAGAGATTTTTCGCAAATGAAAGCCGTGATGGAAAGGAGAACATCTACATCTACATACTACCCCGCGAGCCGTCGCATGGTCATTTGGCAGGGGGTGGTAGGTCACCAGCCGTGTAAAGATGTAAAATTTTTGGAGGTGAAATGGTGACCTGTACTATGGAGTGTATTTAGATGAGCTCAGTATTTATTGTGGTCGCTTATTGTGCGCGGAATTGACGAGTTTTTGTACCTATCTGTTCGGCAGAGCATCTCTCTTATTTTATCGCATCTGTCAGACCTAGAGATGCGTAAACATTGCGTAAGGGGAGAAAATACGGAAATGGGAAGAAAGTATAGGAACTGGGCGCTTTTGTTCATTCGCTACCAGGCTAGCGACCTCCGGTAGAGGGAGTGTGTGTGCAAGGGGGTGTCGAAAATCATGAATACGTCCAGAAAACTGAATACACACTTTTTTTATTCAAATTAATAATAAATTTGCTCGACAAAGGTGCTCTTGTACTCTATAGAGTGTACTCTTTTACGAAGACCCTACAACATGTATCTCACATTAAATTCTAATGCGTCGGGCAGTATTACTTTTAGGTGTTTACCGAAGATTCGACAGTTATAGGCATTTTTTGCTGAAGACGATTTTACACTTTAGCCCATTCGGCAACAATGTATTAAATCATTTATTTGTGTTTATTTAGGCCAACCGAACGATTCTCATTTATATCATCAAATTTGGTGTAGAGTGTTTCTGGAATTTGAGTTTAAAGCTCGGCAGTAGGGTCAGTAATTTGTTGTGTTGTTTTCGTAGTTATGTAACATTTACCTAATAGTGGCTAATCTTAAATTCTTCGTTTTGGATACACATCTAAATATTAGCTAGCTAATGAATAAATCATTTGGATCTCATAGGCTTCGCGTAACCAATATAACGTTCAGCACGTATAAATATCTCAACCGAAGCATTTATTTCCCAAGGTGACTTGAAATATAAAGCTTTCTAAATCACTGGAACACGCTGCTCAAATGGACTGCAATGGAAGATGAAGTTGTTAGAACACGGACTATTATGTGATAGAAAACAATGAAAAGGTTTTCTCAATAGTGTTTTTGCAGCAATAGTAATCTCCTCCTGCGTGATCTAATTTATGTGTTTTTATTGCTCTTTCTGCCTGGAGAGTATTATGTTCATATTGTCGAGGGCAAGAAACAATTTTCTGCGTCGTAAGATACTTGCGCTCCACTAACTTCTATTTATCAATAATTATATTGAAATAAAACGAAATTATTTAGTACATGGGAAGTAATTATGCTGTTTCAACTATAATGTGTAAAATTATGGGTTTCTTACTCAAAGTTTATATTTTAAACATTAAAAAGTAGTATCCAGAGCCTTCGGAACGCTTATTATGGCTCTACGTCCGTCAACTGTCTTTTGTCTGAAATGAGGTCATTTTGGTCGAAAAGTGAGAACTTTTGAGGACGCCTATTCCCAATTCACCAAAAATCATCTTTGCTTCACGCTATTTTACTGTTTGGCAAATAGGTTTACAAATTTTTGAAGAAAATAATATTTATGTGCTTAGACATCTAAGTTTGCCTAGCACTGTACAATATTTAATCCTTAGGAAAACGCCACAGCCTTTCGCGTAATCACGACCTTTGGGGTCCCTGAACAACGCATTCCTATTACGATTATCCACACTTGTCGCTGTCAAGTCCTTTACTGCGCTGTGCTGAGACCCAATTTTATGGGAACGAGATATCAGTTTTTGAAAGCCAAAACTGGGCATGTTTGAATTCCTCATGGATGGTCCATGTTGAATACGTCCCTAAATATTCAGGCACAAATCGCTCTTTGACGGTAATTCTCTACTTCTTCGTCGCATTTCATCGTGGGGAACACATATAAAACATATGCGGCACAGCATTAAAGAAACTAGGAGTTGTTAAGCGTATAATAGGAAGGTCCTCGGATGAAAAAGTAAAAGAGAGATGCTACTTCGCTCTGGTCAGCCCACACCTCAAATGCGCCGCGTGCATTTGGGACCCTGGTCATAATGATTTAACCAAAAAAATTAACAAAAAATAAAAGCAGCACGCTTCGTTAAAAACTGCTACGGACGAACATATAGTGTTACACACTTTTAGAGGGATTAAGGTGGGAGCCCCTAGAGACTCGGAGGCTACACGCTAGGCTTAGGCTGCTTGATAAATTCAGAACTGATATTTTTCAGAGCAGCACAGAGAATATTATCATGACTCCTCACTGCATCTCTAGGTCTGACAGATGCGATAAAATAAGAGAGATACTCTGCCGAACAGATAGGTACAAAAACTCGTTCTTTCCGCGCACAATAAGCGACCACAGTAAAAACTGAGCTCCTCTAAATACACCCATAGGACATGTCACCGTTTTACCTTCAAAAATTTTACATCTTTACACGGCTGGTGACCTACCACCCTCTGCCACACGCCCATGCGGCGGCTCGCGGGGTAGTATGTAGATTGTAGTAGTAGATGTAGATTTCTTTCGAAGACTAACTGGATGGCTCTGCATCACCTTCACTTACATAGATATTTTACCACAAGCTCTCACTTTTTGAAGTTTCCCTGGCATAATTAGGTCTTGAGGTGCGTGCTACGGCGTTATTCACTCGCAGTTATTTCCGAAGTCACGTCATAGTTGTTAAAAATTCCATCCCATATAGCCTCTTGTGAGTGCAATCCCTTCATTTACCCAGGATAAACTCATCTTGGTGTTGCTATCCTGAAATAAAATGTATTTCATATGGATTTGACGTCCCCGCTACTCCAATTGAAATACATTTCATTCAGAGCACTCCAGCGGTCAGGCATTCATTGCAACGCATCTCTCTACACTTACACAGAATTTTTTTCATCATCAATTTCATTTTCAGTCTGAGGTAACTCATATTTTTTACTCACTTCACATACATCGAGGGAATATGAGAACTCACTGATGAGGAACCATTCAAAACATTTTCATGATATATACAAAACTTCATTTTTTTATTCCTTTGAATCTAAAAATCAAAACCTCCATTAAAATACTTAGTTAAAATGGCACGATGGAAAAAGAATGAATCAAAACATTTAAATTTTCAGAAGAATTAGCATTGCATAATTTTTAAAAGTTATTATATTCTCTATGAAACACATGCGACGCTAAAGATTGTATTAATAGTTTTTAAAATAAAATATGATGCATTAGTATGGAAGCATCTCTTTTAAATCGTGGGGGAATGTTAATAAAGCGATGGCGTTATCAGTTTTGCAGCAAGAAAAATTACTGCGCATTAAGAATCTGCACAATTAGGCCGCTCAGACCTATAATTGTAAGACTGATGCTTGGATATCCTATTCGCTTACGATGACTATCTTGGCCGCGATGGCCCATATGAATTAAAAATGAATGCTTAAAACCAAAATGTAACAGTTACCTACAAGTAAAGGTATACATGCGTCAATTCTGAACTAAATTTTTTCTCATTTATTTATTTTTCGTGCGTTCTGTTGAAGTTGCAGCTGGTAGTAATTCACATCACATTTACCTTCGGTATTACGAATTTCCCGAATGGCTAAGCCGTCTTTCTGTTCACAGATAGTTTTTCCTGAGTTAGATGCAAGGATGGGATGGATTGCTCTGTTGAAATTGCGTAGAAAAAAATGTATTATTGCGGAAGTCGTTAGAGGGATGACGGATTTATGGATCTCTTCTTAAATGGCTTGTTCTCGGAGAAACCTTGAAATGAAATGATATTCCATTATCCGCTAATCTCTTCATTTGACGACTTTTCCTTATTACGGCATCCATAAGCTGCCGTTATTGCCTGCGTGATTAGCCTTCGGCCTTCCTCTGAAGTTAAGTCCTTTCTGTCGCTCCTTCTTCCGTGTGCCGTGAATTATTGTTCACGAGATTACGCTGAAATAGGTTCTCTTACCATCGCCTCGCGGGAGTTTTTTAACAATCTACCTCCGGGACAAACATTAGCGTCGGCTAATGTATTCGCTTGTTCCTCAATATCCCTCTTAATTGAGGATTTCCATGCTTTGCCTTTTTTCAGTTTTTCAGTTTAAAAAATGCAGCTGCGACGCCTGGAATGTCTAATTCCTAGCGAAATTACTTTTTAAATTTCTCATATTGCATCATGGCGAAATGTGGTAGATTGAACTTGCGCGCATATTCTTGTAGAATGCAATTGGCTTCAAAGATTACTTCATCTCATTCAATAATCAATCAAGTTAATGAATCAATAAGTGTTTGACATTCCAGTCTCAGCTATTTAATAGCGATTCTGTTTTCTTCTTCAATGTCCACAATGCTTCAGACTTCTAACTGCTAAAGCTTACCATGGAGCGCTGCTCTGTGGAAATAGTTTATGTAACCACTGTCAATTGTCACTTATTGATTTATTAACTTGATTGATTATTGAATGAGATGAAGTAATTTTTTATTTATAAACTCCTATTATAGGCTATCATCAAGAACCTAAGTGTTGGATTCTATGTAAGACCGAAATTATTCAAACGGTGGATACCTGCTTTACCTGAACCTGGTTCCTAACGTTTAGCGAGCATGGATTTCCGAAGAGAAAATTGTTTTTAAATTCGTGGCAAGAATAATTCCGCATTTTTTCCAGTTGCAAATTATGCTAACCAATATTTGCTAATTTTATCGAAATTTATCGCATCAGTTTGCCCTGATCTGAATACCTGAGAAATAAAAAGATCATATTTGGTAAATTTGTTGATAGTCATTGGGAGTTTATCAATGATTTCAAATTACAATATGTCTCTTATGCATGGTAAAAAAATTTTGTATTTCATTAATTTTTTAACTATCGATAGTACTTTATAGTTGACCGCAGCCAATCTGAGATAAATACCTCCTATCTTTTAGCTAGACTATACTTGTATATCTTCTTCCCTTTCGATATCTAATGTTTAATTCCTAGCGAGATTACTTGGTGAAATGTGGTGGATTGAAATTACGCGCATATTCTTGTAGAATGCAACTGGTGTCAAAGAGCTATTCAGTATTTGAGATTCCAGTCTCAGCTATCCAATGGCGATTTTGTTTTCTTCTTTAATGTTTAAAGGATCCCTTTCCATTGATTGAAATATAGGACACATTATAACGCGTGTTATGAGAACGATTTGTCTTTTTGTGATTATTCCAGAGACTGTCGACGCCAGTGAAACCCGTTCTACTACCTATTATGGCGGCCTCCTACACAGGAAAATGGAAAATTAAGAAAATGAGTAACTGCCGAGAGAAATCGGGGGATAATCAGTAATTTCAGTAAGTTTCCGGGAATAATGATGTTTTATGGAGCTTTCAAGGAATCAATTTCAAGGAAAGGAAATATGATTATATATGAAGCTTCAATGGAATCGAAGCAATCCTGCTGTTAATAACTAATTTTTCACCTTCATTTCACATTTCACATTTATGCGTAGAAACCTTGATATGCTTATTAAATTTAAGGTTAAAACATTTTCCATTGATGAAAATGAGGTTTATGCTAAAATAATGGAACATGCAATGGAGGCTCTGATGAGGATAGATCAGATCATGTGGCCACAATAGGTTTGACTTTCTTCAATGCTCCCATGCCAAATTCATTTCCCGTAGGGCCTTCTGCTGTGTGCTATTATCCCGTGACACCGAGATATACTGGATCTCCAAACGGTCCAAAGTACGCAATAATGTATTGAATGTCACTTGGTATGAAAAATGCCTTCCTCAGAGAGAAAGAAATCTCGTTTTACATGCAGATTTGCTCCCACGGTTGGATCGTCCTTCAGAAAAGGCTCTGATCTGCCTCCGATCACTTAAGTTGATCACCAAAAATTGATTTTCTTGTATATTGCGGAAATTATGACATGATACCGAGCTTTTTTTCTCGTTTTATGACGATCTCAATCGCAGTGAATTAATGGAGCCTCCCCAGTAATTTTTAATGGAGGAGATGATATGATGCTATGATATCCTATGTCAAATTCGTAATTTAAATCTGTGAAACTAATACTTTAGTTTCTTGAAAGAAATTAGACTGACGGCGGCGTGGATCTCATTACTTTTAGGATTCCTTTCCATCGATTGAAATATTGCAAATTCACAAGCGGACGATTTTCCATCCGAGCCACGAGGCAGATTAAAACCTTTATCAAATTTGATTCAAGACATCTCACTGTGCAGAGTGCCCCAACATTTAGCGGTAGTCCCAAATAACAGAATACTATATAACTAATACTAAATAACAGAATAAATTCACCACAGCTGCTGGAAAGGATATCCTTTCATGTACCAAATACTAGCACTCGCTGTAAGAGAACCTTTGTCAAAGAATATTATAGGACCAATTATTTATATAACAGCCCAATGGCAAGAATCGTGTGGCTGGCAAATTCTTTGCCATCTAAAATTAATTTTTTTCAATATGAGTTTAGATAGAATAAAAAGTTTATTGAAATAATTTATGAAAATTTGAAATTTATGAAAAGAAATTTAGTGAAATAATTTATGAAAATTTGTTGCATGACTTAAAGGTTTTGTATAGTATGTACTATGATATATATTGTAATTTTAGTGTATGTTTTTCTATATCACTCTATATTTTTATTTTTATTTCTATTTTTTTGCGTTCTATGCTAAAAGGGTAACTGCCCGTACTATGTACACGGTTTTCTTATCCTGTGCGATAAATAAATCAGCTGGCTGGTTTTCGCGCAAGTTTTTCGGAGGGATATTGGACAAACTCATCTTAAGTCGAGTGCTTGGTGATGGACCGTAAATGAGTATACTTATTTTTATGTACTCTTCTTATGCCTTCTGAGAGGGGGAGATATGGAGGGTGGTCGGAGGGGGTAGTAATGAGTGGCGAGGGAAATAAGAAGAACCTACTGAAGAGGTGTTGGGTGAGTGGGAATTGGGGGAGAAAAAGGGAAGAAGGCATTGTATATGAGATAAAGAGGACTTGGACGTGTCTGAAAGAATGGAATCATGTTCGTAGGCAAAAGGCCTAAGGTTTTTAAAGAGTATTTAGTACAGGATTTTCTATTTAAACCCACCCTAACCGGTGCATCACTTCTACTGTCGGTGGAAAAATTATGTAGACTCGAGTTTGGACACTGATTAAAAATGAACCGTGGCACCCACATGAATGCGAGTTACACCAAATTTTAGCGCGTTTTATTTTACGTTTAACTGTGGTTTCCGATTATTTTTACATTACACTCTCGATTTTTTATTCCGGTGAGAACAAAAAAAGTGCCGGTGTTTTGCCGTTTTGGAACGGAGCGCTCTCTTTGACATGTAATAGTGAAGAAACTTGAAGTTTAATCGTAATGAACGTGTAGTATTGTGTAGGAAAAACATATTTAAATGTATCTTTAATCGTTCAGTTCTTTCTAACTGAGTCATAAAAAAGTTACTAACAAGTTTATGAAACAACCTTTTCTTGGTTATGAAAAGCAGTTATAGGTGTAATTGACGCACTTTACCCTCAATTCGGGTAATAAGTGTATGAGGGTGTCTTCCTTGGATATGCGTCATTAGTCAACGTCGCAAGTGATGAGTGTGACATTTAAAAGTGCTCCTAGGTTGGACAGTGGCCTTTTTCTCTACTTTTGCGGCAGCGAAACAGCGCCCTATGTAGCACGCCGTCGAAGTGCCACAGCATTACGGTAATCGCCTTAATGTCCTCCGCGCTCAGTTCATTTTTTTCCGTCTCTCTCGTCTCCTGTTACATTCTCGTGCTACCCGCTCTTCCTCATTCATCCTCCCATTCAGCCCATTCATGCAATTCGAGCCGCTCACTTCCACAGTGCCACAGCGTCTTTTCTGAGGGACTCCTTAAAAAAGAAATAAGAATAAAAGAGTTTTAAAATAAAACTTAAAATGCCCTTCCCAGCGGTTCCTTCTTTCAAAGTCAGCCCAGAAACTGGCGGAGGCACCACTATCTTGTCGTTCTTTGCTCGTCTCCTACCTCTTACGCCCCATACCTCGGACAAATACATACCTTAAGTCATTTCTCATCTCTGGTTCTAATCTCTGGAATTCCTTGCCATTATCCATGAAAAATTCTTCCTCGCTGTATGTTTTTAAGGAAAAACTTTTTTATTATTACCATAAGCAGCATATATGCCAATAATATAAATATGTATCCTGTTATAGATTTATATGTTTTCAAAGTGATCGGAGAAATTATTATTTGTTTCTCATCTCTTTGTGATTGATATTATATTTTCCTCTGCTATATATATTATGTTTTCCATTGTTTTTAGCGTTAATTATCTGTAACTGTTAACTTATTGTTTTTCATCACTGTGAAATGTTGGCCAGGTATATATATTTTTATATTATTTTGTCGCTCTAGGCAGAATTTTATATGTATTTTCTATTTTTTGCTCTTATGGGGAAACCCAGAGCATAATGAAATTTATTCTATTCTCTTATTTCCTCCTCCTACCCCTAAGCCGTGGCGGCGGTGAGCATTCTCCGTGAAGCACAGGCTCCTTTCTCGATCTCGCTTTGCTCCCTTCGCTCGTGAGTTCCTCCGCTATCTCCTTCATTCTCTTCCCTTTCCTTTTGCTTTCGCTTTTCCCGTCCCTGCTTTCAACGGTGAACTTTTGTTGTCGAGGACTCCCCCCAAGATGTCGCAGATGGTGGCGGTTCGTGCGAAAACACTGGAGGCTCGGCATGTTCGCTAAATTGGAAGCATTTGCGGTCGACTTGTGTGCGTTTGCCTCTTCGCCCACGACGTCGCTTCTCAAAACGGAGGTGATGTGAGAAAACGTAGGCCGCTGTTTAGTGCCCAGCTTAAATATAATCCTCCTTCCTTTTGAGAAGTCTCCTATTTCTATTTTTATCGCATTCCTTGTCATCACACTTTTAACACATCCAAGTTTTAACGTTTAAACAGAACGGTTTTCAAGAGACTCAATCAATTTGGTTTTCTGGATTCGTCCGATGTAAATATGTACTCGTATTGTCTGACATGGATAATCAACCAACTTTTTGACATGAGTTGTGACCATAAGTTGTAACAATATAAAAATTTCACCCTCACGTATTCGCGTCTCTGATTTTGTCTTCTCTTTCTGAACTCTCCATCAAACCTCACTTAACTAATAAAATGCCCGGACTCTCCTCCTCAGTTTGAACCATGAATTTTATTCATAAAATATTAAGAGAAAGAAAGTGTGTATCCCTTTACACAAATGATAACCAATCACCATAAATATGTTATACAATTAAAATACGCAACATGTAGTTTGTCCTTCACTGTATCAATTCTCTTCAGGCTCATAAAATTGAACGGACCATGCACTTTTTCTCACTTGAGCCAATTCACGTGTTTTCTTCTTCACATCACAGAACATATAAAAAATGGAAATCATGTATACAATTTCCTTATCGATATCCGCACAGGTGGATGCTGTGTTCCATGCCAGCTAAATTCCCGGATACACCCTGCGTTGAAATACGCTGCTCCTCTTGTCCCCGTTGATGCACAAAAATAAAATAACTTCATCTGCTCTGCCTTACGGAGTTCATTGGTGACTGCTAACGTCTGCTCAGTTCCACAAGAGTCCTTGATTATTGTCAGACTGCCCCCCGTGCCCTTCAGCGTGCCTTCTTAAATACCCTTTCTCTGCCCTGTTATGCGTTGCTTAGCTGCCATCAACAAAGTGTTAGGCGTCGCCTAGCTGCCATAAACAAATTGTTGTGCTTACTTTGCTTAGCTGGCACTTAAAAATTGTTGTGAGTCGTTTTCGGAATGCCCCATAGTTTCTGATATTTTATGCTACGGTGGAATTAAAATGTTACCAAGTATTATGGATGAATTACTATTCGCTCGAAATGTTCGGAATGGAGATACTGATTCGTGATAGGCTAACGAGTTGCTTTCTATGAATATAATGGGTCCTGGATGCTGCATCTATTGAAACACTATGACTATACCCTAATTACGTATCAACGAAGAAGTGAGCATGTGGCAGATGAGGATTCGTCGCACTGAAATGTAGTTAAGTAGATAGATGGAAGAAACAGATATAATGAACGAGTGAAATATTCCACCGTGTGTCATGTGATTCGGAAGCATTTAGTTTTAGAAGAAGGAAGGGAAAAAAACCGACCGAGTGTAGAAAGATACGACAAAAATTATGGAGTTAGACTGAAAGTAATGCAAATGAAAGGTTGCCTTGTGAGTCAAGGAATTTGGTCGAGGAAATCCCAGGAAAGCGGGAAAAGTAGGGGAGGAATACTAAAAAAACAGTGGAAGAGTTGATGAAAAGTCATTCAAGCTCGGGAGGCTTGCAGGAATAGGATGGTGCCAAACGTGAGGAGCAGTAAGTTAAAAGTGAATAGCAGTTAAAGAAAAAAAACTTTTTGGTCGACCAGTACGTACTCTTGGTACAATCCGGAAGATTAGCTAACCTGCTGCAAAACTTATCGTCCTGCTCGACTGAGTGATCGCGTCACCAGAATCGTGGTATTCCTCCCTTCATTTCGAATGCTGATGTTTTTCCGATCCCGGGGGAAAAGGTTTTCCTTATGTAATTGAATTTCGAACCCCTAACGGTTCTACGCGGAGTCACTGAGTGCACTTCTGTTGTCGTTGTCATAACACGCGCACAAGCCATGCTAAAACGTGTTATATAAAAAAATCGCCGGAATCGTGATACTGAAATCGAGACATACATTACGATGTCACGCCCTTGCACGCAAAACCTAAACGAACGATGATAAAAGTGTTAAAAAATTGAACACAAGCGTTAAAAGTAATTTTTCAAAATTAAAATCGTCAAAAACGCAAAGGTTGAGACAAATTTATATCAAAATTTGATGGCGAACGAAGAATAATAATCCCCTAATCAGGTAAAGTTCAGTGTATCCACTGGAGGCTAAAAAAATAGGCTTTTTTATTCTCGCGCGTAAAACAGCATTTCGGCAAAATTGCAAAAAAGTGTAATTGAATCCGTTAAACGGATATTAAAAAATAGGCTTCGTGCCGGCGGTTATTTCAGTAGATTAGGCCAAAGCATCTTTATATTCAACCTCAAACTAAGGGTTGCATAATTTTTTCGTCGAAAATAAGTGACTTATTAGTGGAAGTGTCTTTATTTTGTTTACAAATTTTGCTCTTACGATTACGGAGAGAAGTACACTAGGTAAAAATGAGTGTGTACAGTGAGTACACTGACTCACAAATTAAGAGCAAATCTTGCAGTAATTTTTTCCTATAGTTCTGATTATTGAATTTCTGATCACGGAAACCCGAAATCATTGAATTTAACAGCTTTAAACGGTATTGATTCGCATACGAATGGGAACTCTTTCATAATCGATTCCGTTAAAAATTTTCGCACCCATGTACATTTGAGCTCTCATCGTACGCCTGGTTTTTAATGGCTTAAGGTATAGAAAAAAACTCCATAAAAATTGATGGTCAGTAAATCGCGCCACAAAATTGTCTCGGTGATAAAAATATTACGGTTAGTAAAATGGATACTAAAATCTGGTTTAGTGCTCATTTAAAGTGGAGAAAGAAATTGATATGGGTATTGGCGAGCGAAATGTAGCGTAAAAATTCCCTCTTCGGTAATTAAATTGAGACATATCATTAGTATCACTCCGCCTGATTAAATCATCGATTTGAATTAATGGTATCATGTGATAAATGGAGTAATACTGCGGCCATCAAACAGAAAGTAATCTGTGTTCCCCTGGGAGATTTGCAACTTTTAGTTATAATGTTAATGGGAAAAACTTGCATTTTTTATTTTCTGCTTTTAGAAATCGATCTAAATCAATTTTGAAAGTATGTATTTGAGTCTGTACGCTGCTCACGAGCATAAATATCGAAGTTTATTTGACTATACATGAATAAATTTTCACTCCATGAAGAAAAAAATAAACGAGAAAATATCAATTTCTCCAAACCAAACCTGCAAATAATGTTGGTCTATTTTTAAAACACAAAAAGTTCCTGATAGAATGCTTATCTTTCTTCAATTAAGGCCTACAGTCAGTTTTTTAGGCTTCTTATTATGAATACAGTGTAAAGAACATTTCATTTTCATTTTATTTAGAAGTATTTTCATCTTCCGTGAATAACGGCGGAAAATTCATTGGAAGTGTAGTGAACATGTTTGTAGTTGTCTTTTGTTTCCATTAAATTTAAAACGACACTATTACAATGCCTTCTTCAACTCTGGATGATTCTATTTTTTGGCTGAAAATTCTATTTTTTCAATGATTGTTTCTTGAATAAAAATTGGAAATCGAATTTCAAAAAATCGATCATTGCTCATCACTTAAAATTCCATGTACAAAGAAACTTTAAAGCTGGTGAAATACTACTTACCTGAATAAATTTTAACACAAAGTTCTTTCCTTGGAGTTTTACGATTGAAATTAAGTTAATGAAGACTCTCTAATACTTAATAATTGGTCTGATGTAAAAATATTTTTTTAAAACTTTAACCTTTATTTAACGAGGTAACGATTTTGGGAAGTATACTTAAATAACTTCAACTTTTCTTCAATGATTTGTAACTTTTGGGAGCCAAAGTTTAAATACTATTCTGTGATGATTCAATCAGCATTAATAATCCTGAACTTAATGCCCTCTCCATTTGTTCATTAATAGATTTCTCGGACAGTAAAATATTTTACCTAAGAATTGATATTTGCAAATGGCTGCGAATTAAGATGAACCGTTGTAGTACATACATTTGAACCCTAGTTAAGAGAAATTACTCTGAAACGGAAGCACAGCTCACCCAAAGGGCTTAGAAGTCGACTTGCAAATATTTGCTTTTCCATTCGGCGCTCCTTCGAACCCATTGACGTTAAGCTAAAGAACTGTTCTTGAGAACTCATTGGTCGCGTTGAAATCGTGCCGATTCAATGAAACGGCTCATTAGTTGCGGGAGAAATGTGTGGGTACAGCTTTCATATCTCGAGACATCTTTTCGAAAATTTCCACTCTGTGAAATGAGGAATCGCTATTTCGTGCTTTTGAATTCCAATTGCTGGTTTCAAAAAAAACTTATTTTGTGAAGTTGCATATACTTTTTTGTCAGTCAATAGCTCCTTCACTCCTCATTCTCCGAAATTTGTGTATGCGAATGATTTTTGGGGACAATGCGATAGTTGAAACTCATAGACCTGGAGAAAGACACGAAAAAAATAGAACATTTTCATTTACCTCAGTTTCGATGAAAATAATTATCTTATGCATGTGTTCAATTTTCTAAGAGCTTATGGTTTGGTTATATTCTCGATTGTAATTTTAGTATTCATGGTGAAAATATATTTTATATTCTGGGTTTCGTATTAATTATTTTGCGATCAGCGTTTCTCATATGTTGAGGAATTATTTCGAATTTCTGACTGAGCGACAGTGGATTAACTCTATCCCTCTAAAGATACATTTTTTTAGTTCCATTTTCATTTTAAACCGTTATTCTTTACGTTGGTAATGCGCGGTAAACCTCTTCATGAATGTTCGAAATTTAAATAAGACTTGATTATGAAACTCTCTTCATGATCACATTAGAGAATACAAGTATGGCTTCCAGATATTTCAGAGGAAATGTCTGGGTGAAAATTGTAGTCAATGTTCAGGACTCATACTCAGCACTGATATATCGAAGGAAATAACGAGAAGGCGAGGTGACATATATTTATAAAAATATATAATACTTTTGACTCGGTTAATGGTCTGCGATTTCTCGTTGGTATTATTTTGGGAGAAAAACAGGAAAGAAGGCTGTTTCCACTATTAAGGATAGGTTAATAGGTCTTTTGATGAATAAAAAGACACTGGAGGAGTGATGGAAAGAAACCCGACTCCTTCATTAACAGACCTTCGACAATCGGCCGTGTTCATAGATTTCAGCTAAAAGGCGCTAGTAGGGGAGTAACTCTGTCGGCTACTTAGTGCACTTAGTCGCATACTACAAAATGGTATTCATAGATCCTTTCCAAAGAGCTACTAGGAGCTGCTAACTTAGTGTGCTACTATCGCCACTATCGTAGCGGAGTACACAATTGTAGGTAGCGACTGCCCTAGAAACAATGAAGCAACGCTTGGCAACACTGCCAATGGCTTCATTGTACGCGAATTCGTGTGTAATGCACCAATATTGCTACGATGGCACTATCGTTAAATACTCTAATTTCCCCATTTTTCAGCATTACCATCATTATTCCGGCAAATCTTTAAACATTGTACTAAAATAGTGGCTCAATTGGCGCTGCTGAGCTTAGTAGCTGTCTATGAATAAAATTTTGTTAGTTGGTGACTAGTTAGTGTGCTAATAAGCCGATAGTAGCTCACTAACGAATCTATGAATACGGCCGAATGAAACTATATCACCATATTTTAATGTCCCATTCGGTCGATCGGAGTACTTGCTACGCCATGAAGTGCTTCCATCAAAGCACTCAGTATTGTTTTGGTATTTTCCGCTATTATCTCAAACACATCTAGGATTCGAATCCGGTCCTTTGGAATATTCTAGCCTCCAAAAAAGTCAAATCTACTTACATTCCACATTTGTTGAAATGCCTACGCGTTGCTTTATTTTGGTGAGTTTGTTTGTAACCTTTCGTGGGCAGGTGGTGCGTTACATTTTCTCGCGCAGGTGTTTCCTTGGCGCTGATCTTCTTTTTTTCTTAGTAGGTTAATGTCTGTATTTTCGTCCTCGCTTCTGTGCTGTAGGGAGAACACGACGCTTACCCTCAAATGGATACCGCCTTGTCCTTAACTTCTGAGAGAAGAAGTGACTCGGATGAAACCTAATTGTACTTTCCGTGATATAGGATTACCAGGTTTAGAAATGGCACAATAGATTTGGTTCTGGTCCTCGCCAAGGTCTTATCTGAGGATTTTCAAAATAAAAGTGACATTTGTGTTTCCAAATTTCTAAGGAGATCCTTCAGTTAATAAATAACTGCCAAGGAGAAGGAAATAACAAGTATATTCTAGTATGCCTGGACTTTGAAATGGGTTAACTTTTCTTTTTAAATGGTTAATTTGAATTATTTTCCTTCGAAATCTGAAACTCATGTGACTAGTTTGAAGGATGGTGCGAGGAACTTTAATTTTATTTCTGACTCTGCATAGATTGTGACAACCTCTCGTAATATCAGTAGAGTTTACCACAATTATGAAATAAGGTAAATTTTGAGATTATCTAAGAAAAACAGAAAATGGCTTGTGGTACAACGCTTACTGCCGCATGCCTTTGTTGTGGCATTCGGGGAACCTTTGTCGATTCAAGTGTTTCGTAGCTCGCTGAGACTGCGTGCAATTCCTTTGAGATAGCATTAATTAATTCCGATTGAAGTCCAAATTCTAAGCGAGGTGAGCTCAGGTTGTCCCCAGCTCCTTGAAATCTTTGAAAATCTTGGAGACTTGTGGAAATTGGTGCTCCTAGAAATCTTTTTCAATTCTACTGAAATTTCCAAGGTTTTATCAAGACGTGGAATGTTTTTGGAAAATTTCGCAAAACCTTGAGCGTAGTCCTTCAAAAGAGTTTTTGGGACAATCCTTTGATTCTCTGAATGCTATTAAATCGTTAATTTGGTCTGAAAATAACTTTTTTCTGCACGTTGACACGACGTTGATTTTCCAAACATCCGGCACTGAGTATGGATCCTAATTTCATTTATTTATTCTTATGCATGAAGTTCATGCCTATGAATGGAGCCCCTAGAGACTCGGAGGCTACACGCTTGGCTTAGGCTGCTTGAGAAATTCCGAACTGGAGTATTCCAGAGCGACACAGAGAATATTATCATGACTCCGCACTGCATCTCTACATCTGACAGATGCGACAAAATAAGAGAGATACAATGCCGAACAGATAGGTACAAAAACTCGTACATTCCGCGCACAATAAGTGACCACAATAAAAATTGAGCTCCACTAAATAAACTCCTATAATACATGTCATCGTTTCAACTCCCAAAAAGTTACATCTTTACACGGGTGGTGACCTAACACCCCCTGCCATTCACCCATGCGTTGGCTCGCAGGGTATTATGTAGATGTAAATGAATGAGATATCATTGAGCCATCTCCGCTGCTTGTTAAGAAAAATTTTCCTTCCGACTACCCATTCAAAGGTGCGCATGCATGTCAGGAAAACATGTTTAGTTGGCACTGAGTAATAAACCATTCCGAGGGTGTTCCCAGGGGTGCGATGAAATTAAATTAAAAAAGCTGCCGATTCTTAAATGCATTCTAACTTCCACGGAAGACCTGAGTTTTCTCCTGGATATCATGTTGTACTCCTTTATTTTAAAAATGGGAACCAATTGAGCATTCAGGTTTAGCCGTCGAAGTAAATGAAATTGACTCCGCGAGACGACTGTACACATGAAGACCGCTTTGCAGGAGATGGATCGGTGGCATTTACATATGCGACACAGGGATGTGATTTGTCGTCTTCACCTCCCCCCTCCAACTCTGCGTAACCAGGCGATCCATCCATTGTTTCATTGGTGCTACTATATTGCCGTAGGTATTGCAAAGCGTTAAGATTTACCTGAAAAGTAGTCATTTTTAGTGTATACCAAAATACTGCCAGTTTAACCTGTGCTTACATACATACGATTCACGCCGTTCCCTTCCGGGGTAAGCAGAGTCACTAAGTTTCACTCAAAAATACATATTTGTGCACCTAACTCTGCTTCGATAATTTCCTCCATACTAACCTATCCTTGCAAACCTCTTTTGCTTCATTTACCCCCATACACTTCTTCATACACGCTCTTCTGTTTTTATAACTCCTAATATTCCTCCTCCTAAGAATTGTCAGTACACCGTATATACCTTCTAGTCGTGGGTCGCGGGCAACGGTATGTTGGCTCTCACGGCAGTCCTTTCAGAAAGGATCCTGGCTTGAGTAGAATAGTGAAAGCGGACCTAGGGTATTACCACAGTCTAAAGACCAGTTTAGACTGTGGTATTACTATGCTTTAGTTTCTCTTGTGGCATACTAGCGAAAATGTGCCAAAACTGACCGGTAGAGCGCCGTAACCGTTAGCAGGGAAAGCTGCACGTGGTGCAGGTACTGCAAAGGCTGGTAACCTTGCATACTCTATTACAACTTACTCCTAAGAGTCACAAAGAGTCACTCGTGCTTGGAAAAAAAAATAGAATATTCGGTCGAATTCCGTTGCGTACAACTTCGGAATGTAACACGTTACTAAAAACTCGTTTGGTAAAAAGTTTTTCTCGGATATATTTTTTTCCGCGAGGCACCGACTTCAATTTACTAAACTTGGTTAAAAAATATTAGTATGCGCATGCGCAGTGCGTCGCTCTCTCCGGGGAGAACTCATGAATTTTTCATGAGGAAATTTTCTAAAAATTTACGGTCGGACACCGGCTTAAGCGGTTCTTACGCCAGCGCCATTTTTGCCGCGGAAATAATCCCCTACACCTCTCTCTCTCTCTCTGAAACGGTTCGGAGGAGGAATAAATCCCCTTGCGCGTCATATTTTACGTCCTCCCTGATCGATTTATGGAAATGAAAGTGGCGCCCTCCCTCCCGCTCCGTGTGACGCGCCGCTGCCTTCAACTTCTCTTCTTTCGGCCCGTGGCATCGCGTGCCCATCGCCTGGTCACGCGGTGGGGTGGGAAGGGGGTGATGGGGTGGAGAATGGGGGAGTTGGTTTCGGATGGGGTCCCTTTTCCGTTTCAAAAAGGGGCGTGGCCCCAAAACAGGACACCAAACCCTAGCCTCTCTCCCCCGCCCCTCTGGACAGAGATGGACGGCCCTGGATCAAGTGTCCCGATTAGGTGCTCGCGATCCTGACCGAATTTTTGATTAATATTCCGAACGAACGAAGAGCCCGAATGCAAAAACCTTTCATTCATGGGATGACTTCCGAATGAAAGGCGAGTCAGCGAGGGGACGACTTCGGCAAAACAATTCGGCAAAATTTTGGGGTTCGGTTTTTTTTTAGAGCTGCTCATTTCGATTGCCTGAGAGTAATACCTACTTCTCCGTCTGAGCATTATAGATGAGCTTTCTGTTGTGAAAATATCTTACCTTTACTTTTTGTTGTCATTTAAGGAAGTTTGAGCGAAATATCATTTTACCTAGACATCTATGAATTTGGTCTCATTTTAAAGAAATATATATCATCCTTCCATTGGCATCAAAAATTTAACACCTTACGATATTACTTTCGGGGATATTTGCCAAAATTACCAGCCCTTTTACATGGGAAATGGTACGTGTATGCACTCCAGAGAGACATTATATTAAAAATGAGGCATTTCCTACTTTTAGATTTCGTCAAAAAATCGACAGTCTGTAGTTTGTGTGTTTTCTCAACTATTTTTGAAAATTCATCATATTTTCACCCCAGTAAATTCTTCGGGATCAAAATAAACCTTCCGTTTTGATGGAGTTTCAAACGTACTGCGTGAAAAAAAGAGTCATGTTGGAGACTTATTAAGACATTTTCATTTGATTACTTATACTTTCTGTCATGTAAAACTACTTCATTGCACCATTAATAATTCAATATTTAATTTATGTGTCTCGCAGTTGTTGAAATTAAAACGTATATATCGATAATGGTCTCTATTATGATTAGGGAACTATCTCGCTCGCACTCCCTTGCATGTTTTTTTTTCGACTTAAAATCCATTTCAGACTATCCCTCAAAATTCTGTTGCACCAAGCTCGTAAAGAAAGTGAAAAGAATTGAGAGATGTGAAAAGCACCGAACCTTGAGTCTAGTATCACCTGCATCAAAAGACTCACGCGAATAATAAGCTGAAGAAAGATAAGGAAAAATTGAAAACAACCTCTCAGAAAACATTTTGGATTTAGGAAGGACAGGGTACCAGGGAGACCATACTCTGCCGGAGAAAACAATACATGTGAACAAGCCATTGTATGTCGCATTCGTGGACCTAAAGAAAGCCTTCGACAATGTTGAGTGGGACAAGACAAAAAAATTGCTGGAAAAACTCGGAATGGGTTACGACGACAGAAGAATGATTTACCAACTATACAAGGAGCAAGTCGCCACTCTACGAATGAGAGACGGACGTCAGATAGAAGCTAAAATTAACAAAGGAGTAAGACAAGGATACAACCTCTCACCAGCACTGTTTAACATTCACTTGGAGGAGGAGGAGGATAAGAGAAGTACAAGAAATTGGAATGAGTAGAATAAAGATAAACGGAGAAGAAATAAATATGCTCCGCCTCGCGGATGATATCGCAGTCATAGCTGGAAATTGCGACGATCTTAAAAGGACACTAAGCGTAATGGACGAAGATATCCAAGAATAAAACATGAAAATCAATAAGGCCAAGACTGAAATCCTAGCATGCGGAAGAGAGAAGCTGAATGTAGAAGTCACCCTGAGAGGAGAGAAATAAGATTAAGTGTATTCCTTCACCTATCTCGAAAGCACCATCACGTGGGACGGAAGAAGTACAACGGACATCAAGCGGAGAATAGCCCCAAGCTATGAAGGCGTTCATGGGAAAAAGACAACTGCTGTACTCAAAGAAGAAAAGACCACAAACCAGGAAAAAGTATGTGAAAATATTCTGATGGAGCGTGGCACTCTATGGATCGGAAGTATTGACGATTGGAAAAGCGGACCAGAAAAGACTAGAAGTTTTCGAAACCTGGTGCTGGAGTAGGATGCTGAAGATAGAATGGACGGACAAATTAAGAAATGATGAAGTGTAGAGAAGAGTAGAAGTGCAAAGGACTATATGGAACACCATACAGAAAAGAACCAGATGGATTGGAGACACCCTGAGACACAATGAGTTTGTGAAGGACATTATTGAAGATAAAATAGAGGGAAAAGTCCCCAGAAGAATACCCAGGAATAAGTTCATGGAGCAGATAAAGAGGAAAGTACATAGGAAGAGATACCAGGAGGGAAAGGAACTAGCTTTAGATAGGGAAAGGAGGAGGGCTTCAGTCAACCTATCTTAGGATTGAAAAACCGATGGATGAGCTCATTCACCAGGGTCCGTCCAAGATAATAGTGCAAGTGAAATCTGCCGATTTGGCTTGGAGGAAATGAAAAGTAAACAATTTGTTCACGATCGTATGTCTTAAACAGAGGCCACCACCAAGTATACTCTTCGGTCATCTGAATCCCTTTCCCTGACGGCATTGGATGTCTTTACTGATAGGCTACATGTTTATAGGTAGAGTGGATACTCTACGCCAGGGAAGGCGTTTCCTAACTGCTATCACAAAATAATAATCCCTTCTCCTTGCCGCTAGGGTTTGCGTCCCAATTCTGGTGAGAAAAGAATATCCTGTTTTCTACATTGCGCACGTACTAGATGGAGCAATTTGGCAAATGCTTATTTCTAATGTTAATACTTGTGATATCGAGTAGAAAAAATGGCGATCCTAATTTAAATAGGCCATTCTAATCGGGTCAGTGCTGGGCAGTTGGGAGGGAAGCGGAAACCAAGTAACCTAACCATATTGTGCCATGATTCTTCTATTTTGAATTTGGTGATTTTTCGATTATATACGATGGATAGAATATGTGTAATTGCGATAACCGAACTGGTTGCGGGACGCCTTCCTCGTTGGGTCGCCATTTTCCCTCCAGGACCACGCATAACGTACGTGTTACCTCGAATACATTATTTCCAGTTTGGTAAATGTAGTTCCTACTTTTGGTTCCATTTTGGGGAATTTACATTCGCTTTTCCGAATTACATCCCTTCATAGCGCATAAATCTATTATATTTATTTGAGCGGAATTCAACCTTCCCTTCCGCCAGTTTCATGAGGCAGTGATGATATTTATTGACTTATTGCAAAATGGTTACGAGAGGAGGGTTACCGAAAGATCATTTTTATAAAAATAGGAATCTAAGTTATGCGAGAGCATGATATAAGATTTACTGGACTTGTCATCAAATGGTCTAGGACCAAAAAACGCATCCTATAAATAGAAGTAGGACGACTCAAAATTGAATACGGAGAACGTTTCAATTACTAGAAAAGAATTATGGGCATCGTATTGAAGATAAAAGGAGATGGCACAAAAAATGAGATTTTTGCTGAGGCGTGAACCGTGAGTAAGAGTGTGAAGATGAGACTGGCGAAGTTCATTCAAATGAAGGAATTACCTGAACTTCTGATATATCGTGGGGATTACACATACTTACAGAACATTTGCGGCGCAGCATTAAAGAAACTAGGTTTTGTTAAACGTATAATAGGAAGGTCCTCGGATGTAAAGGTCTAAGAGAAATGCTACTTCGCTCTGGTTAGGCCACACCTCGAATACTCCGCGAGCATTTGGGACTCTGTTCAAATATATAAAACCAAAAAAATTAATAAAATACAAAGGAAAGCTGCGCGCTTCGTTGAAAACTGCTACGAGCGTACATATAGTGTCTCACAACTTTTAGAGGGATTAAGGTGGGAGCCCCTAGAGACTCGGAGGCTACCTTCTAGGCTTAGGTTGCTTGATAAATTCAGAACTGATATTTTTCGGAGCGACACAGAGAATATTATCATGACTTTTCACTACATCTCTTGGTCTGACAGAAGTGATAAAATAAGTGAGATACACTGCCGAACAGATAGGTACAAAAACTCGTTCTTTCCGCGAACAATAAGCGACCACAATAAAAATTGAGCGCCACTAAATACACTCCTATATTACATGTCACTATTTCATCTCCAAAAAACTTACACCTTTACACGGCTGGTGACCTAACACCCCCTGCCACACGCCCATGCGGCGGCTCGCAGGGTATTATGTAGATGTAGAAGTGTAGTGTTTTATGTTGCAGACGCTTTCACTCATATGGTAGAGGATGAGATAAAGCTGAACTGAAAGCGTTTGTGATGTTGGAGTTGAGGGGAATGGAGAGAGTTCGATGGTTGGAATGGAAAACGAAAGAGGGCGTTCTCGGTGCGGTGGATGAGAAGAGGAGACTGCTTAGGAAGAAGAGGCAGAGCCGGTGGTTGGAAAGGGTGATGAAGATAGGCGAGTGGATTCAGAAGGCCTAGGTGGAAGGCCTGGAAAATGAAATTTCGTAATGAGACAAGAGCATTGGAGTACACAGGTAGTAAGAGAATTCCATTGAAACCTATGTTAACCGGCAAATCCAATCGAATAACTATTTATATCGTAACTATACCTACCTATTCATCTAATATAAATCACTAATTTCAATGGTATCGCTTTGTGAATAATGCTACGAACGAACAATTAGTGTGACGCATTCGAGTGGATGGATTATGATGGGAGTTAGGATTACATATGGAAAGCAAATTCCTTTCTCAACAGTTTGTGATTTTCACAAAAAACAGCAATTCAGCCTCGCGGTTTGTCTGGCAGTAGCTACAAAATTAGAGAGCTAGATTACCTACTGATCGGAACAATAATTACTTCTTTCTACGCGCCAATATTGGCAACAACGAAAATAGAGCGAAACACAATGTTATTCGATTATCAAAGAATTCAATTTCGCCTTCTCTCTCTCTCTCTCCATGCCCTGTGTCCATTACCTCTGTTCTTCATTGCCGGTGTCCCTACATTCCTTGCCATACACTTTAAAAGATGGGCAGTTAAGAAAGACTAGGATGATAGCTTGAGTAATGTTGCAGTTTGAAAAGGAAACAGGAGGCAGTGGAAATATGCTACTGACCAGTGATTCCCTATTTTTCCGCAGCTACGTCATCCCAAAGATAACTCCCCCTTTGGGACTAAAATCAATGTAAGGTAGTCCGAGCGAGATAGTTCCCTAGTCATAATAGAGACCATATTCAAATCATATGTTTTAATTTCACCAGCTGTAGGACACATCAATTAAATATTACATTATTAATGGTGCAATAATATAGTTTTATATGACATAAATTGTAAGTAATTAAATGAAAAGATCTAAATAAGTCTTTAACTTGGTTCATTTTTTTCGCGCGGTCCTTCAAAAAGGAAGGTTTTTTGTGATACCCAAGAACCTACCGCGGTGACAATATGATTAATTTTCAAAAATAGTTGATAAAACATACAAACTACGTACTGTTAGTTTTTTTACGGCATATAACTGTTAGAAATGCCTCATTTTGTAAATTATGTCTCTCTGGAGTGCATAAACGTACCATTTCCCATGTAAAAGGGCTGGTATTTTTTGGCAAATATCTCGGAAAGTAATGTGGTAAGGGTTTGAATTTTTTTTATGTCAATGGAAGGGTGATATATTTTTCTTTAAAATGAGGCCAAATGCATTGATTTGTAAGTAAAATGATATTTCGCTCAAACTGCCTTAAGAAAGACTAGAATGATGGCTTGAGTAAAGTTGCAGTTTTGCAGAGGAAACGGGAAGCAGTGGAAATGTGCTGCTCACCAGTGATTCCCTAATTTTCCGAAGCTACGTCATCCCAAGGATAACTCCCCCTTTGGGACTAAAAGCAATTTAACCGTCTGGTCAGTATTCACTCGGATTCTTAAAGGAATTCCTCCAGTGAATACTTCTTCCATTTGGTCCCATTCTTTCCAAAAAGTAACTTTCGCTGTGGAGAGACATGTGGCGACACTAATAGATAGTGATTATTTTTAGAAGAGTTACCTTATCACCAGCAATAATCAAAGCGAAGGTTCTTTTGCTGATGACTTTCTTCTTCACCCGTCTATCAACTAACCGTGTTTTGATTTCCCATGGTCTAGGGAAAATTTTTCTAGGAAAAGCATATATTTTTAAGAAAAAGTATTATTTCATGGCGTATCTGAATTCGCCTTTATTAATAAAATAAAGTTTCCTAAGGAAAAATAATATAGCTTTAACCGTGTATTTTTGCTATTAAGGTAGTTCGAGCGAAATATCATTTTACTTAGAAATCAATGAATTTGGTCTCATTTTAAAGAAAAATATCTCACCTATCCAAAGACACCAAAACTCTAACCCCTTACTACATTACTTTCGGAGTTATTTGCCAAAAAATACCAGCCCTATTACATGGGAAATGGTACGTGTGTGCACTCCAGAGAGATATTATTTACGAAATGATGTATTCCTAACTCTTAGATGTCGTAAAAAAACTAACAGCGGGTAGTTTGTATGTTTTCTCAACTATTTTTGAAAATTAATCATATTGTCATCGTGGTAGGTTCTTGGGTATCACAGGAAGCCTTCCGTTTTGAAGGAGTGTCAAACGCACCGCACGAAATTAATGAACCAAGTTAAAGACTTATTTAGATATTTTCATTTAATTACTTACAATTTATGTCATATAAAACTATATTATTGCACCATTAATAATGCAATATATAATTCATGTGTCCTACAGCTGGTATAATTAAAACGAATAATTCGAATATGGTCTTTATTATGACTAGGGAACTATCTCGCTGGGACTACCTTAAGAATGAGAGAAGTTTTTGTTGTATAAGTGGGGAGATAGGGCTGAAAATGAGTGTGCGATGCAAGAATGTGGAATCGATACTACGGCAATGGACAATTAAGAATGTAACGTGCTTCGTTGGTTTGGCCATATTATGCATCATAAGAGAGTATAGGTCAAGGGTGAATGTGGGAGAGTCTTCAGAGGCGTCACTGGAGTCATAAGAAGAAGAGAGCATTTACGAAGCAATGTATACTTGTGACGGAAGCGATAGAGGTGTTCAAAGATAGGGACACTTTGGAGGAAATACTGAAATGGAGGCCATTTCTTGCGTCCATCACTAATTATAGAGCTTTTTGGACTATTCCCACCCTGTAAGCGGTGCTCATGCATGAATGCTGAATGGAGATTAATTGTTTTAGCCTTTGGCTGTGCCTGGGAAGAACTTGAGGTTGGAATCAAAGTGGGAGGGCATCTGATAAAATCAGTTAGTTTCGCGGACGATCATGCGTTGGTTAGTGGATCTTCGAAGGGACTGCAAGCTTTGGTTGATGCTTAAAAAAGCAGTGCAGGGTATTCGGAATGAGGATAAACCATAATAAAGCATAAGTAATGAGATTATCTCGGATAAAGAAAGCGAAGCGTGTGAATTTAGTTGGAGGACACAAACTCGCGCAAGTAGAACAGTTAAATTATTTAGGTAGCACGCTAGAGGAAAACGGGCATAGTAGCAAAGAAATGCGGAAGAGAATCGCGCTAGCTAAGGAGACGTTTAGTAATAGAAGGGAGTTGATGGCGTGGATTTTGGGAAAGGATGTGAAGAAGAGGTTGGTCAAGAGCTTGATATGGAGCATGGCGTTGTATGGGGCAGAAACGTGGACCCTCAGAAAGGAGGACGAGACTGAAGGCATTTGAGATATGGGTGTGGAGAAGTATGGAGAAGGTGAGGTGGACGCAGAGGAAGACTGACGAGTTAGTGCTTGAGTTCGTGGGCGAGGAAAGGAAACTTTTGAATGAAATCCGGGATAGGTAGGGTAGATGGCTGAAGGATGTAATAAAGGGTGATGGGTTGTTGAATAGTGTGTTATATGGAAGGATGCTGGGCAAGCGGGGGAGGGGAAGAAAGACAATAGGTTTCATGGACGGGATGAAAAAGGGTAGAACTATGCAGAGGCGAAAGAGAATATACTAGAGGGAGAGAGGCCCCTGAATGTGTAAAAGACCGGGAGAAGATTCTCGTACTTTCATCAAAACGTACCTTCACCGGTAGAATACATTTTTTTTAATGGCTGTGTATTTATTCAATTGGTTAACCGCCAATTACTATGTCGCAGTCACAAATCACCGCCGCGCCTCTTGGGAGACAGGCTGTCACTAAAGGCGACCCCGAAGATCGACGAAGACTAACCGAGACTCTCGGGGCTCCTCTTGAAGAGAAAAATTTCTTCCCTTTTTATTTTCTCACCCCCATTTCGATATTATTGATTGGCCCAAGGAGGGAGGCGGCGGTGGGAGGTAGCTATGAAAGAGTGCGAGGGATCTGAAATACTCTCGCCGTCCTTTTCTCCAGTTTCAGGAGGGAAGAGAAAAGTTGTCCGGCTAATTACGGGGGGTGAGGTGGTTGGGAATTTGAGGGGGGAGGGAGGGGAAGCGGGCGGGGACGGCGAGAAAATGGAAGGCGGGCGCAGCACCGCGGGGCGTTCGTGATTGGAAGCGAAATCCTCCAAAATCCCTTCGAATAAAAAAAAAGAAGCCAGAAGATATGGAAGAAATTCGTAAAAAATTATTATTTATTTTTTGAAAATTCGAGTCTCAAAACTAAAATAACTCTCATGTTAATGAAAAATGATGCTTCGTTATACATGGCCTAGAGCTGTGCGAATGCTTCGAAATCGAATCGACTCGAATCAGGCTTAATTCGATTCGGTTCGCCTGCGAATAGGGATGCTTCGAAAGCGAATGATTTGCAATATTCGAATCACGTAGATTCGTCTTCGAATCGTTACATGCACTCAAACATCTGCACTCATCCCCGAATTGCGCGCCGTCCGTTTAGAAGATGTTTTTCTCACGCGGAACAAAAGTTTAAACAACCACACGTTATTCTGTCCTATTATTTGCGCCACTAAATAGATGTATAAGCTAATGTAAGGCCCTGAAATATCGTGAAAATCTAGTACTTTAACTCTGCATATACTATTGTATTTTATTTAGAATTCGAATTCGATTCGCAAGCGAATTTTATTTAGCGAATGTTGATTTGATTTGCGAACGAATATTTTTTAAAAATTCGTTTCGATTCGATTCGAAATTTATGTGGGACATTCGATTCGGTTCGATTCGAAATGAAAATCCCTGATTCGCACGGCACTAACATTGCCCTTCTGGGTATCAGTTTTTTCCATGTTTTACTCTATACTTGGTTCTACACAATACTTCATTTAATACAGGAAATAACCTTGTAATTTACGCAAATAATGCGATTTTTTTACCGATTAGATACTTACAAAATTGTGATTATTTGATAAGTATGACCTCACTGCATTGTGTTGGCATAGTTTCAACTAATGCAAGTTCTTAAACGGTTTGATGCGTAAATTGTTGGCTAATTTCTAGGAAAATGATTATTTATACATGAGTTATAGCCAGTTGCAGGAACGTAACATATGTATTCCATAAAGTTATGGGACCCATAAGTCATGGAAACCATTCAATAAGTGTTGGACAAACATTCAATAAACTCATTGGCCTCATAACTTATGGCATGGAGTTATGAGTTCCATAAGTAGACAAGATGGCGGATGCGCAATGAACCTCTTGGAGACTTAATTACTTGATTAAAGTGTTGTTTTCAGACAAGTGACTAGTTTGTTTACTCGTACTAACTAATTATAATGCGCATTATCAATTATTCATAGGCTAAACTTTCGTAACTTTTATCCGGCGGTGGAAGATTAGATCAAATATTCGAGGCTATTAACTATTGGTAAATAAGTTAAGTAACTAATTGATGTGTTCCTGCAACCCGAATATATTTATGAGTTCTATAACTTTATGGATCTCATAACTATTGATTCCATAACTAAATTTTCTTGCAACCGGCCATTAGATGCGCAGTTCAATTGTATTTTTTATTTTAATTATTTCCAGGATACCCTGTGAAATTAAAACTCAAATGTAGTTGCGAAGTTTTTTCTCACTTGTGAGGGTGTTTACAATCAATAACACAACAGTACAGATTACTTTTATTATTTAAAAAAATGTTGAAATGGATGAATTATGCACCTTTCCCTCTTTCTTTTCGAATGATATTGCAATTTTGTATCTCCTCTCGATATTTCGTCAGAATAGTTGCTCACCGACAAGTAAAATTAAATCGTGCGAACAATCCTTCTCTCATCTGACTGTATGTGAACGGAGCTAGGAAATATTCTTCCTTATGTACCCAAATGACGCACTGATTACACATCTGCTGGACATATGCCTCCCTGGAAGGATAAGAATGAGTCGTCACATCTGCATGGATCCGATTCTACGGGGATCCAAAATGGTCTTCTTAGGCTAAAAATGTCTTCATCGACAAGATGTTGTTACTTTCCAGTGCTTTATGAAATAGAGCGCAGACTTTCGAGCTCAGAGACGATAGAATAAAGTACTTGACGTCAATTTTAGTAAATAGCTTACTTATAGCTTTTTATGTAGATATAACAATTTATGAAGCTTTTTTGTATCAGTTAGAGATGAATTTTATTCGTGATTGTAGGTCGACGTGAATGACCTTGGCACCGAAAGTTAAAGCCAGGATAATCAATCACTTGATTCACTAAAAAGGTTAAATGAAAAATTGGAGTAGCTTTCCTTTATAGTATTACTCTTTGAAATTGAATGCAATTACTTTTTTGATATTTTGATGTACTGTATTTAATCAACCCGGTTGTCATGTAGTTACTTCGTATTCGTGCAAACGTGTGTAATAGCTGTGCGTGTTTCTTAATGGCAATAACAGAATGCATTGAAACTGTTAAATGCTATGTTTCGACATTCTTGTGATTGCGGAAATAACCAATGCCTCTGTCTGTTTCCTCAATCTTAGTCACTTTGCAGATTGCTACGTGAATGTTGCCAGGGATTCAATTGAACGACGATGCATTGATTATTTCGCGCAAGCGTAGAGCGGAAGTTTCCAATCCCTATTAGGCTCTACCCCACTAAAAATTTCAATATGCTCTCGAAACCCCTTAATGAAATAATGTATGCAAGAATAAAGGTGAAGGTGGCCAAAAAAATTTTTTATTTTCAATTTTTAATAATAAATGAGCAGCCTGAAATATTTTTAATACATGAAAAGGGAAAAATATTACCAAAAAGTAAAAATTGCATTGATTCTACGAAAAACAATGCTCTTGAAATAAGAAGATACTGAAATAGCATCTCACATTTCCTGGATTGTTTTCTCTAACTCCCAGGAGGTGTGAGTATCCCTGGTTGGGAAACCCTGAAGTAGAAGCATCGCATAGGGATTGTCTGCGGAGTTGCGGAGAACGGAGTATTCCGAATTCAAGCCGTCAAACCGAACAAAGTTCCCCCGGCTCCCCGTGCATTGCTCCTCCAAGGAAAGAAAAGGATTCTTCGATCCCATCTTGAACTTCCCTCTCGAGCTTTTCGCTGCTGGAGCTTTCTCTCCTCCGTTTAATCCCTCCGTGCGAAGGGAGGTCGTGGACCACGCGGGGTAAACTTACCCATAACGTCCCCTCCTTACCTTCTACTTCCGACCCTCTGAACCACTTCATTTCATAAGTCATTCTTCGTGGCCGCCTCACAACTTTGGAAATCTATTCCGATTGATGTGAGGAAATCTTGCTCGTTGGCGATTTTTCAATCTAAATTGTATGACATTTTATTGAATGAATGTTTTCCAGAATAGTTTAGCCTAGTCAGTTTTTAATTCGCATTGCCAAATTTTTTTATTTGACAAAAATTGTTTTTTTCCCTCATGGTTTGTTTTTGTTTTTCATCTTGTATCACATGTCTACATATATGTATATCTTGTATATATACCTCTCTCTGAGTTCAGCTGTATAACACATGCAGTCATTAACTGATTGAAACTTTCGCGGACCATTGAATACGTGAAAATTCTTTTTTGGGTATATTTCCGTGTATTTTTTAAAATAATCCTAACGTTTCCCCTTCCCTGCTAGAGGCTTCATCAGAGTATCAATTAATCAAATCATAATTTGATACTCTAATGAAGCCTCTAGCAGGGGAGGGGATACGTTAGGCTTATTTTAAAAAATACGCGGAAATATACCAATAAAGAATTTTCACGTACAGTCATTGTTTATCAACGAGAGTAGTTGTTTTGGTCTTTTTCTTTATACATTGTATGTTATTTAGCTCCATCAATTTTTTATTTGAACTAAATAATATGTTAATTTGTTTATTACCTCGCTGCTATTTTGTTTCATTTTATTGTTGCTGTAAAGGGAGCGGTCCCAGACTAAAATAAATGTTTATTCTATTCTATTCTACCCAACCTCCTCTGCCAACCCCCGCCCTCACCACCGCTCACAATATATATCGCTCGATTTAGTGCGCTGAAGAACTTATACATGAGTGTGTGAGTATATATGTATCGAGGAGGATGTTTCGCCCAACCCGGAAGTGTTCGACGTTCCCCTCAAGAAACAAAGCGTCTCTCTTCGCTCTCTTCACTTGGGAATCCGCGCCAAGATAACCTCTCTGCCGGTGTGATGGAATTCAATACCTTGAGTGAGGAAGGAATGAAAAAAAAGCAATGGTGATTTTTTTTGCCGTCTAGTTCGCTACCCTTCGGAGCTTTCCGAAAGATCGCTAGGATTTAATCTATTTTCGTAAATTCGATGACCTCGATTGGTTTCCTCAGTCTTGATGTATTTTTTTCTAGTGATGCGCGGTTGGGTGATCACGAAGAATGCGCCGAATGCAGGAATGGGGGATCGCACCATTCGACCGCGTGCGGCATTTGACTCTGAAACCGTAGCTCTTCTATCTCTTTCAATGCATGCAATAATAAGGATATATATTTCTGTATTCATCCTCATTATTGTATGAGATGACATTAAATTAAAGACATTAAAGACAAATAAAAATAAATTATTTATGCCTTCATTTATACCCTGGTTAGGGGTAAATTCAGGTGAAACTATGAAATCTAAAAAATCATATGCCTTGACCAGGATCACGGTCAGGGCGGATGATTTTTTTCTCTGTGGAATTTCGTACAATTGTGCATTGCGGGTGACTCCGTAAAAGTGGAACTCCGTGGCTAGTCCCGGATAGCTTAAAATCTATGAAATCTAGTACAGACATCAGACTGCAATGAGGGCTTGGTAACATGATAAGGCTGCATTACATTTTACAAAGTATAATCAGTTAAACTGTACCAACACGCGTAATGCTTCCTACTGAGTCTCCTCGTGTAAAATTGCCATTCACAATCCGTAGGATTCTGGATAAATCAAAATAATAACCATTTGAGATTGACAAGGGAAATATTGGTAATAAACGCTAATTGTTGATCTGGTTAAAGTTCTCGGGAGCCGATGGGATCAATGACTCATTATTCCCTGGACACCGAATTGTGAGCATTGCAAAACACTAATGTTTTACATTCAATTTTTCTTCATACTCCTGTTCTACCTTCGTCGCACGAAAACTTCGTTGCAAAAAACCTCCAACCCTACGCTCTGGTGTCGTCATATAGGGTCATAATCTAATTATTAAAAGTTTTTTCTGGATATAATGGAATGCGCTACTTTTTCCTCTTGGTAGCGAGTAATGATTTTTCATCATTAATTGTTCGTTTCAACCATTATGGAGAAATATCTTGTGCTGTGGATGCGAGTACTAGGCTGATTTCTCGCGTATTCGTTTTACAGTTTACGCTCCTATTGCATTGTATATCTGTTCCTTAAATATATGTCGTCCAGTTTTCATATAGCACGTAGCTTTGAACAAACAAATAAAAATAAATTATTTATGCGCTCATTTATATCCTGGTTAGGTGTAAATTCAGGTGAAACTATGAAATCTAGTTGGTGTGGTGCCCGCAGCCCTGGCTATTCTTACCGTAAGGCCCGGGTTCAAATCCCGAAAAATTTCCTCAGGAATTCCAATTCCGTATTGGTTACCATGTGAAGAGAATGTACTTTTTTTACTAAATAAGTGTTGAGCTCCACCCGTCGGGTTCAGCGTTTTATGGTCGACCACTTTGTGTTAAGGTAGTCCGAGCGAGGTAGTTCCCTAGTCATAATAGAGACCATATTCGAAATTATACGTTTTAATTTCACCCGCATTAGGACACATGATTTAAATATGGCATTATTAATAGTGCAATAATATAGTTTTATTTGACAGAAATGGTAAGTAATTAAAGAAAAATGTCAGTATAAGTCTTCAATTTGATTCATTTTTTTCGCGCGTTGCGTTTGAAACTCCTTCAAAACGGAGGGTTTTTTGTGATACCCGAGAACCTACTGTGGTGACAATATGATTAATTTTCAAAAGTAGTTGATGAAACATACTAACTACACGCTGTTAGTTTTTTACGACATCTAAGTGTTGGAAATTCCTCATTTTGTAAATAATGTCTCTCTGGAGTGCATGCACGTACTACTTCCCATTAAAAGGGCTGGTATTTTCTGGAAAATTACTCGGAAATTAATGTGGTAAGGGGTTAAATTTTTTGTGTCATTAGAAGGGTGAGATATTTTTCTTTAAAATGAGACCAAATTCATTGTTTTCTAAATAAAATGATATTTCGCTCGAACTACCTACGAAAGAGCTCGTTAAGAGCAGGGTCATTCCGACGCTTGGTTTCTCTCCACTCTTCCTCCATTTCCAATGCAATCAAAAATTTACCGTCCTGCCCAACCATCCACGATGTCGCACATGGCCTTGGCTGTTGGTCGTCTCCCCAAATCACCGAAAGCCAATCGGTATTGTGCAAGACAGGGGACGGGGAGGAAGACAACACTCATCTCGGCGATTGAAAGTCACGCTTGGGATTTGCAGAGGCGGTGAAGTCGAAATTTTGTCAATGCCGAGGCCCTGCAAAGCCTTGTGATTCCTGAATCAATAGTTCACTGGTTTGAGTGGCGTCCAATACGACCGTTGCGAACGCACGGTTGGTCACTCGCGATGGAAATTGAATTCGATGGTGGAACGGAGGCATTAAACCCGCGCATTACATGTCCCCCGGCTTGGGATTCACGTGAGCACGACGGATTCGCTCGTGACATGGGGTTGGATCTGAAACTGCGGTAGCAAAATTGTTAATTTAAAATTTTCATTACGCTGGTGCGTACGATCTAAATGTGTGGAGAAATACCCAAACAATCAATACTTACTTTTCGCGATCAGGCCCAGTGGACCGCGCGATGTCAGGATCAAGGTTCTTCACTCTTCTGTTCTTTTGGCAATTTCCCTCCAATCTTCCCAGGCTTTCTATTTGCTGTAGATCCTCTCTTATATTATCCATCCATCTTTTCTTTGGCCTTCCCCTTGGTCTTTTCCCCTCCGGGCTCATGCAACTTGCAAGTTTAGGATATCGTTCATCGTTCATCCGTTCCACCTATCCTATCCATTCCAATCTCCTGCTTCTTAGTAATCCTACTATAGTGTTGTCTCGATAATGGTCATATAGTTCCAGATAATGTCGTCTTCTCCTTTCCCCTGTTTATTCGTCTTGGCCCATATATTTTCCTAAGCACCCACCTCTCAAATATTAAGAGTTTGTTTTGATCTTGTTTTCGTGTGCTCCAGCTTTGGCAGCCGTAGAGAACCACAGGGAGAATTAATGTCTTGTGCTATCTTACCTTAAGCTCTCTTGATACATTCCGGGACTTCGAAATATTGCTCAGAGCATAGAATGGCTTATTACCTGCTTGAATTCTCGCTTTTATTTCTGCTTCATTTGATGCCTCTTCCGACAGAATTGCACCAAGATACTTAAACTCTCTCACTCTCTTATAATTTTCTTCATTTATTTTTATCTGTAAAACATCCGGTAGGCGGTGCCTTCCTATAACCGTGTATTCAGTTTTATTTGGGCTTACTTTCAGGCCTAATTTCCTGGCTGCAGTTTGCAGTGTGAGCATTACACTCTTAAGTTCCTCCTGGGACTGTGACATTATTACAATATGATCAGCATAGGCTAAATGGGTAATATTCTTTCCACAACAAACATCTTACCCAAACCGTCAATACCCTTTAAAAAAACCATGGAAATAGTGAGAAATTCCACAGAGAATTCCATCATCCGCCTTGACCGGGATCCGAACACGGATCCCTAGATTTACGGCCGAGTGCTCTAGCCAGTTAAGCTACCGAGGCGTCCTCTTCCCCTGTGGGTTTTAGTGCACTTTACGGGAACAGATCGGGACCAGACGGGATCCCGGTCAAGGTGGATGATTTTTTCTCTGTGGAATTTGGTGCAATTGTGCATTGCGGGTGACTCCGCAAAAGTGGAACTCCGTGGCTAGTCCCGGGTAGCTTAATACCATGGAAATAGTGTCAGATAAATTAGTGTTCCGAATATTTGAAACTCTGGATTAACTGAAATAGTTAACTCGTTCACCGCCGAGTAAGCTGCCCTGGAAAAGACGTTTGGCAGCCTGTTAGTCATCGCTTGAGGTTTTATTTGAATCTGATTTGGAATGAAGAATTTGCGGTCCTACGAAAAATATCGATTCTTACTCTGTTATAAATTTAAGAGATTGATGATACACATGAAACATTTTATTTGACTTCATTTGTCAGAATACCAAAGACGAGGTATGTGAGGGAAGATAAGCCCTCTGAAAAGTTTCAGAAAATATTACTTAGCATTGTCTGATGCTACCCTCATTCCGTCTTGCCAGCTAATGCAAGAGGAAATCAAATTCTAGCTGAAGATTTTACGCCCTCAGGAAGGTATTAGGAAAGTACATTGTTATATTACTTCAAAATTCGTCCATTTCAATAAGCTCCTTAATGAGGCAATCCCTATAACCTTTACTTTACACCTTTGCATACCTGCTGTTCAAACTCCTCCTTCCACTCCGCACTGTAGTATGACCCAAGTCCGCCTTTTGTATTTATTCTCTAGTGAGATATAACTTCCTAAACAAGAATCGTTGAAATGGAGAAAGCGTGGGATTGAAAGCTTTAAAGGCAAAGCACCCTAAAATAATCATTAATGTATGAAGATTTATGATCACTGCTGGAGATTACTTAAAAATCCCCATTTCTGCTGTTAATTTTCTTTATTTGTCTGCATCATTTTCCTTGACTCGCACGGCCATTTGGCCCTTGCCGTTGTAAATGCACCCTCCCGTTAAATTGAACGATTTAGGAATGTCAGATAAAATTTTTGTGTTTCCTACGGGAATCTTGGTTGAAGCCGTTTCGTGAATATTTATACGAGACTTAAGGAGCGGGAAACTAAGGAGTCACGTGGTGCCTACCGTCACGAATGACTCGAGGTTTTTCGAGCTTATCAACTGCACGCAACAATGTGTCGCTCACTCCAACAGATCGAGATTTTTTCCCCTCGTTTGGGCGATCGAGTGAGATTATCTTTCCAAAAGAGAGAGATTATATCGAATGGTGTCAAACAACGCTGGCACCTTTCCCTCCCTCCCCTCTCTCCCTCTACCGGACGATAACCAAAATAGCGACGCTGCACGCTTATTGTATTTATTTCCACCTAGTGCCCCTAACCCGGAAGCGGACGGATATGCATGTTTCAAGTCTTTGAGTCACACTTGGGAGGGGCAGTTTTAGGATTGTGGCCTCGCATGCTTTGACCAAAATCGTAATGAGCTGAGAGATGGCTCTAATCACTTATTTCTGGGTTGAAATGGAAACACAAAATTGTATTTCATACATACATACATACCAATCACGAAGTTCCCTTCCGGGGCAGGCGGAGTCACTCAGAGAGAAGTTTCACTCATAAATGCATGTTTGTACACCTAAATTTGCTTCAATAATTTTCTCCATACTGACCTATCCTTGCAAACCTCATTTGCTTCAGATACCCTCATACGCTGCTTGATACACGCTCTTCTGTTTTTGAGACTCCTAATATTCCTCCTCCTATGAATTTCCTCAACCACATTCAACCACAACTTTCTCGGCCTACCTCTACCTCTCGCACCATTCATTTCACTCTTATATACATCTGTTTCGTTATTCGACTCTCTTCCATTCTCTCAAAATGGCCAAACCAACGAAGCATACTCCTTTCATATATGTCCATCACTGGAGCATCTAACCCACACTCATTCATGACCCACCCATGACCCATTCCTGACCCTATCCATCCTACTTTTGCCGCAGATACTCCTCAGATGACTCATACCCATGGAGTTTAGTCTACTCTTATGTTTATCCTGATATTCCCATGTTTCACTTCCATACAACAAAGTGGGGAGAAGAACACTTTTGTACACGGCGAATTTCGCTTCCTTAGACAGGCACTCATTCCTTGATATGCTCACAAAATTGTATTAAACTATTAAAACACCGTAAATATTTATTCTTTTACTGCTTGACCATACCGAAACTTTACTTGATGTTATTGATGGGTGTCATAGCCATTAATTTGCACTGTTCAATTGCAAAGTCTCTGTTGTGCTTATTGCCTCCAATTTTAGGGCAAATACATGCCGCGGAAACTGGTAGGATTGATTATTAGACCGAGTATTAATCGCCTCTTTTCGGAAGGTATAGAGTTTGAATGATTTGGAATTTCGTTTAAGTTACCTTTCCTAGTCACAAATCCTCTTCCTAGGTTGAAATGTATCTCGACATTTTATCAACTAAAAATTTACTCTAATTAGATATTATTTTTTCCCTCCTCATGCGAAGTAAACTCACTAGTCCATGCGTCCAAATAATCAGACGCTCCAAAAGAGAGGATCTCCACCTAAATCAGAGTTGGGTGTTCAGGATATCATAACATTCAGAGAAATATCTCTGGACGCCCTGCCGTAATTTCTAATCTAAACTAAAATATCTCACATCCGCTGAGCTCCAATCCTTCTGACTTTAGTTACTCTTAACTTCGTCTGAAACGCAAACCGCAGATCTGTACTGAGTTCGAATGCAAAACGGTGAACTTCCACCGATCAAAATTTATCGATGAGATTTTCAGGGTGAAGTAGTGACAGTTGAATCGTTGAGCATTTACCTATGATGTTATACATGGGGGAAAATTTTCCAGGGTAATCGCATACCTTTGCTTTACAGAAATTGATTTTAAATGCTATGTCCTGACAGGCGAATCACAATTAAGGGAGTCAAAAGTTGACTAGTCATAATGGTAAACTGTTGGATCCACGAAAATCTCCAAAACAAAAGGGGCTTTCTGTTATGTCATCTACATCTACATATAGCCCTGCGAGAGATCTCAAGGGTGTTGTGTGGTTCGGGATGAATTTCCGTCAATAGACACTGCACTGTATCCTAAAATGTTTCGGAAACTACGAGTTTTGGTGTTTTTTACCACTGCACAATTGCTCAAGATTGGAGAGTTTCTCAGGAAGAATGCGAGTCGTGCGGTTAAATCATATTATCAAAGAATTAGAGTTAAAATCACATTATTTGCTAAATTGACTATGTGAAAACCCAATTACAATATCCAAGTTGCTGTCATTGTGAACATCATTCGCGGACAAAATATAGTCATAATTCTATCCGTTCTACAGTGGTTGTCCGTTATTTAATGACCGTCATCTATCTCCTGTGGTACCTAGGCCGGGTTTCGTAAAAGGTTTTTTGACCACATCAGAAAACATATTGACTAAGAATCTATTTAATATATGAAGTTATAGTTTAAGTGACCATCAAATTTCAATTAATTTCGAAGGTTTTCCTGTTGGTCTTCACGCCAAAAAATTAGGAGAAAGACCAATTACATTTCTTTTCGATATTCCCTTGCATATATTATAACTCGGTATTTAAGTCTTCCTCATTATGATCCCAAATTCCTGGCAGTCTATTCCACATTAAATCTCATTTGGGAAAAGTAGCGCAAGTTCTGCAACTTTATCGTCGCACTCGCCGAGGACCCTTGTAAGAAATCCTAATTTACGATCCGCACGACCGAGTCATTTGTCCAACGTGTTTCTTTGCTGGAGTTCATGAGAATCCGCGGTATTTCAAGGATTCAACGCTCTCTATATCAACCTCGCTAGCTCTCTCCGAAAGCGAGGAAAGTCACGGAATAATGTCGTCCAGAGTCGGCGATGGCCAACCCGTCGTGTTATTGCGAGGGCGCAGTATAATCGCCTGTTTAAAGAGGGAGAGAGGGTGTCAGCGACTCGCAGCGAGCGCCTCCACATGGCCTCGCACGTAAACAAGCGATGCTTCTCCAGCGAAAGAAGCGCATCGTGGCCCGAAGTGATGCATCATGCGCCGCCCGTGAGTCGGTTGTTTTGCAGCGCTGGCCGGCAAAACACGACCCTCTCCCCCTCTATCGTATCTCTCGCTCGAAAAACAAAAAAAAGGCGACATGCGTCCGGATTAGCGCTTGAACTCTGCAGAGGAGGGAGAGAGAGTACAGATTGGCTTTATGTGCGCCGCTTGTTTGACCGCGAGGAACGCGTCGCGGCGTCATTTCATTAACAGACTTTAAAGGCCGTCGAGCACCAGGTTCGGTGTACAGCTCACAGACATTTTCTTTTACTTTTAGTACATATAACGGGCAAGTTCTAGTATCGTGTGATACAATGTGACTGAATGCGAAGAAAGAAATGTTTGAGAACATTTTATTCGAAATAATTTTACAAACGAAATTGGAACGAGCTCAGGGTTTATCGCAAGCATGTTTAATCGACGTTCGTATGGAACGCCTTTTTACTGTATGAGGTTCCCGTACGGAAAATTTTGTATTCATTTAATTCAAATTACAACAAAATATTTTTATTCCTTGAACATAGATATATAAAATGTGCCAAGTGCCAATCCAGTGGCTAGCCATATTCATGAATGGTTAGCAAAGAAATAGTTTGAAAAAAAGAAAGAGAAAAGGAACTTAAACGGCGACATAGACTTGCGTGCTACAGCAAAATATGCATTATGTTAAAAAACTGAAACAAAATTTTGCCAGTTTAAAAATCCTTTGTGCGGGCCGCAAACAGCCCGAGAAAAGGTCGCCTGTTTAACATGCCTGGCTTTTAAAGCCCGTCTAAGATTATAGCTCAATGGACAGAAATGCAAACACTCAGTAAACACGTTAATGCTGTTTGGAGAAGAGAATCAGGCGACCAAGAACTCCTAGCTGGTGGCCATTGATGAAATCATGCGGTCGTGTAAAAAATGTTTAGTTGAAAAAAATTATCTCACGGAGTCCAGGGCAGAAATAAGTGGCGTCGTCTAAAGAGCTGGTCTTACCAGATACGCCACCTAAACTGACTGAGCGTGCGCCCACGCATGTTCAGTCAGATGAGACGTTAAAACCCGGGGTCCCCTTGGCGCCTTTCGTTTAGAGGAGGCTATTGCCGACACCGGGTTTCTATCCACCCTTCCTCCCTCACCTGTCCCCAATGCTGTAAATGACCTTTATTGTCGGTCGCCTCCCCAAATATCCAATCCATTCAATCCAGTGATGTAGCTGTTAATGCTCAAGACACCTGCTTTCGTTTTAAAACTTGTATTCTTGAATACGGCTACTGGACAAATGTACCCACCTAGTTAATAATCCCTGAACTAATTACATTCGGAATTTCGTTGGTTCAGAGGGAGTTAAACTCGTTATTTTTCTCGCTGAAGAGCCTTTCGGAAGGTCCTAAATTGTATTTTATGAAATAAAATAGTACCAGTTTGGGGAATGCCGTATGATTTGTTTACTGGAAAATGGAGCATTTCCAAAGCGTTATCAGTGATTGTGATGACACTCGCAATCCGCGTGATGACGTTGGTTTCGTTAATAGTGGCACTAACTGCAAACCGATTTACTTTTTAACAGCTGATTTCGCGTTCTCTCTCGAGATTAGGTATCATGGCAACGACTTAAGGTGGTACCGCCGAGAAAGGACATAAGTATAATTTTATTCATATTCTAAACTTTTATTGATAAATATATGTTCTCCATCTAAAATGAACGACAAATTGTTCCATTTCCGTGCTCTTGTCTCGCAGATTGATATCGCAATTACACGGTGTTCAATAGGAGAAACACGAGCGACAGTATTTTTCTATCTAATATGAATGCCATTTTCACGAAAAACTATTTTCAAGAAACCAAAACTCTCAGGTATTTGTTATAAATAAAGTTCACTCGTACTGCCTTATTTTTTGCGTAATTAACTACTTACGGTGAAAATTATAGTAAAAGTATGGCACTCTAATATATAAAAATGAATGTTTATTTGCCGTCTTCAATGCGTTCCAATACCATTCATCAGATTGCGATGAAACTTTGGTGAGTTGTGCGCGCGCCCGCGAAGGTCGCTGAATTATTAAATCCCTTGTGCAATAGGTGGAGCGCTAGTCGCTTCAACAAATGAGCGTTGGCACGCGAGCTTCTCAAACAGGGGAGGAACGACAAGCAAGCAACGAAGCCGTTCGTTTACGAGATGCTCAATCACGTGCATCAGAATCGTATCTGTGAGACATAATATGCATCAGAATGCATCAGAATCATATCAGCGAGATATGCTTCGTGTTTAAAGGTACGTAATTTATTTGTTCGTAGAGTAAGATTTGGTGCAGTGGTTTCTTTGTTTACTTTTTATTGAATTAATGCATTCGATTTTTGTATACGCTTCGCATTTTCCTAAAATTGTATTTTTAAGCTCGGAAATCTTAAATTTTGCACTACTTCAACAATAGACTATTTTAATTACTTAGAAGACGCAGGATAGGAATGGAATGGGAACACTTGCTACCATTTTTGCGTTACGAATTCCTGTGTTGGTACGAGGAATTCATTGAAATAGGTCTCAAATTCGTTTAGGGACCAATTTTGAACAAAAAAAGCATTGCAACGTATACCGGGCACAGCTGTATCCATATAAATAGCGCTGTATTGAGGTCTTTATGGTCATAAAATTTGTCAATTTAAAATGTATTACGTGAATTTTTTGTGCTTTAACTTTCGTTTTCAATTTCTAATTCATTACATCATTGAAGGAAGGATTTTTAAAGCTATATGAAAAAGTTTGAATACAGTATTAGTTTTGAGCCAGTAGCGGTGCAACCTCCCTTAAGATGAGCATGATTCATCTTCAGTTATGTGCGTATAATCACGGAGTGCAGTGACCGCTCCCGTTTCCATGATTACGCTCTTTTGCGAAAGTACGTAATGTTTTTACGTTCAGTACGAAGACGCCATCAAATCTTACCATCAGTACGCTTTGAACTCGAGGCGTTTTCTGAAACTGCTAACGGAATCCGTGAAAAAAACCTCGAGGGTAGGACAGTGAAGCTTTGAGTTTCCCCATATTCTACATTCAATAGATTTAGTCCTTATTTTGGCTTACCTAGGCAAAGTCGTAGGGGAGTTTTTTTAACACCGAGTTGTGACGTGCATGCAGGGTGATCCTGGTCCTCGCCGGGTTCTCTTCGCGTGAATTCGCTCCGCGAAAACAAACAATGAAGCATCGGAGTGCGCTTCAGATACGGATCCTCCCCTTTCTCGGGTGCAATGCTCCGCTCTGGGTTATACGTCTCTGAGAAACAAACCATTTGGCGTGCTCGACTGTGGCAAGACAGAGCTGTTTGATTTACAATTTTAAAAGTTGATTCTCTTTTTAAAAATCATCCAGATGATTCTATTTAAATATCTCCATTTAATAATTATTTTTTCTTTTTGAGTTCATGTCAAAGTTAATGAGAAATATTTCTTTGATGTCTTTTTCATTTGCCAATGTTTTGCATTTGAATAATGCATCTTCAGAGCTACGTTAAAAATTAATCGATACAAAATGAACTTCGTTACGAAGTTAAATAAATACTCTCTCTATCAATAAATCTGAGCGTTCATGTGGAACTCATCAAGGTCCAGGTCAATACTGTTTTGACGGCGTCGATAATGATAATCATTTCCGCAAAAATCATGTTTGAATTAACAAAAAACAAATGTTAAATAAAAATAAATATTCACACGTTGTGTAGATTAAAATGTGAAATTATATTAAAGAAAAACATTTCTTTCGATTCCCTAAATGGTTCGTGGAAGTAGAAATAACAGCATTATTTAAATGTATGTAACTCTGTGGTTTTCATCATTTATAATCAGAATTCACCATTATGAAGGTTTGTTACATGCACTTATCCACTACTCTATTCTCCAACCGTTTCATGCCTTTTTCTCAGGTCATAGATTTGACTTTCTTCCTGATTTTCCCGATGAATCCAGCTATGCCCGTCCTCGATAGATCGCAACATCATATTCCAGTAATGTTTTCTGTTGGCTATTATAGTTATGTCAGAATATGTCCTATAATTTTGATTCCTATAACTTGGAGTTTTCATTGAACTTCTTTCCTCTATAGCTCTGTATGGCCTCATTCGTACTCAAGATCATGCAAGGTGAACTTTTATTCTGCCATATAATGCATGGAAAAAATTTATTTCTCTTAAATCCTGAAAAATGCCGCTCGAGTGTGTCAGTTTGAATGGTGCGATGTTCTGCTATACTTTTTTTCACCTTATTAAAAAACCTTATTCAGTGCCACGTCTAGCCAACGGTTTCAGGTTCAATGACCCGTCTAGGTGGCCTTTTTCTCGTGATGACCAAAATAGCGCCTGCGAAATTCATACAACTTTCAATGAAGGTGCTCCTTGGTTCTAACTCCAGCTTCGTGATCAGTCGACCGTTTTGGAAAGCTGCCGTCGTAGATTTAACTGCGACTTTAGAGGGAAGAAGTGCTTTGACCTGTGAAAAAATATTCTCTTTCATATGGATCTTTCCTGACTTATCCTGAAGGTCTATTAAAAACAGAGAGTAAACATAGGCCCGCGTAACCACTCGATAAAAACGTTGAATCTTCGAACCTCGGAGATGTAAGTAAAACATCATTCGTTAACGCGTACGGGCGCACGGTGACGGAAAGGAAATTTTTTATTTTATGTTGAGTATAGTAATGTTTAGTTTCTACTGCGGAGATTTATGAACTCATTTTGGTTTCAAATATTGAAATAATTGTCATCTTAAACGGTCAGAGGGGTTGACTTAAGAAATAAGTGGTTGTTATGCATCATTTCGGATCTAAATCGAAAAAGACATGCGGTTGTAAATTGGTAGGATTTCTGTAATCCGAGTTGAAAAATGGGAAAATTATGTTTTCGAGAGAAACGTTATAGTTCAGTGTGAGCATCGCTCGACTGTGTAGTAAATCTAGGTTTTTAATCTAGATACGATTGGTACGAAAGTTACTCGACATTGTCCTCCTTATAGAAACATGGATTCATTTTCTTGTAGCACTGTTCTAGGAGAAAACACCTAGACTGGAGGTATACAAATCCATTTTTAAGTATCTAATTATTCGTTCCTTTTATTTATCGAATCATCTATAGCGATTTCTACCTTCTCATATCTCTTGTGCCTCTGCATTCACTTCACTTTTTTCTCTCATTGCTGTAAGCTGCCATGAGTTTATCCACCTTAAAAAATTGAAATATAATATGAAGAGCTCCGATTGAGATATCACTGGCCATAGAGGGATAGTTCACAAATAAGTTCTTGTACTAATAAAATTTTTATATTTACCATCAGAAGTTTATCTCATAAAGTAAATACTGGTAATAATCAATAATAGAATTAAAATGAACTGGCTGATTGATGAATTAAGGTACCGTATTTTACGGACTATAAGACGCACTTTTTTCTTAAAAAAATTGCCTCTAAAATTCAGGTGTGTCTTATACTCGAAATTAATATAAAAATGTCCAGTGTTTGATTTTAAATTCCCGCTAGTCTTAAAAATGGCCATGTATTCGATGCCGCAACATTGGATTCACCTTGCAGCAGCAGTGCACCGATGCGACGAACATGAGATGCGGGGATTCACAAGATCTTTTCCCGATTTTACGATCTTTTACCAATGATACATACTAAAATATTACTCAGCCTAAGAAGTAATTTATTTAACCCCTACTGAAAAATCAAAGTGTGTCTTATAGTCCGTAAAATACGGTAGTCCGAGCGAGATAGTTCCCTATTCTTAATAGAGACCATATTCGAATTATGCGTTTTAATTTCACCAGCTGTTAGACACATCAGTTGAATATTGCATTATTAATGGTGCACTAATATAGTTTTATATGACATAAATTGTAAGTAATTAAATGAAATTATCTAAATAAGCCTTTAACTTGACTCATTTCTTTCGCGCGGTGCGTTTGACACTACTTCAAAACGGAAGGTTTTTTGTGATACCCAAGAACCTACCGCGGTGACAATATGATTAATTTTCAAATATAGTTGAGAATACATACAAACTATTCGCTGTTAGTTTTTTGACGACATCTAAGTGTTATAAATACCTCATTTTGTAAATAATGTCTCTCTGGAGTGCATGCACGTAACATTTCCCATGTAAAAGGGCTGGTATTTTTTGGCAAATATCTCCGAAAGTAATGTTGTAAGGGGTAGAATTCTTGGTTTCATTGGATGGGTGAAATGTTTTTCTTTACAATGAGACCAAATTCATTGATTTCTAAAAAAACGATATTTCGCTCAAACTACCCTAAGAGGGCATTATTTGGTGTAGCGCTGAAAAATGCATCTGTTTGACTTTGCAGGAATCTTGTCGTGTCATCTCATAGGTTAAATGTTAGCACTTCTTTATTCGCATGGAAAATATTAGCTATTGATTCCTCATGAGTTTGCGTCCTTTCCTCCAATTTTTCTGGTGTTAAATCCTTTGTTAAATCTTTTATAAACTCCGTTTCCATTTGTATAATTATGAAGCAAAGTTGGTGGTTTCCGGCGTTACTTTATGGAATTTGCTAAAGATTTTGAATGAAAAGAGTAAACTTTGATTTTCCAAAATGAATTTAATGGCTTGCAACCATGGTTTCGTCGATTAACGTGATGGTCGTAAGTTATTAAATTTATTGTGGAAAAACAAAGTTTACTCTATTCATAAAAAAAATGATGAAGCACTTTCGGAATTGACATTATCCCATCCCCAATTAAATTTACCTAAACCATTACGTCAAATTCTTGCGAAATATTATACCCCATAAGTATGGGTGGAAGTATCGGGGGCAATACTTCGGCTGGGAGTCCCCGAAGAACTCCTTTTTAATCAAATAAGAAAGAGAACAACTTTTACTAAAACCATTTAGTAAAAGTTGTCCTCTTTCTTATTTAATGATGGAATACCACAAAGTGATACTGACGAAAGTGAGTGATCCTTCTTAATCCTTTACATCACAACTTGGTGCTCTTTGAAATGAATACAACGAAAAAAAAATCATGAGGAAAGATTAGGTTATGATGTGCGTGATGTTTTCTGTAAAACTACGTCGTTATTAATATTTTTCCTTTTTTTGTACCGGTAATTTTTATGTATTTATTTTATAATGTGTTCTTGCCACCTAGCTGCGAACCTATTTGCAAGATTGTTGATGAAAAGATTATCGCAGAGTGGCTCGCTGAGCAATTGATTGGGATAATTATGTTTTTATTCTTTCGAATCCGGTAAAAGTGCGGTAAATCAGTTTTCATACTGCTGAACAGTCATAATTTTTAAAAATAAACAATGATTCGAGTCCTATATCTTTTCACGATTGACAGTGGGTTCAATTTATGAAATAAAATCAGAGGGTAGTATTCGTCTGTGTCTGCTCTTTTGTTTGTGATGCCCATGGGCGAGGAAAGTTCTCCGCACGCTGTATTGAGATGTTGTATGGAGTGTGATCGTCGCTCAATTATGCGAAATACCGCGGGTGCGCGATTCCATATCGCCGCATCGGACAGCTACGGATACGTGAATGACGTTGACGTGACATCCCCCGCCAGCGATGGCCACACAAAATGCAATTCATGTCCATCGACGCTGTCTTATCTATTAACCTATTGTTTTTCTGGCCTCAAAATAAATTACGTGTTTAGATCAAATTATGTAAATGCTTTCGTTAAATATTCTAAAATCCCCCGAACTTACAGATGGAGCAAAATTAAACATTTATACAGGGCATTTTTGGAAGAACCTGCATAACTATTGTACTAAAGAAGACAAGGGATGTGATTTCAATTCTTTTACATGAGCCATGGCAACTATAAGTTTTATTCTTATATTATTTACATTTGGCGGTTGATATGAAAACACCCAATAACGGCATCAAAAAGATCTGAAACTTGTATCAGCAGTGCTCTGTGGGAATTGAAAGGTTTTCACTCATTCTTATCGTACCTTATTTTAAAGATCGAACGATGTTATTCGTCGAAATGTGAGTTTCCACGGTAACTCCAAAATATGTTTGAATAATATGTTTGCGTTTCCGTAGTTTCTTACGGAACTGCGACCCCTTGTGCCTCGGATTAGGGCTGCTTAGATTAGAACCAACTCTGTTACTTCGTCGACCAATGGAAAGTACTGGGTGAAGATGCAAGATGAATTCAATGGAAACGGGAACATGAACGAGGTAATTATACATTAGTTTATTGGTCTGGCATATTGGTGATGTATTTGTGATTGCATTGGCTATGAAGTACCGTTGTATATAATGTGCTACAGGTTAATCAAAGTAGTTAGCATTACATTAGAAGAATATCTCGACGGTGAATTGTTTTCTCTTGTCCGATAAGTGGTGTATCGTGGGATATTAATATACGGTTAGAGTACGCGATCGCGTACATGTCAAACCTAATGACCTTATCGCGATATCATAAATACCGGCATTTTATATGAACAACTGTGCTTTACATAGCCAATGTATATAAAAAATCCAAACCGCTGATTACTCTCCAATCACTCTTTCTAGAGTTCCATGGTGCTACTGTAAATCAAGGCTGTCCCCAGTTCTTCATTGATATCCTTTGGATTTCTTTTCGTCCGAATTTTCTTCCCATGAGTTCCGGAGAAGTCTCCAGTTAATTTACCTTGCATTGTATTCTCACTGAATTGTTGTTGGAGTGCCGTTCTTGTTTTGAACTTTGTGAACATCACTATACCTGTGATTCTACAAGAAAATTCTAATTCCTGCGAATAAAATTTAATTTGTCCCGATATGTTTCCCTTTCATTTGATGCTACCGCTATTTAAGAACTTTGTTCCAGGTACAATAGCACCGTTAATAAAGAGCCTGCTTCGATGCTAACTGGTTGCGGAAACATGATGCTGCAAGTTATGATGACCTGCAGGTAATTAGATTTGTGACCTATTACTTTCTGGCGAATAGTACCTTGAAAGAATGTTCATGTTAAATTAATTGATGTAGGTATGATTTTCCGGAACAGTAAATGACAGTGGTTCAACTTATTAGTGCGTGAATATTGAAATCTTACCATTTTGCAACCGCTATTAGCTCCGCTCGCCAATGTCGTTCGCATTTGCATAGGATGTTGTTTCAATAAATGCAGTTTTAACTATATTAACACTTTATTAGTTTGGAAGTAAAAATATGAATTACATCAGGAGGTATCACTTCAGCCTTCGTAGATCCAAATGAAATTGGCAAGGAGTTATTTCAATCAACATAGGCAAATAATGATAGAACATATATCCACTGACATGTTTATGAAGACAATTCATGATTTCATACCACCAACACCGTGATTTTCTGCGCCCAATGCACATCGTCAACTGTTATTAGTCAGCGTTGGCAATCTGTGAACAAAAAACAATGTATTTAATACAAAGATAATCTTGAAAAGTCACTTTATTGAAATTAAATACTATGAAAAATGCATTACGTAGAATGAACTTTGGGTACTATGATAAGCAATTATAAACTATCTTTTACTGGGGATCAGTGATATTTAGGTATTCGTTCTCGCGATTTGGTTAGCACTTTCGCAGAATAATTCATAGGATGTCATTATCTAATTTGAAATCATGCGAATCAATCATATTTTAATCAATACAACAAATATTTACGTGAAGTTTGGCACAAAACACTGTCACGGTCGGATTATAAAAATAAAGCAAAATGTCAAAAACTTGTTGGCAGCTTTAGCGTTTGATAACATTCGTACACAGCGTAGAGGTCACATTATATTCATGTCATCATAAATTTTTCTCGATAATATTGAAAGAGAAAAAAGTTTCTCCTACCTGAAAGCTGCTGGAAGCGGAAAAACCACAGGGCTGCCCATGTCTTCATGATCGATGGCGTACATAATACGTCTATTGCTGTTTGCTAGCGACAACATTAGCATACGTATATCAGTAATTGTCACTTGTAAAACCTGGTCCCAGGCCTAAAAAATATATCTGAAGATGATTCCACCACATTCTACCATCTATCAAGCGTTGCAACGGTATAAAATCATGGAAATTGTTGCAAATATATTCCAATAAATTATCCAGGTGGTCGTCTGGTACTTCCAGTCCGCGGCCATTTGTAAACAATTAGGAGGAGACCTTCAAATAGAAGCATTGGCCATGGTAACCTTCGATTAGAAGGCCTCATTCGACTCCTAATAGGAGGAGAGGAGAGTCTCTTGAACTGAAATCTCTCCTTAAGGAGAGTTAGGAGGTGAAGGTCGCCTTCAAGGAGAATCTGACGATACGGGCCTTAAATTCAAATTCTATAATTCTATAATAAATCACGAACACACAATTTTTCTGTAATATTGTTCTAGGTTGAATAAATGAATTTAAACACCTCATACCACCAGCATTTCGGATATTTATTTCTGCATACTCAGGGATTAAAATTAAACGAAGCTGGCTGATTGTTATGTAATTAATGGATGATGACAATTTTATTTTATTTCATCGGTACTCCAAGCCATTCCCCTTGAACAGTGGTTTTCAACCTTCCCAATGCCTCGACCCTTAGATACAATTCCTCATCTTGTGGTGACCCCCAAGCATGAAACAATTTAAGTTGCTACTTCATAAGACCATCGGAAATATGTCGGAAAACATTCTTGAAACATTTCACTATCGTCTATACATCCGTATATTCGGTGCAAATCACCTTGCATGTAGCAACATCAGTCATGCAAGATTTAAATTTTAAATATATATCCTCCTTAAAAGCACAGCTATGACTGGGATAAGGGGGGGGGGGGCGGCATCAAAATTCAAGCGAAATTTATGCGTAAATACGTATTTATTACTTGGCGCGAGACCTTCATATTTGTGAGCTCCCAATATGATGATGTGTTACGTATTATTTTGTGTTCAGGAGAAAATCTGCGTATATGTGATCCAATTATGTACCTCAAAATATATATCATATACCATGAGGCTACGTGTGTAATATAGTGTAAAATTACTGAGGAACCTAATTGGTTGCATGAAATTTCTTTCTCTTTTGCCCATGCGAATTACTAATCAGTTCACGTTCGCAAAATGTCACGCACATCTGTTCATATACAAAAGTCGTCCGAGCCTCCTTAAGGTAGTCCTAGCGAGATAGTTCCCCAGTCGTAAAAAGATCATATTCGAATTATACGTTTTAATTTCACCAGCTGTAGGACACATGAATTAAATATTGCATTATTAATGGTGCAATAAAATAGTTTTATATGACAGAAATGGTAAGTAATTAATTTGTCTTAACTTCACTTTATCTTCAGAGCTGATTGAAGCGGCATGATAAGATTGATAGATCTCCGGGATGATAGGAGTAAAAAACTCCCTCTTTTAACGCACCATTAGTGGCTAAAGTGGAATCAGATCGTCAGGAATGGAGGCACTCCTTTAGCGTGCTATTCACTCTCGCCCTTTCCCTTTTCCAAGGTAACTATCATCATACATCCCTGTCGTCATACCTGGTGTCCTGACACCCCTTGCCACACGCTCCGGCGATGAACCTCAGGGTAATTTGATGGTGTACATCCGTTTAATATCAACGTACATATTATCATACTGCAACCGTATCTCGATGTGTTTCACTTTTGTAGACGGTAAATCTCAATTTTTAAGTAAATTTATTCAGTCAAATATGTGGATTAGTAATTCTTGCTAAAGGTTCTGTCTAATTAAGTTGGCCGGAGCGGTACTTGTAGGGGATTGCGTGCACATTTTAGTGATTTTCAAGCTTGTCAAAAGTTCATCGACCATATTTGACACAACTCCACCTGTATTACGTTGGAACTCACCGTGGAAGCAGAAATGGAAATGATGAAAGATATATGCATTTTCTTTCATTATTAAACTTGTTATGACTAGAGATTACGACGCAGCATCAATATTTCAACTGAATTACATTAAAATATGCTATCTTCAAATATTAGACTCGGCGTTACACTCTGACATAAATTAGCAAATGTCTTATTGATAATATATTTTCGTGTTTAGAAGAAACTCTGTACAGATTTATCAAAGCGCTACGAAATAGAGGTCATGTGTCATTAGGCTAAGAGTTAAAATAGTATTTAATTGCCAGAAATCCAATTTAGTGGGATACCATCTTTTTCACTTTAAACCACATACTTATATCACTAACGAGAGCGCTTGTGCAAACTTTTACACTAAGCTCTCCCAAGACTTTAATGCATAATTTCACGAAGCACGCATCGGACGACGAGAAATCTTAGTCAGATATTACCTGCACTCTGTTGAAGCACTGGAAGTACTGTTTGACGCGAATATTTCTTCCCTTGCGAAAAAACCTCGTAGAACATCCTTCCTTTGTCAGAAAACTTGTCATCATTACGTTTTCCTTCCGGTTCTACGAAAACTTTTTTAACAGTTTTGGGCACTCGGTGAGCCCTCTACTTGTGATTACTCCGTAGTATAAGGCAATTGCAGTAATAGGTGGTTTTATGTGTATGATTACATTTTTTCATCCATTAGTAACTAGGTACGAGCGGAACGTTTATCATGGGCCAACTTAAGCCGTAAAAGACGCGGACTCTCCACAACTCTATTACTATATTCTGAACCGCCATTGCATATAGAGCAGTTATGGCCGTGATAGGGCCCTTTTAGAGACTTTTCAAAGCTTCGAAATTCTAAAGCCATGATAATCGCGTTTTTAATATGATCATTAGATATCTCTTCGAAAACGACGAAAAAAAACTTTGCGGCCAATCCGTGTAAAAAAAGAATTTAGCTAATAAATAACAAAGTGTGAAACATTATATATTTATGTATGGATGCCCTTCATTTCATCGTATGCTCCTTCACCACGAAACCATCATTCTATAAATAAAATATTTTCTTGGCATTACTTGAGATTGATTTTATATCTACCGTACTTTTTTAAATCAACGAATAAGATAACAGGAAAAAATATGAAAAAAAACAATACAGAAAAATGTTTTCTATGTTTTTTTTGTGATCAGCATGAATATTGTGTGGATATGGTTTAATGCAATAAGAAACTATTATGCATAAATATTTAAATAAATATAGCTGATTGAATGTTGAAGTGAACAGATTATAATGCTTGATATTAAGGATAAAAGTTTTGTAACATATGTCACAGAAGCAGATTAACGATCAAATTTGTTACGATATAACTGTATATAATAAAAATTCAACTTATTCACTTAAAATTATAGCAATATAAAGTGCAGAATATCGCAAATAGAATTTACTCTTTTGAAAGGTTTCTATGCGGGACATTGGTTCGATGAATATTCTTTAACCACAATAACACGTTCAGACTTGTGTAATGTCCATTACACATCAGTATTATTAACTGCACTCTGATTGATCCAAGCATGAATACATATTATGGATTGTTATCTCGTCGCCAAAACTTGTTGTCTAGAATTCCGTAAACAAACAACTTTTTGGAAAGTGATGAAAGTGAAATATAAAAGCCTAGTGATGAAAGACGGCATTTCAAATGTAAATACAGTCATTAGTTTGTAAATAAACACGTCGTACTGGTTTTACCATGAATATACATGGGTTTTACTCACAATTAATCATAATGCAGTGGATAAAAAATGTAGTACTACACGCGGGACGTAATTATACAATTTTTTAATATCGTCCGGTCTACAGATATATTTAATTCCTCTCCAAAATTTAATTAAAAAAATGCACAATTTACTTCTTAGTTCTCATTTAGTAACTTATATATTCATGGATTCAAGTATGGCCACAAAATTTACCGTTCTTAAGACAATCTATTTTTTCTTATTTCTGGTCTTAAAATTATTGAAGAATAGTTTGAAGGAAATATAAATTAAATAAACAATAAATGTAACTTCGGTTACTGTTTGGCAAGCCAGTTATGATTATAGCCGAATTTCATAAGTAGTTGGTCAGTAACCGTTAATTTATTTTTAGGAACGCGGCCCAAATTCATTTTAAGCACGCCGAGGAGAGCTCACAAATGACGCAAGATTTTAAATAGCTGGAAAATAAAACGCCTTTCTTATCAAACTGGTATATTTTGTGCGCTGCCCTTAATTGAATTAAAGAAAAAAATAATTATTTTTTTGCATACCGCTGCTGTTTTTCCCTCGGCCACGCTCCTCGAAATTTTTTGTCCCGAATACCAAAGGCGGTTCGTAGGGTTGCGGGAATCAGATGTGTTAGTTGCCACGCGATATTTCGGAACACTTCCTCCCAACGAGGGCTTGCCTTTCGTGTCTCGGCTTTTTTTTTATCCCGCCGTTTCGCCCGCTAGGTGTCGCCGGAAAAGTTTAAGGATTTTTTTGGAGTCCGGAAACAAAACCTCACTTCTTCCTCTTCTTTCTGCTCTTTGGAAATTTCCTATGGAACGTTGGAGGAAATGCCGTTTCTCTCCCCTCAAATCCGCAACGCTTCCAGTTTCGCGCAAATGTTTTCGGAGATTTAGATCTGTCGTTATCCGGGACCCGGAAATTAAAATGCCCGTCGCGTTGTTTATTCTGATACCTCAAGTGCGAAGTGGTTGCGCCAACAGCGTCAACTGAATCCATATTGCGTGTTCCACGTTTGGCTGATGTGTTCGATACGAGCCGAAAACGGGTGTGGGTCATTGATCCAAAATCGACGCTGCCGTTTCTTTTGACCCGTAGAATGAAAGACTAGATTTAATGGGACCAATGGGCTCGATAACTCGTGGGATATTTGCTGACGTAATGAATCGTAATAGGCCGTCTTGAAGAGGACAGTTGAGCATATAATAATGCGCTGAAAAGAGAAGTATTTTTGGATGTATTGGCTTGGTATGGTGATAGTATATCTACATCTACATACTACCCCGCGAGCCGCCACATGGGCGTGTGGCAGGGGATGGTAGGTCACCAGCCGTGTAAAGATGTAAAAGTTTTGGAGGTGACATTGTGACATGTCCTATGAGAGTGTATTTCGAGGAGCTCAATTTTTATTGTGGTCGCTAAATGTTCGCGGAAAGAACGAGTTTTTGTACCTATCTGTTCGGCAGAGTATCTCTCTTATTTTTTCGCATCTATCAGACCTAGAAATGTAGTGAGGCGTCATAATAATATTCTCTGTCTCGCTCTGAAAAATATCAGTTCTGAATTTATCAAGCAGATTAACCCTAGCGTGCAGCCTCTGAGTCTCTAGGGGCTCCCACTTTAATCCATATAATAGTTGTGAAACACTATATGGAATAAGATGTGAACCAAAGCTTTTTTTTCTATCGTTTCTAGCAAGGTGCGCGTGATTGCTCTACGGATGTGTTTTGAAAATACAAGAGGATTTGAGTGATATGGTTGCACATCAAATGCGTGACCGTATCATCCAAACCACAATGAAATAACGTTAGGTTTATCGATTCCGGTATCTTATCACTCTCGGGAAAACAAATTACCCACGGCGCCAATCATTTTCTGGTTTTATCTTTAGTCTTCTAACATTCAGTACTATTGGTTTGTTGACCTGAGAAAAACAGGACATATTTTTTTACGTAATTCTGTTATTTTTTCCTTGAAATCTATGCCTATTCTTTCACTTTAATAGTTACACAATGGACGTTTTTCTTGGCGTTCTGGGGTGTATCTAGTCGTATCCTTGCATGCGAGCTGACAGTTAATGCCCCTTCTTGATCTTATCTCAGTTAAATGCTGTCCCCGTCACGCAGTTGAACTAATCTGAGTACATTGATTATATCAGCCATTTCAATTTCGACGTTAGTATTTGTGTAAAATGGCGTTTCAGGAGGAATCTCGTCTAAACTTCAGGACTTGATGTTGACGAGATTTCAAGCATTTTGGCCTAATGAACATGGTTTGAAAATTCCTACGAATCGAGATAAATCTTGAAATTAAGCAAATTATTGTGCAAATGAGTGAGAATATTGAAAAGCAATTCATATATGTGTCTAAGTTTAAGGGCCTTATCAATCTGTGGAAGTCACCACCAATCAATGTATTATGACGAATGCGAAATAGTCTGGACGAATTGTATGCGTTGCCATAGCTTCATATTTAAAGCATTAGCAAAGCTCGGAGTCACTCGCTTCTAAATGGCATGACCTTAGGATGGGGAAAACACAGTAATGAACTGGGTCACAATTGCTGAAGATACTTCCGGAGGTCTTCGCGAGACTCCTTCGTGGTATAGCTCTCTAAAAGCGCTGCGTTCCTGGCGCTGCGTTGTGCACGATTTTGTGACATGAACTACTCATCTTTCCTAGTCCAGTAAAATGCAGTCAACACAAGAGCTTCGAGAATTGTGATGACTCACGAATAACAGCCGTCCCGTTTGGACTCGTGCTCCAATTAGACCTCCAGATTGGTTTGCCTATTACAGACACGGCGATGTGTGATTTCCACTACTTACATAATAGCCTTGCGCTCTAGCTTATTTCGCGAAGTAGTTCGGTTCCCCTATTTATCTCTTTCTTTCTCTTTTCTTTCCTCTCTTCCCCTCCATTCCTATACTTCACCCCATCCACTTCTACCCTCCATCCTTGCCACGCAGATCTGCGTCAGAAACTTTTGCGAAAGGTATCCCTGTCTCCGCTCAACAGTGTTCGATTCCTCATCTCTGAGCCGAAGTTCTTTGCTTGCTAATTTTCCTACGCACATAATGAGTCGCGCTCCCAAGTAAATTCTCAACATCACCTCAGGGAGTTTCCGAATCACGCCTTGTTTAAGGTAGACCGAGCGAGATAGTTACCTAGTAATAAGAGATACCATATTCGAATTATACGTTTAAATTTCACCAGCTGTGAGACACACGAATTAAATATTGCATTGTTAATGGTGCAATAATATAGTATTGCATGGCAGAAATTGTAAGTAATCAAATGAAAATATCTAAACAAGTCTTTAACTTGACCCATTTTTTTCGCGCGGTACTTTAGAAATTCCATCTAAACGGAAGGTTTTTTGTGATCCTGAAGAATTTACTGCGGTGACAATATGATTAATTTTTAAATATAGTTGAGGAAACATACAAACTACACACTGTTGAATTTTTGACGAGATCAAAGTGCTATAAATTCCTCATTTTTTAAATGACGTCTCTCTGGAGTGCATACACGTACCATTTCCCATGTAAAATGGCTGGTATTTTCTGGGAAATATCTCGGAAAGTAATATGGTAATGGGTTGAATTTCCGGTATCAATGGAAGGGTGATATATTTTTCTTAAAAATGATGAGACCACAGTTAATTGATTTCTTGGTAAAATTATTTTTCGCTCGAACTACCATAATCTGTGATGCGGGTTTTGAAGCTGGAAACAGCCGAAACACTCAAAACATGGCCGTCGTGTGTATATAAAACACCCAATGGCGTCTCGTGTGTGGTCGTCCTCAAAAACCGGTCGCGCTCTTCCATTTCATTGACATTTTCCCGAGGAGGTCATTTATTTGCTGAGGGAGAGATTATCCTCCTCGTCTCTCCATTGAGTGGAGCGTTTAAAAACAGTTTTTTGACGAAGGAAAACTACCGCGCAGCCATTAACATGTCCCCTCTCCCCCTCCCCCAACCTCAGTTCTTTTAAGTAATATTTTTACGATTCCCGCCACAGGAGTCGTGATTTTTTTCTACCGTTTTACTGCTCCGCTCCACATTATACGACCCAGATACGGAAGGAATATCAATACAACCTCACGCACGCACCGCGAGAGACTATCTGTAAAAAACCAATTCCTCTGGACTCTCTTGGAAGCGCGCGCGAAGAGGTAGTGGATGGGAAAAAAAATAAAGATCCGAAAAAATTGATTTTTCGTCCGCAACGTGGTTTTTTTCTATTTTATTTTTACGATTAGGTGGTGGCTCCCTCTTTCAGCCCCCACCCTCTCCATTCCCTCCCCTCCAGACCCCTACCATCCTTCCCCTCTCACCCCCCTCCAACGGCTCTGTGCGTCTCTGCGGTGTGAATTTATAACGAAGCCTTGTCGTTCTCGGATTGCGTTTTCGTGTTCCCGTACCAGGCACGTAGCCGGGGCATTTTATTTCGGGAGGAGAGGGTATAGGGTAGTGCGGGGGGGGGGGGGTTGGGTGGGTAAAGTAGGGAATGAGGAGTAGGGGGAGGGAGTGGGTGGTTGGGTGGAGACTTCATTCCGCACGAAAAAACGCTTTCGGTTGCCTTTGCGTCGTTGGATCCGCGTAGTGCAGGAATTTTTGGGAGAGGTTAGTTTGCTGAAATGCTGGATCCGGGGAAGAGGGTGAGATTCAAGGCGGGGAGGAATGGGAGGCTTTGGCGGAGGGAACGATAGACGGGGCTCTTTCTCTTAGAATTGGTTGTGCGATATGGTGGCGATATATCATCTACATCTACATAATACCCCGCGAGCCGCCGCAAGGGCGTGTGGCAGGGGGTGTTAGGTCACCAGCCGTGTAAAGATGTAAGTTTTTTGGAGATGAAATAGTGACATGTAATATAGGAGTGTATTTAGTGGAGCTCAATTTTTATTGTGGTCGCTAAATGTTCGCGGAAAGAATGAGTTTTTGTACCTATCTGTACGGTAGTTTATCTCTCGTATTTTACCGCTTCTGACAGACCTAGAGATGTAGTGAGGCGTCATGATAATATTCTCTGTGTCGCTCTGAAAAATATCAGTTCTGAATTTATCAAGCAACGTAAGCCTAACGTGTAGCCTCCGAGTCCCTAGGGGCTCCCACCTTAATCCCTCTAAAAGTTGTGAGACACCATATGTACGGTCGTAGCAGTTTTTTACGAAGCGTGCTGCTTTTCTTTGTATTTTGTTAATTTTTTTGGTCAAATCTTTATGACCAGGGTCCCAAATGCTCGCGGCGTATTCGAGATGTGGCCAAACCAGAGCGAAATGGCATCTCTCTTTGACTTTTTCATCCGAGGACCTTCCTATTTTACGTTTAACAAAACCTAGTTTCTTTAATGCTGCGCCACATATGTTCTGTATGAGTAATTCCCACGATATATCAGAAGTTAACGAAATTCCAAGATATTTGACTGTATCTGAAGATTTTATGTCTACTCAACCCACAGTATAGACATGATATTTTTGTGATGACTTGTGATATCGATGCCGATCGGAATTTTTTTCATTCCGCCAAGGATCATGTATAAATTAATGTATAGTTTGAGCGACATATTTCCCCAGTCATGATGGAGATCGTGTTTGAATTTTATTTTTTTAGTTTCACCCGCCGTGAGACGCGTGGCGCAAATATTGTTATTTGTGATTCATTTTTCTTTTGGGATGAACATATCCCAAAGAAGAATGCTTCACGAATGTGGACTGCAAAAGTTTTAATAATTTGTAATTTTTAAATACTAATGGCGCAGCAATATAGTTTTGTACTTCTGAGATTTGAGAGAACAGATAGTCCTTGAAGAAACAAACTTTTCACGCCCTTGCCACTAAAAGTTTTTGGTTATCCTGTAAAAAGTATTGCGGTGAGCATATGATTTATGTTTTTAAATATTGAGCAAACAGCCTAACTGTATACTGCCATATTTCTGACGAGATATTACCATATAATACTCCTGAGTTTTAGTAAAATCTCTCAGGAGTGCATGCGTGTATCATATCCCGCGGAAAACGGCTTCTAATTCTTGGCAAACATATCTAGAAGTGGTGCAGTAAGCGGCTGAATTATAGTATATTTAGAAAGTAGAGATTTTTTTCTTTATAATTGGGTCAAAGTCATTTATTATTTGCTGAAACGATATTTATTATTTGCTGAAATGATATATCGCTCTAACTACCATAAAGGGGAATGCCGATAATTGATTAAAAGGGAATAATGAATAGAGTCGTCCAACACTGGTTTGCAGCTCTTATTTTTGTGAAATAACGATCCCCTCAACATCGCTACCGTGAAAAACGCTGCGATGTTAACTTTTTTGAATTATTTCGGCTTGCCCCCTAATCAGCTGTCTGGGATCGGATTTATGTGTTGGATAGATAAATAGCTTCCCATTCCGAGTTCGTGGTTTGACATCCTGGGAGATGCGGTCATCTTCCAGGACACATTGGCGCCTTTTGTGTAGATGAAGGGTTACGGCGACACTCTGCATCTCTCCACGCCCTCTCCCATTCTCCAGCAACCAATTCGTACGGAGGGAACATGGCCGTAATTGCCCATCGACTACTTTTCAATTGAGGAACCATTCGTACGTACGAAATTGTTGGATTGGATATTTGGGGAGGCGACCGACAGTTAAGGTCATTTGCGCCACAGGGGATAGGTAAGGGTTGAAGGGTGGATAAGGGAGGAAGGGTGGCGTCGGCATTAGCATGGTCTTAACGGTAGGCACCAAGGGGTTTAACGTCTCGTCGAAGCAGTATATGAGGTTTGAAAGGATAGGTCAGTATGGAGGAAATGATTGAAGCAGAGTTAGGTGTACAAATATGTATTTATGAGTGAACCTTATTGACTCTGCCTACCCCGGAAGGGAACGGCGTGATTGGTATGTATGTACGTATGTTCACAGGCGCTGGAGTTGACCACTGTCTTATTTTCGCTATTTTTGGAAGTCCGTGAAAAGTCACTACAAGCGCTTTATCGTCTCTTGGGGCACTCTCATCTACAAGTAGCAGCCAGAGAATGAACTCGTATAAAAAGCACAATCCTTCGATTAAAACGTCTCTTTTGTGGGAACGGTGTATTTCCTGTTGTGTATCGCTGGTGTGACTAAATGGCTCAAGTTTTCGATGTTTCTTGCCAGTATCATATGAAAAATGTTCGACAAATGACATTTCTGCTGGATCAGACATATCTCTCGTCTTCTTTTCCTGTTCAGTATTGAATATTAGCCTGGTTTTTTAAATGAAATTTTGATGATTTCCCTGGATATTCTTTCGCATTGGTAGTAGAGTGGAATAGATTAGTGTCATGACTTTATTTATCTTCGATAAAAATTTTGGGGCGGTTATGTACGAATGCGTTGTTTGGAAGATTTAGTCCATAATTAGCGAATTGTAATGCGGTTCGAACAAATTCTCCAACGGTGAATAAAGTGCTGGTGCTGTTCGATGCATGTTCGTTTTCAAAGTAATAGTTTTTTTTTCAATCGGACTTCAATATTGTAAAGTGTGTATCGCGCAAACATTTCCTTCTCTGGTGAACTCTCTTTGACTCTTGGCAGGAATATTTCCCCTTCAAGTTTTAGTTTTCTTTTTTTCAAGCGAGTCGCCCCCAGTCGTCTGAATTAGCCATTTCAGTCACCATGACGCGTTCTTTGGATGAGTGCTGGAGCCACGAGAGGGCGTCTAGCCGGCGACCCTGATATGGGGCGAGGTGGACGACACAGTCGACAGCCGTCATAAGTATTACGGTCTTCTCGTTAATTATTGCTGTTTTTCCCGTGTGGACGGCGTGTAGAATTGGCGTCATGTACAACTTGGAAAGTTCGTGGTGAGCGATTCCCGAATCACATTTCAATAACTCTCGTCTCGTTGACACGCAGTTTTTTTCGATTATGCTTCTTTGCACTCGACATAGGTATGTAGTTGTTGATGCAAAATTGTCCATTTACAAAATTTAACCTGTACATTACGTGTAACATGTTCATTTTATCGTTTTTGCTTGATGTATCTGATTCCGCCGATTTTTCTATACGCGTCGGTAATGGATTATCTTTCAAATTATAATAGTCGATCTTACCTACTAAAAACTTCCTTAGAAGCTGTTCAGTAGAACGTAAAGAATTCTACAGAAATTGACTCTTTTTCTTCAGAACTAGTTCCTTTTCTAAGGATCTGTACGGTACATGAGAGCCTTACTCTACAGAATATAAGTTCTGTAGAGTTATTTTCTGCAGAGCAAAATAACTCCTTAAAAGCTGTTCTGTAGAACTTCAGCAACTCTACGGAAATATGTGAGGTTTCCGCTGACCCAGTTCCTTTTCTAAGGACCTATATGGAGAGTCGTACGGAATTCCACAGAACGTCCTAAGGAATTCTGCAGAACTTCGTTGGGAATTCCATTAAATGACGTTTCAATAGTTTTAAGCAATATCTACAGAACATTTTAAGAAATACTGTAGAAGTATTTATTGGGAAACTATACAGAATGTTTAAGCAGGGTTGTAATGTGATCATTTCTTGGTCATCGCTCCCGTAATTTCCCAGGCATTTTGGGGAAAAACTTTCTTTCGGCTCATTTTCACTCTCTTTTCTTTATTTTTATTCCATATATGCTTTCGAGCAAGGCGAGTCCTCTCTCCAAATCAGTCATTTCTGTCGTCCATTGACGCTTTGTAATGAAGTTTGTAGTTCAGAGAAGGCGCTCTGCTATCTACGGAAAGGGACTTGAGTAATTATGTAGTCTGCGTGACAATGGTTTCGGCAGTTATCGTGGATTTGATTGAATGGATAGCATTTGTGTGTGTGAGGACTGCCAAAAATTTTCACTTCCTGCCCATTCGATGTGGAAAAACAGGACAAGCAATTATTCGTAGAAAGATGCCAATGGATTGTCGATTGTACGTAAGTTTTTCCACAAATCGATTTCGCCGATCAGAAAATGTCTTCGTTTTTACCTACGTGGCTTTGTGCTAGTTATAACATGATATTTGTTATTTATAGTTGGGCAATAATGATTCCATGTTCTCTACTTAAGGTAGTCCGAAAGAGATAGTTCCCTAGTCATAATAGAGACCATATTCGAATTATACGTTTTAATTTCACCAGCTGTAGGACACATCAATTAAATATTGCATTATTTATTATGCAATGACAGTTTTTTTTATGAAAGAAATTGTAAGTAATTAAATGAAAATATCTAAAAAGTCTTTAAGTCTTGAACTTGACTCAATTTTTTAGCGCGGTGCGTTTGAAACTCCTTCAAAACGGTAGGTTTTTTGTGATATCCAAGAACCTCCAGAGGGAACAATACGATTAATTTGCAAATATTGGTGAGAAAACATACGAACTACACGCTGTTAGTTTTTTTACGGCATCTAAGTGATAGAAATACCTCATTTTGTAAATTATGTCCTCTGTGGAGTGCATACACGTACCATTTCCCATGTAAAAGGGCTGTTATTTTGTGGTAAATATCTCGGAAAGTAATGTGGTACGGGGTTGAATTTTTTTATGTCAATGGAAGGATGAGATATTTTTCTTTACAATGAGGCCAAATTCATTGATTTCAAAGTAAAATTATATTTCGCTCAAACTACCCTAATCACTAGATTTGACCATTATTGCTCGAGACGGCGTCGCCATCTGGATATCATTTCCTTCCCGAATGTTGATATTTTGAAGTTGATTATGGCGCTGGCATTCTACGTGCTGCCGTCTCCTAAGCCCTCTGGCACAATCCTTCCCTATGCATATTTTCCTTCGCTTCATTTTCTTTTCGTTTTTCATTTCTTTTTCTAAAACGAGTCTCCTCCGTAGTCTCGGTTGAATTGGTCATTCCTGTCGCTTGGGTCGCTCTGGGATGCAGACTGGGATGAGAGGCTGGAGCTGGATGGCGTCGCTTAGGCGGGCGGAACTCGAAAATTATAACCGAGGGCGCCCCGGGAGGGAAGGAGGACACAGGAGAGATGTCCCTTCGTGCCTCGCCTTATTATCATTCGCGTGCCTCGGGAAGAGTCACGCGCGGCTTTTCGGCGCAGCACATGTTTCCGAGGTCAAATATGCAAACGAAAGCAAGATTTTTCTGCCATATATTTTGTATGCCATACTCTTTTGATCCGTGTCGAAATACCCGGGGATCCAAGCGGCGCTAAGGACGACACGAACCGGTATTTTTGATTTCAAAATATACAAGTAAAAAAAGCTAAAAGCGTCAGCATTTTTCCTAAGAAAAAAAGTGAAGACATTCGAATCATCTGAGTAATGATGCTTAAAGGTGCTGTAGTGATTCTACACATATTTTATTTGACTTTGTCTTATTCGCATTTTTCATTCAATTAATTTGTATCTGTTACATTGTTATGTTATTTTCCTGGGGTTTGGTTCCCAAGGTAAAATCAATAAAAACATTCACCAAAAAGGCTGACAACACATATTTTCGTGTTCTAGAGAACAAATTAATCGTGTGGTTGGAATAAGCCTATCCCATCCATAGTTCCAATATATTTGGAGTAATGTTGAAACTACATATGTTATCTGAGGGCTTTCGTCCATCAGTAAATTTAACAGTGTCAGGCGAGATATGGTGGAACAGTATCTTGAAATTACTAAAGACTTTTGTTCATTATGTGTGATTTTAATGTCTGTCCCGTTTATTAACTTCGTACAAAACGTGTTTCAGCTGTCACATCGCTATCATCAACGAAAATACAATGTGATGATGTCAGGGTCTTTGTTCCTGATGACTGGTGCAGGACTGTTGAAACACGTGTTGCATGAAGTTTATTAAGTGATAGTATAGTATCACTCTTTAGCCGTTTCCCTCGCGATGGTTAATTTCCTCGAAAACCGACGGAGTTCGCGCGACAAGCGTCTTTACCCCGATTGGCCCATTCGTGACGAGTTCCACAGATTACTATGAGCAGTGTAAGCTCGGTTCAAAGTTCCTGGCACTTCAGTGGGAAGTATCAAGAAATGCGGCGAATTTGGCAGCGATTGTAAGTGGTCTGATTGAAGTCAGGAAATAAAATTACTGCCCTCGAGCTCACCCTCTTACAACTACCATGCATAGAAATCTTTTTTTTACTAAATAATGCGAAATGCTTTATACATACATACCAATCACAACGTTCCCTTCCGGGGTAGGCAGAGTCACTAAGTTTCACTCATACATACATATATGTGGACACCTAACTCTGCTTCAATCATTTCCTCCATACTGACCTATCCTTGCAAACCTCTTTTGCCTCATTTACCCCCATACACTGCTTCATACACGCTCTCCTGTTTTTAACACTCCTAATATTCCTCCTCCTTAGAATTTCCTCAACTACATTCAACCACAACTTTCTCGGCCTAATTTTAATCGATATCTTTAAAAAAATTCCTTTGCTTCTCCTGAAAACTCAAATTATTCTTTAATTTACTTTTATTGCCAATTGCTCACTTCTCAGCTTTTCCCATCTTCTCCATTTACTCCGCATTTCTTATGACACCTAATATTTTAAATATTTATCACCAACTTTCACGATTACCCTGTGTCCTCCCTCTTTCTTATGCCCTACTTGCCACTATCAATCATCAAAATTAGGCGTATTCATGACAAGAGTGGTTTTCTGCTCAAGTGTAAAGAACTTTAACCAACATCTACAATGGCCATCGCAGAAGCGTATGTTTTGGGCCATTCAATGTAAAATACGACACAGCTTTTAGAACTTCCTCGTTGAAAGTTGAAAAAAATTACCATTTTCGACCAGATATTTTCGATTTGCGACCACTGTGGGCCGTGGCCTGTGGGTCTCGTCTTGTGCGCCCGCGGTAACGCGACATTCCCTCGTGCCGAGGCCATATTGCGTGCGAGGGCCTCCGTCCGCTTCGATGGCCCGCTATGAATTATGCTCTAAAGTTTAGTTTTTTTATAAATGTTTTTTATCTCTCTCTCTCTCTGCCTCGGACGAATTCGTGAGCGGGTCTAATGAAGGTTAGTCAAGTGGGAGAGGGAAATGAGAAATTGGAGCGGGCACTGTAGCGACTCCATATTTGGGCGGCGTTTTGATTGTTAGATGAAAAATAAATAACCCGAGTGGGTTACCGTGGGAACAAATGCTATGGAAAAATAAACTCTCGCGAGTTGGAAGGAAGTCGAGTGGGTTTTACAAATGCCGTGTCCCATTGCGCATTAAACATGGGTCCATTTTTTTAAAAATTCGCTTTTTCGGGAGACTGGAGTCGCGGAGTTTTGACTGTAAGTCGGACATTATCTCAATTTTAAAAGCTGCATGAATTTGAGAAAAAAACACTACTGTTTCAAAAAAAGTTTGCGTAAACGGATTCAAAGGTGGACAACATCATCTAATAACTCTAACAATATCTTTGCTATCCAAATTTTATTTCCATTTGATTCCCTGGGAGTGGTAACGTTTTAAAAATAGCTATCGTGAAAAATTGAATTCAGAAGAAAGAATAAATAAAATATTATTCCGCACTTTTTCGCATTGGTCATAGCAACAAACACCGTTTTATTTTAAGTACCCACTTTTGTGCTTTTGTGTGGACTTTTGTGGTTATTTAAAACAAAAGGGCACGTTTTTCTGCGGCCAACCAGAAGAATGCGGCAGCTGAAATTTTACGGTTGAACCAACTTATGCTCTCGAGGAAAAAAGCACCAGGGGGACAATCCCAGGTAAATGTACGTCGTTTTTTTGAGACGTAGGTTTCTAGTGGACTGGAGCCCGTGGGCTGCACGGGGAGGAATGCTCGCCATGCGAGAAGGTGTAGGATTCAGGTATTTTCCGTGGGAGGAGAGGTCGTCTGGCGACATATGCACTCTGCGGTATATAGGTATGTCTGCGGTTTGTTGGCAGCGGTGCGTGAAAGTTAAGCGACGAAATGGACGACTCTAAAACTCGTTTATGCTCCGCTTACTCCTTGGTAGGAGTCAGCCGGGCTTAGAATCCTCCCTATCATCGCCATTCCTGGCCTTCGGCGGATTAACTTGTAGGTGATCTGAAGGAATAAACCTGAGATTGGAAGTTAACTGTCCATCAACTCTCTTGATTAAGATCATAGATTTACTTAATGACATCGTAACGTGAATATCACGGATATATATGCTTTATGTGATGCTTTTTTTTTTTCAACAAAAACTTCTCTTAAGTTTCTGAAAACGTAATCCTATCTCTCCTTATTGAAATTAATGAACGATGCGTAACTTTTTGAAACTAAGTAATGGAACCATAATGGAGAAAAAAAATTGTAATTTTCTACTCACAAATTTATCCCACCGATCTCTTCCAATCTCTTTTAAATTGAAAAAAAAAGTCATTTACCGTATCAACACCAACTTGTGCAATTTTATTTGAACTATCAAACCACACGTAGTGGGACAATGTTATTTTAAATACGTTTAACATTTTGTATTGTCGTGAATTTACTCATTTTGGTTGTATTTAATACTTGAAACAATAATCGAATAAATTTATCTCTAGAATACAAATTTATAACAAAGGGTCTTTTTTTACCCCCAGCGATCTTCTAGATAGTGAGCAAAGTCCCGTCTTTCTAGTGTTAAAACATCATATTCAAAGTGAGACGACCGTCTTCAGAGTCCCCTATATGTATGGCTGGCTTTGGGTAGAAAGGTGGAGAGGTGGCAAAATTTGGGGGAATTTTGGGGGGGGGGGGAACGGTAGGGAGAGGGAGAGGAAATTTAAAAATAATTTTCCATATTACTTTTTACCATAATTCGGATCGTTTCCTAGGGACTAAACGTGTCCTTTTTTCTTTCTTTCTGGGTTACTCGGAAAATTCCTGGGAAAAACATGTCTGGTAAAAATCTTATTCATAATGCAAAGAAATATCATGGTACATACATACATACCAATCACGCAGTTCCTTTCCGAGGTAGGCAGAGTCACTAAGTTTCACTCATAAATACATATTTGCACACCTAATTCTGCTTCAATAATTTCCTCCAAACTGACCTATCCATGCAAACCTCTTTTACTTCATTTACCCCCATACACTGCTACTGTAATACTACACTGCATACACGCCCTCCTGTTTCTAAGACTCCTAATATTCCTCCTCATAAGAATTTCCTCAACCACATTCAACCACAACTTTCTCGGCCTACCTCTCCCTCTCGCACCATTCATTTCACTCTTACATATCTGTTTCGACTCTCATCCATTCTCTCAACATTGCCAAACTAATAAAGCACACTCCTTTCATATATGTATATCCATTACTAGAGCGTATAATCCACATTCTTTTATCACCCAATCATTCCTGACCCTATCCATCCTACTTTTGCCGCAAACACTCCTCAGATAACTCATACCAACAGCGTTTAGTCTGCTCACATGTTTCATATTACGGTTATGAAATTATTATCTCCAGCCCATTTTAGCTCTTGATTTTTGAGTAAATTGAAGATACTACTGATCGTAAAAGGCTTTCGTTGGCCATGTACGTCTGCATATCGACCTTATAGGGGTTATAAAAATAGCTAAAAATAACTGCAGGGGTCGAATAGTGATTATTTCAATAGTTTCATAAGTTATGAATTCGTTTTCGTAGACTTCTAGCATAGCTGTATTTTTGAATAGTATTAATTAAATTTTGTGCGTTCTTGTTTTCTCTGCCACCCACAATCGCATCCCAACCATTTTAAGGTAGTGCGAGCGAGATAGTTCCCTAATCATAATTGAAACCTTATTCAATGTGATCTCACCAACTGTGAGACGAACGAATTTAACATTTTATTATTAATGGTGCGATAATATAGTTTTAGGTGACAGAAATTGTAAGTACTCAAATTAAAATATCTAAATAAGTCTTTAACTTGACTCATTTTTCTCACGCGGTACGTTTGAAACTCCATCAAAACGGAAGGTTTATTGTCATTCCCAAGTATTTTCATCGGTGACAATGTGATCAATTTTCAAAAATAGTTGAGAAAACACACAAACTAGACACTGTTGACTTTTTGATGAGATCTAACTGTAGGGAATGCCTCATTTTTAATACATATACGGTCTCTCTGAAGTGCATACACTTACCATTTCCCATATAAAAGGGCTGGTGTTTTTTGGCAAATACATATCTCGGAAAGTAATGTGGTTAGGGGTTGAATTTTTATGTCAATGGAAGGGTGATATATTTCTCTTTAAAATGAGACTAAGTTCATTGATTTCTAGGTAAAATGATATTTCGCTCGAACTACCTTGACGGCCAACGGAGTTCTAGCCGTGTCTTTGGTACGCACCCCGCGTTGTCTTTCTGACGTCCATAGATACAACACGGCGGTGCCTGCCTTATTAGAAGTCCTCCTCTATGGGGTCTGTTCCCTAGTTTTCATAGGGAGCATTTCCGTGAGGAGTGACCATCTGAAATTTTATTGAAAATTTCGGGCCCTATCAATGATCTGCTTCCTCAGGCCCAATGTAAAAATGTTTAGAGTGACAGTTCATTTTGAATCAGCCAATTTGACAATTAAAACACAGTATTTAAAACAGTGAAATGTGGAATAGGAACCCTGGCATTGTGCTGCAAAATTTAACTCCTAAAATGTTCTCCATTTTTCATTTTGCTTCTTGTCCACTAATCGATTATTCATGTTAGCATACTATTGAGATATTTGGTCAGTCAATTTTCAACTAAGGTAATACTTGCCACCGACGGTTCAATTGGTATTCAAAATTTGCATTAGGGCAATACATTAGAGTATACTTAACACTAGCATTAAAAATTCTCGTGACAAAATGTTGTGTAACATGAAAAATGGAATAAGTTTAACTATTGAACTCAGTAAACTCATAAATCCATAGAAGAACCCAAATAAAACATCATGGTGCTTAGCAGTGAGTTAACTAACCTTAAATCACCTTAGGGAGTGAATATTGTGGTTTGAATCGTTTCCTATTTCCATTCCCAGAGCATCCGCTTGCCGTTCTGTGTCGCTCTAGTGATTACGTCGCTGTGTTTATAATGGTGGACATACTCTGTCCCTCCCAGAGACTTTGGTCGCGTCTCTGCCCGTCCTTCCGTGCCGTGCGTGCCAGCGAGCGACCGACTGACAGGCGACAGCGGAGGGTCGTGCCTGAGATAGCCACGCGTGCCAGCGATTGAAATCTTTTCGTGCGGAGCAAGATTAAGGAAGTGATGAAGCGGCACGAAGATAAGGGGCAGAACCGTTTTAGACGTTTTCGTCGTGTAAGGCGGACCATATATCAGCCTTCTATCTGGAGGCGATGTTGATTGAAGAGAAAATTAGGTTATGTGTTCTGTACTGGTGTTATTATTTCTTTTATCTGGGAAGTATTGTCATTTTGAAGAAAAGTGTAACTATTGAAAAAATATGCGCTATTGAAATAAACCAATGCAGAGGTATATCAATAAACTCTTCTCGGGCTCTGCACCAGGTGATTGACTTCATGTTTGCCGACGTTTCGGAAAACGACTTGCTTTCCATTATCAAGGCGTGTTACTCTGTCCGTGTCAGAATGTAAACAAAACATTTTGTCAGTTTACATTCTGACACGGACAGAGTAACACGCCTTGATAATGGAAAGCAAGTCGTTTTCCGAAACGTCGACAAACATGAAGCCAATCACCTGGTGCAGAGCCCGAGAAGAGTTTATTAATACTATTCACCAGGAGAAACTTAAATCTTTTATCAGAGGTATATCGTCGATCAAACGTAAAGTTGACGTAATATCGTTTAAATGGAATAAAACACACATAAGGGTTGCTATGTACATATTAAAAAAGGAGAGATTGTTGTGTGGTTTTAGGAGAGGAATCAGATGACTGTACGAGAATTTTCTCAGTATCTCCAATTGTAATTAAAAGGAAAAAGTATTGAACTGAAAATAAGTGCGAAGTATTTAATTCAATCGCTTCGACACGATAAAGTTAGTAATTGGCAGACGTCAGTGGTGATTTATTGACAATAGTTATCTTTCAGAATTCTATGATCAGGGGATCTATTCTGTATATCCTCGGAATTTCCGAGTCTCGACAGTGACAAAATTTTGACGTCAGAGCCACGTAAAATTCAAAGGGTAGCATAAGTAAGTTGAGATTTTTCGGGGAATTCGACGTCACATCCACGGATTTACCGAGGTTCGACCGCGTCGATTCCTTACTGAATAAGGCTCCAGGTACTGTAGATTTCGTGGTGATGTCTCGAGTACATCGTCAGATTTTCCTCTCTGCGTTTGTTTCAGAGAGAAAATGCGAGTAAATATGGGGAGAGTGTTAGAGAGTCTAAAAGTTGACTAAATAAAACTTATGAAATGAGGTCGACCAATGTTACTTAGAAAGTACTCCATTTCCGGGAGGCAAACTAAAAGCGTTCCTAATTTTCTCCCCAAATTCTTCTCACGGACTTGTGTTCCAATACGAGCCCTGTGAGGATACGAGGGATGGTATGAAATTCTTACTTATGGTAAACCTATGGCTTGCAACATCGGCAAAAACGCCGGTGAAAAAAACCAATGCTTGATTGATTAGTGAAAGGTGGATGAAAAAATACGCAATAATGTGTAGAAGGCAATTAGTATTGATTTTCCATGTGAAATATCTATATGTAGTGTCCATTTGCCTAATTCCACTGTATACTCTTTTATCGCTCGGAACAAGTGGTGAAAGTTATTCGTCGATAAGGTTTACCGGTTCATAGATAAATTATGCCATAAAACAATGGTCGCCTTGCGTTGAAGGGATTAAAGACTGCTCTTTCTCACTCACCCTGGGTAATAAAAGTGAACTGCAACCTTGGCGTATGTCGTCTGAAGTGGAAGTGAAATAACGCTTCGTAATTTACTACCAGTACTCCGCCGTAACCAACCATTGAATGCTTTCCATTCAGTTTCAAGCTAAAATTTAATTGATGGCTTTAATTACTGTTGATTTTTTAAAGAATCTTGTGGCTTCCTCTAACGTCGATGGAGTGCTAAGAAATGTATTTGCCTGTTTTTACAGCATTTGATATGAAACGTCTTATGATTCGGTTTGGATGGGAAGAACAAAGGATGATAACATAAAAGTATACACCATACATTTCTTCATAACTCAGCAAGCATGATTGATATTCGAATGGGTCATATTTAAGTTCATTTTTTGGTAATTTTTTAATATATGTTTTTTTATTTTTCAATACATCAATTTTACAATGTGTTTGCGGATAATTTTTAGAGTAATTGAATATAATAACGTTAAAATTCAAAATTCTCAAATATATAAAATAGATTCTCAATATAATAACAGGTATAGTCCTCCTAAGCCTATGTCTTGTCAGCAGGTGCTGTTTTTAATTAATAAATTCACAACATTGATCAGTCAGAAAACACTAAAAAATGTTAAATACCTGAGATGTAATAAAAACACATAAATATACACAAAGACGCAACTATAACATTTAATAAAATAGCATAAGTACAATAGTTTTTTAAAAACAAATCTATACAAATGTAAACACAAGTACGAATGAATTTTTTAAACTCAAATACAACATTGATCAATCAAAAATCATTAAAAATGTCGATGAAAAACCTAATATTTAATTGAAACACATAAATATTTACAATTATAATTGAAGACTTTACTATTAAATCATAACTACCTTAGGATATGTACAATTTTTCATAATGAACAAATGTACAACATTGATTAGTAGTAATGCACAACATTAATTAAACGTCCATTTTTTTAGATCGACCGCTTTAAAAGAATATTTTAAATTAAAGCATCGTATTTATCATCAAGCATACCATTTTAAATTAATCATTGAGTCACCTAAGAGTAATCATAGTTTTCTTCTATTTTTCAAAAAAAGATATCAGATGAACTGTTCGGTGAATCTAAAATTTTTTCATTGCCAGCATTCGAGACTACGGGAGAAGATTCGAACAAAAATCACTCATTTCGTGTTCACTGAGAATGTTCTGCGTGAGAAAATTCTTTTCAATGCATAAATGAAGAATATCCATTAAGCTTGGATATGAAGAGAAAGAGGAGATTTTTTTTGTGGTTGGCACTCGGGCGTGTTCATGGTGTTTTATGACAGGGATAACTCCAGGCACATGGATGGGAGTACAGTTTCGGATGAAAAATTTCGGTAATCAGCTTTTCAGAGCAGTCCATATGTCACGCCAGAAGATTTCTATTTTGGGCACATGCTCCCTTCCTTGTCAACGTTGGGCACACTTTTCAAATCTTCCCGCAGAGGAAGTACGTCACACCGGGCCGATCTCCTCGTGTTTTCAGGCAATTTATTATTAAAACAGGGTGTCCAACGTGATGGAACACCTATATCCGGAGAGCATTTAATACTGAGGGATCTTTTTAGAAACTTTTACGTGGTAGTTTGGTACTTCCTAAGAGGTTATTTAAATATTGACAAATCTTTATACTGTAAGAATACTGTGCTTAATTTTAACTCAAATCTTATCATTCAAAATATCCTAGGCACAACCATAAATTCAACCTCTTTGAGAATGTCTACCTCGCAAGTAGACTGCGTGATAGTTATATTCTAATTTATGTTTGAAATTAGAATCATGCTGATGTAAGTATATTAGCCTGATTGTATGTGAGAAACATTTCTTTATTATAATATTTTTTCAATTATGTGTGGGTGGATTGTTTGTTCGAATCCATTCATGTGTCAGTGCTTACCGCACCGTCGTTCGCGTTAGAAAAGTTATACATGTAACCAACCGTTATATGCAACCTGATAGCGAAACTTGGCAGCACTGCGTGACGTCAAGGAAGGGAAGGGGTTAACCAAGGAGTGGAGAGAACTGACTGTAGCAAGCAACGATGTCAACTCAACCTGAAGATGAGTTTCCTTGCCTTCATTGAAAAAATGGCTGAATCGACTTTTTGGATTCCAATAGTGAACTAAAGCCGTAATCAGCAATGCGAGTGTAATACTGGTTAAATATTATAGTGCTATCTCTTGATTAAAATTATACGAAATGAACTGATCTTGTGCCAGCATTTTAAAAGTGTCAGGCTCAAATTATTGGCGATTATATCTCCTTGTAATTTTAATCCCAACGAGTGATGCTGTCTGGCATTGAAATCTTGGGAATTACTTTTAATGGACTCCAGCGATGTCTTCGCGTGCTCCCGCTGTCCTATTTACAAGCGAGAGAACAGAAGGAAACAAATATAAGAGAGAGACCTCTGGCTGCGAAGTTCCCTCCCGATTAAAATTCTCCTTCGAGGACACCATATTTTGCATTTTGAGTGAAAGGAGGGTGGAAGGGGGGAGATTTGGGGTCGGGGTGGGGGGAAGGGACGAATAGCTGGGAGAAGGAAGTCACTGGGCCAGTCGAGGGGTCATATTTGCCGCTTGTTTATACGCCCCAGAAAGGATTAATGAAAGAATAAAAAAAAGCAGGCCACAGTCAGCGCCGTTTGGGCGACGATGATAATATTGTCTCGGCTTTATTCTCTCTTTTTTAAGAGATTAATTAAAAAAAGAGGGAGCGGGAAGCGAAGGAGAAGTTTGAAGAGGAGATTATTTAAAAGCCATCCGCTGTCGTTTGGCTACAAATGAGCCGGCATAAATCTCCTTCATGGATCCCTCCACTCCCATTTCGGCGACTCCCGTCTTTTTTCTTGTCTTCTTTTGTTTCTGTCCCTCTGATAAGCTCGCGAGATAACGAGGAGCCAACAGCTCGGATGGAAAAAACACATCAAAGTGACCGATGATGGGATTGGAGGGAGGGAGGGGGGGGAGTGTTATGCTAACCTTTTTCTTCATTTTTTTTGTTTACGGAATGGCGAGAGGAAGTTTCGTCGAACCCCGTGATTGGAGTGTTGTGTTACAGAAGGATTAAAAAAGAAAAAGAATGAAGGAATCAGTTTATTTTTTTATCATTATTTTAACGAGGAGGTTCTTCAGGTATCAGGTGATGCGGCGAAGGTCTGAAACTCGCTACGAGAAAGGCAAATGGATATTGGCAGTCTCGAACTATCATTCGACGGAGAAAAGTGAGAGATACGCAAGTATTGTCATCTTTTATGGTATTCCATCATTGTTGGACTGTTATAGACATCTCTCATCTTCCCGATCGTTTGTTTTTGAACGAGAACTTCGTCTCAATTTCGTTCGCCCAGTATATAATTATGCAGACGAAAAAAGACTGGGAGCGAATGAAATGAATTCACGACACATGTTTTCCTTACGGGCGTTTGCGGACAGACAGACGGAGAATATTAGTTTTTCATTGTAATAATATGTATTTGTAGGCGTTATGCCTATTCCATGATGGGTCGCCAAATTCAAGGGCCCAGCAGAGGTTTCTTCGAACCCATCTTCAAAGGGATCCACGATTGATCCACTGGAAAAGCCCACCTTTCTTCGTTTCATTCATTATCATACGTATTATTTGGAATATTTTCCGCCAATTAAGGATGGGCCAAGCACTCTCCCTTGGCTGGAACTCTGCGGAAAAAAGGATGGACCAACCACTCTTCCTTGTGGTACTCCTAGAAGCTCTGGATTAGAAAATTTCGAGCTACGTTTTCTCTCGGCCGATGCGAAAAACAGAGGCCAAAAGTGTTTTCGAGCTCATAATTTTTGTCGCATTTGATTGCTCTGTCACTTAATTCAAGCGACGAAAGCCGCCATTTCACATTTTTTTAGTACAATGCGAAGCGCGGTACCACGGGTGTCAACGCCGCACGCGTCTCCTATACTTAACCTCCAACTACGGGATGACTTTCTGCAAACGTCAGCTTTTGGAGTTGGAAGTTGAGCGCCGACAAACTTCGCTTACGTGACTGATGATAACTCTCTAAGAATCAATTGGGCACTATGCAATCGTGACTGGCGATGTAATCCGAAATTCTATTAACCGCAGGAATCTTCGAATTTGACATTGGGATTTGTCACTTTTTTCGGAGTTTACGACTTCCCCGTGTTTACTTTGAGCTGATATTTCATGCTCAAAGGTAAATGTAAACTTATTACTCCACAATTGGCCCTGTTATATTTTTCACAGCTATGGCATTAGGCAGACCTGAGGCCTTTTAGAGTCACAACCCCTGAATTTACAAATGTTGCCAGGTGAAAGTTGAGAGGTATCGAGGCTAAGACTTCGCATTTCCGACATTTCCTGGGTCAATCCCTTCTTTTATAAGACTTCTCACGATGTTGCTCTGATTTAAATCCATAAACCCTTAACCAGCCTACGTAATACTTGAATGATCCCCAATGGACGAGGAAATTTTGATTGATTTAAAGAAATAGTTCACTAACAGCCAGACTCTTCGTTACCAGTCAAAACTTGGAACATAATCTTAAAAGTTAACAAAAATAAAGTATTAAACATGAATAAAACATATCATTTATAAATAAGTCAAAAGTATAGTACCGGGGATCGGGTTGGTGTGGTGGCTAGAGTACTGGCTAGCCATACGGACGGCCAGGGTTCAAATCCCGGCAGAGGAGGATGTTTTTCAGAGGAAATCCGATCCTTTCTTGAGTGTCGTGTGGAGGGGACTTCAAGTACAGTACTCCGTCTGTCGGATGAGACAGGTGGACGATATGGTGCAACAATGTAAATGCACGTTCTTTCTGCTCTCCTGTGAGAAGTAGTACACTTATAAAACACCATATAAGCGAATTAACCAATACTCATGACATTGCAGGACGCGAAATCTCAATTAATAATAAAGGTACTGCCATGATATTAATGTTAATATTTGAGTCCTGTCATTATTTTAATGTTCAAATGGGCTTTCTCATAGTTTGACCCAGCACTGGCGAATTGCCCTTCGATTAAATTTACCCACAACCCACGCTGTCACGTGCCTTGTTGCATAGTTGCGACCTTCTAATATGGAAAAAGACTTAAAAATCTCTTAAATTTGACCTTTTTAGAAATTTAATTTTGAAGCAACCCCATCCTAGGTCATTTACGAACAAAAAGATGTGAAATATTCTTAAAAACTCCTTTTTAATGCCACCCTCTTTGAGTTCACTAATGCCTATGAAGTTAAAGTTTAATTTGTGTATAAGGTAGTGCAGGAAGTTCTGCTGCCCTATTTTGATAGATGAAATTTTTTATGCAGTCTCTGCAAATATGGAAAAATATGATATGGCTTTGAATTTACGATCCAATTTCCTCACGCTCCCCGTATATCCTCCCCGCTCACCGTCTTCCGTTTCAAAATCCGCATTAATGCCCGCCCTCTTCCGCATTTACCCCAAACTCTCTCCTTGCAAGGATTTGCATGCATGAATACAATCAAGACACCTAATCCATTCACAAACGATTTTCACAGGAGATTGGTGGAGTGAAAATAATTTTAAATCTTTATTTGTTTGTTGAAACTATATTTATTCAAGAAAGTGATGGATAAAATAGGTCTTTAGATCTCACGAGTTTGTTTGGCGTTGGTTCATTCAATACGAATGTAACTGAACGTGGAGAGAAAATGGCTAACAACGCAATTGCTTCTTGAGAAAATGTGGTACCTTTATCGATGTGCTCAACTATCTGGTATTTTTCAAGCAGATTATGAATTTTAATATTTATAATGAGTCGAAAACGGCAGCATAATTTTTTTCCTGCCTTAGGCCCTTTTTCTCGTATAACTCTTGCTGTGGCTTATTTCACACTATAGTGTCCTGTCTCATAATACTGTCCTGTATTGAGAGCGCAAATAAAATAATCTTATACCACTCTATTCATTATAACGTTCCACTTAAATGTCGATTTCACTGAGAACACTGGGGTATTAAGTTTTGAAATTGTTACTTACGGTGCTACTTTGATGTGGAAAAAACTGACTTTATAGTTGCTATTCTCGGTTGAATGACGAATATGAAATAAAAAAATAAGAAGCGTGCATTTTAAAATCCGTCAAACTTTTCGCTGCTGATGAAAGTAAACTCCTCGAATGCTAATTTCATTTTACTGCTCTTTCTCATGATTTTCCCCAGCCGCGATATTCAATGAGAGCGGGAGTTAATTATCAACTAATAATTGAACAAATGAATTATGCATGTGAGCATTTCGTTGTGATAAACTCCGAAACATTGAGGTCACCGTTGGAAGGAATCGACGCAGAGATGGTGGGGATTAAAACAAAACTGCGCCCTAAATCACGGCAGCAAGGGAGATGCGGGTGACGTGGTGATGTTGGATAAAGGGCGAGGGAGTTTGTGAAGGAACCAGCAGTACTGACGGGGATGTAAATTTCTGGCGTCCTGAATCGGAGCGAGCGCGTTTTAATTCGAGGTTGAAAAAAATTACTTTTACGACTGGGTAATTAAAGTCTGAACGAAAAAACGAAGGAAGTAATTAAAGACTGGAAGTTCTGACGAAAAGGCTTGGAGGGTTGGAGAGGGTTGCCCAAACTTTGATGCGGGGTGTATTGTGCGATTGGAAAACCTGATCCTAATAGTCTCTGGCGAGGAGAGCGTTGACTGTGGATGTCTTTAGAAGTTGATTCGGAGAATAACTATTGGAAATGTATAACCTCCGAGTTGAGAAGACAGAAATGGGTTATTAGAGAGTGAAATTCGTTCGATACAAAGTGCATGAGAGAGAAGATTATGAGAGATTTGAAGATGGACTAAGCTGTTTCTCGATGAATAAATGAGAATGACGAGAAATATCGGAAATACAAACTGCCGCGACTTGGGGAACGTGGAGGTTTCATTAATCCACGTCTCTTTGCTTTCACTGGTGATTATCGGAGATTTGTGGGATTGGAAATTGCTAAGTATCGATACATCGCTGACTTATTAATCATTTTAGGCCGATTTATTATATGCTACTAAATAATATTCTACACCTAGTGCGAATAGAGGGAAATGGTTGCTTTATAAATTTGAAGATAAGTGTATTCAAGTATAAAGTTACTTTTTTCATTCCTGTGTGTTAATTTTTTTTAAATTTTTTTAGACTAAGTATCTTTTCCGTCCATTTTCCGAGAGTGACATTTTTATTTGCTTGTGATTCGTGTTTTAATTCGTGTATATGGTTTTTCTTCTCAATATTAGCCATGAATATTGCGTGGTTCACATTCCTTTAAGATTGTTGAGATCCAACCTTCTTGATTTATTTTCCTACCCAATATTTCTAAGTGGAAAACAGCGTATGATGCTCACACAAGTTGGCTGCACATGCCTTCCGTGTTAAAATCGTCGATATTTTCGGTCTAAATGGTTTCTCATCAGTTTGTTAGATGGAATAAAACTCCTCGTCATGAGCTGTCTTGAGCTTGAGCTGTGAGGCAAAGAAGTGGGAGAAACATTGCGAAAGGAAATATTTTGCTAACACAGGATATCGTTCGTCGAATATTACGCTACCTTAAAATGCGATTTCTGAGTGAGTGCGCGGACGACCATGATGTGCATAATTGCATTGATAGTGAGCGCTGTAGCATATATATGACATCGCGGCAGATTAGAGCCGAATGCAGACATACCCGAGCACGACTCATTTGTCATGACGGTTCAATAACTGTTTGGCTGTTATCTCTTTCTCTCTAATCCTTCTGTCTACATCGCTTTCTGATTTACGTAATTTATTTGCTGTGTGTAACCTGTAAGAAATGATTTGTCAGTTAATGTACAAAAATCTGATCATTAACTACTTATTGAAGATTACCTTTAGGTCCAAAAACATTTTTCAAAAAATCAATGGCCTCATATGAGCGCCGAATTCGAACGAAGTTTATGGTTATAACGTAATCAAAAGGAAAAATGTGCGTAATGACATCGTCAAGTCTTCTCTGGTTGTGAGTGATAGGTCGTTACTGCTTAACTATCGCAACTTGTTGAGTAAATCATGAGTGTGATCGTTAATCAGTTAATGCATAGAGCTGAAACTAAAAGAGAGTGGTAATGAAACTCTGGTCGAAGTATATTCCAGAATGTTGTTTTTCTAGTGTATAGAATTTGAGAACCATGGGGTATAATTTTATCTTCCTCGGGACGAAATCACGGAAGGCTTTTAATATAATTTTATTTATTGAACTATAAAATAGATTGCCTCTGGCCTAAGTTGCCTAAAGGAAAGCATGCTGCGGAATGACTTGACATAAGCACCTTTCTCTCAGTTTATAAAGTAGTGTACTAATTAAATCCTCATTCCTTATCCTACTGGGGTCCTCATCATTTTTCTTTCTAAGAGAAAAATCACGGATCCTTCGGGCTGTGCAGTGCATTAGAATAAGTGTGTTCCTCTGTATGTACATGGTTACCAATCCATATAGTGTCTTAATTAATTGGCATAATAATTCGAAACTATCTTAGATGATTAAAAGAGTATAGAAAAGTACTGAATAGCTCGTCATTAAACAGTATTGCTTTAATTCTGTTAAGCATTTACGGAACGCTTTGTAAGTGCGTAGCTCTTACCCATTTGCTTTATTTCGGAATGTTTTTCGAGAGAAGTTGAAGTTTCGCCATTAGCCGTCAAAGAGAGTGCTCCCCTCCAAAGGGTTTGCACGGAGTTAAGTTAATTTGCTAATGGATTTTAAGGAACGGGAGTTTGCTCTGCTATTCATCGAGGATGGACAGTTCATATAGACAGATCTCGAGGCGAGCCTCCTCGGTCCGCCGCTTTAAAATTCTGGACGCGGAACATGAGTTTGGTCCGTCAGCGCCCTTTTTCCTTGTCCTCCCGGGAATGTGCTTTATTGTAAAGCATTTTCGGTCGTGGGCACTGCTTTGTGTGAACGTGGGCGATATTTGGAGGAGCGAGGTATTTTGGTATGTTTTTTCAACTTAGGAATTCTTTATCTGACTGCAATCACTTGTGGCCGGTTCTGATATCGACTTTGTTTACATTCACGAAGTGTATATGAAGAATACTGGAGTATGAGTGTAGAAGTTAGCATTGTAAGTGTGTGCGTTTAATTTTTCCCGAAATGTTGGCAGAGTTTTGCCCATTTTTACTCAAAGCTACCCTTTTTTGAGTTGTGTGCCTGATGGCGGGCCGCAAATCAGCGAGCAGAAATTGGCCAATGTCTGTCAACGCCAATTACACGGAAAAAATCAAAATCTATGCACAAATTTTAGCGAACTCGTGGTTTAAGTCGATATAATAATTTAAGAATGCGATCGTAAAACCGGGTTTATGTTATCAATGGGACGGTCTGGCAAATCCTAAGGTAATCACATATAATATTTGTTGGAATTTTGCTCAGAAAATCAGAATCTTATGTATAGTAACGGGTTGGTGATCTTAACTTGAGATGTAATTTTTGGCGTATTTCTTTAAGAATACAGTCATTGAAAACACGTCTCAACTCCATTTGATCCAAATTGTAAGCTGTCCTAGGACATGGAACCAACGAATGAAGAGGACATCTGAAATGGAAGCCGTCCCGTACCGTGAAGCAGTGGGTGTTTTCATTACTCGCTCCGAAATCGCACCAAAGTTTTCACATAATTAATGATTTATTTACTACGGATATAACACTGAGCTATACGCTGCCATATACTAGGTGAGATCTGTACGGTAAATACAGAAAAGTTTGCGCAGATACACCATAAAAAGATAACGAAAGGAAGAGTAGAGAAAAACGAGGAATAAATCAATAGTCTCCAAGGTCCAATCGCAATAATGACAAAAACCATAGAGTAAGACAAGGTAATGTAGTGATTTGATGGTTTTTAAGGTTATTACATATACAGTAATAAAAATGGCTACACAGGAATGAAGTAAACATGGGATATGTGTAGCTAAATGAAAGTCTAAGAACATGTCGAAAGAATAGTTACTTCACGTGAGGATAGGAATAGTATTTGGCTTAGTATCTAACGACACTTGATTGAATTTGTAAATGAGTTCCATATTGCAGTAGAGCTGACTACTAATGAAAAGTGATATTTGGTTGTATATGCGATGAGCCGGGAGAGAGGGGTCGCTCTTACTGGACATGTTGTGAGATTGATGGGAGTTATTTCAGATTTCTTAGAGATGGCTTGGCTCTCTCCGAGTACGTACTGTCGTCTAGTCTCTATGTAAGATCGCAGGTTTTTAGCCCTCTACTGTTATGTGACACGTAAGATTTGGTTTCACCGTGCCCGAGAAAAAAAGAGAATGGACTCTTTTTTTAGACATAAACGCTAGAGTTTTTTGCGTAATGGGAGGCCGAAAATCAGAGTGCAAAAAAATTGACAATGTATTTCGACGCCAACAATACGGAGAACATGGCAATTTATGCGGGTATTGGAACCAATTCGCGTCGAAAGTCGGTATCTAAATTTACGAATTCGGTAGTACGATAAAACCGGCCTCAGATTGTCAACGTTCCGGTCTGGTGATTCAAAGATCCCAGGCTCGTAGCCCTCTATCGTTACTTGAAAGACTTGAAAGACAATGCCTCGTAACTGAGGACCCTGAAACCCATGTCCACGACAATACGAAATTCCTAAACTATCTGGCGTCATGTTGGTTTTTCGCGGGACGGATTCTGCCCCGTAGAGCTCTTGATCGATTGAATAAACTCTCTGGGATTGGCGACGGACGAAGGAAGAACAAATAAAGCGGATCTCCTCTCCGCATTCCACTCTTCTCTTTCTCGCTTTCCTCCGAAATTAAGCCAGGGCCCTCGAGTTTCTCATCTCGCGGGATCCATTTCGCCCGCCGATGCTTCTTTGTTCATCCCTTAGAGTTCTCTGTTTACACAACTTGGTAGGTAGGTGGTGTATATATATACATCTATATATATATATATTCGCTTATTTATTTTTTTTTCGACTCTTCCCATATTTCCGCGACGGTGGGTAGGCATTCTGCCGTAGAAAAGAGGCGCTTGTCCGCTCGGGAGACCGGAGTTGGAGCGAAAGAGGCGCTTTTTGATTCTCTTGCCCGAGATGGAGAAAAATATCCTTTCCGAATTATTTCCACCACTTTGGTGAATTGGTGCAGTCTCAGGGAGTCCGGGAATGAAACGCGTATCGCGACGGGACCTGTTGTGCCCGTGAAATTTCTTTACACGCGCTCAAGTCGAGATACATATAGTCGGGGAGAGCTTTTTTTACTCTTTTACTACACACGAGGCACGTTATTTTTCCGTCAGAGTTAAATTTTCTGCGATCAACAGCGTCGCCTCCCTGTTTCCCTTGTCATTTTTCCATTTCTCCCTTCACTACGTTACTGCGCGAAATCAAAACACTTATACAAGAGATTCCATTCCATGCCTTTCTTAAATATGTACTGTTTTTGAGATTGAATCTCTTTTCGTTTCGTTTCTAGGTTGCAGAAAGTAAAAAAAGGAAATGTGGCAGCACCTATAGGTGGGAATTAAGTTCAACGGTATATCGCCGGGAGATAATTTTTCATTGGCTTGCAAATCGACTCAAAAGGTGACAGCTGCGCCTTTCAGTTCGGAGTGATAAATTCGTACGCCGTAAATTTTTAGCGAATCTAAATTTTCGTCACCATTCTAGGTTTATTTTCAGGATAATTCCGTATTTTATTTCTGTTTTCCGCAAAAATGACTCTGAATTGCTTAAAATGAGATCAATTCTGCAACGTGTTCATTTAAGAATCACATTTTAACTTCTTAAATTTTTCGGACCGGTGATATTCACGAACCAGTAACCTTTTTTTGTTAATTAAATCTCTACGTCTTTTGCTAATTTGAAATAATGTTGTTCAATTTGGCGAGTTTTCTGCCGCAATTTTTTTTTCTCTACGTGGTGCGTGTGGTATCCCAAGAGGAAATTATGCCGTCTGTAACCAGCTTAGCTTAGTTTTCTTTTCTCTATCTTAGCACCCATAATATATAAGCTCTCTGATTTAGCATAAGAAAGGAATTGATTGGTTTCGCTGTATTTTCTCATTGTTTTAATACGGTGTACTAGAATACGTCGATAGCAAGAGAGTTTTACCTAAGTGAGGGAGAAAAAAACAAATCATTCCTCTGATTTTTAAGTACATCAGTTACGAGGAACAATCACTTTCGACGCAAAGGCATCGGTTTTTCCTCTTGTTTTTAGAGAATAAGTTCTTCTAGAAGTGTTAAGTAATGATGTCTATAGAGTGGGGTTTTATTGGAAAAATATGGCTAATTAAAGATGCATTCTTATAATAATTTTAAAAATTGCAAGTGTATTTACCTAAATACGTTATTAAAAAAAATTATGTGTACTATTGTAGTATTCTTTAAAATGGTGAAAAAAATGAGCATCAAAGTGTCTTTTTTTAAATATTCAATCTAGATCCTGGTGATGTCGTTTTTTGTTCTCTGTAGCGAAAGCAGCCATCTTGAACAATCGATGAAAACTACAGTTTTCTTTTCCCTTGTTTACTTGTTACAACGCGTTTGAACGCTATACTACCTGCAGCTGACGCTCAGGCGTAGAAAAGCGTTGTGATAAACGAATCACGTGGGCAGTACAACTTGTAGTTTTTATCGATTTAAGAAGCTGTTCCACTTCATCTTGCGTAGTGCAGTTGTGCTTGTAAGCGCTGTCACTAAACCATTCATATTTTATTTTTTTTGCGTATTCAGACTTCATCCGAACGAAATAAAACCGGTTGAATGGTGTCTACCCCGGAGAACTCGATTTCTCTCGGGCAATAGATTACTCGGTCGAATGTATTTTTTGAGAAATTTCGCGTATATGTGTGGGCTCCCACCTTCTCCCATCGGGAATACGTCTGCGTTTGCCTCTCCTGTGCTGCTAGGTTATGATGCCAAAGCAGCAAGCTATACATCCCACCGATTACGAACACTCCCTTGAGCCTCTCTCGAGCTTCACTCAGAGGTGCATCGCTTCCAACTCTCCCTTCGGAGACTGGGCCCCGAGGGGCCATAGCTGAGCTTCCGTGTGTTCTCCGGGGGTGGTGGTAGATAGTAGTCAGACAGCACAGGGACTGATTTTTTGCGATCGTGGATAGACTTTCCATTTTGTTGGGGATGCGTCTTTCAAATATAGCCTGAATCACACGATACTTGACCATGTACAAGTCCAAGGATGCTAGCGAGTACTGGATTTCTAGTACGAAACCTTGCACGCCTGAAATCTTCTTAAGAGCTATCACACAATACTTGAACTTGCTCAAGGTCTTTTTAGTAGATCGTTGATCTAGTACAGTCGCGGAAGGAGTTTGACGACCGAAATGGATGATTTCGAACGAAGACGACGGCTTTTAGCCGCTGCAGCTCCTCAACCTCAATTGCCTCAGGTACCCAAGCCATTGTGTCTTGTTGTGAGGTTTGAGTTGTTTATTTGTTCGCGGGAAATTGTAATTGTCACGAGGGACTGTGGAGGCGCTGACATCAAAAATTGACGACCGCAATGCAAATAGCAAAGGTGATTGGTCTGCGGCTACTAGGTCCTACTAGGAACAAGTATCAAACTAGTACCGCACCAATTGCGAAAACAAGAATACTAGCTAGTATGCAAGCGATCATGCAGGATTTCCAGTATGCTTGGTCTGTATCACACGATACTTGATCTTGCACAAGTCCTAGTATGCTAGCTAGCATCCTCGGACTTTGTACCGGGTCAAGTATCGTGTGATTCAGGCTTAAGTCTTAACAATGGGGTGCCAGTGCAGTAATGGCGATTTAACGTTTTCATGGTGATACGTTTAGACCACATATATTCCTAATTAATTGCGACATTGAAATAAACGTTATCTGGTTCGATCTGCTGTTCGACTACGGTGCGACCATCGAGGTTGAGCCGAGCATGCGAGAGACAAGACTGATGATCCGGCCGACGATTGGCGACATTTTGGGCGAGTGCTATAATTTCCGTGGAATGCATCTCCTGACTCTGATGTGATATCGCTCTGGTTATGGTGTATATCGTATCGATCTGTCTAGTTAAGGCAGCACCTAACATTTTAAAACATTTACCTATGTTATTTGGCCTCCGTGTACCTTAAAGGGCATAGAAAATAGCTCTTATCATTTTTCTTATACTGAGATATTCCATCCGTTATTCGTATCAAAATGTGTATCCATCTCATAATATACTCAAATCATTGTCATTATATCATGAGGCATGTGGTCAGTTAATTCTCCGCTAAGCACCATGATATTTTTTTCGTGTTCTATGGTTTTATGAGTTTATTGAGGTCAATATTTTGAATTATTTTATTTTTCATGTTACACGAGATTTTGTCACAAGAATTTTTAATGCTACTGTTTAGTGTACTCTAATGTATTGCCCTAATGCAGATTTGAATACAAATTGAACCGTCGGTTGCAAGTATTCCCTTTGTTGAAAATTGATTGACCAAATACCTCAATAGTATACCAACAAGCATAATTGATTAGTGGGCAAGAAGCAAAATAACAAATATAGAACATTTTAGGAGTTAAATTTTGCAGCGCCCTGCACGGGTTCCTATTCCACATTTCATTGTTTTATGTTTTGTGTTGTAATTGTCAAATTGGCTGATTCCAAATGCATTAGCACTCAAAACATGTTTCCAATGGGCCTGAGGAAGCAGATCAATGATAGGAGACGAAATTTTCAATAAAATTTCAGATGGTCACTCACGGAAATGCTCCCTATGAAAACTAGGGATCAGACCCCATAGAGGAGGACTTCTAATAAGCCAGGCCCCGCCGTGTACTATCTATGGACGTCAGAAAGAAAACGTGGGGTGCGTACCAAAGACAGTGCTAGAACTCCGTAGGCCGTTAAGGTAGTTCGAGCGAAATATCATTTTACCTATAAATCAATGAACTTGGTCTCATTTTAAAGAGAAATATATCACCCTTCCATTGACACAAAGAAAATCAACCCCTTACCACATTACTTTCGGAGATATTTACCAAAAAATACCAGCACTTTTATATCGGAAATGGTACGTGTATGCACTCCAGAGAGACCTTATATTATAAATGAGGTATTTCCTACAGTTAGATGTCGTAAAAAAACTATTAGTGTGTAGTTTGTGTGTTTTCTTAACTATTTTTTAAAATTGATCATATTGTCACCGCAGTAAATTGTTCGGGATCACAATAAACCTTCCGTTTTGATGGAGTTTCAAACGTACCGCGTGAAAAAAATGAGCCAAGTTAAAGACTTATTTAGATATTATAATTTGATTACTTCCAATTTCTGTCATGTAAAACTATTTTATCTCACCATTAATAATGCAATATTAAATTCGTTCGTCTCACAGTTGGTTAAATTAAAATTTATTTATCGAATATGGTCTCTATTATGATTAGGGAACTATCTCGCTCGTGCTACCTTAACTGTTATTCGCCGACGTGGGAGCGGCATTCGCACTGGAAACCCACGGCTGTGTCCCCGACTCACGGCCAGTCGCTACTTTTTTGCCGCGTTCTTCGAATTATCCGCCTCATTGGAGCTCCAATCCATGAATCGACGTGGAGTTGCGGAGGAGTGAGCTGATCTTCCGCTTATATTGATCCGTTGATTGAATTGATCGACGCGGGAATGCTTCGTCGTGCTTCAGGAGTGAATCGATGGAGCAGTGGGGGATGAACTGCGACTTAAAATAATCTCTCTGCATCAATGGATCCGATTCCTATCCATCACACATTGCTCCCTCTACATCTCAATTCCACTTCAACAATTTCGTCGATTGCTTCGGGTTTTTGGGCGGAATAAATTCTGGATCGATGGATGTGTGAAGAAAACCCTTAATCACAAGCATCCCATCCCCGTTAGTTAGATTGTCAGGTGTCAGTTAGTAAGTATTAATTCATTCGCAATGCATCATTAGCTTTGTAAAAAGTTTTTTTTACGATTTCGTTTTGTGTTTTAAACTTTTATTCACTATAACTGAATTAGTATTGATTTAAACGGCGTGAAAACTCATCGAGATCAAATTTCCTCGGTTCCGAGGAATGGTTTAGTTTTCTGCTTAAATATTTGGTGAAATTTGATATTGCGAGGGACTGCTATACATATAAACTAAGAATAAGTCGAATCCAAATGTCGCTTCTCGATTCCATCGATTCTCAGGGTTAGAATCTGTATCGAGAATCGATCGCCTAAAGTCGATTCCGATTCCAGATAGATAAATATTCAAATCAAATTTCATTTATCACATCATAATTTTCTCAGTAATTTTGTGTGTAGGCTATCAATTTGTATACACTTTTTATCTACCTCAATAAGCTGAGGATATATTTGCTATTTGTTAATGAATATACTTTTTGAGCGACTTAATTTTCTTTGTTATTTTATTTTAGCCAATACTAGAATTAAAATAATAGTCGCACGCTACTGGCATATCAATATCCCACCTGTTATTAGGAATAAGACTCGATGGAATCGGAATCGAGAATTTGGAATTGATTTGAGAGAATCGGAATCGAAAAAAAGTGGAATCGACTCATCCCTAATATAAACCATTAATTCCATTAACGAAGTCAAAATCCCTCTTCAACTCTTCCTAGCATTTGCTTTCCTACAAATAATCCAAAATACCTCTCTTCCTCCTCTCAACATCTCATATTAGCCGCCTTTCCTTCCTTAACTTTATACAGCCAACGAGTTTAACTTCTATTTGTTGTTTTTTTCTTCTCTTTTCTGTTCTCTTATTATTTTTATTACCGAATTTATCCGCCCATCCCTATAAATTTTTGTTATTTTTGTGAAAAATGAGCTCTATGTATTGTATAAACCATAAATGAATGTGGGTTAAATGCTCCAGTAATGGACGTGTATGAAAGGAGTGTGCTTCGTTGGTTTGGCCATGTTGAGAGAATGGATGAAGAGTCGAATAACGAAACAGATATGTGAGAGTAGAATGAATGGTGTGAGAGGTAGAGGTAGGCCGAGAAAGTTGTGGTTGAATGTGGTTGAGGAAATTCTTAGGAGGAGGAATATTAGGAGTCTTAAAAACAGGAGGGCGTGTATGAAGCAGTGTATGGGGGTAGATGAGGCAAAATAGGTTTACAAGGATAGGTCAGTATGGAGGAAATTATTGAAGCAGAGTTAGGTTTACAATGTATTAATGAGTGAAACATTTTTACTGTGCATACCCCGAAAGCGAACGGTGTGATGGGTATGCATGTATGAATGTATGTATGTTCTTAATGGACAATCTTAAATTCCAAGAACAATAAATCATATTATTGTTATATGTTTATTAGAAAAAAGAAATAATAAGCACTTAGTATAACTTCAATGTGTCTGTCGTATATTTTTTCAAGGAATAAAAATGATGAAAATGCATGTATTACGTGCACATATTGAAGCGGAATCTTCGATGTCCTTGGAAATACTATTCCATAACCACGCCTGGACAATACAGAAAGAGTTTTGGCGTGCGATAGTTCTATTTTGTAGAGTGACTTTGAGTGAATGAGTGAGGGTCAGGAGCCAATCTTTCTGTTACATTGAGCATTTTTCTCCTTAACGGGAAAAAATTGAGACCATTAAATTATTAAGTTAAAGACCCACACATGGGTCAGTCCACCACAATTCATCGAACGATTGTCCCCTAGGGTCTCAGATTTTGCTTGGACATGTAGCATTTATCCTCAAATGAACCAATCTGAAGCCGTTTTGAGGAAAAAAGTTTGCCTGATATTTGAGTATAATATTTTTTCACTATTTTGCTAAAAATGCGTGCGCTGAATCATGATTTTACTTATATATTGACTTTTATTAACCGCAGAACAACGATATATAACTCATTTTAAAGCTTATTTTCCCAGGCATATAATATCGTTGAAAATAAATTTTATTCAATTTCCTGCATTAGTTTAATTTTAAAGCTTAAAAAATACTCTATTTCAAAACCTTTTTCAAAACCAAAAACCTTTTTTCGTAATCTATACGTACCTAATCACCTTTTCCTAAAAAAAATGTCCTGGGCAATTCATGAACACGGCTTACTCTCTCCGTCTTACACTCCATACAGCTTACTCTCTCTGTCTTTCTCGGAACCCACATCTCCAAATCCTCCAGTCTAAGCTTATTATTTTTCTGTATCGACCAAGTTTCAAAATCACACATGATCGAATGCGAGGATAGATGAAGTAAAAATGAATGCGTTTTCTTTTACAATTTCATGTAATTTTGGCTCTTTACGGTAAGGGAATATTATCATGACGCCTAACTACATTTCTAGGTCTAACAGATGCAATGAAATAAGAGAGAGACCCTGCCGAGCATATTGGTACAAAAACTCGTTCTTTCCGCGAACAATAAGCGATCACAATAAAAATGAAGCTCACTAAATACACTGCCATAGTACATGTCACCATTTCACCTCCAAGAATTTGACATCTTTACACGGCTGGTGAGCTACCAACCCTGCCACACGCCCATGCAGCGTATCGTGGGGTAGTATGTAGAGGTAGATGAACGGAAGTGGAGCAGTAGAGTCATTGTGAAACGGAACTCACGATGCTTACTTCAGACACAGCGCAGAAAGGATTTGAATTCAACTAAAATTGAACTTCTGTTTCATTTTATGTGACGATTTTGCGTCTGCTACGGCTTGCTACGGCTTTGTTGACATGACCTCAACAATACCTGAAGATAGCTGCAACGTAGCAGGCGAAATGTCGTCAAAAAATGGAACATCGCCACAGAATGTTCGGAAAATATGGTCTTGATCTTTGTGAGTTTTAGGGATATTTGCGAAATGCATTTCCTAATGCAGCGCATCTCATCACTTTTCTCAAGTTTTATATTGACATTCAATGTGATGTAAAAGACTACTTAATTAACGATTTCTCGTAAGGATAGTCTTCCAACGACCCGTTTTTCTATGTCGTTCAAATGTTTCTATTTTCAGGGTGGCGATCGTCAGGGAAAACCGGGAAAACCTGGAATTTTCAGGGAATTTTGAATTTCTGGATAAGTCAGGGAAAAGTCAGGGAATTCTCGTAACATTCGGGGAGAAACTGGATTAGGAATCCTCTTTAATTTTCTGCCATTACGTTTATCGGCCAGTCTTTCCCGCCCTTTATTTGACCAACTAAAACTAACGTCGGTCGCTTACTTGCAGGGAATAAGCACCATCAATTTGTGGAGTATTCAGTGGTGAATTTTAGTTATTTAGTTCTGAATCAGGCGTAACATGGATCCCCTTTGTATGTCCTTATTGCGATATTTGCCTAGTAGTGTTAAAAATCATGTTCACAATGTATTACGCTCATCACAAGGAATCCGAGGCTATGTTGTTCGGAAAATTTTACCTCGCGTTTTTTTTAACTTCCGAAACTTAGGTCGAGAATTAGCTGGAGCACACTAGTCTATATAGTGAATACATGCTTGCAGTTCTAAAAATACGAGACGATGATTAGAAAATTTAAAGCTGCCGTAGAAAATTTAATTCAGCAGAAAAAAATATTCCAATGATAGGTGATCTTTTGGCGATCGGTCAGGGAAATTGGTGAATCCATCGGGGAAAAGTCAGGGAAAGGTCAGGGAATTTGAGAATTGGATATCAGTAGCCACGCTGTAATATTCCCCTAACGATAGCGATCCCCTCCTTCTGCGTTTTAGGTCATAACCTGTGAGCTTATCGCTTAGTTAGTAACGATCGATCGTCGAAAAGCAATCATAATGAATGGGCATCTACCATTATAATTATTTTCCATAAAAACTACACCAATCAGTTTTATAGCGTAGAATGAAGTGGGTGGGGTGAATATAATAATAAGAGTCGAGGCGTGCATTGGTGATAGCGGTGGATAATCCTTCGTTGTGATTGAAGTGGAACGCAACACATTATGTTGGGTGAAACAGCGAAGGAAGTCGTGAGATTAATAAAAATGCGAAGGGCTTTGAATGGCCGCCTGACTGAAACATTCACGTACGAATTGAGGCCAGTCTCAGGCAATATCTCGGGCGATGGGGATAATAAAGTTCAGGATGGCCGCATTAATGATGCATCGTAAATAATTTGATTCATTTATGGCGTTCATTATTACCAATTTCATAATTCTGGGCTGCACGAGGCGGTGCCAGAATCAGGCGGCAATGCGGTCAATGCACGCTGGTTGACTGAGCTTGAAAATTGATTAATGCCCACTACCTGTTCGTGCAACCACGTACTCCGTCATTTGGTTGACTCCATACGTTTCTTTTGTGGGTAAAGTGGTCATATTAAAAAAAAATGAACATATTGACCAGAGAGTGAAATTATAGAAGGGGGATTTGTTGATGCTTAAAGAAGCAGATATTCCTCAATAGAATTACCTATAGCCTCAGTCACTGCTGGAGTCTTTCCTTGATAGCACTGCTGAGTTTTGTAGAACTCGTTTGGTAACTAAAATAAGTATTCTGAGGCTCAGATAAGGTACTAACTATTCCGCGCAAGGTCGAATTTCTTCTAAACCAAAGGCACGGACAATGTTTCTAGGGAAACCATCTTTGGTTCCATTCTTGGGAGCGTATTTCTAATTCAAAGCTTTTCGAGACTAACTGCAACATTCACGGGGAATCACGTTTTCAAAGCGCGTACTGTAATCAAATCAGAGTGCAAAAATCTTTCTAATAGACTGGGATCCGAAATCAGATAGCTGTCATTCCAATATTTTTTCGTATTTCTAGTTAAAACTCTCGGCTTGCATTTCGAGATTGTGGGTTCGAATCAAAGTGCAGTTCGAGTTTTTTCGCCGTACATTTATTGTACATTTTTCAAACTTTGTCTGAATATTCTCCACAAATATTCTGATATGTCGTGGGGATCACACATACAGAACATATGTGGCGCAGCGTTAAAGAAACCAGGTTTTGTTAAACGTATAATAGGAAGGTCCTCAGATGAAAAAGTCAAAGAAAGATGCTACTTCCCTCTGGTTAGGCCACACCTCGAATGCGCCGCGAGCATTTGGGAACGTGGTCAAATAGATTTAAACAAAAGCATTAATAAAATACAAAGGAAATCGGCGCACTTCCTTAAAAACTGCTACGAGCGTACATATAGTGTCTCACAACGTTTAGAGGAATTAAGGTGGGAGCCCCTAGATACTCGGAGAATACCTTCTAGGCTTAGGTTGCTTAATAAATTCAGAACTGATATTTTTCAGAGCGAAATAGAGAATATTATCATGACTCCTCGCTACATCTCTAGCTCTTTCAGATGCGATAAAATACAAGAGATACACTGCCGAATAGATAGATACAAAAATTCGTTCTTTCCGCGCTCAATAAGCGATCGCAATAAAAATTGAGCTCCAATAAATACATTCCTATAATATATGTCACCATTCCATCTCCAAAAACTTACACCTTTACACGGCTGGTGACTTAACACCTCCTGCCACACGCCCACGCGGCGACTCGAAGGGTATTATGTAGATGTAAATGAAGTCTAGTTGTGTTTCAGCAGCTGACGCAATGCGTGTGTTTTTAAAATACCTACGCCTTGAAAATCGATTCACAGTTCTATTCCTATTCACCCGTAAGCCCCGATCATTTTTTTCTGGAAGCGGTTAGTTCGTGAAATCTTTAGTTTTTGTTTGTTTATTTTTCCAGAACCCAAATCACGATTCGGAAGAGCAAGAGTAGTTTCACATGTTGCTTTTTGTCCGAAACTATGTACATAGTTGAGTGATTTTTTTTTACTTCTCCAATCGCTGTATATTAGCCGTAATTGAGTGTCTAGAGGGTATAAATCTGATTTCCACGATGTCTTAACTTCTCCTTTAAGAGCTTAATGCGTTGCGCTCGACTGTTTCCTGACTTATATTGTTCTCTCTGAAGTGATAATGAAGAATATTTTTCAATTTAATTTCCTGTTGCCTGAGGGAAAAATCGCCTGCCTCGGGATATAAGCTCCGCTCCATTCTCACTGCTACATTTCATTCCTGCTCTCTAACTTGAATTTGATCATAAGTAATTCGTCTGACTTCAAACGAGGGAGCATTATCCCTTTCCTGCCTATATTAAATGGGAGACATCAAGCCATCTATTTAATTAAATCATAAATGAGAAAGTAACTCGTGTGGCGCCAGTCGCCGTTAGAGGAGGGAAACTTCCTTTGCAAAAAGGCGTCCTCCTTGACTTGAGAATGAACAGAGCCAACCCGTGAACACCTTTGGAAGCTGGAAGCTCCAAAGGAAGTTGGAAAGCCGAATGGAAGCTGCGCCATTCTATTTCCATATTTGTGCTGCTTGTGGAAAAATGTGTCCTCAGCGTGTTTTTTATCAAAATAAACCTTCCTTTTCCTCTTCTTCTGGCTCGGAGCGCATTGAAAAACACGCAGTCACGCTGAAAGACGAGGAAGAGCAAAAAGAGATATTCTTTAAAATATAGGACGGCAATATGTAATTTTTGCTTAAATAATGCTCAAGAAGTAATTAACGGAAATTAAAATACACTTTGTATAGGTTCACTAGTAGGGTTAATTGAGAACGACCACGGTTTCGTCACATAATGACATCCTCAGGTAAATATGTGACGAAACCACGGTCGTTCACAATAAACCCATCTAGTGAACCTATACAAAGTGTATTTTAATTTCCGTTAAGTATGGAGAGGTTTCACTAAGTTCAACCTGCAGTTAATAGTTATACTCAAGAAGTATGCAATTAAAAAAGGAACTTTGATATTTTTAAAATTAAAGCGCCAAGTAGTACGTGCTGTAGTAGTACGTACGTCGTGATGCTGGAAATATCTTGAATTATACAGAACACTATGTGCTATTTGGATGGAAACTTCGCGTTCTGCCTCTTGGACTGACGAAAAATAAACTTTCATAAAAATTTTCGATGTATTATGGTATTTTGAGTGCCTCATTCTTATTTGCCCATGTTTTAGAAATGTCATCAGTGAAAAAGATATTTTTTCACTGCTTAAATGTAAAAGTGCTCTTCCTCAGTTCTTTTCATTAAAGTATTTTCAAGGAAACAATATTAACCCGACTGAGTATTGACTCTCCGTTGATTGACTGCTTTTTAAGTATACCACTTAGTGCTTACTTCCCTGTTTGTTTTTCTCCATTGACTCCTTTGATAATAATACAGTTTCTAAATCTATCAACCTTTGTTTACTTTGTAATGTATGCTAAAATCTCTTCCTTTCACTGGTTAGGAATTTAGTGTGGCTTTTATGCTCGGAGGTTGCTATGCGAGTGGTGGTGAAAAATATGAGAGAACGTTGGAAAGAATATTTTTATGAATGAAAAACTTTTAATTAGTCAATTTTCTCTTGTTGTTGAAGTTATGTTAGATGAGTAAATGTGGTAGTGTTAAATGAAGATTTGCCAAAATAAGGTAAACATATTTATATAATTTCGAGAATGACGGTTTGGTTAACATATTCGGACGCGACTTGGAGCATGTGTTAAAAGTTACAAACCCACTCCGATCGACTCCATTGTGGAGCGTGGCAGTTGTTCTGAGATATATCGCTGAGATAGGATTACCTTGCGAGTGTGTGAGTCAAAAATATCCTAAATGCCATCCTTCCAGTTTTATTACTAAAAAAACACTTTCTTTTTGCATGCGTTAGCCATTAAAAAAACAAAATTAAGGTACGAAATGTGCATAGAAGTCGAAGATTACATTTTTTAATTGACACTCCTTTCAACCATAGTAGCGCATTACGTTACCTTTCAATTGTGTGTGTTTTGACTTCCAGTATCGAAATAATTTACTGACTCAAATGAAAATCTTAAACGGTCAACTCCCAACAATACGATTAGCAGTCGGAATTAAATTAAAACCATGCAATTTCACACAATTTAAATTTACCTGAGTGTTGTAACGCCGCGCTCCTTTCCTTGAGCTATTGTTTGTTTAATGTGTTTTAAATGTTTTATAAGTTTATTGTTTATTTTGCGTGTTTTGTTTTCTCTTATTTGTTGTTTTTGTGTTTTTAATACTTTTTTGGGGAGATAGAGGTGTATTAAGAACAATGAATAAAGAACTACCAATGAAAACACGAAAGGCGTTACAGTGTCAATGTTAATATATCTTCTCCACCGGTAGATGATGTATCAGCATTGATACCCGGGTTGGAAACAAATCATTATTAGGGAAAAACGTACAAATTCCGATCAATTTCCTCCCGTTTTCCATAAAAAATTTTTTTAAAGGTGCGTTGGAAATTATTGGGAGAAATTTTATTTTTCCGCCATATTAAATCCCTTATCGCATTGAATACCATGTCAATTCTACAAGATCACTCTCTTTCGTCAGTATCACTTGGTGGTATTCCATCATTAAATAGGAAAGAGGGCAACCTTTTCCATGATTTTACCATGACACCTCTCCATTTTACTAATGACAGACGCATGCTGAATGCTTTGGAACAGCTAGAGATTTTTAAAAACCAAGTTGACTGTGATAAATTCCTTGTTAATGAATGTATTGTCTATTCCCCCATCCTCAAAGCTTTAATCCCCTCCTCTTCGTCCTCCTAGCCCCTCCCCCTCCCGCGACCACCCTCCTCCTCTATGTCTTCTTCTCCCCCCGCCCTCTCCTCAGCTGGTAATAATAATAATGAATGTTTGTTTATTACTCCGATAAAGAATGCGTACAACATAATACATTTAATTAAATGGGGAGTAACTTTACGTAGCCGTGAAGGTAAACCTGAATTATGGCTACCATCGTTTACAAAATAGGTTATGCATATATTTATATATAAACGAATTACATAATTTTGAAATTACAGTACATATATCTGATAATATTGCAGTAACAAGAAAACATCCTCTAGACTTTCTTTAGTGAATAACCAAGATCGTATGTTCTTCACTGTTGTGCTTACAATTTTTGGATTAAAACAATAAACAGGTAATAAATTATACACTTTTGGTCCTGTATACAAGGAACATCGTTTGAATAATGTCATGTTTGGCTTATGCAGGGAATTACGTGCCCCATGTAAGGAGTAGGGAGAAGGATTGTACATACAATAGTAAACCAGTATTACCACTTCTTTGGTAAAAACGACGTGAATGTCTAATATATAAGGCCTGCGCTTCGGCTTTCATTTACCTGAATGAATGATGATGTGAATGCACATCGAAACCCGAGTTTTTCTGTAATAAAATTAGTGGGTTTAGTAAAAGTTGTCATCTTTCTTACTCAATTCTACAAAGTTTGAGGAAACCGGGACCTGCCACGATATGAATGTTACGGGGTCCCGATTACCCGAAAGGGACCCTAAGGACGAAGTATTTCCTCTGTCGAATTTTGCACACAGTACTTCAAGTTCATTGTTCGAAAAATTGCGAGGAAATGCTGGATTTTCTTGTGCATGTCAAACAAAGGTCCTTTTTTTGAATCAATCTGATTATGAATATAACGGCATTTCAGTCGTTTCACGGTGTAAATCTTCTTAAGGTAGTGCGAGCAAGACAGTTCTCTAATCATAATAGAGACCATAATCGATACCTATAAATGTTTTAATTTCACCAACTGTGACTCACACGCATTAAATATTGCATTATTAATGGTTCAATAATATAGTTTTACATGACAAAAAATGTAAGTAATCAAATGAAAATATCTAAATAACCCTTTAACTTGAAACATTTTTTTTCACGCGGTACGTTTGAAACTCCATCAAAACAGAAGATTTATTTTGATTCCGAAGAATTTACTGGGTTGAAAATATGATTTACTTTCAAAAATAGTTTTAAAAAACATACAAACTACACTCTGTTGATTTTTTGACGAGACCTATCTGTTAGAAATTCCTTATTGTTTAAAATAAGGTCTCTCTGGAGTGCATACACATACCATTTCCCATATAAAAGGGCTGGTATTTTTTTGACAAATATCTCGGAAATTAATGTGGTAAGGGGTTGAATTTTTGGTGTCATTAGAAGAGTGAGATATTTTTCTTTAAAATGAGACCAAATTCATTGATTTCTAAGTAAAATGATATTTCGCTCAAACTACATTAAAGGAGAAAAGATGAGCGTAGGTTTGGAGGTCCCGAGATGAGGCTGAGGATGGGAACCAAGGGAATGCGCTAGTAGGGGAGGTAGGGGGAGTGCAAAGTGAAGACACGATGTGGGAGTGGGGACGGGGCGGGGGGAGGATCTGCGGGAGATTCTTAAAGAAGACGGAAGAATTGGATGGGGGACGTATTCAGCAGTAATTGGATGTTAAAGAGGCTGCGAGAGAGGGGGACGCCTAGAATGCTGGTTGAGTTAAGTAGAGAAGAGAATGGAATAATAGAGATTTTGGACGTCGTGGAAAGAGGAAGAAAGTAAGGAAAGAGGATGAGGGGAATTGCTGCGCAGAAGAAGGCGTGTAGCGTGAGAGGGAAGCTTGACAGATTGCGCCAAACTAAATCGATAAGTCGAGCGAAAGCTGTCCAAAGGCGAGCCTTAATTTGACAGACGTCCTTTGAGGGCGATGGTGATTTATTCATATTAAATGAAACTTCTTTTAGCTTTCAGCCCTTTGCGTCATTTTCAAAGAATGATCATCATTGGATGTGTAACTAGCTGATTGGAAGGTTTTTTGACGGTCCCTACCCTAACTTACCCTTTTCTAGGACATCTTTTAACTCTTTAGCCCCCTACTTGACCGTCTCTCTAAAAGTTTTCATAAATCCTGCTTTTCTTTACATCGTCCATACTTCCCATGAAATTCCTCATAACTGCTACTTTTCTTTACATCGTCCATACTTCCCATGAAATTTCTCATAACCCCTGCTTTTCTATACATCGTCCATACTTCCCATGAAATTTCTCACCACTCCTGCTTTTCTTTACGTCGTCCATACTTCCCATGAAATTTCTCACCACTCCTGCTTGTCTTTACGTCGTCCATACTTCCCATGAAATTTCTCACCACTCCTGCTTTTCTTTACGTCGTCCATACTTCCCATGAAATTTCTCATAACTCCTGCTTGTCTTTACATCGTCCATACTTCCCATGAAATTTCTCACCACTCCTGCTTTTCTTTACGTCGTCCATACTTCCCATGAAATTTCTTATCACCTCTGCTTTTCTTTACATCGTCCATACTTCCCATGGAATTTCTCATAACTCCTGCTTTTCTTTACGTCATCCTTATTTCCTATCTCCTCCCTTCCCCTCTACACTTCCCCAATGTTCTCCCCTTCATTACTCGCCTAGCTCAGTTCAACATGCCCTCATCTCCCAACCTCGTCCTTCATCTTTCTGTTCTGACTTCTCCGAAGGTCCGCCGTCAATATGGTTTGCCTCTTCCACATTATCCAACTGCTCCACATTCGCGATTCACGCTGCCCAACTCAACCTCTTCATTTTTCTTCGAATGTACATCTTAAATGCCTTCATTATATGCGCATACTTCCCTCGCAATCACCAGAGTTATGATCCATTTTGCGCCCTGTGTTACGTTAAAGTATCCATTTACTTTTTCCCTCAAAAATAGAGCATGCTTCGAATAAATTGCCTGCAGCTGTCAATGTCTATTTCAAGCTTTACTTCTCTTATTTAAATCAATCGTTGCCGGTAGACATCCTCTAAAAGTGATCATGAAAGTAACATCCATCAAATCCATATAATTTTTTATTGATTCCTTCACCATTGGTGACCACTTACTCTTTGGCGGTATCGCCCCGATTCTTAAAGCTTAATGAGGTAGAGTGGTTCAGAATAATGATGAGCTTAAGAACTTATCTATGAGAACCTAGACCACATCTATGAATGGTAAAACGTTTGAACTCTGCAGTTAATACCCTCTGTGTCGGCTCTCGGGCTCAAATGATCATCTGGAATATGCCGTCAGTGTATGGGATCTATATGAAGCGGGGTTGATATCGGAATTAGATCGCGTGCAGCGAAGAGGAGCTAGGTTTGTAAAACGATGCTATGATAAGTTTACTAGTGTGTCTGGATTGTTAGAAGAATTGGGATGGGAATCGATATCACAGCGTAGATTTAATTATAGGCTTTACCTCTTAGCTAAATTTCACGAAAAACATTTCTCTGACGACGTAAAAACATACTACTAACCCCCTCGTACTACGGCAGATTAGATCGCGCCAATAAAATTAGAGAGATAGATTGTAGAACCGATAAGTATAAAAATGTCATTTTTTCCGAGTACCATGCATGTCTGTTGTGGAAGCACCCCCTGCCACGCACCCTTTTGGGTGGCTTGCAGGGTATGACGTAGATGTAAATGGTTTGAATTCCTCTTGTGAACGGAAAGAAAATTTACAACTGGCCCAATGATACTATTTTGCTTTCAGATGAATAGTTAAAATCAATATTCACGATTAGTGAAACATGCCCAAGCCAGGCATTAAATTTTTAGGCCTTCATTGGACCCACCTCATCCTTCCATTAGCTAAGAAACCACCTCTCTCTCTCTCTCTCTCAGTATTTTCCAAGTGAGCGTGTTAGAAATTATGATAATCTCTGATTTCGATTTAACAAATTCGCGCGAAGGTACGTGTCCACACGTGAACAGGTCAACACAGACTCTCGTGTGTCGTAGTGACATCGCTTATACATATATACAGAAGGTGGTGACGCCTTCTTCATTTGACGGCACCTCTCAGGCAACACCTCCAGTCCACGCCGCTAGACCAACTTGACCACCATTTGGCAATGAAGGCGATGGGATCCTCAATCTAACAAGCGCGCTGAGGATTGAATCGGCCAAGGGTTAGGATTGGCTGCCTGCCCGACACAAGTCTGAGATTCCGTGCCCGCTGTGCGACTTCCTCTGCCCTCGCTAACCTTTGCGTGGAAGCGGGCAACACACACATTTTCAAGGACACCTAAATAGCGGAACGAGTATGGATTCCTTTTCGAGTTTCAAGCGGCGTTATTTTTAGCGAACGTTTCTCGTCTGGTTAGTGGAAGAGTTATATCTTTAAAGGATTGCGTTCGTTTCATTTAGTTTGCGGAGGCGCCGCCCTGCCCACTTGTGTGAAGGCAACTAAGGGTTGAACTATTTTTACTAAGGGATCGCCTCGAGTCACGCGAGGACAGCGACTACCTCCCAACCCCCTCCACTATTCTCTCGTTCGTCCTCATCCCTATCGCCGCACCCACCCTTGTGAAGAGGGATAAGGGCTCTCACGACCCGAACCCTACACCCCTTTTACGCCCCTTCCCCCTGTTGGTTTTCACTTATCTCTGGTCGTTTTTTTCGTGGTTGCATCACGGGGGTGTGAAGTGAATGGAGAGCGGCCAGTAGACAACGGGGTCGAAATACACTGGAGGCGCCGTCTGGAAATTTTTTCGTGCGGTCGAAAGTCCGCTATCTTTGTCACATTGAGGTGAGTCTCATCTAAATCCACTTAAATACCTCCGAACCACCTCAAGGGTGTATGGAAGTGAGTGAATTTTTATCAACATGAATTAAAAATTACCCAGTTTAAGTTAATGTAACCACGACTTTCGACATGTGAGCAAACTCCTGCTAACTCTTGTGAGGAGACGAAATTTCACTAATATGCACTGAAGTATCGTTATACAACCAATGTAAGACTATTTTTATTTTATTTTTATACGACTGCAAAAATAATAATAATAATAATATTTATTTTCCTCTAGGGTCCTTTACAAAAAAAGTGCATGATATAAGGCACGTCAAATTGTATATACTAGCCATATCGTACAACAGTGTTACAGAGCAAGAATTTAAAGAATGACACGAGTCAAGTAGTATTGAAAAATTCATTCAGTGAGTAAAAAAGCTTTTCACACAGGAATGCCTTTATTCACAAATACAGATTTTGTATCAATTACTTTAAGGTCATCAGGCAGCTTGTTGAAAATTCTCAACTCCATGGTTTTGGGTGTCATTGATGCTCCTTTCGCTCTAACGTATGGGATGTGGAAATTCCTATTTACCTCTGGTATCATAATTATGCATAGCTGAGTTATTTGCAGCATCAAAATAACCAAACTTTACCCAGGTGACTACTGATAAGATATACAATCATGGAAGGGGAATTATTCCCAATTTTTTTAATATGGGCGACAATGAGCGTTATAAATACTGTGGAATACAAGACTATCATGTCCATTTTTTCCTTTCTTCTAAAACAATTAACCGGTTGTGTGAGGTCGGCCACAAACATCTGTGATCCTTAGGCCGGTATTCATAGACGGGATAAATAATCAATGGTTGCTAAATCTACGATTATTCGTCAATCATTGATTATTTGATTTATGTATTCATAGACAGTGAACAATCTCCACTTCATGAATCAGTGATATTCTCCTCTAATTTTATAGGATAATCTGTAATTGGTGAATTACAGATTGGATGTATGTTTATTTTTGGGTGAAATGAGAAATTGAAGAGGCAAAACATTTTGTGGGTATCGTTAAATTTTTATTCAAGTTGAGTATTTAATTTTATTTATTGCATATTGAAAAAGAAAATAAAAAATGGCAATATTTTTTTGATAAAATGAATTTGCCGTGCCTACATTAGAATTATTTCTTATGATTATTCAACGTTAATGAAGGCGTTACTCGGGAAAATCAATAAACAGTAATCTCGTTTTCCGGCAAGTGTTGATGAAGTAGTGTGTGCTGTTAAATGTCAGGAGTTGTCCGACTATAAGTGTGGTCTCTTTTTTCTACTCTCACAAAGAGACACCTATTCGTCACCTGAACATCGTTAGATGCAAGCGGTCTGATGGTGTCAACTATTTGGACGGCCAAAAGATTAGTTATATGTTTCACAGTTCTGGACACCGATGGCTGCGAAACAGAACTAGAAATCCCTACATATGTACGTAAAACACCAAAGAAGACGAAGAGTAGCAGTAGCAGTATTTATAACTGATCATTACCGATAAAGAAAATTTGAAATAAGTAATTAGTAGCAATTGATGATAGCTTACGAGTAAAACATTCATGGCAATTTCGGCCGATGTTAAATTCAGCATGGAGATTTTGTAAAATACTGCGTGATTAAAAACCGCTGTGATATACATTTTTTAAATTTTTAATATGATTTCAACAATTCAACATTGATGCCTAAGCGTAAAATCTCAAAGCAATGAGCCACAGTAGCACAAGAGGAACTGTCAGTCCTCGCGGAAAGTGTCGATATATGAACATCAGTTCTAAGAAGAATATACTCGATCACTGCGGGTTTTGAGAATCGGTATCCTCGATTAAACTCTTCGTCTGTCAACTCTCACGTCTATTGTTACAGCAAGTTAGATTTCGGATTTTAAACAGAGATTGACTTATATCATAAGCGGTCCATCACCAGACCCCAGTGAGGCCATTTGCCATTAAAGATTCAAACTGGAGTACGAATTTTGTGGAAAGTATCACGAGAAAAAAAGCGAGGTGAAGTCCTATGATATGATATGTAAGTCGGAGGAAAAATTTCATTCTGGGCGTGAATATGAAGAAGAAAAAAGACAACTGCTCGAAGGCTCGAACCACGTACTCCAGCTGACCCACTGCAATTGCATACGCCAATATATCCGAACGAAATTCCATTGCACGGAAATCCTAATCAATTCAAGACGTTCATATTGAGTATTCTATGCCTTTATCACCATATAAAATTTTACAGTTGGAACGTAAAGACACGAATATGTCGTAAACAATCTCAGAACTACCGACGTCCAACAAAGAACAAATCTAATTAATTACGGTCGAGAGCTAAATTCACGAATCGATGATTATTTGGCCAAAGAATTACAGTTTGTTTGACTATGAATACTAGAACTATAAACAATGATTATTTGACGACTATGAAAACATATTAATCAGAGATTGATGAATCTCTGATTCAAGAATCAACGATTGATGAATCACTGATTCTTTAACGACTATGAATAGAAAACAGTAATTCATTAGAGATATAATCATCGATTGAAACGAATCTGTAATTATTGAGGACTTTGAATACCGCCTTAGATCTCGTAAAAAAATCAACAGTGTGTAGTTTGAGTGATTTATCAACTATTTTTTAAAATTAATCATATTGTCACCGCAGTAAATTCTTCGGGATCACAATAAACCTTCCGTGTAGATGGAGTTTCAAACGTATTGCGTGAAAAAAATGAGTCAAGTTAAAGATTTATTGGGATATTTTCATTTGATTACTTAGAATTTCAGTCATTTAAAACTATATTATTGCACCATTAATAATGCAATACTTAATTCGTGTGTCTCATAGCTGGTGAAATGAAAAGGTATTATTCTAATTTGGTCTCTGTTATGATTAGGAAACTATCTCGCTCGCACTTCCTCAAGAGGTATGTGGCACAGATAAATCATCCGTAGAAGTCTCTTCTTTTGGAATAGGTCTCCTAATTTTACGATAATACCGCATTGTAAACGTTTATATTAGCTGAAGCCATATGCTTGTTCAAATGTTCATTTATCTCTACTTGCGATATCGCCACAGCAGACATTGGCCCAAACTGACACGGGGAACGTGTGATCAGGCGATTTCGTTATATTCCGGTTAATATACGAGTTTCCCTAAATGACTGGGTTCTATCATAGAGGTAGTATATATAGAGTGGCAAAGCAATGCTAAAAACTGGACATATATTTTTTGAGAGCTTTGGCAAGCATTTCTTAGGTGCCACCACCTTAGGGGAGGAAGAATTTTGACTTACGGAGAAGGCCTCTTGGAGGCGCTAGTGGTACTCGGTGATTTTGCATCAACATACAGAGGTGGATTTACAATTGCTGCTGTGTGCTTTTAATCGAGTATCAATTGTTTTGTCGTTGCTATGATACGTCGGTACACAGTTGACTCCGTGTTTGGTAATTGCGTACCCTATCATATTGACGTGAATTCGATTCATAATAGACGATGTTCATTGAAGGCACATTAAAATACATGTTTAATTCGGTCTCGACGACTCAATAAGATTTGTTTCCGTTGCTATGGGTTGATTAGTAAACTTCCTGGCACCGAAATCTTCATATGAACATCATGTGAGTTCTGCGACACTAAATGAAGTGGCCGTGTGCCAAAGCTCATTTGTTATGGTTTGTCGTGCAACTTCGATGCGCATATTCCATCTATCGGCCAAAGTATTATTTAAAAACTCATATCCGAATCTCCCTATCTCTTTGCCTCTCTATGTGTACTTACTGTATGGTTCTATCTTCATTCTACTCGACGCTTCGAGAATTTACCCTGTCCCTGAATTAAGCACACGCTGCGGTCCAAAATCTTGCTCTAAAAACTTACTACGCAACAATGATGAATTGTTCTTCTCCATTAGCCTTGGACCTCCATGGGTGGAGGGAGCCCTGATTACAGGAGCGGGGAGAATTCACGTAGAGATGTGAGGGGTAGGGGCTGGAAAGGGGAGGAGAGGGGGGGGCTGCTGTCAGAGAAGGGGTGAGGTGGGGGGCGTTTAGATTAGGGTTCGGAGAGGGTAGTTCCCATTTTAAGCTCCTTAACGCCATTTGACAATTGGATTCAAAGCCCCGGCCCGGTGTGAGGGTTGCCTTTTAATCCTCGTTAAAAGTCTTTTCAGCGTGTTTGCCGATCTGTGAAGCGCTCCTTCCCATCCTAACCCCTTAAACGACAGGAATAACGTCAGGGAATTCCGAAAATGCGTCCCGCGGAGTTTTCTCAATTTCCCGGAAAACTATTTTCTTCTCTCTCCATCTCTCTCCCGTTTTAAAACGAAAAAGCCACGAAATAATCGCGTTCGTCCCTGCGCAGGTGTTGCGGACTCCAGGGCTGTATTCTCCGAGTCCGGGTAGCTAAGAAACGCTCGGAGTGGAAAGCTTTTCACGAAAAAAGGGGTCGTGGGAGAAGTTTCTGGACACTTTTGTACGTGGTTGAATTCTAGTCTCTGGCGTGGCAAATTCTGCGCAAATTTCGATTTTCGAGTTGGCATTCTTGTGGCATTCAATTTGTTCAGTCCGTTGGGGTGTGGACGACTCCTGTTTGTAAAGGTATCATTTCCCAGAAAAGCCAAAGTTCCCAGAATAGGCAGTCAAGTCACCCCTAAAGAGAAAATAATTCACCGTATTTTACGTTTTCCATAATTGTTGGAAATGTGGAGGAAAAGGTTAGTTGATAACTTTCTTATTTTTATTCGCTATTTTTACCATTTCTATAGTCTGTTTGGAAGCAGTGCCTCAATTTGCTGCTTGGTTGCTTCGAGGCCCATTGGGACACGACAGTATGCCACAGTCAGGTCAACAGGAGTGTATGAAAAATGTACTCTCTCTCTCTTTTCCCCACATTCCAACTCTCCCTTCAATAAAGCAGCTTGCTCCAGAGAAAGGTTTTTGGGAACGTTTTTCGGATTCCTGCATTTGTATATCAGTCGGTCAGAGTGCCTCTCTTACATTTGAAGGCCTGTTTAGCTATTGAACAATGTCATTTTCCTGGCATTTATTTTCAATTTTCATTTCCTATATGTAGCTCTAACTTGGAGAATATGTGGACTGTCTATGTATCGGTTAAGCCATGCCTTGAATGTGCGTCCGGAGTGTTGAACTACCACTCTATTATAGTACTGAATATTTCCCTTTTTATGGAGTTGCAGAGTAATCCCCTGTCATCGTTCATATTATTTACTTAAGGGAGGGGTACTCGAAGGGCGTAATGGAGGGTCAGAGTATTATCCTTGATGAGCTGTTTAAAATTAAAAACATAGATACATTATTATAGTTGCGTCTGGATAGCTGGACCGGGATTACGAACACCAATGATGTTATTACTTAGGGAAAGGTAACATAGTCTGAATATTATAACATCTGAAGCAACTACATTTTCCTAAGTCTCGCTTTTGTGTTAGCTTCATAATGGGAAAATGTTTCCCCTAATACTTCTTTTTTGTTCTGAATTTTGTTCTGAATTGTAAGCTCTCTCCTTGTTAAGAGCTGCTAATCTTGCGTTTGGTTTTTGATGGCGTTAGATGTACTCCGGTCTGGAAGAAGAGTGATTTCGGGGATATTATTTTTAACATTCTTTTTTTAATATCATTAAATTAATTTAATATCATTCAGAGAAAAGGTTTGCGGAAGCAGTTGTCAGAACCTTGATTTTTGTTGCTGCGAACCGTCGAGTTCTCCTTCCCGTAAAAGAAAGCTAACATTTCTCTGCGACTCTTCTAATAAAAAAAACTTTTCTCGTTGAACCCTTTTGAATTCTTCATTGAATCTAATTAAAAGATGTTTTAGCCTTATTTCATGGGCACTGTCTGCAAACATTCCTTTTGCTTCTGCATAAGTCCAACTAGATTCCGTCGAGGTAATTCGGGATGTGACAGAAAAACCGGCTAGTCCTGTAAAAGCCTTGTAGAAGTCTTGAAGAAGCTTTTCGAGATAGCAACCTGGGAAGGCCATATGTCCACCATGTATAAACCCCGCGTCAGAGATTGGTCTCATGGGGTAAATGTAACCTCAGAGTCTTCCCTGCAACTTATGTTACTAATGCTTGCTACGTTGACTTAAAGAGTTTACGTGTGAAATATTTCTCTTCAAATGTCTTCATATTGCAGAAAGAAAAATTTTAGTCGCTTTATTTTATATTATATAATTAATTTTCAAAACCTTTTTTTTAAACGCGTATGCCTTGATTTTTTTTAGGTAGTCCCAATACATTTATTTCACATGCCAAATTTTCAATTATTTTTCATTCATATTCCAAAAAAATACTGTGATGGAGACACAAGAGCTAGATTTAGTACCATAGGCGTCCACTGGAGAGGAAATTTGAGCTTCGTACCTCGTGGATGTAGAGTGTGGACAGTAATATATTTTCATAACGCTCTTCGTAATTTTGCATCGGTAGACGTGAATACAGCTGGTTGCACGAACAAAATGCTGTTTTTTCGGCACCTTCTAGGCACGTGAACTTTTATGGAGTATTTTGCGGATGTGTTGATAGGTTCCACGCCAAAATTTACCTCTGCTGCGATTCTCTTAATGGACGCGAGATGGATATGCACCCGAATTGATAATCTTTCTCGTCGAATATTTTTTCAGGCTGTTTGGATCACTGTTATTAATGCTCTTAAGAAATTCAATTTACCTAATCGAATCACTGTCCAGTTACATTTCCCTCTGTTGGCTTTTTATTTTGGAAATAACCCCAACCCTCCTCCCCACCCTGGATACGGGCCTGAGTTCATTGCCATAGTATGTTACCAACTATGAACTTACGAATCCACAATCATTAAGGCAATAAATTACGTAAGCTCATCCTAGAACGCACGAAAATTGCGAGAGCGGTAAGTGGAAAAAAAACTGCAACGACACATTTGCGATACGAAGCCCTTCGAATGTTGCCATTATCGACATTGGAGCCGGCTCCTGAGCTGAGAGCTCATTCCAGAAGTTGCTGATGCGGATCTCAAGGCCTCACTGCCACTTATGCTTGAGTCGTGGATTTTATTTTTGGCTCGTAAAACCTTAGAGAGGTATGTAAAATTAATGCGTGCGCCGTTCTTGCGTCCAATTCTCTCGCTGTTCTACGCCTATTTCTTCTTCTTTTCAGCCTGTCAAAGATCGAAATATTTGCGAGTCTTATTCCCTCCTGCTGAAGAGCAGCAATTGGTATTTGAGACTTAACTCTTATCATTCATAGCCTCTCCTTTCGATTTTTTTAAAAACTTTTTACATTTGTCGCAGTAAAATGTAAATTTACTTCCTTCGATCCCAAAACCCGAAATACAGATATGAAGCGGAAATAAACTTTATGGGGTCCGTTGAACAAGTTTCTTCCATTTTCGTAATGACGTCTTTGATGTGCGTCTGTATCTCTGTGATTGTTTTTCAATTCAATTTTTTTTGGCAACTTAAGCTCGAGTCTGAGAAGGACGTTTTTAGAAGTTATATTTCAAGTGGTTATTTGTTTCACTGAATTGAATTTTGATGAATACGAGTCCAAAAGGAGATATATACGTAATTGAAAGAACATTTCGATTGCATTTGATGAAGTGTGGTTAACGTTTACCGCAGGTTGACACAACTTTTTCATTAATTTAATGTTGACTTCAGGTTCTTTACATAAAACCATACAGTCAGTCAGTTGACAAGACAATGGGAGATCATATTTGCTTCCACTTTCATGCCGATAAAAATTAAACTATGGTATCGTAAGCCTAAAAGCTAACCTTGAGTAGTTGAAGAAAGTGCGAGTTCAATGGTTATATTTAGCTTCAGGCTAATTTTTTCTATCTACCAACTTTTTTCAAATACGTTTGTCACTACTGCATCCGAAGAGTTTTTTCGCATTGATACCGTCAGTAAAATTAGACTAAAAATGTTTTACCGACCATTTTCATGAACTCTTTCTATTAAATAAAATGAATTCTTGACCTACCGTTGATATGCAAATAAAATACAGTATATGGCTCGAAAACCTTTGAAATTTATCTTTATTTAAAGTGTTTATCTAGCAGAAGGCGACATCCAAGCATTGATGCTGACGTATCCAGAACACGTTCATAGCTAACTCCATTTCTGATTCGGTTTATTTCTACGCGGAATTGTTCTTGGACGCTTCCTGCGTTATTCCACGGGAATATGTGCAGTGCGGAGAATTATTTCCCCAGTTTTCCTGTTATTTAAACTTCAACGTCTTTTTATTAGGTGGTAAAGTTATTTTTTTTCAATTTTTTACGGCTTTAAAATAATAGTGCTTTTCTGTTGAAGTTTGAATCGCTGAATCATTCCCGATTATATTTACCGGACCTTACAGTGATCATCGCGTGAATGCATGTGTGCGTAATTGAAATGATCACTCTCGTTGAGAGGGAGCAGTGCAGTTTATTTTTTGTTCCATCAGGGGTTGATTCATTTTCCTCTCCCGTTGCAGGTTCACGTGAGGTCATCCGCTGACTGATTCAAGGCAATCGCCGCTGCATGGCGTCTTCACAAGGGTGAGTTATCGACTCATATATCGCTCTTCTACAATCAATCCTGAAAAAATGCACTCATTTTTTTCTGTGGCAATAAATGTAACGTTTATTAATTTGTTTGCGGTTTAAATAAAAAAATATTACATTAAGTGAAATGCACCAATGAATGTATTCTTGTTAATGACATTTCTAATCCTTGTCAATAAGCACTGTGCATATTGCCATTTCAGATGATATTATCGGCAGGAAATTTACAATTCTTTGGTAGAAATTCTGTAGTGTATCATGAATTATTTTTATTCTTTCAATCACATCCAAGGGAATGATTACTGTATGTATCCATGACTATACACTATTGCATTTGGTGGATAATTATTACTGGAACACGAAACGTTATGAGAACTGTGACAATAGCTATGGAAATACAAAATAAAGATTGCATTGTGGTCCCTACGGTGTTACATCGTTACGTTCCAGGATAGGGAAAAGTGATTAGCTCTGAATTGGCAGTTCGAAAAAATATTTTAAAAGAGAAAATAATCACATATTTGGCCGAATGTGGCACTGAAAATTTTGTTGTAAATATTATCATTGGGTGGAAAAAATGAAAATCCCTCACGTAAATTTTGATAAGGTAGAAATGGCAATCGCATTAATCATAATATTTATGATTTCGGAATATTACAGTTCTCTTTCCATCATCGTCACACGAGTATTCTATGCTCTTGATTTATCGTACTTTGGACAACTATTTCATTCTATCGTGAGCTATTCAGAGTTTTTTTCCTCGATTGAATGACAAATTTGATTTCCGAATCAAATCATTTCATTATCGTCGCTATATTTAGGGATAGATTCGATATGGGTGAGTAGGAGGAGGAGGAGGAGGAATGACAGAAAATCTCCGAGAGTTAATGATGTCCGTGGATGCGTCTCCCTTCTGTCGGGTCGTTCATTTGTATCGTGGATTCGATTCGGCGTCGGTCGAAAGGGCCAAGGCAATGGGTGACCTCGCAGGCTCCAGTCGGACTGCCCTCTTGGTCTTGGGCGGACCTCGCCTTCGCTTGCCCACAAACGTCTCGCCGCTTTCCTTTTTTTTTCTTCCTTCATCCTTTCTCTTCCGATCGGCTCCGAAAAAAAAGCCCGGAGTAGGAGGCGAGGCCCATGAGAATGAGAGATTTCTTTTCGATACGAGGTTGTTTATGGAAGCTCGAAAGCATGGTGATCGATACAATCGTTCGAAAGAGGCGTTCGAGGGCGGATGGTTCAGCGGGTTGAACATCGCAACAATGGTGAGGCCCATCGGGACGTGCGCACACGAAATCATTTGGGGGAGTGGGTGGAGTCCTATTATTGTTGTCAGTGCAGGCTTCAGTGTATCAGATCAGTGGTTACCGCATGCTCCTTAACAAGTTTCGGGTGATGTTATGATGAACAATAGACTTAACTCGGTAATCTGGGAAGTAACGGTATTACGCTGCTCGCTGCCATAATTTTGCGCCCCAAATGGGTTAACGTATGTTAAGGGCCGTTGAGGTCGATGTTGTGGCTATAATTATATCAAAATATAAACTGCAAACGAAAATATCCACTATATTGCTTCCCTCTGTTGGCTGACTTTTTGTCTCCCAAATGTTCTCTCTCCTCCATATGAGAAGACCTAATTATATGAGATGATATTGTTACTTGTTCACTATAATCATTTTCTGTTTTTCTGTCTCATATAATATCTGTTCGTTTGCTTTGTCATTTTTTTATTAATAGGTATTGCAGATTGTAAATTTTTGTTTTAACATATTGTTTAGATTATTGATACTGAGACTTTTTCATTTACCTCGCTATTTGATATTTTTCTTTGCTGACTTGAAAGTTGTTTGTTTGTTTTATTTTTTTTGTAACACTTAGTATTTTGTTTTGCATTCTACTCCTCATGAAGGCATGTAAACTGATTTAATGTTCTAAGGGACTTTGTCCCTAGACAAAAAAATTGTTTTCTATTCTGTTCGTCCTTTGCTTGGCTTTGGAAAACACGGACAAGTGGTCGTATTTGGAGATGCAAATCAACAATATCTACTCTCGATTATAAATTTAAGGCTAGTAACGCTTTATAAAAACGTGATACACTAGTAGCTTTTGATTTAACTGCGGTTTTTCGCTTAAATACAGATATTTATTAATTTAAATAAATTAAGATAGATGGAGAGTAAATTTTCAATAAATACATACACTCTGATTTCAAGTGGTTTATCGATGGAGATCATGGTAAAATTCCAAAATTAGAGCGTCAGTCCATCTAGCGCGAATGCAATTCGGGGGGAACAAAGGTGGCGAACCGACATCGCCCAAGGTACAACTTCAAATATTGGCCACCATAGCAAGCGTCCTCTCCATCTGCCACTGTGTTATGAGCCATCAAGCGATTTAAATATATGGGGAAAAAATTTGATTAAGGACTCGCTATCTTCAAAGAATGTTCGCCCGACTATAATGTCGATTTTTGTGGTGTTGAGGACCCGGCCGTGCGTTTTGCTCTAATATGTTCCCGTTAGCCGGCTGTAATACTGTCCGTCTAGGTGCTTTGGGCTTTCGTTTACGAGACGCTTATTGTCTACTTTTTGTTGCATTTTTCAGCTCTCTCGCTAATTCCAGCGCGAACACAATGGTACTGATCGATAGCCTACTAAACGCCATTTGCGTTTAGACTGGACTGGAATCTTCGTGAATTTTTATTAAAATTTGGAATTTTACTTGGAATTTCATCACCTATCCAATATTTGTCAACAACAAACGTAGTGAAAATGCTTTAAGTTGCTTAGGTAAAGAAACGCGTATTTTTTGTCTGGCACCAAAACCAATCATCATAGTCGCGCACTGCATGTACCTATACCCTGTCCAAGAAAATACGGCAGTTGACAGAAATGCAGCCAATCAGGAACCACGTCCAATGCCGATTGGAGAACTGAGTCACGTGACCAAAGAATCCATGATGGTGGTCTTAAATCGAAATTTTGAATCGAAATCGAAAATGGGGAAAATTTATGGTACATTTTATTTCTTTCTCAGACAAGTCAGTACATATTTCAACTGCGTAATTACTTAAACGGATTCTTCGGTTACATTTCGTCTCCGCCTAGCGTGGCCACCAGTCGCCGCGAGCCCCTTGGCGTATGTGCGGCACTGACTTTTGGTTAAGGTAGTTTAATCGAAATATCATTTCATCTAGAATTCAATTAATTTGGTCTAATTTTTAAGAAAAACATCTCACCTATCCAATGACACCAAAAATTCTACCCCTTACCACATTACTTTCGGAGATATTTGCCAAAAAAATACCAGCCCTTTTACATGGGAAATGGTACGTGTATGCACTCCAGAGAGACATAATGTACAAAATGAGGAATTTATAACACTTAGATGTCGTAAAAAAACTAACAGCGTGTAGTCTGCATGTTTTTACAACTATTTTTGAAAATTAATCATATTGTCACCAGAGTAAATTCTTCGGGATCACAAAAAAAACCTTCCGTTTTGGAGTTTCAAACGTACCGCGTGAAAAAATGAGTCAAGTTAAAGACTTTTGAGATATTTCCATTTAATTACTTACAATTTCTTTCATATAAAACTATATTATTGCATTTTTAATTATGCAATATTTAATTCGTGTGTCTCACAGCTGGTGAAATTAAAACGTATAATTGGAATATGGTGTCTATTATGACAAGGGAACTATCTCCCTCGGACTACCCTAAATCGCATAATTGTAGTTTACCCGATTGAACGGAACCACGTGAATTTCGACCTCGTTAATATTCGTTATGATGTCAAAATTGACTTACGTTACATCCTCGTTTCCACCCTGGTACCCCATAGTCAGGACTGATTTAAAAACGCATCCACGTCACAATAACTTGAATGTTAAAAGGCAAATTGCAACATCATTTCTATAGTTTGGGATTCTAATTAGTCATAAAGAAAGCGAGCAAGATAATGACTTCTCGGAAGATGTATGGGCCGAGAAAGATCTAAGGCTTTCCCGGCGTTTGGTGAGGTTGAAGGTTACTCGGGTTTCCCACCTGGTCAAACTCTTCATCTCTGCCGACGTTTCTATGTACGAGACGTCCATCGCCATCAGGACATGATGACATGAATGCCTATGCCCTGTACATTGAAAAGTCGACAGAGATGAGGAGTTTTAGCCGGTGGGAAACCTGAGTAACCTTCAATATATATGGGCCAAGCTTTCTTTTGGCGATTGCGAAACCATTACGTATGCCATCCTAGATCAAGACTTTCAGAAGGTACGCGGGAGCCGATTATTCGTCGGACACTGATGGGATTGTCACGAGCCCTAAATCCGTTGATAAATTTTATCCAAAGCAAAATTAAGAAGATAATCTCGAAGGGTGTTGGGTTTAAATGCTTCTTCACCCGATGTGTAATCGGCGACCACAGCAATACCACAAATAAGCTATTCGCTCGTTAAAAATCACCATAATTACATTTTCCTACAACACTTCATTGACGTGCAAATGATAAAAACGGCTAATGGCCCACCAGTAAATGCCCCACGCTCGCACTACGACTCCCGTAGTGCTGTGCTGGTTTAGATGCATGTGAAATGAGAGTGAAACAAAGAATAGGGTGATGAAATACTAGATATTTCGAGGTTTTGCTCTCCTTCTTGCAGCTAATGTTGTGGTCTTAAATGACATGGAAGGAACATGATCATTTACTTCGGTCTATATTGCATATTTTTTTCGGTTTATTATTATATGTAAGTTATCGGACTATGTAAATTATTATGTATATATGTAAATTATCGGACGTGCGTACCCTATATGAAAATCAAATAATTTTCTCCGTTCTATCCTTGAAGTCTCCAAGTTCGATTTGAATTTATCTATTTACTGAAGTCTGCGATATAACCTATGAGATAGCATCTGTTCCCTCGAAGGCTTGTTTTTTTACCTTAACGGCCGGTCATGGCTGATTCTGTCATATTTAAAAATATTTTAATTGACTAATAATTGGAAGAAAACACCTTAACTGCTGTTATTTCTGTGAAATCATTCTTCTCCTTGAGAACATAAACTCCTTTTACAACTTCGCAATTTGTTGGAGATGAAACAAATGGGACCATCCGAACCTCAATAAAAATTGACGTAAAAGGAAATTCCTGCGTCCCTTAATACGTTCTTGCAAATCAAAGGAAAAAAAGACTAGAGGGAGTAAAATTACGGTGTAATGAATTGAGGATGCTAATATTTTTTTTGGCGCCCCTGAGACTACTTCGGAGTCATGAGATATAACACAAAAGGGGAACAATTAGAATCGTTCCGTGTGACCAACTATTGGATTCAAATCGGAACCATCTTGGATATATGTCTGTTAAAGACGGAAGGGTGTAGTTTTGTGAATCAACAGAGAGAATGGAATTGAGGGTAAATCCGCGCAAGACCAAAGTAGTAGTTTTTGATAAGGAGAATGGGGAGAATAACTGTGTGATGAGGGCGAATGGTGAAGTAATTGAACAAGTGGATGATTTTGTGTATTTAGGTAAGATGTTTGCGACAGATGGACGGATAGATGAGGAGATAAAGAGACGTGCGAATGCTGGAAGGAAAGTGGTAGGTAGCATGGGGAGCATATCAAGTGCCTGTCTAAAGAAGCGAAAATCGCCGTGTACAAAAGTGTACTTCTCCCCTCTTTGATGTATGGTAGTGAAACATGGGTATGTCAGGATAGACATGTGAGTCGACTAAACGCCGTAGGTATGAGTTATCTGAGGAGTGTTTGTGGCAAGAGTAGGATAGATAGGGTCAGGAATGAGTGGGCAATAAATGAATGTGGGTTAGATGCTCCGGTAATGGACAAATATATGAAAGGAGTGTGCTTCGTTGGTTTGGCCATGTTGAGAGAATGGATGAGAATCTAATAACAGATGTATAAGAGTGAAATGAATGGTGCGAGAGGTAGAGGTAGGCCGAGAAAGTTGTGGCTGAATGTGGTTGAGGAAATTCTTAGGAGGAGGAATATTAGGAGTCTCAAAAACAGAAGAGCGTGTATCAAGCAGCGTATGGGGGTAACTGAAGCAAAAGAGGTTTGCAAGGATAGGTCATTTTCAGGCATTCAGGCAGGCATTTCAGGCAGAGCTATCTGAATGTTTGTAATTCCTTGCAAGACTCTCAAACCGAAGAAGTGCTGTCGTGATTACTAAGCTGCTGTCTTTGAAGGATGGACCCAACTGCGTCCTTTTTTAGCGATCAACTTTAAGCTTTGAAAATCCATATATGTCGCAAAAATTAGCATTAAAATTTTAGTCGCTAGCTTGCGTTGAAAGAAGTATGTGGTGATTTCACTTCGGTTATCCTTCTGAAGGCGTCCTCTGTCGAACAGTCCCCCGTTTACCCCGATTAGCGCAACTAACATTTACCACGTATGTAAACTTCCCTCCCTTACTATGTATTTCCAGGCTCCGAATCGTATATTCCAACCCTCAACTCTCCCATTTCTTAATCTTCTCTCCTGGCTTTTGCTCCTCGAACAATACATATTTGTTCAGGTATTTGTATCGATCTTTAGCGCGGTACGTCATGTTCTTCGCTGCATTACGACCAGTTGCTAATTAAGCAATATTGTGCGGCAGGAGACATTGGTACTTTAAATGGAACAAAATTACTCGACAATAATGCACAGTGCTAGTGCCATGCTTAATATACATTGCAACCATAACTTAACAGCCGTTTCGTTACAGGGTACGCACAATATAAAAAATTCAACTATCGGTGATATTTCATAAGAGGTGACTCTGCTTTAACAATTTCCCCCATACTGCCCTATTCGTCTATACCTCGCCTTTTTCTTCAGCAATCCTCATAGATTTCTTAATACTCTAATGTTAAGACTCACTATATACCTCGTCTTTAGAATCTCTTCCTCTATCTTCGCCCATGGCATCCATGCTCTACCCACTCCTCTCATTCCGCACACTCTCACTATCATGTATCAGTTTCGTTATTCGACTCTCATTCTCTCGACATTGCCAAAACAATGAAGCACACTCCTTTCATATATCTCCATTACTGGAGCACCAAAACCACTTCCTTTCATCTCCCACTCATTCCTAACCATATTCGCCCGTTCCATGATTCGACCGTCTAGTCTTCGAAACATTACTGATCTCTAGTTCTAATTACGGAAATGTGGGAACGATAGATAACGAGTGATGTTGTATTTGATGTTGCAATTATGTAAACTAATTCAGTGACAAGCTACTCGCTCCTAAGTCGGTGAATGGTAAAATATGGCGAAAAATGGACCACTTATCAGTCGATACCAAAAGATCGTCAGATCGTGTCAGATGCCCTAAATCAACTATCTCATAACGTTTCACCGGGTAGGTATCATTATTTCAGTGTTGGAGGGATGTATTTCCTATCTATATCCGGTGAGGGAAAGTAGAAGCTGAATACGATGACCTGAGCGGTAATTGTTGGTCAGTTAATGAAAATTAAATTTTTTTAAATAAATTTAAATAAAAAATCTTGAACCATATCTTGGCAAGGTAGCCTTTGACCTCAGTCAAGTGCATCTCTTCAAGCGTTAAAACTCATCATCAAGCAATGATACAAGGCATTTATTTGAATTTTTTCCTTGAATTTTTAAAATATATTGATTAGTTTTTTGGGCTCGGTAATGAAACTTTTGATGAAATTTCATTTCAATATGTTGATTTCAAGTACTGGACTTAATGTGACACCTTGATATTTTTGAACCTTAACTATTACAGCAATAAGTGTATTATTTCGAATTTAAAAGAAAATCTGCACGTATTTAATCAAATTAATAAGATATGTATGTCATGAGTCATAAGACTACTCTTCACGGTAGCTTTGAATCGACAAAAACCCAAAGCGGAATGATGCTGTCTTTACTTTTCGTCGTAGGCATCACGATAAGTTTTTTTTTGCAATTCTGCAAACATTATTGCGTCTAGTTTTTATTAATTTAATTTTAAATTGTTGAGATCCAGTACGAACTATACATTTTTAAATGTCTGACTTGCTCTTAGAGTTAGAAATCCCTCATTATAAAAGTAGAGCCTCTCTGTAGAGCGTGAGTGTATCATGTACTATTGCAAACGGGCTCTGTTTTGGGGTAAATGTCAAAATTCATTAAATCCTAGATTAAATGATGATTCGCACGAATGTCACCCTCATGGCAGCAACCTCCTCCTCATGGTGGTGTGGATCATTGGGAGTAGTTACCGCCAGAGCGCGCGGCTATATGAGCGTCACGCGTGCAGAGTCACTGAAGCGGAACGTTTGAATATTTCACGGTGGGGATTCTTTCGCCATAGAGGCTGCGGCGTGAGGCTCGAGATACATGGACGGACAAACGCGCGGACGAGGCTGTAAAGGAGGCTTTGAAGAAGAGTCCGTTGGGAGTGGTGTGTGAGTGAGGCGGATCTACGTGGGGCAATTATATGGGGAGCGTGGACCCGGCGTCCTTGAAATGCTTTTATGTCCATTACATGCATGAGGCATAAATTCATCATTTGGGGATTTGGAGGGGTGGAGTGGTAGGGTGGGGTGGGAGGGAATTAACAGGAACACACTCCCTACCCCCCTCCCATTCGGCCAGACTCCCACAATCCCTCATCCCTTCATAACAACACCCACTTTCATCCTCCGCTAGCAATCAGGCGAGGAGGTAATTGCACTTAATTTTGACACCGCATCGCGGCGCTGAGGGAAGAGGAGATTTCGGGCGCACACCTGTTTTCAAGACCACTCCCACTCGCATTGGCGCTGAAATTTTAACCGCCCATTTAGATTCACGAGGGGAAAGGGGAAGGGGGGCGGGCAGCGATTTGCAGCTCCGGAGAATCTATTCGAATATTTTAAGAGTCCGTTCAAGATAATGGCGCAGTTAAAATACACTGATTTTGGCTAGAAAGAAATACATAGTTAACAATGTTTTTTTGGCCGTCGAAGGGCACCATCAGGGATGCTTCGGTCACGTGATTCCCTTCCTTAAACTGTACTGGATGCGTTTATAAATCGACTGCATTTCTGTCAACTGTGCTATTTTCTTGGACGCAATTCAATTCAATTTCCTAAACGCTGATGCCTTGTCGATGCAACCATTCATCTCTGTCATTTCCCGTTCGCTTCAGTCCCACCTAGTTGCTGCATCCCATCTTCTTCTTGTTCTCGTCCAAATATTTCTTCCTCTGCCGTCCTCTTCCATTCTTTCCTAGTATTTTCCCTTCATGAATGTTTGTTATAAATACATTGTGTCTGACGACATGTCCAATAAATTTTATTTTTCTCTTTCCCATCTCCGTCGATAATCTTCTCTCTTCTTGTACTTCCCTTAAAACTTCCAGATTTGTTTTTCTTTCCGTCCAGCTTGTTCTTGTCATCTTCCGCCATATCCACATTTCAGCAGCCTCAAGTCTGCTCCTTTCTAATTTGCCTGCAGTCCAACTTTCACTTCAGTGTACTCCATACAAACATTTTTGCAAAGGATTTTCTAATCTTAATATTCATATGTTTACTGGTTCATATATTTTTCTTAGTCATAAATGCCTGTTTTGCCAAAGCGATCCGTCTCTTCACTTCCATTAAACATCTATTGTCCGGTGTGATTATACTACCGAGATAATTAAATTGTTCCACCTGATCAATTCTGGTGTCGTCAATTTTAATATTGGTTTTAATTTCGTCCATATTTTTTCGTACAACCATTACTTTTGTTTTCCGTATATTCACTTTAAATTTACATTGTTTAAAGGTGTCTGGTAGGACTTGCAGCATTGTATTAATTTCTTTTTCAGAGTCAGAGACTATTACGATGTCATCAGCAAATCTGATACAATGTATTCTTTCACCATTTACTTTCACTCCTTTAGTCTTTTTCTTCAAGTTCTGAATAGATTCCTCAATGAACATATTAAATAC